>OX401407.1:34080152-35451819 GCA_947846245.1 Cerastoderma edule | reverse complement strand
TATAATTCTAAGCTTCATCCATATTTTGTTGGAGATTTACATGGTTATCTGAGTCTAAGAAACAGTTTTTCTGTGAACTATTGTTGATATGTATGTCTGCTATATATGAACATTAACTTCGTTCCATCATGAGATTTCATGAATTGTCCAAACTTGATGGAAATGCAGATAACATATACGAAATATGCAAGTCAGTATTTGCATTTAGATTTTCAGAAGAAATTGTTTTGAGCAATTTCTCCATTTGTCTCAATGGTTTCTAAGGCCTTCTATAGTAGATATATTTTAACAGGTATTCATGAAGTTAGGTATAACAGTGTTGGGTGAAACTATGTACTTGTTTTGGAGGTCATATTGCATTGGCATTTGAAAAAATGTCAAATTGATTCTCTGGTGGTTAGATTTAATGTCACAAATTCCTAATACATCATATATTGTAAATGACAATTTAAAAGACACTTTCTATATCCATTTGTTAGTTTTTTTCTATTAACTCTATTGACTGGATGTAATTTTTTCCAGTTTATGATTCTTTTCTATCAGTGATGTTTGCGTGAATTGATTACAAAAAAAAAACAATTGTTTTATCAATTTAAATCCCATTACTTTAAGTGTCTGGTGCCTGCATTTCTTTTTTCTTGAAACTGAGTAAAGAAATAAAATAACTTGGTCACAAAACCAAATTTTCTTTTCAAACAATATTTATCTTTTCTTCTGATCTATCTCATTTGCAAGTGTCATTGCAATTTTTCTCTTTTCTAAAAAAGAATTGATGCGAAAGTGTTAAGGTCAATGTCTTGACTGCAGTTTATACCCATCCCAATATATTGGAACATGCAAATGATCCAAATTCAAAGCAAAAGCAGACTACAACAATATCATGACATAATGATACATTCCTCAAGACATTGGGTTGAAACCATTGAGACAAAAGAGACATTACTCTTAAAGAGCATTTTCTCCTTTTTTCACTGTGATTGCTAAAGTTTTCTCCTGCATATATTGCAAAGTAAGGTAATCTGTAGTAAGGGTTTATAAGAACATTATCTAAATCCATTTCTGTTGGTACCCACTAGAATTGTCTTGATTATAGACAACTATGTATGATGAGTGTACAAGCTACAAGGATTGGAGAAACGGTGAAAAATTTACTAAAGTGAATGTATTTCTTATATGGGCCGCTCATTTGGTGAGGTAAAAATGGAGATTTGACATTGCATGATTATCACTGTCAATGTGCCTTTAACCCTTAACCAAACATCAAATTTTTGCATGATGATGAAATTGAAAAATAATCTTCTGATAGGACAGAATACATTGTGGGAAAAGGAGACATTGCTCGTTAAGAGCAATGTCTCCTTTTCCCACAATGCTTTCCAAAAGCGTCTGCAACAAACTGGTCAAATGTCGTTATTGTTTAGTAATGGGTTAAACCCTATTGGTTCATTCATTCACTCATTCACAGTAGAGAACCATTTACACATGACACAGCAGTTGTCTGTTTACCGATAAACTGACAACATACAAATACAGTGTAGAGGATGACTACCATTTCTTCTTGAGTCGCCAGCATTTTCACTGCAACAATGACAAAATGAAATTTGAGAACTCTGAGTAAACTCAGACACAGATCTGTTTGAATTTACATCAAGTGAAGTTTGAAATTATGAAATGGTCGAGCTAGAAGGATGGAACTTAAAGGTGTGAGTTTATGGATTTATACATCAGACTATTACAGTTGATAAATAGGACTTAGACATAGTTAGGTAAGTGTAATTAATTATGGATGGAGGTTTTATGGTTGTATCCATTACCTTGATGCAGATTTACTGAAGCCAGCAGATGACATTTGGAAATACTTGAAGTATATTTTTATTTTGTTGCAACATTGTCTGTTATTGGACTAAGTGCATATTAAGTATCCTGGTCTATTGGATCCATGTAAACTGTATTTGGAGGCCTACAAATTCATTGATATAATTTTGCACTTTTTTATTAATTAGTTATGTAGCTCATTCTTGCGTATTTTTTCCAAAAAAAAATGTTAGATCAATTGCTATTATATAGTGCTGTTTGACTGAAGTAAGAATAAAGTTTATTTTAAGGTATGATATTCTTTTTCTGGATTGTGTGAAAATAATTGTTTCTAAAGAAAAAATGGTGTTTACAATGAATTTCTATCTCTGTCACAGTGGTTTCAAAAGTCTTCTGCTATAGTGAGATAAAACATGATTTTATTATGACTATAACCGGTAAGCCTTTCAAGTTTGTTACAGAAAATTTGCTTCTTAAAAATCAAGGATTGGAAATTATCAAAATATTTAGTTTTAATGTTAATGCAATCATAAAGGAATTCATCATGATTTGAATTGACAAAAAAGTTTATGCTTTCTGGTGAATTTATATCACAATGTATATCTATGAAGTATTGTGCACAGGGAGAAATATCATAATAGACCTTTAATAACACTATATATACACAAGGGAAACAACTTCAAAGAGAAACCAGTTCTGACGTTCCGAGCATATCAGTCCGTAATTCTTTATACGATCCCTAGTCTGTCAATTCTCTATATGTCCCGCATAGCCAAATGATTTCTGCGTCCAACGATACCTCTCTCAACAAGATCGGTCAAGTCAATCCGTAGAAATCTGCGACGACACGCGATATTTTTTTCGATATTTTGTTAATTGGGAATAGATCGTTGAGAATAGAACCAGCAGATGTTTCGGCAATAAATCACCTCAATGAACATTATTTCAATGATAACACTTTACCGGCACTTAAAAAACAACTATTGGTAAGGATCCAAACTAAAAATTCTAACCTGTACACAATACACAACATGTATTTAGAATTATCTTCCACCATCCTCACATCTCTCTAGTCTCTACTCCATCTTGTTATGGTACAATATCTTTCAAGCTCTCTGATTGGCTTAATGTGTAAGGTTGAAGGTTAGTTAGGCTGGTTTCCATCTTTATGTAATTTTAAACAAGTAAGTATAAACGGCGCATAGTACCATTCAATAAGCGTGGAACCATGCTGTATGTCGACATGTTAAATTTAAACCAATCATATCGCTTTGTTCAAATGAATGATGAATATTCAAAGTTTGTTGTATAAATTGACAAAATGGAGTAGACAAGCAAAATGGGAGTGTAGTAAAGGATAATTGTTGGATATATGTTGAACATAGTGTGCAGGTTAGAATTTTTAGTTAGGATCCCTATCAATAGTTGTTTTTTCGTATGCTGGTAAAGTGTCATTGCTGAAATAACGTTCATTGAGGTGGATTAGTGCCGAAACATCGGTGGGTTCTGTTCTCAACGATCTTTTCCCAATTAACAAAATTCGAAAAAAATATCGCGTGTCGTCGCAGATTTCTCCGGGTTGACTAGACCGATCTTATTGAGAGAGGTATCGTTGGACGCAGAAATCATTTGGCTATGCGGGACATCTAGAGAATTGACAGACTAGCAATTGTATAAAAAATTACGGACTGATAAGCGCGGAACGACAGAACTGGTTTCTCTTTGAAGTTGTTTCCCTTGTGTATATATAGTGTTAATAAAGGTCTATTATGATATTTCTCCCTGTGGTATTGTGAGGATGTGCATGATTGTGGTAATTAATCATCTAGGAATTGACTTGTGAAATATTTTAATTGTGAAATTAGATCCATGAATCTCCTGAATGGTGCATACAGTGGGTAATATGTTATTTTGACACCTAGCCTTTTACCTCATACAGGTAACCTTAATATACATTGTTGCATTTGTGGGCGTTTTGAAAATCTACGGTAGTTCGAGCACACTTTTGACTTTGTTGCAATGTTTTTAGCTCCAACTATGCAGATTTAACCCGTAAAATGCTGGCTAATTTTCTAGAAATAGATTGTTGTGTCTTCTGCTTTCCAAAACCTTGAACATCTGCTAAATTTTTATGAGGAAAGATACTCAGAGTAGCAAACAGGTTACTTGGCAGCTGGTCTGTGATCTAACCTGTATGCATAAGCATGAAGTCGGTTCAAGCATTATAAGGGTTAAGACCAATTTCAAATTCTTCGATATTATCTCTAACTTGATCTTTTTGATATTGTCAGATTCACTGTCTGCTTCTTCAAGAAGTGAAAAGTATATTTAAAAAACGAAAAGGATGTTCATTTTATATTATAATTGGAAAATGCAGGTATATATTATAATTGGAAAATGCAGGTTTATCTTATATCCATATTTGACAAGATCCTTTGCCCAAAGTCCTATTAGTATTTGTTAATTGGTCCAATGTAAACCTGTAAGAACACAATAGAATACAGAAAATGGCATCATAAGTATTATCTATTTTCCATGAACAAAAACCTTTTTTGAACTGTTCATGAATTGTCATAGCTCTTATACATTCATGAAACACAGTTGTTGTTCATGAACATGTTCTTGAAATTGTCGTAACGGCAGCAACCATTGTGACAAAAAGATTAGGAGCAATTTATCCTTTTGTCCTAGTAGGTCTGAAAGACTTCTATATGCAATGAATCAGAGTGAGATACTATAAAGTAAGGAATTAAGGTGGAATACTCCTAATCCTCCATCTTGAAACTCATTCCTTCATCGGAATCAGCTTTGGTTGTTCATGGTACACAGCGGCCAGGGCAGAAATTAGTCAGTTGAATGTGAATAGTTTCCGCCCCAACCGATGTATACCGAGAAAGACCGAAGTAATCCAATGAAAGAATCAACTTCAAAATGGTGGATTATGGGTATTCTACCTTAAGACTATTTGTTCAAATCACTAATAAGAAATGCCTATGGACCCAAGAATGTCTTACAAATTCTAGAGTCTCCGGGTTTTGTGATATGAAGAGGATCAAGTCTTCTTTTATTTTATTTACAAGGTCATCTCGATCTAAAAACCTTTATCACTGGGAGATGACATTTTAAATCATTCTCAAACAAGTGCAATTAACACATTACCACCTAGTGTCACTTTTTTGCGTCTTGCAGCAGACGACTTTAGAAAAGCATTGTGGCAAAAGGAGAAATTGCTCGCCACCATGACTTTTCAATCTATTCAGATATCACAACAGCAGAACTGAGCAGATTTTCACATGTTCATAAAGCTTTTCTAAAATTTCTTTCATCTAGCACATGTCAGGATTCCTCTTTGGTAGAAATGCTTTAATTTTTATCATTAAGTCATGTATATGTAATTGGATAGTGTTTTTTTCTTTCTTTCCTGCAATATTTTTCAAATTTTGAAAACTTGGCAGCTGTAAATTTCTTTGAACAGGGAAAGGTTAATTCCTGTTCATACAAGGCACCTAATTTATCAGTGGTGCAAAGCTTTCAGAGATTATCTACCTTTACTAAACATTCCCCTGGTGGTAATGTATGTAGAAAACTTGTGAATTCATCATGGAAAGATAAAGAATTAATTTTTGTGAGCACTTTCAACTTTTTTGTTAGGATTAATTTCTATCGTATAAATGCAATTTCTTTCAGTCATCAAGAATTGAGTTCTGACATGCCATTGGCCCTAAGGGTCCAGTATGGCCCAATGGTTAACCATTTCCCAAACAATAACGACATTTGACCACTTTGTAGCAGACGACTTTAGAAAACATGGTGGAAAATAGAGAAATTGCTCTTAACAAGCAATTTCTCCTTTTCCCACAATGTTTTCTGCCCTACCACAAGATTATTTGCCTTTTTCCTCACATTTTGAAATTTCGTCTGCAACCTCTTTCAATTTGGGACAGTTGAAAATTTGTTGTTTGGGAAGGGCTCAAGGTGGCTGATTTGTGATTCAAGGTCCTTGGTTTAATTTCCACCAGCAAAAAATATTTTACATGGCTTTAAATCTTACTAAAGAATCAATGCTCACTGATACTTTCCTCTAGTGTTTCATTTATAGCTAAAAGCAATATCCAATGGCCTTAATAAACCAACTATCCCTTGGATAAGATTATAACATAACCTTTCACAAAGGTATTGTTTGATTCTCTAACACCTCACTTTTCATGGACATACAGCAGAAGTATTCAGAAGCTATCGCAACAAAAGAATAAATTACCCAATTACACTGTTTTGTCCTGTTGCCTCTAATGTATCTTATTAATGTTGTTAATAAAATGAAAATTTCTATAGAATAATCTTGATAATGAGTTCTGATGTCGCGTTATTTATGACACAGATTCTCCATATGTAGTAAAGTGTTAAGGTGCACATGTTAAAGAAAAGCTTCTGTTGCCATGGCAATAAACCCCAGGTATTATTCTGTGGTATGTCTAGAAAAGTATTTCCCTCATTTCCTCATATGGGATTTAATACCAGGTCCAAATTTAAAGCGAAATGACAGATAGTAGTTTGTGAACTGTGGAAAATAACAGATACAACTTTGAAAAACGAGTAATTTCTTGCTGTAAGTTATTTCTCCTATTCCTTTCCCAAACAATAACGACATTTGACAACTTTGTTGCAGACGACTTTAGAAAACATTGTGCGAAAAGGAGAAATATTGCTTGTAAAGAGCATTTTTTCCTTTTCCCACAATGTTTTCCGGCCTATCAAAAGATTTATTGTCCAATTTCATCACATTTTGAAATGTCTGCACACTCTTTCAATTTGGGACAGTCAAAAATTTGTTGTTTGGGAAAGGGCTATTGTCAAAATTGTTTCTTTAGTGGCTACAGTTGGCCGATTAAAATGCATTTAATTATGCGAGGCAATTTAAGGATTAATTAAGGCATTGGAAGGAGTATAAGCCCTGCAAAAGATAAGATTCCAGAACTTAATTATGAACTGCACGATCATTCATGAACATTTAATGGCCATTTATGAACACAAAGCTGTTCTTAACTTTTTTATGAAATTCAAGAACTTGTTCATGAACATCAAGAACAGGTTCATCAATGTATTCATGAACCTGTAATTGATGTCCATGAACCTGTTCTTGAAGTTCATGAAAAACTTATGTGTTCATAAATGCATGGCCATTTAATGTTCATTAAGATAATTAACACGTTTTTTTAATCTTTCCCAGGGGAAGTCAAGAAGGTGATAGAACCTTATTTCCATTTTCGAACTTTACAAGACCGGTATAGACTAAATAAGTGGTGAATGAAATAGAGAAATATGAAAACATGATGCTTTGTGTTCTGTCTAAATCAAAATAAAATGTCTCATGGACAATGATAAAGTTTAAGGAACAACTTTGTTTTTGTTGCATTTAGTAGAAACCATTAAGAAATATAAAGCTTATTTACTTTATTTTTTCTCAGCAATTTCTTCTTCTTTGACAGTTATGGTTATTTCAAAGAATAAGTTTGTATCATCTGCTTCAAATATGTAATGAAAAGCGTTAACCCTTATAGTGCTAGAACCTACTCCATGCTTATGCAAACAGGTTAGATCCAGGCCAGCCACCAAGAAATTGGTGGCTGGCCTGTGATCTAACCAGTTTGCTACCTTGAGTATCTTTCCTCATCAAAATTAAGTAGATATTTAAAGGCACATAAAAGGAGATAAGTACAAATAAGTTACTGAAAAAATATATGGATTTCTTTTACGATGTTCATAAAAGTCATGAGAATTAATTTACAAATGCATTCAGACCCTATTAAAAAGATTCCTTTAACATAAGTTATTTTGTGCTTGAAATATAGTTGTCTCCAATTCAATCATGTTTATCAACAACCTGTTTGTTTACATATTCAAAATAAATAATTCTGATTGGTCGGTTCAAATATTTGTGTATCAACTGTCAAGGTCAGAGGTGAAAAATGAGGCAATCTGAATTATTAAACTTGCTGATCTCACCTGGTTATTTCTGGTAAGCTTTCACGTTCAAGATTTGCTGATGGGTTTTTTGGTGATAACTTACTAAATCTGATCAAAGGTTAACCAAATAAAATAGATTGATATAGCATTTATCTTCTTTAATGGGCCTTTAAGGTCTTGGAAAGCAGACAACCAAAAAACTATTTTTTAGAAAATCACCCAGCATTCTAAGGATTAAAAGTCACTAAGGGTCATGTGCACATGAGATTGTGTCTGTTTATGGGACTCGTCAACAGATTCTATCAATTTTAGCCTGTCAATTGTAAGACTCTATCTGATACATATAATAGGCCAATGGCAAATGATCATCCATTTCTATATACTTTTGGCGGGAAAAGGTGCTAAAAACAATCAACAGCCCTTAACCCTTTACCAAACGCCAACTTCTTAAATTCTTGACTGTCTCACTGTCCCAAATTGCAAGGGATTGTCGTCAACATTTCAAAATATGATGAAATTGAAAAATAGTCTTCTGATAGGGCAGAAAGAATTGTGGGAAAAGGAGAAATTAATTTCTCCTTTTCCTACAATGTTTTCCAGACTCAGCTCAACATTGCATTCATCACTGATGCTTTTTTATCAGTTGACTGTAAAAAAACCATTGCAAGATAATGAGACATGGCTCAAAAGTTATTTCATGTAAGCAAATCATAAAGGTTCTGACCAAATATCAAAATGATAGTGTTTTTTTCTTTTTATTTATATTTTGTCTTCTGCTGTTTCTTTGAATTTAGACCAGTCAACATCCCATTTTGGGAATTGGGTGACATTTTCCCCTGTATGAGATTTTCTTCCTGGGCGGAACTGATAACAACAGTCGATGTCAATTAAATCTAAACAAGCTTTATATTTGCAATAAGAACTTAAAACCATATTGTCAATGGAATAAATTTGTTTTTGACATGCAATTTCTTCTGTTGTCACTATGTTTGCTTAACCCTTAGAATTCGGGGTAATTTTCTAAAAATAGATTTTTGTGTTATCTGCTTTCCAAAACCTTAAAATCTGCTTAATTTTGATGAGGAAAGAATTATGCTCAGAGTAGCAAACAGCCAAGTAAATTGACGGCTGGCCTGGATCTAAACTGTTAGCTAAAGCAGGAAATCTGTTCCAGCACTATACAGGTTATGTATGTTTTACTAGTGTTTTAAGTGAGATTTAATGGAGTAAGGGGGTTAAATAGTTTACAAGTTACTTGGTCTGGTCGTTCATGGTTTGTCCCTATGTTTATTATGTTGGATGTGTTTGTTAGGTATTGGCATGTCGACA
The DNA here is from genome assembly GCA_947846245.1 of Cerastoderma edule. Taxonomy (NCBI): domain Eukaryota; kingdom Metazoa; phylum Mollusca; class Bivalvia; order Cardiida; family Cardiidae; genus Cerastoderma; species Cerastoderma edule. The sequence continues at coordinate 35,442,711 of OX401407.1, read as the reverse complement.
GTTAGAAGTTGTTGACAGGTATCAGTGAACCTACATCAGACATCCAGGCCCCTTTCTGACCTTTAACCAAGTACTCTGTAATACCTTTTCAAAAATAGAATGGCTAGGGAGGAAATATATGTTTTCCTGCCGAAGAATCTTCCATGGAAGAAGGTAAAAACAACGCTTCATGGGCAAAAAGAATTGCATAATTAGAGTTGACACAATATATGTGCTGCGCATGGCGCAGCACAATAATGAAAATTGATACAGAATGATCTATCTGAATGTTTTACTTTATAAATCATTTATAAGACATCATTCATTTTCACCTTGTATAGTGTTAATATGGTTGTTTGTAAAATGAAATGACAAGAAACTTTGTAAATTTACATCTGAATAAATTATTTGTATCCTGTGATATTTTAATTTAGTTTCTTTATGTTCTGCAAAATGTTTTAGGAGCCATTGTGACGAAAGGATAAACTGCTCCTGATGGGCACTTAATCCTTTTGTCCCCAAGTTTTCTACCCATCTTTTATGCAATTTTATATTTTCTTCTTATATTGAAACAGATCTTTTTTGTGTCATATAACAGTGGCCCATAATTATAAGCACCTTTCCAATCGAAAATTTCTTTAAAAATTGCGGTTTTCCTAAACATTCAAAGTCATGCATAGCAGCTTTTGGGTTTTCCAACTCAATAATTTCAGCAGTAAAACTTGCCAAAATTAAAAGGCAAAGGCCTCTTCCCAATTAAAGGAAAAACAGACCTGTGAAAATGTTCCTCATGGTTTCCTAACAAGTTTTCAAAGAAAATTACATTTTTCATTTGTTTTTATTTTCATCACTTAACGTTGCTTTAGATTTTGAACTGGGGCTCAAAACCAAGTGAGGGAAATTTCAGCCTCATAAGACAATCCCATTAGATAAGGTAATATTCTTTCCAATTGTAACATAATTAGTTTGTGTTTCACACACTGATCTTTCATTTTCATGTTGTAAAGAAATATATATATGGACAAGTTTTCTGAACACAGTGATTTGTCTTGTATAGTCTGTTGAAAATAGTGTAAAACCTACAGTTAGTCCACAATAGGTAGAAGGTATTATATTAACCAAGAAAAATATGATAATTTCAATACATGCTGTCTGGCACAGAGTTCTTGGCTAGAGGGAAAGCTAAATCAAATATTTTGCTAGAGTCTATGGCAAATTTTCCTGCTTTAACTTTTTTACTTCTTGAGCTTTGTTCTAAGACATACAGACATTGAAGTATGTCATTTTGATTCAATGTCCATCTTGTTACCTGCTACTGAATTCTGGGAAAGGGGAAGGGGTAAATCAAATATTTTGGTGAACCATTTTAGCACTGTCATTCTGTGTGTTGAATGACTACTCAAATATTGACTTGGTAAAATGGATATTGAGTCAATAGTTGTACATTTAATATTTTTTCCTTCTTTGTATGTATGTGAATATTGAGAACAAAAATCATACCCTGATAATCCATTTATGACCATGGTGTGGTATATATTTATAATGATATACATTTGAATGTCAAGGAGTGCAACATAACAGAATTGGAGTTGCCATTACCAACAACCATGTTTAACCCTTAGAATGCTTGATAGTTTTCTATACTTAGATTTATATGTCGTCTGCTTTCCAAAACCTTTAATTTCTGCTCAATTTTTATGAGGAAAGATATTCAGAGTAGCAAATTTACTTGGCAGCTGACCTGGATCTAACCTGTTTGCATAAGCATGAAGTCAGTTCCAGCAATGTAAGGGTTAACCTGATTGGCCCCACAGGCAAATTTTCTTTGGCAAATTTAGTTTGCTCAGAAAAACAAATATTTTGTGTTGAATTTTTTAGGAATAATCAAACTTTTGCAAATGATACATATATTGCTTTCAAATTTATTGCACTTTTGGTTTTCATGTCTCACCTGTTACTGCTGAAAATTTGAAATATTTATGATATTGAGTAGATTTTAAGAATTCATTCAAGTTTGACACTGAGAGTTTTGTTTGCCTAGGGTTTTATAGCTTGCATGATATCATAGCCTCAGCCACATTATTTCAGATGTCAACTAAAGTCTATGCATGCAACATAAATGATAATGTTCTCTGAATTGATTAGTTATAGTGATGTGGGAGAGTATTCAGTAGCTTTTAAAGAATATTGTGCACTTCTGGTCAAGAGAAGCTAGAAGAATGGATAGTTTCACTATCTACAACGTGACTAAAATACTTTTACAGTAAAAGTGAAAGTAATTTTCTTTTTTTTTTAAAAAGGTTGAGTTATAGCCTTCAACCTGCACTATCTCAAAAACTAATATAAATTCACCATTGAGGGTATACATTAGAAAGCTCTCAATGAGATGATTCTGCTGAGTATCAACAATATTGGGTTTAGAGAAGAAATAAAAAAGTAAGCTTCATGGGTATGCCTTTAATTTTGGTTTGCTCATTGGTTGTTGGAGGATTTAGCTCATTCCTCTAATGGGGATTTGTGACTATGTCACTTCAAGGGTTCAGCGCAATACTATAGTAAGTGCTTCACGTTTGTGAAGCACTTACTATAGTCTTGCGTTGAACCCTCGACTTATCAATCAACGAAACTGTAGTTGACAAGAAATTGCTGGAAAATGAAAGCCCATTTTCTGTAAGATCTTTAGTAGAAAACATTTTGACAATAGATGAAGTTGATAAGGAGCAATTCATCCTTTTCCCATAATCCTAATGTCCTCTGCCAAAGATTTCTAAAACAAGGTGCTATGAAGTAAGGGGTTAACCCTTAGAATAGTGGGTTATGGTCTTAAATTAAATTTTTGTGTCGTCTGCTTTCCAAAACCTGAAATATCTGTAGGAAAGATACCCAGAGTAGCAAATAGGTTAAATCACAGGCCAGTCATCAATTAATTTGGCAGCTGGCCTGGATCTAAACAGTTTGCATAAAGATGAAGTCTGTTCCAGCAATTTAAAGGTTAAAGGGTGAAAGATTTGCTTGTCATGATCCATATTGAAATGCACAGCAGTGTAAATATTCCTGTATGGATCAATATGGACTGAATGGAGGGAATATGTTTAAAGATTTAATATTTAATTAAAGTAAAATGACAAGTTTCCTGTTTACTTGTATTTCGCTTTTTTTTTTTTAGCTAGAAACCCTTTCCCTGTTTGTGTTTGATATTGATAACTGTTGGATAAGAGGTTTTTCCATTTTAAATGTTCTGATAGTTTGTTTGTTAGGGTTTTCGGAAGTTGAGTAAAATTTTAATGTCTAGGTATACATTGGTTGGAGAAAGTCCCAAAGCTTAACTGTCTGTAATAGCTCAGGTTAACCCTTATAGTGCTGGAACAGACTTCATGCTTATGCAAACAGGTTAGATACAGGCCAGCCGACAATTAAATTGGCAGCTTGCCTGTGATCTAATCTGTTTGCTACTTTGAGTATCTATTGAATACATTTTTGTGTCTTCTGCTTTACAAAACCTTAAATACTGCTTAAGTTTGGTGAGGAAAGATACTCAGAGTAGCAAACAGGTTAGATCACAGGCCAGACGCCAATTTACTTGGCGGCTGGCCTGGATTTAACCTGTTTGCATAGGCATGAAGTTGATTCCAGAACTATAAGGGTTATGACAAAGCTCCCACCCGACATAGATGATCAGAGTGAATGGTGTGCTTTACCAACAAGGACAATGCTTGTTTGGCTTGTTATTGTTTGGTAATGGGTTAAATGTCTGCTTAAGTTTGATGAGGAAAGATACTCAGAGTAGCAAACAGGTTAGATCACAGGCCAGCAGCCAATTTAATTAACGGCTGGCCTGGATCTAACCTGTTTGCATAGGTATGAAGTCGGCTCCAGGACTATAAGGGTTATGACAAAGCTCCCACCCGACATAGATGATCAGAGTGAATGGTGTGCTTTACCAACAAGGACAATGCTTGTTTGGCTTGTTATTGTTTGGTAATGGGTTAAATGTCTGCTTAAGTTTGATGAGGAAAGATACTCAGAGTAGCAAACAGGTTAGATCACAGGCCAGCAGCCAATTTAATTAACGGCTGGCCTGGATCTAACCTGTTTGCATAGGTATGAAGTCGGTTCCAGGACTATAAGGGTTATGACAAAGCTCCCACCCGACATAGATGATCAGAGTGAATGGTGTGCTTTACCAACAAGGACAATGCTTGTTTGGCTCATTAATCATCACAGAACAGGCTTGTCATAATGGAACAACAGACTGTGACACAGTTTGATTGAAAGTTGGACTGGGCTCTTATTTGTTTTAAAAAACCCTTGTTCTGGTTCAAACGCATTTGTTGTGTTGAAGCAGACTGCACATTATAGCATCGGACTTTAATAATCGAATTTGAATTATTACCCATTGCATTTCATTGGTTAGGCTCTCAGTTAAATATGTTCTTTTTATCATTTTCTTCAAAACTTATTTTCCACATATTGCCTGATATTTTGAAAATTGATGCATTTGAAAATTGTTACTCAGCAATCCTCTTCCTTTAATTTGTGATTTGTAAAAGTTTTATCTCAGCAAAGTTGTTTTAAAAGTCCCATGGCAGTCTCATTAGTCTATTGCTATAGGTGTGTAAAAGTGAGACAATAAAAATTAACCCATTCCAACATTTGTGAATTTGTGACTGGTCCAAATTAGAAACAACAGCAGACGACAAAAAAAAAATAGTGAGATTTAAACATTTTTTTTGGTATATATTACTGGGTTATTAAAGGAGAAATTAATACTTTTAACATAGTAGAAATTAAAGTCTTAAGTAGCAAAATGGTAACAGTCTATGAAAATCTAATGTGTTAAAAGACTCTCTTGGAAGAGTGAAAAGGTTGAAGAAATAATTTGAATGTTTGTGTATCATATTTCTGGTCTCCCTTGCTATACAAGCAGATTGATTTCAGGTGAGATAATCTCTTTGTTTAGCCCTTATAGTGCTGGAACTGACATCATGCTTATGCAAACAGGTCAGATTCAGGCCAGCCACCAAGTAATTGGCGACCAGTCTGTAATCTAACCTGCTAGCTACTCTGAGTATCTTTCCTCTTCAAAATTAAGCAGACTTTAAGGTTTTCGAAAGCAGACGACACAAAAATCTATTTTCAGAAGATTACCCAACATTCTAAGGGTAAGCCCCCTTGTCTGACCTGTGAACTCATTAGCCTTTTACCAAGCAAAGCACGAAACATTTTTCTCCATATGGTTCTATCCACATGAAGATACAATGTAGAAAACTTAAAAGAATGATAGTTTACTTGCCTAGTTTTGGTTGTCATATCTGTTTACATTGTTTCCCTTTCTGTTTGCATTACTGATTTGTCTCATCACAGGTTTATGAAAGCTTGACTCAAAAGACATTTGATTAAGAGAAATGGCGCAAAATAAGCATTGTGTTCTCAATCCAACAAAACTGCCAAAGAGAACAAATTGAAAGTTGTTAAGGAAAACATTTCTACATTACATTATAGTTATACTTTGTTTACATTGATTTTTACTCAAATCGTAAAAAGTTATAATGTTTGTCTTGCTTTTAGATTGCAGAACACCAAGTTTTAAAATCTCGAACAGGTACAAACATAGGTATGAAGAAATTTCTGTACAAAGAAAGAGGAGACAAGCAAATACATTCCATTCACTGTTCAATCTGGCATTTATTTTAGTGGAATACTTCTTTACTGAACAACAGAATGATTATTAACCATTGCAAATCGAAAAGATTTACAAAAGACAAATTTTGAAATATATTGTGTTAAGAAGCAGTTTGTGTCATAGTAGTGTAATTATGGTTGGGAAAGTTGAAATTCCTCTTGGGAGCAACTTCTATTTTTTCTATAAATGATTTCAAAACTTGTTTTACTTAAAGGAGGCAAATAAAAATCTTGAATACTTTTGTTAAGAGTTTGTATTGTGCATTTTGATATGTGTTCTGTCACTTTGTTGGAATGTACCGTTCATGGAATAGTGTGTGCAATGTCATAACAGTTTTAGTTTCTTTGAGTAATGTAATGACCTCAGATAATGTCATGAGATAATCATGCAATGGAATTTCGAAGATCATTGTTTCTCGGGATTATTATTCATGCAAGTCGTATAAATTGGCTGTTAATCTTTCAATTAATATGAACTAGTGATTGAAGTTTTTGGATTATATATCTTTTGTGTCATTTTAGTGGTAACATGTGTCTTCTCTGTTTCTGTATGAGGTGTACTTCCAATGTCTTTTTTTCCTTCTCACAAACCTATATTGTTGGTACCCATTAAAATAGTCTGATCAACACTTCTAATGGGTACTCACAAAATAGGTCATAGTATACATATAAATTTTGAGATATAAGTGTGGCAAGACTAACATAGGAGGCCTCTTATCAGAATGCCTGTCACTGATTATTTCCAAATAGTCTGACACTGCATGTTATCCTGTTAGGGGCAACGCCATGTTGGTGCCATGTACAAAGTAAATTGACTCTGATTAGCTATTAACACCCAATACCTCTGTTTGAGTTAATAGTTAAATCCAAAATTTAATGAAAGCATCATCAAATAATAATGGTAGTTGACTGCAAATGGTTAAGGAAAGGCACTAGTATCTTGATAGGATCAAATAAGTTGTTGGTTCTCAAAAATATTATTTTATTTATGTCACAGTGATTGTGAAAGTTTCTGATGAATGAAGGTCAGACTTTACCATAGAGATATGGATTTAAACACTTTTAAAAGGATTTCAATGATAATTAGCCAAACTGAAGTGGTCTTGTCAAACATAATCATAAAAGAGTTGTTTTTAAACAGGAACGTCACTAAGTGTTTCTGCGTAGAAAACTGGGGAAAAAATCAGTGAGTGAAGTCTTACATTTTCAAGGAACAAAATTGTTTCACTCACATTGGAAGGTGGTTTCTGAAATCTTTGTTGAATGGCATTTATCATAAAGTGGCTTAAAATGAAGAATTTCACAGAGAGCAATTTGAAATTTATTGAAAGTTAGCATCTGGTCTTCTGATAAGACACAAAGAACTTGAACAATTTTCGTTTTGCCCAAAGTATATCCAAATTACTGCATTAGGACAAACATGATATCTTGATGGTTGTTAATTACAATATCTCTTAAAATAATGTGTCAATAGAAGGATCTGATATCCTTAACCCTTTCCCAAACAATAACGACATTTGACCACTTTGTTGCGGAAGACTTTAGAAAACATTGTGGGAAAAGGAAAAGTTGCTCGTAACAAGCAATTTTTCCTTTTCCCACAATGTTTTTTGCCCTATCAGAAGATTATTTTCCAATTTTATCACATTTTGATATGTCGTCTGCTAACTCTTTCAATTTTGCACAGTGGAATATTTTTTGTTTGGGAAAGGGTTAAGAACCATTTGGGTTCATGAGTAATAAGTTTTGTTGAGCGTGTCTAAAACGTTATGGTTGCTTTCTGTTTTGTTTTGCCCAGTTTCTATGCCTTGAATGAACTCAGAAAAGTGGTAGTACTGCATGTAATGATTGTGAGGAAAACAAACTACTTTAATTTGTCAATCAAATTGCTGTCATGAATGATTTCAAAGTGTGCTACTTAACTATTTAAGACTTTTCATGTGAAAATGTTGGATTTATTAAAGTGTTGATGTCTAGGAGTGCAGGAGACCAAACATGGTAAGTCAGTTAACCCTTTACCAATCATCAAGATTTTGATTTTCTCAAATTGAAAGAGTTTGCAGACGACATTTTAAAATGTGATGAAGTTGAAAACAAATCTTCGGATAGGGCAGAAAACATCGTGGGAAAAGGAGAAATTGCTCTTAAGGAGAAATTGCTCTTAACGAGAGTTAAAAGCAATTTCTCCTTTTCCCACAATGTTTTCCAGAGACATCTGCCACAAACTGGTCAAGTGTCATTATCGTTTGGCGATGGATTAATACATTTCCGATTTGGGATTTTCTGACAGTTCAAAATTAGAAAAGAATCAAAGGCGTTAGATACATTGTATTTCTTGTTATTGTTTACCAACATTCACTGACTGTTGACCTCCCTGATTAGCATGAATAACATGCTATACTGAGTATCTAAAAATATCCTCAATCGGTCGGTAATGTTCGACCACATGGTTTGTCCTCGTGCATTATTTAATAATGCTACTAAGCTTACCTGTTAATATATAATGCGTAAAGCTCTATTGTTTATCGACTGTGTTCGGAAGACTGTCAAGTATTGAATATACCTCATCATAATTATTCATGCATAGAGGGCAACAGACGGTGAATCTTGGTGAACAATACCTGATGTAGCCTTTAGTTTGGACTAATTACCAATCGCAGGTATCATGATGTGTGATAAGCGTTAGAATTATGCTTTCAGCAGTATAGACCCATTATAATATGTCTATGTGAAGGAGAGGGTTATCGTGATTTGGTAGAATGATGAATTATTGATCAAATTGTTATCATGCAGTACATCACACAGACTGGGGTGGTATTGGTACAAATCCATAATTAACATAAAGGTGTGAATATTAGGGCTTTAAACCTTTTTGGGGGGACTGATCCTTGTATTCATGGTCTTTATAATAGACTAGATAGAATAATCTTTTACTACCTTGACGCCATCAAATGTATCAATTTGAAGCATCTGTAACAGAAAACTATGGAAACAAATGTAACAAAAAGGATAAATTACTCCTAATGAGCACTTTATCAATAAGTCCCAAAGGTTTATTTGTACCATATACCACAAAATTGACGATTTTAGTTAATTTGATTTGTTCATCTGCTTCATATTGCTTTCACTTTGGACATTCAAATGGTATGTGTAATTGGTCAACCCCTTTTCTTTGGAATCTTCAAATTGTGAAATTTGACAACACTTTGAAGGACTTGGCCATTACCTTTGGCAAAAGTTTGGGTAAAGTGAAAGGTGAATATGCGACTTGTGAGCTTTGTCCTCGTTGTAACTATGATAAAGGTAAAAATGGTGTTAGACTCAAATTCAACTTCAAAACCCAAATACCGGTACAAGAGAGAAGACTTATAATCTTGATGATTAATTTCAATTCAGAATTAATTTAAAGGTTTCGCCTTTTAAATACATAGTGATGAAAAAAAAATTGTAACCCATAGACTTTAATCGAAAACATGAAAATCATTTTTTTTTTTGGTTAAATTATAAATTAAGACTTTCTTTAGCTTTTTGGTTTAATATAAATGTTGGCTGTAAGTACTTTAATAGTTTGTCAAAATAGTTTTTACTTGCGTTTAAGATGATTGACTTAATATAGGAAATGCTGATAATGAGCAATTTTGTCTCAAATAAGACTTTGTGCAAATTGTTCTTTAGAGCCATACTTGCGCTCATTTACCCTTAACTTATGAAAGTTCTAGACTAATTGATAACTAGCTTAAAAGTACTTTAAATCCCCTTTTACAGAGAAATCAAGACTGTAACATGTTAACATGATGCTTTTAAAAGAGTGGACAATGTAAGATTTGTTTTCAATTTGCAATAAAACAAGGTCAGCTGAGCAAAGTTGGGAACCAATAAACCCCAAGAAAGTCTAAATGGCAGTATTTTATGTATTTCATGTGATTTTTCTAACCAGGTGATCGACACTAAATAATCCGAGCACTCCTTGATGTATTTGATGTTACTCAAATGTAAACAATGAAGTTAGATTGGTGGGCACCAAATTTAAGAAAATAGCACTTTGAAAAATAGATGATAAATAGTGCAGGTGTTATATTGTCATGATCCTGTGGTTTTTCACTATGTTTCAACATATTCTATCATAATTTTTAACTCATATTACCCAGTTTTGAAGTTTTTCTGAGTGCTACTATGCTTTTAATGTAAAGTCTTTCAGATTGATATTATCAACATTTTCGAAAGGGTTATAATGTTTTGATAAGAAATAATTTGAATAATTCAGCTTTAGATAGCTATTGGTATCATGTTACATAGGCACTGTGAAATAGTATGTAATGAGAATTGGATGTCCATAAATTATCCTAAATGCTATCATTATCAATATGTTCCTTCCCTCGTAGACGTTTTTGTACCTGATGAAAACAGAAAATAAAAGTAGAAAAGGGATCATATATAGTATGAAAAACTGCAATTTCTTTGTATTCTAAAGAGCTGAGCATTGTAGAAATCTTTATGACAAATGGAGAAATTGTTTACGACAGCAATTTCTCCTTTTGTCACAGTGGTTTCGAATTCATTCATCTGCTGCATGTTTGTCAAAGAAAGTCACAAGTCATCAAGAATACAAGTGTTGATTGTTTGACCCATTACTAAACAATAACAACATTTGACCTGTTCATTGCAGACGACTCTGGAAAACATTGTAGGAAAAGGAGTAATTGCTTGTAACAGGCAATTTCATTTTTTCAATTTCATTGCATTTTGCAATGTTGTCTGCAAACTTTTTCAATTTGGGATAGTTCCAAACTTGGCATTTGGTAAAGGGTTAACCATTATCTTATCAAAACTTTGTGTGTACTTTTAGAGACTTACGGACATTGTTAAAAGAAAATTCTAAGTTTACATTTTGCTATAAGTTACTATGTTTTTATCATTTTACCACTTTACGTTTGAGAGTTTGTTTTGGAATTATTGGTCCTCGATCTTTGAGTTTGTCTGTTCTCTTTATTCACCCTGGCCGAAAAGACATTGAGTTGAATTTGTGGTGTAATTTTCGAGGTATTATGGCCTGGTATTTTAATACCAAAAAAGCACTTTTCTTCTGAAAAGGACTTGAAGGTCAAAACTTAATGTTATCAAAAACATTTGTAACATTCTAGTTTTTTTAATACCATCTTACATTTGAGCTATTATTTTGGGTGGGTTAGAAATTGCATTGAAATCATTTCATTTCTTTTGCTTACAGGGCTAGTGATGGATATATCCCATCATAGAAAATAACTGTTAAATTTGTCTTAAAAAGACTTTCATTTTCTCATTTCACAAGTTGCCTGCTGTCTATGAAGATTCAGTGAGGGTTGGTCTATTACATAAAGCAATGAAAAACAAGTGAAGAGTTTTATGGTGAAATAATTATAGATAAGTTGATTTTCAAAGATGTAAAAAACATAATTGACAGAGATACAATTTTCCTATTACATGCATATTTATAGCCTATTTGGGATAATCATTCAAGCAATTTATTATCATCTACCCATGAAATATATGTCAGGGTTTTGTGCAAATACAGGTGTATTCATTATAATGGAGTAACATGTGTGTAATTTACAGGTAAAATTACAGATTTTTGATAAACCAGTTATGATATGGACCTGTTATCTCTCTTAAAAGAAGAATAACCATAATTCGCCATTTTGAAATGTATTTTTTCATTGGATTACTTCGGTTTCATAATACATCAGATGTGGTTGGAACTTTTCGCATTAAACCAAAAAGTTTCAGCTCCGATCGATGTATACCGTAAAATTAACTTATTGTTGATTTGTGACAACACAATTTTAAACATCTTTTTATGGCTAACAGATGGCTGTTTGAGGGGTAAATGGGATTCAAGAAATTGTTCGTGAACATTCTTGAACAAGACATGGCCGTTAATGCACACGAAACTGATCTTAAATTTGCTACTGAATTTCAAGGGCAGGTTATGGGTTGACTCTACCCCGGGCTGGACCAGCCATTATATAGGCAGTCAAGTTCAGTGACTTCCTAGCCATTTAATGATGAGAGTCAGGCTTTGCAACACAAACTTAACCCATTACTAAACAATAACAACTTTAAACCAGTGTAACATTCGTTGAATGTTTATGCAAATTAGGAACTTATGCATCGTTTGAGAGAACATGCGGGTATATATATAGACAGCACAACCGCTCAGTGAACAACAGTGTTTTTCACTGATCGGATGTGTTTGTGTCTTTGAGAGGTTCATTTGCTCGGTTCGTTACATTGGTGGCAGTGGTGGGATTAAGACTTCTCCTTCTATCGGAGTTGCCTTCCCCATGTGTCTCCCAAGGGCCAAGACTCAGGACAAGACTTCTCGGAAGTGGGAGTTATGTAACGTTCGTTGAGTGTTTATGCAAATTAGGAACCTCAAAATGCATCGTTTGAGAGAACATGCAGGTATATATATTCAACACAAATGCTCAGTGAACGACAGTATTTTTCGGATGTTTTTGTGTCTTTGAGTGGTTCATTTGCTTGGTTCGTTACACCAGTTTGTTGAAGACGACTCTTAAAGAGCAATTTCTCCTTTTCCCACAATGTTTTTTGCCTTATCAGAAGATTATTTTTCAATTTCATCACATTTTGAAATGTTGTCTGCTAACGCTTTCAATTTTGGACAGACTAAAATTTAGCATTTGGTGAAGGGTTAACTGAATCACTTGACACTGTAGATCTAGATCAGTTTAAATCTACTGATGCTCAACTATATCAAGAGGTCTATTCCATACCATTTGATCTAGTGATGTTGGTATACATCAGAATCGTCTTCCCATAGAAGCAGTGAAAGGCTTCCCCCATAGAAGCGCTGATATGCATGACTCACATCATTTAACGAAAACACAAGATTTCAGCAACTTGGAAGGCAAGGAATTGAAATGGTATTTTGCTTATTAACATTAATTATATATTGATATCAGATTTTTAGCATTTATTACTCTAAGAGCACAAATCTTAAGAGTTTGCTCCTTTAAAACCAGTCCTTTTTTTTGCAGCCCATTTGTTGGCCACCCATTCATTATCTGGTGGTTTTCAATTTCTACCTGAAATCTCATCCCATCAGAGACAGTTGGCATTCATAAAGTGTGATATATGCTCTCTAACTTCCAAATAAGGAGATGTTATTCATGCTTATCTGCTTGTAAATAATGAATGCACCTTTGTGGCTCGGTATACGGCGAGTGCATACAAAGAAGGGATTGTGCAGTAATGTTGCCAAGAGCAATTTTCAACTATATACAGTTTACCTGTGTACTACTTTTTATGTCCTATTTGATTAATTTTTCTATTATTCCAAATTGAAAGGTGCTAGATATTGTTAAATGTGAACAATTAAACCCATCATGGATATTGTTGTTTGAAAGTGTGTTTGAATCAATATGACATAAGACGTTTTCTTTTGTCACTCTGTTTTCTTTCAAAAGCTTTTGCTCAATGTACATGAATATAAGGTTTAGACGGATATTTGATTCTGTATTGGCCTTGTTGGCTCAGCTGGCAACATGCATTCTTATGTTTGATAATTGTTTAACCCATGACCAAACAATAACAACATTTGACCAGTTTGTTGCAGATGACTCTGGAAAACATGGTGGGAAAAGGGGAAATTGCTCTTAACGAGCAATTTCTCCTTTTTCCCACTATGTTTTCTGCCCTATCAGAAGATTATTTTTCAATTTCATCAAATTTTGAAATGTCGTCTGCCAACTCTTTCAATTTGGGACAGTTGAAAAATTTTGTGTCTGGTAAAGGGTTAATAATCCCATTTCATAATTTCAAATACCATCTGCAATCCCCTTCATTTGGAGGTATTAAAAACCGTTGTTTTGTGAAGAGTTAACTTAATGACATGTGACAATACATTTGAATATTTCATGTCATGAACACATCATGTGTGGTCAAACTATTTATGGTCTAGCATGCCTATGTATCTCATGCTACTTAGGATGTTCCCTTTTTTCGCAAAGGATTCTTAGATCTTTTGGTGCAGATTAAATGAAGTAGATATATATATATATGCAGAGAATAATTTATAACAGTAGAGCAATGCTTTTACTTCAATTCAAGCCTTAAAGCCATACTTGCGCTCATTTCCACTTAGACTGTGCAAGTTCTAGAATAATTGTGAATTAACTTAAAAGTACTTTAAATTCCCTTTTACAGAAGAATTGAGACTGTAACATGTTCACATGATGCTTTTAAAAGAGTGAATATACTAAAAGGTTTGTTTACAATTAGCGATAAAACTAGGTCAGCCGAGAAACGTTGGGAACCAATAAAACCCAAGAAATTCTCCATTTTGAATGTTCATGTTGTTAATATTGGATAACTGATAGTATTTTTATGTGTTTCACGTGATTTTTCCAACCATGTGATCGCCAGTCATTATTCCGAGCGCTTCTTGCTATTTTAGATGATACTCGAATGTTAACAATGGAGTTAAATTGGTGGGCACCAAATTTGTGAAAATAGCACTTTGAAATATAGATAATAAACAGTGCAGGCGTTATATTGTCATGATCCTGTGGTTTTTCGCTATGTTTCAACATATTCCATCATAACTGATAAGTCATATACCCAGTTTTGCAGTTTTTCTGAGCGCTAGTATGCTTTTAAGATTTTGACAAAATATCCTGGTGTTTTTCCTTATAGTGCTGGAACTGACTTCATGCCTAGGCATACTGGTTGGATCCAGGCCAGCCGCCAAGTAAATTGGCTGCTGGTCTGTGATCTAACCCGTTTGATATTCTGAGTATCTTTCCTCTTCAAAATTTAGCAAATATTTGAGGTTTTGGAAAGCAGACCGCACAAAAATCTACTTTAAGAAAATTACACAGCATTCTGAGGGTTAACCGTTTGTCCATGGTTGTAGCCAGTGCGAAATACAGAAGAATACCCTTAGTTGTCTGTTATATAAGACAATTAATATTGGTAATGGATAGTTAATTGAACATGGAGACACATTTGTTAAAATGATATAACATTTTTCATCGTTATATACTCTCTGGATTTTACAGGTTTGCTCTCGATGATGTTGAAATTAGCATGGGAAAAGCTAGAATTACTCACAATGCAATGAAATTTGCTTTTATGTCAATTTTAAGAGTATATTTTTTATCCCAATATTTCAGTCTTCCAACTATTCCAATATAAACTCTATGAACAAATGTTGTTATTCGTTGAATAAGAGCCTAAGGGCAAGCATAATAAATATGCAGCCATACAAACCAAATACACCCTTTTCTTCATAGTTACAGATTTTACCTTTCCTGAAAGAGAGAACTTAAGAATGGTCTGTGACAAAAAGGAAAAACTGCTTATGGCAAAGCAATTTTCTTCTTTTGTCATAATGGTTTCTACCCAATGTCAATTAGAAAATTTGTTTTTATTTTGCCGTCTGCAGATGCTTTCAAATTGGACCAGTTACAAACTCAAATATGAGGGAATAGGTTCGACATGTAACAGTTAACCCTTTACCAAACAATAGCGAAAGTTGACCAGCTTGTTGCAGACGGCTCTGGAAAACATTGTAGGAAAAGGAGAAATTGCTCTTAACAAGCAATTTCTCCTTTTCCCGCAATGTTTTCTGCCCTATTAGAAGATCATTTTTCAATTTCATCTCGTTTAGCAATTTCGTCCGCAACTCTTTCAATTTGGGACAGTCAAACTTTTTGCATTTGGCAGAGTTCACCCATATTGGCAGTTTTATGACGTTGGGTATATAGCTTGCTTTAATGTTCAATTTTTACCTGACACTGATTTTAGTCATAGCTCATAAAGACAAGGCTGCAGTCTGTGACCTAACCTGTTTGCAACTCTGGGTATCTTTCCTCATCAAAATTAAGTAGATATTTAAAGTTTGGGATAGCAGACGACACAAAAATATATTTTTAGAAAATTATTCAGCATCGTAAGGGTTAATTCTGTTGAGGAAAGATACTCAGAGTAGCAAACAGGTTAGGTCACAGGCCAGCCACCAATTTACTTGGCTGGCCTGAATCTAACCTGTTTGCATAAGCATAATGTCGATTCTAGCACTGAAGGGTTAGGCGCATTGACAGCTATAGTCATTTAGCAGGATTAGAAAATACAAATTAACCAATTGAATGCATAGTAGAAATGAATGATAAGATTTAATTTCATGATAAAAAAAGTCGATCAATCAAGATTAGGTAGATTTTGTTTCTTTCAATAGGGCTTCCCTTTTGCTCATTAGATACATTGACTTAAAAACATTATACAATAGCAAGATTTATGACAGAAGCCTTATAACAAAAAATTAAACATTAGCTATTACTGGATTAAATGTTTGAAAGGGTAAATTCTTTTCTTAAGCCTTTACCAAACACCTAATTTTCAACTATCCCAGAATTGAAAAATTTTATGACATTTCATAATGTGACGAAATTGAAAAATAATCTTTTGATAGGGCAGAAAGCATTGTGGGAAAAGGCGAAATTGCTCGTAAAGAGCAATTTCTCCTTTTCCTACAATATTATGCAGAGTCGTCTGCAACAAACTGGTCAAATGTCGTTATTGTTTGGTAATTGGTTAACACAATGTTCTTCATGGAAAGCAGTAATGGGGTCATCCAATAGTCGATCAACATTACTCTCTACGAAGTGTTAACTAATGACAATTTTTGAATTTCTGTATTTTAAGGTCGAAATGATCATAAGGCTATGCTGAATGTTGGTAAATTGGTAAAATTGGCATTAAAAGCAGTGAAAATCTCAAGATACTCCAAAAGTGCTATAGAAAATAGCAGAGAAATATCAATGGATTCAAACTGGAAACCACTGGTAGTTAGAATACCACTGGTGTGATGTTGGTATCCTGGAATACCAGTTGCATTTCAGTGGATGTAACAATTGATCACTTATACTCCTCAGACCGTTTGCCATTGGCAATGACATTTCATTAAAATATTGGCATGACAATAAATACCAGTATTATTGTCAACTAACAATTTCCCTGACCTCTTTATGTTGTTTTCAGTTGGCATGACAATAAATACCTGTAGTATTGTCAGGTAACAATTTCCCTTCTCTTCATGTTGTTTTCAGTTGGCATGACAAGAAAAACCTGTAGTATTCTCAACTAACAATTTCCCTTCTCTTCATGTTGTTTTCAGTTGGCATGACAAGAAATACCTGTAGTATTGTCAACTAACAATAATATTTTCAACTAACAATTTCCCTCCTCTTTACGTTGTTTTCAGTTGGCATGACAATAAATACATGTAGTATTGTCAACTAACAATTTCCCTCCTCTTTATGTTATTTTCAGTTGGCATGACAATAAATACCTGTAGTATTGTCAACTAACAATTTCCCTCCTCTTCATGATGTTTTCAATTGGCATGACAATAAATACCTGTAGTATTGTCAACTAACAATTTCCCTTCTCTTCATGATGTTTTCAGTTGGCATGACAAGAAATACCTGTAGTATTGTCAACTAACAATTTCCCTCCTCTTCATGATGTTTTCAATTGGCATGACAATAAATACCTGTAGTATTGTCAACTAACAATTTCCCTTCTCTTCATGATGTTTTCAGTTGGCATGACAAGAAATACCTGTAGTATTGTCAACTAACAATTTCCCTCCTCTTCATGATGTTTTCAATTGGCATGACAATAAATACCTGTAGTATTGTCAACTAACAATTTTCCTTCTCTTCATGTTATTTTCAGTAAACCTTATAACTTATTGTTTATGTTTTTGTAATATATATTCCAGGTTCTGATATGGAGGCGGGACTTCATGCAGTCAATGTAAACGACCAGTTACGATTGGCTGCCAGTGCTGGTAACCTTGACGATGTACAAGACTGTCTGGAGGCTGGAGCCATATTTGATGTTGATTCTGTAAGTTACAATTACTTTATACTATAAGACTGGAATAAAGTTACAGCTTACATCAATTCCCTGTATGGAATTGATAACTCATTTAAATTGAAAGCTTCAATAGTAGACAAAAGTAGCATGAAAAGAACACATATTTTTGTAACAAAGCAAGCTAAAAATCATTGTTGAAAATGACTGGCCACTACATAATGGTAAGGGTGATAATAACACTAAAAGTGGTGCTAAAATCAAGGGGGTTGTGGGGTGGCAATCAGACTGACTCACAGAATGCCCAATGGTTCTGCCAAGCTTGACCAGCCCTGGGCAGTTAGACATGGTGTCTTCCTCCATCTTAAAGAGTCGAGCATTGCAACATAACTGAAATAATGTTGAATGTGATGTAAAACCTCAATTAAGAAAGTCGAGAACTTTTTTTTGCCATCTATGGAGAAGTAAATCAAATTCAGATTTTGCCAACCCCAAACTGCAGGAAGTAAGATACTGTGCCAGTCCTGGACCACAAGGGTTGTGAGTTCGCTTCTTGCCATAGGCTCAGTCCACCTTTTGGACTTTTCATCCTTCCACACTTACTTTGAATACTGGATATGGATTTGAGGAAGCAGGACTAAGAATCATTGGTCCAAGTTGTAAGAACTTGTTTCAAACTCGATGTACAGCGGATAAATTTAACCCATTACCCAACAATGACGACATTTTACCACTTTGTTGCAGTTGACTCTGGAAAACATGGTTGGAAAAGAAAAAAATTGCTAGTTATGTTTTCATTTCTATCAGAGTAACTTTCCAATTTCATCACATTTTGAAATGTTGTCTGCAAACTCTTTCAATTTGGGACAGTTGAATATTTGACATTTGGTAAAGGATTAATCCAAAACGCACCTGCAGCAAAAAGTTCAAAACAGTTCAAACAAATAAGAAAAATTGCTGATCTTGAAAAATTGTTGCTTTTCCAGCAAAGTTCTTTTCATAAGTGCAATCCGACATATTATGAATGTTAAATTCCTTTATATATGATTGTTTTATAAACTATCTTTCATTTCCACCCAGCCATAAAATACCCTATTTAGGATTAACTTCAACCATTTATTTGGAACAAAACTAATAAAAATGCAGGTGCCATATCAGCTTATATAATAAGTTTTGAAAGTAATTATATTTTTCTATCAACCTTCTATACCAATAAACAACATAACAACTGACCAAAATGGGATTCAAAAGAAAGACTGATTGATCTCATTTACATGCCAAAAAGGAATTAAAGCAGCTCTTTTCTTAGGAAAAAATCCTTCTTATAGAAAGTTAAGAACTTTGAAGAAGTTTAAAGTCCTTTTATCTGATGGTTTAATTGATTGATTAATAAAATGAAAGAACAGATAAGAAAACATTGTGATAAAAGCTTTGCAGCTTCGTTACTTCATATCTTGAAAAGTTGATGAATACCTCAAATGTCATTGCATTGTTCCTCAATTGAAAAAGTAATAAATTTTGCTCTGATAACATATTTCAACCAAATAAATACCTTGATTTGAAGGTAAATAGAACACAGAATGTTTGTCATATTTCAGTCAATATGTCTGTCAAGTCTAAAATATGGTGTTATGACACTGTAACAATATGTCTAAATATTTTCCATGTTCAATAGCTGAGGCCATATGTTGACCTAAGGGCTATTTGTATTAACTTTTGTCAATTAAGGACAATTAAATTAACTATTTTATTGCTGTCCTTGCCCATTACCCCCATTAATGCTGTATTTAACTCTTTTCTATGTCAATTAAGTCAGCTTTAATAACACTTGCTGCAGATAGACGGTATTTGGAAATATTGTGGCAAAAGTATCTATAGCTCATTTCATAGAACTTCACCTTCAAAATCGGTGATAAGAAAATACATTAAGTCGCACCTTTTATTTTCAAAAGTTTGACTACCGGTAAATTCTTGATTGCTCAATTAGGTCTGGTTACAAAATTAATGTTGAACCATCACTAATTGTCTTTTTTTATTATAAGAATTTAAATGAAGGCATTACCCGCATGTAGTAAATAAAGACTATATTTCAATTTTGATTTATTACCCCTTACCTTATAAGACCACACTCTGCCACATATATACTGCAGAAACATTTAAACTACTGCGCTTTAAGATTCATATAAAGATTTTAATGTTTGTGCCCGAAACATGATCAAATTCTCTTTTTTAAAGGATTTCCTTAAAATTCGACTAGTTCAAATTCAAGGCATTAGCAGACAATGAAAGTAATAGGGTAAAAATATAATTTTATATCACTGGGTTAAAACCATAGGAAAAATTGCTCATTATGAGCAAGTATGACCAAATATGAAAATTGAAAAAAACCACCATACCTCTATGAATTTAAAAAGCTTGTTTTCCTTATGTCCAAATGTTTACAATTGTCCTCTGTCTTTAAATGTAAATAATAAAACACCTAAAAGGGTAAATAAAAGGGATTAAGATTAAGATGACCTCTCATATTATATAACATTTTAATTTTGTCAATGTATTTCAATTCATAGCAAAATAATTAAAAACATTATTACAACTTTTTCCAAAGAAAGTCCTTTTTCCCACATATGTAAAGGGGTTAACAGTTGGCCTTGTTTAATGCAACACATGTTTGGCATTGTCATTTTAATTATGTTGTCATACTGTTCTTAAATGTTTTTTTTCACACCTTGTATACAGTTTAAATATTGACATTTGTTTGATAAATGGTCCAAACTGGCTTGACACACTTCTTTCCAAGGACCAGACTTGATTGACCCTAATGAAAGGTCACAGTTCAGTGACCATGACATTGCATGGGTGGCCATCTTGGGTGTGGGAGGCACTAAGTTGACTGGAATTACTCTTGTTGACCTGTGGGTTAGAGGCAGTGATAACTCTAGATAAAGTTTATCATATATCTAAATACAAAATGATGCAGATATGTAGACTGATAAAAACTTGACAAACCTGTGTTAAGAAGGAGTGATAATCATTATTTGTCTGATAAGATTTATGATATTAATGTGATAGTGGCCTGAAGTTTCTATAGTTGATAATTGTATACACTACAGAGGTGGTCTTGTTAGATGTTTCAAGAGTGTGTGATATTTTTTACTATACAAAAAAGGAAATAATGAAAGGATGTATTAACATTCCGCTAAGTGGATTCAATCAGGAATACTTATAAACACTAAACCAATAAAGTGAAATAAAGTTGATAACCAAGATGATGTCATATTTGGAAGATGAATTTATGCTGGAAAAAAGCATTTGTCGATGCAGGGTATGTACATATGTGCCTTCGGTTTTGCCTTCAGATAATTTCACGCTTAAAATGCATTCTTTACAAAACTTCACCAAGTCCTTCACTTTTGGGAAAGACTTGCTATATCTTTGCAATGAATTAAGCCCTCCGCTTTTTAGGAATATTCTTTGATAGAAAATGGTCTTTACCAAACGCCAAATTTTCGACTGTCCCAAAATAAAAGAGTTTGAAGACAAAATTTCAAAATGTGATGAAATTGAAAAATAATCTTCTGACAGGGCAAAAAAACATTGTGGGAAAAAGAAAAATTGCTTGTTAAGAGCAATTTTTTCTTTTCCAAAAATGTTTTCCAGAGTTGTCTGCAACTGTTATTGTTTGGTTATGTGTTAATTTATTGTATGGCTTGCTGATTGCATGGCATTGGAGCAAGGATACCAAAGGTCGAAGCTGTCAATTATTCAAATTTGAAATCATTGTTACATAGTTGCAGAAGATTTGCAAATTGTGAGTTTTCTCTTTTTTATTTGACACAATATTTTTCACATTGGGCCATGCAGGACCCTGTGAACTTCTATGGGAGAAGTTACAGACAAATTACACTTATTGTAAATGTATTTGTATATATTTTCAGGATGGCCGATCAGCTCTTCATTATGCAGCGTTAAATGGGTACACGGAGGTTACACGGTTCCTATTGGAGAAAGGCTGTCAAATCAACGCACAAGATGCCGTAAGTCTCTTGTAATTCAAGGACTAAATTTCTAAAGTTAACTATGGCCTCAGAAGGCTGGTGCTTGGGTTAATGCATTTGAAGACTTGAAAGTCTCTTAGTAAATGTATTTACTTATTCTTTGGTAGTTTTTGGGATCAATACTAACCTGTAGAAAGTCCTTCGATCATAAATATGAAGGACTTACTATGGTTTTGCATTGAACCCTCCATATATACCCAGCAGAAAACCACTTTGACTCTTGATATGTTATTTCTCCTTTTGTCAAAATGGTCCCTTCACAATGCCACAAAATGAGCGTTATTTTGATATCTTTTAATTGTTATCTGCAATTTCTTTCAAATTGGAACAGTCAAAAGATCTCTAATTAGGAAATGCTTAAACCTTTACTAAACACCAAATTTGTGACTGTCCCAAATTGTAAGAGTTTGCAGACAACATTTTAAAATGAGACGAAATTGGAGAATAATCTTCTGATAGGCCACTAAACATTGTGGGAAAAGGAGAAATTGCTGATAGAGCAATTTCTTGTTTTCCCACAATGTTTTGCAGAGTCGTCTCCAACAAACTGGTCAAATGTTGTTATTGTTTTGTAATGGGTTAAAAGGGCAAATATTAGGGGTTCTTTGTAGATATTGTGCAGGTGGGAGAGGCATAGCATTAATTTTTGCGCTTTTTAACTGTCGTATGTAGTTGCTTTCAAATTGGACCAGTCACAAAATTATTATGAGGGAAAGGCTTAAGGGCAGATATTGTGGGTTTGTAAAAGTTTGTAGAGGAGATTGTTCTGTAGGGACAAACACAACATGGACTGATTGACATTGATTGAAGCACAATGAAGCACAAATCTGTTAATCCGCATTCTGATTGAAATATCACTAAGGAGATATCTGCTGCCACTGGCTTAAATGAACAATGCAACAAATAAAGGATTTGGCTGTTTAGATCAATGTCTTAATTTGTCACATTATTTCATTACTTGTTTTCTTTATAATGATTTTGTCAATCTAAGAAGTTTGGTCATTCTGAATTTGATGTTTTTACAGCTATAAATGCCGTGATTTTGAAAGAAAATCAATGAAATTAAGCTTTATAAGGCAAACCTTTATTAGAATATTACCTTTCAAAGCTAAGAAATGCATTTTGAAGTACATCAAGGATGTTATCTTATGAGAATGAAAATGTTGTGTAAACATGACTTTTGTTTTGACAGAATAACTTAGTTGTTAACAGTACCAGTTGTTTCATAGTGCAATAATCGCTTTTGTGTTTTCCTATTGAAATTCTTCTTTTCACCGTTTCATATGTTATGCAAATAAAAGGTAAAACTAACAACAGCAACAATATAGTGATGAATCAAAGCTGGTCCATTGTGACGAAAGGGAACTTCTTTATTCTTCATAAAAAATGATATACTGTTATCAAATAGAATACTCCAAAATAAAATGAAAACCATCAGATGATTAAGGTTCAATTATCTTCTTTTCTTACTATGCTTAAACCCTTGGAATGCTGGGTGATTTTCTAAAGATATATTTTTTGTGTCATATGCTTTTCAAAACCTTAGATATCTGCTTAATTTTGAAGAGAAAAGCTAATCAGAGTAGCAGACAGGTTAGATCACAGGTCAGCCACCAATTTACTGTGATCAAACCTGTTTGCATAAGTATAAAGTCAATTCCAGCACTTTAAGGGTTAAAATGACTTTGTGCTGTAAAGGTAAGGTAATTTTAGGGACAAGGATAGGTTCTCCGATGACCATGATTTAAGGGAAGTACTGTTGAAAACATTGATAAAACCACAAATCATTGCATTGTTATCCTCTGTTCTTCCAGAGTGGGTATACGCCCCTGCATCGGGCAGCCTCCCAGGGTCATATTGATGTGATCACAGTTCTTTTGGAGGCGGGATGTGATGTCAACACACAGGATGAGGTAATTTAACCCATTACCAAACAATAACGACATTTAACCACTTTAATGCAGATGACAATGGAAAACATTGTGGGAAAAGAAGAAATTGCTCATGATGAGCAATTTTTCCTTTTACCACAATGTTTTCTGCCCTATCAGAAGATTACTTTCCAATTTCGTCACATTTCGAAATGTCGTCTGCAAACTCTTTCAATTTGGAAGAGTTGAAAATTTGGCGGTTGGTCAAGGGTTAAATGAATGTTATAATATAATCAAACTTTAGGGATCAATGCAAGATTATAATAGGAGCCTCACATTTGTGTTCTTGCATTGAACCATCAATGTATAGTAATCTATCCTGCCCACATTGATTTTAGGAGCTGTCCAAAGCAATATTAAATAGTAGATGTCAGCTCAAGGGTTCAGGACAATACTATGGTAAGTGCTTCATATTTGTGAAGCACTTGCTATAGTCTTGCGTTGAACCCTCGAGCTGCTGCTATAGTTGTGGGAAAAAAAGCATGTTTTTAAATGAAGTTTGACAGAACCAACATGATAAAAGGTCAAACTACCAGTACTTATAATGAACAATCCTGCATATAGTGTAATAGTCTGAGATGATTTCTCTGTTTGACACAAGTCATTATGGTTTTAACCCATCAATTTTTCTTTTTCAAACTAATTGTCATCTGCTGTTGCTTTGAATTTGGGACAGGTGTAAATTCCCATATATGGGAAAGGGTTATGTAAAAGATTAAGTGAAACGTTATAAGAAAATCCACATGAAGATAACCGCTTTTATCTTCTTATTTTGCTGTAACACCTATCTATTTGATAAAGATAAACTGTACTCTGTTAACCTGTGAGATTTCTATGTCATGTTACATTTAGTTATCAGTTTTAAAAGATTAACTTACATTAAAGATATCTTATCAATTAAGAGGCAACTCTAGATGATGAAATAAAAACTTGTGAAAAAAGATATTAATCCATTAGATCAATTTTGGGATGATGAATATAGGGAACAAAGTGGCTTTAAATTACAAATATCAAACAAAATAAGACATAATTTGTTCATAGCATACTTTGTACAAATTGTAATTGTTTCTTTCTAAATCATGATAAATAGAATCCTTTTCACTGGATCTACTGTAAAAGACTTTGACAATGGATTGTTGCTTATTATGAGCAATGCATCTCTTTTTCACAATGGTTTCTACCAAAAACTATAAAGAAGATTTGCTTTTTTATGTGATTGTCATCTGCTGTTGCTTTAATTTGGACCATTCACTAATTGCCATATGAGGAAAAGGGTAAAACAATAACATGAAAATGCTATGTTTGATGCTTGGAATCACAAGGCACAACCCAAGTTAGACTTTCACATATTGAGGGCTCAGTGCAAGACTATAGTAAGTGCTTCATGTTTATGAAGCACTTACTATAGTATTGTACTAAACCCTCAGTTTGTAATATTACAGATTTCCATAAAAAAATGTTTAGAAACAACACTACATTTTCTGTTTATCCTGATTTACCGTGATCATATGCCAATTATCTTTGCCTGGAAGTTAATTAGATCCATAATTGAAATGTTAATTAACTGGTGCATTCCATACTGTGTACATGACCATATAAGGCCACCAGTTCACCTATAGATGTTCTTTATTTCAGCATGGTAATGCAGCCATCCATGAGGCAGCCTGGAATGGATTCAGTAAAACATTGGAACTCCTTGTAAAACACGAGGTCAACGTAGTGCTAACAAATAAGGTATGTAAGTTTGGTTTTTCCCAGGGTCACTGAACAAACGCTTAAATGCAACAGTTGTGGAAAACTTAAGAAACAACTGTGACAAAAGGATAAATTGCTCTGCTCCAGAGGACTTACGCAACCTCTATGGCATATAGAAAATTGCTTGAAACAAGGTATTTCCCCCTTTGGTCACAACGCTTTCTGTCGTAGGTGACAAAGAGAATTTTGATCAACTTCATGGTTGTTGTTTGCTGATCAGCATATATAGTTAATACAAAGTTTAGTTAGCAATATTTTATGATAATTTAGATATGGATTTTTTGTGTCATACACCCATTTATCCTTTCTGTATGATGTTTCTTAAGTTGTCTGCTGTATTTATGTAAACATCCAAACAGTAATAAATTATTATGACCCAGTGGTTAGGTTGACAGACTTAGAACTCAGGTTCCCAGGTTCAAGCCCCACTGACACCTCTGGTTTTGTGGGAGTGACCCTCAGAGCCCTAGCCTAGTACTGATTGATCCAGGAAAGCCGTCACTTAAATGAAAAATTGTTGATATAGTGTTAAACACCAAACAAACTTCTGACAAATAAATGCTTGTTGGCTTGACTTTTGGTAGCCCCTATTGCAAAAAAACCTCCAACAAACACTAATCGAGAGTTCAATACAAGACTGTAGTAAGTGCCATCATGAAGCCCTTACTATACCATATAGTCTTGCACTGAACCATCCACATATGCATTAAAATATATATTCAATGCAAGACTATAGTCAATGCTTCATAACCATGAAGCCCTTCCTATACAATATAGTCTTGGACTGAACCATCCACATAAGCATTAAAATATACATTCGATGCAAGACTATAGTAAGTACTTAATAAACATGAACTACTTACTATAGTATATTGCACTGAACCCTCAATTTGAGGGTATGGCGTGTGAATTGGTCATTTGTTTACCATGAGTCCTATTCCATTACAGGCCGGGTTTACAGCGTTACATCTTTCTGCCCAGAATGGACACAATGAAAGTTCCAGAATCTTGTTATATGCAGGATGTGACTCAGACATAAAAAATAATGTAAGTTACTTTGGATTGTTTGGTTTGTGTATTGTATTCTCATAATTATATGTGAAAAAGATTATATGTTTTGAAATAAATACCCACAAATCTTTATCTTTATAGTGTATAATTTGTTCATAGTTCTAACATGCGTAATCAAGTATTAAACAAAATAGCCCTTTTGTAGTTCATTAAACTTGTATACTGGCTGATGGCTATGAATATGTTTATTTTTTGCCAAATGAATTATAATGTTTTGACATGTTGCTGTGCATTTAAATTGATGCACATAAAAATGAATAATTTCAATTCTGGAAATACTTCCCACTTATTCTGTGGTTACATATATTTCTTTTCAAAATTAGTTAATAAGACTGCTTTTTAAGAAAAATTTTCCCTGCAAGTAGTTTTTTGTTATGATATATATCTGTTCATCCAACAATAACAAAGATGGGTTAGAAATGTTTAAAAAAAAAAAAAGCTTTCAATGCTCTATTGTAGAACTTAAGTACCATTCCTTCTTCCTTTGTAACATTATTTTAAAATGCCATCTACGTATACCTTATCAATGTTTTGTTTGTCCTTCCAGTATGGAGACACAGCTCTGCATACAGCGGCCCGGTACGGCCATGCTGGTGTGACCAGGATTCTCATCAGTGCAAGAGCTAAACTGAACGAACAAAACAAGGTATGATATGACATAGGAAACTAGAGAAATGTCTTGTACAGTACCTGTAAAGTGGCAAAGGTTTAGATTAGAAGCTTCTTCAGCTATTTTAATGGGGTTTAATGCCTTGATAACATTATGTCAGTTATGTTACGGCTTTTCTTGGATTCACCAGTACTAGGTTAGGGCTCTGAAGTGATTTGCCTAAATACATTACCATGAACCTAATGGTGCCAATGGGATCAAATACAATCACTCTAAACTACAATTCCACCACCTTAGCCATTGAGACATACAAGACCAACCATTTCCAACTAGCAACCTACTATAATGAAATGTCTCTGAATCCTCTATTATGGGTACTCATTTTAATTGTCTGATTAAGTTGATTCTAATGAGTACACACAAAAAGTACTCTGCTTTCTAAAACCTTAAACATTTGCTTAATTTTGATGTGGAAAGATACCCAGAGTAGCAAACAGGTTAGATCACAGGCCAGCTACCAGTTTAATTGGCGGCTTGCCCTGATCTAAGCTGTTTGCATAAGCATGAAGTTGGTTCCAGCACTATATATAAGGTTTAAGGTAAAATGTAAAATTATACAAGAAATTTAAAAGAATGCTAAATATGCTTTTTCAGAATGGAGACACTGCGCTGCACATAGCTGCCGCACTCAAAAGGCGTAAAATTGCCAAACTGTTGGTGGAATCGGGAATTGATGTATTAATGAAAAATAAGGTGAAGACTATTTATATTTGTAATGGAATAAGGAATTAAATGATATCCACAAGAAATATTCATAAATTGTTCTGAAGCTGAGGAAGAAAACTTTTGAAATTTTTGGAAAAGATTTTAACAACCAAAGTTTTTATCATGTAAGTAACGCCAAGGATAAAATCTTTATCAAAAGGAAAAGATAGTTCTGACAGAAAACTTTATGTTTTAAAAATAATTGTACAGTCAAACTTGTGTTAAGAGGCCAGCCTATGGGACAGAGTAAATTGGCTGTTTAAGACAGGCTGGCTGCTTAACACAAATTGATTTACACTATAAATCTAACAATAGGACTTGCTGAAGTGGCTGTTAAAGGCAGGTTGGCTGCTTAACACAAGTTAGACTAAGTGACATTGTGGTTTGAATTTGTTGTTGTTGTTGTTGTTTATCAAAAAAACAAGTCTTGCAAGCGGTTTATTCCTTTTAACAATTAGCATCTTATGCTTCAATGATTTTTGAAAGGGTTTTCTCTATTTGCTACTCTAAAAACATAATTATAATGGTTTTGGCAAAGTAATTTTTTTTATATGATCAAACTATACCTTCATATGGAATTTTATGACTGGTCCAAATTGAAAGCAATGACCAATGGCACAAAGTATGAAACATACCATTTTCTTTGTGACATTGTATATAAACATATTTGAATAAACAAGAAAGTCCTTTTCTCAAGCAATCCATTCTTTCTAAACCCTTATAGTGCTGGGACCAACTTTATGCTTATGCAAACAGGCTAGATCCAGGCCAGCTGCCAAGTAAATTGGCAGCTGGCCTGTGATCCAACCTGTTTGCTACTCTTAATATCTTACCTCATCCAAATTGAGCAGATATTTAAGGTTTTGGAAAGCAGACGACACAAAATCTATTTTTAGACTATTACCCAGCAATTTAAGGGTTAACTGTGATATCTAAACGCTTTCTGCCACAGAAAGGCTGGAAAAAGGATTTACAAAATGATGGTTAAAATAGGTAATCAATTAAGTAAAATTTTGATTATTCTAGCAAAATGAGACCACAGTGGATGTTGCCAGAAGGAAGGAGCATACAGAAATTGTTGATATTGTACAGGCACACAGAAAGGTAAGTTTACAAGGGAAATATTTACAAGATGTTTACCCTTTTATGGTTCCATATTGAAAGAATTTGCAGATGACAATTGGAATGAACAAGACATTGAAGAATCTTAAAGAGCAATTTCTCATTTTCCCACAATGTTTTCTGCCCTATCAGAAGGTTAGTTTTCCATTTCATCACATTTTAAAATGTCAGAATACGTAATATTGTGAGAAATAGGTTTGATTGCTTTTTTCAAATCTGTTCAATGCAAAACTACTGTTAGTGCTTCACAAATGAACCTTCAAAGCGGTTTCTGAAATCTTCTTATGTAATTGAATTTAAGGAACTCGTATGACAGGCTTTTTTTTATACAACAGAAAATCAGGATTTTTTTTGTGATCCTTATATTTTCTTGTCAAAACCGCATCAATTATAATTCGAAACAGCTGTTCCTGATTCCTCCCTTACTAAAGTATTTATTCAAATCATCATAATGTGTGCTAAATGACCATAGCTGTCGAGGCACCACACAATACTGGTCATCTGGTAGGAAATCAGAGTATAATTGTTCATTAATTGTTTCTAATCTACAGCCCCATATGCCAGGTAAGATGGTGAACTTTAAAGAGGACATTCACATCATGGATGGTCCCGTTGTGGTACCAGACCAAGATGACCCATTCCTTGAAAAACAGGAAACCAAACCAGATAAGGGCAAACGCTTCTTCTTCTTCAAAAAGAAAAAGCCAAAGGTAAAGAAAATATTCATTTCGCTTATAGGTGTCATTTGGTTTTAACTTTTATTGTGAGTGAACCGACTTCATGCCTCCAATTAACATGGCGGCTGGCCTGTGATACCTGTTAGATACCTGTTTGTTACTCTGAGGATCTTCAGCAAGATTAACCAGATTATAAAGGTTTTGGAAAGCAGACGTCATAAAAATCTTTTTTTAGGAAATTACTCAGCAATCTAAGGGTTAAAAGGTTTTTCATAAGTATTTTAGTTAGATTGTGATGCTTGGATCATAATCCATTAAAAGAGATACATTAGCTTTGTGACTGCTGCTAAGGGACATAAACATGCTTGGTACAAACATTGGCATTAAGTCGGCTAGGAGTTATCTCTCATGAAAAGTCCAAGTCTATCAGTATTGCGAATTGAATAAACTTGCAGAGGGGCATTGTTTTAATAACTGTATAAATCCTTGATTGATTAACTCATGGCTTTTATCTATATGTCACAGAAGACCTTTGAAAGTATTTTTAGAAGAAGAGAAGTGGCTCAAATAAAAGTGCTCAAATAAAAGTGGCTCATTTGAGCATGCTATTTCAAAACATTACATATTTGAATGAAGATTTTTTTTATGTAAGGACTTCACGAAACTCAATACAGAACAACTGAATTCTATATTTATGTTTTTACTTTACAGGAGAAAGGAGCAGGGAATGGTGGAGTGGTGTCCCAGAAGTCTGTTCCTCAAGCGTCACATGTCCATGTTGGCCGGACCCCTGTACAGGGTTTCTTCAGTCAATACGTACCTCAGGACGGGGTCCAGTACTATAGAGATTTGGCAGGAAACATCAAAAAGGTGAGACTGTTACTGAGGTCTCTTACTATCCAATGTTGATTTGACTACCATCTTGATAGAATAGCTAGATTATGATAACACAGCATCCATCTTGTAAACCTTGTATCATTTTAATACAGGGTATACAAGGCATTGGATTTTTATACATGCTTGGCGTTCTTTATATAGCAGTTCTTGTCTTGCTTACAATGTTTTTGTCTTCTTAAAGGTGGTTGCTAAATCTTTTCCTTCACAGTACACATGCACCTCTGTGATAAAAGGATACAGGCAATTTCTACTGGTGTAATAACGATTCCTTTCAAATACACTAAGATGGTTTTATCGTTCTTTCTTTATGTTTGTTATTACTCTGTTGCTGTCAATTTCAAGCAGTCACAGAATACTACTTTATGAAGGATCAGTTAAATGCAGTATTCACTTTACTTTAGAATAAACAGTGCAGTGTTTATTGTAACTGTAGGATATACAATGTTATTAGATTTCATGTAATGATATATATCTGTTTATATTTCAGGGTCCAGTTGGCTACACCCCAACATGCAACTGTACGCCCGCACTGAACCAGTTAGAGAAACAAGTACATGACACACGGGACTCTGTGTACCAGCATATACACACCCACAACAGGGCCATGCAGGAGCGTATAGAACAGGTCGATCATAAGGCGTCCTTGAGGGTCCACGCCCTTGAACAGTTCACCAGGGAACGCCTGCAGGAGGAGGAGCATATGTGTCGTCAGAGAATTTCACAACATCATCGCGATGAAAGCGACTATTACAATCCACAAAGCGAAAATGTTAAAATTCAAATTCAGAGTTGGTTGGAGCAGAAGCTGGAAGGATACGGGCATTGTTTACACCATCACCATGACGATTCAGCTTTGCCCAATGAGAACATTTTCTCCGATGTTCACGAGACTGGTAATGGCCGCCTGTTCAGGTCAAGGTCGGATGAGACGTTATCTCAGTCAGATCATCACAGTGGAAAGGGATATCGTAAACGTGAGTTTTACGAGTCTCGGCAGGAAGCCATGCAGCAGATTCGTGCCTGGCAGGTACCCAGCTACAGCAAGGATAGAAATAAGATAAAGATTCTCGAGAAACAATTTGAAAATGATCAAGCTCGTCAACCAAGATCTCAGAGTAGGCAACAGTTTCAGCAATCCCAGCACGATGTGCGACGGTATCCAATGGAGCCAAAGGTTGAAGTTAGAAACAATAGACCTAATAAAGACGCGAACCGTGTTACTCAGTACTATAGGAGTGAAGCAGATAACTTGGGTGACGATTCAACGTATGTTAAAATGAATAACTATGGTAGATTTGGTGCTATTACAAGTCCACCACCGCATATACCTCAATCAAACTCAAATCCCCAGTTTCATCCCCCATCAAAGGGACACCGGGGTCCTGTTACACATAGCACGCCAAAGTCCCGGGAGTCTAGTCCGTATGATATGTACGATTCCAATATGGGGTTGGTTCGCAGTAGGACAGATGGTAACATTAGTGGTAACAATAGGGGTGAGACTCCAACTAACAATACAGATACTAGACTGTCAAGAAATGTGCATAATAGTGATTTCAAAAGTGATGTAAAAACAAGTGTTCCGCAAAATGTGCAAAGTCAAGTAAACAGTGCTAATGCTAGAGGGGTCAGACAGTTATTTTCTCAACAAAGAAAGCCCGAGACAGATTTTGTGTATAATTCACCACATGGCCAATCTGAGCATGTGTATAATTCCCCAAGGCAAACTGACCATGTGTACCACGTATCTGAATCCCCAAAACCAACAGTGTCTACCACAATGAACACACAGAGTTCACCTTTACGGAATTCAACTAGTAGTGACAAATTCACGTCCGCTTTACCGAAGCCCACCTTTACAACATTCGGATATGACGATTCCATGGACGGACACACGGCTCCGGCCAATAGTCCAGAACAGCGGAAGAATGTGGAAGGTCCAAGTGCAAGTACTCCAAGGTCTGCAACAAGTCATTCCAGTCAGGACGATAGGCCAAATAGGACTTCACTGTTTGATACACATGTCCGACAAAACTCGCAGGTCTCCACTGGATTTGTACCCGCGTCAAAAGACGATAATTACATGGACATGAGTTACGCTACCAAAACTAACACTTTGAATCAAAGGTCAAGGTCATCAGAGGGACTTTTGGATAATGATTATGGGCAGTTTAACGATGTGAGACCACTAAGTGACAACAGGACGTATCATTCTTACAATAACTCTCAGAGTTTGCTCCCTTTAAGATCCCAATCTGAGGCGAGAACCAGTCTACAGCAGAGTTATCGTGATGTCACCCCGTCTAGGCCGGTACCCCAACCCCAGGTGGCGCCCTCGTCCTCTAGAAGTGTCACCCTCCCCCTGTACAGTAGCACACCCCAGCGCACTGGATACTCGCGGTCAACAGAGAGACCCCCTGTGGCCCCCAAACCGTCGTATAATGGAGGATACACGTCGGTACGCGATGTGCGTTACCCTGGTAACCAGAATAATGATACCATGGCTCATACAGAAAATACATACAGCACCGTTCAGGATGTCAAATTTCAGAAAGACATTAATCACAATGTATCCTCGCCAAAAGCAAACAATTCAAGTATTTACTATGGTCAAATGACCCCGTTGAACACGCCCCACCAGTTAGAACCTCGATCTAAAAGTGCCTATTCTACATATTTAACGGGAGATTCCCAGTATTCAAGGGAGAACTCCCCAAATATCTGTAACAACAGCAAGGAAGACTCAAGCAGTAATCCAGATTCCGGGTACAGCAGTAAGATTTACGGGAATCGAGGAGCCACACCAGTGAGTGCCGCAAGCACACCGTCCTCGTCCTTCAGCACAGATCGTGGAATCTCGTTGCCTAGCAACACCAACTCTCCACAGAGCCAGTTTTCAAACGCGGACTACGAAGGTTTACCCCAGACCGAGTACCAGGATGAGATTCAGAATCATATTCAATCCTGGTACCAGCGTAAAATACAGGAAACCACACAGAAAGTGTACGATAACTGGCGGCACGAAAATTCTCCCGGTAAATCTAGACAAAATGGCGGTGGTGTCTCGCAAAGATACACGTCTGGTAATGGGGGGAGCGGTAATTATGCGCAGATAACGTACAAAGACTCTCGACAAGGACTGTCGAACGTTCCGCATAGTACATATGGTGGGGGTGTTAACTACGGCAATATGCAAGCCCAGAGAACACATCCTTCAACCTCGTATCTCGTTCATAGTAGTGATGTTTAGTTGTGTCATGAGTCTATTTCATCTAGCTTAACCCTTATAGTGCTGGAACCGACTTCATGCCTAGGCAAACAGGTTAGATCCAGACCAGCCGCCAAGTAAATTGGCGGCTGGCCTGTGATCTAACCTGTTTGTTTCTTGGTGTATCTTATAAAATAGATTTAGGGCTGTTATTTTAACTGTTGTCTGCTGCAAAGATATTTCAATTTAACGAAATACGAACAAGATTAAAATACACAAACAAAGAGCAAGTTGACAATCAATGACAAAAGAACGTCACTCTTTTACTTTTCGTTTCGATAAAAGGGTAGATGTTTTCATTAATTGTCAACTTATCTTTTACACAAAACAAATAGCTGCGTTCAGATTCTTCGAGCATGTTCTAAAAAACATCAAACCAAGCCCAGCTAAATTGTGTTCACATAATGCTGTAAAAGATGTGTTTATAAAATGAAGGTCTGTTGAATGCAGGATATTTGTTGTTATAGTATTTCATGTAAACCTTGTTGCAAAGTGATGTACTATACATCTAAGTGCATAATTATTTTGTCAAAAGAAAGTGTCCCATGAAAAAGGAAGTAATTTATCATTTGATGATGAGTTGACACTGCAGTATAGTTGTTTTTTTTTTTGTATAGATTGATAGAACCTAGAGAATAGTTCACAGAACTAATCAATCATCTTGTCCCCTGTTTTAGTGGTTCCCACATTTTCTTTGTGTGTCTATATTGAACGAAAACCAGGCAGCTATATTCTATACATATCGACAAGACATTGTGCATATCATTGTTTTTGCAGTATTTTGATACATCATTGTCGAGTCCATTAAGATAGTTTTGTTCAAATAAATTTCCATTCATTAATAGCTATACGAGACTTTGGAAACATTGCAAAAAGAGAATTTGCTGTTACATGTGACTTCATGCTGGGAGGATATTGTGACGTAAATTCCCAACCCCCCTAACCTAAGAAAAGATGACAAAATAAGACAATGTAACAAAGCTGTCTCATTGTTATATGGTTTTATTTGGTTTGCTGATCTTTTGCACATGAATACTTTTTAAATAACAGAAAAGATATATTTTTTAATATTGGGATTGATAATATAATTACTCTTTTATTGAAATATTACAATCATTTAAATTTTAAAGACACTTGAAGATGAATTTATGTGGTAGTATATAATGATGAACTTGTGTAACAGTCATTTTTTCCAAGGCATTCCAATGACTGTACATATATTTGTGTTATATGTATATATTTATTGTAAATACATATAAACATATCTGTTTCATAGTTATTTATGATATTATTCTGTAAATAAACATGTAATGTTAAATGAGAAATGTTTACTATTTTTACCAAGAAAATACATGTAACTAACTTAACTGTTTGTGTTGTTATATTTTCGCTCCCATTATACCGTATTATAAGTTGACATTTTCATTCAAAAGGGATTTTCTGTCCGTTAACCCTTTCCCAAACGCCTAATTTTCGACTGTCCCAAATTGAAAGAGTTTGCAGACGACATTTCAAAATTTGATGAAATTGAAAAATGTTCTTTGGTAGGGCAGAAAACATTGCGGGAAAAGGAGAAATTGCTCATTACGAGCATTTTCTCCTATTCCCACAATGTTTTCCAAAGTCATCTGCAACAAACTGGTCAAATGTCGTTATTATTTGGTAATGGGTTAATATCGGAAATATGCATATCATTACCAAACTCTCTCTCCATTTACTCATCTCTCACCACTAACGTGTGCATTGGTAAACTACAGTCGGTGGTTTGCAAATATTTGCAACACCAACGAGGCAGTGTTAGAATCATTAATAGTAGTCAATTTAATTTGAAGCGATCGGAAAATATTGAGAATCTCTTGTATAGGGCAATAGTTCCGTTAGAAAAAAAAAGCAATCTTCATGTCGAATTATTTTGACTACATTGATAAGTACACCATCAGACTTGAGGCTTTTTGTTTATCATTGGCTTCTTGAAGTAAGATTGACTCATAATTTAATCAACTTGTCACTTCAAAATGACATTTTATTTGATAAATTGTACAGATTGATTTGATTGACATACATTTTCAAGACACCTGCAACAAATCCAGCTAAGAGAGCCATTAACCCTTTACCAAACGCCAAGTTTTCGCCTGTCCCAAATTGAAAGCGTTTGCAGACGACATTTCAAAATGTGATGAAATTGGGAAGTAATCTTCTGGTAAAGTAGAAAACATTGTGGGAAAATGAGAAATTGCTCGTCACGAGCAATTTCTCATTTTCCCACAATGTTTTCCGGAGTCGTCTACAACAAAGAAGTTAAATGTCATTATTGTATGGTTATGGGTTAATAGACACAATCACATCTGATGAATGGAAAGCGTTGGCATCCAGATAGGTAGTGCTGTCTGTATTTATACCCACATGTTCTCTATAACAATGCGTAGGGTCCTCAAATCTGCACAAACGTTCCAGGAATTTTACGCACTTAACTAATAGAAAACAAGTTCCTTTTTGGATCAGGCTTGCCACGAAATGCGTCCCATCTTCGATGCATCACACAAAACTCAATTACATGTAGCTTGATACATGTATATACATACCAGTGAGTGATTCAAAATATACATGTTACAGCTATTAAATTGGGTAGAAGGTATTTGCACTAAGGTCACAAAACGCACTTATGCTTTCAGTTGAAAAAAAAACAAAATATCACACATGCATAACACTCCATTACAAACATATATGAAAGCTCATGGCGAGGGATTGGTTAATGGGTGTTGATATTACATTAATTATACTTCAATGACATACAAAGAACTGTCAACTGAAGTAACACACTGGTAGTATTCTTCTGAGCCATTAACCCTTATATTGCTGGAACCAACTTCATGTTTATGCAAACAAGTTAGATCCAGGCCAGCCGCCAATTAAATTGGCGTCTGGCCTGTGATCTTTCCTGTTTGCTACTCTGGATATTTTTCCTAGTCAATACTTAGCCGATATCTAAGATGTTGGAAAGCAGAAGACACAGCAATATGGAAAATTATCCAGCATAAAAAGGGTTAGGCCTTAATGCTACCAAACCACAGCCATTTTCTGAAACAAACTCGCCAACCAAACAAGCAGTTTTATTAATTACGTTAACATATTAAATTGCCTTATACATTTGGTTAACTTCTACCCTCTTGACATATTCATTTGCAGAACCCGCATGCACACCTTCATTTTTTCCCGGATGGACATGTTCTAACACTACTGAATCGGATAGTTCACTCATCAATTCTGACAAAATGTGAACGATGATTGATTAAGTATTTTTTTCCTTCTGTTACAATGGTCTGTAGCCAATGTTATTGTTTTTTTCTCGCTGTCTATTTCAATGACCATCTTATACAAAACCCTATATTAGGACACGGAGAACGTTTACACTGTATAGATGCGACTGTTCCTTTCTTGTGACACTATTTTGAACAGGTGATTTATTTTTTCTCAATTTAAAAGTGAAACCTACTTTCAATACGTGAAGGTTTTCATTACACGATTGCAAACACTCTTTTAAAACCACCTAACACTTAACCTTTTTTTAATGAAGCAATTTCTCGAGTCAAATTGAGGGTAAAACTAACAATCAAGATTTGGATGTTTTAGTCACACGATCGGATATTCTCCTATACCACCGAGTCAAATTGAGAGTAAAACTAACAATCAAGATTTGGATGTTTTAGTCACACGATCGGATATTCTCCTATACCACCGAGTCAAATTAAGAGTAAAACTTACGACCAAGATTTGGATGTTTTAGTCACACGATCGGATATTCTCCTATACCATGGAGTCAAATTGAGAGTAAAACTAACAATCAAGATTTGGATGTTTTAGTCACACGATCGGATATTCTCCTATACCACGGAGTCAAAATGAGAGTAAAACTAACAATTAAGATTTGGATGTTTTAGTCACACGATCGGATATTCTCCTATACCACCGAACACTGTCTCTCCCGCGGATGAGGTCGGCAGCCTTCTCAGCAACCATGATGGTCGTCATGGAGATATCAGCTGATACACTTGATGGAAAGACGCTGGAATCAGCCACGCGTAAATTGTCCACGCCTTTTATCCTACAAAAGAATGAAACATTTCGTTCATCAGCAATTTTTATTTTTTCTGATTGCATATGTCATGCCCAAGGATTCGAGCTAATAACACCAGTAGATGGCAAAATCATTTCTTGTCGTATTAACCCTTGGAACGGTTGTTAATTTTCTGAAAGTAGACTCTGTGTCGTGTGCTTCAAAAACCTTAAATATCTGCTTAATTTTTATGGGAAAAGATCCTTAGTGTAGCAAACAGGTTAGATCATAGGCCAGTTGCAAATTTACTTGGCGGTTGGCCTGGATGTAACCTGTTTGCATAAGCATGACGTCGGCACTATCAGGGTTAAGAAGTTTCTACTGGGTTTTTTTCTGCAATGGCACCGTTGAGGTCTAGGGAAGAAGCGTAGTTCCTTCCGTATTTCTGCATTTCTTGTTCAAACAATTTATAGTGTGAGCATCGTAAGAATGGTTTTCTTGTCACAAATCTAATGCGAACTCACAAGGTTGATAAATTTAAACCAAATTTGGAAAAATTGTATGCACCTGACCCTGGTTTGTGTAAAAAAATATATAGATACAATGTTTTGCGTTCCTAACATGTATACATCTGCCGTGACCGTATCGTTTTAGTTAGAAATTCACTTTTGTTGTAATAGCAATGGCAATGACTTTTACACGTATAGATTGTTGATAACTAACATAAATTTGTTTGCCGATGCTGATTATAAGATTTTTGATTAAGGATATAAATAATACCTCAGATTTGTATCTACGACCGCCATTTTGTCTGAAGCGGCTCCTAGAGGACATGTTGACGAGGACTGCCCATTCCCTGTTGCTAGGTGACGTAGAACACAATCCCAGTAACTGTCGCTACGTAGTCTATGCTGTACACACGGTGAATAGGGCTTATCTGATAGCTTTGCTTTAAGATCTCTGAATGGACTTGTATTGAGCAGTGACATTGCAATCTTAATACCTGTAAGAAAAAAATCATTACTCTTTACATCATCCAGAAGTATTAATCATGAAGCAATTTTCCTTCAGAAAAGATGTGTATGTCTTTAAAAGATTACTTCTTTAATATACCGTTAAGATATATTTCGTCCTTGCAATCTTTTTTTTGTTCTTTGGTCCTGTAGTGTTGGTACTGCTAAGGATTGTCTCGTTTCTTTAGATACTATACACATAAATTGCTAATGCATCACCTTCAGGTTGGGTGATCACATAATCAGTGTTTACGATATAAAATAAATTTGCAAATGGCGGTGCCCATAGATGCCGATATCTATGCATTTTCTAAGCAGATTAGTTTTGTTTTCCACTATTCTATAAACGCCATTTTCCGAAGATCAATTTTACGCAACCACCGTTGAATGTTGTTTCCATTTTGACCGTTTCCCACGACCCTGCAAGTAATTTCGAGACAACGTTTGGTAATGACCTAAAAACCACCATCGACTGCGATTTTCTCTACCGAGTGTTAGACGTATACACCACCACAAGAACAGAAAAGTTGATGGTCGGAACATTGCTTATATAAAATAGTGGAAAACAAAAGTAATCTGCTGAATTTTTTTAAATATTTCTGTGGCACGGCCATTTTTTGTAGAGATTGGTCACGTGATCACCATGCTTGACGTTATTCATGTTCAAGCTCTGTATATAAAGTAAGTAGTATTGCTGCTTTTGTGTTATATTAAATCAGAATGTTATGTCACACTATATTGTTGATAGTGTCTCTGAAGAAAGGGTAATATGAATTATAGAATAGCAGAATACTTTTGTAATTTCATGAATTACAGTCCAACTTGTGTTTAGCAACCATCCTTTGAAGCAGCTAAACAACCACTACAGAAAGTCCCATTGTTGGATTTATAGTGTATGTCAGTTTGCGTTAAGCAGCCAACCTGTCTACAACAGCCAATTTTCTCAGTTCCATAGACTGGTCTCTTAACAGAAGATTGACTGTACTTTCATAAAGCATTCCCACAAACCTTTAATGACCATCTTGCTATCCTTTGCTTGAGCGAGGTAGTTGAGGTCTATAAGGGGCGGTGTGAAAGGGTTGTTGTTTTGTAGCCGCACTGTACCTCGACTGTCGGGCCGTAACAGCTCTATATAGACCGTAAAACCTTCTCTATTTGTACTGTTGCTTCCGTCAGAGGGGGTTGCACTCTGGATGACCTAAAGGGATATATGGCAAACTCAAAACAAACAGATTAATTTGTAATTTGTACTACAATATTCCCAATGATTATGAGTGGGGGTTTATTCCGCATATGCAAAAAATGAGTGGGGGTGTATTCCGCTTGTGCAAAAAATGAGTGGGGGTTTATTCCGCTTGTGCAAAAAATGAGTGGGGGGTTATTCCGCTGTGCCGTTTTATAGGGTGGGGGTTTATTCCGGCGGGGTTTATTCCGTACACCGATTGTACTCTGGATTACCTAAAGGAATATATGGCAAAACTCATGGTATATATCTGTTAGTGTATGAATTC
Source organism: Cerastoderma edule (assembly GCA_947846245.1). NCBI lineage: Eukaryota > Metazoa > Mollusca > Bivalvia > Cardiida > Cardiidae > Cerastoderma > Cerastoderma edule. Next base: position 35,402,441 of record OX401407.1, on the reverse strand, counting down.
TCTCTATATATACATTGTAGATCGTATACCGTCTCTATTTGAAATGTTACTTTCGTCAAAGGGGATTGCTCTCTGGATTACCTAAAGGGATATATGGCAAAATTCATAGAATATATCAGTTGGTGTATGAATTCTCTCTATATATAGATCGTAAAACCGTCTCTATTCGTACTGTTGCTTCCATCAAAGGGGGTTGCACTCTGGATTACCTAAAGGAATATATCGCAAAACTCATGGAATATATCAGTTGGTGTATGAATTCTCGCTCTATATAGATCGTAAAACCGTCTCTATTCGTACTGTTGCTTCCATCAAAGGGTATTGCACTCTGGATTACCTAAAGGGATATATGGCAAAACTCATTAAATGTTTCTGTTGGTGTATGAATTCTCGCTCTATATAGATCGTAAAACCGTCCCTATGCGTACTGTTGCTTCCATCAAAGGGGATTGCACTCTGGATTACCTAAAGGGATATATCGCAAAACTCATGGAATATATCAGTTGGTGTATGAATTCTCGCTCTAAATAGATCGTAAAACCGTCTCTATTCGTACTGTTGCTTCCATCAAAGGGTATTGCACTCTGGATTACCTAAAGGGATATATGGCAAAACTCATAGAATGTTTCTGTTGGTGTATGAATTCTCGCTCTATATAGATCGTAAAACCGTCTCTATTCGTACGGTTCCTTCCATCAAAGGGGGGATTGCACTCTGGATAATCTAAAAAGGGATATGCAGTGTTGTCTCGTTAAGTGGAATACGTCAGTTCCCAACATATTTTTCCGGATTAACGAATCGTTCGAATTAATGAAGCAGGGCCTGGTCATATACACATTAAGACATAAACAGTATACATACACGTGTATAGTTCTACCTTTTACCAAATGCCAAATTTCTGGGTTTGGGTTTGGAGCCCAGCTAGCAGGTAAAGGTTGTTTTTTTATTATAGTGTCACCCCTATTGAAAGGGCCAGAAAGTTTTGGCTTATGAGACACATTTCACTGATTATACCAAGTACCTCTCAAGTTCTATCACTCTGCCAGGCGTCAAGCGGATATTAGTCGGTAACCATTATATTTTAACTAGCTCGCGGCTCACGCACCGGTCATTTCGAAATACGTCCCACGAGAAACAGTCTCCGGACAAACGCACCGCGTGGGGCTCGAACCTTCGACCTCCCCGTCCCGAGGTGGACACCTTAACCACTAATAATTATTTATTAGGTCTTTGGCCTCGGTGACGGTAACAGTTAATCACATTTCAGAAAAATGATCACCCACAAAGTTTGTAAAGGTGTCTGAATGCCTCTCTGACACATCTACACACTTTGAGAGCATCTTTTTATCAGAAACGCAGCGGAATCAGCACACAGGTTTCATCATGAAGCCCTTATTTCTCAAGTATTTCTCCCATATTTACCTGGCCTCCCCCCACTTTAGTCCTCGGTGTGGTGAGACTGTCCGTCACTGCAGAGAAAAGTAATTGGAGATCAGCCGTCTGCTGGGGTGATGTTGGGTCGGTCTTTAACAAGGCATTACCGAACAAACCAGCGCTTGTAGACAGAACACCTGGAAACAGACAAAGGCTATCAATTAACTTCTTTATTAATGATATATTTACCTCTCTTTAATGTGTCTAATGCAGAAGTGATAAGAAACCATTGTGACAAATGGATTAATTGCTCAAAATGAGCCAGTTATCCGTTTGTCACGATGGTTTCTACATTATATCATAAAGAAATATATTATAAAGAAAACGTTTCTTTTCTTGTTTTTCTTTTGGCATCTGCTATTGCTTTCAACGAGCAAAATTCCTATATGGGGAGGGGCGGCATGGATTAACCCATCCTTCATTCGGAATTTCGGGACTTGTCCAAAATGAAAGCATCTGCAGACGACAATCACAATGTATGAAAATTAACATATTTGTTCCAAGGAGTTTTCTCTTTCGTCAATATCTTCAGTCTTCACTGGTAACTGCGTTCAAATGAGGGAATGTGTTAATTCATTGCAGTTCGCTTTAACCCTTAGAATGCTAGGTAAATTTCTAAAAAATAATTGTGTGTCGTCTGCTTTCCAAAACCTTAAATATTTACTTTATTTTTATTAGGAAAGATACTCAGATTAGCAAACAGGTTAGATTATAGGCAAGCCGCCAACTTACTTGGCGGCTGGCCTAGATCTAACCTGTTTGCATAAGCATGAGGTCGGTTCCAGCACTTTAAAGGTTAAGTACATTGCTTAGTTGTCGTTCTAAATCAGAGCTATTCTAAGTAAAGAAGAGAAGTTTCTCTCCCAATATTTTCCAAAAAATGTACCAAATACAAGTATGCAGCAATATCCAGTAAGCCACAACTTAAGTGGTTATACCAATTGTCCATTATACTTCACTTTGATTCAACCGTCGACGATGCTTTTAGAAACCACAGCGGATTCGTGAAATTAGTTTCTATCTTATTTCTTATGGAAAATGCTAATGTTCAGACATCATAACTGTCGTCTGAACTTGCTTTCAATTTGTACTAGTCCCATGTTCACAATCTCATTGGAATACTGAGGAAGACAAAGAAATATCTTAAAGAAGAATTTTTTAAGATGCACACATGCATTATTCCACGTTCTTTACAGAATGTACATGTACAGTGGAATATCCTCTATATCGAGGGTTCAGCGCAATACTTTAGCAAGTGATCCACGTTTGTGAAGCACTTGCTATAGTCTTGCATTGAACCCTTGATATACGAGCATTTATGCCTAGCATCTTCCGTTTGGTTCCCTTTACCTTTTCCAAGCAGGAAGTACTTTAGATAGGAGATGCTGGAGAAAGCGGTGTCCCTTGTTATGGCTATCGACTCGTTAACCAGCACATCCATCTTAAATACCACGTGGTCTTGCAACCTTGAGCCTACTGGAAGGTTCGACACAACTGGGATCTGAAGAGGTGAGGGTTGTTATTACACTAACGTTCGCCATCAGCTATACATGTTTTAACACGTTTTCCTCAGGAAAGGAATTTGTGGCTGAGGCTAGAACGTCCATCGTTAACCCTTATAATCAATGCTGGGTGATTTACTAAAGATAGTTTTTTTGTCGTCTACTTTCAAAACCTTAAATATCTGCTTAATTTTAATGAGGAAAGATACTCAGAGTAGCAAACAGGTTAGATCACCTTAATTTACTTGGCTGGCCTGGATCTGACCTGTTTGCATAAGCATGACGTCGGTTCCACCACTATAACCCTTTCCCAAACAATAACAACATTTGACTACTTTGTTGCAGACGACTTAAGAAAACATTGTGGGTAAAGGATAAATTGCTCGTAACGAGCACTTTTTCCTTTTCCCAGAAGGTTTTCTGCTCTATCTGAAGAATATTTTTCAATTTCATCACATTTTGAAATGTCGTCTGCAAAGTCTATCAATTTGGGACAATCCAAAATTTGTTGTTTGGGAAAGGGTTAAGTACGAAATGAAACATTCTATGATACTTTATAGAAACCGTTGTGACTGAAGACAAACCTTCACGCTGGCTTCTTTAGTCATTTAATACTTAATTTGTTTGAGGTTAACCCCACATAAGCAGTATCTCAGTTTTATAGCAATGCCAGACGCTTCATAGATGCTGGGATTATCAGAGGTTTTCTGGTCGCAAGCTCTAGTTAAGCTTGGTAAAATTATCTCCATTTTAAAAAAGTCAGGTGGCAGACTACCTTATCTTCCACCACCGTTCACTAATGGTGTATTTAAACGTGCATATAACAGGAAGTCATAGTTAGTATTAGTTGGTGGTAGGAGGGGTATTGGCTATATATAATATAAAGCCATTAACCCTTTACCAAACGCCAAATTTACGACTGTCCCAAATTGAAAGAGTTTGCAGACATCATTTCAAAATGTGATGAAATCGGAAAATAATCTTCTGATAGAGTAGGAAACATTGTGGGAAAAGGAGAAATTGTTCGTTAAGAGAAATTTCCCATTTTCCCACATTGTTTTCCAGAGTCGTTTGCAACAAACTGGTCAAATGTCGTTATTGTTTGGTAATGGGTTAAGTCCAAAGAATCCTTACTACGAGTCCATGTGGTGTATAGTATGAGATACCAGGCAAAGATACAGTGCAACAATGCCAGTTAGATTATCAACCTGTATGATTACACTCTATAAGTTAACTTATATATTATCATTATTAATTTTAATATATAATAATATATTTTTTCTTTCTTGATCTCCTTTTTTCTTATTCTCTTTCATTTTCTTTTTTTCTTTCTCGATTCATGTGATATATATTGTTCATTGTACATACGTTAACGACTATAAACTGTAATGTTTGTATCAATAAACTTATTTCTGATTCTGATTCTGATTCTGATTCTGATATCATACTTACCCCAACAGTATCGAGATGAGATTTGGGCCCAATACCAGACAGTAGAAGTAAGTGTGCCGTGCCTATAGCCCCAGCGGTCAGAATAACTTCTTTATACGCACCGACCGTTCGCTTCTTTCCGTTCTGTATATACTCAACACCAACCGCTTTTTTATTCGAAATAAGCACCTATAGTATACAACAGCGCACATTGATCTTTATGAAAGTTATGGCGTTTTAAGTTGTCCTGATATATTTGATTTGATTATAGTTGAACCCTTTCCCAAACAATAACGACATTTGACCATTTTGTTGCAGACGACTTTAGAAAAATATTTAGCGAAATGGAGAAATTGCTCGTGACGAGCAATTTCTCCTTTTCCCACACTGTTTTCTGTTCTATCAGAAGATTATTTTCCGATTTCATCACATTTTGAAATGTCGTCTGCAAACTCTTTCAATTTGAGACAGTCGAAAATGTGTTGTTTGGGAAAGGGTTAACGCCAATGTCAACAGTATTCAGTCATATCGCGGAAGTCAGCGCACCGATCCTTAGTCCTGGTATTACCAAGCCATTGACTTTTCCTCATGAAATAAACACAATTGAAGCATTACGTCATCATTTTGCATATTTGGTAGCCTTTATCTAATCAATTTGTGTTCTATGAATGTGTGAAGCAACCAATCTCATATCTATAATGCATGGCTGATTCTTTATTAGTGTGTAGGTTACTGCAAGTGTCTAAAATGAAATAGCTATTTATTCTGAAATATAATGCCCCCTGGTGGTATGAAAATGCAATAATTCATTGGACATAATTGTATACGTTAACTATTTGTAAATCACATGAAGTTGAACATGTATATACATCTGCTTTAATTCAAGTTCAATCTAGTCAGGTAATATGAAACCAAGACCTTAGAATACAAATGTATAGAGACACAATGATAACTATAATGTGGACTAATGAATGGGTTTAAGTCGATAACAGTCACGAACCTTATTTGTCAAGGTTTCAACGGACAACCTCAATTCAGTCAAGTTATAATAGGCCACTGTCCTAGAATACAATAACGATAAAGACTGCTTGGTAATTTTCAAGAAAAAATATTTTTGTGCCATCTGCTTAACTAAAACCTTAAATATCTGCTTAATTTTGATGAAGAAGATACCCAGAGTAGCAAACAGGTTAGATTACAGGTCAGCCGCCAATTTGGCCTGGATTTTACCTGTTTTCATAATCATGATGTTGGTTCCAGCACAATAAGGGTCAAAAAGGATTAAAGTTAATATAAAGCACGAACCTTTATTGCCAAGGAATGTACGGACACATGTAGGTTCTTTCTGGAGAGCACCATTCGTAGATAGTCACGTGATGTGCTGAATCGCTGACCGTCTCGCACAGTTGTGTGTAATCGACAAAATCCTGTATGAAACACAACAATTATAATTGGGAGACAGTGCCAAACACTTATGTGGATGACTCCATATTGTATTACATTGAACACTCAGTATGATTTTGTCAATATATTAACTTGTTCACTACGTACAGTGGTGTGTAAAAAAATTTGTATGAAACACAACAAATATAATTGGGAGACAGTGCCAATCACTTATATGAATATCTCGATATTGTCTTACATTGAACCCTCAGTATAATATGGCCAGTGTATTGAATTGCCCGTCTCGTACAGTGGTGTGTAAACGACAAAATCCTGTATGAAACACAACAAATATAATTGGGAGACGGTGCCAATCCCGTATGTGAATGACTCCATATTGTCTTACATTGAACACTCAGTATGATATTGCCAGTATATTAAATTTCTCGTCCCGTACAGTGGTGTGTAAACGACAAAATCCTGTATGAAACACAACAAATATAATTGGGAGTTCAGTGCCAACCACTTATGTGAATGACTCCCCATTGTCTTGTATTGAACCCTCAGTATACTAGTAATATTGCCAGTAAATCAACTTGTCCGTCTCGTACAGTTGTGTGTAAACGACAAAATCCTGTATAAAACACAACAATTATAATTGGGAGACAGCTGTGAATGACTCCATAGTGTCTTACATTTAAACCTCATCATAATTTTGCCAGTGTATCAAATTACCCGTCTCGTACAGTGGTGTGTAAACGACAAAATCCTGTGTAAAACGCAACAATTGTAATTGGGAGTTCACTGCAAGACTAACCTAAGCCAATCTCGTGTGTGAGAGAGACGACAGGGAAGGAGCGAGATATTTGAAAGAGATGTTGCAGCCTTAAATCAGATTAGATTTGTATGTGAACATGACTATGTACCATGTACTTCTCAAATAAAAAGATTATTCTGTTCTGTTCTACTTGTTTTGTGAATGATTTCCTTTTGTCTTGCATTAAACCCTCGGCACTGTATTTCATATAAATGTTTCTATTCTTAATGTTAATTGGTAGTTTATATCGGGCCAGCACATTTCAAGGTATCTTGCGATACCCAGCGCTTAAGTAAAGGAGGAAGATCCAAATAGTGACAGTCTATATATATGGGCTGCATAAAGAAAGGCATACTCATATTCAAAGCAACAGCTGAAGGTAATTATCAAACACGAAGAAAGCATCGTTTTCTTGGAAATGATGGGTAGAATTATTTGTGACAAAAAGGCACATTGCTTTGAATGAACATTGTCGCTTTTGTCACAGTTGTGTCTTATGATTATTAAAACAGGTGCCATGAAGCATGTATAACTTGACTAAACAGAGTTTATGTATGGAAGCATTGCTATTCAAGTAGCCGCAAAATATGACAATAGAGAAGAACTAAAAAACGCCTTTGATCAAATTTTAGAAATGTTCGTAGATGCAACATCTTCCTCCCATGTCATGTGTATGTATATTTTGATCTAAAGGCACCATTAAAAGCGTTCTTTCCACAAATAAAGCAGAATATAGAAATATACTATATTCCAAGTTTATTTTGGCAAGCCAACAATGAGTTTTCATCCATAGGTGGTTATTAATCAAAATTAATAAAATTATCAAAATGTCTATAAATAGATTTTATTGGACATGTCACATGATCTTGCTAGTTACATGGTGAGGTCATGATTAGGTCACATGATAGCAGCCTCCCAGACTGGTGCCAGAAATCCCAGAATGCATTGTAAACTAACTTCCTCTTCCTAAACAACCTCAAACAAGCAAGCTGCTTCCCCACCCACCCTCTCATATATTAACCTGGTTAGCCTTAATTATGTAAGCTGCCAAATTCTCTGTATACTTTCAGCTTGGTCACCCATGAAGTTTAAAATTGGCTGCCATCGAACAACCCGTAAAGATCAAGCGAGCCGGGCACACCAAGGTACCAGACAGCCTTCAGATCCGTGGACCAAACGAAACAATCGAGATTGGAGTGACTTAATTGAACTCAGCCAGGAACAGTGAATACTGTGTGTAATGGACATCCTCGTGATTTGTTTAAATTAAATACTATATAGATCACAACCACTAGTATGCAAATTTGTAATGGAAAACTCATCCAAAATTGACCGATCATTTTCATTTTAAGCAGGTCGCAACAAATTAACTTGGGCGTAGCGAAAATTCTAGACTCTGACCCCCGGAAGACAGTCACCTAGCTGTAAGATATTTACATGATGTCAGCTGCATTTAACCAATCTCAGTAATACCTGCAGTTAAACAATTCAAATTTCAAGTAAATAATCAAAATATTTAGATATGGTTGATTGCTTATGAACAAATTGAAATGGTTGCTTGGTTGCGTACAAAGAATTCAGAATGGTTGCTTATAAAGAAGTAGGGTGTTTTGGCCGTAACGTTTTGTCATACACCTGTGTAGCTTCTTTGGTAATGGTTATTAAGCGGTTGCAAAAACAATTGTCCTAAAGGTGCGACAAAAGGAATTCTTTTGTGCATACAACTCAATTTTGTTACTATTTAAATTTAGTGTCTTCAGGGGGTTGGGGTCCGGAAACTACCCGTATTGGAACAAAACCTAACGGGTAGTACAATTTGTTGCGGCCTATTTTATTTCCAACCAATTTAAGAAGTCTATTGAGTGAATAAAATTAGATTAACTTTACTTAAAGTGTTTATGTTTGATAGTGAGAAAGTTGGTGCCGTCCTAAAATAAAAGGTAAAGACTTGGTTCAGCTACCAGTTCTAATGTATGTAAACATGTCTGAAGACTGATTTTATTTAACCTGAAAAATGAAAATGTGATAAACAACAGACTTAATGATTTTGCAAACAGACAAATAATTCCATATAACAAGATAGGCTCGGGTGAACTAGTTCTAGTTATGTTGGTAGAACTCTTTATAATGGCATACGTTTTTTACACGCAGGTTCTAACGACTAAACGGACAAATCTTATTTTGTTTGGACTCATCAGAATCGCCTCTTTGAGATGATTATAATGGGTACCAACAATATAGGATTTAGAGAAGAAATATTGTAGAAAGAGGAAACAGGCCTCTTATCTGGACACCAGTATGTAATGTAACCATGATCAGTTGTTTAATAAATACGGTATGGCGGTAACTAAGTTTGTAGAACTTGTGACCAAATCCTTTTGCCTAATTCTTCATCTACCTGTTTGAATGTACATGTTTCTCTTGTAAAGTGTTATGGCAATAAAATTTGTTTAACCTATTACAAAACAATAACGACACTTGACTAGTTTACGACTCTGGAAAACATTGTGGGAAAAGGAGAAATTGCTCGTAAAGAGCAATTCCTTCTTTTCCCACAATGTTTTATGCCCTATCAGACGTTTGTTTATTTATTTCATCACATTTTGAAATGTCTGCAAACTCTTTCAATTTGGGACATTCGAAAATTTGGCGTTTGGTAAGTAAATGGTTAAAGGGAGGTTGTTTAATTCGATAGAATTAACTCGTATTCACGTTTTTGATAACAGATGGTTAAAATAACAGTTCACTCACCTAAACTGTTTTGACTGTTACAGTCAATGGTTTTGTACTTGAGTTGGCGACCGGCTTGCAAGAACTTATCTTGTAAGTCAGCAATCTCGGGGGTAGCAGCGGTGACTGGTATTGGCCCATTGGATGAATGATAATCTAGAAAATGATATGACATTTAACCGTAATGACCGTAAAACAAGTAACTTGTAATGGGCAGGAAAAAGAGTTCGCCTTCAATATGCGTGTATGACAGATACTCCGAAATAGTATCAGGGTTTCCCCTTAAATTGGGAAGAGGCCTAGGCTTGTTGAATTTTGGAAGTTATGTCGCTGAAATTGCTGAATTCGGAAACCAAAAAGCTTGTATGATTTTTGGTTTTTGGAAAACTTCATGTTTTAAAGAAATTTACAATAATTATGAAATGTGTCTTCAATGGGCCCCTGTTGTATAACGCAAAAAGCTCTGCTATACAATAATGTTACTATAGTTTTTATGTAATTAGGCAACCGTGCACCGGCCCATACTACACACATCATAGCAAATAGAAATATTGAATAATCACATAATTGATACAGCCATACAGAATAAGAGAAAGTGAATATAACTTGCCCTTATCATAAACGGAGGCATTTTCAATGCCTTTTTGAGTATCAATAGGAAGACATTACTTGAGTTATGAATATTGAGCAAATATGTATCATGGTCATTTGAATATTGCTGCACAATTGAACTTGGCTTCACTCGAAGTGTCACATGACAAACAAAGTCAATTTAAATGGATTACTCAGCTTATAAAACAACCACAAACAATATGTGAGTATAGTTCCATGTGAAATAAGGTGATCATCTTCATTTTGTTTTACATGTGAAGATACTTATATCAGACATATCACTCATAAATATTCTTCAAAAATACTATAGATACACGTTGGCAACTGACAAATAACAATTGCATTTTTTTCAGTGTAATCCGTACTTTAAAATGTCGCATTTTGATACACCATCAGTAAATACATCATTTACGATTATGACAATTCTATGGTGAGCAATAACACAAACAAGTGTTGGTTTTTTTCTACCTTTACATTTTGTAATTTGCCAGTCTTTACATTGTTGGAGAATAGGTTAAATGTGAAAAATCGGTAACCTTATTTGCTGTTAACCCTTATTGTGCTGGAACCGACTTCATGCTTATGCAATCAGGTTAGATCCAGGCCAGCCGCCAAGTAAATTGGCGTCTGGCCTGTGATATAACCTGTTTTGTACTCTGAGTAGCTTTTCTCCACAAAGTAAAGCAGATACTGATGGTATCGGAAAGTAGACGACACAAAATCTTATTTAGAAAATTACCCAGCATTCAAAGGGTTAAAATGCATGTGAAATAACATCCCCTCTTTTGGATTCTTTGACTCGGTGTTACTGGCAACATACACGGACAACAATCATTTAATATGTCAATTGAGTTAGAGTCAACAGAAAAATAACCTTTTATCACAGTGGTTTTCCTAAGTTTTCTGCTGCAGGCAGGTCAAACAGACCCAATAAGTAGCATTAAGTTGAAAGTATCCTACAGATTTATCGAAACGTGTATTTATGATGCAAAACCTGTCAGGGATTGTCTCAAAATAAAATGATATAACACATTAACATTAATATTTACCTGAGAATTTTAAATCATCCACCAGCATATCCTCCGATTTTAGATAGTATGGTAGAATGTTTTCATAGCCCCAAGTATTCGATTTGTCTTTAGCCCAGGATTTGAAGTCATCCTTGCTTCCTCGTGTATATAGCATACGATTCGTCAGGCTCGAACCTCCCAACACTTTGGCTGAAGGCAATCGACATTTCTGTAAATAAATATAACAGAGGTTCAGATAAGAGGCAAGTTTTCCCGAACTCTCATAGTTTTGGATGTCAATTGAAGATGTGATTTTCGGACTTCGGACGTTAAACCCCGTTTAACCCTTTACCAAACGACAAATTTTTGACTGTCCCAAATTGAAAAAAGTTTGCACACGAAATTGCAAAATGTGATGAAATTGAAAAATGATCATCTGATAGGGCAGAAAACATTGTGGGAAAAGGAGAACTTTGGGAAAAGGAGCTGATATTTTCCAGACTCGTCTGCAACAAACTCGTCAAATGTTGTTATTGTTTGGTATTGGATTAAAGTATGCCAAGCGTTCTTCACACAGTTTGCCCTCCTTCAACCATTGTCGCCATATTAGAAGTTGTGAATTATTTTAAGTGAGAACAACTGTGACAAAAGGAAAAAACTTATTCTGACTACTTCATTCCTTGTTCACAATGTTTTCTACCAAACAGCGTATCATAAATTTAAGTACCCATGATTTATAATCGTCATTTTTTTTTTTTAACTTATACCAGACTCCGAAACCTATATGGGGGATGGTTTACACGTTGGAGGCAAAACTCTTTTTCTTGTTGTAAGAAACTGCATTTTGGATGGAAGCAATATTTTGAAAAAAAAATGCATTGAGAAATGTTTGAATCAGTAAGCTAATAAGAACAATGATTATGTTCTTTTTAAACTTATTTTTTTTACATCGATTGTGAAACAGGTTCTTACAACTTAGATTAATCACTCTCGTTTCTGCTTCCTGGATACATAACCAGTAATTGCACCGAATGTGGATTAATGAAAGTTCGCAAGGCAGATCCCGCTACTCACGGTATTCTGTTTGTTTCAAGTACGTGTATTAATAAGGGGATTTCACAAGTCTGGGTTTCTATTATTGCAGTTTAGAACATCATTTGAAGTTCAGATATGCAAGAATAAACTTAAGTTTGAGCTGCCTTTTGGTTGGTTAATCAATCCACTTCTGGATAGTTTATATTCAAACCTTTATAACCAATTTATATCACACATAGTTTGATGTTTGGTTGTCTTAACCCTTTCCCAAACAACAAATTTTCGACTGTCCTTAATTGAAAGAGTTTGCAGACGACATTTCAAAATGTGACGAAATTGGAGAAAAATCTTCTGATAGGCCAGAAAACATTGTGGGAAAAGGAAAAATTGCTCGTCACGAGTAATTTCTCCTTTTCCCACAATGTTTTCTAAAGTCTTCTGCAACAATGTGGTCGAATGTCGTTATTGTTTGGGAAAGGGTTAATTTCTGCTGTACAACAGAAGCTTCTACATGTATATGTAAATAGGCAAAGTTTAATGGTTGACTTACATGCGAGTTTCTGTGATAAGGTGTGCTATCTTGCTGCAAACCTTATTTCTTCCTGGCTTCTAAGTGAATATCCGTGATAGTGTGAGAAGACTAACAACTTACCCGATTTCCGGCTGCCTTAACCCTTATAGTGCTAGAACCGATTTCATTCTTATGCGAACAGGTTAGATCCAGTAAATTGATGGCCTGTTTGCTTCTCTGCATACCTTTCCTCAACAAATGTTTTAAGATATTTAAGGTTTTGGAAAGCAGACGACACAACTATCTAGTTTCGAAAATTACCCATCATTCTGGGGGTTAAAAGCGAACTACAAACCTCTTGAATGTATTTGGCAAGCGGATTTTGGCTGCCCAACATGCGAATTTCTGTGATATGGTGAGATTTAACTAACTACATACCTGATTCATTGCTACCTTACCAGCGAATTTCTGTGTAATGGTAAAATATATCTAACTACAAACCTGATTTCTGGCTGCCTTTCAAAATAATTTCTGTGATATGGTGAAACGTGCCTAACTACATACCTTATTTTGCCTGCCTTATAGCGTTTTTCTGTGATATGGTGATATATAACTAACAAATACCAGGTTCCTGGCTGCCTTACATACGAATTTCTGTGATATTGTGATATATAACTACCTACATACGAGATTCTTGGCTTCATTACAAGCGTTTTTCTGTGATATGGTGATATATAACTAACAAATACCAGGTTCCTGGCTGCCTTACATACGAATTTCTGTGATATTGTGATATATAACTACCTACATACGAGATTCTTGGCTTCATTACAAGCGTTTTTCTGTGATATGGTGATATATAACTAACAAATACCAGGTTCCTGGCTGCCTTACATACGAATTTCTGTGATATTGTGATATATAACTACCTACATACGAGATTCTTGGCTTCTTTACAGGCTAATTTCTATGATATTGTGAGATATAACTAGCTAAATACCCGATTCTTGGCCGCTTTACAAGCGAATTTCTATGATATTGTGAGATATAACTAGCTAAATACCCGATTCTTGGCCGCTTTACAAGCGATTTTCTGTGATATTGTGAGATATAACTAGCTAAATACCCGATTCTTGGCCGCTTTACAAGCGAATTTGTGTGATATTGTGAGATATAACTAGCTGAATACCCGATTCTTGGCCGCTTTACAATCGATTTTCTGTGATATTGTGAGATATAACTAGCTAAATACCCGATTCTTGGCCGCTTTACAGGCGAATTTGTGTGATATTGTGAGATATAACTAGCTAAATACCCGATTCTTGACCGCTTTACTAGCGAATTTCTGTGATATTGTGAGATATAACTAGCTAAATACCCGATTATTGGCCGCTTTACAGGCGAATTTGTGTGATATTGTGAGATATTACTAGCTAAATACCCGAATCTTGACCGCTTTACAAGCGAATTTCTGTGATATTGTGAGATATAACTAGCTAAATACCCGATTCTTGGCCGCTTTACAGGCGAATTTGTGTGATATTGTGATATATACCTAGCTAAATACCCGATTCTTGACCGCTTTACAAGCGAATATCTGTGATATTGTGAGATATAACTAGCTAAATACCCGATTCTTGACCGCTTTGCAAGCGAATTTCTGTGATATTGTGATATATGCCTAGCTATATACCCGATTCTTGACCGCGTTACAAGCGAATTTCTGTGATATTGTGAGATATAACTAGCTAAATACCCGATTCTTGGCCGCTTTACAGGCGAATTTCTGTGATATTGTGATATATACCTAGCTAAATATCCGAATCTTGACCGCTTTACAAGCGAATTTCTGTGATATTGTGAGATATAACTAGCTAAATACCCGATTCTTGGCCGCTTTACAGGCGAATTTGTGTGATATTGTGAGATATAACTAGTTAAATACCCGATTCTTGGCCGCTTTACAAGCGAATTTCTGTGATATTGTGAGATATAACTAGTTAAATACCTGATTCTTGGCCGTTTTACAAGCGAATTTCTGAGATATGGTGAGATATAACTAACTACAAACCTGATTTCTGGCTGCCTGGTAAAGGGATTCCTGTGATAAAGTATGGAAACTGACTACACACCTTATTTTGTCTTTCTTCAAACGAATTTTTGTGGTATGATGAGATAGCTTACTACATTTAACTTGTTTTTAGCTGCTTTACAAGCGAATTTCTGAGATATGGTGAGATATAACTAACTACAAACCTGATTTCTGGCTGCCTGGCAAAGGGATTCCTGTGATAAAGTATGGAAACTGACAACAAACCTTATATTGTCTTCCTTCAAACGAATTTTTGTGATATGATGAGATAGCGAACTACATACCTGGTGTTTAGCTGCATTACAGGCGAATTTCTTTGATAGTACATACCTGGTTTTTAGCTGACTTCAAACCTTATGTTGGCTGCCTTACAAGCTAATTTATGTGATATGGTGAGATATAACTAGCTACATACCTGGTCTTTAGCTGATTTACAGGCAAATTTCTGTGATATGGTGAGATATAACTAGCTACATACCTGGTCTTTAGCTGCTTTACAGGCAAATTTGTGTGATATGGTGAGATATAACTAGCTACATACCTGGTCTTTAGCTGATTTACAGGCAAATTTCTGTGATATGGTGAGATATAACTAGCTACATACCTGGTCTTTAGCTGATTTACAAGCAAATTTCTGTGATATGGTGAGATATAACTAACTACAGTTGTACATACCTGGTTTTTAGCTGCTTTACAAGCGAATTTCTTTGATATGGTGACATATAACTAACTACATACCTGGTTTTTAGCTGCTTTACAGGCAAATTTCTGAGATACAGTGCTGTAGTCCCAGTCTCCCTCCCGCTCACTGGATACCGGGGACCAGAGGGGCACATGATTCCACAGGTTCACCGTCTCCTCTCCTCCCGCCTCCAGTAACAGGACGGATACCCGCGGATCCTCGGATAAACGGGAAGCAAGGACGCATCCAGCAGCACCTCCACCGACTGTCAAAGAAAGTTTTGTGTGAAAGATACACAGGTTTTACTTTAAAAAACAAATGCATATTAGTAGTTTGCACCCCATTATATTTCAAGAAAGGACGCATCCCGCTTCACCTCCACCAACTGTCAAAGGAAATTTTGTGAGAAAGATGCACAGGTTCTTCTAAAAAAACAAATGCAAAACAGTATTTTGCATCCCATTATTTTTAGAGAGGACGGATTCCAGCGGATCCTCGGATAAACGGGAACCAAGGACGCACCCCGCAGCACATCCACCCACTGTCAAAGAACATATCCGATCAGTGAACAACACTGTTTTCCATTGATAAGATCCGATTAGTGTTAACCCATTACCAAACACTAACGACATTTGACCAGTTTGTTGCAGACAACTCTGGAAAACATTGTTGGAAAAGGAGAAATTGCTCTTACCGACCAATTTCTCATTTCCCACAATTTTTCTGCCCTATCAGAAGATTATTTTTCAATTTCATCACATTTTGAAATGTCGTCTGCAAATTCTTTCAATTTGGGACAGGCGAAAAATTTGCATTTCGTAGAGGGTTAAACCTTTTCATTTTACATCAATTGTGAAACAAGTTCTTACATCTAAGATAAATCAATCTCGACTCCGCTTTGTGGATACATATAGCCAGTACTCGCACCAACAAACATAGATAACAATGGCTGTGAGTTTTCTTACCAAAGGTATCAACAAACCAAAAACTACGGACATAGGTTATGTTTATAAGCCTATTCCAACATTGGGTTATGTGGTCCGTCTTAATTGAAATTATCCCCAAAGATATCAACAAACCAAGAACTACGGAAAAAGGATATGTTTATAAGCTTATTTCAACATAAGGTTATGTGGTCCGTCTTTATTGAAATTATCACCAAAGGTATCAACAAACCAAAAACTACGGACATAGGATATGTTTATAAGCTTATTCCAACCTTGGGTTATGTGGTCTGTCTTAATTGAAATTATCCCCAAAGGTATCAACAAACCAAGAACTACGGAAAAAGGATATGTTTATTAGCTTATTTCAACATAAGGTTATGTGGTCCGTCTTAATTGAAACTACCACCAATGGTATCAACAAACCAAAAACTACGGACATAGGTTATGTTTATAAGCCTATTCCAACATTGGGCTTTTGGGTCCATCCTAATTGAAATTATCACCAAAGATATCAACAAACCAAGAACTACGACATAGGAAATGTTTATAAGCTTATTCCAACATTGGGTTATGTGGTCCGTCTTACATGGAAATTATTCCCAAAGGTACCAACAAACCAAGAACTGCGGACATAGGATATGTTTATTAGCTTATTTCAACATAGTCTTTATTGAAATTATCCCCAAAGGTATCAACAAACCAAGAACTGCGGACATAGGATATGTTTATTAGCTTATTTCAACATTGGGTTATGTGGTCCGTCTTTATTGAAATTATCCCCAAAGGTATCAACAAACCAAGAACTGCGGACATAGGATATGTTTATTAGCTTATTTCAACATTGGGTTATGTGGTCCGTCTTTATTGAAATTATCCCCAAAGGTATCAACAAACCAAGAACTGCGGACATAGGATATGTTTATTAGCTTATTTCAACATTGGGTTATGTGGTCCGTCTTTATTGAAATTATCCCCAAAGGTATCAACAAACCAAGAACTGCGGACATAGGATATGTTTATTAGCTTATTTCAACATTGGGTTATGTTGTCTGTCTTAATTGAAATTGACCCCAAATGTATCAACAAACCAAGATCTACGGACATAGGAAATGTTTATAAGCTTATTCTAACATTGGGATATGTGGTCCGTCCTTATTGAAATTATCACCAAAGGTATCAACAAACCAAGAACTACGGACATAGAATATGTTTATAAGCCTATTCCAACCTTGGGTTATGTGGTCCGTCTTTAATGAAATTATCATCAGAAAGCAATAAAAAACGGATTAATATGAACAATTTCCCATCAATCTGGAAAACATGTGGAGTTATGAAATATGATCAATTTCTTTTTCCTACAATGGCTTCTGAAACTGTCTATGACAGATGCTTAACCCTTTCCCAAACAACAAATGTTCGACTGTCCCAAATTGAAAGAGTTTGCAGACGACATTTTAAAATGTGATGAAATTGGAACTTAATCTTCTGATAGGGCAGAAAATATTGTGGGAAAAGGAAATTGCTCGTCACGAGCAATTTCTCCTTTTCCCACAATGTTTTCTTAAGTCGTCTGCAACAATGTGGTCAAATGTCGTTATTGTTTGGGAAAGGGTTGATAAAGGGTATACAGTGTACACATAATAAGAACGTTTATATTACATGAAATCCCCTCTTTTATATTTTATCAATAAAACTATTATCTAACAAAGAAAAATCGTTGGGAAAAAAGAGAACAAAAGGAACAATTACTGTGGACAGAGGAGAAACTGCTCATGATGAACAATTCCTCCTTTGATCACGATGGTTTTTCTTTCAGTTTTAAGAAATAGGCATTACGTAGGAGTAAGCATAATAATGCTTCCAATACAGGAAATAGTTCTTTGAACAATGTATATTCTCGTTCAACCTCTATTATGATAGCGTCATTGTAAATGCTTACGTTGATTTGATTTTATATGACCTTATAATCATAAATGCATGATATAAATTTCTTCAAAGTATGCTTAAAAACACTTTGTAACCCTACATTACTGAATAAAACAAAAAGAAAAAAAAGAAGAAAGTTTATAGGCTGGGAAACGGTCTCTCATCTATCGAATGTCTATCTTGTGGAATATATTGGAGCCAGTAGACAGCGGGGAACCAGTTAAGAAAGTTAATTGATATCTCCCTTACCAATGACGTAGTCGTAGGTGGCGTTATTCTTGGTGGTGACACTGCCGGGTGGAGAAGAGTCTAGGGTTCGAATGTATGTGACACCAACTAAAGCCGCGAAAAGGGTCAGCACTAGCCACCAGCCAAGTGTCTTCCTGGAAAACACATAGTTTATAAGATTAGTGTCACTTCTTAACCCTTTCCCAAACAATGACGATATTTGACCACTTTGTTTCAGACGAGTTTAGAAACATTGTGGGAAAAGGAGAAATTGCTTGCAAAGGCATTTTCTTATAAATGTGTTTCTCTATGTGCCAAAGCTTCTCTAAAAGTGATCTCCTGCAAACAGTTTATTCCAGTAATTATTTGATTATGCATTTTGTTATATATGCTGCATGTGTACTTTAATAAGTATATAGAATATTGAATAGAATATCAGGTAGCAATAGAGAACAGAACATGGACACAGACCCCATCCTGTTCACTTTGAACGGCATTCCCCTGTATTGCGACGCATCACAGCGCGATATGCCTTTTTGTGTATCTACGCACCGCATCACAGTAGACACATAGACAAAGAAATAGCCTTTTAAGTATAACCCCAGGAATTGATTGTGGTGTGTAATAACTACAAAATAGATTGATTAAACATTTGAATTAATATCCAGCTAGTCAACAGAAAAATGTACAGGGGTTTTTCGTAGAAGAACAGTATCCGTGCAAACCTGACGGTTTGAGTGCTCGCTTGTAACGTCACGTCACAGCAACAGCAACGGCTCTATTCTATATTATGGATTGATTTACCCACAGTCTTTTAACCTTTTCCCAAACGCCAAATTTTCGACTGTTCTAAATTGAAAGAGTTTGCAGACGACATTTCAGAATGCGATGAAATTGTAAAACAATTTAATGATAGGGCAGAAAACATTGTGGGAAATGGAGGAATTGCTCATTACGAGCAATTTCTCCTTTTTCCGCAATGTTTTTCAGATTCGTCTGCAACAAAGTGGTCAAATGTCGTTATTTTTTGGTAATGGTCCAAGCGATAGTACAAAGGTAAGTGCAAAGCGCATCTGTTGAACACAATGCACAAACCCTCGTTTTTAGAAGACTCAGCTAACACAGATCCTGTGACCGACAGACAATGCTTGAAGGGTGGGTGTTGGCACGGTTTGTGCACTACTTTACAAGACCTTGGGAATAATTGCATGTCTTGTTTGATTGAGGATGACAGAACTAATGAGTAAACAAGCCCTATACCTATATACCTAAATACCCCATGGCGAATTATGATATAGGTCCGATTTCAAACTCGGGCCAAATATCTGTTATGTATCACTTTTAATTTCTATTGTCGTTACATATATATAATCTTTATTAATGTCTCATCCATATACATATACATTTCTATACATATAAAAGCATATACATAGCCTAAAAACATTAAAATATGTGCATATGGCCATTCAATTTTGAATTATAAGAGACAATTATTAACATAAAACATACATTACAAATAAATGATAATTACAACGTAAAATCAAGATTGAGTTACTAATACTTTTATAATGCACGGTTAAAACAAATTTTAGATTGAAAATAAATCAGGAGTGCATATTTGCACTATTGCACATGATTAAAACTATATTTTAGGAATTTGAATGTCCCTTTCGATTAGATAAAGAACGGATTAATAAGCAGCTCAATCTTGAAATAAATAAAAGTGCTGAAAGCACTGACAAAAGAATAAAGACATTATTTACAAAGATAAAAGGAGCGGCGTTTGAGAATATTAAAACAGGTCTTGGCACTAATCCTTATCAAATTTGGGTTGGAAAATACAATACTCAGTTTATTAATTTACATATGTAATATTGATATGCTAATATGTAAGCAACAGCATGTAAATGTTACGCTAATGAACCTTTGAAACTTGGACATTGTTAAATTGAGTAGATGAAGTTGAAACAAAATGAGATTTTTTTCATTATAAGCAATACATGTAATAACAAAGACAATTGTATGTCTATGGTATCTTCTACTTCATGTGTATTTACATGGGTAGACCTCTTGTTCAGTAATCATTCTGCCATCAAACACTCTATATAGTTTGCAGGCTACCTGCGTATGACCTTTATACTTATTGAAGGAAAAGAAATGATGGGTCATTTTTTTTTCGAGCATTTTTTCCATCCTTTTAGAGATTTTTTTTTCAATTTCTATTTAGATTGACTCTTGCAACCTATTTCAACCGGGGGATAGTAGACATAGAAAGCGTTCGGTAAAGAGCTATTGGGATGTGACAAATTGGGTGTAGTAATGGGATGTCATGCAAAAACCCTCATTGGAGTTTTCTTGAAAACACAGCAAAAAAGGTTGTTTCATTTTGGCATGGGCTGAATGGTATCAAACGTGTTTTAACACTGTGACAATAATTGGATGGTATAAGCAATGGTTCTTTCATTGCGGTAATGGAGAGGTGGCGTTGGTATTTCTTGTATCATTGCGACATTGGAGAACTGAATCATGCCTGTAACAGGGATGGCGAATTCTGATAAATGTCATTTTTTCTTGCACTTGTCTTTTTAATGGATATATAGTTAAATCGGTCAGCATTCACGTGTCTGTGAAGGCTTTTCGCAAAGCTTGACAATACGAATAAATCATTTTGCCACCGCTGGCTTGTATTATTGCGACATGGGAGGGTGGCCATAAGTATTGCTTTGATACATGCATTGTGTAACCTCTAGTTAATCAAGTTTGATTACATCTCTCCAAAACTAAACCTTTTCCAAACAACAAATTTTCGACTATCCCAAAATTGAATTAGTTTGCCGACGACATTTCAAAATGTGATGAAATTTATCTTCTGATAGGACAGAAAACCTTGTGGGAAAAGGAGAAATTGCTCATAGTGAGCAATTTCTCCTTTTCCCACAATGATATCTAAAGTTGATTGAAACAAAGTGGTCAAATGTCGTTATTGTTTGGGAAAGGGCTAAGGCAATAAACAAACCGTTACAGCACACAATTGTAACCTATTTCTATCATTTGGCTGAAGGAAGGTTTATGGTTCTTTAGTGGACTTTGATGGGTATGAATAACTCAACTCGTTTGTAAGGGCAGGTTCTCTTTTAATCTCTTATGATTTCATTGCATCTCAATACAATTTGTGGACAACCAATTCGTGGAATCGGGTATATCTTGCTTCTGTCCCTCCAATCATACGTCAAGACTCACAAACGGTGTTGATATAAGCAACTACTTCTTAAGCTTCGCTGTTATTGCTTCGAAAAACTTTGGAGAACTGAATTAGGTAATTTAAACTAATCACATGACAACCCCAATCAATCACGTGATTACCAAACGCCGAATTTGCGACTGTCCCAAATTGAAAGAGTTTGCAGACGACATTTCAAAATCTGATGAAATTGAGAAAAATAGCGTCTGATAGGGCAGAAAACATTGAGGGAAAAGGAAAAATTGCTCGGTAAGAGCAATTTCTCCTTTTCCAACAATGTTTTTCAGATTCATCTGCAAAAAACCGGTCAAGTGTCGTTATTGTTTGGTAACGGGTTAAACAGTTATTGGTAAATCTACTTGAAAAAGAAACTTAGAAGTGCTAAAATCAGTTTCCCACGGCTAAGAAGAAATGGACTTGTGCCAAGTTTGAAACCATTTGTTACCAATTACTTCAATATCTCGTCGAAAATCATCAAATTTTGAAAGGAAGAGCAACCCGCTTCTATAAGTAGTTACATGCTAGGCGATTATAGAAATAGAGGTGTAATCACAGATATCTCTTTTAACCCATTACCAAACAATAACAACATTTGACAAGTTTGTTTCAGACGACTCTGGAAAACATTGTTGGAAAAGGAGAAATTTCTCTTAACGAACAATTTCCCCTTTTCCCACAATGTTTTCTTGCCCTATCCTAAGATAATTTTTCAATTTCATCACATTTTGAAATGTCGTCTGCAAACTCTTTGAATTTGGGACAGTCGAAAATTTGGCGTTTGGTAAAGGGTCAATGCAGTCTACAGAAAAACACGTTCTTGAAATTATTCTCATTTAATTTCCATTCATGAAATTCAGCCATTTAAACTTTACCTAACCTTAATAGCTTGTGCAATTTGCATAAGTATTTACTGAGTGCACCATTCTTGAATGGATAGGAGAATAAACCATGTCGATTTCATGAATTATCCAAAAAAATATCAACCGAGATGGATCTCGCACTTTTTACCGCTGTATGCCAGATCGAACACTTTTACCACTGTGTTAACGAGGTTCGGCCTAAAAGAGTACGAAAAACAAGAGGGGAAACTCTTTAACCCGTATTTTTTCATTTTGTCACAACGGTGTTCTTTGCTGCTTATCTAAAGTGTGCATCTATATATTTGTGAAAATAGTATGTCCCAGGTTTTAGAGTATGATACTGGTAACTTTATTTCAAACAACACACGCTACGTACTCGTTATATCAGAAAAATACTTTCGGGCAGACGTGAGAAATAAATCAGCAATTTAACAAGCATTGTCGTTAGTTCTAGCATATAATGTACAAAAGAATAACAATTAACGACTTCCTTCCACAGCTTTTTTTGTTCAAGGTTACACTGAATGAAAAGAAACTTATGAAAAATTAATAAATAATTAAACCAGAGACATCTAGCTGTATATTATAGAAAACATGTCTACTCAACGTTTTATTGTTTGTTTTGCTTAGTTGATTGAATGTTGAATTTATGTTAGATTTGCTTGTTTTAAAAGGATGAAATTATTTACGGATAAAAAACATGTCCCATTATCTAAAGGATCGCTTCCAAATACGCGGTTTTGTAGTTCTCCCTAATTGATTGAATTTTCTTTCTGAAGATTTTCAATTAGCCTTCGTTTATCTAGCGGCTCCCTGCGTACGTTGTACTAATTTCCGCAAATATTCTTTCTGAAGATTTTCAATTAGCCTTCGTTTATCTAGCGGCTCCCTGCGTACGTTGTACTAATTTCCGCAAATATTCTTTCTGAAGATTTTCAATTAGCCTTCGTTTATCTAGCGGCTCCCTGCGTACGTTGTACTAATTTCCGCAAATATTCTTATTATGTGTGCTTACGGTTTTACCAAACTCCAAACTTTCGACTGTCCAAAATTGAAAGAGTTGGCAGACGACATTTCAAAATGTGATGAAATTAAACAATTATCTTCTGATAGAGCGAAAACATTGAGGGAAAAGGAGAAATTGCTCGTTAAAAGCAATTTTCCTTTTCACACAATGTTTTCTAGAGTCTTCGACTGTCCCGAATTGAAAAAGTTGGCAGACGACTTTTCAAAATGTGATGAAATTGAATAGTAATCTTCTGATTGAGTGAAACACATTGTAGGAAAATGATAAATTGCTTGTTACATGCAATTTCTCCTTTTCCAACAATATTTCTTAGATGCGTATGCAACAAATTGGCCAAAGATCGTTATTGTTTTGTTATGGGTTAAACTTGGGATCTTCCTCCATCTTCCACGATCGATTACTGTTAGAGCCGGCTATCGAAACAAAACTGAAGAACTGTATGCACTGAAACATTGTTAATCCTTAACCCATAACCCTTTCCCAAACAACACGTTTTCGAGTGGCTCCCTGCGAACGTTGTACTAATTTCCGCAAATATTCGTATGTCTGCCTATGTTTTTCCAGTTAACCCTTTACCAAATGCCAAGTCCCAAATTGAAAGAGTTTGCAGATCTTTTAATCTTCTGATAGGGCGAAAATATTGAGGGAAAAGGAGAAATTGCTCTTTACTTTTCACACAATGTTTTCCAGGATCTTCGACTGTCCTGAATTGAAAGAGTTGACAGACGACATTTCAAAATGTAATGAAAAGTAATCTTCTGATTGAGTAGAATACATTGTGGGAAAATGATAAATTGCTTGTTACAAGCAATTTCTCCTTTTCCCACAATGTTTCCAATAGTGGTCGGCAACAAATTGGTCAAAGATCGTTATTGAGGTGTAATTGGTTAAACTTTGGATCTTCCTCCATCTTCCACAATCGATCACTGTAAGAGCCGGCTATCAAAATAAAACTGCAGTACTGTACTGACGCATTGTTGATCCTTAACCCTTAACCCTTTCCCAAACAACACGTTTTCGACTGTCCCAAATTGAAAGAGTTTGCAGACGACAATTCAAAATGTGACGAAATTGAACAATGTTCTTCAGATAGAGCAGAAACCCCTGTGGGAAAAGGTAAAATTGCTTGTTACGAGCATTTTTTCCTTTTCCCACAATGTTTTCAAAAGTGGTATGCAACAAAGTCCTCAAATGTCGTTATTGTTTGGGAAAGAGTTGAAGTGCCGGAACCGACTTCATGCTTATGCAAACAGGTTAGATAAGGAATTCAATATTGAGAGAACCAACCACTTTTTGAAGTAAAGACAAACGCCTGCTCCTTTACCCTTACAGTGCTGGAACCGACTTCATACTTATACAAACAGGTTAGATCTAGGCTAGTCGCCAAGTAAATTGGCGGCTGGCCTGTGATCTAACCTGTTTGCTACTCCGGGTATCTTTCATCAATATAATTAAGCAGATATTTAAGGTTTTGGAATGCAGAAGACATAGAAATATATTAATAGAACAGTGCATCTTTTTTTCGGAAAATTACCCAGCATTCTAAGGGTAAACATACAAACATCTTCTCATGATCTTAAATCCCTGCTGGCATACATAAAGAATATTTAGAGATACCGGAACATACACCACATCAAGCAAACTGTTTTATGTTTCTATTTTAAGACTTTATGGACGTCACTCTTCGTTTCTTTACAACTGCTGACAGCAAGAACGATAAGCATTCGTTTCTACTCGGCAATCCCCGGCACAAGTCGTTAGATTTACCTCGTAGGCAATCGTTTCTACTCGGCAATCCCCGGCACAAGTCGTTAGATTTTGAAGAAATGGCCGAGGTGTTCCGATTGAACGATAAGAACTGTTTACATAGACACGATTCTGGTGAATACGCTTGATGCGGTCTAAAAAGAGGTTTATCCGAAGTAATATACTATCGACTTGTTTGTTGATTAATGCTGCTTTCAACATTGTTAAAGTTATACTGTGGCCATTACTGTATCCAAACTAATATTAATTAATAACCTTTAATAAGGCATTGGTTTCTTTCTTTTCCATTGATAATCTACATTGTATCTGCATTGAACAGAGTTAATCCTGAGAATGCTCAGTAATCTTATATAAATATAGATTTTGTGTCTTCTGCTTTACAATACCTAAGGTATCTACTTGATTTTGATAAGTAAAGATACTCAGAGTAGCATACATGTTAGATCACAGGCGAGGCGCCAATTTACTTAGCGGCTGGTGCCCTGGATCGAACCTGTTTGCACAAGCGTGAAGTCGGTTTTCCTTAAACACGTATTTACGAAGTGAAGGGCTTAAAGAGCAGTCACTCTAATACAAAAGCTCAACAACAACGTATGTCACTCAAATGTAATTAGTATCTCAGCAGCAGCATCAGCACACAAAAGAAAGTTTTGAGAGAAACAGTAACATAGGTCGTGCACACAGAACAGAAAAGGACAAATCCATATTTTGACCCAGACAGACAGACAGACAGACAGACAGACAGACAGACAGACAGACAGACAGACAGACAGACAGACAGACAGACAGACAGACAGACAGACAGACAGACAGACAGACAGACAGACAGACAGACAGACAGACAGACAGACAGACAGACAGACAGACAGACAGACAGACAGACAGACAGACAGACAGACAGACAGACAGACAGACAGACAGACAGACAGACAGACAGACAGACAGACAGACAGACAGACAGACAGACAGACAGACAGACAGACAGACAGACAGACAGACAGACAGACAGACAGACAGACAGACAGACAGACAGACAGACAGACAGACAGACAGACAGACAGACAGACAGACAGACAGACAGACAGACAGACAGACAGACTTTGATTGCTTAAATATATGCTTTAACCCTAATAGTGATGGAACCGACTTAATGCTTATGCAAAAAGGTTAGGTCCAGACCAGCCGCCAATTCAACCTGTTTGCTACTCTGAGTATCTATGCTCATCAAAATTAAGCAGATGTATAAGGTTTTGAAAGCAGACGACACAAAAATCTATTTCTAGAAAAATTACCCAGCATTCTTATGGTTAAAGTAAGGTATTATAAGTAAAGGGTTAAGCGAAATGATGAGAACTACAGGGGATTGTTAAATATCAATTACGCTCTTGCGTTCCTATATCTAAACACCAATTACTGTATTCCATACAAACACTCACTACAGGTGGCACAAGAAAACAATGAACAGGTAGATCTTTAATTTGGCGTACATCATAACCCTTTCCCAATGAACAGATCTTCGACTGTCCCAAATTGAAAGAAGTTGCAGACGACATTTCAAAATGTGATGAAATTGAACAATATTCTTCATAAAAAGCAGAAAACTTTGTGGGAAAAGGAGAAATTGCTCGTTACGAGCAATTTCTCATTTTCCAACAATGTTTTATAAAGTTGTCTGCAACAAAGTCGTCAAATGTCGTTATTGTTTGGGAAAGGGTTAAAGGCCGATATGTTCATTAACGGTATTGGTAGTTTGTTAGTTGTGTTGGCTTTTTATACATACTATTAACAGTTATTTTGAGATGCAATCTGAACTCATCGGGACATGTTTAGCTTGGCGGCTGGCCTGGATCCAACCTGTGTGCATAATCATGAAGTCGGTTCCAGCTATATGCGGGTTAAATGTTTTTCTTTACAGAAGAGACAAAAAGGAAAGTAAAAATAAAACGACCTTAACACAATACGGAGTTTGTATTTTTGCTTGGTATAAAGTTAAAAGAATCTGTTGAAAGCAAAAAAGAACAGGAAACGCCAATTTATCTTAGTATGTGGAGTTTATATGCGGTAGATCTCAAAAGCGATGTCACGCTTTTGGGATGCAATACATGTTAATTTACAGTATACACCCTTCAAAGATTAACAAACGATTTAATTTTGTTTTAAATTACCATATTCCAGCGCATGTCATATAACAGTACAGCTGATGTGCAGTTTTATAGAAATCAGTTTTCAACTTCCAAATTACTTCACATCTATAAACAAGCGCCTTTAATGATGCGATATTGTTCTCACTAAATAAGTGTTTGAACAAGGTTCGAAAGACAAGTGTAGGTCATCTGAGAGCATTTCATAAGTCCATACTTATTCACGGTATTACGCGCATCACACGTAATAAGGGTAAGCGTCGTCGAGCTACCATTGGAATCCGCCAGAATGCATTTCCTTGTTGTAAGTGCCTCATCATTGCTCTGTTAGATAAAACAAGAAATTACCACACGTTTACCCTTAGAATGCTGGGTAATTTTCTAAAAAAAAATTGGTGAAGAAATATACTCAGAGTAGCAAACAGGTTAGCTCACAGGCCAGCCGCCAATTGACTTGGCGGCTGGCCTGGATCCAACCTGTTTGCATAAGCATGAGGTCGGTTCCAGCACTATAAGGGTTAATCATGTTGAATACCCCTTCCTCCATAACACCCTACTTTGATGTATCTGATGCAAAATACTAACGAAACCCCTATAACCAACAGACAATACGTTCGTAACGATCAATTCTTTATCACGATATATATCGCACAATATCCCAAAAGTTCTTTTTGGTTAGTTCGTTCTATTTCTGTCGTCTGCTATTGCTTTTGATTTGGTCCAGCCTCAAATTCAAATAACGAATATCGGTTGGCGGTAAGGTATCCCATAGGCGAGCAAATGCACGATGTGAAGTTGTCTGAATGATCAAAAGGTCAGGGTCTTCCCACGAATTTTTTTCATGCGCTTGGGTGCTTGATGCTTGGGCAACGGTAATGCCCTTCCCCTGTCAAATCTATTTAAATATGCATCCCAAAATGGATGCTAATTAGCTACATTTTCAATAATAAGACAAACATTTCTTTTTTTAAACAAATTCAATTATATCAAAGAATGTTAGAAGCAAGAAGACTGCCTGTGTTACAAATTAAAAGCGCTGCGGACAAACTTTAAGCACAGTGGAATAAAGCAAGGCGCTGGGGGAGTGCTAACTTTTAATTTGCAGGCAATGATGCATCAAAGCGCTTAAAAGGCCTGTGAAAGACCCTGTAGCATTCTTCATTTACAGCTTGGATCATCCGCGTTACATATAGGTATGGAGCAGTATTTAATTTCTAGGCACACATGCAAAGATGCGGAATGAGTAGTTCATCCCAACCCTAACCATAACAATGCTGGGTAATTTTTGACTTGTTTGTCTCGTTTGCATTCCAAAACCTTAGATACCTGCTTAATTTTGATGAGGAAATATACTTAAAGTAGCAAACAGGTTAGTTGACAGGCCAGCCGCCAATTCACTTAGCGACTGGCCTGTGATCTAACCTGTTTGACTAATAACAGAAATAAGTCAAATAGAATTACCCCAAGTTAGAAACACATTAACCCTAGTCATGTGATTTACCATAATTGGGCCACGTCACGGGAAAAGGGGCACTCGGACATAGCAAACAGTGTAGCCCCAGACCAGCCGCCACGTCACTGACGTGGCGGCTGATCTGGGGTTACACTGTTTGCCATCTTAGAGGACATCAAGTTCTACCTTTAAATAAATACAAATGATAACTGTCGTGACTAGATGCTGGAATAATAGCGCTAAGAAAGAACTGAGTCAGCGGTTTTTATTTATGTCCGAGTGCCCCTTTTCGCGTGACGCGGCGCATATGATTCCCGTCTGCTCTTTCTTAGACAAGTAACAGAATCATCAATGCCTATATGAGGACTAAGTTTATAGACACACATGTATAGATTCACTTTTGTCACAAACAAGGACGTATAAGTGTGGATAACACCAATGTGAACAAGATCTTATGATAACAATGATCAAGTAATGATCATAATAATGAGAATGTATAGCATTAACCCTTTCCCAAACAATAACGACATTTGACCACTTTGTTGCAGACGACTTTAGAAAACATTGTGGGAAAAGAAGAAATTGCTCGTAACGAGCAATTTTTCCTTTTCCCACAAGGTTTTCTGCTATTGGTTAATCATTTGTAACGGTAATCAATTGACGCCCATTAGTTGATGCGTTCGGTAAAGGAGCATCAAATCTATTTCCTTTAACCCTTAGAATGCTGGGTAATTTTCTAGATATACATTTTTTGTGTCGTCTGCTTTCCAAAACCTTCAATACCTGCTTAATTTTGTCGAAGGAAAATACCCAGAGTAGCAAACAGGTTAGATCACAGGCCAGCCGCCAATTTAGTTGGCGGTTGGCCTGGATCTAACCTATTTGCAAAAGCATGAAGTCGGTTCCAGCACTAAGTGTTAAAATGATCAATTTTGTTTCATTTTGGTATTCTTTAGTCACCTTGTTAGTCATTTTTTATGCAGTCTGTTCCAGCACCATGAGGTTTTGGACGATAATACATTATATTAAAGTAACTAACCTTAGCTCTTCTCCGGTTAAATACTCCATTGTGTATATCCAATAGGGGACCTATCACTAAATCCCGGGGGTCAACATCGCTCAACGTTTACGCCCACTTTCACCCAGTTTACGTTCTCCCATCACCTGAACTCCGGTATTTTCCAACAGGTACTTAGAATTATACACAACTGTTTGAAGGGGAAGAGAGGAGAGAGAGAGAGAGAATTTAACCCTTATAGTACTGGAATCTATTTCATGCTTTTGCAATCAGGTAAGATCCAGACCAGCCACCAAGTACACTGGCGGCTGGCCTGTAATCTAACCTGTTTGCTACTCTGAGTGTCTTTACTTGACAAAAGTCAGCAGATATTAAATGTTTTGGAAAGCAGACGACAAAAACATATATTTTTCAGAAAATTACCCAGCATTCTAAGGGTTAAGAGAAGTTCCACTCGTTCCAGGTGTTGGTTTCGACGTAGGTACTAAAAATATACATCGGCCGTGGCACGGGAAAACACACGTGCTTTTTCACGTGGAAGTCGAGTACAGCCTTGTGTTTATGGCGAACTATTTGTCCCATGGAAATCACTTTTAAACGGCAAAGCATTTGGCAAACGTTCGATCTCCTAAAGGAAATAAATAAAATCGAATGAATGGAGAAGTAAGAGGTTTGGATATAAGTAACGAACATATCTGGTCAGAGACCACTGAGGAATTACTTCCGGAGGTCCTTGTACAATAAGAGGAGGTTATGAAAATTTAGAGTGTTACTTTGTGTGTTAAGTATATGCTTTTAGGACAGAAGAGGTGGGCTTTTTGACTGTTTGTGATCTTTTGTGGGCGTTTGTCATGTTCTAAACCTTTGGGTTGTTGCTTTTTCCAGAACTACTTTCGCGGAAGGCGAAGTGATAAGGTAGCCCTTCGCTGACCCCAACATTTTTGATGCGGTTTTTTAGGGTGGTAAAAAGAGATTGCCTTTATAGCGAAAAAGGTAGCTGATCTTCGACATGTTTGATCGTGAAATTGTGATAGGTTACGGAGTGTGAATTCTTAAGGGTCCAAAATGGCTGTTTTCATAAAGGATAAAGAAGGGCCAGAATAGTTAGCAGTCTCCCGCCATCTGTGTGCGATCATGATCCCGACGTTACAGAAGTGATAAAATATTCTTTTTCATGATGTAAATAAGAATAAAAACAACCATGAAAAGTATTTCACCTTTCATTCATTACACATCACTGCAAACATTTCAATTAGCAGTGAAAGAATCAAATGTCCTCAATTTTTGTTTTGCCAGTTCATTACAAAAACAAATTGATTGAACTACATTGTACTAAGAAATATTTATTTCACAAGCAATTTCACCCGCTGTCACATTGGTTTTTAAGCTAAATGCTGCTGGTTTGTCAAAGACATGAATTATATGGAGTATGTATCCATCATCTGGGTCAGAGCCCCTTTAACCCTTATAGTGCTGGTACCCACTTCATGCTTATGCAAACAGGTTAGATCCAGGCCAGCCGCCAAGTAAATTGGCAGCTGGTCTGAGATCTAACTTGTTTGCTACTCTAGGTAACTTTTCTAAACAAAACAAAGCAGATGTTAAAGGTTTTGGACAGCAGACGACACACAGATTCATTTTTATAAAATTACCCAGCATTCAATATGGGTTAAGAAATGGTGCTCATCGCGAACCTGCAACAAGGTCTCTAATAAGCAGAGTTTTCTCAGAAATCACCCCGTGGCGTAAACTTTACCTGTTAGACAAGAGTCGGGGGAGAAGCCTTTGAACGTATCATAGCAGGTATAGTTGTATCTAATAGTTCAGTTAGCAGTAACCTTTCCTGCTCGTGAGAATTTACCCATTCTGAACACCTCGGTCATTGCTTAAAATAACATCGGAGGTAATAGGGAGCCATTTTGAAAGAAGTCCGGCAACATGGCGACGACGAAGGGCATGTCCGTTTGCAATTGTATCTACTCGGCCGAGTAGATACGATTGGGAAAAGTCTTTAAAGAAATTGGTTAATAAAACCATTCAATTATGATATCTAGCCAATTTCTGTGTATTTACAAAAATATAGTCCCTGGGTGTAATGTTATAATCAAGTGTGATATCCGGCGGAAAACAGTCGAAGGATTTCTGGTGTATGCATGAACTACCAACGAGGTACATCTGCCGGCTTGTGCCGGGGATTGCCGAGTAGATACGATTGATACTTTACCGTAACCCTAATATCTCCGACAATTAACGTTATTGTTTCATACGACTTTATTATAACATTTTGCGAAATGGGAATTATTTCCTTTTTAATATGACAATTTATAATTATTCCATTGCCATGCCTTTATTTTCTTTTTGAAATGACAATTTATAATTATTCCACAGCCATGTCTTCCAATGTCTTTATTCTTCTTTTTGAAATGACAATTTATACTTTTTCCACAGCCATGTCTTCCAATGTCTTTATTTTCTTTTTGAACAGAAAATTTATACTTTTTCCGCAGTCATGTCTTCCAATGTCTGTCTTTATCATTGCTGTCGTCTACATATGTATGAAAATGTTGGGTGGTGTTACGTGTTGGTTAAAATGTTGAAGTGTCGATAGAACAGTACTGCATGTATTCCTTGAAGATAAAAACTAAAAGAACTCTTCATAGTGAATGTAGATCTAATGGGTGATCTTATGTGCTTCCTTTTTCTTCTCCAAATTTCGACGTATCTACATGAATGTACGAGTTTGGATGTTGTTTGTGCAGCATCATCGGCATTTTGTAAGTCTCTCATGAAAACCCAAATACGCGAACGTAGTTCCTCCATGTTCTTAATAACTTTTGCCTTAGAATGCTGGGTAATTTCCTAAACATAGATTTTTGTGTCATTTGCTTTCCATAATTGTAAATAAATCCTTAATTTTGATAAGGACAGATTCTTAGAGTAGCAAACAGGTTTGGTCACAGGCCAGCCGCCAATTTACTTGGCGGCTGGCCTGGATCTAACCTGTTTGCACAAGCATGAAGTGGGTTCCAGCACTATAAGGGTTAAAGGGGCTATGTCCCAGATGATGGATACATAAAGGGTTAAGAGAGTGTGTACTACAGTAATCCACATACACATTGGGGGCGGAGCAGGAAGGATGATCCGGGGAGATAATGGTTGCGAGGCAAGATGGGTCCAAAAACCTGTAATGCAAGTCTTTTATCCGCGGTTTGGTAATGTCGTGACGCAATCTGAACACATCGGGTTTATCTAATGAAAACACCTCTGAAATAATAGGGATGACGCCATATTGTTTCCCGCGAGAATGACGTCACTTTACTTTCGTTTTTAGAAATAGATCATAAATGTGAAATCTTAAAAGTCGTTAAATTTGATTGAGGAAACAACTATACATGTCACAACAACAGTTTCGCCATTTGGTATGAGTTACTGATAAAAAATGATTTAACAGGATGTCCAACACTTCCATACACATTGATCTACTTAACGTGCACGCTTAGAAAATGTGTTAATTGGCGGATGCCGATTTACCCGAAAAATTGTAACCCTACACTTATATCCGAGGTGTATTTCACAGCTTACGGAAATACCCGATTAGTTCAGATTGGTCGTGACGTTGCCTACATTAACTTAAATGAAATGATTGATTATTTTCTAGAAAAATAGCTTTGTGTCCTCTGCTTCCAAAAACCTTAAATTACTGCTGACAAAAGCCTTTTTTTCATTTTGTTGTAGAGATAGAGATATTGTTACTTTTTTTTTTATAGGTGTTTGAAATGAGAAGTTGAACGCTTGATTTGTTTTTCTTTAAAAGGTATGCCTTTGCAAAACTTAACAGCCGCTCTACTACGAAAAAATAAAGAAATATTTCCACGGTCTTTTAGGTCGACAATGCCGTCATACAACCATCGGTAGTCACCTGTCCTGTTCACACATGGCCAATTTTCAATGATTTCTTTTAAAAAGTCTCCAGACTTGACATATCATAGTGACTATTTAGATCAATCTTGCTCTGCCATAATCACCGTTTGATAGCATATATAACCCCAGAGTCACATGTTTCGTTGCGCAGCGCTAGTCATACGAGCCCCCGAGGAGAGATTCCCACGTCCCCCTCACGTTCTGCAGCAGTATTGTGCCGTATTTCGAGACGACAACGTTATCTATCCGTGTTGTGTTATCGGGATCTCTTATAGAGCTTCTATAGTGGTGCAGCAGAGCAACACCGTGACGTACGTTTTGGCTACTTCCTTTACCGGACCAAATATGGTGTATTCCCAGTATCTTAACTCCGTACGGTCTGGCCATGTACTTGGACCTGTCGTAAATCGTATATATCTTCTTCTCACGCTGAAGTCTCAGTAACGTTACCATACGGTACTTCTTCGCTTCTTCGTACCATGAATAGTTCGTAAGGGACTCTACAGGGTCTTTTCGGAAAAACACGTTTGCAAAGATATAAGCGCCCGTCTTGTCAGGCATTTGATCGAGCATCTCTGTCCATGTTGTGACCCCCGTCCCCCTCGGTATTATGAACTCGTCCACATCCAGATTGACGATAAACTCGGATCGGCCTCTGCTGCGAAATAGACAATCATTTAAAGACACCATTTGTCCAAAGTAATGGATTTCTTCTGCTTTTCCATTGCGGGAGAACGATCGACCCCTCATAGGCAGCTTCCAGTCAATAACTTCCACGATACCTTTATTCGTGTAGTGTCTCAAAACGCTTTCAACGTTTGGTGCAATAGAAAGGTTGTAAAATACGAATTTATCCACACCCAATATTCTGTTCAGTTCTATCCATTCCACGAGTTCGTGTGCACGTCCATAGCTTGTGTGTAATGGTGAGACGCAGACGGAGAAATTACTGGTGATGTTAGATTGGCCTTTACTGGGGTTTCTGGTAACTGGTAAAATGTTCATGGGTATCCCACAAGCTGCAGTAGTTATTGATATGGCAAGGACACGTCCTTGGTTAGTTTCCTTTGGAATACGACACGTGAAATATGTGGCTGTGTACCTGTAAAAGAACAAACAACAGTAGATACAAGAGAAAATTGATGCAAGCCTCAAAGTCGCCCGCAAAAGTTATTTTGATTTTTCTTCCTAAACAAAACATCCAACAAAACATGAACGGAATAGAATTGAAATTTATTTATTATACGTACAAACCTATTTAGTCATTCAAACCCATTAGAAAGAGCCTGTTACTCGGCTAATGAAAAGAATTGCACATGACATTATGAAACCAGCAACTTTAAAGACATTGTAACAAAACAAGATATGGCTTTTAATATATCTTTACCGTTTATCAATATGGCTTCTTCCAAATTTCACAATATTAATTTTGTGCAGGTGTTTCCAATTTGGAAAACTATCTAATTTCAATATGAGCAAATACGTTAAGAAATATGCAACATAAGAATTTAACCAGCAAACCCATATAGAAACTGAGTCTTTCTAAACTTTTATGAAAGTTGTCTGTAATTGTTTTCATTGTTTGCCAACACAAAATATGTATTGGAAACTGCTTGTTTAAAGATAATGAATTTGGAAGACAGATGTCAAACGAACACGCGATAATACACTTGCAGCAGAAGCTATAATCTATTGAGGAGGCAAAAGAAAAGAATGTTCATTACAAGCAATTTCTGTATATTATTTGTCATACTTTGTATTTGGTGTCAGTTTATGCTTACAAATTGGATAAGTAAATTATCATATACAAAAAAACCATTAAGCAATGAAAATGTTCATGGAAGCTGCACCATTAATCATTTTCTTTAAATGACTACGAACTATCATTAAACTGATAGACCCGAAACTTATAATTTTTATGACGGTTAGGGAAATCATTGTGACGGAATGAGAAATTCGTTACAATGAAGCACATTTTCTCCCATTATTTTCACACTCTATCCTTTTCTTTTTTTATATAAAACAATCAATTTAATCATAATCTTATAAGCACCCTACCATGTTTACAGTATTAATATAGTACTAACGAAAGGTTAAAAAATGTATGACAAATCCCTGAAGATAACGTATATCTAATATGAAATTCTTTTTAAAATGTTATTAATGTATATAAACAAGGAATAATGTAGGGGGAAAGGCAACAATCTTGTTTGCTCATGTTCAATTCTAAAGAACGAGGAAGCTTAAAGCAGGCAGCATTTATAAGATATGAAGACAATATTTCAATTGCAATATTGGTTAGATGAAACCATTGCAAGAGAAAAGCAATTAACAAACTGTCTACGTATTACTTAATA
The DNA here is from genome assembly GCA_947846245.1 of Cerastoderma edule. Lineage (NCBI taxonomy): Eukaryota > Metazoa > Mollusca > Bivalvia > Cardiida > Cardiidae > Cerastoderma > Cerastoderma edule. Next base: position 35,366,316 of record OX401407.1, on the reverse strand, counting down.
TCTTTGAGGCACCACTAATAGCAAACTAAAACTTTTAAGTGAAAATTTCTTTATAAGCACCGACCAATCCAAGCCTTTTTGAATGTTTCATCATGTAAAGTGATGTGCACCAACTTCGCATGGAAGACACATTTGTATTTCTGCTTAAACAAACCATTACATATAACACTTTTAAGAGAGAGTTGGACGTGGGACATATTCTATGTTGACCTAATTTGAACTACAAAAAGACCAAATCTAAGCATTTTACAGATTTTTTGCTACTTTCATTATTAAAACACAGTTTTCGCATCACATAAAGGCTTGTTGTTGATGCTATCGCGCCAAGTGACCTAATATTAAATGTACAGTACGAACGTAATATGGGACGAATCGCATAGAAAAAGATCGAAGTGTTCTAGTGATGATCTTTTTGCTTTTAACGATATAACATTAAAAGCATCTGTATAAATACTTTCTGATTGTGAAATGTTACTTTACCGAAAGAAAGTAGGCGATTTAAAGGATAGAATGTCGATAATTCTGCCTAAAGGCTGAAACCCGCTTTTTCATCGGCTCTAAGAAAGTAAAACCTATCGTTTTCTTTGTTATTTTCGTCGATCAAAATGGAATTTATAGGCGATGGACTAAAGACTGAATCGCTGTATATATTAATTATCATTTAATCATAAACAACTATATACAATCAATGCTTAAGCGGTTAAAAGAAATGTTTGAGGGAATAAACAGGGTCGGTCTTTTAACAAAAGTGATTTGACAATTGAGATGATACGAGCACCTGCAGACGATTTTCATTGGTCAAATTGTTTGACTGCCACCTCGTAGATTACGTTATAAAATATTGGGTTTTGGAATATTTATCATAGAGCAAGTCTAAAATACCTCGTCAGACGAGTTTACATATTGGACTGGCACTCAGTAACATATTATTGATAAAGAATACCGATTTTTAGGCTAACTAAACGAGATACAGGCTGAAAAATGGACCTGTTATTGTTAGAAATAGATCTTATTTTAAACTAATTCTCTTAATAAAACCTTTAAAGAACACAAAATCAAACTTTAAACATTTTTTGAAACAATGAAAAATGTAGGAAAGGTATAGAAGTAATAAGATAAAAGCCTCTGTTATGAATTATTTTCAAAATAATGGAAACAAAATTCAATATAGCATCCCTTTCCCCATATGCACTAACCAAAAGCTTCTACAAATATGATCGCCGCCTTCTGGCGGGCGATCAATAACTCTCTTACACGTATATTACACTGGTTACATATTTGCATTGCATGTTCTTCGAACAATTTTGAATTTATACGTTTACGCTTTAAAATAAACCACGTTTTGGTAGGATATTAATGGATTTTGTTCAATCTTCATTTTTTCATAAAATACGTGTAAATAATGTTTCAGTTAACACGCTGTAATAGCATAATCTGTAGATATAGATTACGTAAACATTTATCTGCAGATAATGCAATTACATGCTTTCAAGGAAGTTTCTTTTTAAAAGCATTTAAAATGACCTCAAGCAATAGGTACCACATAACAAGTTTAATGAACAAGAATAACCCTTATAGTGCTATAACCGACTTCATTCTTATGCAAACAGATTGGATCCAGTAAATTGGCGGCTGGCCTGTATTCTAACCTGTTTGCTACTCTGAGTATCTTTCCACATCAAAATTAAGCATATACCTAAGGTTTTGGAAAGCAGCCGACACAAAAATCTAAGAAAAATTACCCAGCATTCTAAGGGTTAAGAGCACCCATTTTTAGATATTTGTCCAAAAAGAAATCTAATGCATGGATATTAGTAAAGGCAGGGTCTTCCCCAGCCCCGTAAAGCGCCGCGGCTCCGCTGCGCTTGACTTTCAAAATAAGCACTCCCGCGGTGCCTTAGCTGACTCCCGCGGCGCTCTAAATGTGTCCGCAGCGCTTTAAATTGACCCCAAATGGAGTCAACGTCAATGGCAGTATATTCTAGATAAACCGCCAGTCTATAAAGTAGTAACTAACAGCTGATAAAAAAGTCGATAGGCGTTTACACACTCGGTTTATGCGACGTCGTCATAGGTACAGACATGAGCGTGTGTATTGGCGTTATGGCACGTGCTTTGTCCTAAAAGGAAAGATCTATGATGGGTGTTAAAAGATCGCACTTGGAGTGAGAAATAGACTTTACTTAATTGACATGGCTTCTGTCACTTTCTATGATACTATAGACGGGAGTTTTATGTGAAAACACCTGATTCAGACATCCATCTCCACATCGCCGATTTCCTTGGTTTGTCATGGTAAGTTATTAGACAAACTAATATGACGTGATCGGGAAATATTGAGAAAGTTTTGCATCCGGCAATATCTTTCTTCACATCGAATTATTTTGACCGGGTAAGTTATAAAATTCAGTTCCTCGGCAACTTAGTTTCACTATAAATATGCCCAAAACCGGTTTTGTAGTATCTGTATATACATAAACTGCTGAGATGAAATGATCATCTGGTGGGCTCAGGCATAACGTAATTTTTCAAACGTCAAACTACTTGTTGAGCTCAATGTGACAAATACACCAAGTGAACCTGAGCAAGCTCCTCATTTCTGGAATTTCTTACGAACAATTTTATAATATGAGGACTATGTGTTAAGTGCCTCTTGTATGCAAAAATGTCTACAGGTATTGACACTGCAGCTATAGTCATGTTCACTTTGTTAAACAATGAACAATGCTCCAAGTGGTTAAGGTGAAGGAATTGTAATTTGGAGTTTTGGTTTGATCCTGCAGGCAAGACATGACAGAGCCCTAGTCTCGTACTGTGAATCCCAGGAAGCCCGTATACAATACATAAAATACTGTTGACAGAGAGTCAAATGTTGCATACAAATTAATAATTTGTGACACCATGATTATCTATGAACTTGTCTTTTTTTAATGAATAGACTAGTGAGAAATAATTTAACAAATTCCTAGTGATGCCCCATTGTAAAAGGCATTTCGGGTAGACATGCAGATTGCTATGTATTTGGCTAGTCATGACTATGTTACCTGACATGAAAAGATGCAAGCACAAAGAAGCAAAAAGACTTTGACCAGCCTCCAGACATAGGAATCCTGTATCAAAGTTCAAATAAGCTTGATCCTCCAAGCCGTATGGCTGCCTTCAGGAATCTTCACTGGTTGATGAAGAAAACTCACTCAAACCATTAGTTGCATGCCACTTATGGATTTGTGTGAGTTGTTTAAAAAGAACATTTCTGTTTAAGTAAGGCTGTAATAATAGTACTGAAGGAGAATTTTCACTTGCAAGCCATCAGATGATATTCGATAAAGGATAAAAACTGGCTGCAATACTCAATACTAAAATAATATGCATGTGGTATGGTGTTATGGTTCTTTAGAATTAACAACTGACATGAAGTAACACAGGATGTCTGAAAAAAAGTTTGTTATAAACTTTAAAGAAGGAAAACATCTAGCTTGTCATGGAATCATTCTTAATTTTGTAAAATAGTTGGATGCTTCTATGATTGATCTAGTTTTTCATAATTTTGTTTTGCTTTGTACCTATGAAAACACTATTCATTTTGATGTAGTCTTCTTGCAACCTTCACAGTACTCTGACATGAAGAATACGATGAATAATAAATCATGTTTGTGATTTAATTTATATGTCAACAAAGATCTATGCTGAATGGGGACAATGGTTCTCGAGAGCCCATACGCTCTTTGCTATGAGAATCACATTGGTACTCCATATTGACCAGGTGGATACATGTCCTTGACTAAATCTATTAAATGTGAGGGGGAGGCTGCGACACCAATTGGACATATTTTGTTTAAATGGGATGTTGCTCAACACTTCTATATACTTCTGATTCAAGATGTGTCTGAAAGATAATAATAATAGAGGTTCACATTTTCATTTCAGACTGTTAAAGGGATTCAGCATGCATGTCCTCTAGACTTACAGAATTTCCAATTTAAAAAAGCTCAGGATGAATGGTTCAAAGCAAAACCAATGAGAAGTAGAGTATTCAAAATAGAAATGCACATTGAAGTACTGTATATGGAGTTTTGAAAATTTAATTTTGTAGACTATCACTCATTTTTTTTGTCTAGCAAATGTGTTGATTTAAATATATTATGGGACACTTTCTTTTGTCTTTTATTTCACAACATACCTTAAAACTCACCATTTTGGTACACATACATAAAAAAAATCGAAAAGGGAGGGGGATGACCCCCTCCCTTGACCCTCCCCCATCCTCCCCAGCGCCTAAAAGAAATCCTGGGGAAGACCCTGAAAGGTATATGTATATGTGTAACGTTTGTTGAACGTTTATGCAAGTTAGGAACCTTATGCGTCGTTTGAGAGAACATGCTGGTACATATATAGACAACACAACCGCTCGCTGAACGACAGTGTTTTTCACTGATCGGATGTGTTTGTGTCTTTGAGGGGTTCAATTTCTCAGTTCATTACATATGTATATGTAAACAAATAGGCAAGAAATATCATTTATTACAATTTGTACCAATTGTTGCTTTACCAGAACTGTACGAAACATCCACTGGTTGCAGCCAAGCTACGTAATTATATATGGTACACTGAGGAATTACTTCCGAGGGTTGTTGTGCAGTAAAATGTAGTTTACGAAAGTTTAGAATGTTACTTTGAGTGTTAATGTTATGCTTTTAGGACACAAGAGTGTGCGTTTTTGACTTTTTTTAATCTTTTGTGGGTGTTGGCCATGTTTAAACCTTTTTTTTTTCAGAACTACTTCTCGCGGAAGGCGAAGCGCTGAGGAAGACGTCCTTTGCTGACCCAATCATTTTTGTACGTGATTTAAGAGGAAGTTAAAAGAGATGGCCGGTAGTGAAATATAGCTGATCTTCGGCATGTTTGTTTGTAAAATTCTGATTGGGAAGGGAGTGTAGAATAGTTAACTCTGAATCTTTTCATGACCGGTACTCTGAAGGGTCCAAAATGACTGCTTTTATATAGAATAAAAAAGGACCAAAACATGGCAGACTCTGACCACATATACCTTCGTGAATGATGCTCCGGTAGTACACCCCTAGAAGCCGTCACAGCAACAACCTGTGTGGGAGACCTGTCAATCGAACGACGCCACAACTGACACATAAATAGTCGGTCGACGTCCCGCACTGAAGCACCTATAACCTTGACCTCTTCATCTTCCTCGAAGGCGGAAAACACGTAGGCAATGTTGTCCTCGTCTGTAGGCTGCCATCCCTCCCTGTGCATGATCGTGTGGGGAAACGTCAAATTGCTGCATGTATATGATGTTGCATTTTTCCTTGCAATGGCTTCTAGCATCGATTGCCTGGTTTCCGTTCTGATGCGCCTCTTTCTAGAGGGTTGTGTACCGGATGTCATATTTCCTTGTGGTACCAGCGTCGTCGTACTTGGCCTTTCACCAACTGGTACATTTTTCTTTCTTACGACGTTAGTAACATAAGTAGTTATGACCAGTAGGGTTACGGACCAGATAAGCAGCAGTGTAATCAGTAGTTTCAGGTAACTTTGAGACATATCTACCTGCAATATGGATAAACATAGATAGAGAATAGATGGTTGGTGTCGTGAATCAGAAATGTTATCGGGCAAGGCTTAGGAATATTATCCGGTGAGCCGAAGGCGATAACTTTTCCCGTTCAAAGACACCAACCATCTATTCTATTTATCCTATTACCTTTATGTATTCTTTCAAACAAACAAGATGTAAATAAAACACTACAAAAACGGAAAAAATAAGTAGAGAATGATGTAAACATGACGTCATGGCGTTCTTATGACGTCATGATTCGTCACGTACATGTATTATATGGTTAGTGCCGGATGTCACAAATGTTATACGGCACCTAGTTATCGGTCCCAAAACGACACTACTGATAGGATATATATTGAGTTTATCGACATTTCTTCACCAATCGATGCCGTAAGGTATAAACAAATATAAAGGAACAATTTTTTTTTTTATACAATACAATACAAACAGTTTATTCAGTCCAAGGTCTCTGGCCAATAATACATATATTTAAATGTACAAGAGTTGTCTATAAAAAAAATACATCTTCGTGTTACATACTTTCTTATCTTTATAGATTAAATCATTGTTTTTGGATTCTTAAAGGCCTAGTTTAGTCCTTCTTTAATTGACCCCCCCAAAACCAATAACCAGATGCCCACCCGGTGTGATGACCAGCTGTGATAATTAATTGGGATTACGTAATACCATGTATAGCACTGTGTCAAACTGATGGGTTTCTTTTGACAATTCTTTTTTGAGAGGACATTTAAGCAGCAGAATTGATTTTTTTTTCAATTAGGCTTCAAATATTTTTTTGGGGAAGTTTGGAAGGTTTTTTGGTAGGTTTTTTTTTTTTTTTCCAATTTATGCCATATATAAAGATCATTTTACGTAATCATGACTTGCAGCATAGTTATAGTTCCTCTGTAGTATCTTCATCATCATCATCATCATCATCATCATCATCAACATATCATCAAAATCATCATCATCATCATTAACATTATCATCAAAAGCATCATCATCATCATCATCATCATCATCAATGTTATAAGTATAACGAGTGCTAATTTATGGAATAACTAACTTATTATTTTCTTCACATTTCTTAACAGTTTATGAAGAAAAATCTACTTATCTTGTAAATCATTGTTTTAAATAAAGAAATCAAGAATTCAACATAATTCCACATTATGAAAATCGAAGCAGAATGACATTTTTTTCTATGTAAGACTTGAAATATATTTTTGGAATTTTGGATGGGTTTTAAACAGGGGACTGTTTTTTTAATTTGTACATTGAATAAAGATTAATTTATGTAAGAATGACTTGCAGCAGGGAATGTTACAGTTCCTCTGAGGTATAACATCATCATCACCATAGTATATCATCATCATCATCCATTTCATAACTTTGACAAGTGCTAGTTCATTGAACAACTAACTCATTATTTTTTATATTTCTTGTCAGTTTATTAAGAAAAATCTATTAATCATGTAAATCCTTGTTTTAGATAAAGAAAGCTATAACCAAACACGTATTTCTTATCAATATTCTACATCATGAGAAACCGAAGGGTTGGGGTATTGCATAATCTGACCACCCATTCCTTATCAAGTAATATACAGGAAATTTGCTCCATGCTGTGGAACTGTATTGTTGCCCTGTAGGGTGCCCAGTGGGAGATAAGATACCAGACATTCCAAAGACTAGGCCTTTAAGGACGTTCTCCGTAGATTTATCTGCGCACTTCTTCTGCGCATCCAAGGGAGATAATGATATGTTACCGAGGAGGTACTTGTATAGTAGTCGAAAAAACTTTTTTATTCGGATGAAATTTATTGTATGTAATTTTTTTCAAAGATTAATCATATTATCCATACAACTTCAAAAGGTTATTAACATTATTATATATTTATTCTGCAAATTAAGCCCCCAGCTTCTATTTTTCAAGTTTAAAGTTATTTAAATCGTTTTTAAAAATGTTTTTCAAATTCAGCTACCGTGGAAATTGTCATTTTACAGAAAAACTGACTCGTCAACATATACTTTTTTTGCATTTTGTATTTCAAAATTAAATTTTTCTTCACATACTGAAAAATAAGAAAATTCTATAAAAGGATTTTTTAAATATCTTCATTTAGCGGCTGGCCTGTGATCTAACCTGTTTGCTACTCTGAGTATCTTCCCTCGTCAAAATTAAGCAGATGTTAGAGATTTTCGAGGTTTTCGAGAGCAAATGACACAAAAATCTTTTTTTAGAAAATTACCCAGCATTCTAAGGGTTAAAAGTGATGAAAACTTCGAATACCGACCATATTATGATGACTATGATTTGAATTCGATGAATCTTTGAATTCGAATAAATCCAGTCGTGGCTTAAGTTTAAAGCACAGGTAAAGAATGCGCCGTTGTTGTCAATGCACTATAGTTAGTATACGTATAACAGCTACAACGTTTACGGCCCACTTCAACGAAGTACTTCTCAATCTATTATGTTGAGTCTTCTGCTCTGTGACTATTTAAGCCATTCCTCCTTATGGGAGCTTATGACTGTTTCAAACTGAAAGTAACAGCAGAAAAAATGCACTTTTCTCGGTGGGGAAGCAGCCATCGAGAAAAAAAGGACAGATTGTTTCCACTTTGTCAGGATGACTTCTATAATCATTACGTAATTTACAGCAATTTCGTTGTTAAGTTTTAATAGAGTAAGGGGTCTTTCTTTCGTACAATTCTGTGTGAGGAACATTGCCAACAGCCGTGGCTTGAAAGTGTTTAAAAGTATCCGTTGAGAAGAAAAAGAATCCAATGAAGCTATATTACATGGAGGGTTTGAAACGTTTCAAAGTTCGTATCAAACTGTCGATTTCTCACGACTTGACAGTCACGTGATTTTTTGTCTTTCGATTATTGTTGAGGTTAGAACACGCCTAAGATAAGACGACATATAATCGCTTCGTCTTTTCCATTTACTCTTGTTTAGTAAAGAGTAAGATAGACTGACAATCTGAACTCATCCGGTTTAGGCAATCAAATAACCTCGTGTGTTTCGTAGCTCAAGAAAATACCCGAGTAGTTCCGATTGATAGACTGGTTCACGTATGCTTGTTTAGTCATTTTGAAACTTCGGAAAGAGTTTCATATCTTTAACAAGTATTCATACAATAACAAGACATCTGTTCACAACCTCCCCTCCCCACCCCCTGTAAAAACGGCTGCAATGTTAGAGACATGCATAACGTATCTGTCTCTTGTTTGAAGTTTTCAGTTATTTCCATTATTCAAATGTCGTCCGTTTCAAAAGTTAAACGTCTAAAAGAGACAAAGAGTTCAGATTCTGTGTGGTTTTTCGTTTGCTTTAATCCAATTCCCTCGTGTTGCTTGATGTTAAATTTTGAAAGCTCGAGTCGGAGTAGATAAATTAACCGCCTCTCAATAACAATAACTCATATAAGAAAACTTCCCTTTCCTTACACGTATGTCTATCTCTGTCAAAATGTATGGATCTTGAGTGTCGTCTGTCAAATCTTAATTTGGAACGATGAAACTTGAATAATAAAATATTTTCAGGACTTTGAACACTTCTTTAAATAGTTTCCATTGTGGAAATGATCTTTACTAACCCGTTTGTAAATCTTTAATCAAATATAGGGGAAGTAAATCTTATCGAAATTTCTTATATTGTTGAAAGTGGTTTCTTCCCCTGTTCTATTGACGAGCAAAACCTGTCAACGAATGTGAAGAGTCGCAGACCGAGGGGTAAGGACACGAGCGTTTTAGAATTTGACATTACGTTTCATCTGTTTCACACAATCTGCTTAAGGACAATCGCTATAGTTTTTGTTTGACATCAGACTTTTCCATTTTTTGTATATATGAAAAATCAAATAAAAACAGGTCATGGTGCTACCTAAGAGTCACATGAAAGGATGTGAGTACAAATAAATTACTAAGAAAATAAAGATGGTTATTTTATTATGTTCATAAAAGAAATGAACATTAATTAATGTATGCATTCAAACTCGTTTAACATAAATTATTTTGTGCTTGAAATATTGTTGTCTCCAATTTAGTCATGTTTATCAACAATCCGTTTTTTTTTTTTTTACATATTTAGAATAATGAATTCTGATTGGTCGGTTCAAAATTTTGTGTAACACGTGACAAGGTCAGAGGTAACAATCAATATTATCAAACTGGCCAATCTGTGTTATTTCTCGTTTGCTTTCACGTTTATGTTGTGATGATGTGGGTTTTTTTGTGATAACTATTTGAAGCTGACCAAAAGTTTACCAAGGATTATAGTTTGAAATAGATTTGGACACCTTTCATGATTGAGCCTTTAATATTAATTTCCACATTAAGTTGTGAGGGGTTATATGAATAGGTTAAAGACCTTTTACACTTTAGTGAAATGAGAAATGTTATCATAAACTAAGTCATGGAGTTTGAACCAGAAAAATAGACTGTTTATACTCTATCGACAATGCTTTTGTATGAAATATCAAAAAGATGAAAATAAGAAATAAATTTTGAGCAAAAATGGACATGTACGAAAATGGAAGGGTAATTGTACAGGAAACATACATGGGAAATCGGTTATCTTTGGAAAAATATATAAAAATTTACATTAGAGTCTTCTCATTCCTACATATATGTTTAAGAAAAGCATTTGATACTTAAAAAAATGAAAGCTGCAAATCCGAGTTTCTTTAAACTGGCATCATTTAAACAGTTTCTAATGTTTAGGGTTTTTTATCAAGAATAAAGAAGTCATATCTTAGTTTTAGACATAAGGAAACATTAAATAATTTTGGAGATAAAGAGTTTTTCATGAAGGAGGCAAAATGAAATGTATTGGATCATGCATCTGTAGCCAGTTCGGTAAATAAATAAATGATTTTTCCGGTCTAGAGTCCTTATAATGAAAGACATACGTTGAAAAGTGTGAAAATCAACATAAAACACTCTGAGCATTTGTCCACGGTAGTCTAAATAATGAGTCGTGAATGAAGTCTTTTTCAACATCTGGACATTAATTGCGCTTCAATCAATATAATAATAATATTAATAAAAATAATAATAATAATAATGATAATAATGATAATAATAATAATAATAATAATAATAAATTTATTTAACGAGGAAACCTATTGGACAATTTAAACTGACATGAACTGACTTCCATAAGATCCTCAAAAATTTATCAAAAGCCTTCCGAGACCAGATATCTGGGCAAACGTTATACATAAAAGTTAATTACGATTAATTAAACGAAAAGTTATCATTTAAGCTAACCCAATATGCTTAAAGAAATGTGAATTAGCTTACCAGTCGTCCGAAGGTTTCGAGTCGAAATGATTGTACAGTATTAGGTTAAAACGGACCGTACTATAACTCTCTCATACACACTTTCTCACAAGATTCTCAATTCACTCGCGCAAACACACACTCTCGTGCAGGACGTTCATGTATATCAACGCATTAACCATAAACACCGTTCATTCCTTTCAAAACATACTAGGCCAAGGGAGGTAAATGTAAAAATAAGGTACAATACCAAACTCCGCGCAGAAATACTTACTTCCCTTTGTTACACTAAAGTACAGCAGAGACATAGATAATGTCTCTGAGTACAGTACCACTGTCATCATAGAAATCACGTGACGACAGATAAAGTCATGTGACCCAAACAATATAGCGCAGACACCAAAGAAATTGGTTTCTTATCATAGAATTCAACATGCCATGCTTTGAAAATATGCATACTTGACAATTTCGTCTGTTTTGTCAGTCATGACTATGTAACTTGTTTTTAAAATGTGCATTAAAGAATCCACCTTGAGATTATCTTTTTTATAATGAAAATACACTGTTGATGTCCTACTTTGAGAGCATGACCCTATGTACTTTATTGTTTCATTATATCGAATATACTTTTCCTGGGTTGGGTGTTACGGGACCTTGTTGCGAACCAACAAGAAAAATAATCAAGGTTGCGAACTGGTTTGTGTACGATTCAAGCAACTATTGTCTTTTTTTTTTAAGATAAATATATTTTGCCATTTCTTTTTTGTAATGATTGGGCCAAAAGAGTAAAATTTCCAAAATTGAAAAAATTGCTGTATTCAGATTTCGATTCAAAATTTATAATGAAAAAAAATATAATCCTTTCAGATCTGGAAGAATTTTTTCTGTGATAGCAGAGAGCTCCTAAAATGAAATAAAAAGGGAGATCACTGAGAAGGAGAATGGTACAATACAATATAAACGCAGCACAAGGGCCCCCCTTAGGAAAAACAGCTGGCTATATACTCCCCCTCTTCTTGGAAATGTCTCCTGACATTTAAAAACTAGACTTACGAAACAGAGTCTAGAATTGTGAATAACAAAAACGTCGTAGAAAATGCATATTATCAAGCTATATATTTCGACATAACGACGAGTTGGATGGTATGACACGGAAAGTGTATGGGAAAAATATTCGGTATTCAACCCATTACTAAACACTGACGACATTTGACCAGTTTGTTGCAGACGAGTCTGGAAAATATTGCAGGTAAAGGAGAAATTGAGCTTAACAAGCAACTTCTCCTTTTTCACAATGTTTTCTGACCTATTTCGTCACGCTCTGAAATGTCGTCTGCAAGCTTTTTTAATTTGGGACAGTCGAAAATTTGGCGCTTGGCAATGGGTTAACCCCTAGAATGCTGGATACTTTTCTAAAAATATATTGCTCGATTTTGATGAGGAAAGATACCCAGGGTCGCAAACAGGTCAGATTACAGGCCAGTCGCCAATTTACTTGGCGGCTAGCCTGGATCTTACCTGCTTGCATAAGCGTGTACATGTTGTCGGTTAAAGCACTATAAAGGTTAATAACGGAGGTCTACTGTTGGAAACCTATTCGGCCGAAACAATGGTGAAATTAAAGGCACGTGAAAAGAAATGAGTACAAATAAATTACTAAAAAAATGGAGCTCTTTTATTATTATCACAAAAGTCATGACAAATAGTTCATGAATGCTGTGAGCCCCTATTTAATAACAAGCAATTTGTCATTTTCACAAGCAATTTGTCATTTTCCCATAATGTTTTCTGTCAAAAGTTTTTTCGGGGTATACGGACGGGCGAGATCCCAGGCTAAACGGCGCCCTAAATTTTTCTCCACACGGCCTGGCACTAGTGGAAGTAACAGCGAGTTATCTGGACTGCCGGAAAGGCGTCCCTGATAGCACCCCACACTGCTGTGGAAACATGAACATGTTGTTAACCCTTTACCAAACGCCAAATGTTCGACTGTCCCAAATTGAGAGAGTTTGCAGACGACGTTTCACTATGTGATGAAATTGAAAACAATCTTCTGACAGGACAGAAAACATTGTGGGAAAAGGAGAAATTGCTCGTCACGAGCAATTTCTCCTTTTCCCTTAATGTTCTCTAAAGTCGTCTGCAACAAAGTGGTCAAATGTCGTTATTGTTTGGGAAAGGACTAAAAACATACTGATATCTATGCATCTCAACATCTAGTTCTATTTAGGCGAATTTGCCTTAACGTGATGTGCATGTCTATTTTCGGTAACCTTTTCGAATTGTTCAGGCAAAGCCAAACGTACAATTTTTCACATTTTTTTTACAATTCATTTGTTTTCTTCTTATATCCAGTAGAGCTGGATTTTCAACTTGTAACATGGTTCATGTCTCATGCCTAGCCTTAAACAGTCTACGGCAACATTCAAACATTTTCAGCATTCCAACATTCAAAAACAAAATGGCTTACTTCTTTTTTCTTACCTTTTCCAATCAATGTGTAACTTTTGTTATTTTCTTTATTGTATTTTCTTTTTCCATCATAAATACATGCGACGTCGCGTATTCGCTAAGGGTACTGGAAAAGAACCTAATAAGCTTTCGCTTTCGTTCTTATCCATTTCATCTGTATTGTATAACTTGATATTTATGTATATTGTGTATATTTCGATGAATAAACTTTGTTTAAACTAACGTACAAGTTTACAGGCCTCGGGTGCGCAATCACACAAAACACGAGATGGTGTGCCTGGCAGTCTCAATAATGATCCGTGAACATTTTTTTTCTCAATATTTGGACATTTATTGCGCTTCGAAGGCGTCAGTCAATATAGCAATAGCCTTCGAGACCAGAAATCTGGACTAGAGGCTGAATCGTATTGGGTTACCATTGAATGGTCGATGGGAGGTAACTTATATGTGAAACCAACTTAAGAGATATACGAGTTACTTCCCTTTGACTATATAAATACTATATAAATAAAATCGAACAAACAAAATTAGTTGATACTGGTGACATGACTTGAGAAGGAGAGCTGTCAGAAGATAAAGATTCGATTGAAATGTAAACAAGGGAAGGTTGATCTAATTCGGTATCATCTTGCTTGTTACGGTGTTTCAGACCGCATGACAGAGGACAGTAGAAAGCCAAACTCCCCACCACATATTTCCTCCTCTCAGAAAGGAAAAGTAACTACACGACCAATCCGACAGTTGCACACAGACAAATGCTGTCCGAGGTAATATTCGATCATCTCAGGTATCTCGGAACACCCAAATCCAATAATTAGAAAGATGCGCATAAAAAACTACCACGATCGTCTGTAGCTACTTTTCACAAATGAACTGTTTTCAATGTGACTTTCTACAAGCATGAACTTTCATTTTTTGTTTTTCATTTTAATTTTGCTAATGCCCTTGGTCAGAAAATCGTGTTAATTTTTCTCTTTTTAAAACCTTTTCCCTTCCAAATTATTTGGTTACTTAAGATTCATTTTATCCAAATATCTTGAAAAGCATAACTATTTTAATAGGTCTTTCTTTTCAAGCTAGTTTTCCTTAACATGGATGTTATAACAGTGACACCGTTTGCGTATATTTATGTCAACTGCGCATGCTCAAATGAGGCAGGACCAAAACAAACTTAATGCTGTCAGCGATATCTGAAGGTAATTTGACACAACGTTAAGACTGCTGAAGTCTACTTTTAGTTATTCTGTAATAATTCTGAGAGAAAGTTCTTTGAGCAGATGTGTTTTTTTCTGGACACTTTTCATTTACCATCGCTAACTCCAATAAACCGAACATGATGACATTTACACAATATTATATATAGCACCTGTTTAGGTGAGTAAAATGGAATTACAGTTGTTTCGTCCAACCGTCGTTTCGTCTACAAAGTAACTTGGAGTGTTTATGAAAGTCGTTTCGTCTGACTAAAATCTATATATGTGAAAATTATCTATGTTTAATCGATGGTAAAGTTGTTTTGTCATGTTCTGCATTGATTACTTGTTTAATTGAAAAGCAAAATACTATCTATTAATGAGGCCGTCTATTAATCAATGATTGATTGCTAATGGGAGCCATATTTGCATATTTTTGGTTGATTTGAAGTCTCTTTCTGTGAAATGGTGTTCTTCAATTTTAGTAATTATATTTTCAGAACAATAGGAACTATTTGGATGCATAATTGCAATTAAAGGTCATATTTCCCAATGAACGAATTTTTCTTTATTTAAGGTTTTTGAATTAGGTTATGGTTTCATTATGACAGAGGTAATGATCTTTTTCTCAGACAGAAGAGTAAAAGGTTGTTTTTGACTACTTTTATTCACCTTTCGATTTTTGTGAATGACTTAACACCCTTGTTGTGACGTCATTTGTGAATATGAACTATCAGTTAGAAGAATGTAGTGTGTAGTCTCAAGTCCTTTATTGTTTAGCCGAAAGATAGCCTCTGCAATTAACAATTGGCCATCCGAGGTCCTTAGAAATTGTCAAAGACAACCCTGTGTGTCCTTCTTCATTCTGTTTTGGATAGCTGTGATATATATATACAATCTGTCTCTGGTGTTAATCTCTTAATTATCTATGTTGTTAATGTTGCTATGTTGTATTCCAGACATGAAATAATGAGCGGCAAATCTCACACTTTCAATGCGTGGCAATTAAATCTTGCTAAAATATTCATTGTTAAGATTTAACCAATCAAGACCAAACTTTCACAGGATGTTTGGATTGATAAGGTATATATACATATTTATTTCTCAATGTGACTTACATCTGATACTTTTTCGTTATGATATTCAAAGAAGTGAACATGTTGTATTTTCTATTAGAATAGTTTAACACTTCTATAAGTATATGATAATCAGTATTCATCAAAACAGTATTAAGTCATTTTAAAAAAAAAACGTTTTAACATCAAAATCAAAATCAAATTTTGTCAAAATTACATTTAAATTGCAAAATAGCAAAAAATAAATTCAAATATGTTTATTCAAGGTTGTTAGTAAAATAAACTATGACGATTTTTTTAGATGTTAATTATTAACCCTGTCCGAAAATTAAATTTCAATATGTCAAGGCTACTTACACGAGAGAAAACGAACATAAATATTAAGTGAAAATGAAGAACAAGTTTTAAGTCAAGACAGTTGATCTAGTAAGACGACATCTGAAACAATTTCGAAATCGCAGACCTCTTACTGGGGTTGGAGTTACTGGAAAGTTGCCGGATGATTTTAAGAAACACTTTTTGAAGGTGCTGGTGTTTAGTTTTAAAAATAATTTTTGAGGAACAATACTTTTTTAATTTCGATGTGTGGTGAAAATGTGAGTTAAAGGATAACCTTCATATCACAAGTAAGTTGGGTCATAATACGGTTTGTTTGTTTGCAATTTATGATCTTCTCCCGTTTCATTTCATGCATTGATAAGACAATGCAGGTTGAATTTGACAGCAGTTAATAGTTATAAGATGTACGGTTCAAAGACAATTTGTTTATATCAGATCGATGTCTTTGTTTACTGTTCAAATAAAACCTTAATGCTAAGACACGAACACATATTTTTTTTCAACAAATATTTATAAATAATAGCTGTTTTCACAAATATCGTCCAAATTTCAAGCCGATTCTTTCATATGAACGCATTTACAAATCCATGCAAATTCACGCGTTATGTCACTAACTTATTTTTCCAAAAGGATATTCTTATAATATGAAACATATTCAATAAAGAAAATGCACTGTCAATCCAAACATTGACTTAAGGATCACTATTTCGAGGAAAATCGTCCCAATTTCAAGCCATTCCTTTCATATGAAACATTGACAAATCCTTGTAAATTCACACGTTAAGTCACTAATTTATTTTTTTCAAATTGATATTCTTATAATATGAAACTTATTCAATATAGAAAATGCACTGTCAATCCAAACAATGACTTAAGGATCCTTTATTTCAAGGAAAATCGTCCCAATTTCAATCTGTTCCATTCATATGAACAGGTTTAAGCAATGACAAATCCTTGCAAATTTACGGGTTAAGTCACTAATTTATTTTTTTCAAATTGATATCCTTATAATATGAATCATATTCAATAAAGAAAATGCGATGTCAATCCAAACAATGACTTTGGGATCGTTTATTTGAAGAAAAACACCAATTCTAACCAGCAATCGCTCTTCACGCCCTTTACATGGCGGCATTCAGTGGTTCAAGAATAATGTCACAGCAAAGGGAAGTAAATCATACGAACTTTCATTAATCAGTGCGCTTTGACGGTGATTTATGACGTAATGCGTTATGCTAAAATGTTGCAAATAATTTCAAAGTGATTCTTTTACCTCATATTTTAATTTTATGAAATAAACCGAACCTGTATATATGACCTTTAAAGCCAGTTTTGCATGAAGTACTTTTCCACGGTTTGATTATCTTTGATGTTGTTATATGAATTACGAAAACTGATAATTAAGACAGAACAAGGAATACAAACTTGTGATCATTTTATTAGAATAATGGAATTAATAGAATCACACTTTATAACATATGTAGACAAAACAACAACCCTTTTATGCACTTATTTCATATAGACAAAAATACAAAAGTTAGATGAAACACCAGTTAGACGAAACATCCGTCATGCAGTAAAATGACATTTTGTTCGTTTGAATCCCAATTTCTTTACCCTATATAAATGTGTTTATTTTATATCTTTGACTGATAAGCCTTCTTTTAGTTTGACTGCTTGTTCAACCCATGTTATAGTAATTACCTTGATATTCACTCTAATTGGATCTTTGGCAGACAGAATATTATGAAAATGCTTTTAAAGTTGTCCAGTTGTGAATAGTAAATCTTTTTTACTCTTATTTAAAACTGAATTCATTAATTTTAAACTTCTAAGCAGTTTCTTTGGCAGAACAGAACAGAACTTAACCCCTAACTTCACAATGGAACACATATAACTTTCACCACAGTGTGAACAATAACTGTCCACATCCAGTGACATGCAAAAACCAAAGGCATTTGACAATTTAGCGGATTTAATTGTTTGATGACACTTGATGCTATTATTTGGTGGTATATAAATTAAGTTTCTTTAACATGTATTGTCTTATCAATTGAACTTGAATGGGCAGTTTGTGCTTTAGATGCGAAAGTCTGAATTTGCTTAAATCATCTGGACACTAATTTGGTCCTTTGAAATTTCGACGTTAAATTGTCATATCAGAAAATGAAGGACAATCTTCATGTTAAGAAGTTGTATTTGAATTGTGGTCTTGTTATAGTATCTCTATCAAAACACACAATTTGTACCAACCATATCAGTCTTACCTACTATGATAGTTATACATAGATACTTATCTAGCCAGCATTCTAAGGGTTAAATATCTGTTGACAAGGATTTGAAAACAAGGGAAAGGCAGGGCCATTCCTTCATTGTGTATAAACATCATTTACCAGAAACTGTTGCACTATTTTGAATTGCTGAAATGGATTTACTTTTTGGGAACTCAGCACATGTGCAGAAAGTATCTGATCTGGATGATATTACCTTAACTTTTCTTGAGACAATTAGGATGTACAGAAATTAAAAAAATATGCAATTAAGTAAAAGAAGTATAAAAAGAGATATCATTTGGGTCATTACTAGTCAACCATCATTTGACGGATATACCCATATCCTAAAATCAAAATCAAGCTTGCCTTCTTCTAAATGCTATCACAAATTGATGCACATCAAAAGAAATTTCATGTTTTGTCAAAATGTTATAAAATAGAACAAAAGTAGAAAAATAAAGAGTTGCCCTTTATAGTCCTGGGGTACACTCCAAGGAGGGCTCAATGCAAGGCAATTAAAAGTCTTTCAAAAAAAGTGAAGTACTAACCATAGTAATGCGCTTAAAGGCACATGAAAGGATATGAATACAAATAAATTACTGAAAAATATATGGAGTTCTTTTAATATGTTCATAAAAGTTATGAAATTAATTTATGAGTGCATTGAGACCCTATTTAATCAAGTCCTTTAACCTGAGTTATTTTGAGCTTGAAATATAGAAGTCTCCAATTCAATCATGTTTATCAATAATCTGACTCTGTTTGTCTACATATTCAAAACAATGAATTCTGATTGTTCGGTTCAAAAGTTTGTGAATCACATGACCAGGTTAGAGGCAACGAATCAGGCAATCTGAACTATTAAACTGGCTAATCTGTGTTAAGTCTCATTGGCTTTCATTTTCAAGTTGTGTTGATGGTTTTTGGACTAAGGGTGCGTCAGCACCTTAGTCCATTCAATTTACATACCACTTTTTGAGGGACGGTACTTTATCGATACACAAACAGCGGTCTGACCCCAATTACTCATTAAACATCCACCTTCACTGTGGACTAATACCTTCTTGGAACTAGTAATGTAGTCCAGATTTACTCACTTTGTTTTGCTCTATATTATTATAACTGTTGCTTCATGGGAAATCATAAAATTTCAAAATATCGTTCAGTCTCTGTTCACAGTAATAATAATTATAGTAATGGTGGTAAAAGGAGCAACTGTTTTCCTCCTGATGTTGCCCAAAAAAATTTTCAAATGTATTCTCAATCATCTTGCTTTAAACGCACCTTAGTCCTTCAGCGCTATCAGCGCTTTGATTTGTTTTGTGAAAACTATTTGGATCTGACCAAAAATTTACCAAATAATATAGTTTGATAAAGCATTATTCTCCTCTCATGAGCCTTTAATCCTTAATAAGTATGCAGTTATGCATTATACCTTCTCGGGTTCAGTGCAAGACTATGATAAGTCCGTCACATTTGTGTAAAGGCTTGATATACTCCTGCATTGAACCTTATATTGTTTTGTCCCAAGGTGTTTTGTGTCTGTTCTTGGCCTTATGATAGATAGAGTGTTTTATTGGCTAGAGAGACCTTACTGTTCAAGGGTTTATTAATTATTTACCGAGAAATATTGACTACTTATTATGGGTATTTATCATGGGAATTATAGCAAATTATTCTCCCTCACTAGATACTCCTTAACCCTTAGAGTGCTGGGTATTTTTCTAAAAAAGGATTTTTGTGACGTCTGCTTTCCAAAAGCTTAAATATCTACAGTCAAACTTGTGTTAAGAGGCCAGCCTATGGGACAGAGCAAATTGGCTGTTTAAGACAGGTTGGCTGCTTAACACAAATTGATACACACTATAAATCTAAAAATGGGACTTTCTGTAGTGGTTGTTTAAGGCAGGTTGGCTGCTTAAAAGGGTGGCTGCTTAACACAAGGTAGACTGTACTTAATTTTGATGAGGAAAGATACTCAGAGCACTGAACAGGTTAGATCACAGGCAAGCCGCCGTGAGGTTTCTTGATGGCTGGCTTGGATCTAACTTGTTTGCATAACGTGAAGTCGAGAGGCCTAGGGAGTATTGCCTCTTGTTTATTTTTTGATGCTGTCAAAAATACCTCAAGTTGTATGGCAAAACCAAATGTAATTTGAATACAGCTTAAACCTTAAAGTGCTTGAACCGACTTCATGCTTTTGCAAACAGGTAAGATCCAGGCCAGCCACCAAGTAAATTGGCGGCTGGCCTGTGATCTAATCTGTTTGCTTCTCTGGGTATCTTTCAGCATTAAAATTAAACAGATAAAAATATAATTTGAAAAGCAGACAGCACAAAAATCTATCTTAAAAAATTACCAATCATTCTTAGGGTTAAAAAGATGTCTGTTTGAAACTCTTTCTTTTTTTCCAATTGAACACTGATGATTTGACCTAAATGTTTTTATAGGTGAATTCCTAAGAGAATGATTATGTTTAACTTGACTTGATGAAATTGTCATTTGTCACAGCTGTATCCATTCTGCAGGGAAATCAATAGAATAATTGAATTTTTTAATAGCCAAGGGAGCTATTATTAAAAGCATTTTAGCAGTCTCGTAATTAAAGATATTTACACATGCATTTGTTTCTCATGAAATTACGTTAGTGATATGTGTGGTTTGAAAAACTCATCCTTCAACCTGTATTCACTCTAATGCATGTCTCCTGACTGACTAATGGACTGTCAATGATTCCACTCGTTATGCCTGGCCCTTGCAGCAGCTTTTAACCCTTAAAACGCTGGGTAATTTTCTAAAAACATATTTGTGTGCCATCTGCCTTTCAAACCCCTAAACCCTAGACGACAGTGATGCAGTGGAAGAGCGTCGGCCTCTTATACCGAGGATCCCGGGTTTGAATCCCTGTTAGGCGAGGACTTACCGGGACTTATCCACACATCGGTGTGAGTACTGGTGTAGTATCCAGGAAGCAGTCATCGTGAGTGAATTTAATTCCGTCACAGTCCATATACAATAAATCAGTTTAAACTAAACCCCTTAATATCTACTTAATTCTGATGATAAAAGATACTCAGAGTTAGCAAAGAGGTAAGATCACAGGTCAGCGGCCAATTTACTTGGCAGCTGGCCTGGATCTAACCTTTTTGCATAACCATGAATTTGGGTTCAGCACTATAAGGGTTAAGGGTTTATTTCTATTCATCACTAGTGGGTGGGTCATCCCCATATATCTGGAAAATTGCTGATGCAAAGTAAAAATCATCAAAACAAGACAAATTCTAATCCGCATTTTTTATACAGGAGTTTGGAAAGGACACTTATATGGAGTTATACATTTGAATTACTTAACCCATTACCAAACAATAACGACATTTGACCATTTTGTTGCAGAAGGGTCTGGAAAACATTGTAGGAAAACGAGAAATTGAGATTGAAAACAATCTTCTGATAGGACAGAAAACATTGTGGGAAAAGGAGAAATTGCTCGTTAGGAGCAATTTCTCCTTTTCCCACAATGTTTACTGTCCTGTTAGAAGATTGTTTTTTTTATTTCTGTAAACTCTTTCAATTTTGGACAGTCAATTGACGTTTGGTAAAGGGTTAAGAAATTGATAGAATTAATCAGAAATTAGAATACTATGTGTCTATAAGGTAAAACTGGCATGCTGGCATGAGAAAAGGAAAACCTCACTCAAGTAGTCATTTTTATTATTCCAACTATTGACTTAAAAGTTTGTTTTTTTTAATGGGTGTTTCACATCAGATCCACAGTATTTTGGATATTTTGCATAGACAATAGTTGAAAGCCTTAAGCTTGAGGGTTCATCAGTTAATGGCAAGGACAAGCTTTGTAAAATCATCTGCGTGGGTAAGTCAGCAGGAAGACTACATCTCGGAAAAAATCCAGAGCTAGGGGTACATTGGTTGAAAGCCACATAAAGAGGTTTGTAGTGGTCAAAAGTTTAGTACTCCTTCCCCTCAGCCACAGATGGTGTTATACCAGAAACTTTTGGCCCTTCTGTAATCTGTATTCTATTTAAAAACAGCCATTTTGGCCCCTTCACAAAATTCAGACTTAATCTTGGTAGTTTCACTATTCCACTCTCTGTACCAATATCAGATTTTCACAAACAAACATGGTGATCATAAGCCATTTTTTTCTGCCTTATGGCTTCGCCTTCAAAAAGTAGTTCCTGAAAAGAAAAAAAAAAGGGTTCAAAACATGACCAACACCCACAAAAGATCAAAAACAGTCAAAAAAGCATGAATAACAATGAGGAATGGGTCTGATACTGGGCAAATTGGGAAAAATCACAGGATACTACCCTAAAATAGTGATTCTTATCAGGAAACGCTAAATTAAAAAATAAGCTTTATTGGGAAATTAGGAAAAATACGTGAATGTGTATGGGTCCAATTTACAGTACCAAACATATAAGGAAGAACATTACTGATACTTTGAGTATGACCCCTCAGCCACAGAGGTAATGTAGTCCCACCAACAAATTAATGAAAAAAAACCCAGAAATGGTTTGTTGATGAGTTAAATGGCTTAGCTCTCCCGTCCCATGAACAAGCCATCACACAACGGCAAATGATCTGTGGGCTAATTTGATAATCAAACTAGAAGAAGCAATTTAGGTACATGTGGTATCAACACCATCCTTTCACCTGCAGGAGCCTGACATCACATCTTTCTATATCGCATAGGACTTTTGGCATATTTTAACCCATTATCAAACAATATTGTAACCCTACACTTATATACCAGGTGTATTTCTCAGCTCACAGAAAGTTATCTCTGCTTATACAAGGATTTACCTTTGTAACATTGTTTTAAGTATTCTTTTGCTGTAATGTCTTGAAAATAATGGATGCATTATTATGAATCAAGGATATTAATCAATCATAAGAGTTAGCACAGAAGAACTTTACTTTATATAACCCAAGTACATCATATTGTACACAATAAGGGTAAAAAAGATATTAATTACAACTGTGTGTAATTTAACCCTTAGAATGCTGGATTATTTTTAAAAAATAGATTTTTGTTCATCTGCAATCCAAAATCTTAAATATCTGCTTATCTTTAATGAGGAAAGATACTCAGAGTAGCAAACAGGTTAGATCACAGGCCTGTTGCCAATTAACTTGCCGACTGGCCAACTCATTTGCGGCTGGCCTGGATCTAAACAGTTTGCGTAAGCATGAAGTCCGTTCCAGTGCTATAAGGGTTAATTTATTTGACATGATCTCATGGTTTTGTAACTCTATCAACTGATATTTTCTCATAGAATTTTCTAAACTGGAAGTTATTACACTTTTAATTAGTGCTCGAGAGATGAATGAGAGTTTAGGCCAAGTTTCTGCAATCTATCTAGTCTTTTTTTTGCTTTGATTTATGGGAATAATTCCGTTCATGAATAATGGATTTAAACCCTATTTCAAAGACAGAAACAAGAATTGCATTTACTGAACTTTTCATCGGTTAAACTCATTTTGTGCCTAACACATCAGGGGTGCCAAAATCTGATTTTGATGAACTTGTCAAATTGCTTTCAGTACTTGTCCAAACAAATGTTATATTTCAGTAAAAATTCTTTTGTCTTTTAACCCTTTACCAAAAGCCAGATTTTCGACTGTCCCAAACTGAAAGAAATTGCAGACGACATTTCTAAATGTGATGAAATTGTAAAATAAGCTTCTGATAGGGCAGAAAACATTACAGGAAAAGGGAAAATTGCTTGTTACAAGCAATTTCTCCTTTTTCCACAATGTTTTCTAAAGTCCTCTGCAACAAACTGGTTAAATGTCGCTAATGTTTGGGAAAGGGTTAAAGCTTCTGAACAAGCTGGACAATATGCAAAGTTGATTTTGCTTATGCCAAGATGTTAGATCCTGATCTAACCTGTTTGCTACTCTTTCTTTCTCCAAAAAACAAAAAAAGAATCAGATATTGAAGGTTTTGGAGAGCAGAGGACACAAAAACCTATTTTTAGAAAGTTACTCAGCATTCTGAGTGTTAATTATGTTTCAAAACAGATGCCCATCTACCCAATATCAAGAGACAGTAGTACAGTTATGTATGACAATTTTCTTTTCCAGATAGAATTTTCTACCGTAATGGGAGACTGGCTTGTAGATGGTGTTCCCTGTAATCACCATAGCGAGTTCTTTGATCACTGCGATACAGTCCAATAAAGGCTGCCATCACACGGAATCATCATCGCAGAGTTGTATCAGTAAACATGTTCCCTCTCGTCATGTGTTAGTCATACAGTTCTACAGGAATGGGAGTAACCTTTAAAAGGTAGCGTCATAGTTTTGTTTTTTTGTCATCGTTATTTCTTTGCTCTTATTTATATCTATCTATTGACAAGGATTTGATAACATGATTTTTATCAAAGAAAGACTTTTGATGTTTAATGTAGTATGATCTATATAGTTTTTTCTCTTTATGGTTTTGCTCATTTTTTATTTTTGTTTTTTCCATTTCTTTTACCAATATTAATTCTTGCCCATTTCTCAACATGGGAATTATTCTGATATTCTGATGTTTTCGTTTCTCTCATTGTAACATTATTATTCCATTTATATGGTAAGGAAGACATTTAGTCTCATCCGCACATAAACAAATGAAAGGTCTATTTTTTTTTTTTACTTTTGACCTTCCACTTTTAACCCTTTACCAAATAATAACAACATATGACCACTTTGTTGCAGACGACTTTAAAAAACCTTGTGGGAAAAGGAGAAATTGCTCGTAATGAGCAATTTCTCCTTTTCCCACAATGTTTTCTGCCCTATCAGAAGATTATTTTACAATTTCATCACATTTTGAAATGTCGTCTGCAAACTCTTTCAATTTTGGACAGTTGAAAATTTGTTGTTGGGAAAGGGTTAATACTCATTTATGTTTGAACTAGAAAGTACTACTTTGTAATGTAATAATTACACAATTGTATGTCTACTTTGCAGTCAATAGTCACAGTCGAATGCAAATGACATATCATTTTGTTTTGAAAATTCTAGCTAAGCAGGAAACTGTGACAAATGCTCGACCGAATCAACCATTTCTTCCTCTGACATTATGGTTTCTGATACTTTATAAAACTGCTTAACCCTTAGAATGCTGGGTAATTTTCTGAATATAGATTTTTATGTTGTCTGCTCTCCAAAACCTTAGATAATTCTGATGAGGAAGATACTCAGAGTAGCAAACAGGTTAGATTACAGGCCAGCCACCAATTTTCTTGGCAGCTGGCCTGGATCTAGCATCTTTGCATAAGCATGTAGTCAGATCCAGTAATTTAAAGGTTAACATATCAATTTTTAATCAATTTTTAATTGATTCATATTTTCTTCTTATACATGTATTTTGTATGATTTGATGCTTAAGAAAGATAGAAATAGAGGGTAGATACAGCCAACTTTGTAAAAAGTGCAACTATGATATCATTAGAGATGAATTACATTGATATGAATGTAATATATATCATGTATTAGAGAATAATGGCCTCTATACCAGAATTCAAAGTGGTCTACAAGGGGCACAATTTTGTTGAGTATGCTTAAAACAAATGTATTAATATAAGTATGATTTTCTTATGAAACAATCCCTGAAGAACACATGTCGTTAAAAGTCTGTGTGAATGAATAAATAGGATTTTGTATGCAAGACTGAATAATCGGGTTCTGAACATTTTGTTAGTTACTATTTATAGAATTTAAGTTATTGAAACTCAAGGGGGAAGTCGAAGATTTCGCATGTCCAGATTGCATAATGTAAACAACAATGTCGCTTATAATTTGACTCCATTATTGTGACATGACTGCAATAATATCTCATGGTAACCGAACGCTTCGCACAATCCGCTGAATATTCAAAAAGAATATCATTCTGGTCATCACCAATATATAAGGATTATTTTGAACCCTACATGCACAATCAAGGAGATTTATTCTTTCTTTGTTATAGACGACTAATTACACCACAGACACGATTATTTTAACTATTACGGACCTTCCATTGTAGACCACTTCACTTTAAATATTTATGTTGAGTAATCGAATGTTGGTTACATTTATATTCTTTTCTCCTATTCTTCTTGCAATAAGTTTGAGCTATAGCAGCAGGGAACTTTTTGTGATAAAAATAGACTGCTCATACAAAAGACAAGGACTATGTCTGACTCTCAATGGCCTAATTAGGTGCAGACTTTATGAGAAAGAATCCATAAATATGCCAACATCAGTACATGCTACAAGACAATTGCTGGATGTAACATTTCTACTTACATACAACTATAGACTTTTTTTGTAAATTGAGGGAAACTTCTTTTGTAATGTCATCTTGTATTGATTAAGAGGAATATTCTGTCAAAAAGTTTCATTTCCTGATTGAATTTTCATGTGGAAACTATTTTAATTTGGAATGATGAAAGGTTTGTTGTTTATCAAAACCTTCAATACCTGCTTCTGTTGAGGAAAATAACTAGAGTAGCAAACAGGTTAGATCGCAGGCCAGCCATCAATTTACTCGCCGGCTGGCCTGGATATAACCTGTTTGCATAAACCTTAAGTTGGTTCCAGTATTAGAAGGGTTAAGGGGATCCTCCACAACTAAGGTGTAGTAGTCAGCCATCTGACATGATATGCTTAAGTTGGACTTTTTGGTTTTCTTATTTCTTTTTTTTAATTAGTCATGAAAAGGCTTAATAACCCTTTCCTAAACTATAAAGACATTTGACCACTTTGTTGCAGATGACTCTAGAAAACATTTTTGTGGGAAGAGGAGAAATTGCTTGTAACGAGCAATTTCTCCTTTCCCAACAATGTTTTCTGCCCTATCAGAATATTGTTTTCCAATTTCATCACATTTTGAAATGTTGTCTGCAAACTCTTTCAATTTGGGACAGTTGAAAATTTGGTGTTTGGTAAAGGGTTAAGGGATAATTGGCAAACATCTGTCCTCTAAATTACCTACACCAAAGATGGGGCAAATGTCCAGGAGGGCAAATGTCCGAGGGGCAAATGTTCTGGAATCGCTGTTTGATATATGATAGTTCTGTTTGTTGTCAGCTAATGATTTCAAGTCTACCGGTATCTCATTCAAGATGATAACAATAATTTAGACCTCTTTCTTTGAATTTTTGTTAACCATCACCTTCAATTCAAAACAAAAGACCTTGAAGAAGTTTATTGCAGTTATCTAAATTCTAATGTAGGTCTAATGGTTGGCCATTTTGTCTACAAATTGTTGTAAATGCTTTAACTCATAGAGTGCTTAGAAATTGACGGCAAAAGTTAGATTGAAAATGAAGTAAGCTGAATCTTGTTTTAACCTTTATACTGCTGGAACAGACTTCACGCTTATGCAAACCGGTTAGATCAAGGCCGACCGCCAAGTAAATTAGCTGGTGTTGATTCAAATGTTAGATTAACTTGTTTTGAAGTTATTACATGTCAAAATCAATTCCTGGGGTTATAATTAAAAAGCTTTTTCTTTGCGTATGTTGCTATTGTGATGCAGTGTGTAGGTACACAAAAAGCCTTATCGCGCTGTGATACGTCAAAGTACAATGGTCTGTCATTACTGATGGCATAGACTGCTGAACAGTATGGTCTTGTACACTACAATATTCTGTCTCTTTTTGTTATGGGTGCTATATACAAGATTGACTGTAACGTGCTGAAGTTGAAACTGAGTGGCTTGCTGGTTTTGGAACTGAACATGAAATATAACACTGCAAATCGAGGATTCAGTGCAATACTATAGTAAGTGCTTCATGTTTATGAAGCACTTACTATAGTCTTGCACTGAACCCTCGAAGTACTGTTTGTGGTAGATTTAAGTTATCATAAGCGGTAGTGTCCAGGCTGACATCCTAATTGCTGATTAATCTACCTATCTAGACTGACCTAGAACTGCAAATAGATTAGTAAGGGGTCTACCCAATTGGAACTACTTGGGTTTTTCCATGATCTGAGAAATACACCTCGGATATAAATGTGGTGTTACAATATTTTGGGAAAATTGTCCCTAGCTTATAACACATTTTTCCTATAAGCGTCCACATTAAGTAGTCGATTGTATATGGATTTGATATATATAGATGTTTCCTTAATCAAATTAATTGACTATTTTAAATTTCGAGTAACATTTAAGATAAATTTTTGAAAATTAAAGTTCAATGACAGAAGTCTTGCGAGAAACAATATGACAGCATCCCAATTATTTCAGAGGTGTTTGATAAAAGTTTCGATTGAGGTCTACTTTTATCCATGTTAACCCTGGCATCACAATATATTTGAAATATTGCTGATGTGATGTAAAACCCCAATTTACAAACAAGTCTGCATAAAAATGAGAATAAGTATCATACTGAAGTGGTTTCTACTTCAAATGGTTGATTGAGTTATTTATCATATTTTTAAACAGAACAAAAATGTATTGGTAACTCGGAGCAACATAAAAAGCTCTCTACATACTCTGAATTATTAATGAACTAGCTTGATATTCAATGAGAGCTTTTCCCAGCTGTATCGTTCCCATTCCTTCCTAATTGGTGTTTGTAACTAGTTTGAATTGAAAGTTACAACAGTCAACAAGCATGAACATCAGAAAATAATGTTTTGATAGTGATCATGTGTTGAAACTTATGAAC
Organism: Cerastoderma edule; assembly: GCA_947846245.1. NCBI lineage: Eukaryota > Metazoa > Mollusca > Bivalvia > Cardiida > Cardiidae > Cerastoderma > Cerastoderma edule. The sequence continues at coordinate 35,337,429 of OX401407.1, read as the reverse complement.
CAAATGGAGATGTTGCTTAGTGTTGATTATTTCTCCTTTTGTCATCACAGTTTCTTACATGACAGTTTTTTTTGCTAAATATTAAAACAAATAGACATTTAAGTGATTGCCTTGACCTTGGAATAATCCATTCCCAAGTGTAGGCAATGTTTGCCATGTTCACTGAAATGTTGTGAGAGTTGGTGTTGTTTGTTTGTTTGCTTAATTTGTTTTACAACGATTGTGAAGAAGACTTAATAAAGCCCATCATGTCACTCTCGATGACTGCTTTCTGGACAAAACACCAGTTATTGCGCCAGTTTGTGGGTTAGTCTCTGCTGTTTTCACCTCGCCTGAGGATTCGAACCCAGGACTGTCGATACAGTAGTCCGAAGCTCTGCCACTGTCGCCCACTGTTGCTGTTCAGAGATACAGATAAAGAGCGTATTATTTATTTTAAGTGCTGGTACGGATTTCATGCTTTAGCAAACAGGTTAGATCACAGTCCAGCCGCCAAGTAAATTGTCGGCTGACTTGTTATATAACCTGTTTGCTACTCTGAGTATCTTTTGTCAAGATTAAGCTGATATTTAATGTTTTGGAAAGCAGATAACTAAAAAATCTATGTTTAGAAAATTACCCAGCATTCTAATTGTTACTTTCCTAAAACCTAAAATTGTACATTCTCAACCATAACGCTGAGGCAATGATTAACATCATAAGATGGTTTTCTGTTTTGTTTAAGTTGTATTGCATTTCAAAGACACCATATACACATCGTAATCTAGGTTTCTACTTTGTTATTTGAAATAAATACTATTTTATGAGTATCAGTGGTAAAAGGGCATTGTGTTCGACAGATGCGCTTTGCACTAACCTGTGTACTTTCGCTTAAAGGGTTGTGGGTAATTCAATCTATAAATAGAGATGGTATTGTTGTTGTTGTGATATGACGTCACAAGCTAGAACTCAAAGCGATAGGTGCACGTTTGCACAGAAATTGTTCTTCTACAAAAAACTCCTATACGTTTTTCTATTTGCTAGCTAGATAATGATTCAAATGTTAGCTTGACCTTTTTTGTAGTTATTACACTTCACAATATTTTTCTGGGGTTATACTAAGAAAAACTATTTCTTAGTGTATGTTTATAGCTTTAAATTGTGATGTGGTGCGTAGGTACACAAAAATCCATATGGCACTGTGATGTGTCATAGTACAGGGGCCTGCCGTTACTGATGACGTAAACCGCTAAACAGGTTGGTAAAAGGGTAACAATTAGCACTCCATGGGTGTTGTAATCATACAAGTGTTGTTATAACCCATTACCAAACAGGAACAACATTTAACCACTTTGTTGCAGTCGACTCTGGAAAACATTGTGGGAAAAGGAGAAATTGCTTGTAACAAGCAATTTTTCCTTTTTCCACATTGTTTTCTGACCCTTCAGAAGATTATTTTCCAATTTCATCACACCTTGAAATGTCGTCTACAAACTCTTTCAAATTGGGACATTTTAAATTTGGCGTTTGGGAAAGGGATAACAGGCTGTAGTGATGCTGGGGGGGTTCACAGTTGCTTGTCATACGTCTGGTCTGCCTATATCGGAGATATGGGGTATAGTTGACGACTCCTAATTAATTATTCCCTAGATACTAATGGAATAAAGTGAAGTGTGGAAATAGCTCTAAGTGCGAGAATGGGATTTCCTAGTTGATGTTATACTTGCAAATGAATGCATTAGTAATCAACCTTTTCCATAGTATGAACAGAGTAATTTGTAGCTTACGGTATAGAAACCAATTAGCGCTGTGTTATGTTGCACACACATTACCATGAGCATTAATGAGTTATTTATGAAAGCTAATGGTTGTCATGATGATTATAGTGGAACAATTTCTCATTTTGTCATCATGTTGATGACTTTCCCATTCTCCTTTGCAGTGATCTCCTATTTCATTTGGTAGGGGGGATATCTCTGCAGATCTGGAAGGGTTATATTTTTTCATCATAAATTCTGAGAAAGTAAAGGATCAACAGACTATTTCCATTTTAAAAAAAGATCTTTTTGAGAATGATTCTATAATATACATTTTGAAAGTATATCAATCATGACTAACAATTATGACAAAATTGTCAAACAAATTCATGAATTTGATTCATCATTCATTTTAAAAGCAAGAAAGGTTGAATCAAACCATAGAGAACTTATTTCTTTGGCGTCTCTCCATGTTTGGGTCACATGATTGTACCTATTGTCACATGGTTTCTGTGAAGACAGTGGTACTGTACTGCAGTGTAGCAAAGGGAAATAATCCTGCATGGAGTTTGGGTTTTTCGTGGCTTGAGAAGTGTTTATGGACAGTCAAGATTTGGGTCCTCCTCAAACAGTATGAGCCTGGCATTGCAACATAACTGAAATAATGTTGACAAAATGCAAAACTCATTGTAAATACTTAAATGAAGTTATCATCATGTACTGCAAATGTATTACTGAGTGTCTAATGCAAAACCTTAGTAATTAAGTGCTTCACAAAGTTGAAGAACTTACTGAAGTTTTACATTGAACCCTCATTATGGTTAGAGGTGAATTCAATTTAATTCAATTTATTCAGTATTGAAGACCTCTGGCCTACATGATACACATAGATGTTGTACAAAGAATTATGCACTGTAAAGGAGTTGCGAAATCTGATTTGAATTTACTTGTCCATAAATGCCAAATGTTTTTTGCACTTCGAGGGTTCAATGCAAGACTATAGTAAGTGCTTCACAAACATGAAGCACTTACTATAGTCTTGCGCTGAACCCTCGACTTGGCAGTATAACGGTTATATAGTAAACTTTTGTCAAAATTCACCTGTCTGTAAAGACTTGAGGACAAGCTGGGCAGCATGGTCAATTGATTGTACCACCGCTTCTTAGTGTATCAGGGAAAGTGAAAGTACCAGGCAAATTTCAGAAAGATTGTTGCTAATCCTCACAAGCTCAAATCAAGGGTTCATTGTAAGACTATAGTAAGTGCTTCATGTTTGTAAAGCACTAACTATAGTCTTGCATTGAACCCTCGAAATTATGGAAGTATGCTTGACTTGGAAAGCATAGGTCACAAGGTTGATACCCAATTCAACCATTATTCTGTCCAGTGTTGAATGATGTTTGTGCACCATGATTTATCTGTCTATTACATATTCTACAAATAGGGCCTCAAAGGCAAGAACTGTCATCTGTTATGACATCATTATGTGTTGTGAAGGATTTGCAATAGCTGTGCAATGAACCATCAGATTGTCAAACTGTTGTATTATTTATTGTCATAACCCTTAGAATGCTGGGTAACTTTCCTAAAATAGATATTTGTGTCATCTGCTTTCCAAAACCTATAATATCTGATTAATTTTTATGAAGAAAGATACTCAGAGTAGCAAACAGGTTAGATTACAGGCCAGCCACCAAAACCATTGTGACAAAAAAAAAAGATATTACTTGTAACAAGCATTTTCTTCATTTGTTAACAATCATTTCTTGTGTGTATGCTGAATGTTGGTGTAAAAAGACATAAAAGGACAAGATTAGGATGTCTGCTACGTTCCTTTATAATGCAATCCATTTGTTTCCTTTAAGATGTGGAGTAGATTCTGTGGAGAGAAATCGTCTTGTCAGATATGATTTGTCCAAAATAAAACTAATTTTTGAAAACATTTTTATCCTTTGCCCGAATAGGGTCATTACGAATTCTCCCCCAGAGTACTGTTATATTCTCAGACAATGGTAGTAATAATGGCTTCTCCTTAACATGGCATTCTGGGTAATGGAGGGACCTTAATGGGACGGACTATCACACAGATAGGGATTTTAACTTTTTGTTTATTTTAATTCTTTTTTGACATCTACAGATGAAATGACAATATGAATCTATAAAGTTATGTAAAAATAGATCAATTTAAGATGTTGAAAACTAGTTTTCATTAACCCTTATAGTGCTGGAACAGACTTCATGCCTATGCAAACGGGTTAGATCCAGGCCAGCCACCAAATGGCTGAGTAACTTTCTTCATCAAAATTAAGCAGATACTTAAAAGCATACTAGCACTCAGAAAAACTGCAAAACTGGGTAATATGAGTTATAAACTATGATAGAATATGTTAAAACATAGCAAATAACCACATGATCATGACAATATAACGCCTGCTCTATTTATTATCTATTTTTCAAAGTGCTATTTTCACAACTTTGGTGCCCACTAATTCAACTTCATTGTTCACATTTGAGTTACATCTAAAATAGCAAGGAGCGCTTGGATTAACGAGTAGCAATCACATGGTTAGAAAAAGCATGTGAAACATGTAAAAATGCTGTCATTTGTCCAATATTAACAATGTGAAAATTCAAAATGGAGAATTTCTTGGGGTTTATTGGTTCCCAAGGTTTCTCGGCTGACCTAGTTTTATCGCTTGTAAACAAACTGTATATTTTTTACTATTTCAAAAACATCATGTTAACATATGGTACAGTCTCAATTCCCCTGTAATAGGGCATTCAAAGTACTTTTATGTTGATTTTTAATTATTTTAGAACTTTCACAATTTTAGTGTCAATGAGCGCAAGTATGGCTTTAAGGTTTTTGAAAGCAGACTACACAAAAATCGGTTTTAAGAAAATTACCCAGGATTCTAAGAAGCGTGCACAAGAGAAATTGTAAATATAGGGAGGAGTTAAGGGGTAATTTTAGTTTCAAGGGGATGCTGCCAATGATTGACAGAATCTTTTATGGAACGGAATTTCTTCCATGATTTAGAAACGGGATCAATAATGGAATGGTGTGATGAAGCATGCACTGCTCTATAGTAATTTTGTGATAACCCATTGCCAAACGCCAAATTTTCGACTGTCCCAAATTGAGAGCGTTTGCAGACGACATTTCAAAATGTGATGAAATTGAAAAATAATCTTCTGATAGGGCAGAAACATTGTGGACAAAGGAGAAATTGCTCATTAAAAGCAATTTCTCCTTTTCCGATCATGTTTTCCAGAGTCTTCTGCTACAAACTAGTCAAATGACATTATCGTTTGGTAATGGGTTTAACCATTATCCCACCAGAAATTATGAGTCTAAAACATAACCAGATTACCTCTTATATATGATTGGTACACATAAGTATGTGTGATTGGTCAATGTATTGGTATTGGTGATTAATCGAAATTGAAAGCAATACAGAGGATAATTGGTCGGTACTCAAAACTTTATTACATTGAAATATGGTGAAGCACCATTGTTACAAAAGGAGGAATTTCTTATTTCTGAAAATGTTTTAATCAAAAAAGCTTTTTTCTTCTTTGTGTGTTATGCTTGCTTGATTTCTGTTTTACATCAGCATCAACAGTACATGTATTTAAGTTGTTTTGTGGTGTCCAGCTCTTTATTGATAGAGGAAGACCCTCAGTTTGATGGACAGCAAGGGCTGGTCAAGCCGGGTAGATTCATCAGCATACTTTAGGTCAACCACTGAACTCTAACCCTTATAGTGCTGGAACAGACTTAAGGACATTTTCTGCAGTTTTATAAGAAAATAATCCTTTCATAGAATTTTCTGAATTTTTGATGTGTTATATAGAATTTTATTGCGAATTTAAAAATGAAAAGAAAAGTGAAGGTCGACGAGTTAGTTTTTTTGTGAAATGACAGTTTCCATGGTAACCGTTTGGGGCAAAAATGTCAAAATGACCATTCTATCTTCAAAGATAATAAAATAATTTCTGGAAGGTTTAATTTTAAACATGAAAAACATGAATTCATACATAAAATACTTTATAGTTCAATGTCATTTGAAATTTTAACAATCTGAACATTTTTTGTTATCCAAATCAGTTTTTCAAATTTTTGTATTCGACAAAAAGCAATGAAAATTGGTATGTATATCACAAATAAATGATATTTAAAAATTCCTTTCATAGAATTTTCTTATTTTTCAGTATGTGAAGTAAAATTCAATCTTGAAATACATAATGAAAAAAAAGGTATATGCAGACGAGTTAGTTTTTCTGTAAAATGATAGTTTCCATGGTAACCGTATTTGAAAAACATTTATAAAAACGACAAATTCTTTATACTTGAAAAATAGAAGCGGGGGGCTTAATATGTATGAGAAATATATAATAATGTTAATGACCTTTCATAGTTTTATGGATAATATGATTATTCTTTGAAAAAAATTGCATACAGTAAATTTCATCCGAATACAAACGTTTATCCGACTACTATGCAAGTACCTCTCCAGTAACAGATTATTATCTCCCTTGGATGCGCAGATGAAGTGCACAGAAAAAAACTACCGAGAATGTCCTTAATGCTTATGCAAGCAGGTTAGATCCAGGCCAGCTGCCAACCTGTTTGCATAAGCATGAAAACGGTTGCAGCACTATATGGGTTAGTATAGTAGTGAAGGTGGCAGACTTGTCACACAAGGGTCCAAGGTTCCGTCCCCATATAGGAATGTTCTTTGACAAGATACTTTACAGCCTTAGCCTAGTACTGATGAATGCAAGGACATCCGAGATATTACTTACACGCTGTTGGCCAAGGGTCATACCCTGTATAAAAAGTTTATTCAGACTTGTAGCAAATTCCAATATAAGGGAAAAGGTAAACTCTTATAGTGCTGAAACCGACTTCATGCTTATGCAAACAGGTTAGATCCAGGCCAGCCACCAAGTAAATTGGCCGCTGGCCTGCGACATTACCTGTTTGCTAATCTAAGTATTTTTCAATCCACATCAAAATTAAGCAGTCATTAATTTAAGGTTTTGGAAAGCAGATGACACAAAAAAGTATTTTTAGAAAATTACCAAGCATTCTATGAGTTAAATAAGGATACGGTAGGAAACCCTTTGTGGGGAGATATTCTATTTATCTGCAGCACCACAGTAATGTGGCTAGATGATCTCATCAATCAATGAATGGGTGTGTTTTACAGTCTTTTATTTCTAACCCTTATTCTTTAACCCTTATAGTACTGGAACCAACTTAATGCATATGCAAACAGGTTAGATCAAGGCCAGCTGCCAAGTAAATTGGCGGCTGGCCTGTGATCTAACCTGTTTGCTTCTCTGAGTATCTTTCCTCATCAAAATTAAGCAGATATTTGACGTTTTTGGAAGCAGACGACACAAAATCTATTCTTAGAAAATTACCCAGCATTCTGAGGATTAACCCCACTCTCCAGACATTGATGACTCAATCATGTATCTCGTATGGGATTTTCTGATCTAGTCAATACTCAAATCAACTGAAGAACGTGGGTGTCAGTGGTGCAGTGGTAGAGCGCCGGCCTCTTGTACCGAGGGTCTCGGGTTTAAATCCCCATTTAGTGAGGTCAGAATTGCCAGGACTAACCCACACATTGGCTTGAGTACTGGTTAAGTATCCAGTAAGCAGTCATTGAGAGTGAATTAAATAATCTTCAAGCTTCTGTCACAATCCATGTAACATAAATAAGTTTAAACTAACTAAAGGATAAAGATGTAAAGCGTGTTATTTTTTGTACTGACGCCATTGTTAGAAAGGAATTGAAACCAAGATTCTTTCCAAGCCAATTTGAGTTTTTCTTCTCCCACCAAAGATTATATAAGTTCATGTGGAAAAGCAAACAGCAGCTGAAATAAAGTTGTTTTTATTCCTGGCAAGAAATTTACAGGGGGATAGATAGATTGACTGCAATGTTAACCGTTTCCCAAACAATAACTCTATTTGACCACTTTATTGCAGACGACTCTGGAAAACATTGTGGGAAAAGGAGAAACTGCTCGCTAGGAGCGATATCTCCTTTTCCCACAAGGTTTTCAGCTTTATCAGAAGATTTTTCAATTTCATCACATTTTGAAATGTCGTCTACAAACCCTTTCAATTTGGGACATTTGAAATTTTGTTGTTTGGAAAAGGGTTAAATGATATTGTGTTTTTATTAAAGGGGTAAGAGGTCTCAACCAAAGGAATTCAACCAACTTGCGAAAGGTTAAAGAACTTATTCATGAACTTCATGAAGATTTATGAATGTTAAATGTACATTCATGAACACAAAGCTGTGCTTTCGGGTTAACAAATTTCAGGAACATGTTCATGAACATCAAGTACAGGTTCATGAATGTATTCATGAACATGAACTAGTTGTTCACAAACCTGTTCTTAAAATTCAAGAAATCGTTACTTGTTCATGAATGGTCATTTAATGTTCATGAATTAGTTTTTGAATCTTTTACAGGGGAGGAGTTAGGTTGGATCAGTTATGTTATTAATGAATATAGGGTTAGCGGTTAATTAATGATTAATGTCATTGAGTACAGACTGGTGGTGATTGGTTTATTGATTATTGGTTAACCCTTTCCCAAACAATAACGGCATTTAACCAGTTTGTTGCAGATGACTATAGAAACATTGTGGGAAAAGGGGAAATTGCTCGTAACGAGCAATTATTACTTTCCCCACAAGGTTTTCTGCTCTTTCTGAAGAATATTGTTCAATTTTATCACATTTTGAAATGTTGTCTGCACTCTTTCAATTTGGGACAGTCGAAAATTTGTTGTTTGGGAAAGGGTTAAAATGGAGTTTTCTATTTTATTGGAGATGTGTTTCATACACATGTGCTGTTTTCACATACATGCAGAAGCTGTGCATAGTTTGAGGTGATTTTTTTAATCTTTTTTATTATAATATGGTTGTGTGAATTACTAAATTTGATTGAGTTTCAAACTTTGAAGTACAACTAATAACATGTGGAACCTATGCAAGTAAGTCTTCCATTTATGTTCAATTTTTCTATCATTCAAAATGGAAAATTATACAGATGATTACGAAAATTCTGATGATATTGAAAGATGATTTTCTTAAATTCTAATATTGGAACTATTACAGATTTACTTATTCCATTATATTTCTGTCCTATCATTAAGTAAGATGGAAATACCATGTTAGGGCAATTTCTAACTATACCTTAATAAATGCAGCAGACATACAATTCAAATCTTTTTAGCTAATCCTAAGCATGTTTTCCATGAATATATTGGTCACTTTGGTCCAAGATTCACAGAACAAGGAAAAAATCAGATCATGCACTTTTATGGAGACATTTCATTTCAATGAATGATTTGGCAAGAACTCAATAATTAGAAATGACCCAGGTGTATATTCCTGGGTTCTCATTTTCATAATAACATTTCTTGGTAACACTATGTTGAAGATAGACTTATTTAAGTTAGAATACCCATAAACTGCCATTTTGAAACTCATTCTTACGTCTGATGACTTTGATTGTTCTTGGCACACATTGGTTGAGGCCGGAACTATTCTGTGTAATGCGAATAGTTTGGCCAACACCGATGTATACCGAGAACTATCGAAGTTATCAAAAAAAGTTTGAGTTTCAAAATGGCGGATTATAGGTATTTTATTTTAACTTTCTCATAGGCTCTGACCACAGATAAAAGGCTTACTTTGCTGACCCCTCTACACCGCCTTCCCTTTAACCCTTTACCAAAAGCCAATTTTTCGACTGTCCCAAATTGAAAAGGTTTGCAGACGAAATCTCATACTCTAATAAAATTCGAACATATGATGGGACAGAAAACATTATGGGAAAAGTAAAAATTTCTCTTTACGAGCAATTTCTCCTTTTCCCACAATGCTTTCCAGAGAGATCTGCAACAGTGGTTAAATGTCGTTATTGTTTGGTGATAGGTTAAAATAAGAATTAAAATAAATCAAGACATTATTTTTTTCAAGCACACAGCATTGTTGTCTGCCAAAAAATTATTACTATAAAATATGAACTTCATATTTATATCTTGTGGGTTGATGACATTAGCTTGATTTGTATATGTGGGGATGGATTGAACTTTACATGTGTGCTTTAGGCTACATAAGGTCAATGACAATTTAAGTTCCATTCCTGGCTTTTGCATGCAAGCTGGGGTTCAATTAACTACATAATTGAATTGATTGAAACCTCACACATCACTCATGTACTTTGGGTCAACGCCCAAACACAATCACTCTGGCTTTGATTTCGATCAAATAATGCTCCCATTTTACACTAGAATTCATTAATAAGTTTTTTTGTGCAAGTTGGTTTCTAATTAACTACTGAAGGGGAAATCTTTTTCTTCAAAAGATTGGACTGTACAATAAACTGTGATTTCCGACTAATTAATAGTACCTTATTATTCTAATACAAAATACTTTATTATCCTGATACAAAATACCTTATTATCCTTATACAAAATACCTTATTATCCTACTACAAAATACCTTATTATCCTACTACAAAATACCTTATCCTAATACAAAATACCTTATCCTAATACAAAATACCTTATTATCCTAATACAAAAAGCCATATTATCCTAATACATAATACCTTATTATCCTAATACAAAATATTTTATTATCCTAATACATAATACCTTATTATCCTAATACAAAATATTTTATTATCCTAATACAAAATACCTTATTATCCTAATACAAAATATTTTATTATCCTAATACAAAATACCTTATTATCCTTATACAAAATACTTTATTATCCTACTATAAAATACCTTATTATCCTAATACAAAATACCTTATTCTAATACAAAATACCTTATCCTAATACAAAATACCCTATTATCCTAACACAAAATACCTTATTATCCTTATACAAAATACCTTATTATCCTAATTCTATTATTTAGCAATACGGAAGATCTAAACCCAAAGTTTTCGTTGCAAATAAATGTAATATCATTATTTTCTTTAGTATATTACATTAATTCCTATTTATTATAAATCACTCATTACCAATGCCTATTTCATATACCTTCATACAATATATTTCAACCTGTAAATTGTACCAATATACTTTTATCTACATCCTCTCTATGTATGCTAAATGGCCATAGCTGTTTGAAAAAACATTCAAGGTTACCGACCAGGTCCCATAACTCTGGCTTGAATTCACGAAAATAACGCCTCTTTTTTTGCACTTAACCCTTATAGTGCTGGAACCGACTTCATGCTTATGCAAACAAGTTAGATCCAGGCCAGCCGCCAAGTAAATTGGCAGTTGACCTGTGATCTAACCTGTTTGCTACTCTTAGTATCTTTTCTCATCAAAATCAAGCAGATATTGAATGTTTTGGAAAGCAGATGACACAAAAATCTAATTTTAGAAAATTACCCAGCATTCTAAGGGCTAAATGTTTCCACCTTTGGATCCCTTTCTCTTACTTTTAAGTCACTTGTCATTTGACACCTTTGCAGGACAGAGATATTTAAAACATTGAGACATAAAGAAAATCGACATGGAACTTCTCTTGTCATGCAACTCTTTATTTAGATATGATTATAGAACTTGGAATAAAATGGCCCCTCTCTGCATGGGTTCAAATCCTAGTGATGGCATTTGGATTTTCATGAGAGGTAGTCTCCCTGCTAACTTAAGGAATGTTGATGGTTCTACCTGGCTTGACCAGCCCTTATAGGCAGTTGAGTATGGGGTCTTCCCTTCATCATTTAGAGACAGACATAGGAACATAACTAAAATTATGTTGATGTGATGTAAAACCCATGTATAAGATATGATTATGGCCATATTGTTTAAAATACACTTGTTTCGAAACTTGATTGCTGCAGATTTCTCAAGCAGACAAAGGGATTAAAAGCAATTCAGTGCTTTTTTTAAGGAAACCATACAAAAAAGTAATTTCATGATAGTTAGAAAGTATTGATTTTCAAATGTTGCAGATTTAAAGACAATGTAGTACAGTGTATTGATTTTACCCTGGGGCATTCATTCACAAAAAAGTAAACAGTTGTAAGGCTCCTTAATGGTTTTAGATGCAGTGTTCTAGGAGCAATTTAATATTTCCCTTTATCACAGAACATAGCCTTAACCCTTAGAATGCTTGGTAATTTCTTAGAATATATGGTTGTCTTGTCTGTTTTCCAAAACCTTAGAAATTAGATTTTTTCTGTTGAGGAAAGATAGAAAGAGTACCTTCTACTTCTACGTTGATACTTTGTTCTTTCATATTTGACCATCACACAACAGTTTCTGTGCATTTAGGAAAAAGATTAAAGACAAAGTGAAATGATAGGAAAGTTAGATCAAACAGGTTAGATCACAGGCCAGCAACCAATTTGCTTGACAAGTTGCTGAGCACATTATCATGAATTATATATTAATTCTCATCTCTTGACGCTCTCAATTTGCGCACCCCAGTGGTTCATGTGTTGCTAGACTTACAAATTGGGGGTGTTGGGGTTTGAGCCACACCAGCAGCTCTGGTTTAGTGAGAATGTTTGAATATCTGTTGGCACTGGTGAATCCAGTAAAGCTGTAACATAACTGAAAAATTGTTGATAAGGCATTAAGCCAATTTTGAACAGGCACAAAATCACATTTAAAGGAACTTGTCAAAGGTATTCTTCTTATGTCTAATATAGTTAGGCTCTGACTACCTCTTATGTACGCTTACTGGTCATCTGCTTTCCAAAACATTAAATATCAATATAGTTAGGCTCTGACTACCTCTTATGTACGCTTACTGGTCATCTGCTTTCCAAAACATTAAATATCAATATAGTTAGGCTCTGACTACCTCTTATGTACGCTTACTCATCATCTGCTTTCCAAAACATTAAATATCAATATAGTTAGGCTCTGACTACCTCTTATGTACGCTTACTGGTCATCTGCTTTCCAAAACATTAAATATCAATATAGTTAGGCTCTGACTACCTCTTATGTACGCTTACTGGTCATCTGCTTTCCAAAACATTAAATATCAATATAGTTAGGCTCTGACTACCTCTTATGTACGCTTACTCATCATCTGCTTTCCAAAACATTAAATATCAATATAGTTAGGCTCTGACTACCTCTTATTTACGCTTACTGGTCATCTGCTTTCAAAAACATTAAATATCAATATAGTTAGGCTCTGACTACCTCTTATTTACGCTTACTGGTCATCTGCTTTCAAAAACATTAAATATCAATATCGTTAGGCTCTGACTACCTCTTATGTACGCTAACTCATCATCTGCTTTCCAAAACATTAAATATCAATATAGTTAGGCTCTGACTACCTCTTATGTACCCTTACTCATCATCTGCTGTCCAAAACATTCAATATCAATATCGTTAGGCTCTGACTACCTCTTATGTACGCTTACTCATCATCTGCTTTCCAAAACATTAAATATCAATATAGTTAGGCTCTGACTACCTCTTATGTACCCTTACTCATCATCTGCTTTCCAAAACATTCAATATCAATATAGTTAGGCTCTGACTACCTCTTATGTACGCTTACTCATCATCTGCTTTCCAAAACATTAAATTTCAATATAGTTAGGCTCTGACTACCTCTTATGTACGTTTACTCATCATCTGCTTTCCAAAACATTAAATAACAATATCGTTAGGCTCTGACTACCTCTTATGTACCCTTACTCATCATCTGCTTTCCAAAACATTAAATATCAATATCGTTAGGCTCTGACTACCTCTTATGTACCCTTACTCATCATCTGCTTTCCAAAACATTAAATATCAATATAGTTAGGCTCTGACTACCTCTTATGTACCCTTACTCATCATCTGCTTTCCAAAACATTAAATATCAATATCGTTAGGCTCTGACTACCTCTTATGTACGCTTACTGGTCATCTGCTTTCCAAAACATTCAATATCAATATAGTTAGGCTCTGACTACCTCTTATGTACGCTTACTGGTCATCTGCTTTCAAAAACATTAAATATCAATATCGTTAGGCTCTGACTACCTCTTATGTACGCTTACTGGTCATCTGCTTTCCAAAACATTAAATATCAATATAGTTAGGCTCTGACTACCTCTTATTTATGCTTACTGGTCATCTGCTTTCCAAAACATTAAATATCAATATTTAGGCTCTGACTACCTCTTATGTACGCTTACTGGTCATCTGCTTTCCAAAACATTAAATATCAATATCGTTAGGCTCAGACTACCTCTTATGTACGCTTACTCATCATCTGCTTTCCAAAACATTAAATATCAATATAGTTAGGCTCTGACTACCTCTTATGTACGCTTACTCATCATCTGCTTTCCAAAACATTAAATATCTGCTTTATTTTTATGAGGAAAGATACCCAGAGTAGCAAACAAGTCAGATCACAGGCCAGCTGCTAATTTATTTTGCGGCTGGCCTTGATCTAACCTGTTTGCATAAGCATGAAGTCGGTTCCAGTACTATAGGGGTTAACTATGAAGTAATGGGTGAAGAGATTTCTAGAGTTTATTCTTGGAGAAAGGAAATTGCTTGATACACAACTCTCCTACTTACTCCTATTTTCAGGGACCATTGTGACTGTAAATTCCAGCAGAAAAGACAGTTTGTGGTGGCAGATTGGCAGTAATCAATGGAATTACAGGCCTTTCTTCGTCCTGTGCTGTGAGAAATAGTCTCCACTTATCCTTCCTTAGGTTAGTTACAGACATTACTAAGTTATGTCAGGTTCGTCTTTTGACCTTTTACCAAATGCCAAATTTTCGACTGTTCCAAATTGAAAGAGTTTGCAGACGACATTTCAAAATGTGGTAAAATTGAAGAATAATCTTCTGATAGGGAAGAAAACATTGTGGGAAACGGATAAATTGCTCATTAAGAGCAATTTCTCCTTTTCCAACAATGTTTTCTAGTGTCGTCTGCAACATACTGGTCAAATGTCGTTATTGTTTGGTAATGGGTTAAGGAAACATTGAGGCAGAATTAGAGTTTGATTACCTGTTGTGATGATAATTTGGCAGTGGTTTTGTTTTGTCTTATTCTGTGAATATGATAAAAAAAATCTGTGTTATCCTTTGTTGGACATTTACGAATGACACTAGAAGACAACTTCTAAAACACTTTTAGAAAATATTAATGGAACAAGAATATCCTTTCTTATTATGGGATTTGATCAATTTGTTTTTTCTTTGCCACAATGGTTCTAAACCTGATTTTGAAAATGCAATTGAATATTTATCTGTGACAGTTGAATAAATTGAAACCTGATGGTCCCTCAAAGTTTAGCAAGTCAGTCATGATGAAACTGATAACAGGTTGTAAAACCCCAATCAATTAATAAACTCAGTATTGTATTGCACTTAACCCTTTACCAAACGTCTAATTTTCGACTGTCCCAAATTGAAAGAGTTTGTAGAGGACATTTCAAAATGTGATGGAATTGAAAAATAATCTTCTGATAGAGTAGAAAACATTGTGGAAAAAGGAGAAATTGCTCTTTCCCCTTTTCCCACAATATTTTCCAGAATCGTCTACAACAAAGCGGTCAAATGTGGTTATTGTTTGTTAATTGGTTAAGCCTCTTCTAGTCAGATGGTGTTTTCATATAGGACAGCCACTATAAATATTTCTTATGATGGAATAGGTTAAGTCTTGCTTCTTCAGAAATAGATCTATATAAAGCAGACAACCCCTTTTAATGACTCAAGAACTTATTCATGAAATTCATAAACATTCATGAATATGTAATGACCATTCATGAACACAAAGCTGTTCTTAATTTGATCATGAAATTCATGTAAAAGTTCTGTGTTCATAAATGGCCATTAAATGTTAATGGACGTTCATGGAGATGGCAAATAAGTTCTTGAATCTTTTGCAGGGGAAGCTCTGACATTGTTATTCAAGACAGTAATTGGACTCATAAATAATGCGAGAGAAGAATATCTCTCTGCCCAGTGGAAGAATTTTGTAAATTGCCTAGAACAATAAAAAAAGGCATTGTTGCTAGCTTTTGCAGGGCAATTTTATGGAAAGCTCTATGGTTGATTTTATTGTTGGGGATTCTGTGTACAAAATCAATTCTTGGCTAAGATAAATTCCTTTCATAAATACAAATAACCTGAGGAGGTGATGTGTTCAGCATCAGAGATTGAAGATTGGAAAATCTAGGGTTTGCGAATTGCACCAACTGTTTTTACTGTGGGTGTCCATGGCTGGGTAAAATGTTCATAACCTTGTGGATGAAGATTACCCAGGAATTGGTATATGTCTGCAAAAATGTTGAAATGGCCTTTAAGCCCACTTAACTAAACATACACTTAAGAAATGGCTCCATAAAGACAGGATTTTTCTGTGATTAATTAAAATCGTATTATGACCCAAGGGAAAGTCATATGTATGCTGTATCATTGTTTGCTTTAATGAACTACAAAATGAAGTGACATGTTGGTGTGAAACAATAACAGTAGCAGTAATAGTAGACACAATAGAGATATATAAATATTTGTCCACTGTAGTGAAATTAGATATGTGAACTGTGGATTGTTATTGAACAGTCATATCATGGACTCCCTCTTATTGAATTTTGTGACAGGTCCTAAATTGTAAGAAAAATTAATTTTTTTCTGACAATTGTAAAGGACTAAGATTGCACTTTCTATGTGATAGAAGAAAAAGTTGTTAAAAGCAAGTTTCTTTCTTCTTTTGTAGCAATTGTTTCCCAAATGTACTGTGTCAAGATATCTTTAACTCTTTTTAACTCTTACCACCTCCAGACAACATTTATTTTACTTGAAGTAGATGGCTTTTGAAAAGCTTTGTAAACAAGTAAAAGAACTTTCAGTTCTGTTGTTTTGATGTGTGAAAAGATTGAAAAAGAATTGTGGGAGAAGGAGAAATTGCTTGTGACAAGATATTTCTCTTTTGGCACAATACTTTTTGAAAGTCGTCTGCAAGACATTAGAAAGGCATCAGGTGGTAATGTGTTAGAAGCATTTGACTCACTGCTAACTTTTAATGTGTCCCAGAAGAAGTTATCAGAGGCGTGCAATATTATTCTCTTGCAATAAAAAAGATCTTATTTAGCATAGTAGATTGATGTGTGAATAATTCATGAGAAATACAGATGTAATAGGAATTGATGTTGTTAACACTGATCGCAAATGATAATCATACCGTGAAATCAGCTTGATATTAACCTCTCATACCAAATTATTCCTAGTAGTGCTAGAAACAACATAATTCTGTATAAAACTATATAATGACATAAAGAAGGTAGAATTTCCAGTTTTAAACAATGATTAAAGTAATAGTGCTGGAACCGAATTCATGCTTATGCAAACAGGTTAGATCCAGGCCAGCCACCTAGTAAATTGGTGGCTGGCCTTTGATCTAACCTGATTGCTACTCTGAGTATCTTTTCTCATGAAAATTAGGCAGTTGTTTGAAGGTTTTGAAAAGAAGACAACACGAAAATCCATTTTTAGATTTTTAGAAAATTACCCAGCATTCTAAGGGTTACTAAACATGATGCACCTGCAGCAAATGACTTATTATGAGCTATTTTTAGCTTGTGTCACGTTGGTTTTGGTGTAATATTGCATGTTACATGTTTCTTTCATTTTTTGTCGTCTGCTGATGTTTTTGATCAGTCAATACCAGTTAAACCTTAGAATGTTAACCTTTTTGGTGAGGAATGATACTCAGAGTAGCAAATAGGTTAGATTAGAGGCCAATTTACTCCAGCACTTTAAGGGTTAATTACTTATTGTTCCCTCTTTTTGAGGACTCTGCTGCAGACAACTTTAGAAACCACTGTCATGAAAAGATTATGATGTTCCTAATGATTTCTTTATCCTTTTGTTATGATAGTTGTCACCCCATGTCATAAAGACAATGAATCTTCTCATAATAATTGATTGTTGTCTGCTTTTGCTTTTCAATTAGGGTAAGTCACAAGTTTTCATATAACTGAACATTTCGTTTTATAAAATGTTAATTTTTAACTTTGCAGGTCATGGATTCATAAGCAACATTGGCGCTACGTGGAATTGGAACATACTGGTGATATCTTTGGGGGACAAACCCAAATAACACATAAAAACTTTCTTATATGATTCAAGCTGGCTTTATCAATAAGGAATTATTGATATTTGGACAAGAATTTGTTTAGGCAATGACAAAATGATATCTCAATTGAAGATGATAATGAACTGCTGTGTGACTTTGTGTTTAAATTAAAACCTTTTTGAATTTAAGACATGTTTCATGGTGATCCCAACCCTTATGTTCAATGGTTTATTGATAACACACAAACAAAATATAATTCCCAATTTTAGCTGTGATTATTCAGGTGTTGTTGCATAAAACAAATTGCACATGAATAAGAGTTGGAATATTCATAGTGCTCAGCGGCTATTCGATAACATAAAAAAATATAAAACCCACAGTTCTGACTGTAGTGATTGGTGTTTCAACTCAAAACAAAATGAACTTGCATGTCAAGCTTAACATTTCTTTGTCTTAGTGATCAATGGCTAATAGGTAACAAGAACAAAACTTCAAAACCCACAGTTCTAGCTGTAGTGATACAGGTGTCTCAACTCAACCAGGATGCACTTGCACTTTGAGCAGAACATTTCCTCAAGGACAGAGTGTACAATACACTCTCTGTCCTGGATGGGCAAGGTCCCGGATACGATACCAGGGGACACCACAGGGGGCTGGAAGCTAAACAGGGGCCAGTATTACAGCGAAGGATGGCTGTCCAGCGGGAATGCCAAGGGGATTGTTGGTGTGACCTTCACCGCCAGTCACTGTCGCAAGTACGAGCCACCAAACAGATCCAACTTTAATCTACGGGGCCATAGGTCAGAGGTGAGAATGGAATTTTGTTTCGCTTTCATGCTTTCTCTCAATCACCATTTTAGTCTTGATAGACCATTTTTCAACTTATCCTTAAGCTGATATAAGCTGTGGTTGCAACCATCTTGCACCAGGCCCTCGTTATGTGTACTTAGATTTAAGTTTGTTTGTTTGTTTCTTAGTATGTAACATTTATTTAAACATTTGTATAAAACATTGTAGGGGGAGGGCCGTCCTCTAAGTTGGCATTACTTGTGGCCCAACCCCATTTCCATGTATGATAAGGGAAAATAAATCATAAATATTTCCAGCAACAATCGTAAATATTTCCAGCAACAATCAGTTACAATCTTGTTATCCTGTCTGACAGTATGTGTCAATGGGCTGACACGATTACAAAGGATAAAAGTCATACAACACTTGTTTCTTGTTGAAATACATTGTCATCTTCAACTATAAAAGAAGGGCCTTGCTGATCATTTGGGTAATAACCCTTTACCAAACACCAAATTTGTGACTGTCCTTAATTGAAAAGTTTGCAGACGATATTTCAAAATGTGATGAAATTGAAAAATAATTTTCTGGTAGGGCAGAAAACATTGGAAAGGACACATTGCTTGTTAAAAGCAATTTCTCATTTTCTCTACAATGTTACCTCGAGTGATCTGCAACAAACTGGTAAAATGTCTTTATTGTTTGGTAAAGGGTTAACTCCTCCGGAGAAGACTGGATCCAACCATGAGGTCCGAACGGACCAGGTGTCGCTAATCGTCCTGGTAAAGATGATAACTTAAAATAGTACAACAGAGGCCTAATTACCATTTACCATTACCAAACTATAACAACATTTTACCAGTTTGTTGCAGACGACACTGGAAAACATTTTGGGAAAAGGAGAAATCGCTTGTGACGAGCAAATTCTCCTTTTCCCACAATGTTTTCTGCCCTACCAGAAGATTGGTTACCAATTTCATCACATTTTCAAATGTCGTCTGCGAACTTTTTCACATTGGGACATTAAAATATTTGGCGTTTGGTAAAGGGTTAAATGAGAATTAGATCCACTATATGATCAATGGCTTCATCATGTTGGTTTTTTTGAAGCCTGGGTTGTAGGGTTGGGAGTCAAACCATTCTTAACAAGGTATTGGCGTAGCTTCCTTTAGGCACTTTAGGCACGTACCTACACTTTTATTTCAGGAAGCAAAATAAAAAAGAAAAGAAAAAACACTAAAATATTGTATCAAAAAAGGCCTCTATTTCCTGATTAAACACAATATTTTTTTTTGCTCTTAAATACATGCCAAAACGCACCTGAGTGATTTCAGACTGCATTTCTTTTGCAGGGGGAGCATACCCCGGTCCCCCTTAGAATGATGTGCCTACACATTATTTTCAGTCAAGCTACACCCCTGTAAGTATGGGGATCCTGCACTTTGTTACCATCTACCCCAAGGGTTATGTGGCGAAGTTGTTACATGATAGAAAGCATTTGGCAATCTGTGTTGGTTGTTTCATAAATAAAGATAGGCTGTATTCAAATTAATAATAAATTGACAATGATAAACATCAGGAGTTTGTCTTTGTTTTACAGAAGATATAGAGATAGTCTGAAATTCTTGAAAATGGATTCAAACAAGTATGATACTTCTTATGGCATCAAGTTCAATGATGCTTGGTAAAATTGATTTGATAGCAATTTTGGTATCAACTTTATGAAACATGTTGAAAAACATTTAGTATTTCAGTTGAATCTAGCAAGCAGGGTACATTCCATTACCCCCATTTGATAATTTGTGACTTGTCCAAATTGAACTGTTTGATTCAGCTAAATAGTTTCAGAAGATTGATAAATGACAAATTGACTTAATTTCTCCTTTGCTATATTGCAAACATATCTTTTATTTATTAGAGGTCCATTGAATGTAATTGAGTTCCAGGTTAGGCTTATTTGGTATTTGGTACATGTATTGACTTATCATGTGTTTTCGTATAATGTGGTCTGCCATTGTTACATTCATATTTCTGGTTTTGACATGAATAATTCCCAATTAATCAGTCCTACCTAACAGCAAATCAGTTGTCATAGTAACATTGTTGTAGGTTAAGTAAAATTCCATAGAAATAATTGGCTTCAGCCTTTGTCCTTTTATTCTGAATGCCCATTCTTTGTATAACATTCTTTATTAGAACCTGACTGTGTCTCTGACTGCACATTACAAAGTTGACCTTTCCCCCTGTTTATGTTTTGTAGCAGCTCTTACCTTTACATAGACAACACAACATTTTCGCTCAAACGGATTTTGCGATTGGTCCAAAACGAAAGCAACTTCAGAACTCAACTATTTAGTGGGTTTTCTTTTAATTTGTCAGGTTTTTTTTTTCTCAGTGTCTTTAGAATGCTGTTATTTTTTTTGCTGTCTTTTGCCCCCTGTCTCAAAATATTTACCAAGTCCAAAATGTGCTATGACTTTAACTGGTTAACCCTTTCCCAAACAACAAAATTTCGACTGTCCCAAATTGAAAGAGTTTGCAGACGACATTTCAAAATGTGATGAAATTGAAAAACATTCTTCAGATAGGGCAGAAAACTTTGTGGAAAAAGGAGAAATTGCTCGTTATGAGCCATTTCTCCTTTTCCCACAATGTTTTCCAGAGTCGTCTGCAACAAAGTTGTCAAATGTCATTATTGTTTGGGAAAGGGTTAACAGATATTATATATAGGTATTTGAGGATCGTGGGACAAATTTATTTAAGCTGCTGGCTTCTTTAGTCTTCTTGATAATGAAATCGTCTTAATATGGTTCATGCTTTCAAAATAGTTGTTGGAAGAGAAAGTCCATGCATCACCCTATACTCAGTCATGATGTACAATATCAACCTTCTTTCATCATTAAAGTTTTAAGATTTTCTCTTGTATTTGGCAGCCAATAAGCTTTGAAAGAATGGGTCACTATAATAGCATGTACAGTCAAACTTGTGTTAAGAGGTCAGCCTATGGAAATGAGAAATTGGCTGATAAAGACAGGTTGGCTGCTTAACACAAGTTGATGTACACTACGAATCTAACAATGGGACTTTCTGAAGTGGTTGTCTAAGGCAGGTTGGCTGCTTATAAGGGTGGTTGCTTAATGCAAGTTAGACTGTACATGATTAACTGCTGTATTCATGAGTATCTATGGAACACTGCATCCAGGGAAAGCAAAACCTGATTTTGATTTAATTGTCCATAAATGGCAATTCTATTTTTTTTATCACTTGTTTGTAAAATGATTTATAGTAAATGTTAGTTAAATTCCACTTGTCCATGGAGGCTTTTGGACAAACTGGGCAATGCAGACAAGTGATTTTACCTCCCCTTATGCAATGGAATGATAATTATGTTATTTTGTCAAACAGGCATGGTTAATTGTCAACTGCACATGCTCTCTTATTAAGCTGAAAATGTTAACTTGTTGAAAAAATTTGGTTGACAGTTGTGCAGTGGTCAAGTGTTGGCCTCTGGTACAGGGGTCCTATGTTTGATCCCAGAAGTTGTCTGTGAGTTGGAAATGCCAGGACTAACCCCGAATAGGCACAAGGACTGTTCATGTTTCCAGTGAATTTGATGAAATTTGAGCTTCCCTCATGATGATGTTAGATGAACATGTTTAACCCTCATAGTGCTGGAACAGACTTCATGCTTATCATGCAAACAGGTTAGATCCAGGCCAGCCGCCAAGTAAATTGGCAACTGGCCTGTGATCTAACCTGTTTGCTACTCTGTTTATCTTTCTTCGGCAAAATTAAACAGATATTTAAGGTTTCATGCAGAAAAGAGGCGACACAAAAATTTATTTTTTAGAAAATTACCCAGCTTTCTAAGGGTAGAATCGATAAAGGGGCATCTAATTGGAAGCTACATGACTGAGTAACAAGTTTCCTGATGATGATTACACTAAGTCTTGCATTTTTATAATTATGTATTGATCTAAATCATTTCAGTCATCATGCAATACCCATTATCAATTTTTGTTATTTTACCAAGAGTTGATTGAAAAATGATCCTGTGACAAATCAGACAAAACAAGGGTTCACTGCAAGACTTAACCCTTTACCAAATACCAAATTCTAACTGTCCCAAATTGAAAGAGATTGCAGAGGATGTGTCAAAATGTGATGAAATTGAAAAATAATCGTCTGTGGGGCGGAAAACCTTGTGGTTAAAGGAGAAATTTCTCATTATGAGCAATTTCTCCTTTTCGAACAATGTTTTCCAGAGTGGTCTGCAACAAACTGGTTGAATGTCGTTATTGTTTGGTAATGGGTAAATGGCATGAAGCTTTTTTGCTCCGCAGTGGATGTTATAGACATTTTCATTGTTAGCTTTAATGATGTCTCCAGAGTGTAAATCAGGTTAGAACAGAAAAACAAACTCATATTTCAGTAAAAATGAAATCAGATCTATTGATAGTGAAAAGTCAGCAATGCCATCAGTACCAGATGTCGTATCTAACGATGGAAAAGTGATACTATGTTATTAAAGCTCAAGTTCATTATTTCTTGTCACTGCCTTTACTTATGAAGATAATGATATTGGTACCTATTGATTTGTGTTTTGTACATCTCCCAGGGGTCCCTGTTGCCCAGTGGTTAGAGCACAGGGTACCGTTTTACTAAACAGTTTACGCTTAAGATTTGCGTTAAGTCTAAAACAACAATTCCGCTTTTATCCATTTTGGGCAAAGCAATATTGCAAAGTAACACATCACGTGTCACATTACAATATTGTTCTTTCATTGAAGATACTATTCATGTTTATCAATTATGACTTACGCAAATATTTTCCGTAACTTGTTTAGTAAAACGGACCCCAGATCCTGAAATCTCATGAACCCTCTCTGCTTGAGTTCAAATCCTGGTATGGCATTCGGATTTTCATGAAGGGTGGTTTTCCGACCGATATACAGAATGCTGATTGTTCTACACGGCTTGACCAGTCCTTATGAGGTTTGGAATGTGTGTGGAGTTTTCCTCCATCAGGAAGAGTCTGGCATTGCAAGATCACTGAAATTATTTTGAGACAATGTAAAAATCTATATGAAAAAATCAAATGTACTTATCTCTACCCCAACATTTGTAAACTTATCCAATTAAGGCATTACTTCATTAAACATCTACCCCATTTAATGCATGTTTACACAGACTGTTATCTAGGATGTTGAAATTGTTATTTTCCTAGTTTTTGTAAAAGTGTCAGCATCTTTAGAAATGTTTTCGATTAGGCAATGTTTTATCCATACTAATTTGTTCTTGATTTTATCCATTTTTTTCATATATTCGTTTCAATAGAAGCAAAATATAATGAAACACTATGAAAATAATAAATAAATGCTCATGATAAGAAATATTTCATTTTGTCTAACTATGACTTTTATCTGATTTTCCTTTATAAATTGTCATTTTTTCAGTCTGAGTATTGCTTTTTTTGAAACCGGACTCACAAATTTTACAGTAAATTTGTTATCTGAGTGAGCAATGGTTTCACTCTAAACCTGAGCCACAAAACTCCATTGAAGGGAATTGCTGAAATGAAGGAGAAACAGCCTTTTAGTCTGACAGAGACTGTGATTTGTGACACAAAGCTTATTGGCAGGCTCATTAGTAAAGTGTTGGTAGACAAGAAAATCATGGCTTTACACAGGAATTCCCATTCATGTTGGAAATGTCCGCCCTTGTTTGTGTCAAATATTCAGAAAAAAAGCCTAACTGATACCATTGTTTGTTTGTTTACTTTCTACTGGGCTTGATTTCATGGTGGGTTAAAGTTCCTGGAGGTCATACAATAAGAATACATACTTATGTAAAATGTGGAATTGGCGTATGGTATTCAACTTAAGTTGCTTCAAACATATACTCATAAAGATAAAGTTACAGAAATTGCTTTATAAATGTAGATAATGATGGAAAAAACTCATGGCATCACTAACTGGATGATACATCCACTATATGGTAATTAGTAATGTCATGATGGCTGTCACATGAAGCTGCACACCAAACTTGGAAGATAAACATGGAGGACAAGATAGCTTAGTCCACAATCAAAATTACAGGCAAAACAAAAAAAGAAAGATACATTGCCAACTTTATCACAGTCTAGACATATTTCTGTTGTTGAACAGTAATTCTGAGTAACAGAATTGTCAGAAGAGTAGAATGGATGTATCTTAACACACAATGAATTTGCAAATCGACTTCTTGAAAGGCAAGTTTCACTTTCCATTTGGATAAGGTATCCTAATTCTGTAAGATTTTTTTTTCATTAATTATGAAACCGGTATACCCTCTTGTTTTTTCTGTGTAAGTTCTACATTGCCAACAGTACATTCTGGCTACTTCGATGTAGACACTTCAGTGCTGAAGCGTGTATTTTTGTTTTCAGTGCGCATTCTGAGTATCATGTGACCCGTTATCTATAGGTTCACGCTATATTTAGATTCTGTTGTTTTGCCATCAGATTTGTATAAGATGAAAAATTCCCAAAATTCATCTAATATGATATTGGTTTCTTTGCTAAAATATTAAATTAATGCATATTCCTTTGTTTTCGTAGGTTCCAAAAAATAATACTATGACATCCAGAAACTTAAATCCTAATTGATTGAAACGTTAAAGGGCTCTTTTTCAGATGAGAATATTTGAAAGTAAAGATTTAATGTCATTAAAACAATACAGTTTATGTATTCTTGTATGATATACCATTAAAAGTAGTAATTTAATGCAAGATTTTTTGAAGAAGTGTCAATAGTCAATATATCCAATTATCTACATACTTTAACCAATTACCAAACAATAACAACATTTAACCCCTTTGTTGCAGACGACTCTGGAAAACACTGTAGGAATAGGAGAAATTGCTCTTAATGAGCAATTTCTCCTTTTCCCACAATGTTTTCTACTCTATCAAAAGATTATTTATCAATTATATCACATTTTGAAATGTGGTCTGCAAACTCTCTCAATTTGGAAGTCGAAAATTTGGTGTTTTGGTAAAGGGTTAATTTAGCAGTATATCTCAAGGCCATAATGCTTTTTGACTTAGATACATGATCATTAATTCACAATATACAGGGATTTATTTGAAATATTTATAAACAAATTTATTTTGCTTCCAATGGCTGTTTCCAGTGCGTATTATACAACAGTACAGCTTTAGAGTTCAATGCAAGACATATAGTAAGTGCCTCACGAACATGAATCACTTACCAAAGTATCGCATTGATCCCTCGACTGCTGCTGTTGTACAGTTTTAACGAAATTGAATTTTAACCCTTTCCCAAACAATAAATTTTTGACTTTCCAAATTGAAAAGAGTTTGCAGACTGGCCATTTCAAATGTGCTGAAATTGAAAATAATCTTTCTGATAGGGCAGAAAAGATTAGGAAAAAGGAAAAATTGCTCTGCTAAGCAGCAATTTCTCCTTTCCACAATAATGTTTTCTGAAAGTCACTGCAAACAAAGTGGCCAAATGTCGTCATTGTTTGGGAAAGGCTAACACCAAAACTTCTCACATCTGTGACAAATAAGCAGCTTTAAGTTGTTCTTTTTTATACAGTTTGTATGTTAAATTTCTTATCAAATAATGATGAAACTGCAATAATGGACATTTTTTTTTCCTTAAATTTGGCAATATGAAAAAAGGGAATATACACTAGGCGTCATATTCTGTCTGCATTTCTGATCTGGTAAAATGGAAATTAGACAAGGTTTTGTCTTGGAATAAGATCCTGGCTCGTTTATTCTGATTTGTTTTTTCTGGGGTCCATGGAAGACATATGACCAGTGCCCAAGTGAATTAAATTGGCAGTGATAGTATCTCTAGAATCATCTACCTCGCGTATAATTGATAAAATGTCCCAATAGGGCCAGTAGAAGATCAGGTTTGTACGGGAATGATTGAAGGAAATGGTTGCCTGTTTGACAGGGGAGGTTATATCTATCACACGAGATTTGCTATGTAATTACTTGGAACAAAGTATGGCTCAACCTTATCCATTTACGAAGTTTTTGGGGGAAGTTATCTTACATCAGTATAGATGTTCCTGCCCCATGCCTTGTTATGAGTGACCTGTTGAACAACAATTGAAATTTGTAAGAGTGGATTACTCGGTAAAACCACATGCCTCTGGTTAACCCCTTACCAAACACCAAATTTTTGACTATACCAAATTGAAAGAGTTTGCGGACGACATTCCAAAATGTGATGAAATAGAAAAATAATCTTCTGATACGGTAGAAAACATTGTGGGAAAAGGAAACATTGCTTGTTAAGAGCAATTCCTCCTTTTCCCACAATGTTTTCCAGAGTTATCTGCAATAAACTGGTCAAATGTCATTATTGTTTAGTAATGGGTTAAAGTGAAAAAAGTTTGCAGGAAATGGAGAAAAGGGGGCTTTCTTCTATAACAGAAATGTGATTTATCATCCCTTGACTGTTTGATTATTGTGGTAGAGTAATTTGGAATCCATGTTTTCGCTCTATAATTCAATGCAACTCAAAGTCTGTTAATAGTAGTTCGTTCATTCTCCACCAAGCTCACCAGGAACGTAGGGGCAGTGTCCCCAGAAAGATAATGTCACGTTTTCCCAGGGGTTTCTTCTAGAAGTCGAGAAACAGACGTTCAAAGTTTTTGCTCTATACCCTCAATTCAAATTCAAACTTTTTAATTTGGGTCCTTGCTAAGATTAATTTCATGCTCTTAAAATATTTCGTCTACTGTTGCTTTCAATTTGGACCAATTACACCATTGCAAAGTAGGAAAGTGGAAGAATTCAAACTAATAATGTAGAGGTCCCAAAGAAAAAAGTACCAGAGTAAATCAAATTGCTTTTAGTGAGGAGGTTGAACTTCCCTCCAAAGAAATTGCATTTTCGAACCGAACTAAGTCAACGAAACCTTTCTCTGGTGCATGATGGTCTATGCGGAATACTCTAGTAAACAACTAGCAAGATAACAATGAAAATGAGCCATCATTGATCAAAATGATTGATTTTATCGTGAAAAGTGTAAATGATCACAAACAAACAAATGTCTCTTTATCAAGCTTCTTGTGATTCTTACCTTCCTTTGTATAAATGATTTTCAAGACAGCCATATATGTGAGGAAGAAGGGAATTCCTGCTTCAACTGTAAATGATCTATTGTGATTTAATGAATTTTCCAAAGACCTTAGAATGAAATGCATAATAGAATCAGGAAAGATTGGGAGAGATTGATGAGTTAGAGATTGAATTTAAAAAGGATGAAGGAGATGAAATTGAGGATCTCAAGTTCGCAATGCAAATATGTGTACTTATACCCTTATATTGCCTGATCCCACTTCATACTTAAGCAAACAGGTTAGATCCAGGCCAGCCACCAAGTAAATTGGCACCTGACCTGAAATCAAACCTGTTTGCTACTTTGAGTATCTTTCCCCATCGAATTAATCAGATATTAAGGATTTTGCAAAGCAGATGACACACATTGAAGCCTTGAAATGAACGAAAAACATTGTTATAAACTTTTTATGATAATTGAATAGAAATTGTCACAAGAAGATGATCTTAGTTGTTCCTTTTCAAATTAAAATATATAAATTTACTTTTGCTAAAGAAGGGTTACGATACTCAATTAGTTAGCTTTTTTTGGCGGAATCCTTTTTCACTTCAAGGACACCTGGTTGCTCCTCAACTTTGTTAATAATAAAATAAATGAAATTTTGTAAATCTGCTGCAAAAAGTTTTAGAAACCATTTGTTACAAAAGGATAAAATACATTGTACTCAAAATGACCAATTCTATCACTGTCGCAATTGCTTTTATCAAATATTCAAAAAGAAAATGCACTTTCTTCTTGCTGTTGCTCTCACTTTAGACCAAACACAAGTTTCATTATGGGGCAATTGGCTAAATTTTAGACTTAATCAATTAATGCACTACTTGATTGTTCTATAGGTCATTGGCATTGGGGCAAAGTGATACAATTAATGAGAATCAATGAATTGTTTTAATTTTGCACGCTTTAATTGGGTCTTACTAATGTTTGGATGAGTAAAACTCTCTTTGTCAAAATGATTCTAATTTGTAGATTGTCAGTGATCGTGGAAGGAAAATTGTGTATTATTCGTATTAACCCATTTCCAAACAATGACGACATTTGACCAGTTTGTTGCAGGTGACTTTGGAAAACATTGTGGGAAAAGGAGAAATTGCTCTTAACGAACAATTTCTACTTTAACCACAATGTTTTCTGTCCTATCCCTATCCCAGAAGATTATTTTTCAATTTCATCATATTTTGAAATGTTGTCTGCAAATTTTCAATTCGGGACAGACGAAAATGTGTTGTTTGGTAAAGGATTAAAGCATATTGATGCACTTGATAGTGTACTGACTGTCATATAGATCAATTACATGAACTCAAATGAATCAATTAATTCTAATTTACTACCTTTTTGATATTTTGTGACCAAAAACATGAGTAAGGACTTTTTTATATCTAAATTGGATGCAATGAAAAGGATGAAACTTTTCGTTCTGTGTTATTTTTCGTTTTGTCATGAAGGTTTCTGGAAAACAATATGCGGACATGTTCAAATTACAAATATTGGGAAAGATTAATGAGAGTGAATTCTCAAACTAGAGACATCTGTACTCCAAGTCAGTCCCACTGGTGTCCTGCATGGCCCATTTGACTGAGGTGGTGGAGTTTGAAATTGTGGGCTCAGTCAATCTGAACACATAAGGTTTATCCAATGAATTGCCTCTGAGATAATAGAGATGCCGCCATATTGTTTCTCGTGAGACTAATGTCATCGTACTTTCGTTTCCAAATATAGTTCTTGAATTCGAAATCTAAATAGTCATTTATTTTGATGAAAGAAACAGTTACATATATCACAACTTTTATTGTCACTATTATGTATGAGTTACCGATAAAACATTATTAGAAATGATGCTTGACACTTACATATACATTAAACTACTTAACGTGGATGCTTATAGGAAATGTGTTATAAGCTTTACAAAAATATGGTAACCTTACACTTATATTCGAGGTGTGTTTCTCAGCTCACAGAAATACCCGCGTAGTTCCGATTGGGTCTCAGTTTCTAGCCCCACCAATGCCTTTGGTTACTCAGGGTTTCCTTGTTCAACAGACTTCAGAGCCCTAGCCTAGTACTGGTGAATCCGAGAAAACTGTAACATAACTGACATATTGTTGACATGGCATTAAATCTCATATTAACAATCATTCCCAATACAGACTGAGATTACATGGCTATGGAATTGTGGAAAGCATTGAAAATAGTGAAAGGGGGGGCCTTATTGTATTGTCATTTCTGCATGAATACCTTAGTATCAGAAGATTACGAGGAAAATCACTCATTCTGTCAGCATGCTGATTTCCCTCTCTGTCAGGGATCAATAGGACACAGCAGTCTTAACCCTTAGAATGTTGGGTAATTTTCTAAAAATAGATTTTTGTGTCGTCTGCTATCCAAAACCTTAAATATCTGCTTAATTTTCATGAGGAAAGATACTCAGAGAAGCAAACAGGTTTAGATCACAGGCCAGCCGCCAATTTACTTGGCAGCTGGCCTGGATCTAACCTATTTGCATAAGCATGAAGTTAGTTCCAGCAATATAATATAAGGGTTAATTTAGATTGTGCTTACACTTGATTCTTTCTGCAAAGATATAGATCTGAAGGGGAAATCCCCCTCTAATAACACTGCCAATTTGGCTGGCCCGGCTGAGAACATGTGGTTTTTCAACCTATAATTGCTTATTTCATTTTGGACTTGTGCTAATGTAAAGAGTCAAAAGTTTGTGATTGGAAATTTGAAAACTCCCATGGCTTTTCTCCAAGCAAGATAAGATGTTTGTTCCTTGGAAATTGTCTTTTGTAAATGCTTTTGAAATGGATTTGTCACTGATAATTGGTTATCTCTTAGGTCATCACTCATTTTCATGTTATAATGAACGTCACAGACTTATCCTTTATGTAAGGAGAATCTGACAGATTTATAAACAAATGAAATGCATATCATAGGGTAACAAGGGTATATCAAGGGTTCTATATAAGCCGTTTGGTTGGTACTACATAAAGGTGAAGGACTAAACTTCTTGAGCCTCTCACTGAAGCCTTTTTGAATAGATTCTAACCCTTATAGTGCTGGAACCAACTTCATGCTTATGCAAACAGGTTGGATCCAGGCCAGCTGCCAATTTACTTGGCAGCTGACCTGTGATCTGACCTGTTTGCTACTCTGAGTATCTTTCGTCACCAAAATTAATCAGATATTTAAGGTTGTGGTATGTAGACGTTTCAAAAACCTATTTTTAGAAAAATTTCCCAGCATTCTCAGGGCTGTTGATGGGGAGAGTTCAGTGTCCTAGAACCATGAAAACTTAATATAGATGCAGTTCCGGATTCTTGTTCCTATCTTGATATTCATTCTTATTGTTCTTGAGAACCAAAATTGAAAAAGGTTAAATTGATGATTGTGCTCACATACAGTAAAATCTTGGGAGTTCTAGTGCAATTGAAATAGAACATGAAAATGCATCTAATATCCTTTTTAAGAGTGAGTGTGGCGGTAACAAAGTCAAATTATGCTTTTAGAAGTGTTAGATTGATTAGATTTGTCTAGAATTAGGGATATAACGAGATATGTAGTGACATGCAGGGAGAATTTCGTTTTATGTCGAGAACCGTTGAATTTAAATATCAAGGTATCATTCCAAGTTGATGTTGTCATAGCCCTATAGTTTGTATGTATCATGTCCCAAATTGAAAGAGCTTGCAGACGACATTTCAAACATGGTGAAATTGAAAAATAATCTTTTGATAGGGCAGAAAACATTGCGGGAAAAGGAGAAATTGCTCATTACATGCAATTTCTCCTTTTTCCTCAACCTTTCCAAAAGTCTTCTGCAACAGACTGGTCAAATGTTGTCATTGTTTGGTATTGGGTAGTATTTTGTGGATTATTATCTGAATTCTCCAGAAAAGACAATTCTTTGAAGTACTTGTACTTAAAAAACTAGAATTATAAATAAAGAAGTTAGTCATCTTATCTGTACATCTTCTATGTATATGTACATGGGGTACCTTTTTATACAGGTTTTTTTGTTTCCTCTATTAGTTGGATTAGAATCTGAATTATATATTTTATATTTTAATTGATTCTAGTGTGATGGAGCTGATTAAAATTTCTTAATTGATTTTATATTTTAGGTGATTCTAGTGCAAAGGAATGCCAATGATTTAAATTTCTTAACCTTTTCACTACCTATAGCGCTGGATATATCCTGCGCACTTTAAACACCTTACATACCATGTCTGTCGTTAATAAATGGCAAAATATGGTTGTATGTATAGAAGCACTTAAGGTACACATTTGAGTATAGAAGGTTGGTTTATAGTGCACTGTGAAGCTTGATTTGGATTTTTATGAATCAGCGAAGTAATTTTAGCCTCTGTTACAGGTGATGCAGGGGTAAATTCTGTCTTTTCCCATTTCTCCCACATTTTCCCTTGGTAAACAAGAGAGTAACAAGGTCTGGTAGTGAAAAGGTTAATTGATTTTATGTTTCAGGTGATTCTACTGCAATGGTATTACGCCATTGCTATTCTAGTGCACTGAACGCCATTGATTAAACTTTCTTAATTGATTTTATGTTTCAGGTGATTCTACTGAAATGGAATGCCATTGATTAAAAAATTTAAATTGATTTTATGTTTCAGGTGATTCTACTGCAATGGAATGCCATTGATTAAAAAATTTAAATTGATTTTATGTTTCAGGTGATTCTACTGCAATGTAATATCATTGATTAAAATTTCTCAATGGATTTTATGTTTCAGTTGATTCTACTGCAATGCATAATGCCATTGATTAAAATGTCTTAATTGATTTTAATTGTTTCAGTTGATTCTAGTGGGATGAAACGCACTGATTAAAATTTCTACATTGATTTTATGTTTCAGGTGATTCTAGTGCGATGGAATGAGCCCTATCAGAAGCTAGCGACATGCGACTCTCAGGGAATTATATTTGTCTGGATCAAACATGAGGGGAGATGGTCCATTGAGCTCATCAACGACAGAAATAGTCAGGTGTGTACCCCTCCAATATCCAATCCTTCATTTGGGATTTTGTGACTGGTTTAACCCTTTACCAAACGCCGAATTCTTGACTGTCCCAAATTGAGAGAGTTTGCAGATGACATTTCAAAATGTGATGAAATTAGAAAATAATCTTCTGACATGGCAGAAAACATTGTGGGAAAATGAGAAACTGCTCGTTACGAGAAATGTCTCTTTTTCCCAACAATCTTTTCCAGAGTTGTCTGCATCAAACGTGTCAAACGTTGTTAATGTTCGGTAATGGGTTTAGGCAGAATACACATAATCTACCATTTGGAATTTCATTCTTTCTTAGGATTACTTCAGTCATACTAGGTATACGTCTGTCTAGGCTGGAACTATTCGATGCAAAGCGAATAGATCTGGCTCCAACCAATGTACATGTATACAGAGAACGACCAAACTAATTCGAAAAAGAAATAATTTCAAAACAGTGCATTATGGGCATTCTAGCTTTAACCATTTCTTAAAGGGTTGTGCTGTTAGTTTGAACAAAGATTTAATGAATAATAGGTTGAACTGATAAAAGCTTGGCTCAAACAAAGACGATTCATATGACAATAAATAAAAAAGATAAGTTAACGCTCATCTGTGTCCAACTGTGTTGACACATAATAGCAGCCTTGTGTGGGGAAGAAGGAGGGTTGGTAACACGTCATGCAAGAAACCCAAAAAATAATGGTAGTAATGGCTGCCCTCCACGGCACTCTGGGATATGGGGATAGAATTACATCTGGAAAACCAGTTTTGTGTCTAGTAATGGTTGTAATGGGTTTGATTCTTTAAATGGCACAAAACTTGGATATGGGGATAGAATGACACCTGAAAAAAAACAACAGTTTTGTTGCCAGAAATGGTTGTACTGGGTCTGATTCATTAAATACAATATCATAAGAAAAATTGTTAAAATCATCAATTAACCACAAATAGACAAACAGAAGCATGTAGATTTATTCAATACTGGCTATTATGTCAAAGTGTCAACATTTGAATTATTTGTAATGCTGCCTTTAGAGACCATATCTGTATTTGAACAGCACTAAATGACAACAATGTGTATTGATTGAGTCCATTGACAAATTTCTCAAGCCCTCATTAACTTTTGTCACCTGCAGACTGATATGTTTATTTGAGTCATGCAATGTGCAAATAGGATTTTCTTGATAAGAATTCCTTCCAGCTGACTAACCCTTAGAATACCGGGTAATTTTCTAAATAAATATTTTTGTACCATCTGCTTTCCCAAACCTTAGATGTCTGCTTAATTTTGTTGAAGAAAGATACTCAGAGAAGCAAAATGATAAGATCACAGACCAGCCACTAATTCACTCAGTGGCTGGCCTGGATCTAACTTGTTTGCATAAGCATGGAGTTGGTTCCAGCACTGTAAGGGCAAACAGAGTATTCTTACCATAATGAGTAATTTATCCTTTTATCATAGTGCAATGTAGTTTCTAAAGCCTCATGCAGTAGATGCTTAAAAGTTTTAATTAGTCTGATAATGTGGACTCATTGTGGTTCTTTGCACCTGCCCTTTCCCTAAATAACATGATGGAGCCTTCAAACAAGTGAGCTGGTTACTAGGGACAACTTGACAAACTTGACATAGGCTTTCATGTGTAACGAGGTTTGGTCGGACAGACTACCGGTTTACCTGTTGAGCTAGGCAAGCGGTTTTCCATGACTGTTGTAAATAAGAGTTTGATTAAAATTAAAAAACACTATACAATCTTAATAACTTTATTAGATGTTGATACAGATAAAGGCAATGAATTGTGGTGAACGCTTCCTTTATTACTAATAAGCTGCTGCACATTGGATAATAACCCAAACAAATCTAAAAATTCATCGTAACAAATATTGAGCATTACAATGTTGTACTTTCAGGTAACTGACTTTGCATGGTCGCATGATGGTAGGATGGCACTGATCTGTTACTGTGATGGTTTTGTCCTGGTTGGCTCGGTGGCTGGTCAGCGCTACTGGTCATCAATGCTCAATTTAGACAATACTTCAATTACCTGTGGGGTGTGGTCACCTGATGACCAAAAGGTGAGGTTTTTTTTGTTTGTTTTTTAATATATTACTATTCATTAGATCATCACCAATTTAGACAATACTTCAATTACCTGTGAGGTGTGGTCACTTGATGACCAAAAGGTGAGGTTTTTTTTGTTTTTGTTTTAATATATTACTATTCATTAGATCATCACCAGGACTGTTGAATCAATGAAATGTTTTCTCATATCTCATTGCTGATTTATACATGATCAACAACCTCTTTACAACTGGTGATACAGCTCAATTCCATGAGCTATTGAAACAAAGCTTAAATTAGCCAAAATAGAAAAGAAAGTTTAAAGGAATCTATTTTTATAGTGATGTTCTGCACTATAGCATCCTATAGAATGTTTGATTTTTTTGCTTTAAGATATGTCATTTATGCACTGTTGAGGGAGATACTTTCGACTTTTTCAACTTTTCATGTTGTCTTTTGTGGCTATGGTAGATATGAGTTATCTCCCTTACCAGTAATGATATAAACAAACAAATCTCACTGCAAACAAATATATATTCTCTATTTATTACTCCTTTTCCGACACAATACTCATATAATTGCTGCTACTGATTGAAGCCTTAATCAGGACAATACAATGATAACCTGACCACTTCAAGGTTATTTTTTCCTTGTCATATCCTTATAAGGTAATGCCATACTCAGACAATGATTTATAATGTGAAGTCTAATAAAAAGGATTTAATGATAATGTGACAGTAATAGGGTTTATGTATAAATACTTCAATCAATACTTAATGAAACAATAGTTCAATGACCTGAGAGGGGTGGTCACCAGAATATCAAAAGGTTGAGGTTTATGACCTATATGATTGTTGTATGTTCATTTTTCTTTCTCACTTTGAAAATAGAGAGGCTATGACCTTTGTATCTTTTGAAACATTAAGCTTTTCATTTTAGTGTATATTTATTTCTCTCTGTGAAACCAGCAAGCCTTTTGCTTTTGAAGATGTAATGGTGTGATACTCTTTGTTTTATATTCGTGTTTGTTATTACTCTGGATCAAATCAAGGGTTCAATGCAAGACTATAGTAAGTGCTTCATAAAGATGAAGCACTTACTATAGTCTTGCACTGAACCCTTGGAATGATCTGTGTAAATCGTTGTTGGCCATTCTACTAGATTATTGGAGCCTCCACGGCCTAGCGGTTAGAATACAGAACTTGAAAAAACATTTTAACCCCCTTTTCTGCAAGGTGTCACATCATGGAATTGGTGGACTTGGATTTCTGTGAGATGCAGTCATCCGGCTGATGTACAGATTACAGAAAAGTAGCTATCCAATTAATTCAGGAATCGTCAATTATCTATTTATATACAGTTTATATGCGGTAGATCTCAAAAGTGATGTCAAGGTTTTGGATTAAACTACATGTTAAATTACTGTAAACACACTTTAAAGAATTAAAATCAATTTAATTTTGTTTCTAATGACTATTCTTGAGTGCATATCATATGGGCCGTGTCACGCAAAAAGGGGCACTCGGACATATTAAAAAAGCGCTGACTCAGCTCTATCTTAGAGCTATTATTCCAGCATCTAGTCACGACAGTTATCATTTGTATTTATTTAAAGGTATAACTGGATGTCCTCTAAGATGGCAAACAGTGTAGCCCAAGACCAGCCGCCACGTCACTGACGTGGCGGCTGGTCTGGGGCTACACTGTTTGCTATGTCCGAGTGCCCCTTTTCGCGTGACGTGGCCCATATAACAGTTCATCTTTATTGAAGTCTTAAAGAAATTAATTGTTTAACTTCCAAATTTCCTCACATGTTAATATGCACCTTTAACCCTTAACCAAACGCCAAATTTTCTGCTGTCCCAAATTCAAAGAGTTTGCAGAAGACATTTCAAAATGAGATGAAATTTGAAAATAATCTTCTGTTAGAGTAGGAAAAATTGTGGGAACATTCCTTTCTCACAATGTTTTCCAAAATTGTCTGCAACAAACTTGACAAATGTCATTATTGTTTGGGAAAGGGCTAACACATTCCGCCTTGTGGGATTCTTAATTGAGCAAAATTGGAAGGAACAGCAAATGACAAAAGATATTGTGGGAAAAAAACTTCTATGATAGCAAGAAGAAATCAATGTGATAAAAGTAGAGATTTCTCATTAAGAGCAGTCTGTCTCTCTGTCACAGTAGTTTCTTTTGGAGCAGATTGGCCCAAGTAAGGTAATTGATAGAGCATAGAGTTTATCTCTTTGTCATACAATCTTGGATTGTTGAGGTTTCCTTCCAAGAAATTATGAAGTTATTTCTATAGCAATTTCACTTGTAAATTGCCAACTATTTGCTTTGGGGTAAGGATATTATCTTATTTGTGTTGTTAAGAGTTTAGTTAGAAAAAGTTTCATTGACTCATAGTGACAAAGTTTTAGTTTGTCTCAGCATTTTCAGAAATCGTGTCTGGAAGGATATCTAACGACACCTTTGTTTGAGAGAGTAATGATGTAATGAAATTATTTAGCATCAGGTGTTAAGCTCGCGTTTTTACCCTTAGAATGCTTGGTAATTTTCTATAAAAAAGACTTTTTTGCTGTCTGCTTTCCAAAACTTTAAATATCTGATTAATTTTGATGAAAAAAGATACTCAGATTAGCAAACAGGTAGGATCACAGGCCAGCCGCCAAATGAATTGGCGGCTGGCCTGGATCTAACCTGTTTGCATAAGCATGAAGTCGGTTCCAGCACTATAAGGGTTTTAAGATGGGAGTGTGGTCCAATTACCATAAAAAAGGAATATTGCATTCAATCCTGAAATATAAAACCAGAAAAAGGCTCATTTATAGTAAGATTGTGAAAGTTCTAAACTCTTTGACAATTAACATGAATAATATTAAACTCCCTTTTTAAAGAGGAACTGAGAGGGTAAATTATCCTCATAAGGATGTTTTTACAAGATTAAAGACAATCAGGTTTGTTTTAAATTTTAATTATCTAATTAAATAGTGCAGGTGTTCCATTGTCATTATAATGTTGTGTTTTGCTAATAATGCATTAATATATTGTTTCATAATTTATAACTCATTTTACCCAGTGTTTCAGTTTTTGGGCAACCTTCTGGCTTTAACCCTTACAGTGCTGGAACTGACTTCATCCTTATGCAATCAGGTTGGATCATAGGCCAGCCTGTTTGCTACTTTGAGTATTTTTCCTCATTAAAATTAAGCAGATATTTAAGGTTTTGTAAAGCAGATGACAAAAATCTATTTCCACAAATATAACTGAATTAATCTTGGCCAAATGCTTTACAAGCGTTAAAAGCTAAACGTGGTGTTATGAGGTACTTATTCATATATGATTTAACAAATAGTATCTTTTGAAATCTTTTGTGTATTGAGGGTGTAATGCAAGACTAAAGTAGGTCTTCAATGTTATGATGGGCTTAATTTAGTCTTGTATTAAACCCTTGAAATATGTGGGTTCAAATTTGTGATAGGTTTAACACTGTGATGTATATCATTTAATCACTTATATTATAACGATGTTTCTTGGATTTTTATACTAACTCTTGAAATGTTAGTATACCTAACAACTACAATATAAGGCTGCTTAGATTAAACTAGTTTAAATGTCAAGACAATACACAAGTTGTAGGGGTTATTTAGCATTGATGAGTTGCTTCCTACCTATCACAAACTATTTCCTTAAATTAAAAGCATGCCTGAATAACATCTAAGTTAAATCTTTGAAGAATGATCCAAAATCAATATGTCATTGTGGAAAATTGTATGATTTATGCGCTCATCCGGAAAAGGTCAATTAAACACAAAAGTAAAATAGGGAGACTTTAAGTAGTCACTATTACAGGTACTTGAAATCCATTTCCCGCCCCATCTCATTTTTATTCGAATTTTGTGAGTACTCCAAATTGAAAGCAACCATAGAGTTCAACCTTTAGTATGCTGGGTTATTTTCTGAAAAAAGATTATTCGGTCATCAGCTTTCCAAAACCTTAAATACCTGCTTCATTTTGATGGGTAAAGATACTCTAAGTAGCAAACAGGTTAGATCACAGGCCAGCCGCAAATTTTCTTTGTGGCTGACTTGATCCAACTTGATTGCATATGCATGAAGTCGGTTCCAGCACTATAAGGATTGAATATATTGGTTTATTTCCCCAAATATTACCTCTATTTTGGTAGAGCTAATCAGTAAAAGAGTAGGTGGCAATCTCAGGGATCATATGTCCTTATTTGATAGTTGTTCTATAGCTTACATTGGAAGACAAAGCATAGTAAGAAATGAAAGGTACCGGGTATTTTGTTAATTTGCCATAAAGTCAATTTATCTTCAATGAAAATTTCGCACATTGATGATAGCACTTAATTATCTTGGGTAAATTGTTTATCTTAATTGGTTATTGTGATTTCTCTTAAGGATTGGATTGAAATATTTAATTAGCAATTCTTCTACTCCTCGTTTTAAACATCTTTTATTGTTATTGCTTATTTGAAACTATCATTTGGGTTTTATTAATTAGAAAAAAGGAATGGATGTTACTAACAAGTCATCTTAAACTGTGATGTGAAACAGTCTTTTTCTAGGAGAATCCTTATGTGAATTTGAAGACTTAGACCTATTACAGCCAAATTTGCTCTCTTACCTGACTCACTGTTGAATGTTAGCCCTAAGAATGCTGGGTAATTTTCTAAAAATATATTTTTGTGTCGTTTGCTTTCTAAAACCTTAAATATCTGCTTAATTTTGATGAGGAAGGATACTCAAGAGTAGCAAACAGGTTAGATCACAGGCCAGCCGCCAATATACAAGTTGGTTCAAGCACTATAATGGTTAAACATTCATGGTTATAAGTGGACTTGATCGGATTGACCCAACCATTCACAGACTATTGTGCAGAATTGTGGATTGAAGGAGACAAATAGGCCTCTGTGGCCTAGTCTAGTGGTTAGAGTACAGAACTTGAAATCACATGGCCCCTCTCTACATGGGTTCAAATCCCGGCATGGGATATGGATTTTTATCAGAGGCAGTCTCCCGACTGACTATGTACCTTTTTGAATAACATCGATTGTGAAGGAAGCTTGGAGCTTGTTCATAGTCACTATCAACAACTGCTTCCTGGATACTAAACCAGTACTCGATCATGCCTAATTGTGGGTTAGTCCCGGCAATTTTCACCTCGCCTAACAGGGTTTCGAACCAAGGACCCTCTGTAAAAGAGGCCAACATTCTAACCTCTGCATAACTGTCTCCCACTATTGGAGTGCGGGGGGTTCTTCCTAGCTTGACCAGTCGTTATGGGCAGTTGAGTATGGGATGGGGTCTTCCACCATCAATAAGAAATTGGAACATAACTGAAACAAGGTTGATGCAATGTAATTAAAACCCATATATAAACATATTTGGTGAGTCACAGAATGAGGGAAATGGCTTGGTCTGTCTGCTCCCAGTGGCAGTGGATTGATTAATTGTCAATTCACTGTTTACCTAGATTATAAGATTATAGGATTGGACTTGTGGGTTTTATGGATTGGGTAATGACTTCCCCTTAGCAACCCTCTCAACAGATTTGGCTGATAATTCTCTTTTAACAATTGAAGTGAAAAAATGATTGGTAAGGTGAATTTGTGTGTTAACCCATTACCAAACAATAACTACATTTGACTAGTTTGTTGCAGACGCCTCTGGAAAATGTTGCGAGAAAAGTAGAAATTTTTTTTTTTCTTGATGAGCAATTTCTCCTTTTCCCACAATGTTTTCTGCCCAATCAGAAGGTTATTTTCAATTTAATCACATTTTGAAATGTCATTTGCAAACTCTTTCGATTTGGGACAGTTGAAAATTTGGCGCTTGGTAAAGGGTTAAAGACTTTGTTAAAAGAAGAGAAATTGTTAAAAGCAGGTAATTTCTGTTGCATTTTAAGGTAATCCAGTTATAAAGTTTTATTTTGCTCACTCACTTAATATAAAAGATAGTTAGATTGCAAAAGAGTTACCTTAGAT
Source organism: Cerastoderma edule (assembly GCA_947846245.1). Lineage (NCBI taxonomy): Eukaryota > Metazoa > Mollusca > Bivalvia > Cardiida > Cardiidae > Cerastoderma > Cerastoderma edule. The sequence continues at coordinate 35,296,546 of OX401407.1, read as the reverse complement.
TTTTATAAAACGGAAAAACATGCCACCCACAATGAAAATGCATTCTTCTTTTTTCTCAATGTTTTTAACCCTTATAGTGCTGGAACTGACTTCATGCCTATGCCAACAGGTTAGATCCAGGTCAGCCACCAAGTAAATTGGTGCCTGGCCTGTGATCTAACCTGTACTTGTCTTGTATGTCTTTCGGGCAAAAAAAAAATCAGATATTTAAGGTTTTTGGAAGCAGTGGACAAAAAAAACAATTCTTAGAAAATAACCAAGCATTCTTAGGGTTAAATATCACTACTGTATGGTTGTTTAACCCTTTACCAAACAATAACGACATTTACCCACTTTTTTGTAGACCACTCTGGAAAACATTGTGGGAAAAGGAGAAATTGGTCGTAACAAGCAATTTTTCCTTTCCCCACAATGTTTTCTGCCCTATCAGAAGATTTATCTTTCAATTTCATCACATTTTGAAATGTCGTCTGCTAACTCTTTTAAGTTGGGACAGTCGAAAATTTGGCGTTTGGTAAAGCGTTAAAGATGTTCCTACAAAATTTGCTGGAAGAGTTAAAGTGGAGTGTTTTTAGACCAGAACCAAATGCCAGCCATCGATCACATCAAGAAATGGTAGAATTATGCAGATCACTTCAACTATTATGTGTCTGCTATTGATCAATGGGATATGAATCAAATGGAACCTATGAATTTTGCAGATGAAAAATATTCATTTTCCATAACATAAAGCCATAAAAGTAATGCCCTTAGATACTTCCCAATTTGATAATGCAAGAATGTTCTGCACCTGGCAGATATGTTGCGCCTTCTGAAATTGCTTGGCAACTCTTTCCCACATGTTGAATTTTGCGTATGGTCCAAATTGAAAGAAACTGTAGACAGTAAATATGAAAGATGGACAAAAACATTGTCTGACATATTGGGTAGAAATCTTTCTGATGAAAGCAGAAATTATGAACAATTTCTTCTTATGTCACAACTATTTCTTGAGTTTTTTGCAACAAGCTAGTTAAAATGTGGTTCTATTAGGAAAGGGGGTTAATGCAACCCTAATTTATCATACAGTCTATTGTTAATGCCATTTAAGTAAATAACATAAAATTTGTCTAATATTTAAAAAGGAAATGAGAATTATATCTCAAAAATATTTTTGAATAAAAGTTGAGTATGATAGCATTGCCTCCATGTATTCTACACATTGCCACTTCTGCTGTAGAAAACTTTAAAACCAATTGTAACTCATGAAGGAATTGCTCATAATATGTTTTATAATTCATTTTTTTGTCAGATGAATATCACAGAATGTTTTTCTTACAGCTTTTGCTGTTTCTTTAAACTTTGACCAGTAACATATTTTGAAATGGTGAATAGGTGTTAACGTTGGTTTTTTTTAAATCATTTGCACAAGATTGGAAATGCCCATATTGGTGTGGTTTGGGCCAAGAGAAAGAAGGAGTTGCTTTGAAATCTACCGGCACCATTATTGCGAAACAAAATGCCAACATAACGGTCCTCACAATGAATTTGTTTGTCATATGAAAACCATACACTGGCCAGACTGGCGAGACAGAGGTAATCTGTAGACATAGAAGATGTGGAAACTGATAAAAGATACATCTAGCCTTTTTCCTCATTATATGCATTTTAAGAGACCTGCAGCAGAAAAAATTTGTTCTTCAAGATAATTAGGTAACTTTTGATGACATATCAGCATTTAAACCAATGCCCTGAAATAACAATTTGTAACCTGTCCTAATTGAGGTTTTGGAAAGCAGACGACACACAATATTTTTCTTTTAGAAAATGACCCAGCATTCTTAGGGTTAAAAATGAAGGAACGGAATACAGGGACCTGAAAATCTAAGACCTTGTGAATATTTTCCCTGTCTGTTGGCAGGGGACAAGAATCGTCGTTGACATCCCTGTTGAAGCTCTGTACATCAAAAGTACATTAAGCTTTGATATCCAACTATACAAACCAGGGGAACCTCTGTAATTAACTATTTCATTCCTGTAAAAACAAAGATATTTGTTTGTGTCGTCTGCTTTCAAAACCTTAAATATCTGCTTAATTTTGTAGTGGAAAGATACTCAGAGGAAAGGTTATTTATCATCCTTTATTAAAGTTCTATTTGATATGTATATAGATTTATTCTAAAAGACATCTACACAAATTTCCTTAGATTTTTTTTTTTTTTCAAAACTATCAAGATAACAGCTCTTTTTTCTCCAATAAAGATTCCAAATGTGTCCAAAATTTCAATTGCTCCTTTTGTCCCAAACATCTCAATCCAATCCCCATTTTATCATTGATTGTTTTCATTCTTTCTTTTTGTCATTGGCCATTACTTTTAATGACTCAAGTGGGAGAATGGGTAACAAATGATCAGGAACATACAAGTCACCTTCTCCTTTGTTCATTTGTTACAACTGATACCATCACAATCAAAACACCTACGTTAGGTTTGAGTGTGAACCTGTCACAAATTTGTGCTCAAGGTTATTTGAAAAATCAAGCCTTTTCATCATTTGCATATATGGAAATCTTGTGTGTCAAACTTCATCAGTGTGCCTTTTTATTCCAAGAATTACGAGTATTCATACTTGCATTGCGGTCTGAAGAGGATCTTTGATTGAATGACAGTGTTCATTAACTGTGATATATTTTATTATCGAATCACCCAATTTGCTGCTGGATAATCAAAATGTCTTCAGACATTCTAGGTCTTCAATATGACCTATGGCAGTGTTTCATTTCTTGTCTGGTACCAATTATCTCCATACATTCTCATTTGTCATCCCTGCAGCCGAGGACAAGAGAAGCCATTGTAATGCATGAATAATCACTCATTATGAGCACTTTCTGCTTTTGTCAAAAGAGATTGTTGATGTTTTTCCAACAATATAAGTGGGATATGCATCTGCCACCTTAACCCTTTACCAAACGCCAAATTTTCGACTGTCCCCAAATTGAAAGAGTTTTCCAGACGACGTTTCAAAATGTGATAAAACTGGAAAGCTTGTAAAGTAATCTTCTGATAGTTATAAAACATTGTGGGAAAAGGACAAATTGCTCGTTACAAGCAATTTCTCCTTTTCCCACAGTGTTTTTCACAGGCGTCTGCAACATAGTGGTTAATTATCGTTATTGTTTGGTAATGGGTTAACAGAACTACATTCGTAGCCTTGCATAAACCCTGACACGTTTGCTAACAAAAATGGAAGTAACAAGATGAAGCAAAATTATGATGTCATGTGTGACATAAAAGAAATGATAAAATTACTATGCATTGTCTGATGACCTTTCGGATTCCAAGACACCACTGTCTACTCTCTATCATTCCATTAGTCCCTATAGAATTTTGTAATGAGTCAAAATTCAATTAATTAGTAATACAACCATATTTGTAAACTTTGACAAATCACATTCCTTTTCAAACTTCGAGAAAAATCCTTTTAGACAAATGTAGCTTTGGGCAACTCCTTATAAGATTAGTCGTAAGCAGGTCCATTTTGAAATGTAGATCTCGAGGTAGACCTGACTCAGGTGATTTTCTAACTGCATTGGATAAAGTCAATGTGACAGGTTTTATTTGTCTCTCACAACTGACCTTTTATCGAGGGTTCAATGCAATACTATAGTAAGTGCTATATTAAATGCTTCACAATCATGAAGCACTTATTATAGCATTGCATTGAACCCTTGTTATGCTCATGCCCGAAAGCAGTCAGAGGCTTGGAATGAATGTTGTTGAATACTGGTGAGGAAATACCAGGAGCATGGATAGGTGCACTGACTGATGGGATGTAACTGAGACACTGTTGAAAACGATGTATAACTCCAATCCAACTAAACAACTTTTTTGATGCTATGGTGCCAAAGATCTTCATGTCAAAGTTTAACACATTACAATGTAAGTGTCATATTATAACTCAAAACTTGTTGATGTGATGTAAAAAAAGAAAATGAAACAAACTCACACACCACAAAGCGATTTTTATCTGCTCTAAATATTCTTGGATTTGAACCGTGCAGAGAGATGCCATCCCTCCCTCACCTTATTGTGATTTTTAAATTAAAAGTTCAAGTCACTACCCACCATCAATATTTATTTCATTTTGATTCAAATTCAACAAACCAGTAATCAAATTACTTAGAAATCATTAAAGCATATAAATGAAATACTAATGGTAAAAATGCCTTGTGTTAAAGGAGAAATGTATCTATTATTGTCATATTATATGAACATATTATTGTCTGTCAGAGGGAAAAAACAACATCCAGCAAGCTGTTGCTCTCAACTTGAACCAGTCACAGACTTATCCATTATGAATGAATGGAGGTTAAACCAACCTTTTAAATCAAGACAAGGGCTCTGTGCCAGGAAATAATGCTTTCATTCAATAACAAAAACATGTGACCAATATAAATGTCATAGCATGTGATTTATTACATTGGTTATTTAATTCTGGAAAATTTAAACTGGCTATACAAACAGAAAACAAATATGCTGGTCTTTGTTTGTTCTGAAATCAGAAGCTGATTGTTGTTAACTCTGTTCTTCTTTAGACATATTTTTTTCATTGCCAGATATAAATTTACACAAAATGGAAAAACAGTATTGAACCATTTTAGCCAATATATGGGTTGAGCTTAAAGATCTTAAATTTAGTTTAAGCTCTCCCCTTGCTTAAATGCAAACTGATCTGCACTTTTACCACATGCATTTATCAAAACCCTGATGATTTGCACAACATGACGGTATTGGGTAGAAATCATTGTGACCAAAGGATAAATTGATCATTAGAAGCAATTTATCCTTTTTTAAAATATGTTATTTAATGTTTTTTAATATATGTTACAGCAGCAAATATGTCAATGTGAGATTATATGTAGTAAGGGGTTAACCTTTTACCAAACGTCAAATTTTCAGCTGTCCCAAATTGAAATATTTTGCAGACAACATTTCAAAATGTGATGAATTTGGAAAATAACCTTCTGGTAGAGAAGAAAACATTGTGGGACAAGGAGAAATTGCTCGACACAAGCAATTTCTCCTTGTTCCACTATGTTTTCCAGAGTGGTCTGCAACAAATGGGTTAAATGCCGTTATTGTTTGGTAGTGGGATAAAAAAACGATAAATCTCTCCAATTTCAGGTAATGTTTGGCACAACAGATGGACAGATCATTGTGATGTCATCCACGGGTGCAATGGTTTCGCAGATAACGATCCATGAAGGCATGGAGATAAGTGCCCTCTCCTGGTCATGTGAGAAATTCAACATGGAGGAGACGGACAATGAGCAGGACACAGGGGTGAAGGTCACAGCTGACTCAGGTAAAACATAGAGGATACTGAACAGTGTCTCATTAACCCTTTACCAAAAAGCCAAATTTTCGACTGTCCCAAATCGAAAGAGTTTGCAGATGACATTTCAAAATGTGATGAAATTGAAAAATATTCTTCTTATAGGGCAGAATAATATTGTGGGAAAAGGAAAAATTGCTCGTTTAGAGCAATTTCTCCTTTTCCCACTATGTTTTCCAAAGTTGTCCGCAATAAACTGGTGAAATGTTGTTATTGTTTGGTAGTGCGTTAATTTGTGTTGAATTATATCACACATATGGGTTATTATTTGATAACTGAATGCCATGCATGACCAAGTGGTAAAGGTGATAGACTTATGTTAGGGGTTTAAGATTTGAGCCCTAATTGCCTTGCTGGTTATTTCGGAATATCCTTTGGCAAGAAACTTCAAAGCCCTAGCCTAGTATTGGTGAAACCAAGGAAAGCCAAAATAAAACTTAAAAATTATTGACATGGCATTTATACCCATACAAAATTCAGTCCAAAATGATCCATACTTGTCAAATAAATTTTGAAGAAAGTAGGGTGCAGTGGCCTTGCTTCTTGGAGACATTCCCTCTTCAAAATTAGCAGATATTTAAGGTTTTGAAAAGCAGATGACACCAAAATCTTTTTTTTTTAAAAAGAAAATACCCAGCATTCTAAGAGTTAAATCTATGTTCATTTTTTATCGGTGCTGTCAAGGTCATCTTTGGCCGACCAACGCATTGCCTCCCAGAAAGAATATGTTAAGTGGGGTTGCTTTTAATTTTTGGACCATTAATAAAACTTTATTGGGAATTCATATGGCTGATATGAATATGAGCCACAGGATGATCTCAAGTAGAGATGTTATCCAATAAGACAGAAACACACCCAGCACTAATGTTATAGTCTTGTCCGAATTATGAGACATTCTGTTTGACTTCACACACAGTAATCCAATTTCAGATCCCTGTGGTTACCACAATGAAAAGAGAGTGTAAAAACACACAAAACTGTCAGAAAATATTGCAACAATGCAAACCTACCATCTCAGTCATAAGGGATGGGTTAGAAAGTCATATTGGACATTTGCCTCTTCCTGATGGTCACAGAGGTTTTCAATATGAGCTCATATGTTTCAAATGCCGTGTGTTCAAATCCTGGCTAGGTCATTGAACCTTAGAATGCTGAATAATTTTCTCAAAATAGATTTTTGTGTTGTCTGCTTTCCAAAACCTTAAATGTATGCTTAATTTTGATGAGGAAAGATACTCAGAGTAGCAAACAGGTTGGATAACAGACCAGTCACCAAGTTAATTGGCGGATGGCCTGGATCTAACCTGTTTGCAAAAGCATGAAGTCGGTATGAGCACTGTAAGGGTAGAAAGAGGAACTAATAGTAGAAATTACTTTTCCTATGAATGGGCCTAGCTCTTTAATCTATTGTTTAGAATACAAAAATTGAAATCGCTAAGCCCCTTCCATCGTGGATTCAAAACACTGTTACAGTAGGTTTCAATTATATGAGAGGTAGTTCTTCAAGCTGACTTACAGAGTACCAATATAGTTCTACTCAGCTTGACCATTTCTTATAAGAAGTTTGATAGAGGTCTTCCACCATTAATGATAAGAGGGGCAAGTGAAACATTTGTGGTGTGATGAGAAAGTGACAATTGTTGTAATTGTGCATGATGTAAAAAAAAAATTAAGCAAACTGATTTCTTCATGGTAATCCTTGTTTTGAGTACAGTCTGACAACAGATTCAGACCAGATAAGGTAAGCACTTGTTTGGTGCCATAAGACTTGAATATGTGGAATGTTTTTGTGATAAAACTGAAGAAATCAAAATTGTTATAGCTAGGTTATAACCTTTGGATCTGTTTTTAGACCCAAATCTTTGAATTCTAAATCTCCATGATTTCCTCATCAAAATGCCATGCTTTGACTTTAACCCATAATGAGGGCTTTTGCTTGTGAGTTCTCAGTGAAGGCAATTTGTCTTTCTATCTATTGTTACAGTGAAACTGTACATTTCATATGGCTTCCCAAAGATTGGCAATTTCAACAATTATACAAATTTGAAATCGAATAGTTTCTTGAAATCAGACTTTCAATGTGAAAATACACTTCAAAGATATTTTTTTCAGAGGCATGAATTTGTTATTTTTGGAAAAACGTAAAATTACACTTCAAAGATATTGTTTCATGGGAATTAATTTGATATATTTTGAAAAAATGTAAAAAACACTTGACAGATATTGTTTCATAGGTATGAATTTTTTATTTGGAGAAAAAATGTCAATATAAGATATATTTCTTTTTCAACAATTATTCCAAGTCATCTGCAGCAGACTGTTCAGATTCAAAAATTGTTAAACAAAGGATTAATGCGAATGGTTTAATCACAGATTCTCATGAAGACAAATCGTCTTTGAAATATGTAAGGAATATTGACCAAGCTTAACCTTTAGAATGATGGGTAATTTTTCTTGAAATAGATGTTTTTTGTTGTCTGCTTTCCAAAACTTTAAATTTCTTCTTAATTTTGATGAGGAAAGATACTCAAAGTAGCAAACAGGTTAGATCACAGGCCAGCTTCCAATTTACTTGGCGGCTGGTCTGGATCTTACCTGTTTGCATAAGCATGAAGTCGGTTCCAGCACTATAAGGGTTAATGTTCTAAACATGTGACTTTTTTATTCCAAAAGCAGAAATTGCTAATGACTAAATGAATGAGGCCATGCCAGTCAGAAATCTTCTTTTCAAGATGATTATGTTTTCTATATCAAAGCGAGATTTTTATCAAAGAACAGATCAAATGAGACGTTTTGATCCCCTGAAACTATTCCATGTTGCTGCAAGCAAAACTATCCTCTATATATTTTACTTTCATTCACATTTAGCAGACAATTATTTGTTGTGTACGAGTTCTCAGTTTTCTTGTCAGAATATGTCTTACTCAATTTCAAATTGAAAGCAACGAGAGCAACATCTACCACTGTTTAGTATTGTTTTCTGTTGTTGCTTTTTGAAGAAGCTTCATCATGAAACAGCCTTTTACTTCATAAACATTAATAAGGAGTTTAATCCTTAGAATGCTGAAGAAATTTCTAAAAACAAATTTTTGTGTCATCTGCTTTCCAAAACCCTATATATCTGCTTAATTTTGTTGTATATAGATACTCAGAGTAGCAAACTGGTAAGATCATAGGCCGACTGCCAATTTACTTGGCGGCTTGTCTGGATCTAGCCTGTTCGTATAAGCATGAAGTCGGTTTCATCACTGAAAGGGTTAATACTCCTACAGCAAAAGTTTGAGCAAGCAAGGGTGACTAAAGGAGAAATTGTTCATTAAAAGCAAATCGTAATTCTGTTACAGTGGCTTCTAACCGCTAGAAAGTTCGTTGGATAAAAAGGTTATTTTATTATAGTGTCACCCCTATTAAAGGGCCAGCTAGTTTTGACTTATGAGAAACTTTTCACTGGTTAAACCATGTACCTCCCAACTTCCATCATTATGCCAGGCGCCTAGCGGATATTAGTCGGTAACCATTCAATTGAACTAGCTCAACGCTCACAATCCGGCCATTTTGGAACAAGTCCCACAAGAACCATTCTCCAGATCAATGCCCCCCGTGGGGCTCAAACCTTCTCGAGGCGTATGCCTTTACCACTAGGCCACAGTGACGGATGTGAAATATTTGTTGTCTTATCTGTTGCTCTCAGTCATATGGGACCAGTCACAAAATCAATTTGAAAGTGAGCATAGTAAAGGGTTTTATATTGGATGCGTTCAAGACCAGACATGAGATGACAGGTTAAAAGAAATATTGGTTGATATTTTATAGTCTCTTCTACATAAACAGACATCTTGGAGACAATGTTGGAAGTCGTCTGCTAGTGTCAGGAGGGCAAGAAATGTCTCCACTGTTGATTGTTTTGGCGCCATGTCTCATCTCGGCTTGGACAGGTTTCCATTGAGATTTAACTTAAGTGTGTGTGACAGTTGATTATAAGTTGTTGCATGACGTAACACTCTTGTTGCATTGGGAGGGGGGCATGCTTAGAAACTTAGGAACTCTTTATCTCAAATTCTATAATATCTCACTTACACTTATCTACAGAAAAGACTTGAAAAAAATTCCCTATTGTCTCAATGTTTTCTATCCAAGTCTACACCAAAATCTATTTTAATGAAATTACCCAGTAATCTAAGGGTTAAAATGTACTGCCTGAAGTACTAATTAAAATATAAATATAAGGGCAGGCTTAACCCTTTCCCTAACACTAACTTTTCCTTTTCCCACAATGTTTTCTGCCCTATCAGAAGATTATTTTCCAATTTCATCACATTTTGAAATGTCATCTGCAAACTCTTTTAATTTGGGACAGTCGAAAATTTGGCGTTTGGGAAAGGGTTAAACGTCTGCAATGTCTGCAAGCATAGCGTGATGTTGTGATGGAGGACTTTTACTATTAGGTAGACAACTGCTGTTTGTAGTATATTACACTCTGGGCATAATGAAGACAGCTCCATGAGACACTTTCCGAACATGCTGCGAAACAACTGCTTGTTGTCTTTTTTATTCAACCCTTTCCCAAACCATTATGACATTTAACGACTTTGTTGCAGACGACTTTAGAAAACATTGTGGGAAAAGTAGAAATTGCTTGTAACGAGCAATTTTTCCTTTTTCCACAAGGTTTTCTGCTCTCAATTTCATCACATTTTGAAATGTCGTCTGCAAACTCTTTCAATTTGGGACAGTCGAAAATTTGTTGTTTGGGAAAGGGTTAACCCCACCTTAGTTACTCTATAATACCTCAATTTTAGTACACTGTCTACAAAGGTCTCTGGACATTACTGTGACAAAAAGATAAATTGCTTCTAATGGTGCATTCTGTTTCATTTTGTCAAAATGGTTTCTACAGAATATCACAAAGAAAAATGTATTTGCTCATGCCTTTTTGTGTGTCTTTTTATGTTTCATGATGTTGCTTTCCATTTCAACCTATCACAATTTCCAATATGCGCAAATGGGCTTATATGGTAGAACCAAAATGGGTACGCCTTAATCATGCCAAAAAAGACATAACAAGCTAAAGACAAACCCAATTTTCATGTCAATTATTGTAGTGGTGCATCCCACATTTGTGGACGCTGGTTGATTGGAATAGAAAGGGTGGGGATCCAATAAGATGCATTGATTCACTTACTTGTCTGTGGTAACATTTAATTAATTGTAGTTACACCATTTGGTCAGTCTCCAGACACATTTACTTAACACCAGGATGTCAGCTTTAACCCTTTACCAAATACCAGAGCTTTATCTGTCAGAAATTGAAAGAGCTTGCAGAAGACATTTCAAAGTGTGATGAGATTGGAAAGAGAGTTGAAAACATTGTTCAAAAAGGAGAAATTGCTTGTTACGAGCAATTTCTCCTTTTGCTTAAATATTTTCAAGAGTCGTTTGCAACATATTTCTCAAATGTCGCTATTGTTTGGTAAAGGGTTAATACCAGGATGTCAGGGTCTATTGACGTTTCACCATTACAGGACCAACTCAAAGACAGACTACAGGCAGATTGTGATCACTGTGTGTGCTTTTGAACTTACGACTTTGAGCAGCCAGCACTTAACTGCTAACTGATGCTCAGAAAAGTAACCGGTGATTGAAATCATTCATTTTAACCCTTTGAATGCTGGATAATATTCTAGAAAAAGATTATTGCATCGTCTGCTTTCCAAAACCTTAAATATCTGCTATTTACTTTTGGGAAGGATACTCAGAGAAGCAAACAGGTTAGATCACATGCCAGTCGCCAATTTACTTGGCGGCTGGCCTGGATCTAACGTGTTTGCAGAAGCATGAACTCCGTTCCAGCTCTGTAAGGGCTAAGACAGACTGTAGGCAGACTGTGATCACTGTGCATCTGCTTTTAAACTTATGGCTTGGAGCCGCCTGAGAACTTAACCCTTTACCAAATGCCAAAATTTCTTCTGCATCAATATGAAAGAGTTTGCAGACGACATTTCAAAATGTGATGAAATTGAAAAACACACTTTTGATATAGAAAAAAACACTGTTGGAAAAGGAGAAATTGCTCGTTACAAGCAATTTCTCCTTTACCAATAATATTTTCAAGAGTTGCCTGCAACAAATTTCTCAAATGTCGCTATTGTTTGGGTTAACACCAGGATGTCAGCGTCTATTGACGTTCACCATTACATGACCAACTCAAAGACAGACTACAGGCAGATTGTGATTACTGTGTGTCTGCTTTTGAACTTATGACTTTGAGCAGCGAGCACTTAACTATTCTCCCCGTAAATGGGACTTTGTGACTTGTTCAAATTGAAAGCAGCAGAAGACAACAAATAGTAATGATAAGAATAAATGTTTTGTTGTTTTTTTAAATTGGGAAGAAACTTCCGTGACTATTTTAAGATATGGGAAAACAAAAGAAATAGAAGTTGCTCAAAACCACAAGCCAATTGGGCGGATGTTGGTGCACCATCCTTATCAACTCTACAATGCCACTCCCTTCCAATCTACCATGATAAAATAATATAAAAGCATAAATTAGAAAAAACATCCATATATATCAATAAGACAAAAATAACCAACATCATTAGATGCCCATAAATTATGATTTTGCAATTTGAAAAGGTAACATGCTTCCAACCAATGAAATGCACCCCTGCCCCAGATATGACCAAATTTTTTTGCAAATTTTCAACCGATTCTTCCAGTTCAATGATCCAGTCTCAAATGATACATAAATGAATCTCTTTAAAGGAAAAGTAACTGCCATCCTATCATACTCCCTCATTTTTAGGAAATCCAACAGTTTCCTTGTCTTCTAACTGATGAGCAGAGATTTAACCTTAGTCGAATGTTTCGTTGTCGGCTAACTGATGCTCAGAAAGTAACGACTGGTTGAATTATTCATATTAACTGATCCATCAATATTTTCCCTCTTATTCTGTTTCCAGGTGCAAGCTCCCCGGTGTCCGATAAAGTACATACTCTTGCTGTTTGTTTTAAATATGGTGCTCTATACTTCATGAATAACTATGACGATGTCTGCCCAAAGGTTGTTCACAGCTTATTGACAGGTATGTAATCCCCCCCCCCCCCACCTAACGCCACATTTTTGCGTCTTGCAGCAGATGAGTTTAAAAAAGCATTATGGCAAAAGGAAAAATTGCTTGTCACAAGCAATTTCTTCTTTTGCCACAATGCTTTTTCAATCTATTCCCATATCACAACAGCGGAACTGAAAGTTTTTTTCGCATGTTTACAAAGCTTTTCTAAAGTCTTCTGCTTCATGTAAAACAATGTCGTCTGCAGGTTGTAAAGTGTTGAAACTGGTAACAGAATAGGTTAACACCCTGAACTGAAGGTCTAGACCTCTGTTTCAATGTCTGCTAAACATGTCATAACAGCAGACAGTCTCACAGAAAGGTCTGAGGGTCATGACCTTTACCCCATTACCAAACATTAATGACATTTTACAACTTTCTTGAACAGACAGAATCTTGAAAACATTGTGGGAAGTTATGAGCAATTTCATCTTTTCCCACAATGGTTTTTTACCCTATCAGAAGATTCATTTTCAAATTTCATCGCATTTTCAATTTGTGGCTGTCGAAAATTTGGCATTTGGTAAAGGGTTAAACCATTTCCCAAAAATAGGATTTTGTGATGTGATGGGTGAAGAAATTTGTAACCTGGTAAAGGCAATATAGAGGAATTAGATTTAAAGCAGAAAAAACATAGACGTTATGGTCTTTTTTACTCCTCATTACCTCACAAATTGATAAAAAAAATAGACTGCTAAAATCCCAATGTTAAGAGTCAGCGACCTTTGAAATGGAGTCACATTTCTTGCCATTTTGTGGGAAACAAATATGCTTGAGGATACCAGGAGGCGCCTGCTATTGATTAGCTGTGTGGGGAAATACAAAAAAGTCCTCAATCCAGATAAACCCCCTTGATCTGGCAATGTAAAGACGTTCTCTTTCCCCTTTCTGATTAGAAAATTGGATGGGTATCACAAGGGAACAAAATAGGCTGTGTTGGCAGTCCCGTATCCTTTATCTTCATGTATATCTATATATCTATTTGTCAAAACTTCAACCCCCTCTTATTTTGCACAGGCGGAAGAAACCCCCACGCTAGTTTCGTATATGCAGAAGAAACCCCCACTCATATTTTGCATACGCGGAATAAACCCCCACTCATATCTATTGGGCGTATTATAGTGAAACTTAAAGGTAATTTGTTTGTTTTGATGAAGCGTTAATTCGTTAATTGGATGCAAACATGTACAATCCCCTTAACAGCAGATCCCTTTCATACTGTAATTACAGTGAAATTCACAGGTAATTGTTTGCTGTGGTGACGTGTTAATTACCTTCCATGATGCAAACATAACACCAACAATGACAATAATTAGTACATTTTTATGATTGTGACAACTTTTTGGGATCTAAAATGTTTTTTTCACCAACAATGTGCTTCAATATGTGCTTTATCTTGACTGTGTTTATTGCTATATAATACAGTATATGCTTGTTAGATTTATATAAATATATATAAATATCTATTAATGTGTTGTTGTCTATTTCAGTCCTCATTTTTATTTTTTTTAATTAGGTTTTTCTTTTCGTTTCTACTGCTGTTTTCAATAAAGACCTGTCACAAATTCCTTCATTTGGGCAATGTCTCGGTTCATTGTGATGTAGACATACAGGTGCTCTGGTTTCTTTTTCTCCTTTAGGCATAGATGACTTCAAATTACCATTATTTGTTCTCTGTGGAGATACCTTGATTTATTGGTAGAAACATTGATACCCACGATATCACTTAAATATGTTAAAAGCAGCAAAGACTACAATTCAACTGCCCAAAGGCATGTATTTGTCAAAGAACATTTTACAAATTTCTCCATAGCAGTAGACTTTGTAACTTATATTCGCATAGTTATGAGGCTAAAGTAAAGAATAATTTTAGTTTTTTTGTCAACTTCATGTCAGATGTAATCCTACCTAATGTATAGTGTATGGACGAATTGAGCTATTGAATGATGGATTAAATTGCTTAATTCTGTACTTCAATTCAGCTTGATTGAACACTTCTATAGAAGATAACTAAAACAAAATATGTCAAAAACAGAATTAACTAATCTCAAGGAATGGGTTAAGGTGACTTAAATAGACATGTTTGAGTCATTCCTAGACCATTGCAGATGGAAGCGAAGCATTTACTTATATGGAGAAAAATGTTCTTTTGTTACAATGTTTGTTTGGGTCATATATACATTAAACAATATTTCGAAAACCTTTTTTTCACCTTCACAAGAAACCGACATACATGTAGTTGGTTGTAAATTTGCTACAATCATCAGTGAGTAAATTGGACCGATGTCTGATGGAGCATTTTCCCTAATTATATTGTAACTGTCTGGGACAATTGCGCCAAGTACAAATCATCCCCGCCAAAGTTCCCCTGGTATTCTGTAAGGAAAAACATCGTTTCTTTGTGTATTGATTTCGGAGCTATGTACAAGGAACAAATTTGCAATTTACATGAAAAGATACCATACAAATCTTTCTGTTACAAATTTGGGGAAAATAGAAATGTCACCGATTTCCATACAGAAATGAGTTGATAAGAATTCAATCCCTATGTCCCATTGGGAATGTGTGACTTTGTGACCTTTCCAGAGTGTAAGCCATACTGGATCAAAACTAGGAAGCATGATGTAAAATGAAATTGTCTTTTTTGATATTTGAAAGAAACTATTGTTATTGGGAGAAATTTCTCATAAAAAGCAATTTTTCCTATGATAAAATTGCTTTGCTTTTTTTTTTTTACAACTTCTTATGCTGAATTTTTTTTAGATTGTGTCAATGAATGTAATAACTAATCCCTACACCATAATATGGAATTTTTGTGACAATTCAAAATTCAAAAAACAAAAAAAAAAGATAATAAATAGCATAGAACTTAGCATAGAAAGTATCAAGTTGTCTTTATCATATTGGGCATAAAAGTTTGTAACAAAAAAATGAAGTATTAATGCTCACAGTGTTTTCTAAAGGAAGCTCCAGCAGAAGGTTGTGGCAGAAGCTTGAAGCTTATTAAATCAATGGGTAAGAATCTCAGGTAGCAGGGTCCATTTTGCGACTTTTCAGTAATTCTGGTTTTTGCCCAATTGGCTATACAAGGAAGCATATTATTGAGAGTGAATGATATAAAGGGTATTATAACTTGATTCACAATCAATTAAGAAAAAATCAGCCTAACCCCTTACCTAATGATATCTCACATTTTACATCTACTGCAGAAAGCCTCACTGAAGTCACTGTAATGAATACATAAATGAACAATTCTATCTTTTGTCACAATGGTTTCTAATTTATACCATTAAGACAATGGTATTTTTTTAATGTCTCTTTTTGTCATCTTCTGTTGCTTTTAATTTTTACCAAGCTTATATTCCAATATGGGGGAATAGTTTTAACTAATTAACTCAGGAGATTAAAAAAGTGATAAATGAATGCTTATAGTGCAGGAATGGACTTCATGCTTATGCAAATATGTAAATTGGCTGCTGGCCTGTGATCTTACCTATTTGCTACTCTGAGTATCTTTCCTCAACAAAATTAAGCAGATATTTAAGGTTTTGGAAAGCAGATGACACAAGAATCTATTTTCAAAAAATTACCCTGTGTTCTAAGGGTTGATCTACAAGTGTTGTAAAGTAATATCCCAATATGGAACTGTTATTATACCTATACATAGAACATTTATCCCTTGTTACCATGCACTGCAGTGATTTTATTCATGCTGTCTATACATATTGGTGAAAGAGTTGTCGAAGAGTTGGGCATCAGTGTGTGTAATACGATTGTCGCACAATATCAACCTAATTACATGTTCAGCGTTCTGTAAATTACTGATTTCCCGAAGGAAATCCTCTTTTTCACTATATTGGAGGTACCAAGAGACAAATAGCTTAGTTTTATATTCTAGCAGTAGTTAGCTTGCGTCACCAGAATATAAATGACACAAAAACAACGATTTATTTCGGAAAATGAGGACCGTCTCGTATTTACTCATTGCCTTCAGTTTTCTTCTTTCCCTCTCCCATAAGATGTCATTCCTTTACATTCATTCTGTTTGCCTTATTAACCAATTCCTCTTTACAGAAATATGTAACTGCTCAAATTTGAAAGTTTCTCTTGGAGAAACAGTTACTGTGCACATGCATGGTTTCTTAACCCTTTCCCAAATAATTACGACATTTGACCTGTTTGTTGTCGATGACTTTGGAAACCATTGTAGAAAAAGAAGAAATAATTGCTCTTCACTTGCAATTTCTCCTTTTCTGACAATAATTTCTGCTCTACCAGAAGATTATTTTCCAATTTTATCACACTTTCAAATGTCATCTGTAAATTCTTTCAATTTCAGATAGTCGAAAATTTTGTGTTTGGTAAAGGATTAAAAAAGAAATGAAAGTCTGTGCTACATGTATTCTTCCTCTCTCTTTCTCTCTCTCTCAACATTTTTGTGGGAAAGCAGGGATGGCGTAGCCAGTTGCCCAGCTTGTCCAAGAGCCATAATGAACAAGTGAATTTTTACTGAAATTTACTGCATAACCAGACCTATGATTCTGGGCTAGCTCCTCCCTTGCCCCTGGTTCAATGCCGAAAAGCTTGGTAAATACTTTCAGTGAATCTTTGAAGCGCTTATTCTGACCACCTCTGGAGTGTGAGGCATTTCTCTGTAGAATGTTTGTTTTTGAATCAGTGTGTCGTCCATCCTTTGAATGTAACCAGTCCAGCAGAGTTCCTCTTACTGCAGTGTGGTATCCATGCTGAACATATTTGAATGGTCCAGTACCTCGTTATCTGGAATCTTGTCCTGCAAAGGGATGCACAAATTTTTGAAATTAGAGTAATGTTGTTCAGCTACTCTACATGTCGAACTTGGTCGCTGAGGTGATGTCTCGACTATTCCATACTGTCTTGTTTAGGGGACCAAAAGCAGAGCTGTCTTTAGCCATGTGGTAGTTGACTTCTTCATTAAAATAGACATCTCTAGCTAAAGTGCAACCAAGATATGTGAACTTCTTCACAGGATTAAGGGGCTGAGACTGAAGAGAAATGTAATGTCCTTATGTTTCAATGATTTCTTGACTTATGTACTTCATGTCAGATTTAGCAAATTTATAAGATTGTAAGGATAAACGTCTAGACTTGAAGACATATCATTCAATGGATTCCTCTATATTTAACCCTTAGAAAGCTGGGTAATGTTCTGAAAATGAATTTTTATGTCATTTGCTTTCCAAAACTTTAAATATCTGCTTAATTTCATTGAGGAAAAATGTTCAGGGAAGCAAACAGGTAGATCACAGGCCTGGATCCAACCTGTTTGCGCAAGCATGAAGTCGGTTCGAGTGGTAAAGGTGGCGGACTAAGAACTTGGGGGCCCTTGGTTTGAGCCCCACCTATACCTCTAGTTTCATTGGATTGGCCTTAGGCTAGTCACTTCAGAGCACTTAAAATTGGCCTAGTAGTGGTAGATCCAGGACAGCTGAAACATATAACTGATAATTTGTTGATTGAGGAATGAGTTGAGTGATTTGGAGTTTCCTCCATCTATATTTAGTCTAGCATCCTGGAGACAGCTAAAATATTGCGTAATATATGCTTTGTCAAACCCAATCAATCAAACTGAGAGCATAAGAGGTGCCAACTGTAGAATTACAGAAATGAAATTTCATTTCAAATGGGATTAACCCTTAGAAAGCTGGGTTATTTTCCAGAAATAGATTTTTGTGTGGTCTGCTTCTCCAAAACCTTCAATATCTGCTTAATTTTGTTAAGAAAATATACTCAGAGTAGCAAACAGGTAAGATCACACGCCAGCCGCCAATTTACCTGGCGGCTGGCCTTGGTCTAACCTGATTGCATAAGCATGAAGTTGGTTCCAGCACTGTAAGGGTTAAAAACCATTTATATAAGTGTGGAATCTCCTTTTTGGTTTGAATGATTTATATTATGTTGTATTAAGGATAAAACCCTACCCTGAATTTGGCAAGTCAAAATTTATCGAATTCAGAGGACTTTTTAATTTTAGTCTTACACAAATCTCAGATACTTTCCTAATTTCTTCTTCTATTCTATTGGTACTTGGGCATCTAAAGCGTTGTCATGTTTAGCATTTCGGACTAGGGACCGGCCAGTTCAATTTCAGATGATGGTCAACTTTTTTTACCTAGGAGTTACCTTGGTAAGGCACATTTTCTAGCCTAGTACTGGAAGGTTACTTTTAAAGTATCCAGGAAACATGTACTAAAACTCTCAAAAGTGAGCCCTGTACATTAATGGAAACAATAACAACAACAACTAGAACCATCTTGTTTGGAATGTTTCTAATGAGGACCCATGAAACTAATGAATAATATTCAAAATACCATTAACATAAGCCTCATATATGCATCTCAATGCTTCTTTTTTTACTTATTAGTGTATAGTGCTCTCTCTTGAGCATTATAGTACATGTTCCCTTGATGACCTACCAGTACTAGGCTAGGAAATGTGTGAAATAGATGATCACTTTTGAGGATTAAACCTGTGTCAAATCATATACAGGAAAAATGAATAACACTAAGCCTAAACGGCCTATCAGTCACTTTGATTCAAACCTATCATACAGCAAGATCTGTATAATGTCTGAAATGACAAATTTTACTGTTAATGAAAATGGCTCAATAAAAGATCGATTCATCAAGAGAAATGAGAAAAAAAAATCCTTTTGGGTATATAACTTTGTGATTTGTTGTCTTCAATACAAATGAAAGTTTATTGACATAGCATTAAACCCCATGGTCTTATCATCCTTATTATATATTTTGCAGGTTTGAAGCTTGATTGGTCAAACTGTGGACAGTACTTAGCTGCTGGTGGATTCACAAGGCTGCCAAACTTACAATGTCAGAATGAGATCCATTTCTACTCTGCCATTGGGGAACTTGTACACTGGGTCTCAGTGCCAACTCAGGTAACTTTTTCTACAATGATTTTAAAAATTGCCTTTGGCAGTTGTGTTAAATCTCAGGATTGCATTACCTTCCTCAGAATTACATATTTTAGCATACCTGAGGTAGATTATTTAAAAAAAAAAAAAACTTTGACAAGAGAAACATATGCAACATCTTTAATCACAATGGTTTCATTATATCACCATCCTTTCCTTCTGTAATATTGTTGTTATCATCTACTGTTTTAAATTAAGACCATTTACAAAAGACCATAATGTAGAGAATGTTTAGAAGTATATATTATGGAGTATAAACTTTATATGTTGCAGTGAGGGTTCAATTCATGACCATATTGTTAGTGTTTCTACTATGGTTTTGCATTGAACCATTGATTTACTTTAGATACTGCTTATCATTATTTTGTGGTTAAATGAAAAAATGAAGGGATGGACATGCTATAGTCTTCAGACCTACTTATTTTCATACCTGGTCCTGATTTCAGGCTCTGAGATTTTAAATTTTCCTTCTTTGTTCATATTGAAGATGTTTAAACTGAGGCTTATTTAAGTAATAGTTTTCTGGCTTGAGCATTCCTTAACAATAGCAGGCCTGAGTCTTTTAATGAACCCTCAATACCTTTAACCTTCTGACTTTTCCCTACCCTCGTTTGGAGGGAGTACTTAGTTCTGTATCCAGACGACAGAGATAAATCTTAGTTATAAGAACTTGCTTTGCCAATAATTGTAAAATGAAGAAGTTTAGACTAATAGTCAGGAGTCTAAACAGTGTCTGGATGGTATTTTAACTCTTTACCCCCTGCAGACAACATTTTTTTATTACTTGAAGTAGACAACTTTAGAAAAGCTTAGTAAACATGTGAAAAAAATTTCTGTTCTGCTGTTTTGAAATGAGAATATATTTGAAAAAGCACTGTGGCAAAACGAGAAATTGCCTGAAATTGCCTGTGACAAATGGTGTGACTTTGAATTTTTGGGAAAACTGCATGATTTCAAAGAATTTTCAATTGGGAGATCCCAGTTAGATAATGCAAAAAAGGGCTGATATTCCTTTGCATTATTAAGAAAATTCACTCTGAATTAATACAGACAAGTAAATGGAAATATTGATTAGATTTTTGATGGGATTTCTCTTATGTTATTTTCTTATATATTTCTTGGGTTGGAAGTGGTATATTTGTTGGTGGCTCCTCAGATATGCCTGATGTCTTGCTGAGACCTCCACTGCAAAAGATTCAATAACTTATTTATGAACTTCTTGGACATTCATGTATGTTAAATGGTCGTTCAAGAACAAAAAACTGTTTGTACCTTGTTCATGAATTTCAAGAACCACCTGGAAGATTAATGGATAAAGAAGATTTTTGTGTGTTTCTATCGGCACTTTTAAGAAGTCTTCTATATTTTTGTAGGATAATTTGTAAAAGCAATTTTCAGCACATTTACCATAGGTGTCAAAGGATTGAATGGTTTACAGCTTTATTTGTAAAGCTTTCAGTCAAATTGGCTCAGAGAGTTTTAAAACCAGTCTGCCTTGGTGTTTAGTTTAGAAGGAGATTGAAATACTCATGGCCCTTGCAAACTTCAACTCATCACATTAATCTACGGAACCATATATAAATATTCCTAACAATATCCTGAACGTGTTATTTGAGCCGCAAAGGAAAGATTATTTGATTACCACTATGACATTATTCCCTGTTGGCAGCCAATAAGAGCATAAAAATGTGGGAGTGGTCGTTAAGTTTGTTGCCCTGATGGCTCTTCTGTAGTATACAAATAGAGGATTCAAAGATAAATATCATTGGCACATTTGACCCCGCAGGGGCTTGAATCAATGCATACCGGTAATCCCCAAAATCCATGTATTTATCTAGGATTTCAGTGCTAGGGTTGACTCCTAATGTATTTTAACATTTTCAAGAAAACTGCTAGCCTTAACCCTTTCCCAAACAACAAGTTTTCGACTGTCCCAATTTGAAAGAGTTTGCAGACGACATTTCAAAATGTTATGAAATAGGAAAATATTCCTCTGATAGGGCAGAAAACATTTTGGGAAAAGGAAAAATTGCTCGTCACGAGCAATTTTTCCTTTTCCCACAATGTTTACTTAAGTCGTCTGCAACAAAGTGGTCAAATGTGGTTATTGTTTGGGAAAGGGTTAACATATGTCCCAGATACTAAAAGAAAATGAGTCAAACCATTTCTTTCATAAATATATTAGCTTTTAAACCACCTACTCCATAATAGCATCTGTTGCAGAAATCTTAAGAAACCAGTATGGCAAAAGGAAAAATAGCTTTCATTGAGCTATATTTATTCTTTTGTCACATTGGTTTCTACCCTATATCACAAAGAAAACATAGTTTTTGTTTGTAAGTTCTTTTGTTGTATGCTTTTCATTTCAAATTATATCCATCTAAGCTAGATACAAATCAAACAAAGCAATCATTAGTTTTGTAAAAAAAAAAATTCTACTTGAATATCACAGAACAAATATTATTTTGCAAATGCGATGCAAAAGTTTCACTTGCAATATTGTACCAAAGCATTTTCATTTTCTATTACTACATTCCCAAATCAAAATAAGCTTTTTGACATGGTAAGACATTAACTAATGATTCTTAAGGATTTTAAAAGTAACACCAAGTGATTTTTCTGCAGCATCTTTTTCATTTTCTTTTTGTGTTGAATTATTACAGAATATTTTCATGAGATCACACATTGACAATGCGACATTGTATAATGGTTTTCATACACAATGCTGCAACTCTCATGACAATAATGTGGTGACAATACTGCACAATAACATGGCTTTCAATGCATTATTGTGGGACACAAACTTACAATGACATGACTTAAGTACAATACTGTGTGACACAAGCACACAATAACATCTTTACTACAAAGGTTTCATTATTTTAAGGGAAAACATCTCACATCATTGTGTTTGGGCCACTAAGACATTGCATTCATTTCAACATTGTAGGACGCACTACATAACTTTATTACAATAGTGTAGGATACAATTACACATTGACATGGTTTTTACTACTATGATGTATTTATATTTTCACAGGGAAAACTACTTATTTTGCTTTGGCCACAAAGATGTTATATTTTGGGACACAACCACATGTTTTCCACTATAATTTTTGAGGGTTCAATGCAAGACTATAGTAATTGCTTCACAAACATGAAGCACTTAATTGCTATGGTCTTGCATTGAACCCTCGTTTTGTCTATATATTTTCAGTCACAAACCTGAAGCACTTATTATAGTCTTGCATTGAACCCTCGTTTTGTCTGTGTATTTACAGGGAAAACCTCTCACAGCATTGTGTTGGGGTCACAATGATCGGCGCCTGTTTGTGGCTGCAGGACACAATCTCCATGTAGCCTGGGTGGTCAAGCCTGTACCCTCGTTGCAGTACCTCTGTCAGAGGAGCATCCAGAAAGTGATCAAAAACGACACAAATGTTGCAAAACTTCCCCTTCCCACCAAACTCTGTTTGAATGTCCAAGCCCTGTTTTCTCCAACAATCAAGGTAAGATTCTGTTGTAAAAGAAACTGTTTCTGTTCAATATTGAACTTTCCTTTTTTTATATTGGTTAGAAATCAATATGACAAACACTCAAAAAGAATTCTTGTGAAAACACTAAATTTTAATCAAAATTTTAAGTTTGTTTTGAGGAAAGCCCCATTTTTTATCATTGAACAGTCTATATAAGCAATTTGGAAGAGCAAATGATTCTTTGTTCAGTCAAATGAAAAAAATTGGAGTAGATGACAAAGCAATACATTTTCTCAGAAAAGAAAAAAAAAAAGCCCTGTGAAAATTGTTACATTGAAAATCTTTTAGGCTAAGTGCGTGAGAGTGAAGATTTCGTGTTCTGAAATTATTTGAGAATGTCTCCGGTAGCTTTGGAGGTTAAAAAGCTGTCTCAGATATAATTGCTCTGTAAATTGCCCTTACCCAAATATGGGCAACTTTTTAAAAAAAAAAACAGGTTTACTGTACGTAGAATTTGAAAATTTTGTGAGCAAATGAGTTGGGTTTTTTTTCTCGTTATGAGCAAATCCTATTTTCTTTTCACAACAATTTCAATTTTTGTTAATATTCGGAGCTGTTTTTGATGTATATTCCCTTTGTTCAATTTAATGTGGTCTACTGTAACCTATGTGAACAAGGAAAAAAGGTAAAAAAAAAAATGGCACAAATATCACTGTACACAGCCCTAAATCTGTATAGACACTTTAGACAAATCTTCTCCAGAAAGTAAATCTCATAACCCTTATAGTGCTGGAACCGACTTTATGCTTATGCAAACAGGTTAGATAACAGGCCAGCTGCCTGTGATCTAACCTGTTTGCTACTCTGAGTATCTTTCCTAATAAAAATTAAGCAGACATTTACGGTTTTTGAAAGCAGATGACACAAAAATCAATTTTGAGAAAATTACCAAGCATTCTAAGGGTAAAAGATATGCTTAAGGATAGCAATTCCTCCTCATAGAAGTCTATAATTTTTCATTTTTACTGTTTTTTTCACCTTAATTTATTTTTTCAAAATATATCAATGTTATTTTTCAATGATGACTTGTTACTTTTTTAAGGCATATATATGTCAAGGGTTCTTCATATTGCGTGATGTGGAACTATTGTGACTCCTCCGTAAAAGTGAACAATTTACTATTGAACCACATGAACCCATTAATTCATATTGAACCTTCACCAAATGACAACTCTTTCACTTTTTTTAATTGAAAGAGATAGGAAACAACAATTGGAAAAGACATATTATTGTGTGTTTTCCCCTGTAAAAGCAGCACTTCTTTTTTATCAATTTTTTTGATGGATGGGGGATGGTGGTGGGGTTAGTTATTCGAAAAGAAGAAATTGCCGTATTAACAAATTAACTTTTCCTGAAGAGTAAACACAAAGTATGATTAACCATTTTTCTTTTTGCAATATTGCAAGGAAAGGATTCAAGGCCTTGATGGCCTATTGGATAGACTAAAGAACTTGAAATCACATGGCGCCTCTCAATGTTGGCTCAAATCAGGGTGATTGGATTTAGATTTTCGAAAGAAGTACTGCCTTACCTTAACCATTTCCCAAACAATAATGACATTTGCCACTTTGTTGCAGACGACTTTAGAAAACATTGAGGGAAAAGGAGAAATTGCTTGTGACGAGCAATTTTTCCTTTTCCCACGTTTTCTGCCCTATCAGAAGATTTTTTTTCAATTTCGTCACATTTTGAAATGTCGTCTGCAAACTCTTTCAATTTGGGACAGTCGAAAATTTGTTGTTTGGGAAAGGGTTAAGGAATGCTGATGGTTGTGCCCCTCTTTAACAATCCTTATGAGTCCGGGATCTTTGTCCATCATTATAAGCAGGGCATCACAATATAATCTCAGCTATTGTTGATGTGGTGTTGAACCCATGTAATCGAAGAAAGTAAAAGACTCCAATACATGTATACCTCTTTATACCATTCCATGTCCCATTTTTTGGTTTCATTATGTCATGGATGAGCTTTAGAAATATTGGATGCTTGCCCTGTCTTGGTATATAAAAGATATAAAAGTATTGGCCACATCCCATTTCACTTAACAGAAATTCTTATTCAGCATTATTTCCTTGCCAAGGATTTGTTCCCTAGTGGTGTGCTAGGTATTATAATGGTCTATCAAGTGAATGAGAAATTGAACTGTAAGAAAACCATAAATTCTCTTTCCACGCCCATAAACTGATCCTAAATAAGAGTTCAGGCACGGAACAGCCAGGTCCTGGAGTGGACTAGAAAATGATTCAACTTGTTTCCAAAACATTGACAAGTTGTGTTTGTGTAATGTTGTTCATGACTACTTCTTAAACAGACATATGAAAAACAGTTTTTTACAAAAATAGTCATTTGTTAAGACTCTTATGAAGTGGGAGACTTACTACTTTGATATTAGGAGTAAACATTGAGACAAAAGAAGAAATTGCTCATTCAGTTTCTTGGATTTTCCATTGCAGTTTAGTTGAAACAATGATATCTTTATGTGGTAAAGAGTTTGATATAATGCAAGGGTTTTTTCCCCTGAATTGGTATGCCATGCAAGACTTTCCTTTAAAATACAGCCAGATTTATTACTCCCAATTCATAAATAACCATTATTGATGGTGCTTCTGAGTTGAATTTGTAGTTACGACCTTGTGTCAGACAAATCCTGTAGTTAGTAAAGAAGTAGTATAAAATGATTGCTGTCTTAGAAAACCAAACCTTTTTTGGGGGTACATTTCCGAAGTATTCATCAGAACATAAGAGATGATTTCTTACAAAAAACTTGGGGTTTCACCAAAGATTTTTTTTTATTCATTTTATAAATGAAACAGTGGCTTTTCCGAATCATGAATCAGAGCATGAGAAATGTCAAATGACAAATTGTGATTTACAAAGATATAATTAGATACTAAGTCAAAGTGTGGTAACAACATGTGAATATATTTTAGATTTTTTTTTTTCTCTCTTCTTTCCCTCCCATCACCCCCACCCATCCCCCCTTCCCCCCTCTCTTTCTTCTTTTTTCTTATTGGCAAATTTCTACCAAGGCAACTGCCTCAGTTGGCTTCAACGTCGGTACGGTGATGTACATGCATACTTGATACATGCATCCTATTGGTGAATTGGTGGTCTACTGTTGCTTTCAATTTGTATCCGTCAAACATTCCTTTACTGGCGTTTGGGTCAATGAAGAAAGAATATGATAGAGTTACAAAAAAGGCTGTAAAACATACAGTTTCTCTAGATATTTCAAGTTTTTATTGTCTCAATATGGCAATATATTACTTTTACCAATTGTGTTAATACAGTAGCACTTATTGAGATCAATCTTTATCATTTGAACTGCAAATAAGTTTTTGAAAACTTGTTTGTTGTTGTGATGACCTTCAAATTTCTTCACGTCTCTGAACAAGCACCTTTAACCATTATTAATGAAAATTTTTTATTGTTCATACTTTTTTATTGTTGTCTGCCAATGGTTTCAATTTAGACAAGTCACAAATTGCCACATGGGGGAAATGGCTAATGGATTGAAATAGAAAGATAGAGAGAATTGTAATTATGCAACCGGATATTGATGTTTCTGAAGTTGCTTAAAACCTGGTTACCATGGTTTGAGCATGTAATCCTATTTGTGTTCTCCCCTTACCAAACAATCCCTGGATGTTTGTTCTGCTGAGGATCTTGAGAAATCATTCAAATTAGCAATACCCCATTCTTGAAAAGTGATCCCCATCCTACAAGGAAAATTAGATCCAATTTTATCATGGTTTAACAGCATTTTTGGGATAATGAAATTGTTTTCTTATTAGGATGATCAAAAACTAGTTTTTGCTTTAACCCTTTCCCAAACAACAAATTTTCGACTGTCCCAAATTGAAAGAGTTTGCAGACGACATTTCAAAATGTGATGAAATTGGAAAATAATCTTCTGATATGCCAGAAAACATTGTGGGAAAAAGGAATAATTGCTTGTCACGAGCAATTTCTCCTTTTCCCTCAATGTTTTCTGAAGTCGTCTGCAACACGCTGGTCAGTTGTTGTTATTGTTTGGGAAAGGGCTAAAGTGGCAATTCTCAATGGAAAATAGATGCTTTCTGCTACATCCTTTGACATGCTATATCCCCTTTTAATGGGGAAACCAAGGAACTGCTAAGCCTGAGTTGAATATCTTATCCATGTTTGTTTAGCACTTAGTAAAAGTACATGAAGACCCCCTTTGATCTAGAAGTAAGAGTACAGAATTTATGGTTAGCATCATGTTATTAGATTGTCGGCCCATTTTGACATCTGGGTCCAAAACATTATTATGCATTTCACTTATTTAGCAGGATGGAAATGAAAGATCATCGTTAACAAAATAAACCATGGATTGCTGAAGTTGTACCATAAGTGTGCTAAACCTCCACTTCACATTTATGAAAAAAGATGAGAAGTGCATCCATAGTCTAGTTTACTGTGATTTAAAAGGTCTGTTATCTCAATTTGTTTGTAGGTGACATTTTATTTTAAAAAAGTTAAAATCAAAATCTATGAGATAGTCCTTTTAACTCTTTACCAAACGCCAAATTTTTGACTGTCCAAAATTGAAAGAGTTTGCAGATGACATTTCAAAATGTGATGAAATTGGGAAATAATCTTCTGATAGGTCAGAGAACATTGTGGGAAAAGGAAAAATTGCTTGTTACGAGCAATTTCTCCTTTTCCCACCATGTTTTCCAGAGTCATCTGCAACACAGTGGTTAAATGACAATATTGTTTGGTATCAGGTTAAAGACAAATTATCTTATTCCTTTCAAACTTTCTATTTTCAGAGTTACATCCCTGACCCTTTCAAATTACGGGAGTTTGTTTGCACCCCTCCGCCAGGTTCGGAGCGTTTATTCTGCACGATGATCCGTCATGGGGAAGAGACATCGGGTGGGCATTACACACTGTATTTGGAATACCTCGGTGGTCTGATTCCGCTTCTGAAGGGTAAAAGGGCGAGCAAACTTCGGCCAGACTTTGTGATATATGACCCTAAAATCAAACCTAAAGGGATTCGAAAGGAAGGTAAGAATGTTTGGAGACAAAAAATGAAATTTATGATTATATGAAAGCTTTTTCCTTTTGGTATCCTTTTCTTTAATCTATGAATTTATGATTTACAAAACTATACAAATGGTTAAACAGTCTGTTCTAATATTTCAAAACGTTTTTTCGTTAATAGCCAGCAGACCAAGATTTCATTTGCAATTATCAAACATAATTTGTTTTCTTGCAAGACTTGTATCGCATAAAAAATCTACATATCTTAAACAAAAGTAGTAGAGTATTTGAGATGTGTTGCTTAGACAAGGGGACTTACATAGCAGAAAGAAACCTTTTTCCACCAAAAATTTAAAGAATAAAGTGTCTATTTATGATTAGTTCTTTTGTAGAATGAATCCTTAGTAAATGAGTCCCAATAGCATGAAATTGACTATGCCTTTAAAAAAAACCACATGAAAGCAAGCACATTTCAGCACACAAAAAAGTAACATCTGAAGTCAACAGCATCACATGCAACAAAGATAAAAAAGTCTATTAACTCTTTACCAAACGTCAAATTTTCAACTGTCCCAAATCGAAAGAATTTGCAGACAACAATTCAAAAAGTGCCCAGAAATTGAAAATCAATCTTCTGATAGGGCAGAAAATACTGTCGGAAAAGGAGAAATTGCTGGTTAGGAGCAATTTCTCCTTTTCCCACAATGTTTTCCAGATATGTCTGCAACAAACTGGTCAAATGTCATTATCGTTTAGTAATGAGTTAAGGCCACTGTACATTTTACCGATTTATTATTTTTGTAAATATAATTGCAAATAGGTGCATTTTACAAACTCTTCTTACATGGTCTTGTTACTTGTTTATGTTACAGATATAGAGAATTTGTTGCTGTACGAGACAGATTTACTGAGCGCTAGTTCCTCCTCGGACAGTGATGTCGAGACAGATGGCTGCGGGGGGTCACCAAGGGTCAACAGAAAGAAAAGGTTGAAAAACTTGCGCGCAGAGAAAGTTGCACATAGCACCACGTTCAGGACTCTAAATGAACTCTTCTATAATGATAATCTACCTGAGGTATTTGTTTGAGTTTTTTATTCGTCCTTTTTCATCAAATTTTGCTAAAATCATTGCTACAGCATGCTCATTTTTGATTCTTGAGTAATCTGCCGTTCCTGTCGCTGACATATACTTACAGAAAGATACCCCCAAAGTGAAACTACCAGTTACCACTAGCAGCAGTTTTTAGTGATTTTTAACTTAACTTCTAATGCTAAGCATTTGTTTAGGTTCAAGACAACATTCACTTTTATTTCAATATTGAAAAATGAAATGTGGGAAAGTAACATGTCATTTAAACTGCTTTTCTAAGATGCATCCAATTACATGTGTATGTGTCACATTAGAATATTGTACTTAATTAAGATAATATCTATGAATATCTGCTTTGACTGTTGGCACAACACAACAGCTAGTTTGCCAGATCAGTTAAAAGCAAATAGGATAAGGGGAGGGGGGAAAAAAACATAATTAAATTTTTGTGATCGTATTAAGTTGAGAGCTTACAAAAGTACACAACTCTTCATTGACTGTCTCTGATGTTCATGTGTTATATTCAATTTGTCAAATATTCATACAAAGTTGACTAAATTGTGTCCTAAAGCTTTTCCCTCTCATCTCCTGTACTTGTTTTAACATACTTTCCCCCATGGAACCAAGAAAGTGTTCAACATAAGGAAGTAATTATTTGAATAGAGGACTTCCTTCTTTTAACCTTTTACCAAACAATAACAACATTTGACTTTTCTTTGCAGATGACTCTGGAAACATTGTGAGAAAAGGAGAGTTTGCTCTTACAGCTCTGTAAATTTCTCCTTTTCCCACAATGTTTTCTTCCCTATCAGAAGATTTATTTTCAATTCCATCACATTTTGAAATGTTGTCTGCAACCTCTTTCAATTTGGGGAAGTCGAAGTTTTGCATTTGGTAAAGGGTTAACTGAAGAATAAAGAGTCCTGGCCTAGTACTGGTGAATCCAAGAAAGCCATAACAACTGAAATGTGATGACATTTTTAAAAAAAGAAAATGGATTCAGTGCAAAACTATTGTAAGTGCTTCATGTTTACAAACAACTTACTATTATTGTCTTGCATTGAACCCTTGATAAGAGAGAATGAGTTATCTCATTGTTTTATGATAAAAGGCCTAAACGCAATTACAGTTTCACTAAAAGGTCTTAATGACACCCCTTGGTAGAGTAAAAAGCATTTCAAAGGAATGCGAGGGTTCTTGATTTTTTTTATTTCGCCTCTATCCATTACTCCATAGGCAACTTTGGTTCAGCTTGTAAGCATCAGCATTGATGATATCAAATGATGAGTTGGGTTTATAGTGAGAAAAAGAAAAAATGCCACTATAATTGTGTGATTGTCATTCAGAATACCAAGGCTTTTTTTACAGACTGTTACCAACTGACCCCTGAATTTACAAGCACCTTTTTTCAATAATTTGATAAATCCATTGTCTAATATGGAGTTTTGTTATTATTTCAAATGGAAAGGCAAAGCATATGGCAATTTTTTTTTTTTTTTTTTTATCACATATTGAATTGAAGAAATCGTCACAGTACAACCATTATATACTATTCTTGCACCTTATCATAAGTGCTAGAACCAACTTCATGCTTATGCAAACCCGTTGGATCCAGGCCAGCCGCAAAGTGAATTGGTGGCTGGTCTGTGATCTGACATATTTGCTACCCTGAGTGTCTTTCCTCAACAAAGTTATGCAGATATTTAAGATTTTGGAAAGCAGACAACACACAATTCTATTTTAAGACAATTACCTAGCATTCTAAGGGTTAAACCTCGGTTCCCATCTTACAGAGTAATAAGCTAGTAGAGGTCATGTCCAACATCTGGGGAACCAAGTTTCGTATTGTGGGCGTGGCTAATCACCTTCCAGAGGACATTGGGAACGTTCTGTATAAGACGAGCCTGTTGCACCTCCAGCCTAGGCAGATGACGGTGACCGTCACGGAACTACCGCGGGATGAAGCGCTCCTTGCGCAGGATCCGCATTTTACAGCACCCAGTAACGGGGATGATGATCCCGATAGATTGTGTAAGTTTGATGAGAGACAGGTTGTATGGGTGACTTGTCTTTACCCACTTTATGTATCTTTATACACATTTGCATAATATAAACGTAAACATAAACACAATTTTAAGGGTCCAATGCAAGACTATAGTAAGTGCTTCATAAACATGAAGCTTTTACTATAGTCTTGCATTGAAACCTCAACATAAACAGTAAGCTTCTTTCGAAAAGAAAAGATAAACCCTCACCCCAAAAAAAACAGGAAATGAAGTGATAAAAAAACATAGAGGCAAACAAAATCCACAGAAATATACAGAAAGAGATAAAAATAATGCTTAATTTAAGTTTTAGTATAGAAAAAAGAGATAGTGCAGGAAATGTGTTGTCGTAAAATTACGCTACCAATACCTATCAGTATTGATCTTAGGTTTCCTTTTTTTTTTTTTTTAATTTTATCGTTTATTTGAATCAATAAAGGTAACAGGATAAATAGAATAGACAGTAATTGTCTTAAAGGGGAAAATTTATCGCGCTCAGCTTATCTGTTTCACCTTCAGCTCACTGTTTGATATTCCTACACCTTGCCTGTTAACACCAACCATTTATTCTCTAATTCTAGTTTGTCCATTTTATTATTTGAATTAATATGAAGATTTCCTTGCAGCCCCTATAGATGGCTTGCTGTCTGGTGTACATAATGAACATTTCATCAAAAACAACATTCCTTCGAGCCTGGAAGACTTACATTGTGGTGATACAGACATTATAAGTGTGGATGTTCTGACCAATCACTGCGAGTTATCCAGGTCAGGTGACAACTTATCCGACATCAATTCCACCAATAACTCCACCGTAATATGTGATAGACAGAAAACAACTGTGTGCATGAAAACAAAACTGTCCCCCGCATCAGAAACCCATCCTCAGAACAATCAAGCCTTTAACATGAATGAGGATGATGTGCCTGTGATTATTGACCCCTACAAACAACAAGGGGCCAGACCCAAGGTCCCTTTTCCAGCCCCAACATGTGCCAATCAGAGTGTGAGTGAGGGATCCTCGGGGGTAATTGGTCTCGCATTGAACTCGGGCTTTGTGAACAATTCAATCAAGGCGTCGTGTATAGCAGCATCTAGTGCCAAATGTATTTCTAGTCAGCAAGAACATAGTTCCAGTGCTCAAGTGCTTGAAGCAAGCTCCCCCGTTGGGAACTACTTTTTCACCAATGGACAAGTTCATTCGAGTCAGCTGCCACCTGAGCAGAAACACATTCCGAGTTTTGTGGACAGATTTATCCGTTCTGACCTTGAGGATGGTACCCCGAGGTGGGCGGACCCAGCTTGCCAGGGCATCAAGTTTGTCGATGACGACGACATGAACCCAAAAGACTTAGTTTACGAAACCCATATAGTATGTGACAGTAGTCAGATTGTGTCTCCCACATCTGGGTCCCAGAAAAGATTGTATTTAGAAGGATCACAGGAGTTAGAAGAGGATAAAGCCTCTAGTGACAGTGAGCAAGAGTCACATGATCAAACTGTTAAATCATTGTCCGATCTCAAAATGGCTGCCAGTCAAAACAGTATTAATTCATTTGAGGATGATTCCACCCTCAATGAAGATGTGATCAGGTCTACAGAAAATATCACCGATAGCTCGGGGAACAGCTCACAGTGTTCTAGTCAAACGTCATTAGATAAAATGATTACTTCCCTCAGCCTTTGTCGAAAACGAAAATCATCTCTACTCAACGATATCGAGCGCTTGGATATTACGCAGACAACGTCGCTACCTGCATCTCCGTTACATAACTTACACAAACCAGACTCTCCTACGAAGAAACTGAAAGAGGACGCCATTCGAGGAAAGTGTAAACATCACAGCCCATTGTTTAGACGTAAATCGAAATATTCTCGAGTTCAGGAAAACCTTGATGAATCATTTGGGTCGTCCTCAGAAGAAATGAGAATTCCGTATAACTACAAAAATCTGGAATCCTTTCAAAAGGCTCAGCTGAAACAGAAGGTGCGTATGATAGACTTTTTGATGTAATTTACATTTTGGATTTATTTCTGACATTACGTTGGCTCAGTGCAATACTATAGTAAGTGCTTCATGTTTATGAAGCACTTACCATATCATCATCATATCATCATATCATATCGTATTTGTTTAACATTGATTGTGAAGGAAGCTGAAAGCTTGTTCAAAGCCACTCTCGATGACTGCTTCCTGGATACTAAACCAGTAATCGCGCCGGTTTGTGGGTTAGTCCCGGAAATTTTCACCCCGCCTAATGGGGATTAAAACCCGGGACCTTCGGTACTTAACACTCGATTAGTGTTGTGTTTGGGTAAACAAACAAGGAAAGCTTTATGAGGTCAATAAATAACATGTAACTAAGAAACGTGTGGACTATAACTAACCAAGATCAGAAGTTAACATGCATTATATGTATGACCTGGATGGAGCATTGGTATGCATCGCATAGCTAGTAAGCATGTCCTAATACACTGATTGGCTTTATCTAAATACACAACAATTTGTATGATTTTTTTCTCACTGTAAGTCTAAGTATATTTTAAGTCAAAATGAGAATGAAATGTGTCATTTATGTACATGTAGAAGTTTTTTCAAAAGAAGTAATGTGAGAAAAATTGAGTTTTTTTAACATTTGTAAACTGGGGGCTGACCTTTGATCTCACCTGTTTGCTACTCTGTGTGTCCTTCCTCATCAGAATTGAGCAGATTTTTAAGGCTTTGGAAAGCAAACGACACAATAATCTATTTTTAGAGGATTACCCAGCATTCTAAGGGTTAGGGCATTACTGTCACTGACCCTCCTCCCTAACCCTGTCTGAGGAATGTGTGAGCATCAGACTGTAACTAATTTGGCTTCATTTGATTGATGAAATTGACAAATTCATTCCTTCTCAATAAAAGTGTATAAAATAGAAGCAAACAAAATCATTGAGCAAATTTATTTTGTGAACTCTTTAGCCCTTTACCAAACACCACGTTTTCGACTGTCCCAAATTGAAAGAGTTTGCATACGACATCTCAAAATTTGATGAAATTGGAAAGTAATCTTCTGATAGGGCAGAAAACATTGTGGGAAAAGGAGAAATTGCTCTTTTTGAGCAATTTCTCCTTTTCCCACAATGGTTTCCAGAGTCATCTGCAACAAAGTGGTCAAATGTGGTTATTGTTTGGTAATGGGTTAAACTGACATTCCTGCTGACAGTGTAACAATGTTCACCCATGTGTGACTTTGTGATTCCTTGAAATGGAACTCAACAGTATATTTAAACCTATATATTTTACATAGTTTGTGATTCCTTGAAATGGAACTCAACAGTATGTTTAAACCTATATATTTTACATATTTTGTGATTCCTTCAAATGGAACTCAACAGTATGTTTAAACCTATATATTTTACATATTTTGTGATTCCTTGAAATGGAACTCAACAGTATGTTTAAACCTATATATTTTACATATTTTGTGATTCCTTGAAATGGAACTCAACAGTATGTTTAAACCTATATATTTTACATATTTTGTGATTCCTTGAAATGGAACTCAACAGTATGTTTAAACCTATATATTTTACATATTTTGTGATTCCTTGAAATGGAACTCAACAGTATGTTTAAACCTATATATTTTACATATTTTGTGATTCCTTGAAATGGAACTCAACAGTATGTTTAAACCTATATATTTTACATATTTTGTGATTCCTTGAAATGGAACTCAACAGTATGTTTAAACCTATATATTTTACATATTTTGCAAAGGAAGTTTGAAGCATATCAAATTTACTCTCATTGAACTTCATGGTTACCGGTACATAACCAGTAATTGCGCCATTTTGTTGGTATGTCTCAGAAACAATTTTTGCCTCGCCTCTAACAGGACCCAGAACCCTCGGTCCAAAAGGCCGCCACTCTTTCACTGCACCACTCTCACCCAAATCATCAACAGATGAACACTATAAAGAATGAAATTTAACTTTCTCTTTATGATATTTGGTTACTAATTTGGGTAGAAATCACTGTGATAAAGGAGAAAACCCTTGTTGGCCTGTTACAGTTGCTGGTATGTTAAAGTAAGTTTACGTGAAGAAGGGAATAAAGACAAACTATTTATCATCATTTTAATTTGCATCTCCTAGCACATTTTGTTTTATAAAATGATAATTAAAAATGGTGATTGGCTAATCATAAATTGCATATTTCGCTATCACAATAGTTTTTTTACGGCATTGATATAGCCAATCTAAACCATAAACAAATTGCATCATTTAATATCCCAACCTTTTACAAACAGGAGCAATGTTAATCTGTTTTATTCTACATCAATATTGAAACAAGTTCTTATTTTCAAAAATCAGAGGCAAGGCAAGAGTGGAAATTTAAGAGCTATTTGTTTTCTTCACTAATCGATAACAAGTGAAACTTGAGGAAATGCATTTTTTTGTTGATTAAAATGATTTTTTGCATTGGGTAGACATGACATGCTTTATATTATATTATTTGTCGATCTGTGGATGATTGCTTCATATGAAAATTGCCTTATATATGTGAAA
Source organism: Cerastoderma edule (assembly GCA_947846245.1). Taxonomy (NCBI): domain Eukaryota; kingdom Metazoa; phylum Mollusca; class Bivalvia; order Cardiida; family Cardiidae; genus Cerastoderma; species Cerastoderma edule. The sequence goes on along the minus strand of OX401407.1, from coordinate 35,260,850 downwards.
ATATTGATGGCAAAGGAGAATATGCCCTCTGCTGAAGTTAGGTTTTAAATGTGTGTATAGAATTAGTGAGTTAAATGGATATTAGTTACAAAAAAGGGTCCTATGTGGCCTTGTGGTTAAGCTAGTTTCTTAGATTAGAGACCAATGGGATCAAGTCATGGGGATGGAGCCCAACCATTCCTCTGGTTAAATAGGTGTGTACATCAATGCAAAGCAGAGCCCTAGTCAAATAAATGTACCCCTGAATACAGGAAAGCCATAATAAAACTAAGAAATTGTTGACACAGCAAGAAACCCCATATTATTTAAACAGACACTATAAAAGACAATAGAAAAACAGAAAAATAGAAAAAAACAACTGCATTTTCTTAAAGGAAAACATCTCTTTTGCTCCTGTTAATTATAATGATGCTTTCGATTAGGACCTTAATACCAAAAAATGCTACACTAATAGGTCAAAATATGATATCCCAAAGTGCAAACTAGACGTCATGCACAGTCAGACGTAAAATAAAGATGACAAATTAATACACTGGCCCATGGTAAACCCATACATCAATCTGACAAGAGAAAACCCCGTCCAATTCCCATGTGGAATTACTAAGATATTGTCATGCAAGACAAAGGGCTTACTCGTACATTACTTTCTGTCTTCTCGTTATCATATAGACATCCAACTTTACCATCTATTTTATACTGTTACTCCATAAATACTTTTTACACGACATCTCTAACTCTTTCCTTCATATAAACTTATTTTAAAGGTGTTTGTGGTGTTGTCCACAGATGAGAAAATGGAAAGATAGAATAAAAGTACCGAAACAAATAATGCTTTCTGTACTGTTCTGTACCGGGGTGCCCTTTCACTAAACATTTTCAAAACAAGTTTAGAATAACAATATATTCCCTCTTATTTGAATTCTTGGCTAAGCAGTATTGCATATTGACACATCTTGGACATGTCACATGACAATTTCCTGTTTCCATTTTAGATACTATACACATTTATCAGTTTTGACTTACGCAAATATTTTCCTTAAGTCATTGAGTAAAACGATACCCAGTGTATTAAATGTAGAAATTGCTTGTTACAAGATGAGCCAATTATGTGTTCATGTGTACATGTATTATTTAATTGATTTCAGTTAAAGCGTGTGAGAAGTCAGAGTGATGACAGGAGGATACGGCACCGACAGTTTGCTATGCACAATAAAGCCCCACTGTGGAACGAAAACAGCCAGGTTTATCAACTTGACTTTGGGGGACGTGTAACACAAGAATCGGCAAAAAACTTCCAAATTGAGTTTCGAGGCAAACAGGTAATCTATTCTCTTGCATAAATTAAATCCTTAACTCATAATTCCTCAGTCAGCTACATCTGCTATAAGGGACTTTAGAAACAAATGTGACAATTAAGTCTTTTGTGACTGTGATTTTTTTAATAAAATGTCTTCTGCTGTAGGTGCATTAAAAGGCCATTTAAATGAAACATCAGGTTAATAAACCATACCAACATATTGTCACTCTGGACAATAATAAATCTTACCACCACGGTTATGCAGAAATTAAATATCCACATTGTGTGTGTGAGGTAACTGGTTTGTAACCAAAAACAAAATAAATGGTATTAACTAAGTTCCCTTTACCCAGAGTGCCATGAAGGTGGGCCATTTCTAGTGGTACTAGAAATGGAAAACGTAATGTCTTCCCTCAATGACATTCTGGGAAAAAGGGATGATAGTATTATGTTTGGAAAAACCAGTTGCATGTCGTAAAAGGGTAGCATTAAATTCCATCAAGGGAATGTCAATATAAGTTAACATATAGTACATGACTTTCTGCAAGGGCATATTAGTCTGGACTGTTTATACATTAATGCATAATGTGTCTAGCACCTTGTCACTTTATGGTGATAACAGGTATAAAGGTTCAACTTAACTAGCTTGAAAAAAAAAATATCAATTTCTCCTTATGGGCAGTTATGGTAGAGAAGTTTAATTTCTAGCTTATTGGTAACATAATGAAGATTTTCTATTTATTATTTCTCAGCTTTCATCTGGTGTTGGATTCAAGTTTGGATTATTACGACATCCCATATGAAGAAAAGAATTTATTTTTTTCCTTTTCAGGTGATGCAGTTTGGCCGAATAGACAGTAATGCCTATACACTAGACTTTCAATATCCGTTCACCGCCATACAAGCTTTTGCTGTAGCTCTGGCCAATGTGACTCAACGATTAAAATAGCAACATTTGACTATAGGTTTAAGTACATTGGTGATTAAATTTAGAGACTCATCAGGGGTGAACCTTACATGTACTACATGTGTAGAGAATTCAATGCAAGTGTCTTGCTATTTAAGATGATGTGACTAAACTATAGAATGAGGTACTTTTGTGGTAAGACTCAAAGCATTATCAGAGGTGAACTAAAAATTCAAGGGTTCAATACAAGACTAAAGCAAGTCCTTCACAATAGTTCATATTTAACCCTTTACCAAGCCAAATTTTCAACTGTCCCAAATTGAAAGAGTTTGCAGACAACATTTCAAAGTGAAACGAATTTGAAAAATAATCTTCTGATAGGGTAGAAAACATTGTGGCAAAAAGAGAAATTGCTTGTAAAGAGCAATTGCTCCTTTTCCCACAATGTTTTCCAAAGGGGTCTGCAACAAACTGGTCAAATGTCATTATTGTTTGGTAACGAGTTAAACCAGATTTTGTGCTTATAATGAGGGTTCATTGCAAGACTAAAGCATGAAGCACTTGCTATAGTATTGCACTTAAGGATCGATAGACAAATTCTAATATTAACCAATCAGATCAAAGTTATGTTCATCAACAGCTCAAATTGAATTTTGACCAAGTTGAATCTCAGTTGCTATGTGTAACTATTTACCTGGTGTGTTGACTTTATGTTGTGTAAGAAGATTTTAGCTTTCATAGAATGCCTGATATATAACCTCTGGGTTGGATGACCCTTTTTGCAGATTTGACGTATCTTCAAAGCATCTATTTATTCATTCACACCAAGAATGCTCATTTGGACAGACCTGTCAAATATATTATAACACATCTCATATAAACTTATGTCTATCAGGGATGGCGAAATCTGTGTTTGATTTACCTGTCTAGAAATGCCAATTTGTTTTCTGTCTTGTACACATAATGATTTAACAGTAAATTTAGGTAAGAAATAACTTGTCCATTAAAGCTTTTGAACAAGCTGGACAATAGAGACAATTTTGCCAACCCTGTTTACTTGCATGGAATTAAGATATAACCCTCTACCAAATGCCAAATTTTCTATTGTCCCAAATTGAAAGAGTTTGCAGAAGACTTTTCAAAATGTGATGAAATTGGAAAAACAATCTTCGGATAGGGCAGAATACATTGTGGGAAAAGGAAAAATTGCGGGTTACGAGCAATTTCTCCTTTTCCCACAATGTTTTCCAGAGTCGTCCGCAACCAACTGGTCAAATGTCGTTATTGTTTGGTAATGGGTTAAGAAAGCAAAAAGACAAGTTGCAAAATTTCTCTTGATCAGGATTTCTTACCGAAAATCAAAAAGAATATATTGCATCGCAATCTTACAAGACCAGTATGGGTTGCGGTCTGATAAGCCATTATATCTTCTTTTCTTTTTTAAGTACATTAAAATGATTAAGGGGGTGTCCGTGGCCTCATGGGTTCAAATCGTTGTAGCAGTGAATTTGGATTTTCTTGAGAGCTGGTCTCCCAGCTGAAGTATAAAAAGGTTCTTCTCAACATGAAAAGCCCTTATTCACAGTTAACCCTTATAGTGCTTGAACCAACTTAATGCTTATGCAAACAGGATGGATCATAGGTCAGCCGCCAAGTAAATTGGCAGCTGACCTGTGATCTAACCTGTTTGCTACTCTGATTACCTTTCCTTGTCAAAATTAAACAGATATTTAAGAGTTGGGAAAGCAGATGACATAACAATCTATTTTTAGAAAAATACCCAACATTCAAAGGGTCAAGCTTGGGGTCGTCCTTTATTGATATTGATCTCTGGGTATTTCAATATAATTAAGAAGCTGTTGATTTAAAACACTAACAAACAAATAAAAGTGAAAGGGTCAGTACTAGATTGACAGAAGAATGTCTATGATAAACAGTCATGGTTATATGTTGTTCTTTTTCTATTTCAAAGTGTCTTCAATGTCGCTTTGTATGTTGAACTTGAACATTCTTAAATTTTCATGTTTTTTCATGTTACTCAGTATTGTACATTTCTATAAATCTAGTCATTTATTATTTATTTCTGCGTTTAACCTCTTAAACTAATAATTCATGGATTTTGTTAGGGTAGTTGCTGTTTTTACAATTGTTGGAAATGGAGACTATTGGTTTATTGCCAATTCTAGCAGTTTTTCAGTCATATCACAGTCGTAAGTGCATCTATCCACAGATACATTGATCATAATTTCTGTGCAATGCCTTATTGTATAACATAGTTTTTCATCCTGTTAGAGATGGAAAAGGACGAGTTTTGTGATACACAATTATTCTCATTTTTCCACAACAATTTGTATACTTGTTGGCAGTAGACCCAAAAATCCTGGAAATAGTTGAATTATCTTTTTTCCGCAATTTCTATACTTGTTGGTAGTAGACCAAAAAATACAGGGAATAGTTTGTTAAGGAATCTTAGGAAGTTGCACATACTTGTATTCTAGTCATAAATTATTTATGCCTTTAGTTTAAAAAGAAAATCTTGAAAGACAAAGTTCTTTTTTATATATATCTTTAACCTCAAGTGGGATTAAGACACTTCTCCATATTTAAAGCAACATATCTCCTGCATGAGAATGGATAGAAACCATTGTGACAAAATGATTAATTGCTCTTAAAGAGCAATTCATCATTTTTTTACACTGGTTTCTTAACCCTTATAGTGCTGCAACCGACTTCATGCTTATTCAAACAGGTTAGATCCAGGCAAGCCGCCAAATAAATTAATGTCAAACGTTCCTCATATCTGCAAACAAGCAGCAAATTAAGTCTTTGTAATGAGATTCTGAAACACACAGAGAGACATGTGCATAAACTGGCTGTTGAAAAGTAAACATTAAATTTGAACACATAGTATATTGCACTCAAGTGCCACATGTATCCAAAACCTCTTGTGTTTGCTACTCTGAGTATCTTTCCTGAACATAATTAAGCAGATGTTTAAGGTTTTGGAAAGATGACATAAAAATCTATTTTTAGAAAATTACCCAGCATTCTTGGGGTTAAGACTTCTATAGAAGATTTGGTAAAGTGATGTATTATAGAACAAGGGGATAACCTGCATTTCTATTGCATACAATCTCAGGACGTTACTGGTGTGCAGCAGAAATATTATTGTTTTGGAGGGAACTGTCCCATCTATGAGCCTAAGCTGGAGACGATTTTTGTGACTTGTCATTCTCCTTATGTAATGATGTTTTTTCAAAAAAGACAAATTCACGGTTGACCACCATTACAAGAGGTTTTGGATACATGTGGCACTTGAGTGCAATATACTATGTGTTCAAATTTAATGTTTACTTTTCAACAGCCAGTTTATGCACATGTCTCTCTGTGTGTTTCAGAATCTCATTACAAAGACTTAATTTGCTGCTTGTTTGCAGATATGAGGAACGTTTGACATTAATATTTCATTTTTTAAGATTGTACTGTTGTATGAGTTTTTTAGAGAATAGCCATTGGAATAAAGATAAGCTTGCATCTAAGTTTTCCAAGCCTCTATATGATTAATAGATATGTATTCAGAGCCAATAGCAATGCAACAGTTTTAAAATCCATCGTATAACGTCTGTTTATACTTAGATGTATTGACATATTCTGAATCAACTTTACCTGAAGTTGGTAATTTTCATTATAATTTGTACTTAATTACAAAACTGTATTGTTTCAATGACAGATTATTTTGACTTGCATATTTTTTCATGTGTGAACAAGCACCTTTAAATGCCATTTGCTGCTTTGTGTTAAAATGATATTACATTTCTCTTGGCTGTAACTGGTAGAATGCTACTAATTAGTTTTCTTTCCCTGCCATGGTAGACAACAGAATGATAATGTTGTGTAGGTTTTGGTTCCATCATAGGTGTTCAATGGAAGAGGAGATAAATGTGTTCACACAATATAGTGTTCAGTAAATGCACATAAGTATCCTTTTTGAACAGAATGTGTATGCAATAGTCTTTTACCCATTACCAAACAATAATGACTTTTGACCAGTTTGTTTCAGACTACTCTGGAAAACATTATGGGAAAAGGGGAAATTGCTCTTAGAAAAAACAAGTGTGACAATTGGAGAAATTTTTCAAAATGAGCTATTTCTTCTTTTGTCACAAAGTTTTCAACTTTGTCTCTTAAAAAAAATCTTATTTTCAATTCTTGTTAAATGTTGTCTGCTGTTGCTTTCAACTTGGGCTGGTCTCACAAACCCCATAATAGGGAATATGTTTAACCCTAAGAATGCTGGGTAATTTTCTAAAAATAGATTTTTGTGTTGTCTGATTCAAAAGCCTTAAATATCTGCTTAATTTTATTAAGGAAAGATACTCAGAGTAGCAAACAGGATAGATCACAGGCCAGCTGCCAATTTACTTGATGGCTGGCCTGTGATCTAACCTGTTTGCATAAGCATGAAGTCGATTCCAGTACTATTAGGGTTAATAGCTTCAAGTGGGCAATAGGGATCTGTGTGCAGAATTCTTTATATTCAGAGTTTACAGCAATTTGCTATGGGTGTAATATTCCTTTTATTTGGCTGTATTGCTATTGTTTTTATATGAATTTATTAAAATTCTAGAAACTAGAGCTTTTTTTTCTTCTTCTTTAATCATACCATAATAGGCTAGTCAACAAACATGAAACATGTCACAACTTGAGTTTGCCAATGTGATCGTTACAAGACTGACAGTTCAAGAGGCAAGCAATTTAGGAACCCCTTCCATTGTCACGTTTATCCTGTCACCAGTGCAATAACCGATAACAGGGTGCCATATAACATATGTGATATCCGGCACTAACCATTTATGGCATATTCATGCCACCAATCATGACATCATATGAACGTCATGACATATGACATCATGTTTGCATCATTCTCTACTTGTTTTCTGTCTTTTGTTTCCTTTATTTTTTATTTTGTTTTCATTTTGTTTGTTTATAAGAATCCATGAAGGTAAATAGAATAGATGATTGGTGTCTTTGAATAGGAAAAGCCATTTGGCTCGGCCTTCGGCTCACCGGATAATATTCCTCTGCCTTGCTCAATAACATTTCTGATTCACGACACCAACCATCTACAGTCAAACTTGTGTGAATAGGCCAGCCAATGGAACTGAGAAAACTGGCTGTTTAATACAGGTTGGCTGCTAAACATAAATTGATGTACACTATAAATCAAACAATGGACCTTTCTGTTGTGGTTGTTTAATACAAGTTGGCTGCTTAACACAAATTGATGTACACTATAAATGGAACTTTCTGTAGTGGTTGTTTGAGGCAGGTTGGCTGCTTCAAAGGATGGTTGCTTAACACAGGTTGGACTGTATTCTCTATTTATCTTCCAATTCATGGGTCTTCTCAACCTACTTATCTATGACAACAATGGCTCATGTTTATCATGTCTTCTTGGTTGCCCAATTTTTGGAAAAACTGCTCAAATCTTAATGAACAATAGGACTTTCTCAATCATTATGATTTCTACCTTTTTGAAATAAAATGTCTTCTGCAAATAGAATTAAACACAGATCAATTGATTTACAATGGTTTCTTCAAAGTCCTTGTTCACCGACATGAGGAGATTTCTAAGTTAAAAAGTTACGTCTTTAAAACTGCATAACAGATGAACTATTATATGACACCCACTGAAGGAAAGTCATTTGAAGAAAATTAGATCGTTTTTTAGTTCTTAAAAAGTTAACATGTATTTTAATCCAAAAGTGTGACATTGCTTTTGAGATTTATCGCACATAAAGTGTACATACCTGGTTCTTAGATAAATTGATACTTCCTGAATTAACTGCTTCCCATAGCTAATATTAATTGAACAGGTACATCAAACAATAATACAACTGCATTGTTTTAGCAACATTTTATCTTAACTGGAATTTTCTCTTCTGTGAACAAGCACCTTCAACCCTTTCCCAAACACTAAATTTTTGACTGACCCAAATTGAAAGAATCTGCAGACGACATTGCAAAATTTGATGAAATTGAAAAATAATCTCCTGATAGGGCAGAAAACATTGTGGGAAAAGGATAAATTGCTTGTTGAGAGCAATTTCTCCTTTTCCAAACATGTTTTCCAGAGTCCTCTACAACAAACTGGTCAAATGTCATTGTTGTTTGGTAATGGGTTAAATCTTTGTGGAGGACAGTGGTCTGCGGGTAGAATCAGCTTCTGGACAAGAGGGTTTGAATCCTGTGAGAAGAGGGATCTGCCTTGCGACCTTTCATAAATCCACATTCGGAGCGATTACTGGTTATGTATCCAGGAAGCAGATTCGAGAGTGATTAATCTAAGTTGTAAGAATTTGTTTCACAATCAATGTAAAATAAATAAGTTTACAAAATCTTTGTCAGGTTGTTTGTGAACCAGTGGTTAAGCTGGTGGACTTGCGACTCTGGTGTTTCTTGGTTGGACTTCCACCAGTGCTACTGGTTCTATGGGATTGGTTTTTGGTATGACACTCTAGGGTCCAAGCCTAGTACTGGTGAATCCAAGGAAAGGCTGTAATATAACTTAAAAACTGTTGATACCACACTTAACCTAACACAAACTCTTTTTTACAATGTAACCAAGGTTAAAAAACATGCAGCCAATATGGGACTAGAACCATGGACCTCTGTAAACTGTGTGAATGCTCTACTAACTAGGCTATCTAAACATATAACTGTATATTGTAAATCAAGACCCCTACTACCCTTACAATATCTGTATGAGGGGTCAGCCTATCACTTAAGGTGATAAGTTCTCAGCAAGTGCTGAAGTATATTGCTCAACAAACTTCTGTGAGCCATGACTTTCTTTGTTTTCTATATAAGAGTCATTGAAATGTCTGTGAAAGGAACTGCCCCCACTATTATTTTCCACATACATAATGACAAACATAGCTTGAAAGGTATGTTTGAGGTCCTCTAAAAATAGTTTTCTAGCTTTGTTTGGCCTTTCATGGAGAATGTTTATGGATAAAGTTTCAGCCTCAGGACACACAAGTTGTAGGGAGCAACCTTTCATTTATCAACATCCAGTAGTGAATTGAGGAAGCAGACTGAAGTGGGATTAACAAGTTGTAAGAACTTGTTTCACAATATTTGATGCAGAATGAATAGGGTTTTTGTTTAGCATTCAAAAGTCTATCTAAAAAGGGCTAGACCTTAGAAAAAAAAACAATCAAATGAATAAAAACATTGAAATACATGGTTTATATACTTTAATATGTTCATAGCAAGTAATTTTGTCATCTAATTAAAAGAAACAGTTTGAATTGTTATGTAAGTTTTAATTCCAGTATAAAAGGTATTTCAAAAAAATATACTTTTGCATAAGACTCTCATAAATACATCAATACATAAGCTTTATCAAACATAATGTGGTTCTTATTGTATTTGAGGGATATAACACTTTAGTCCCATTTCAAAGCATGTGCATAAGAAATTCAAGAAACCATTGTGACAATGGAGAATTTGCTCTAAGCCCTTAAAGTGCTGGAACCGACTTCATAAGCGACAGGTTAGATCCAGGCCAGCCGCCAAGTAAATTGGCAGCTGGCCTGTGATTTAACCTGTTTGCTATTCTGAGTATCTTTACTCAACAAAATTAAGCAGAATTATTGAAAAGCAGATGATACAAAAATCTATTTGCTATTAAAAAGCAATTTCTTCTTTTGTCACGGTGGTTTCTTAATGTTGCAAAGCAGACGTCAGGTTTCATCCTTAAAATGGCTGTTTACCATTACTTTAAAATTGGTCAAGAATGGTCAAGAATGAAATGGGCTGACTCTGGACTTCAAACAATGTCACTTTACTTCACACACTGTCATTTCTGACTTCGATTGGAAATCATCTAAAGTATCCACCACTGTCAAAAAAACGCCATTGAAAAACTGCATACTTCATAAATAAATATTAAAATCAACATAATATATGACTGAAAACTTCACATAAACTCACTTTTATGCATTTGCACGACATTTTAAGAATTATTGTATCAAACAAAGAAATCACATGTAACAAGCAAATTCTCTGTTAATCTTCATAAAATATCAAATATCATCAAATATCGTGGAAGAAGAGTAGCTCTAAGTACTTAGTGCTGCAAAGACAGCAAAACATAACAGAAACTTTCAGGAGTCTTGGTTAAATGATCGGGAGTTTAAGGATTGGCTAATAAACCACAATGTGATGTCTCATTATGCACAACAACCAAGGTAAGAAGTGCATTGAGAGCGGATGTAGTGATTTCCAGAGGATTTTGCTTCTGCAGCACATTTCAAGACAAATTTGAAGATAAGCCGACGATAATATAAAAGTATGAAAAATATTGCCTTTGTGATATCGAGAAGATAACATAACAAAAGGAGAAATTGCTTGTTACAAAAACATTGGACTCTGTAAAATTGCATGGGACTCAACATATTCTGATGGCTTGGGTCCCAATAGATTTGTTTACATTTAACACTGTTAAATTCCAAAGCCAGAGTATTCCTTATGAATAACACATATGTCATGATTCATGTTGACAAAAAGAGTTTCATAAAATACTTTGAAATTATGGAGGTAGTAGACTCAATAAAACTTCACTGATAGACCTCCTGATTGTTACGCATATCTAACTTCTTCTAACTTTTTTGGCTAGAGATTGAAAAGCATTGAAAATACTTAAAGTATCTACCCTGAGAAAGTTTTGTAACTATTTACCTTAACCCTTTCTCAAACGCCAAGTATTCGGCAGTGCCAAATTGAGAGAGTTTGCAGACATTTCAAAATGTGATAAAATTGGAAAATAATCTTCTGAAGGAGCAGAAAACAGTGTGGAAAAATGAAAAATTGTTTTTCACAGGAAATTTCTCCTTTTCCCAAAATGTTTTCCAGAGGCATCTGCAACAAAGTGGTTAAATGTCTTTATTGTTTGGTGATGGTTTAAGAAAGGAATATCATTTTCAATTCTCTAATAGATTAATATTGTAGCCGATGAAAAGATTTCCCACACTTCAGGGTTGACAAGGGCTTGATCCCAGATTTATGCCATTCAAGGAATAGAATGTTGTTCTTTACAATATATCAATATCCTTTACTCTTTATGCAAGAACACAGTGTTTTTTTAGTCAGCTAAATGTGTATACAATCAATTTAGTCCTTATTCTTCAGGGATCAGGAAAATGCCAGTTTTGTCCATTTTGAAACAATTTCAGTATTACTGGATCGATTGAAAGTCGAGATTTGATGAAAAAAACGGTCCAGGTAATAGACGGATATGAACCTCTACACACCTAAGTGACCTAACAATACCTCCAGAATCACATAATTAATCAGTTAATTGTTATTCCTGTGTCAAACAATGCCCGAGGCGCGTATTAGTGGGGGTTTAATTGTACACAGACATGCACACTTGATTAAGGAAGTACACAGGACACCCTTATTCTGCGAAAACTGATCATATAAAGCACAGTCTGTCTCATATGTAAAGTTACTTGTTAGATTGCGAGATATCAAAGAGTTTTTATGAGTAAGGTATGAAGATATTGAAAAATTAGCTTCCCATGCCGACGCAACGTTGAAGACACATGAAGAGTTTTTCGGCCGATCCTCGGACCGGTTTGGATTCAGAGATTTCCCGATCCCTAATGCCTCCTATTTACACCTCTGTCCATGTAACAGATCTCTACAGATGGTAGACCCTGACAAGGCATTCCCAATATACCTATTTCTTCAAAACATTCATTTATGTTTTAATCTTTCCTACATATTCATTTGAATTCTCTACATTATAAATCACTTTTATCACATTTGCAGAGAGAAGCATTTAAAAATATTGAAATAGAAAAATAATCATCATGAGCAAATTCTCATTCTATTATATTGATTTTGGTCTTTAATAATAAATAATGAAGTTTTTCAATATCTAAATGATCACTTCTGAATATTTCATTTTTATCACATATCTAATTTGCTGTCTGTAATTAAATTCGTAACAAGTCAAAGGATATTCAAGTTGACTAAGACACTGATATCTACCTTTCCTTATTTCATTTCATTTTGCATTTAACATTTCATCTTGCTGTTAATATAATTTCAGTGTAATTATAATAAATTTCATCAAGCGTTTTCATCAGCCTTTTTCTGTGAAGAAGATGGGCTATTAAATAGTTGTAAAGTAGTAACTTGTACACGTTTAGGAGTTTGTTTGTCTTCCACAGGTTTTGATTGTTTAGGTGTCAGGCTGTCCTTGTTAGGTTTAGACTGTTTAGGGGTACTGCAGATATCCCCACTCATCTCACCCTCTATATGTTCCTCTTTATCCGCACTTACATTGTCATTCCTCTCTAATAAAACCTCCTTACAATCTCCGCTTGCTGAAGATTTTGGACCTGATTCACTCAGATGTTTCGACTTTGGGCTGCTAAACGTCGCCAAAGTCGTAATTTGAACCTTTTTCGGCTTTCCATCCGCAGAACGCACCTGTATTTCTGGTACTTTCTGCGCTTCAGGTGTTGGCTGGTTTCCAGTGCTCAGTGTTGTGATTTGCACATTCTTCGGGGTACCATCCGCAGATTTGACCTTCATCTGCATGACCTTCGGAGGGCTCTTTTTAATAGGCTCGCTACTTCCACCTGACAGAGTTGTTATCTGGATGTTCTTAGGTTTTCCGTCAAGTGTTTTCACCTTCATTTCTAGCGGTTTTCTAGGAGGTGGCAACTTCACTGTACCGTCTGATGAGGCGTTGATATCCTTGCTGGTTCCCTCCTCCATCTTACATTCACTCCCATCGTTTGATGTGTCAAGGACAAGTTGAAGGTCATCATTGGATTGATCAGTTTCCATGGTAATGTCATTCTGTTATATAAAATGGGATATGCTTGTATATATTTAAATATTTTATAAAAATTATGAATTATGATTTAATGAAATATCTTTACATTTGTCATTCCATCCACAAACAGGCTAAGAAACATTCATGACATTCAGTGAATTTGTCAGCCTTTTCATCCCATAGATCTAAACCATTAACCAGATTTAACAAACAAATCCCAACTGTGTTTAATGATTTTTTTGGTTTATCAGAGAAGTTGGAAGTAGTGCCTGTTAAGTGAATTGTTTAAAACATGGCTCTCTGCCGGCTCTGCTATAATATCATAATGAAATGAAAAAGTTGTATTATCACATTTAAGCTGTTACTTTTAATTTGAAAATAGATTTTATGTTTAAACTGGATGTTTCATACTAATATACCAATTTGCTCTTTTTGTTTCATTATTTTAGTTATCTTAAAAAATAATATAATTACAGACATTACTTTAGAAGACACGAGAACACCCCTTTTTTCCCCGTCAGCAATAGTAAACATCAAATGAGCCTCTGCATTTTACAATGGGAAAAAAAATTTGTTCAAGGTTTGGAGGCCGATCTTTTTGCTTGTTTAACTCTCTCCCAAACAATAACGACATTTGACCACTTTGTTGCAGACGACTTTAGAAAACATTGTGAGAAAAGGAGAAATTGCTCGTCACGAGCAATTTTTCCTTTTCCCACAATGTTTTCTGCCCTATCTGAAGATTATTTTCCAATTTCATCACATTTTGAAATGTCGTCTGCAAACTCTTTCAATTTGGGACAGTCGAAAATGTGTTGTTTGGGAAAGGGTTAAAACCCTGGAGAAGAAACACTGCATATACCTTATCCTCCTCTGAGTTTATACCAGTAGTACCGAGAGGACTTCCATCAGCGTTAACACTCTCTATGTAAGGTTCTCCAAGCTCTCCCACTTCAAAAGCAACCAAGGTACAGTAACCATCTGTCGAGGAAGCTACCATATAACTTCCGTCACTTGCCCTGTCATTGATAACACACTACAACAATGAGACAATCAAGAGTAGGTCAAGTTGAAAGCCTCAGAAGTTTTTTATTATCAAATTTCAATTTTAAATCATCAGGCAAGACCATTAATCTGCAAAAAATGTACATAAGTTATAAATAGAATCAACTCACAAGATAAGATCACTTGGTTGATGATAATGTACATTAGTTATATACCCTTTTAAAGTTGATAAATGATGCCAACTACATTAGTAATTTACCATTTAACTCAACTCACCAAGAAACTTTCTGATTTGCAAATAATGTGCATATCAAAGTTATAAATCATTATAACTCACCAAGTCAGATCACTAAGTTGATGATTGTGTACATTTAAAGTTATAAATCATTATAGCTCACCAAGTCAGATCACTAAGTTGATGATTGTGTACATTTAAAGTTATAAATCATTATAACTCACCAAGTCAGATCACTAAGTTGATGATAGTGTACATATTAAAGTTATAAATCATTATAACTCACCAAGTCAGATCACTAAGTTGATGATTGTGTACATTTAAAGTTATAAATCATTATAACTCACCAAGTCAGATCACTAAGTTGATGATTGTGTACATTTAAAGTTATAAACCAATCAAACTCACCAAGTCAGATCACTAAGTTGATGATAGTGTACATATTAAAGTTATAAATCATTATAACTCACCAAGTCAGATCACTAAGTTGATGATAATGTACATTAGTGATGAATCCAAATGGCTGTTGCTGCTGGGTATCATATAAAAGTATGGAGTCTTCTGTGGCCACAGCAAACACCATTCTGTAGGGAAGTCTGAAAAACAAGAAATACATCAAATATACACAAACAATGGTAGTATTGCCAACCCTCAATAGTACACAGTCATGTGTAATGAGGATAAAGTTGGATCCAGGTAAACGCTGACATGTGTGAAGGCTCACTTCACATTACTTATCGAAAACACTTGATTTTAAGCAACTTGGAAGTAAAGAAATTGTAAATTGTCTTGTTTTAATGACAATGGTTGTTAATATCTAATTTTTCCGTTTATCACTCCAAGAGCATGAATCTCTGAATTAGTCCCTTTAAGTTGTATATATACATAATGAATGTTGGATTTATCCTGGATTTCAATAACATTATGAGTTCAAATCATTACATCGTATATCTGGAGGAACTTGAAGAAGTGAAGGACTGACTAGCCTTACACTGACCTCTTGATAAACACGATTGGATGTGTTTAGAGCATTAGTTTAATGAAACCGCAGTAATAAATTGCTGATAAGGCTTGAAGTTTTTAATGTAACCAATCAAGACTTACTCATATTAGAACATAACTATGGTGGAATAAAACAATGCCATGGATTGGTCTTCAAGAACTACACATGTGAATTATCTATCTATCTGTCTGTCTCTTTACCAGACTGGTCTTAGTTTAACTTATTTTCTTACAACGACTGTGAAACACAATCTGGCAAATTAGATCCATCACTCACAATTTTGCTTACAGGATACATAACTAGTACTCAAACTAAATGTGAAATAATGAAAGGACACAGCTAGTCATAGGATTTGAACTGGTGAACCTTGTGGTGTGAAGCAAATACTCTAAACAAAATACTCTGTCTTTTGAATCTTAGACAAGTAAACATTAGTGCTGTCTAAAAGACATGCCAACCAAGAGAAATATTACTAAGAGGCAGTGACATACAGATGTCAGTATTATTGCATAAAATGATAAAGAAGGTCACTTAACCCTTTCCCAAACAACAAATTTTCGAATGTCCCATCTTTAAAGAGTTTGCAAGCAACATTTCAAAATGTAATGAAATTGGAAAATAATCTTCTGATAGGGCAGAAAACATTATGGGAAAAGGAAAAATTGCTCGTCACAAGCAATTTCTCCTTTTCCCACAATGTTTTCTAAAGTCTTCTGCAACAAAGTGGTCAAATGTCGTTATTGTTTGGGAAAGGGTTAAGGCAATATTGATGCAGAGGTAAACCATCAGCCTCTAGCATCGAAGGTCCCGGGTTCAAACCCTGTAAGGTGAGGTGACAATTGCAGGGACTAGCCATCAAAGCGGCGCGATACTGGTTTAGTATCTAGGAAGCAGACATCGAGAATGAACTTAATAAGCTTCAAGCTTTCATCACAATCGATGTAAAGTAAATAAGTTTAAACTGATGCTGCTAACATAAAAATTGAAACAGATGCGAGAAAAAAATAGGTTAAGGTTAAATACTTACTCAAACAGTGTATCATATTTCTCCCATTCTTTAAGGTTATTATTGCTCTTGTCTAGAAAACAAAGATAAATGAATTATCATACTACTTAAAATTCAAAACATACATTTTATTTATTAACATCTCAGTAAATCAATACAGATTTCCAGGTATCTATATAACTGGACCAAAAGGAATCTTTATGACAAAAGAACAAATTGGTTGTTAAGTTGCAAAGTTTGATATCAAATTTCTGAATGAAATGGTTTTCATCCGTATTTCAGAGTTCTTATCATTTATACAGAAAAACAAAACAAAAAAACACCATCATTTGATGCCTATTACCATTACAAAATCTAAAACTTTGTAATTGAGCAAATTCCATCTACATTTGAACTTACTTATACTTGCTTGTGATTTAAATACTGAATAACTTACCGAAAAATGAGACAAAATTAAAAATGGCTGTACAAAAAAAGTGGATTCTCCTTAGAGGTGTTTCTAAAGATATTTTATCAATTTTCCATAAAAATCATCATGAAATTAAGATTATGCTTCATTCAAAATGGAAGTTTATGTATATCACCTTCAGCTTGTTCTCTAAGAACTTGCTTTAATTGAAACTTTATTGGACAACATCTGACAGCAATTGTGACCTTTTCTGGACTGGGTAAATAAACTGATGGCCTGAAACGAGAAATATATCATTAACCCATGAACTCAGTGTTTCTTGATGACAGAATGAATTCCTTGTTAACAAATACTTCCTATTGTCAGTATCATTTTACAGGAAATTGATATCTCTTATTTGAGTATCTATTACTCATAAAAAACATTTTAAATATCTTACAGGCCTCCTATATCAAAATGTTCTTATTTTGAGCAAGTTTTTTTTTCATGAACATACAGTGATTCTCACTTTGAGATTGGGTTCCTTGCAATCAATTCAATAGTTCTTAATTTGTTATGAATTTCTTATCAAATAGTAATTTGTTCCAACACCAATTAGGAATTGCTTTTAAATCTAAAATGAACAAACAAATAAATTTAAGAATGATAATCAATTCTTTATAAATCAGTGAGCTCTTACTTTGAATATGAATTCCTTGTAAATAAATAAGTTGCATTTGTCACCGGGTCCGTCTCCATGACTCCTGCAGGGACAATCAGTATTTCTCCGTCAGGTGTAAATGTGAGACGACGAAAGAAGGACCTCATTGTATCATCATGGAACATTCGAAATGATTTTGGTTTGATCTCTTTAACCTCTTTTTGGTCCTTAAGGTCCTTTTGGTCCTTTCCTTCCTTTGGGTCCTTATCTCCGGTCTCAGGAGCAGTTTTTGGAGGAAGACTCATCTTTGATACAGTTTGTATGCAGGTCTTTGTGGCTATGCTGTATACCTTACACGATCTGAACGAGTAAAAATTAACACGATCTGAACAAGTAAAAATCAACTTCTATTTGCAAATCAATCATTAAGCACAATGACTTCAAGCTTTTTTAGAAAAGACATGTTGAAAAATATGGTGGAAAAAATGATTGGGCAAAATGTATACCAAAGTAATGTTCATACACCATATACAATAAGTGGCTTTGAATATGTTTATTGAATGCCAAATAAATATTATGTATTGTTTTTTCTTCATCAAAAAGAAGCCAGCTGAAAGCCAAAAACTGTAGAAAGCATTGAACCATATTTTGAAGTTGTGGGTCAATAGTACTGGCCTACTGTAAGTCTAAAGGACAGTGAAACCTTCAATCAGGTGACATTTGGAAAATATTTGTGTCGAAAGAAGAAATTTCCCATCTTGAACAAGTCCTTCTTTAGATAATAGTGATAGTCTTTATCCATAAGTTAGCATGTTATGTTGGAGAAACCCCGGCTGGTTTTATCCTTCACAACTTCTTTTTTTCCTTTGACAATTATAAGAAACATTTTGTTCATGATCTTCATCATTTTAGAGCAGTAACCAAAACCTTTTGTTTTCAATACTTTACAGTTGTTGCTTTCAATCTCAATTTGGACGGCTCAAATTCCAAAAATGAATATATATCATAATTATCTTGCATATCATTTCAAGCCATTCTTTTTAGAGTTAAGAAAAATGAATCAGTACAACTCACCTATCTGTACTCAATGTTGCGGCAAATTCATTTTGAGGGTCCCATGCTACACCTTGTACAAAACTCTGGTGATCATTCAATAATGCCATCTTTTGATCTGAAAAAGATATATATCATATCAAATTACACATATATACTGCAGAGGCTTCTTGTCTCATGTATATTCAGTATTATTCTAATGAGCATCAACTGCACTCATTTTAAGAGTTTGTGATAGGAAGGGAGAGTAAAGATGACAGAAATTTCTCGTTTTAAGGTAGAATACCCATAAACCGCCGTTCTGAAACTCATTTTTTGTCAGATTGTTTTGGTTGTTCTCGGTATTCATAGGTTGTGGCGGAAATATTTGTTTTAAAGTAAATAGTTCCCGTCGCCTCTGATGTTTACCGAGAACAGCCAATCTGTAAGTAATCTGATGTATGAACGAATTTCAAAATGGCAGATTATGGGTATTCTACCTTAAGAGGTCCAGACAGGAAGGGTGAGTAAAAATAAGAGACATTTTTCCTCCTTAACTCTACAACAAAGCAGAAGCTGTCGATTATCTTCTTTTTCTTTTTCAAAATGACACAGAAAACATAGGGAAACTCTTATGAAAGACTACAAAATATTATTACTCAAACAAGTCTTAAATGATTCATTTAAAAACCTCTCTTGGACACCACCCTTCTTACATTTATTAATTTCCTGGTGGTGATTTAATTGATTTTCCATCTAAAACCATAATCACATTTTACATATAATTAATGAGTGAATTAAGCTTTGTTTCCTCCTGCTTACTTGGCTCACTAGAAACATAATTGTGTATTATTTCACACTCTTCACAGATGTACCATGGAATAACCTGTATTTCTCCAAATTACCTTTAGTGAGATCCCAGAGAATGGCACTATTGTCCACGGACCCAGATATCATGTATTTACCATCTGCTGACCAACATAGATCATAGATGTCTTCCAGGTGACCCCTAAAATATGATGTAACTAGAGTGGTGAACAGACAAACAAAAAAGGCTATGGTTAAAGCTTGACAATCATAATTTTTCTCATTTGTTTGTTGTTTTAATGGATTTTTACGTCACATCAACAATTTTCCAGCTGCAATGTGATAGCTGGCTCATAGATGGAGCGAGAGCCCCTACTTTACTTCACATAAGGCCCGTCAACACAGGAAGAACCATCAGCATTCCTTTGGCCAGCTGCTAGATTACCTCTCATAACAATTCAAATGTACAACACCATGATTTAAACTCAGACTTGGAAAATAAAATTTTAGCACAGCTGGACATTTTCGATTCGGAAAGTAGGAAGGTACTATCCCAACAAAATAAAATTTTTGACAGCAGAAAATTGTAAATCCGTACCACTGCCTTCTGTGAAGTGTGTAGTACAATGACAAAAAATGAATTGCTTATGAATGGCAATCCCTCATACTTGTTTAAGACATTTCCGAATGACAATGTCAAAATTCTACGAATTTTTTTTTTATATCAAAGTATTAAATCCATTTAAAAAACACTTGAAACCAGAACCTCATTCAATTGGCTTGTGCCTGAAGTGCATAATGCATATATTTGTGATTTCAAGTTTAGTACTTTAATGATTAACCCTTTCCAAGACAATAACGCCATTTGACCACTTTGTTGCAGACGATTTTAGAAAACTTTGTGGGAAAAGGATAAATTGCTTGTAACAAGCAATTTTTCCTTTTCCCACAATGCTTTCTGCCCTATAAGAAGATTATTTTTCAGTTTCATCACATTTTGAAATGTCGTCTGCTAACTCTTTCAATTTGGGACAGTCGAAAATTTGCTGTTTGGTAAAGAGTTAAGGAACAGAAGAGCCCCTTCATACCTGCAGTGATTTTTTTCTAAATTAAATCAATGGGCTTTGTAGATCAAAACTTAAAAATCAATGGGTTTCTATATAGAAAAATCCTTAAAATGAATGAAAGCAATCAGTTTTTGGGAAGTTTTATGAGAATTTTTGGGCCAAAAATTATCACTGTACCTGAGTACTTTCTGCATGCACCAGTTCTCTTTATTGTCCTCCTCATCTTCTTGAAAGATGTTAAATGAGTTTGGATCACTGACGCTCAGCTTCCAGAATATAATTACGCTGTCTGTAAAAATAATAACAAACTGATAGTTATGTGTTGTTATGTTTGTAGTAAATGATCCAAGGAATATTAGAGAAAGAAGAAGGGACTGCATGCATGATATGCTCAATTACTCATTTGTAGCAATAATTTCTACTCCATATCACACAGAAAATATGTAGATCATACCAATGAATACTGTCTGCAGATGCTATAGATTAAGAAAAAGTTCCAAAATCACATTAGGGAAATCTGTTTATGGATAACACCCGCTTGTATTTAAGGCATGTATCCAACATTGAGTCTTGATGAACACCATAAGGTAAAGAAAAGCTACGTTATCATTTAAAGCAGACCAATCAGAATTTGTTTTATGCAAAATTTACGAAAAAATGTCTGGAGAAAGACAGAAAAATTGCTTTAAAAAGTTACGTTCATGAACAGATTGTAGATAAACATGAAAGATTTGACAATACTTTATCATGAAATAACATGATAAACCAAGCATATCTATTCTATAGCATCTATGAAAACTACTTTTCTTGAACCATATGGCCACAATATAAATAAATCATGTATATTCACTATTCATTATAATTATGTTTTCATTTCCTTTCATTTCCATTATTAGACAGCATAGTAAGAAAACAATTAAAACTGTTACACTTATTGACTGAATGATATCCAAGACATTTGCATCCAAAAAGTAGCAGATTTTGTTTTAAGTCTATGAATTTTGACTTAAAAAAAAACTAATGGAAACAAGTAAAAAAAAGATCTGCTCAACAATTATTCAGAAATGATCTTACCATCTCCTGCCGTAGCCAATGTCTCCCCTGCAAATAGAAATGGGGGTTATATTCGCTTGGGTCAATATAACATAAATATAACACTATACTAGAGTAGCTGAATTGTTTTCATCAATAGCGTATATATATCTTCGCTTATTATATTATTTCCTTAACCACTGAATAATACACAGAACTTCTACAGCGACCAGTGAAATCTCAAATAGGAAAAAGGGCATCAAGAAATGTTTAAAATTTGGAACAAATGGCTCACGGCAAATATATTTGGTGATAAAACCGTGCTGTTGTCCGCAATGCGTATGGATTTTTTTTGCCAATGGAGCAAAGTTTCTTGAAAAATTTTGGTTTTAAGTTTTTATTATAATCTTTGTCATATCTACCATACCAGAAAAGAAAAATAGTCATTGGGATTCATGTTTCAAAACATTTTGAACAATTTAAGGATGGAAACCAATCATGTGTGTTCACACATACAATTGGTTATCTACTATGGAAAACTGCAAAGCAGTTTTTAATCAATTGTGATATCAGTCTCCAATTTTTTTTCATATTATCAAAAATTCTTTGTTCAGAAATGGTGATAAAAAAGCATAAATTGGTAATTGGGACCATCTTTATGTATATCTTTGTAAATTTAATGAATCATGTCAGTGTTAGTTTAAGAAATGAAAGTTATCGTTTCCTTTTGGACACACATCTTTTGAAACTATGTGTCCAAGGGTAAAACTATGCGTCCGAGTACCAATGATCCAAGCTATAAGATCATGTCAAATAGTATAACACTTGTTATTAATGATAATCTAAGCTTAAATGACTCAAAACAATGTAGATTTGATAGAAAGAAAGCATGAGACAGCATGCTTTATGATGTTTACTACATTGTAAACATTACTTGTGTTGATGAGAATGCTTCCAGCTGGACACATATCTTTTGAAATGATGTGTCCCCAGCAATTTTTATGTGTATATGACGCGGGACGCAGAGGTAAAATTATCACTGTCATCTTAATAGAGAAAAAATCATTTGATTTTTACAGATAGGAATATCATAATATCACTTACCATCATGGGAAAATCTACAGACATTGACAGCTTTTGTGTGACGTTTCAAGTTGGCAAGAAATTCTACCCCTACCTTTCCATCGTCATCATTGACAATCTGCCAAACCTAAAACAATAAAACATTTATAGGCTTTATTCTTTATCCAAGGTTTGCCTAACTTAACAAGTACTCGAGAACAATTATTGTCACAAATGAAATTGTCATGAAAAAAATAGGCATTTTATTTAAGCTTTCTTCTTTCTAAGTGTTTAAAAATTCATATTGTGTGTATTCATCAGAATTGTCTCATAGCGACGGTTTGATGAGAACCGACAAAATATGCATCACATTATAGGTTAACACATTACCATCTAATGCCACCATTTTTGTGTCTTGCAGCAGACCAATTCCAAAAAGCATTGTGGAAATAGGAGAAATTGCTTGTCACAAGCAATTTCTCCTATTGCCACAATCCTTTTTCAACCTATTCACATATCACAACAGTAGAACTGAAAGGTTTTTCACATGTTTACAAAGCTTTTCTTAAGTCGTCTGCTTCAAGAAAAAAATGTCATCTGCAGGTGGTAAAGAGTTAAGAAATACTGGATGCGTAAAGCTCTTATCTGGACCTCTTTTACAAGCATGAACATTAACGAGGTTATTGACTACAGGTGTACGTCACAATATCATCCATACATATTGATCCCTTGTTGACTAAGGTTTTACATTGTGCAAACAGTATTTCATTTATAATGCTATGTTGCACATAACATTGTTGGAGGAAGACTCGGAGCTAGCAACCTAAAAGGGCCAGTTATGCCAGGTAGAACTATCAGGCACTACTGCCCCTTTTAGGCTGCTAAGCTTCGGGCCTGACAGCATTCCAAAAGTCAGTCTGGTAACTTCCTCTTATGAAATTCCAAAGCTACCTTACCATAGATTAGATTGAACCAACGTGAATTTGAACCATGTTATTTCAATTTCTTTGCTAAAAACACTAAGCCCCCAATGTTTATTCCAGCAGATGGTAAGTATGAATCTGGTGGATCTCCAAAAATGATTCCCTATCACATCAAACCTTGTTGCTTTAGTCTAGATCTATATCATTCCTAACAATCTCTATGACTTGATAATGGAAGTGATCGGTTGTGAATCTTAACCCTTATAGTGCTGGAACTGACTTCATGCTTATGCAAACAGGTT
Source organism: Cerastoderma edule (assembly GCA_947846245.1). NCBI lineage: Eukaryota > Metazoa > Mollusca > Bivalvia > Cardiida > Cardiidae > Cerastoderma > Cerastoderma edule. Next base: position 35,237,265 of record OX401407.1, on the reverse strand, counting down.
CGATCCAGGTTGGCCTGTGATCTCACCTGTTTGCTACCCTGAGTATCTCTCCTCATCAAAATATAGCAGATATTTAGGGTTTTGCAAAGCAGACGACCCACAAATCTATTTTGGGAAAATTGCCCAGCATTCGAAGGATTTAGTCTTGGGCTACTTGGGTTTTTTGTTTGTTGTGTCCGTTTCTTTCCCCCACATAATCAATGAATACTTACCCTGACAAACTTGTCGACCCCTCCAGACACTAAACGTTTTATCTTATGGCTTCCAGGCTGTAGGTCAACACTGTAGATTGGGTCCCTTTCATGCCATGAGATTTCAGGGGTTGTCACTCTCATGCTGTTAAAAAAGAACGCAAATTAATTCATATAAACACAGTCATCATCATCATCTAGTCAGAAAATTAACATGACGATTGCCATTAATCTGCTGATGGAGAAATCTAACATCGAAATTTCAAAGGACCATCTTAGTGATGGATTTTTCCATGTTAACAATTTCACATTTAAAGCACAAGTCATTTGATAAGAAAAGAAATGTAAATAAAGTAACAAGCTACCAAATGATGCCATTAATTGCCATTAAACAATTAAAAACTGAAAAATAGTGTCAAATGTATTGTTTTCATATTTCAATTGTTGTTGTTTAATTAGAAAGCGAGGCAAGCAGAAAATGGCCACCTTGTTTTAATTAAAGTCACCGGACGTCAAAATATTTTATTTCAGAACCTACGAAAGTAAAGGAATACACATTTATTTAATATTTCAGCAGAGAAAAAATTAAATACTAACAACTTTGGGCGTATTTTCTATTCTATACAAATCCATTGACAAGACTACATGACCTAGATAAAGCTCGCATATATGTCAAGCTATAGACACATGGCCTGTGATACTCAGAATACACTCTGAAAGCAAACATTCTCGTTCTTGCACTTAAGTGGTAACATCAAACAAGCTGGAATAACAAACGTTTGGCCACGTAGAACTTACACAGAAAGAACAGGACATACGGGTAACTAATTACCATACAGTGGATGTAACATCCATATAGTGATACTGTGGCATTTTTCTGTCATTATCTACATTTATAAACGGATTAAGGCTACTTAATTTTTATGAATATTTGTTTGGAGCATAGCTGAATACCATACGCCAAATCCACATTTTACATATATTTCTGTTGTACGACGTCCGGGAACTTTAAGCTGTTCTTACAAACTAAATATGGCGAATACCAACACTTTTATGAATTGATTAAAAAAAGGATCAATTTACAACTGTGAATAATGATCAATCGATATTTTACTGTAATAATGGTAATATGGGTGTCCCAAGTTGTGATGAAAATATTGTTGAAAGAATCGTTTGAAAGTTTGACGTGACGGAAGATATTGCTTGATGCAAATTTTTCTCAATACTTCCCGATCGTATAAAATTAGTTTGACTAAATCATCATCAGCCATTTTAGATTTGACACGCAATTAATTGAAGAAAAAAAATAATTGTAGACTCTTTAAATGTTTCTGCATCTGGTAGTCTATTTTATCACATCTCTGCCAAATCCACAAGATCACAAAGTTTAAACCTGATGTTATTCATGAAGAACTGAGCTTTACATTGCTATTAAGTTCGGATGTAAATATTTGGACATGGATACAGTGTTGCTGGTCAACGGATGCAATTCCTGACTTCATGCTTGTTTTTGTTGGGGGAAACAGCTGATGGCCGCATTGAACAGACCATGGAAACTGATTTAAAACGCAATATCAAAACAAACATTCACAAATGATCGAGATTCATGGAATAAACAGAAAAGGTATTAACATTTCTATGAGCTTTCTAGGACTCAGATGCTTACTTAAGGTGGCATATCAAATAAGTTCGTTCATGAAAATGTTACCTTTTTGTTTCCAAATTTGTTGATTTTTGGCGCTACAAAGGCCAACGTATCACGTAAAATATTAATCAAATGACGTAGTAAATATACGTTTAATTTGAGAACATGTTATTTCACAACAAAAATGAATTAGTTGAATAACGCAAATTGAATATAAGTCACCGTTTCAGCTAAATCAAAAGCAATTTAAGAAAAATATATTATTTATTTTAGACATGGCATGAGCGGCATTAAAATGCATGTATTCTGGTTGGACGAAAAGCCGGATCTTAAACAAGGGGACTCATGTAATTCATATTGAACCGGACTGATAAATAGATGTCGAATGGTCATGTCGCACAGCCCGCATCTGCATGCCATCGCAAAGTTATTTAAAAAGGTATATTAATTCACTCATCCACGAGTATCTTACAGACATCTGACATATGGGAATATTTTTCAAGGTTTTGATTTCTGAGGTATCACTATTATAAGTTATATGTTATGTAATTTCCAGGCAATGGCTGTCGGGATCCAGAAGCCCTTCAAAGAGGCCAGGATGATCGTAGAGGGTCTGGCCGTTGACGAGATACCAGAGCAGCCCCAAACATCGATCTTATCAACTCGCATCGACAGAAGTACAGACCTGCAGAGCCAAAAGACATGAGCTTAATAAACCATTGCGCCTAAAGCAAAACTGTTCTTGTTACGCAATTTCTTCTTTAGTAACACTCTTTTCTACCAAAAAAAATAGAGGCAAAAACATATCCGTTAAGTCTGTGTTTCATTTTAACATGGTATGATGATGTCATTTCAACTCAACCACAGTGGTACATGTACCTCTGTTTAGTGCCGCCCGGTCTGTGGTTCCAAGGGTGCGTGCTCGACACCCCGCACGGGTTATACCAGATTCCAAACACGTTGACCTCCCCCTACGGATGTAGCCTGGGTCCTTGGTACTGTTTCACTAAACATTTAATGCTTATAGATTTGCGTAAGTTCAAAATAACTGTCGCTGTTATTTTCAATATGAGGATTCGCAACATTGCAAAGTGACACACCATTGAAATCGTCTCTCCGAGACGCTTCCAATGACGTGTCACTATTGCAATATTGTACTTTTATGTTAGATACTATCCATGGTAATCAGTTTTGACTTACGCAAATATTTTCCTTACGTCGTTTAGGAAAACGGTATCCTGGCCCGTGCGTTTACCCCCGCATTAGCCTAATGCGTGATACACGCACGGGCCAAGGTACCGTTTTACTTAACAAATTACGATCAGGTTTTGCGTAAGTCTAAAACAACAGTAACTGTTATTTCATTATGAGGATTCGCAATATTGCAAAGTAACACGCCATTGGAATCGTGAGGCTTCCAATGACGTGTCACTTTGCAGTATTGTACTCTCATTAAGATGGTAATCAGTTTTGACTTACGCAAATATTTTCCTAGTGCGGGATATACGCACGGGCCAGGACCCCAGCCTACTGCGGATGGTATGTATAGCTAATGGCTGGAGAATCCGTTCCGGTAATACAAGGGTCGAAATTAGCTGACTGAGTATGATAAAGGAAGAAGTATTTTTCAATTTGTGTGTAGTAAAAATATGTCTTCGATTTCTCCTTTATTCGCGATGATTTCTACGCGATATCGGAACACTATATTTCTTTCATACTTTATGTTATCTACTGGTGCTTCGCATTGCACTAGTAAATTTCTTCTTTCTGTCACAATCAGTTCTGAAGCTTTTATTGCAAGCAGGTCAAAGCGTGGTATTTCGGAGAAGGGTTGAAAATCTTAAACTGCCCTTATGCAAATGAAACACTATTGAAATCGGCGAACTTAGACCTTAACTAATTGTGTTTTTAATCCTTTATACTCAGAGTAGCAATTAGGTTAGATCACAGACCAGCCGCCAAGTTACTTGGTGGCTGGCCTGAATCTAACCTGTTTGCATAAACATTAAGTCGGTTCCTGCACTATAAGGGTTAACACAAATGAAGAATCCCCATTGAAAAGTTTTTACTTTATTCTGTACCCCACCCCCACTCCAATCAAACTAGCGTTTAATATTCAAGTCATTATGCATTTTCATCTTTTCTTGGGGAAAGTATTCTCGCAGAATGCTAGCCCTTTATTCATTACATAAAAATCAATATAAGAAGACGTTTATTTTGTGTCCAGTGCGTTTTTATCTGGTCTTTTAAGTATAAAGATTTGTTTTTGGGTGTTGCCAATCCTCGAAATGTTAAGATATTGCCATAAATTGGATTAAATGAGTTAAAACATCGTTTTTAATTTTTATCTAATGTTTTAATCAGACAATCAACTTTTCACACTATGTAAACACATCGCTAATCACGTTGTATCCCCGTTGCTATTGGTTACGCACTCTTGCATCTCGGGAAATCGGGTGAAAATGCCCGGATATTCGGAAGCGTGATATATGAGCCTTCGATTTGTCTTTCTGCGTTTACTGTCCGCTTTAAAAGGCTTCTTTTCACAACAGCTGTCCATTCGATCTGACAGGCGGTTTGCATCTCTCTTTTAATTAAATATAATTCTTCTTTTGTTTACAAACGGTTGACCGTTACTACATATAGATCTAATAGCAGTGCAGAAGCTCTAAGAAAAAAATCACTGCATGAATGACCCGTTCAATGATGGCGTATGAAACGTATTTTAATGAATTTATAAGGTTTTGCCATACTTATGCATTACAAGCATCCGCTACATATAAATTTCAAATTTAGTTGTTAGGGTCGTTTTAAAATCTTAGATGATGACTGAAAAGGGATTAAAGTGAAAGACATGTTTTCTCCATTATTTTGTGATATATTTCGAATTGTGTATTAAGATCTCTGAATGCTCAATCAGGCATCTTGCTGAATCATTTATTTTCATAAATTAAGGTTTCCTCTTATGAAAAGTTATACTCAACTTGGGGAGAATGAAGCAAAGTATAAGACTTTTATGCCATTTTCAACAATAGTTTAGTCATAAAGTGGTCAGTTCCTCTTTCAATAATCCTTGTATTTCATCATTAGCTGCACAATTTGCCACTGGCTCCTTCGTTAAAACAAGAATTAAGATGTCATTGTCCAAAAGAATGTTGATTGAGTTCATTTTCCATTCTAAATTCCTTGTATTCAAAGTTGAAATTCTTGTTTAAGCAAATCATTGAAGCTAAAACTACATAACTCAAAAACATTGTTCCAACACTATAGTATACTTGTTCTTTTATAACAGGTTTCTCATGACTTGCTATTTGTGTGTACAATAGATATACAAGAGGGGACAACTTCATGCGTGCATTATATCTTAATGTTTTTTTTTGTTTTATCTATCAAAATTGCTTACTTTATTTTTTGCAAAAACATGATAAAAAGTGGTTAAAACTGTTCTCGGCTAATCATTGAGTGACATGACAGTTAAGCCATAGTGATCGACATTTGTTTTAAATGTTTTTGACAAAGTTTGTTTTCCATTTCCATGCGACCAAAATTGACTTGTGTCATAACATAAAGGGTATATTTTATTAAGAAAAGTTGTAAAGAGGCAATAGCAAATCCATGAAAGTGATGTGGCTTGTTTGACTAACAAAATACTACATTCAAATCTGAGGGAGCGGTCATACCTAAACAACGGCCGATATGTCAACAACGGCCGGCTCAGGCCCGCAACTGCATTAATCTAGTAAAATCTGTGTACAACAGCCAGTGAAGGGAAGTACCCAAAGTGGCCGCTGTGCACAGACTGGCTGTTGTTCACAATATTAGCCCTCCATTTTATATATCTCTTACAGGGTAGTTGTATATTTTTTGTTGTACATTAAAAATGTACATGTAAAAATAAGCATTGTTAAAACCATTTATCCTTTGCAAAGGATTAATCCACACTTTATCCTAAAAAACCCTATAAACAACGATGTTCAATAAGTTTAAAAACACAAATAAAGAAAGGGTAAGTGATTCATTTTGAATAATAAACCTTAGCCTAGTAGTAGTGAACCCAACAAAGCCCACGTGACCAATTACTAGAAATTCATGACACACTAAATAAAGTACCTCGGAAGTTCTCCAGTTATCATAAGAAAGAAGAAATTACTCTTACATATCTGCAATAGACAGGAAATTTCTTCATATTTGTGTCCATGAAAAACAATATCCTTTTAATTCGTTTATCCTGTTTATTGTTCAATACATTTTTTCCAGATCATGTTTATGTTGTAACTAATTCTTTTTCTTATGGCAGGACTTTCAGCAAGTGTATTATTAGCCTATCAGGATAAATAAACATGTCATAATGAATAAGAAAACAAAAACCCCTTGCTGAGTCAATCCATTGATCATAAGAGTCTGACATTTGATGAAAGATTGTGAATCTGGATGTCGGCGCATATTATAAGTGCTTCCATAATCGGAATCGTGCTTGATTAATTAAAAAAAATGTAAGGTAGTCCATAGCTCTAACCCTTTGAATGCTTGGTAACTTTCTTAAAATAGATTATTTTTTGTTGTCTGCTTTCCAAAACCTTAATTATCTGCTTAATTTTGATGAGGAAAGATAGTCAGAGTTTGCCTATTGGCCTGAATCTGACCTGTTTGCATAAGCATGAAGTTGGTTCCAGTTCTAAAAGGATTAAAGGGACCAACTCAAATAAGATATGTCATCTATGCACAATCGAGATATATATGTATTTTGGTCTTGTTATCAATTGTGCTAATCATCAATTCTTTATTGCAGTGAAAACATTTGAATTAGTTCAATAGGAGAGTCTTTAGGGCAAGATGCTTACAAGCATTGGCCTAGTACTGGTGAATCAAGAAAAGCCATAACCAAGGGCAGATTTAGGCGGGGACGGAGGCGGCGTACGCCCCCCTAAAATTGACCAAGAAAAGTTTTTTTAACAAGCTCATCTAGGATTATATAGTCAGCCGATCTGATCAAACATCATTTATTGTCATGAGAAAATCCCATGTTCATTCACTTTACTGTTTAATAATCATTTCTCCTCATCCTTTTCAATCATTCCGCTAACAATTAGGACACTAAGTAAAAGTCCGCGAACCGTTTACGCATCTTGAAGACAATATAGGTCAAAATGTCCGGTCTCTCAAAATGGAAGAGGAAAAACTTAACCAGAGAGAAATGAGAATTTATTTTCTCCACGAAAGAAGTGTCCACTGTCATGTGGTAAATGTTTTAATTAGATTCATTTCAAAGTTTTACGAACCTTGAATAAATGATTTTCCAATTTTGCAGTGTGTGTTTTTATTCCAAGTGCAAAGTGAAAGTACTAACAACGTCATGTGTGTATGACGTAAGAGGTTGTGCTTAAACACTCTCAGGCTGATTAAACCGAAAACTACTCGGTTGGATTTTTACCTGATAAAATATTTTTTTTATATTTGTGCATTTTGTCCCGCCCCCACTGAGTTTCTTTCTGATGAACCAATGAAAGTTGGGACAAGGTCCTCTCTCTCGTAACAAGTTTGCTAAAAACCGAAACAGCAACATTGACCACTGTCTATTTATGTCTACATGATAGACCTATTTTCTAGTGTTCAACTTGAACCCGAGTTATAGTTAGTAGCCTATATAATACAACCCTAAGGTCATTTTTGTATGTTTTTAAAATAAACAAAGTGCTCTTCATCAATGGGAATGTAATTCTTACAATACATAGGCGTAGGGGCGTTTTCAACATGGGAGGGGGGGGGCAACTTCAGATGAGAACCGGTCTAAGAATAAATGTTCCTAATCTTTTTCATGACTATTCATGCATTTACAAATTCAATGACATTATAAGAATTAAAAGAAAGCGTATGAAAATGTGTATCTTTAATAAAAAAAAAAGAAAAAAAAAAGGATATTCCAGGTCTCGATCTCACGCGGATGTCAAATAAATTGATCTAAACAAAAAAGTAGCAGCGACCAGACTGTCACATCCACGTATTCAACTTAAGTATACAGTCAAAGAATTGAATAATTTTTCAAGCTTTAGCTAATAATAAAACACAATCTTGAGTCTGACTCCTTAGATCACGTTTTACACCACTGTTTTCGTCAATCAAAACCCGGGTATCTTTGTGAGCTGAGTTATCATTGGATAAACCCGATGTGTTACGATTGCCATTTGCGATGATGACGTCAAACAGATTTTGGTTATTGTTCGTAACAAAAGGCGAATTTGGTATTAGATAAAGCACAAAAATACACGTTTATTTTTATTCTCCTGTTAAATTTCGTTTCTTTCATTTTTCTTTTCAAATATCATCATTTGCCATTGTGAATATTTGGGGGGCCAAAGTATACTCTGGCCCCCCGGTCTGGATATGGGGGGGGGGCGGCCTACCCCCCCCCCCCAGCTCCTACGCCTATGTAATACTATTCTTCAAAACATACAAGGACAGAAAATCATACCACCGACAGCCTAGAATTCATTTAACATATTTCTTCTACTTTTATTATATAGCAAGTGGTCTCTGTGCAACAAAAGTTCACTTTTTCCTTCAATGTAATTTAATTGATTTTATCCAATTTAGCAGTATCTTATCTCGACTTTAGTGAGGTGTTTCAATTCAGTAGAGGTCGTTTAAAGGCTTTCAAAACAGCATAAAATCGATTTCCGTCAGGGGGCTTTGCCCCCTGAACCTCCAGCAGGGCGTTGCCCTGCACTCACAGGGGGCCTAAGCAGCCCCCAGCTTAACCCTTTACCAAACAATAACATCATTTGACCAGTTTGTTGCAGATGACTATGATGGAAGCATTGTGGGTAAATTAGAAATTACTCTTAACGAGAAATTTCTCCTTTTCCCACAATGTTTTCTGCCCAATCAGAAAATTATATTAATCACATTTTGAAATGTCGTCTGCAAACTCTTTCAGTTTGGGACAGTCGAAAATTTGGCTTTAGGTAAAGGGTTAAAGACTGAGTTTATGCCCCACCTATCTAAAATTCCTGTATCCGCACCTGATAACATAGCATAGTGTGGGACAGTTCAGTTACCAGCTTCATGTTAAATCTAGGGATGATTGATAACATCACATTGTGTGGTTGGGCAATTACACAGTTGTAGGATTACGCTAATTTACATCCCATCACATGTAGATAGGTCCTGGGTTAAAAACCCAGCTCAGCCTACATTCTTGTCAGTGTTAATATTCATAATGCGCACTTGATAACCTTAGCTGTCAATGCGCCTTAAAACACAATTAATTTTTTTAGCATATAATGAAGTCAATGCAGAATACTTTATTTATTTCTCATGACAGCTAGGGTCCTGTTTGGCAAAATGGTTAAGATGGCGGATTTAGAACTCGGACTTAGAACTCGGGTTTGAGCCCACTGACACCTGGTTTCATGGGAGTGACATTTGGCAAGTCACTTTAGAGTCCTAGCCCAGTACCGGTAAATCCAGAAAAGCAGTTTCATAACTAAAATATTATTGATACGGTGTTAAAGACCATATACATGTATATAAATCTCTTGTGACAGGTCAATAGCAGTCGCCACTTACAAATCAAATTGTGCTGTACTTGTGAGAGGGGTTTTCGTGGTTAGAGTACAGAACTTTAAATCACATTATTCCTCTCCTCATTGGTTCAAATCCCAGTAGCAGCATTTGGATTTTCATGGAAGGTAGTCTCCCGGCCGACTTACAGAGAGCTGATGGTTCTACCAGCTCTTATGAGCATTATAAGATTGGGTTTATTCCAATAGTTATGTGTCGGGTATGGTGTCGACTGTGTAATGTTGGTGTAGTGTAATTTAAACCCCATATAAATGATACCTAAATATACTTGTGAGGAATAAAAGGATCATGAATAGTTGTGCTGACTTACAGCTATTTCAGCCATTTAATTTTACCTTACTGGAGAATATCACAGCTTTATATACTTTTATGCACATAGTGGCAATGGGGAGTCTCAAAATAGATATTTTCTTTTGCCTTGGCATTGCGGGTTCATTTTATCTGTCATTAAGATCCTTTATTGTAGCTACTATTGCAGCCTTTACTGTGGAACCATTAGGCCTAACCCTCCCTGCAGGCCCTTTATTGTAGTTACTATTGCAGTCCATACTGTGGAACCATTAGGCCTAACCCCCCCTGCAGGCCCTTTATTGTAGCTACTATTGCAGTCCGTACTGTGGAACCATTGAGCCTTACCCTCCCTGCAGGCCCTTTATTGTAGTTACTATTGCAGTCCATACTGTGGAACCATTGAGCCTAACCCTCCCTGCAGGCCCTTTATTGTAGCTACTATTGCAGTCCGTACTGTGGAACCATTGGCCTTACCCTCCCTGCAGGCCCTTTATTGTAGCTACTATTGCAGTCCGTACTGTGGAACCATTGAGCCTTACCCTCCCTGCAGGCCCTTTATTGTAGTTACTATTGCAGTCCGTACTGTGGAACCATTGAGCCTAACCCTCCCTGCAGGCCCTTTATTGTAGCTACTATTGCAGTCCGTACTGTGGAACCATTAGGCCTAACCCCCCCCTGCAGGCCCTTTATTGTAGCTACTATTGCAGTCCATACTGTGGAACCATTAGGCCTAACCCTCCCTGCAGGCCCTTTATTGTAGTTACTATTGCAGTCCATACTGTGGAACCATTAGGCCTAACCCTCCCTGCAGGCCCTTTATTGTAGCTACTATTGCAGTCCGTACTGTGGAACCATTGAGCCTTACCCTCCCTGCAGGCCCTTTATTGTAGTTACTATTGCAGTCCATACTGTGGAACCATTGAGCCTTACCCCCCCTGCAGGCCCTTTATTGTAGTTACTATTGCAGTCCGTACTGTGGAACCATTGAGCCTAACCCTCCCTGCAGGCCCTTTATTGTAGCTACTATTGCAGTCCGTACTGTGGAACCATTGAGCCTTACTCTCCCTGCAGGCCCTTTATTGTAGTTACTATTGCAGCCAATACTGTGGAACCATTGAGCCTTACCCTCCCTGCAGGCCCTTTATTGTAGCTACTATTGCAGTCCGTACTGTGGAACCATTGAGCCTTACCCCCCCTGCAGGCCCTTTATTGTAGCTACTATTGCAGTCCGTACTGTGGAACCATCAGGCCTAACGCTCCCTGCAGGCCCTTTATTGTAGTTGCTATTGCAGTCCATACTGTGGAACCATTGAGCCTAAGCCTCCCTGCAGGCCCATTTATTGTAGCTACTATTGCAGTCCGTACTGTGGAACCATTAAGCCTTACCCCCCCTGCAGGCCCTTTATTGTAGTTACTATTGCAGTCCGCACTGTGGAACCATTGAGCCTTACCCTCCCTGCAGGCCCTTTATTGTAGTTACTATTGCAGACCGTACTGTGGAACCATTAAGCCTTACCCTCCCTGCAGGCCCTTATTGTAGTTACTATTGCAGTCCGTACTGTGGAACCATTAAGCCTTACCCCCCCTGCAGGCCCTTTATTGTAGTTACTATATCAGTCCGTACTGTGGAACCATTGAGCCTTACCCTCCCTGCAGGCCCTTTATTGTAGTTACTATTGCAGTCCGTACTGTGGAACCATTAAGCCTTACCCCCCCTGTGCAGGCCCTTTATTGTAGTTACTATTGCAGTCCGCACTGTGGAACCATTGAGCCTTACCCTCCCTGCAGGCCCTTTATTGTAGTTACTATTGCAGACCGTACTGTGGAACCATTAAGCCTTACCCTCCCTGCAGGCCCTTATTGTAGTTACTATTACAGACCGTACTGTGGAACCATTAAGCCTTACCCCCCTGCAGGCCCTTTATTGTAGCTACTATTGCAGTCCGTACTGTGGAACCATTGAGCTTCCCCCCTGCAGGTCCTTTATTGTAGTTACTTTGTGTCCGTACTGTGGGAACCATTGAGCCTAACCCTCCCTGCAGGCCCTTTATTGTAGCTACTATTGCAGTCCGTACTGTGGAACCATTGAGCCTTACCCTCCCTGCAGGCCCTTTATTGTAGCTACTATTGCAGTCCGTACTGTGGAACCATTAGGCCTAACCCCCCCTGCAGGCCCTTTATTGTAGCTACTATTGCAGTCCGTACTGTGGAACCATTGAGCCTTACCTCTCTGCAGGCCCTTTATTGTAGCTACTATTGCAGTCCGTACTGTGGAACCATTGAGCCTTACCCTCCCTGCAGGCCCTTTATTGTAGCTACTATTGCAGTCCGTACTGTGGAACCATTGAGCCTTACCTCTCTGCAGGCCCTTTATTGTAGCTACTATTGCAGTCCGTACTGTGGAACCATTAGGCCTAACCCCCCCTGCAGGCCCTTTATTGTAGCTACTATTGCAGTCCGTACTGTGGAACCATTGAGCCTTACCTCTCTGCAGGCCCTTTATTGTAGTTACTATTGCAGTCCATACTGTGGAACCATTGAGCCTAACCCTCCCTGCAGGCGCTTTATTGTAGCTACTATTGCAGTCCGTACTGTGGAACCATTAGGCCTAACCCCCCCTGCAGGCCCTTTATTGTAGCTCCTATTGCAGTCCGTACTGTGGAACCATCAGGCCTAACGCTCCCTGCAGGCCCTTTATTGTAGTTACTATTGCAGTCCATACTGTGGAACCATTGAGCCTAAGCCTCCCTGCAGGCCCATTTATTGTAGCTACTATTGCAGTCCGTACTGTGGAACCATTAAGCCTTACCCCCCCTGCAGGCCCTTTATTGTTGTTACTATTGCAGTCCGTACTGTGGAACCATTGAGCCTAACCCTCCCTGCAGGCCCTTTATTGTAGTTACTATTGCAGACCGTACTGTGGAACCATTAAGCCTTACCCTCCCTGCAGGCCCTTATTGTAGTTACTATTGCAGTCCGTACTGTGGAACCATTAAGCCTTACCCCCCCTGCAGGCCCTTTATTGTAGTTACTATATCAGTCCGTACTGTGGAACCATTGAGCCTTACCCTCCCTGCAGGCCCTTTATTGTAGTTACTATTGCAGTCCGTACTGTGGAACCATTAAGCCTTACCCCCCCTGCAGGCCCTTTATTGTAGTTACTATTGCAGTCCGCACTGTGGAACCATTGAGCCTTACCCTCCCTGCAGGCCCTTTATTGTAGTTACTATTGCAGACCGTACTGTGGAACCATTAAGCCTTACCCTCCCTGCAGGCCCTTATTGTAGTTACTATTACAGACCGTACTGTGGAACCATTAAGCCTTACCCCCCCTGCAGGCCCTTTATTGTAGCTACTATTGCAGTCCGTACTGTGGAACCATTGAGCCTTACCCCCCCTGCAGGCCCTTTATTGTAGTTACTATTGCAGTCCGTACTGTGGAACCATTGAGCCTAACCCTCCCTGCAGGCCCTTTATTGTAGCTACTATTGCAGTCCGTACTGTGGAACCATTGAGCCTTACCCTCCCTGCAGGCCCTTTATTGTAGCTACTATTGCAGTCCGTACTGTGGAACCATTAGGCCTAACCCCCCCTGCAGGCCCTTTATTGTAGCTACTATTGCAGTCCGTACTGTGGAACCATTGAGCCTTACCTCCCTGCAGGCCCTTTATTGTAGCTACTATTGCAGTCCGTACTGTGGAACCATTGAGCCTTACCCTCCCTGCAGGCCCTTTATTGTAGCTACTATTGCAGTCCGTACTGTGGAACCATTGAGCCTTACCTCCCTGCAGGCCCTTTATTGTAGCTACTATTGCAGTCCGTACTGTGGAACCATTAGGCCTTACCCTCCCTGCAGGCCCTTTATTGTAGCTACTATTGCAGTCCGTACTGTGGAACCATTGAGCCTTACCTCTCTGCAGGCCCTTTATTGTAGTTACTATTGCAGTCCATACTGTGGAACCATTGAGCCTAACCCTCCCTGCAGGCGCTTTATTGTAGCTACTATTGCAGTCCGTACTGTGGAACCATTAGGCCTAACCCCCCCTGCAGGCCCTTTATTGTAGCTCCTATTGCAGTCCGTACTGTGGAACCATCAGGCCTAACGCTCCCTGCAGGCCCTTTATTGTAGTTACTATTGCAGTCCATACTGTGGAACCATTGAGCCTAACCCCCCCTGCAGGCCCTTTATTGTAGCTACTATTGCAGCCTTTACTGTGGAACCATTAGGCCTAACCCTCCCTGCAGGCCCTTTATTGTAGTTACTATTGCAGTCCATACTGTGGAACCATTGAGCCTAACCCCCCCTGCAGGCCCTTTATTGTAGTTACTATTGCAGTCCGTACTGTGGAACCATCAGGCCTAACGCTCCCTGCAGGCCCTTTATTGTAGCTACTATTGCAGTCCGTACTGTGGAACCATTGAGCCTTACCCCCCGGGCAGGCCCTTAATTGTAGTTACTATTGCAGTCCGTACTGTGGAACCATTGAGCCTAACCCTCCCTGCAGGCCCTTTATTGTAGCTACTATTGCAGTCCGTACTGTGGAACCATTGAGCCTTACCCTCCCTGCAGGCCCTTTATTGTAGTTACTATTGCAGTCCGTACTGTGGAACCATCAGGCCTTACCCTCCCTGCAGGCCCTTTATTGTAGTTACTATTGCAGTCCATACTGTGGAACCATTGAGCCTTACCCTCCCTGAAGCCCATTTATTGTAGCTACTATCGCAGCCTTTACTGTGGAACCATTAGGCCTAACCCTCCCTGCAGGCCCTTTATTGTAGTTACTATTGCAGTCCATACTGTGGAACCAGTGAGCCTTACCCTCCCTGCAGGCCCTTTATTGTAGTTACTATTGCAGCCTTTACTGTGGAACCATTAGGCCTAACCCTCCCTGCAGGCCCTTTATTGTAGTTACTATTGCAGTCCATACTGTGGAACCATTGAGCTTTACCCTCCCTGCAGGCCCTTTATTGTAGCTACTATTGCAGCCTTTACTGTGGAACCATTAGGCCTAACCCTCCCTGCAGGCCCTTTATTGTAGTTACTATTGCAGTCCATACTGTGGAACCATTAGGCCTAACCCTCCCTGCAGGCCCTTTATTGTAGCTTCTATTGCAGTCCATACTGTGGAACCATTGAGCCTAACCCTCCCTGCAGGCCCTTTATTGTAGTTACTATTGCAGTCCATACTGTGGAACCATTGAGCCTTACCCTCCCTGCAGGCCCTTTATTGTAGCTACTATTGCAGCCTTTACTGGGGAACCATTGAGCCTTACCCTCCCTGCAGGCCCTTTATTGTAGCTACTATTGCAGCCTTTACTGGGGAACCATTGAGCCTTACCCTCCCTGCAGGCCCTTTATTGTAGCTACTATTCCAGTCCGTACTGTGGAACCATTGAGCCTTACCTCTCTGCAGGCCCTTTATTGTAGCTACTATCGCAGCCTTTACTGTGGAACCATTAGGCCTAACCCTCCCTGCAGGCCCTTTATTGTAGTTACCATTGCAGTCCATACTGTGGAACCATTGAGCCTTACCCTCCCTGCAGGCCCTTTATTGTAGTTACTATTGCAGTTCATACTGTGGAACCATTGAGCCTTACCCTCCCTGCAGGCCCTTTATTGTAGTTACTATTGCAGCCTTTACTGTGGAACCATTAGGCCTAACCCTCCCTGCAGGCCCTTTATTGTAGTTACTATTGCAGTCCGTACTGTGGAACCATTGAGCCTAACCCTCCCTGCAGGCCCTTTATTGTAGCTACTATTGCAGCCTTTACTGTGGAACCATAAGGCCTAACCCTCCCTGCAGGCCCTCTATTGTAGTTACTATTGCAGCCTTTACTGTGGAACCATTAGGCCTAACCCTCCCTGCAGGCCCGTTATTGTAGTTACTATTGCAGTCCGTACTGTGGAATAATTAAGCCTTACCCTCCTCACACTGCTGGAGTTTTTGTCCGTTGTTAACTTGCAATGGTAAGGAGAAACTCCCTGAAACTTCACTACAGATTAATTTGAGCCATATATCATGGTAGGGTAATTCTCAACCCAGGTATAAAGGTGTTACACCTAAAGTTTGGGGATACGTGGTTACAGTTCCACCATTGGTTTCATGGAAATGTCCTTTGGCAAGACACGTTAAAGCTCTAGCATAGTATTGGTGAATCCAGGAAAGATGTTACATGATTGGCTTTAAATCCAATGTAAACAAAACATGGTACCAACTCCATAACTCACTCATTTTGAAATTTGTAAAACTGCAATCCTTGTTATTCAGGGGAAGGACTCAATAAGCTTAAAGCTTTCATCCCAATCCATTTGTAAAAATAAATCATTTTGCAATAAAATTCTTAGATCAACCTCTGTTACTGACATGCCAACTGAATGGGCCCATATAGTGCAAACAAATATTTTAACTATCTTGTCTGGACTGTCCACCAACTCTACAACAGCAGTTACTATGAACCACGAGAGGTCTTACATGACCCAGTGGTAAAGGGTTAAGATGATTAACTTTTAATGTGGAAAACTCATTTTTGTGCCACATTGGCACTGCTGGTTTTGTATGGGTGTCCTTTGGCAAGTCACTAGCATAGTACTGGTGAATTCCAGGAAAGCAATACTGTTCACCTTGGATACTGATAGTGTGGTTAACTGCTCTTGCAAGCTAATCAGAAAATGATTCATGAGAGTCTCCCGACTGACTTACCGAATGCCGGTGGTTCTACCCGCCTTGACCAGCCCTTATGGGCAGTTGATTATGGGGTCTTCCTCCATCATTAAGAGTCGGGCATCGAAATAATGTTGATGTGATGTAAAACCCATACAAATATATAAAAAAAAATATAGAAAATGTTTCCTGGTCTTCTCATGGTCTTTGGATAAGACATTCTATCATTTACTACCTTGGTCTTTCCCATGTTGACTTAACCCTTTAAAAACCAATAACGACATTTGCCAAGTTTGTTGCAGATTACTCTGGAAAACATTGGGGGAAAAGGAGATATTGCTCTGCCCTATCAGAAGATTATTTTCCAATTTCATCACATTTTGAAATGTTGTCTGCAAACCCTTTCAATTTGGGACAGTTTAAAATTCGCTGTTTGGTAAAGGGTTTAAGCTCTGGCTTTGTCGATAATATTACTTTGGGCATAAAATGAAATCAATGTGACATGATGATTAACATTTATTCAATTTTCAAGTAACGTGTTTATTTTTTTATAGCGAACTTTTGGATACTTGTAAGCAATAAAATCTGTTCTAAAGTTTTGGGTGAGCCCCACTGACAGCCCTGTCTTTTTGGGAGTATCCTTTGAAAGTCACTTCAGAGCCCTGTCTAGTACTGGTGGATCCAGGAAAACCGTAAGGGTCCTGCTGGGCGCAGTGGTTAAGGTGGCGGACTTAGAACTTGGGGATCTCGGGTTCAAGCCCAACCACACCAAAAGCCATTACATACCTGAAAATGTGTTGTTTATGTCTTAAAACACCATACAGTCATTGTAATTAATAGAGAGAAAATTAAACTTTGAGATAAAAATGACTATAGAAGCACGGATTTAACCAACTAGTATAGCTCAATTGGTAGAACAGCCTCAGCTTAGGTTTAAAAACCTAGAGGCATGTCTGGGTTCAAATCCCAGTACTGGCAGTGTAATGATGTGCTTTCTGAGACTTTCAATTAACATGTTCAAATGTCCATACATGTATATGAACTATCTTATGGTTTGGTGTTGAATACATTTTTAGATAATTTGGTTAGCTGATGATTCCGGTTTTTTTTCCATTATGCCGAAAAATGCATTAAAGACAAATGTTGTGACAAATAGAAATGCTGTCAATCCTTGTCTTTATTCTTTTAAAAGTCTTATCTAATATCTTCGCATACTGCAGCACTCAGATATTGACCTTCACATACTGCAGCATTCTAATATCTTTTATTACTGCAGCATTCTGATATATTTTCTTATTGCAACATACCAATATCTTTACTTACTGCAGTATTCCCATCTATTATTTTTAATGATCCATCATAAATAGAAGAATGATATATATTTCATTTCTCTCTCACGATTAAGCAATCGTATTCATGAATGAAAACAGTAGAACAGAATGTTGCAATGTATTGATGAGAAAACATAATGAAAACAGATTGGTGCAATGACCAATGATATGTTGTCTGTACTGTGTGGGCTCATCACTCTTTGGCAGTTGCGTCATTGTTGGTGGTATTCCAATGTGGGATGCTGCAAATTCCTTACATGTGCTTAACCCTTTCCCAAACAATAAGGACATTTGACCTCTTTGTTGCAGATGACTTTAGAAAACATTGTGAGAAAATGAGAAATTAGTCGTAACAAGCAATTTTCCTTTTCCAACATTGTTTTCTGCCCTATGCAGAGGATTATCTGCCAATTTCATCACATTTTGAAATGTCGTCTGCAAACTTTCAATTTAGGACAGTAAAAAATTTGTTGTTTGGGAAATGGTTAAGGATTGACATTATGATAAATCCCAACATATTGAAATATTAAAGCGACTTAAAACTCTTTGGTAAAAATAACGTAATTTCTACTTCTCAAAAATATTCGATTACTCTTTATCAAATGCAGACATGATTTTTTACTCAAAGCAGACCCCTTAGAAAACCATTGTAAATGTGTAAAAATGCTAAGATCTGCTTTCGTGGTATTTAACAAAGTAAATGGTTTTAACATGGTTCATTATGGCCTGCTATAAGCCTTGCATTTTGAGATTTTCTCCACCGCTTCTGACCCTGCCTATGCTTCCTAAAATACTGTTGAGGCAAAAAGGAAATATGTCGCGCACAGTTTGAATATAGAAAAAAGTCAGTGGAAAGCATCATTTATAGGTTCAATTTGGTCATGGTTCATTGTATTTGTCTCCTGGGGGCTGTTCCAGCATAACTAATGGGGGAGTGGGGCATGGAAGAAAATTCACATTCAGCCACCCACCCAGGGCATTTTTATTTTCGACCCAACCATTCTTAATTTGAGAAACCCGCCCATGTTTTTTCATAATATTTTTTTGCTCACCCATCTGATAAATTCTGGGAAAGCGGTAAAATGAGGTCATCTGACAAAACACTAAGCCATTTAAGAAGATAGTAGCATGTCATTCAACAATACGCTCCTGTGACAAAACAATGATTTCCGGCAAGACAGGGCGGCATATTGACATGTCAACTCACAGACATGGTACCATAGCGCCGTCACAACCGCTTTTGAAATAGAATACCAGTTTTGAAGTAATAACTGGTTGCGCTGTCTTACCACTATTGAAATAACCTATTTTGAAATTAACTGTCAGGAAGAAGCCAATTTAAAACCAACTTGGACAGATTGACCCAGACAACTTTTTTTAACCATATAATGATGCCAACTGATTGTTAAATGAGTTCTCAACACAAAATGTACCTCTCTGGTAGCCAAATCGGCTTATCAGCAAATTTTGAAATCACTCAAAAATGACTTCTAAAGTATTAACTCAGCTATAAAACACGTTAACAAGTCAAATTGCACTCTGGAATCACTACTAGTATATAGTTGTATTGAAAGCCAAAATTGGACTTATCAGCACATTTTGAAATCATTAAAAATAACTTTTAACTTGGCTAGAAAGCACATTTATAAGTCTTAATGTACTTACAAATCCCCTTACATCAAATATGGCAAAATGACATGACTACAAATACATTTTTTTAAGATATTGGATAAAAACACTATGAAAAAAAAGGATGAATTGCTCATACAAAATTCTTAGTCAAAACTCATAAAGCTCATAATGGAAAAGAATAACTTAGCCTCTATGTAAAAATGCCTTTCCAATACTGAACTAGTTTCTCGAATAATCCAAATTCATTCCAGGGGAGAGCATGTCGTCTGGGTTGTGTGGATAACCCCTAGAATGACTTCTTACCGATTCGGTTGGCACATTCCGATGCGGTTCGTTTTACTTTAAACAGTTATTCGTTAGTGCTATTTAGAGGTACTCTTCAATTTAGAGGTATGTCAAATTACGGGAACTGTCAAAACAAGAGTGTTCGTCCGAAGGACATTCAGCATAATTTACCAATATTCTTTACTGAATCGTTACTCAAAAACCGACAATAGATTATTTCCCCTCTACCGCAAAATGATTGTTGTTATTTTGTTCTAAAGCAACACACATAACTTCTTCCTTGCGTCTGCATCAGTTCTTCTCGTCCTGTCAAAGTCACCGTCCATGTAACTCGGATGAATGCCAGTCGTTTGGGGAAGAAACGACTGACTACCACTCGGATTACCGGCCATAAGAGATCGTGAAATATATATGTCTTGGTAATCTGAACCACATTCTATGCAACTTCCCAATCCAATAGAGAGTGAAAAACACTGGATTTCAAAATGGATGCAACACTTTTGAATCTGAGTTCATATTCATTCATTATACACAGGCCCTAAATATCTAAATACAAATTAAAAACTAATTTTATTCGCTTTTTTTGTTTCTTTAGTATGTCTCATATAACAGTTCAGCTTCCATAAAGTTTTAAAGAAATAACATTTTAATATCCAAATTTCCACACACCTGTAAACAAGCAGCTTTAACTATCTACATACAATGTCAACCATCAAAAAGAATCCAACACAGATATGAACCTGTCTTTTTGTGGGAGCGGATTTCTGGGAATATATCAACTTGGCGCCATTAGAGGCCTGCTAGATCATGGACCAAGATTCCTGGACTCTGTCAATAAGGTGGCAGGAGCCTCCTCGGGAGCCTTGTCTGCGGCCGCACTGGTGTGCTGCCCTGACAGTCTGAATGTGAGTGCTGGGACTTATCAAACAATAACTCTCTTGTATGAGTATGTGTTATAATTTACATGTTGTAGACTGCTAGAGAAACATG
This sequence comes from Cerastoderma edule, assembly GCA_947846245.1. NCBI lineage: Eukaryota > Metazoa > Mollusca > Bivalvia > Cardiida > Cardiidae > Cerastoderma > Cerastoderma edule. The sequence continues at coordinate 35,216,657 of OX401407.1, read as the reverse complement.
CTTAACCCATTAACTAACAATAATGACAGATGACCAGTTTGTTGCAGACGACTCTGGAAAGCATTGTGGAAAAAGGAGAAAATGCTCTAAATGAGCAATTTCTCCTTTTCCTACAATGTTTTCTACCCTATCAGAAGATTGTTTTTTAATTTCATCACATTTTGAAATGTAGGGCTGGGACAGGTACTCGAGTACCAGGGTACGGGCCGGATACAGACCACAACCCGGGTAGCAAATCACTACCTGTTACCCGCCGGTACTTTTACCTGGGTTATAAATCCACATGAAATGTGTGAATATGTACTCATTCCTGAGTGAATCAAGCATTTCTAAACTGGCAATCAATTACCCCCCAAACAAATTCTCAACATGTGTACAAATATGTCACATGCCTTTTATATACTCTCCAAATTGAAGGCTGCTCATCAGCTATCAAAACTTTCAACATTTGGTTGTTCCGATTATCTTATTAAGCCGTAAGCGCCTAGCGCCATTCTTTTTAGTGCAGGTGCTTACATGAGTGGTAACGTTGTCAATTTCGACCTCTCAGATTTTCAATATGGAATATTGATGAAGGCAATTATTCGAGGCTTATCAAAAGCAAGTTTGGTTTTGATGACTGAGGAGCAGCATTGGAGAGTATATAGTACCTGTAACAGATTTTTTACAAATTATGTTTGGGATAATCTAGAAAAGTCTGAAACTACCGAGACCAATGTGAAAAGTTTAGATAACCGCAACTGGACGTCATCTCTATAAAGTTTGAAAATACGACAAGTTCTTAGGCATATAAGATTGGTTCGGGTACCCGGGTACCTGTGGGTAACATCACCTCGAGTACCCGGGTAGTAAATTACTACCCGTCCCAGCTCCAGTCTTCTGCAAACTCTTTCTATTTGGGACAGTCCAAAATTTGGCATTTGGTAAAGGGTTAAGCTATTGAATTATTACATGTACATCATATAAATAATAATTTAAATGCACCTGCTGAAGATAGTTGGAGTGACAAATGCTAAGAAGACATTTTTCAAAAAGAAAAAATATTGCTACCTGGTATTGCCATAATTTGTTCATACCAATGTGAATAACGCACTCTCTCACTAAAAGGTAATGTATTAGACAACTGAGGGCTAGAAAAGGGAGGTCAGGCTAGAAAAAAGGGCATTTTGAAGGTTTTCATTCGTTAGAACTTTTCATACATTAACACTGTTAATTGGCATCACTTAGAAATAAGATTGACTGTCTTGATTGAGTTTGATTATCAATACATGTACTCTAATCTTCAAATCAATTCCAGGACTGTAGAGAGTTTTCCTTAGATCTTGCCCGAAAAGCGAGACAGACCCGGTTTGGTCCTCTGAATCCAAAGTTTAACCTCTTGGATGTTATAGCAGACTTCCTAAGAACGCAGCTCCCAGCTGACAGCTACCGAACAGCCAGTGGGGCTGTATATGTCTCCCTCACTGCATTTAACAAGGGGAGACTGAAGCATGAAATTGTGTCAGAGTTTACATCCAAAGAGGATCTAATAGATGTAAGAGTCTACTTTTTAATGTTCTCCTTTTATTTGATTCCATGTAAACTTTTCTCTTCAAGGGACTATTTCATATATTGCGTTCTGTAAGTAACAAGCGTTGAAATTGTGATTTAATCAATCTTCATCACTTAACAAAAACAAGCTATTTATTGTTTTCTAAAGTGGCCGAACATCTGTGTTTCACTGAGCTTCCATAACTTTCAGTGTTTTGATGGCATACATTTACCCAATTTGATTATTTCAAATTGAATCAATAAGGTATACACATGTGCAGTCAAACATTTGTGAGACCAACATGTTGATGTATCTAAAAATACCACAACTTACCTATGGAAAATTCAAATTTGTATCTTTGTTTACAAAATAAACCATTTGAATGTGCTATATCTCCATTACACGATTATGAAAGGGGTTGATAAGTATAAATTTTTGATATCATTTAATCATTCGAAAACATTTTAATTTTACAGAGATTAAATCTTCAATCTGTGACATAATCATTTTAAATTTTAATTAATTGATTTTCTCTATGATCGTTTGATTAAATTCCTCAAATGCTGTTTATATATTCATTCCCTTTGTGTTGTTTAATTGATTCCTTCTTGTGCTGTTGAGTTAATTTCATCTTTTACATGTACTGTTAAATCTATTAATTCCCACTTATTCTGTTAAGTTAAAATTTCGTCTAATGTTGTAATGAAAGCAACAAAAGTTGGCAGTTTCAATGCAAGAAAATATAATAGACTAAATGATTAAATGTAGAAAGCATTGTGACAAATAGAATGGGTTAGATTGGTAAATAATGACTACTTTCTTTGTTTATTTTTCAGGCTCTCTTGATAAGCTGTTCTATACCTGGATACACTGGGCTTAAAGCGCCGAAAAAGAATGATATGGTAAAGTAAAGTCTATCTTGTATTTAGGGACCTAGCTTCAATAGGAGCTTTCTAAATGACTTGCGCCCTCTATCAAGAATGTTTTAGAATAAACAACCTTTTATGCACTGTTAATGTGCTCACTTAAAACAAGACTGACCACATATTGTTTTCCATTTAACCATGATATTTTGTTTTTCATAAGTGGTAGGGAGTGTTCATTTCCAGACCAAACATGTGACAATCTTGAGTGCTCTATAAACTGTTTTGAAGTATTTATTCGAGCCTTTATCTTATGTACTTTAATCCTTTATCGAACACCAAATTTGTGACTGTTCCAAATTGAAAGAGTTTGCAGACAACATTTCAAAATGTGATGAAATTGAAAAAATAATCTTCTGATAGGGCAGAAAACATTGGGGGAAAAGGAGAAATTGCTCATTAAGAGCAATTTCTCCTTTTCCCACAATGTTTTCAAGAATTGTCTGCAACAAACTGCTCAAATGTCGTTATTGTTTGGTAATGGGTTAAGGCACATGACTCATGAATCACATGTATTTTCAAATTGTTTTATTGATGACTTTAGATTATTTTTTGCAAATCCTCCTTTCGTCCAGCAATAGTCTTTGATTGTAATAAATGCCAATCTTATTTTATCTTTAATTTTAATCATTCCAATTTGGAACAATTAAAAAGTTACAAGTTTCTTCTCGTTTTTCTTATTTCGGATGTATCTAGATGGTGGCTTTTCTAACAATCTGTACATTTTTGACGATGGTCGTACAGTAACAGTTTCACCGTTTTCGGGTGCAATGGACATCACTCCCTCAGATGACTCTAAAAACAAGACTAGTGTGACACTTTCAAACATGAAGTGTAATGTAAATGTGCAAAACTTGGGGCGACTCTGGGACGGTTTTTATCCACCAACAGAGAAAAATATGTTGGCTTATTTTCATAGAGGGTTCATAGATGCAGTAAATTACCTGAAACAAGAAAATATGTATGATAAACATGTGACTGAATCTTGATGATGAAGTGTTTGTAAAATGTATATGGTAAACAAATAAGTTTTTATATTTAAAAAGAATTAAAATAAAAAATGGCACTTTTTTATTATACCATTCCCCTTAAGAATATTTCATAAGTGGTTCAAATTTAAAGAACTAACAGACTACATGAAAAGTATGCAACATTACATGTCCTGTGTTATTTGACAAAATAAAATGGGAAATTTCTTGTCAAGAGCAATTTCGTTTTTTGTCACATTGTTCTTTTAGTTAATTAATACAGGTGCTGTGTAACAATGTGTGTATAATACAAAGCGAAGAGATCTCATCCTGTGATCTCTTATACAATGTATCCTCTTCAGTAGTCAAGGCAATGGACATATAACTTATAAGATTTTCCAGTGGTTACTGTACAAACAGTGGTCCTAGGTTCAAGCCCTGGCAATATCTCTGGTTATGTTGGGACATTCTTTGACCAGACTTGTCTGAATGTTATCCTAGTACTGGTGAATCCAGGAAAGCAGTTACATAACTGAAGAGTTCTTCACAGGGCTTTTAACCTCATATAGACAAACAAATTATATATATATAGGAAACCAGCAGAGAAATGTTAGGGCTAATGACAAAGGGATTGTTGGTAATGAATAGTATGGTGTTGTCTGCACCTCCAAAGGTCTGAACAAATGTCTTAATGTAGTCTCTGAAACACATACTGACTTGTATAAGATATGTCATCATAAGCTAACTGTTAACCCCCTATATAAAAGCTATATGTGCTGCCTCTACTACGGAAGCTTGAAAGAAGCACATCTCCTTTTTGTTGCATTGGATTTCCCTAATTTCATTCACGATTATTTGTTTGTCACTTGCTGTTTGCTTTCAATTTGGACCAATCCAATGTTGGATATGTGTTAAACAGCAATTGTACGTTTGTGATGCAGGCAAGTCAATCCCGAAACAACGTGTGTGGTACGCACCTTTAAGTCTTGTTCAAGTAAGAATTTGAACCCATCACTTCTTTTTAACCCTTTCCCAAACAACACATTTTCGACTGTCCCAAATTGAAATAGTTTGCAGACGATATTTCAAAATGTGATGAAATTGAACAATTTTCTTCAGAAAGAGCAGAAAACCTTTAGGGAAAAGGAAAAATTGCTCGTCACGAGCAATTTCCCCTTTTCCCACAATGTTTTCTAAAGTCGTATGCAACAAAGTGGTCAAATGTCGTTATTGTTTGGGAAAGGGTTAAGCCTTTACTCCATAAAACATCATTATTCCGCTTGTTTGCTCCGGAATATTAAAAAGGAACGAGTTAAAAAAGAATATTGACTGTTACCAACATTTTACCATCATTTTACCTTCTTGTAAAATGTCTTTTGCCCATAACTGGTACCTCAATGAGTTTGAGTATTGCGAAGCAACTCAATTTGAAGATGCCTTGATTCTCAGTTCTTCGATCAGTTTCACAAAACACGTAGGCGGCAGAGGAGCCTCGGCTAAGGGAGAATTCAGTTAGAATTCCATGGAACAAGCCAATTCTTACTTAACGCATTACCAAACAATAACGACATTTAACCACTTTGTTGCAGACGGCTCTGGAAAACAATATAACGAGCAATTTCTCCTTTTCCCACAATGTTATCTGCCTTATAAGAAGATAGCTTTCCAATTTTATCTTGAAAGGTCGTCTGCAAACTTTCAATTTTGGACAGTCAAAAGGGGCTATTTCATGAAATAAACAGCTATGAAAAGCATTACTTCTATATTAAATTTCAAGGATCACACTATTTCCCACCACTTACAGGGGGTATAGCGTCGGCTTCTGGACACGATGGTCGTAGGTTCAATTCCTGTGAGATTCGGGATCTGCCTTGGAAACTTTCATTAATCCACATTCGGCGTGAGTAGGCTTCTGGTTATGTATCCTGGAAGCATAATCGAGAGCAATGAACTAAGTTGTAAGAACTTGTTTCACAATCGATTTAAAAACACTAAAGTCCAAAATTCATGAAAAACAAAATGTGACACAAGTTATCATTCTTGTCTTCATGTCGCTTAACTGTAGTTGTTTTTTCCGGAGGTTGAAATTAAAGTCAATTTTGATGACGGAAATACCAAGCAATCAAAACCAATTTATCGAACATTTTATTCGGCATTTATTTTTTATTCTTAACGTGTGTACAACTGGAGTCTTTTATGAATTAACGATAAAGAAAGGAGAAATGCCTCGTAAAGGCAATCATTCCCTTTCAAAATGTATTTAATATTCTTCAAGACCATAACATTTTCGATTATATAATTGTCATTTATAAACATTTAAAAAGGGTCTTCTCCAGGACTTTTTTCAGTCGCTGGGATGGAAGGATAGGCATAATAGCCGGTATGCCATTCCCCTGTCAATTTCTTTTTAAATATGAATCCCAAAATGGTGAGATTTTATGAACATTTTTTAATTAAAAGACAAAAAACACTGTTTTAGACCAAATCAAATGGATCAATCAATGTCAGAAGCAAGAAGTCTGGTTGTGGTACAAATTGGTCTGTGTATAAATCAAGGCGCTTGGGGAGTACTGATTTTGAAATTTATGCGCTGGGGTCCCACATCGCTTAAAAGGTCTTGAGAATACCTAGTCAGAATGATCCAGGCGTAGATATTTCATTATACACAGTTACAGCTTGGATCATCCGAGTTAGGGAATACCCTGAGTTTTCTTTAGCAAACCGTTTCATAAAGTTCGTAACGCACCTGTGTTGCGCAATGAACCTGATTGGTATCCAGCAGCACAACCAGTTTCACAACGTCCCGTTAGAGGGTTACATGGTTCCCCGTTATGACAGTGGCCACACGTAATTGACAAAACGACTCGAGATGAATATGTATAACGGTTAAACCAACGTAAATCTGTTTTAAACTCCGACAAACAAATGCACGTGTGCAAGTAAATACTGCTTTCAAAGGCTCTTACTGTGAGACTTTAACTCCGACGAACATTAGGGGCGCGGTTTTGTCGAATGGTCAATTGTACAACCTTCTTTAACCCATTACCAAACAATAACGACATTTGAACACTTTGTTGCAGATGACTCTGGAAAACATTGTGGGAGATTGAGAAATTTCTTGTGAGGAGCAATTTCTCCTCTTCCCACAATGTGTTCTACCCTATCAAAAGAGTAATTTTCAATTTCATCACATTTTCAAATGTCGTCTGCAAAATCTTTTAATTTGGGACAGTCGAAAGTTTGGCGTTTGGTAAAGGGTAAATACGTTGTGAACCGATCTGAACTCGTCGGGTTTTTCCAATGAAAGCATGTATGGTCACGGAAATACCCTAGTAGTTACGATTGGTGGTTAACAGTTCAACGGCCTTGACAAAGTGCGCATCCCTCCAAAAGTCTGCTTAGTGAATTTGCATTATGCAAATTACAAGCCTGGCAAAGGTCCCAATCGGCAAGCGAACCTGTCCAACAAATAGTCTAGCTAACCGTTTGGCTAAGATATATCCAAGCATCTGAAACAATAACATTTTTTAAGCACAATACACCTTACTGGACGTTAACCCATTACCAAACGATAACGACATTTTAGCAGTTTGTTGCAGACGACTAGGGAAAACATTAAGGGAAAAGGAAAACTTGCTCGTAACGAGCAATTTTTTCCATTGCCCACAATGTTTTCTGCCCCTTCAGAAAGATATTTTCCACTTTCATCACATTTTGAAATGTAGGGTTAAACTCTTTCAATTTGGGACAGTTGAAAGTTTGATGTTTGGTAAAGGGTTAAATTAAAAACATATAGACAGATCGATTGGCCAGAGTCATTTCTGTATACAGCATTCAGCAGATATTTCGCAACTTCCATGAATGACTTACGGAATGTCGATGGTTCTACCCGCCTTGACCAGCCCTTATGGGCAGTTGAGGATGGGGTCTTCCTCCATCATTAAGAGTTGGGCATCGCTACATAACTGAAATAATGTTGATGTGATGTAAAACCCATATATAAAATGAATGGCAACTTAAACAAAACTTTTAGATGCAAACCGATCAATGTGTAAACTTAGGAACACAGAACGTTTATATAACCTTATCTATTCCAGAATCCTCCCGGCGCATGCACAGCGGAACTATTTTCAGCGCAAATCATGAATCTATCTTCTATTTCGATCGACAGCCCAATCCGGGGGATTCGAACGGGATTATGGAAATATTAGGATCACATCAAAGGTCGTCCAAATTCCATGCATATTAATGAGCTCGTCTTCAACGACGGCGACATGGGAAAATGTCTTCGGCTACTTTTTTCGATACATGTGTTCGAAAACTGATTGGTTCAGAAGGTTCTTCGTTCGAAGTCTGAATAATTGTATTTCCAGTCCCTGAACATAGCATTTGTTATATATAGTTATTATATTGTTGTATAGTCAGTTACATGATTATTGTTGCTGTAATTGTTGCTGTTGTTGTTGTTGTTGTTGCTATCATCATTCTTATTGTTATGATTTGAAGTTGTTCTAGAAATTTATCAATATTATGTCAAAATCATTAACAAACATGATCGAACATGATCAAAAATCTAGGTAAACTTATATATTTAGCGAACTTGTTAAGAAAGCTAATGTGAGTCATAGAGACGTCTACATGAATTTGAATTGCTCTTCTGTAAAAGAAAGAAATGTCTTTTTGATGAAATGTACTAGTTTGCTATAAAGATGTATCTTTGTTTAATGCAAAAAAGATATTGTATTGAATGGTATACATTGATAAGAGCTTTCTTTGTCATTCATTAAATACAAACTGTGCTAATATATTACGCAATATTACGCAATTTCCTTTTTTTTTTTAAATCTATAATAACGATAGACACCAACAATGTTGGTATAATAAATCGAGAAAGCAACATTTATTGAACACTAACTAGACTGTCTTATTTGTGTTGTTTAATATTTATGAAACAATTTCTAGAAAAATGGGAAGAAAATATCGCACAATAAAGGATTGCTCTGCGATATTTGATTCGAAAAATGAGGAAACTAGAGACTATCAATTTAAGTGTTATCCTTTGTTCGTTGTTGTCCTATTACTTGTTCAAAGTACCTCTCCAAAAATGTAATACATATCATCTTAACCCTAATAGTGCTGGAACCAACTTCATGCTATGGTAACCAGGTAAGATCCCGGCCAGCGGCCAAGAAAATTGACGGCTTGCCTGTGATTTCACCTGTTTGCTACTCTGAGTATCTTCTTCTTCTTCAGAATTAACCAGATATTTAAGGTTTTGGAAAACAGAAAAAATACATCTTCAGAAAATAACCCAGCATTCAAAGGGTTAACAGGATAGCCCTTCATACATCATACCAATCGGATCTCCATGGGTATTTACCGTGAGCTGAAAAATACACCTTGGTTACAATATTTCGGGTAAATCGTTCCCGGCATTGAACACTTTTTCTATAAGCGTTCACGTTAAGTAGTTCATGTATATGAAAGTGGTGAACATCCTTTTAAATTATTTTTTATCGGTAACTTATACGAAATGGCGAAATTATAGGTTGTGATATATACATATATATATATATACTGTTTCCTTAATCCAATTAAATGACTTTTTAGATTTCACGTTTAAGATCTATATTTGAAAACGAAAGTAGAGTTTACGTTAGTCTCGCGAGAAACAAAATATGGCGGCGTCCCTATCATTTCAGAGGTGTTTTCATTGGATAAACCCGATGTGTACAGATTGACGTCGTACAGTATCTGGAACGTAAACTCTCCAACTGACGTAATGAGGGTTTCTAGATTCAATATCATTAAACGTGAATGACACAGAGAGCGTCAAGAGTGGGCGGATTGAACCAATAGTCATTCCGAGGTTTCGGGTGGGGCAGGCATAAACTGTTCGCCTCATGTTTGGACAGTTGACTCGAGATCGCGCCTGTAAGTCATACCAAATACAGAATACCAGATAATATGAAAATAGGCAAAGCCTAAACCGGGCGAAAGAGATTTTTTCCTTCAATTAATGAACAGTGCTAATTCTGGATTTGTATAACATAATGTTCCCTTTGTATTGTATCAGTAGTACTAGGCCAGGAAGCAGTGTCCTGTCTGAAGGCACTCCAATTTGAAAGAAATAGCCATTGTCAAGATACAAATCAGATGTGTTTAATATATAACCTACGACACCAACTACTTTATTCTACCACTGTGGATATATATGAGTTGCTAACCATTACGAATAGTACACATTGTCATTAGACAGAAGTATAGTTGGTATTGAGCTTGAATAATTATGCGTTTGATACTTCGGCTTATATGATATTCTTTCGAAAGTCATTGCACCACGACTTTTTAAATGTCTAACCAAAGCGCAATGATATACGTATGGGTTAAGTGGTCAGTGTCTAGGGTAACTCAGATGATCCAAGCTTTAACTGTGGCGAAGAATGAAATATCTACGTCTGGATCATTCGGACTATGTCTAGGGAGGAATATTGGAAGGTTCTGGTGGGGAAATAACAGGAGCAGAGATTAATGTCCATTGATACAACTGAATCACTCTGTTGAAAATGGTGTTAAACCATAATCCAACAATAGCATCTAAGACTTAAACATTTATGTATGGTTGGATGCTATCAATGGATACTCCATAACCAAACAGGGATATGTCTACTGACACAATTGAAACATTCTGTTGAAAATGTTGTTAAACCATAATCAAACATAGCATCTAAGACTCATGTATGTGTGGTTGGTGGTTCTCTCTAGATACTCTCATGTTTTAGCTATCCTACCAATATCAGTAATGCAATAAGAAACAGAAGACACTGTTAGTGCATTATCAAAACCACCAAACTAAATAATTTGAATTCCAAAATCTCTCCATGCAAAATGAGGATTCAATGCAAGACTTCAGTTAGTACTTCCAATATGTGAAGCACTTACAGTTTTGTATTGCACTGAAACCTTGATATGTAGAATTTACTCTTCACCAAATTGTATGTTGTAAGTATATGCTTTCTCTGAATCATTCTTAAAAACCTTTCACAGCATAGAATTTAATGATGAAATAGAGGGGAAAATTTGTGTTAGGAAGGATATCCATCATTGTCAAAAGTCTTTGAAATTATCTAAAGCACCAAAAGTCTTTCTATAATTAGTTGAAACAAACAAAAGATAATTCTATTGTTAAACAATTGACAAAATTTATTCAGGTTAATTAGTAGTAATAACAAACACTTTTCTCAATAGAATATGTACAGATCTATACAAAAACTTGTTCAAATGATCAGCCATAGTGTTAGCCTTCTCCAAAATGCAATGCACGATTTACATTATGTTGTTTGAATATGGAAAGTTGTATAAGTTTGCATATTTTCCACATTTAAACATAACCTTAAATGCTGCAATGTTGAGTCAATAACCTGTTACTCCTTTTAACAAACTATTGATTAAAGTATTCTTTCCAAATGTTTTGTTTCATCATCTTCAGGGTGTAATATCCATACTTGTGGAATATTTCACAATTTACAAAAAGGAGTCCAAATTGAGAACAAAGCACAGAATTTTTGTAAATTCCTATAACTATTACATCTTCTATTGAAAGTAAACAGGCAAAATTTCATCATTTATCCTTAAAGCTTCATTTAAGCTTTATTTGTGACTGTTATCAATGAAAGTAATAGCAGATTACAAGAAAATTGAACAATTTAACTATGACATTTGATTTAAACTATGATGAGAAAAAGGATAACTGCTCATTTAGTCATTTGACTCATTTCATGATTTTTTCAGTGTTTTCTAAAAGACTCCTGCAACATGCAAAGCGTTTCATAAGGTAGAAATAATTTAACATATCTTTAACATAGAATAAGAAGCTAATGTGATGCAAGGAAACCTTTCAAAACAATGAATCTGCTAATAACAATATATTTTACCCAATAGTATTCAGACATTATTATTGTTTATGCTTTATTTCTAGAAATGTCCAAATAATTTCAAAATGTAGAGCCATCATTATTTGAAATAGAAATTATTTGCAACCAAAAGTGTTTGTAATTAGGAAAAAGAGAGCATTTTTGCAGAGAATGAAATCATTGTGACAAAAGGGAGTACTTGCTGTAGAAATAGTGTTATAATGGTTATAATGGTGGCTTTACTCAAATTTGTTATGCCCCACTTGCATACAAATGTGTTTACATGAGTTAACAATTAACCAAACACCAAATTTTTTACTGTCCCAAGTTGAAAGCGTTTGCAGACGACATTTCAAAATGTGATGAAATTGAAAAATAATCTTTAAATAGGGCAGAAAACATTGTGGGAAAAGGAAAAAATCCCAAAATGTTTTCCTGAGTCGTCTTCAACAAAGTTGTTAAATTTCAGTTTTGTTTGGCAATGGGTTAACTGGTCTACTATTGAAACTAAGCAGATATTATTGTATTTCATTAAACAATAATTCACCCTATTGCACCTTTTGCAGTAAAAAGGTCCCTCAAATCAGTGGTAGAATATGTAATAAATTGAACCAGCAATATGTATCTCAGTTTTAAATGCTATCTGCTGCCTTATATTGTACAAAATAATGAATGAAACTCTTACTGTCCAATGATTTGACTTTAAACAGTAGTTTCTTAAACATTATGGGAAAAGTTTCTTTCATCTCACAAACTGAGACAGTTTTGCTACAACTATCTATCAGTATTGGAAATACATGTGCATTTATGTCAGTCTTGTTTGTGTTGTGCTACAAAATATAGATTCCACACATGTTTTAGATTTAAACGTTTACAGAAAAAATGCAGAGACAGTTTTCATACAGATCTTCATCTGTTCTCTTTTTGTCAAGGTAACCTTTCATGTCAGCACTTTCATGTACAGTTCCTCCTCTGTCAGGCACAGATATTTCTGTTTAAAAGAGATAATGGAAGAAACATAAGTTTAAAACAAAATCCATGTTAAAATGGTTCTTTCTTTGTCACTGTACCTTGTACATAACAGAAGTGTTATGATGTTTATATGTACATAAAACATGAATGTTGAAAAGATATCATTTCAGAAGTACTGTAGAGTCTTTTTTGTATTACCAAACTTTGTTTTGAATCTTTTAATTGGCAACACATTTGCCAAAATCTTCTTATAGAATTACTTATGATGTCTTTGTTCATTTAGTTGTAATCATTATATGAATCTCACTTGAAAAGGTAAGTAGATTTGGTTCATGTCATAGCAAGGTCTAAATATACATGGTTTGGCCACACAGTGGCATAATGGATAGCGGCGTGGACCTGGGTTTGATCCTCAATGGCATTCACGTAAATTGCTGTGTAGTTTTTCTTGGCAAGAAACATTTCCTAGCCTTATACTGGTAGGTTATACAGACATGTACCATTAAGCTCAAGACTGAGCCATATGCATTAATGGAAAAACAAATATATTCCAGCCACTTGTTTGAAATTCAATAGTCATTATGCATCATTTTACATCATTGTTTATTAAGTTTCCTCATCAAATTATGAATGGAAGGAAGATAAAGTAATCTAATTGGAAAATATTGCAGTGTAGTTTTTCTCTAGAAAAACCATGCTAAGAGGATGTATTGATATGTACACAAACTAAAAGTAATAAAATTCATGTTTGACATAGTGTTGAAAACAGTATAAAACACCTGTAGTTCAGGTAAAACCATCTTTCTAAAGTAAAAAGCTCTTCAAACCAAAATTTCCTTGTTTGTCTTATCTGTATTTGCACGGTATTCTTCATATCATAATTGCTTATGAAAAAGATAAGTTGTACTTACATGTGCTTATAAAACAAAGAATCTTTCTTTATGCAGTACCTCAACATTCATTTCTTTGGTTGCCGGTTCACATTTGATCTTCACACAGTCTGAACTATGGCTGATTCTGGAAAGCAGACAAATGAAATTAACTTAAAAGTTATTACTATGTTCCCCGACTATGTCTCCATTAATAATCGGTGAAAAGACATACGTTTTGGAAGTCATCAGGATAGGTAGATTCAAGCATCAAAGAGCAAAGAACGTGTGAATAAAAAAAACCAGGCACATCGTCAATCCAAAAAGAAGAATCCAATACGGATCAAGATTACTCAGCCTTGAAATGATCTCAATGTAAACAAACCTTTTTTCGTCTCTAAAATGTATGTCCATATTGCCCGTAGCTTTTAACACTGGAAAGTGTACTAAATACTACCTCGACACATAGATAGATGCTGTGACATAAAATCAATATTCGGAGTAAGATAGTGCTCGTAGTGTCCATCTTGTTTGTAAACATAGAATGACGGTCCAGACTCTCTTCGATTTATCTATCTCGCTTTAAACAAAATATACTGTTAAAATATGCGTTCTTTATACGAAAATGAAAGTGTACAAAAAGTTATCTTACCTGACATCATCGTTTTCGATGTTCGTTCAACAAGGCGATTATTTCATTCGATTTAAGATTTGAAGCGGTGATCGGAACGATGATGATTTGTAAAGAAAATGTCTTGTCACGTGATACACCAAAATGGAAAGTGCACGTTACAGTTCTTGGTGTAATCACCATGTCAACATATGAAGAATTGACGGGTTTTAGGATGAGAGACGCCACCTTCACCAAATAAACAGAAAATGTTGAAATGCGGTCTAAATTTTACAAAACTGTTTATTGTTTTAGATGTTGTAAAAAATATTCGGAGGAAAATCCTTCTATTTTTTGCTTGTTAACTTTGATTTTTCCACATCATTGCTAGTAAAAGAGCTGAATAAAAATAAATTTTCGGACAAGATGGCGCCATATGGGGCCAAAAAAACCGGTTGCAACCAAAATGGCCGAAAAAAGTCCTATAGGGTTCTGAGTAATTCGGAAATCCTTAGTTTTGTAGGTACCTTCTTTCGTTTCGTACGTACGTGTAACATATAGGCGGTCTTCAGACCGTGCCTTTGGCACGGTCTTTCGCCCGTATGATGCTTATTCCTCTAGGTTACCTCTTTTATCTATCTCTCAATCCTGCGATGGAGATTGTCACGTCTGGTCTTTGTTCTATACAAAAACAGTCATTTTGGCATGTTCACAGTACCTTCCATGAAAAGATTCAGAGTTAATCCTTGTTGTTTCATTATTCCACACTCCGTTCCCAATCAGAATTCAATAATCTGATATGCCGAAGATCAGCTACTTTTTTCACTTCCGGCCATTACTTTTTACCTACCTCTTAAATCGCCTGCAAAAATGGGTGGGTCAGCGAAGGACGTCTCCCTCAGCGCTTCGCCTTCCGCGAGAAGTAGTTCTGGAAAATACAACAAACCAAGGGTTTAAAACATGGCCAACACACACAAAATATCAAAAACAGTCAAAAACACCCCTTCTTATGTCCATAAAGCATAAAATCAACACTCAAAGTATCATTCTAAATTTTCAAGAACTACTTTTTACTGTACAACGACCTCCGGAAGTAATTCTTCAGTGTACTCTGACCGTCTGGCCCTTGTGTATGCTCCAAACTAGGCGTATAGGGAAGCATTTTACTAAATATTTTAAGCAAATGATTTGCGTAAGTTCAAAACAACATCCCCCCCCACACACACACACATTCAATGATGTATCACATTACAATATTGTACTTATACTTATGATGCTATCCATGTATATTAGTTATGACTTATACAAATATTTTCTCTACGTCGTTTGGTAAAGCAGAATCCAGGACCCCAGGCGATACAATGCCCACGTTACTAAGAGCCAAACATAACATGAAATCTGAACTCATCACGAGTTTCCCACCGAAGAAAATGATTTAAAACGAAGTTTTACTTCCTCATTCTTTTAGCACATTAACGTTGAAACTCACAGGAAGCGTTTAATTAGCCGAGACCCATATTACAAAATGTGTTACCCTACACTTATATACGGGTGTGTTTGTCAGGTCTCGGAAATACCAAAGTAATTACGATTGCCGTTCGTAGTCACGCGAAAATTAGTTAGTTCTCAGAAACGACAAAACCGTGGTCACATCGCCTGCATGAAACGCGGAGTGTCATGAGTATGCAGTGGGTAGACAAATACACTAATTAGAAAAAAAAGACACAGTTAGCATAGATGACCAATTACAAGTTATCACATGACAAACGTTAGTCAGGAATCGCGCCCCCGAGTTACAAAGGCTTACCATGGTACCTGTGAAAGATGCCTTTGTATCTTTTCCTTTACCCACACCTTTGGCCTTTTTCCGGGTCATTAGCAGACGACAAAACTATACATTTCCTTCACACACACACACGCCTTTGAACATTCTAGAAGACACATTATGAAACCATTGTGTTAAAAGGAGAATTTGCTTTCGACGAGCATTTTCTTTCCTTTTGTTTAACCGTTTCATACTCTTATTGTAATTGGTATTTCCATTATTTGTATTTGTCTTCTTTTGAAGCTTCCACGTTGGACTTCTTGCAATATTAGTTATGGGACAAGAATTATCAAGGAGATGTAACATTTATAAGTTCAAATATTTGAATAACAGCGGATTATTTAACAACTTTACTCCTTCCTTTAATATGTTTTGTACGCTTGGCTTGATATGATTTGACTACGCATGAACGACCCGATTATGAGGACATGTAATCGTTACGCGATTCCTCCCCGTATCACTTTCAACTATAAAACAAAATCTCTTATTTATTTTACAAGTATTTTCTACATTGGATAAGTAATTTCATAATTACAAACTGTTGATATTTAATGACTTGTATATAAACGCACCATGTACATGTGTGTCAGGGAAATCTTGTTAGGTTTATAATTTTATAATTGTCCTGTACCCTCATATATTGTGAAATAATTCATCTCTCTATATTGTTGTATCATCTCACGCAGGGCGGCATGGTCGCGTTTTTTCTTCTTGTCCTTATACACGATAATGTTTTCAGAAAGGAATAGGGTTGAAGTTGTTCATGGGTAGTATGGTAGAGAAGAATATCGAGTTGAATCACAATATTTTCATTTGATAAATCAAATTATTTGGGATTGAATTACCACTTTGACTTCATTCAAAGCATTATTTAATGATCATATTTCAAATCTAAAATAAGTTGCATTATATGTCAAGTTACAAAATAGGAGAGGGCTAGTCGCTAATGTAGTTATAACTTGTGGGCCAATCCGACTGCAATGTTTATTTTGCATTTTCATGGCTTCTTTCAATACATGTTTAACTCTTTGTTGTATAAATGTCTTGTTACACATGTAGTAATGATGCAATAAAATATGATTAACTGTTGTACCACTTGATTGAATAAAAATCACACATAACGAGAAAACTCTTCTATTATCACTCTGTATCGGTGTGAAATGCGTCAATGTTAAAGTTCACGTTGCTTAACCCTTTACCAAACGTCAATTTTTCGACTGTCCTTAATTGAAAAAGTTTGAAGACGACACTTCAAAATGTGATGAAATTTAATACATATCTTCTGACAGGGTAGAAAATATTGTGGGAAAAGGAGAAATTGCTCGTTAAGAGCAGTTTCTCCTTTTCCCACAATGTTTTCCAGACTCGCCTGCAACAAACTGGTCAAATGTCGTTATTGTTTGGTAATGGGCTAATTTACGATATCTATGTGTTGACCTTTGTTGTGATTCATTGTTACTATTCGCCACCCTGTCACTGGAATAGTGCAGTGCGTAAATCCTAGTTAGCGAGACCTTTTATACGGACGTAAATGTATATCCAAGGCCAGCGCTAGCGCTCATTGTGAGATTAATCTTTAAAATGCTGGGTAATTTTCTAAAGATAGACTTTGGTGTCGTCTGCTTTCCAACAGTTCCTTAAATATCTGCTTTATTTTGATTGGGGTGGGGGGTGGGGGGGGGGGAATTCTCAGAGTAGCAAACAAGTTAGATCACAGACCAGACGCAAATTAACTTGGCGACTAGCCTGGATCGAACATGTTAGCATAAGCATGAAGTCGGTTCCAGCACTGTAAGGGTTAAAAAAACAGTATTAAACCTTTTCCCATATACAGAGGATTTTTGTCACCTTACGAGCAAACAAAAATAAAAACTTGCTCATCCTGAGCTAATACCCATTTTATGTCACATTGGACTTTTGTCGGTTAGCACAACTTTGAATTGTTAATTGACAAAACTTGTCGTTTGGAAAATTGGTGAAGTTGTCTTCTTGTATTAGTTATCCAGAATAATAGGACGGTTTAACTTAACGTCAACGTTGAAATTCATTTCGTGTCTTTACTTCGTTCATCACTGTTTAATTGTCTATTTTGAATTTTCTACTGTGATAACGTGACACTATGTACGTCACAATTGACATCTACAGGTCCAATGCAGTATAATGAGTATATGGCCGAGTTAAAAAGATGTAAAAAGGTGATACAGACTAAACGATCAGGGTACCGTTTTACTAAACAGTTTACGCTTAAGATTTACGTAAGTCTAAAACAACAATTCCTTTTATTTCAAATTGGGCGAAGCAATATTGCAAAGTAACACATAATTGGAATCGTCTCTCCCATTTTTTGGAACATGCATTTACAATGCTAAGTCTTAATTGCGTCAACAAGTGAACGATCAAATGTAAGGAAATCGGGTCAAATGGTTAATACAATCCCTCTTATGGTAATTTGCGACTGATCAAGATTGAAAGCAACAGCAGATGACAGAGAAATGCCATAAAGACATATATATTTTGTGATTTTAGGCAGAAACCGTTGACAAGAGAACGAATTGCTTATTAAAAGAAATGATTCCGTTTGTCATAAATGTTTTCAAAATACTTCCACAGCAGATTCACCAAGATTACGTTTTATCTAAAACAAAAAGGGCTGAAGCTAATTTTGAAGATCCGAGTGCCAATGCATATCGAAGTCAAATACGGAATTGTTGAAACCCGCCATAGCAGTGCCTTTTATTCGGCTTTTTCCACCGTTATGATGCAGGGCAAATACCAAATAAGGTCTTAATGCAGGGTTATAGTTTCCTCTCGTGGTTCGAAGATTGTAGATTCATAGCGGAAATAATTCCATACAGATGACATAGGAATTGGTTTCCTCTATGGAACTCATGGTATTTGGGGAAAATGATGACAAGAAAGCCAATGGATGCTTGACTTTTACATGGATTAACGCCGTGTCAACAGATTTCAGTATTATGACGGCTATCCTGGGATGAGTTATCTGAAATGCTTTTTCCAAAAGGAATCTCCAATGAAACAAGTAGCGCTGTTATCTGAGCGTTTGTTGTAATTATTCATTTTCTGCTTTCACTGGGGGACAAAAAAGAAAGACAAAAAAGGAATTGCTCTCCGTTATTCTTGTGTTACCCTGTTCTTAAAGGTTCGAACGATATATTTCCTCATATACTTAGATTTCAAGGGGATAAGAGCACCATGAAAAGCGTAAGCCTAGGGTTGAACAGACCATAGGTCATTGCTGTGAAATCACAGAAAAGCTGGTTAATTTTCTAGAAATATATTTTTGTGTAGTCTGCTTTCCTAAAACCATAAATATCTGCTTTATTTTGTCGAGGAAAGATACTCAGAGTACCAAACATGTTTTCTTACAGGTCAGCTGCCAATTTACTAGGCGGCTGGCCTGGATCTATCCTGTTTGCATAAGCATGAATTCGGTTCCAGAACTATAAGGGTTAAAGGTTCGAACGATAGCTTTCCTCGTATACGTACATTTCAAGAGGTAAAAGCTACGTGCAAGCATTGACTTCGGCGAAATAATCATGAGTCCTAGTTGTGAAACCTTAACGTGCTTAAAAACGCATGTCTATATTTCATTCACAAAGACAAAGGTACCTGTGAGATTGCAGAGCTACAAGAAAATTTCCGGCAGGCCTCAGCTCATTCTCTTACGCAGTGATCTCCCTTTTCATTCGCAGTGCAGCAAAGGGAAGTAATATTGTGTGGAAACTTTTTCTAGTTATTGAAAGAACGTAACAGCTAGTTGTATTGTGTAAGAGTAGACGGTCATTGAGTTCGTTATAGACTAACATAAAACATATTCTCACATATATTGTAATATGAATGTGCACGGGTATCAAATGGTGGTAATTTTCACGGGCTGTTGGTGTATCATTGGCTCATGAAAGGTGATTAATGCTATATCAAACTATATATATATATATATATATATATATATATATATATATATATATATATATATATATATATATATATATATATATATATAGGAAACCTCAGATCCCCCCCCCCAAAAAAAACCCTCAGCACAACTTCTTCTTAAACGTGAAAGCCAATAAGAAATCACCAGGATTAGCCTGTAAAATAATTTAGATCACCTCTGACCTGGTCACTGATACACAAATGTTTGAACCGATCAATCAGAAATCGTTGGTATTAAACATGTAAACAAACATGTTGATGATAAACATATTTAAATTGGAGACACCTATATTTCAAGCACAAAATAACTAATGTTTAAGGAGTTTATCAAATAGGGTCTTACGGCATTCATAGATTAATTGTCACGACTTTATGACCATAGTAAAAGAGCTCCATATATTTTTTCAGTAATTTTTTATTTGTACTTATACCTTTTCATGTGATTTTAAGGAGGTTTCAGCAAGTAAAAGTAAATTGCAAAATTTGAAAGATATTAAGGTTTAAGTTGTTTGACCTTTCTTCCAAAGCGTATATATAGCAGCACGTATTGTGTTTCTTCTGAATGTCTCATCGAGTGAACAAAAGTATAGATGCTGCTTACTCATGACTTTGCCATTTGAATCTTGACCTTTATTCCTATTTAATATCTTTATAATCACGATCTCAAATTCCACATGCCTACTTGCTAATATACGGAATAAATGTGGTAATTACAAGTGTTTATCTAAGAGTTCTAATTTCGCTACACTTGAGCACGATTTTTCGCTACATGTTGACTAAACATTGATTACCCAGTCGCTTACCGGTTCAACTTGGAAATCGCAGGTGACAAATTTGGACCCCGGAAACGCCAGTAAAAATGAATTTCTTAACCGTTACAACGCTTCTAATGGGTATTTATATCTTTTCTTTGTATACGGGATCTAAAAAGGAAAACATAACTTATTTCCATTCCAATGGCTAATGTACAACTTACACAAGATTAGCTTCTATACAGTTTTAAAGAAAAAGAACTATAACAGCCAACTTTCCTCAAATCTGAGAACCCAGCAACTTTGAACATTATATCTAGCGCTGCTAGACATGTTTTTACCAAAGGGATCTATATTTAGTTATCTGGGGTCAATACTATGTAATATGTTGTACAAGTGTTCCGACTCTCGAATGGAAAATAATAAAAAAAAAAAAACAGATTTCGAAAGAATAATATATTTTTTCTTTCCCATGACATAAACGTATTTATTCCGATCACAGAAATGGTTCATTTTTTTTTCAAAAATTGCCTCGATTGTTGGGCCCATTGTCTGGTGCATTCCCCATATAGCAATGACCAGACGCAATGCAATCTAAATTTCGCAATGGGATGATAGAACAGTTTATACCCCTATGACTTTTACGGGTTTGGAACTAGTTGACCGACACTTGGAAGACTTCATTGACCTATCCCAACTAAAGTAGGGGAGAGTTTTCGGGCATTACCAAATATGGAGATGGTACGTCCCGCCCCCGCATATTATTACAAATGATTTTGTCGCGGTGGAGCTAAAATGGCGTACCCTCGTCATTCAAATGAATGCAATACAGCTTTTTTCTAGAATAACAGTGACAGTTTACAATACAATACAAGGGATACAAACACAATCCCACAATCCCATTCAATTTCGCTGTCCATGCCATCGTTAATGCAGGCGAGCGAATGGACCAATCAAAACGCGCTGTTGGTTCACGTGGATCGATGGGATGCGATCCTCTAATTATCATAGTACAAACACTATATAAACTGTCGAGATCTCTATGTAGTTTTGGAATCTCTTTGCAGGGGTCGTTACCGCTTCTTCGGGTCGGCACTGTGCAGAAGATTGGTAGTAAAGGTTGTTATAATAAACTAGGAAACGTTATTTAAACGCTAATTTTGGACACCAACAATATTTTTTGTGTTTAAAGACGATTGTGGATTTTTGTGCTCATTGTATTGGCTTTTGATGAATTTAAAGACTTTTCATTTGGAAAAATTACGGTTATTTTCCTTAAGGGCTTAATAAGTTTTAATTAACATTTTCTATTGTCGTCAAGATTGTCTTTAATTCAAGAAACCACTTCAACAACAAAAAGGAGGACGTTATCATACTATCATTTTCAAAGGACAGAAGAAGCGTAGGGAAGCGAAAGATAATCATTTTATAATTTCGACCGTGTGCCATCCACATCGCCAAGACGGGGAACTGCCTGGAAACGTACAAGTTGGCCCTGATTCAAGCCAAGGCTCAGGGCCTTCTGATGCAGCAGACGAAGGATTCGACCCCGGCCAGTGTACCCGTCGAGCGGCACGCCTCCTCTCGCTGTGTGGAGCCACCGGTACACAGGGGCGTGGCAAACATCCGGGGAATTGTGGGTATGGAGCCGCAGACAAGCCGGGGCGCCGCCTATCTGCGAAACACGGCCGGCCGGAACTTGTCGAAGGCGGACGATCGGGAGGAGAAGCGGGATTATGGGAAGCACGAGGTGTTCCGATTGAAGCGGCGATGTAACAGTATAAAGATCGAGAACGATGAGGATATCTTGAATCTAGAGGTTGGTAACAATCCGGCATTTAAAGGCCATATACTCATTGTTCTTTTTGGCTAAGATACTTAGCAAGCCTTGTCCATTGAACTATACATACCATATTTTGAGGCCTACAAGTTTATCGATAAGAATTTGCACAAAATCCCAATTACTCATTTAATCATTTGACACCAAAACTAGTTCTGTTCTGACTAACTAGAGCTAGGCCAGAAAATATTCCTGATGTATTACCAGTGTTATGAATATTTTGTCGCCGCCCATGTAAATAAGCACTACCCAATATTGCACTGAAACATGTGTCTGAGTTCTCAACTGTGACAATATCCCCATTATTCAGATTACAATGTAGGGAAGCCATCCCTTCAATTGTTTTTTTTCCTCGGTCGTTTGAATAAGTCCAAAAATATGGAATCAGCAACATCTATATGTTCAATATCAAATTATCACAATTATATCAAACGAATTCAAGCGACAACTGTGATAATATGAGAATTTGCTTGTGAAGAGTAATTTGTCTTTGACAAATTGGGTTCTATCTAATATCACCAAGTAAATACACAAATCAAACTGGATTGTTTTCACGGATGTTGCTTTCATTCCGGATCTGTTACAGAAACACTCATGCATTGCATCAATCTGATTCAGGCTGAAGTTGAAATGCAATTCCACCAATATTCCTGAACCTCGAAATGTGTCCGTACCGGTACTGTTTCTATATAAACAGTCAATCTAAGCTTTAGTATTAGTCTATATTACACGAATACTTTATTCAAACGTAACTATGAGCTGAATTGCATGGCATGAGAGACGGAAAATAACAGTATAAACGTACAAAGAATTAGACACCAATCATTCCCCAATGCTTCATTTATTTAACAGCTGTTGATTATTTCGTATCTTGCTAAATTTGATATGGTCGATGAACCATTCACAACGTTTTTGTGTTTTCGGCCTAGTTAGGTTAGTCTGTAAGATGGTCTATCCATATACAGTACATTATATTATTTTTTATTACAAAAACTGTTACACTTTATATCAATAACCATATAATACAATTATTTCATGACAAAGAACCTATGGTAGCTGAAGCGCAAAACATGTGAGAAAGTGTACTTTTACTAATGATTTGTCTTCTTTAAAGTTATCTTCTTTTGAATAACTAGTTAAAGGTGTACTGCTTATTTGCAAAGTAGATTAATTTAGCCAAATTAATCAACATTGAAGGTGAGTTTTAAGACATAATATTAACAAAGTTTTGTATTGATGGCGGTATATAATTATACCTTTTCAAGCTTTGGTGTTCTTTTTTCTTAATTCTAAAAACTTTGAACATATACACACGAAATGATACGTCTTTTCTACTTATCAAGAAGTATATTTTAACAAATTCGTTGTAATGCATTGTAGTACATGATGCATTGTAGATTATGTAATGTCTTCCGTAGTAGTTCGCTAGTTCATATTTGACATAGCTTCTTTATTCAAAATAAATTATGTATTGGTAATTTTGATGCAATTAATCGATCATTTCTTAAGTAATACCGACTTAATTAGGGCAATGTTGCATAATTTGCAAACGCTTTTTTGTGGGATAGTAAGAATTTTTTTTTTCAAAAATGTTGTTAAATTGCGATAGCCCTGGAATTAAATATTTGGTTAGCTTGGCGTAAACTCTTCTAAAGCTGAGGACTATAAATAGCCCTACACAATATTTCCTCATTCAATTCCTATTTATAACAGTTTGTATCCCTGTCTATTAAACACAACATACAAACAACATTGGAAGATATTTGCCAATTACTTTTTTTTCTTGAATTGGCTTTGCAACGATTTTAATGTTGCGTCACCTATTCCTCCACCATATAGCAGTAATTTACAGAGAGTTAACATTTCAAATGAAGATGTGCAAACTTATTTTGCAATAGGGGTTGTTACGCCAATGTTACTGTAGTCAAACGCCTTACTTATTTGCGTTATGTTATTTTATCTAAATATTTACTTACTTTACAGGCGAAAAAGAAATTCTCGTACAGACGAGAACTAGTCAATATCAAAACAAGTCATTGCGTACATTTGCCTCCCGCTTGGCCAATCACACATTAATTAGTATGAGTTTGATTTCATTTAGCATCTGTTCAGATTTTGAAGAATTTGTGTGTGGAATCAATTCTTAATAAACAAACTGTTTAGATAGTTTCAATAAATATTTACAAAATGAAATTATCACCCTCTTCTTTGATCATTGACCACCATTGGGCTTGTTATTGTAGAATCGTTAATATTGAAATGTACTTATCGTATGCAAATTGTCTCTTCCCCCTGAATAAAGCCATCGTTGTATCAATGGGTTTAGCACATGTAATGATATCGCATGGGTGTTAATAGACAGGAGAGAGAAGTTTACAACCTTTAGTTCATAGCCCTGGTTATCGCAATTAGTTACGTTTGAACTTATTCACTTTTTCATCGATTATGAAATAATTGTAGTATGTCATTATAATCTAATCATTTGTTTACTGCTGTTTTACATCGCCTTAACAGTATTTCAGTTATTTAATGTAATATCTATGCAGTGTACTATGTAAAGGAAGTCAGATCAATATGTGACGACAAACGTTTAATGATAATCCTTAAAGAAGAGGGTTTAGTTCAACCCCTCGAACGTCGGAATAAATTGATTACAGTCGATAATGTAACATATCAAAAGTTTCCTAAAACTTGTCTTATTATATGTTTATGGTGAAATGAGCCCACATGGAGAGGGGATTTGTCGAAATTAACTGCCCAATTTTGCGATCGTGGCGTTAGACTTTGATGTTCATTTAACCTTTTGAATGCTGGGTAACTTTCTAAAAATAAATTTTGTGTGATCACTTTCTAAAACATAAAATATCTGCTTAATTTTGATGGGGGAAGATACTCAGAGTAACAATAAGGTTAGAACACAGGCAAGCTGCCAATTTACTTGGCGGCTGGCCTTGATCTTACCTGTTTGTATAAGCATGAAGTCTGTATCAGCACAATAAGGGTTAAACATATGACATATATAAATATTAAAATATAAATTTTCATAATTTGTACATTTCAATGTACACCATGTTTTAAAGAAGCTTTTTCTCTTCTGCAATAGTCGTCTGCTAGAAATCACTCTAATTAGGAAACGATGAGCGAGATTTCCTTCAATCTTTGTACGTCAGTGAAGCATAAACTACGAGGAAACAATACAATAACCTTATACGCATGGAAATTACCGAGTCGAGAGACAATTACATTACCATGTAAATCCCGTCTTTCCGCTTTCATTACCCAAACAAATTGCGGGATTGTGAAAATCAAAGTGTCAGCGATTTCTGGGGACTGGTGTTGTTTGTTCACAATGTAACCATAGCGATATTTGGACGTCTTTATTGAACTTAGTCATAGTTCTAGATGGGGTTCTTTTTCACCCGGCTGACTTCTTTCTTGCTTCCCTCAACTCTATATTGTAGGTACTCATTAGACTTATGATACACTGTTTACCGTTTACCGTTTTGGTACAGGCTAAAGGCCTAAGCTTGTGACTCCTACGGCTTTCCTGGATTCCAACAGTACTGTGCTTGGGCTCTGAAGTGACTTGCTAAAGGCTACTCCCATAAACTAGCGCTGTCGGTTCGACTCGAACCTTTTTGTTGATAAAAGGTTCTATTAAGAACCCGAAAGAGTTTGAAATACTGCAAGTTAACTAATTTTCTATCGTAGGCACTGTACCATAGACTAGTTGTACTATCAACGCATTTTTAACGTCGTTAAAAAGCATAGTAGGACATTGAAACAGTTCTGCGATTGTATACGTTAAAGGTTCTTATTCACAGATTTCAGAAGATTTGGGAGTTAATACTTAATTTCTTTAAATATGCACAAAAGCTGTACTGTTATATCAAACGTACTTAAGAATAGTCATTGGAAGCAAAATTATATCGTTTTTAATTCTTTAAAGTGTGAATACAATCAATTAACATGTATTTTAATCCAAAATCATGGCATCCCTGTAGAGATCTCCTGCATGCAGATTATACATAATTAGATAAATTGACGCCTCCTAGATTTATTATGCTTTCAATAGCAATGGTCAATTGTATATCAAACAACAATACAAAAACCATATGGTTCAAAAGACATTTTATTTTGACTTTAACAAATTTCCTCCGTGAATAAAGCCCTTTAATGTTGAACGTTTGTAATAGCTCAACAGCGTCTTGGACGAATAATTACTTACAAAATGTGTAGAGGTGGATGCAGTTTGTTTAACTTTATAACTCAAGTTTGTTATCAAACATATCATTTTTGGAAAATGTGAAGTAAAGTTTCTCAACACATTCTAAACTAGATTGGTAACACTTGGCTATCTCTATATGTAGAATTTAGTTTTATGCTCCCGGTGGTTATCTTGGTTTGGCCAAAAATTCCTGCTTCAGATTTCTCTTTAATAATTGTTTGAAAGTCATAACTGCTCACGCATGTGATTATTCCAATAAACAAAAGGAATATTCTTTAAATGTTCAAAATGTTAATATCCTGTGGTGTGTTGTGTTTTTCTAAGCCTTAATCCTTTTCTAAACAATAACGACATTTGACCACTTTGTTGCAGACGACTTTAGAAAACATTGTGGGAAAAGGAGAAATTGCTCGTAACGAGCAATTTTTCCTTTTCCCACAAAGTTTTCTGCTCTATCTGAAGAATATTTTTCAATTTCATCACATTTTGAAATGTCGTCTGCAAACTCTTTTAATTTGGAACGGTCGAAAAATTTGTTGTTTGGGAAAGCGTTAACAGATTGCTTACACCCATCCGGAGATACACAACAATACAATACTTTTATTGGCAATGTTATACAAAAGTGTGTGCATATTACAATATAACAAAACTGATTTCAAATAGCAATCATGTTGTGGTAGGACACAATATTAGAGCTGAGTAACATATAATGAAGTTATAATGTGCTTAGAAAGTTTTGTCTCAAAATATAGCTTTTATGAATAGATTTAGCCATATTTAAAGATTGTGATTTGTTTTTTGTTGCCATAAGTATTTCAACGAAGTGATGTTATGGGAATGTTTATTTTGTAACTTGAATGTTATCGAGGATGAGTTCCATTTTCTATTAGTTTGCCCACTCTATTCTGAATTAAGGGCTTTGAGCTTTAAACGGTCACTATATACTCGACCAAATATGTTCAAATTTATTTTTATACTAATGTCAAATAACAAAAAACAGTTAATAAATATTGCCAAATTTAAGTGAAGCTCTCAAACGACGGTCAAGCTCATTTAACAATTTGACAAACTAATTGCTCATCTTTATAGATAAATTGTTATAACCATACGATACAAATTTGTAATGAAGGTAAGTCAACATGTTACCACTAAATAAAGGGAGATCAAATGATTGCTTATATTCCTTTAAAACTTATTTTATATACTATTTCAAATTAGACTATTTACTTGTTCATTTGTATATATGTTAATATCTTGATGTACTTGGTGTTATTGTAAAATACCTATGTGACTAGAAACTGTAAAGTTTACGTCAATAAAATTATCTATCTATCTATCTATGATTCAAGGACAATTTGAAGACGATGGGGATATCGAGTCCGTCGGGTATCGGTAAAACCACGTCCATGGTGTTCTCCTTACGTAACACGGTGGGTTGTCTCGTCAATGTGCTCAAGACATTCGAGGTAAGTTTGATTAAGTTTAACATTATGTTATCCATATCGAAGAAATTTTTCTTCAGATTTTCTAAAGAATCCGTCGATATCGGCTGATAACTTTCTTTCTTTCTTTCTTTCTTTCTTTCTTTCTTTCTTTCTTTCTTTCTTTCTTTCTTTCTTTCTTTCTTTCTTTCTTTTTTTTATTCTTTATTTCTTTCTTTTTTTTTCTTTAATCATTAAATGAATTTATCTGAGATAACTTCTTTTGTTATTCACTGTTTGAGACAGAAAAGAAAAAAAGTACAATTATCTATGCATACTCATTGAAAAAGCTTAATTGTTAACTAAGAATAATTTTAAATCGTATGATTAATGATAGACGTGTAATTGTTCAGCGGTGTTTCCAACATAGGATAACTTAAGGAATTCAAAGAGTTGTCCAAATGCATTAACAAATACCAAATTGGTAGTTATGCTAATGCAAGGTTTAAGGCATGCTCAAAGCTTATACCGGCATATTGTATCAAGAGGTCAGCTATCATTTAACCCTTTTAGTGCTTGAACCGACCTCATGCTTATGCAAACAGGTTAGATCACAGGCCAGCCGCCGAGTAATTTGGAAGCTTGTCTGTGATTTTACGTTTGCAACTCTGATTATCTTTCCCTAAAAACAGCAGAAATTCAAGGTTTTGGAAAGCAGACCACAAAATAATTTATTTTTAGAAAGTTGCCAAGCATTCTAAGGGTTAAGAAGCTACGTCTAGGTTATTTCAATGCTCTAGTTTAATAGGGGATCGACTGTATTTGAATTAGTCAAGGGGCCTCCGTAACAAAGTATTCATCCCTACCGTTTAACCTTTAAGTGAGGAAATACTGGGTTCGGTCAAATTGGCAGTTTCTTATTTGAAACAATCATATAACATAGACCTATCCTCCTCATGCGTGTATCATTGAAGAGAGGATTGTTACCGAGCCTTTAATAGTTTGCATCAGAAAACAACAAAACGTTCCCTCGTGTGCCTTTAGTGACGGTCTGACCAACAGCACATGTCAATCCTTGGCAATATTATTTCTTTTTGTAAAGTATAGACTCTATTATCACAGTGGTTCATAAATCAACGCACCATACCATGTATGCTTCCCATTTCCAACTTATGCACATTTTAAGCATAAAATGTTTAGTAAAACGGTGCCCCGGGATTTTCTTCCTTACAGGACAAAAACATTAACGTAGTTCACATCGAGTCGCGCAAAAGCCTGAAGGTCGACTCCATGTTTGACATCTACGTTGACCTTGAAACCGACAACATCCGGTTACAAGAGCTCATCAAGCGTCTGAAGAAGCAGGTGGCGAGCATCACACTGAACGACTTTCCGGTACCCCAGTCCCCGGCGTCTGTCAACAATGCGATGAACAGGACGGGTAATGCCAGATATAATTTGTACCCCACCCACTCGGCTGGCCTGTGATTTAACCTGTTTGCTGATCTTAGTATCTTCCTCATCAAAATTAAGCAAATATTTAAGGTTTTGGAAAGCAGATAACACAAACGTATTCTTAGGGTTAAAAGCAGAATATATTTCTAGACACAAATCATGAAGGAGTTTAACCAGAGCTATACATTGTGCCTTTATTATACTTTCTCAGACATATTGATACCTCACTGTCAGACGACATATGGGCCAAACTACCTTAATTGTCCTTAGTCTTTTAGTTTTATTGTTCACTTGTTCATTGTTGAGGATCTTATGGAAGATTGTCAGTTTAAATTGTCAAATGAGTTTCCTCGTTAAATAAAGTCTTTATTATTATTATTATTATTATTATTATTATTATTATTATATTATCTTTAGTACGACATTGTGCCTTTATTATTTTATCTAAAGTACGACCTTATCTTATTTACATTTATATCTCTCTTAACATTTGTAAAGTCCAGACATGGATGAGGTGTTTCTTTAATCCTTTTGTAGAGGGTACTAATTAGAATCGTTAATGTGGCAATTCAGTTGAGAACTTACTCTGTAATGCTAGATCATTAGCTATTTAGATATAATCTTATGTATTCTCTATGCTGTATCTCATCCTGATATCAGTATTAAACTATGCTGTTGTGTGTATAATTGGTTGAAGGCCTAAATTACCGAAATAAACATGTGTCATTGTCATTATAAAACATGAATAATAGACTTGGAATCAGTTATCACCCATTTCCTTACAGATACGCTCGCACTTGCCCACTGGTTTCCACAAAAGGTTTCCGATCTAGACAGATGCTCTAACAGAGTGCTGATGTACGGAAACGAACTCGATGCAGACCATCCGGTAACCAGCCGTATTTTATAATATATCATAGTATAATTGCATTCAGCATTAAACACCAAGAAACATGTTTATAGCTTATATCTTTATCATTCATTCAATACAATGATTACCTTCAACAAATACGATTATGAAATTCCTTACAACACCTTTTCCTTCCTATGGTACTTTGAGATCAGCCTAGTCTATATTTATCTGTCGTTGTTCATTTATGTTAAAGAGAGGAAACAATTGTGTCAAGAGGGGAGATTGTTCGTCAGATCGATGGTTTAGTCAATTGCAACATATGCAAATCAAGATTTAAGGCTTTAGAGTGAAGCTTTTTTTTTGTCAATGTATTTTCTATTTTGGTTTGCATTTCGCCTATGTACCAAGCGAACAATCTCCTTTTCAAGTCAGATTTCGCATTGTTTTGCAAGTTGATGGTTTCCTTAAAGAAAATCGAGACCATACAATGCCCTTTTATTGGTTATAACTTAGAAAATACTACTAGAAAGATGAACACTGTGCCTTTTTGTGCTTAGAATGGCACACCGAAATTGACAAGCTAGCTTATGAGGTTTTGAACAAAGGTACTAGTGGTAGTGTCAACATTGTTCCACGCTTTTTCTTTTGTAGGTGTCATGCACATTCTATGGGAAATGAGCGCATTGTGACAAATGGGAGTTTTGGTAGTCAACAGGCAAAGTTTTATATCGTCAGACCGATTTCTTTTCGAGATGGAATGGAAGGAGTAACCAATCAAACTTATCAAATTGTCGTCGCTTATACTTTTTAATCGGGTATCAAATTCTGTAATGAGTATTCGAATACCCTTGATCAAATGGTCGAAGTGAAACGATAAATGGGGATCATTTACAGCCAAGCACGGTCGATTCCAATCTGAACTCATCGGGTTTATACATTAATACAATCATTTGTGTATTTATCAGGTCAAGTAAATTCCCGAGTAGTAACGATTGGATAGATACACCAACTCTAATATTTTGAAACTACGATTCAACCCTTTACCAATTGCCAAATTTTCGACTAGAGTCTATCCCAAATTGACAGAATTTGCAAACATACTTTCAAAATGTGATATAATTGAAAAATAATCTTCTGGTAGGGCAGAAAACATTGTGGGAAAAGGAGAAATTGCTCGCTAAGACCAATTTCTCCTTTTCCTACATTGTATTTCAGAGTCGTCTGCAACAAACTGGTCAAACGTCGTAATTGTTTGGTAATTAGTTAAAGTTATTTGTTTTATGTTTTTCAGGGCTTTAAAGACCGTGTTTACCGAAAACGCCGCGAATACTTCGCCAACATAGCCATGAATTACAGACAGTAAGCCACTTTCTATGTTCCGGTTCTTTTTCTTTTATTTCAGCCAATCCTCAGTTTGACGGATTTCTAATGAAAAACTGTAACATGTGGATTGTATTCAATTGTAAGCATTTGTATGGCAAATATTGGTACCTATTCACGCGTCAAATAATGGTTTCCCAACCAAAACTGTATCGCTTCAAAGACATTTTATTTCGATTTTCAAACTTTCCTTTCTGTGAACTAGGACCTTTAAAACGACTGACATTGTTTTGAGGCAGCAGGATCTTCGAGTTCGGGGTTTGTCTGCCTAGTTTATTTTGAATGTCAGTCCATCGGCAATGGATAGTTTCTAGTGTTAATTTGTATGCTAAGTTGCGTGTTAATGTAACATAACTTCATTCAGGAAACAAGGCAATATGCCAAATAAGCCACATAGATAAATACAATTCATTTGTTTACTCCAATGGCAGTCAATGAATAAAGAGAAACATTATATATCAAAACTTTCTTAATTGATCGTGTACCCAGAATAAATTTAGACACAGAGTTATTTGGACACAATCAAAACCAACCTTTTTTTTGTGAATTAATACATCCCCAATAAATTAATGTGATCAATCGTTAATTTATTTCAATGGTTCTTGACAACTAATCAAGTTGCCACTAGACGCTACTTTTTTGCGTCTCGCAACTTTCAAAAAGCATTGTACAAAAAGGAGTCACAAGCAATTGCTCCTTTTGCAACAATGCTTTTTCAATCCATCCACATGTCACAACAGCAGAACTGAAAAGTTTTGCTCATGTTTACAAAGCTTTTCGAAAGTCGTCTGCTTCAAGTAAAAGTTTGCATGTGGTAAAGAGTTGAAATGTACTTCATTTTCCTTTCAGCGGCCAACCTATCCCAAGAGCTGAATATACCAAGGAAGAATGCCAAACATGGTAATATAGTCGCATACTAAAATCAAACAGCCTCATTTTTACAGAAAATGCATGGTACATTACGCTTATAACTCGCGTCATTCGATATATGTGAATATATTACTGGTCCAAATTGTAATATGTGATGTCGTGCTATCTAAAGAAAACGTTTTATTTTAAGACGATTAGATTTTCAATCTGTAACCAAGTCACTTTAAAAATATGAAACCTACGAACTTCTAAGCAGTTTGCGTTCCTAATAATGAAACACATTTCTATTGTCTTTAATTTCTATTTTGTTGAGCTATGAAATCAAACATCACTGACTGAAGTGATAACAAAATCGTAGGCGACCTTTAACTGTGAAGGATAGAACATTCAAAAGAACCACAAGGGAGCAATGTCTTCCCTCCATTGCCGCCTTTTTAAAAGGAATACTTCAGTGACTGGAGAACCAGGTTCAGGTAAAGAAAAAAGGAATGGTAGAAAAGGTTTCTCTCCAAGAATCGACGTGATATTACAGAAAAAGGCAGTTATTGACAAATTAATCTTTAATCGTCGAACAACTAAATACAATTTTCCTTGGAAAGGGTTTTGCTGTAGGCTGTTACTTTTTAACCCAACCGTTATTGCTGGCTGTTTAATGTGGTCGCTGTAAAGTGCAACCCTAGCATAAATTATTTTTTCTGTTTTGAGGATAAGGTTCTTGTCCAACAAAACACAATCAAACGTTCCCTTTGTTTCAGGGGGCGTGTATACGGTGAGTTGATGAAGTTGTACCCGACACACGCATGTCGTGAATACCTGAGGAACTTACCCTTGCTGAGCCAGCATTGTGGATATAGGTAGGGTTCATATTGTCCGAGTGGTCCGAATTATGTACAGTAACAGACCATTGATACCTGAGTGAGAATATGTCTGTTATTGATTTACATTGGAATCATAGCGTAAAATGGGAAACTGGTTCACATTAGGAGACAGTAGACATTAGAAGCTTCTGATATTTTCCTTCCAAAATGATTTGGACTCCAACCATACATGTAGAAGACCTGTTGATTCCTTACATATCCGTGTATATATTGCTTATTCATTTAAAGATAGTAAATATTTTAGAGCAATCCTATTATTTCAACAGTGCCGTCATTTTCAAATACTTGTTTCTGGTCCATCCAGCTTTGTTTTACTTTTAACAATGTCCCAAATACAGACGACACATTTACGGGCATTTTTTCCGGTAGATAATAAAGGATAATATCCAATGGATAATTAAATCATTTGGGTAAACGATGTAGCCCCAACAAAGGAAGATAAAGATAAACATGTGCTTACAGATAGAACGAATAATGTGCACATAGAGCCTCTGCAATCTTGAGAAATACACATCGACACGTATTTGTAGCAACCTTTAGAAGATTTATACAAATTAGTGTCGAGGTCTATTTCTCAAAATTGCAGTCTTTAGTGGATTTTTTTCCTCGTTTAGAATCCCATTTTCATATTATCTGCTAAGAGTTACCATGGATATGGAATCAGTTAGATTTGTTTGCTGTTCTAGTATTATGGGTTCCATTCTATGGGCACTCTATGAAAGATACGGATGGAAGAGGTTTGATGAATTCTCTTTATGATTTCAAATTTCAGACACGATAACATTCCACAGCTTCAGGATGTGTCAGAGTTCCTTAAAGGTCAGTTTACTTAGATTACGTGTATTCAAGATTTCCGTTCGTTTTCCTTTTCGTTGTCACACTTGTTTCATTTAGTCTGGAACTTTTTTGGAACTTTGCGAGTAAGAAAAAAAGCAGGTGTGTATTTCGAAGAAGATTCCATTTTGTAGAAATAAGGAGCACTTTTGCACGATTCGAGTACTTTTTACCTTTCCAAAAGA
This sequence comes from Cerastoderma edule, assembly GCA_947846245.1. NCBI lineage: Eukaryota > Metazoa > Mollusca > Bivalvia > Cardiida > Cardiidae > Cerastoderma > Cerastoderma edule. The sequence goes on along the minus strand of OX401407.1, from coordinate 35,182,393 downwards.
GATCTTTCCATCCATCTATTACATAGCCATTGACATGAACTGATTGGTTCTTTTCCTCCTAACTCAAAATTTTCCCGCTATAATAGGAAAATATTTTTTCTTATGCTTTGTGGTTTGCGTCTGCATTTGCTCTCGATATAGGTCAATCTCAACGGGTTAATACATGAATATGGTCCAACAATTTTGTCGGCTATAGCAGTAAAATGCGCACTAATCAAATGATGTTACTAAGATAAACCGTTTATATGATAAAAGTAATAACGTACAATCAGTATTTCGATAAATGAATACGACCGAGAGTGGTGATTCGGTGCGTATTATTCCTATTTGCGGAGTGATACATGCTAATGAGAATACAAAGATAACTTCTCACAGAAGATGTGATTAATGGCGGGTAATGTCATATAGTCTAGCAACATCGCCAACTGTATAATAACCAAACCCTTACTTGATATTACCTCGTTTTGAGTAAAATAACATCGTACTGATAAACATTGCCTCGTTTTGGTTCATCTGCTGCAGACGACTTAGAAACCACTGTTACAAAAGGATAAATTGCTTCTTTTTTTTATACTTTTCCCTCAACATATTTATAAACGTTCTCTCGTTTTAATCCTTATAGTGCTTGGACTGGCTTCATGCTTTTGGAAACAGGTTGGACCTAGGCTGGCCAGCGATCTAACCTGTGTTCTACTTTGAGTATCTTTCCTCATCAAACTTAAGCAGATATTTAAGGTGTTGGAAATCAGACGACACAAAAATCTATTTTTTAAGAAAATTACCCAGCATTTTAAGGGTTACCAGTTTGTAGTAGATATAAATGAAGTCTCGTATATAAAAGGGTACAGAATACATATTCCGTCAGAAAAACGTAATTAACGAGGAAGCTATCACGAAACTGATATACGAGTTGAAGGAATCTCATTATTCGTTCGTGGAGTTTTGATAGCCTGTTTGGTATTCTCTTAACCTTTTACCAAATAGGTAGCATATATCTTGAAATGATTGATGCGAAATGGATTTTTTTTATTTTATCTGTTCCTTCAATTTTCCTTTTACAAAGGATGTTGTTATTCAATCTGCTTCTCCGTTTCCTCCTTTTCAAGCAATAATAATAATCAAAGTGCTTTTATAATGGATCACTTTGATCCACTTGTCGCAGAATACGGATATTTTTATTGTCGTATGACATTGCTTCCAATTTGGACGAGCTACTTAACCATTTTAGTGCTGGAACCGACTTCATGCTTTTGAAAACAGGTTAGATCCAGACCAGCCGCCAAGTAATTTAGTGGCTGCACTATGATCTAACCTGTCTGCTTCTCTAGGTATCTTTCCTTAACAAAATTAAGTAGATATGTAAGTAAGGCTTTGGAAAGCAAACATCACAAAAATGTATATTTACGAAACTTACCCAGCATTCTAAGGATTAACACCATATAGTCGAATAGGTTTACCTTGAAAGATTTACATGTATGCCTGCTGTTTGACTTTAGCGTCTCCTATTTTTTATCATAAAATCAATTGTCGTCTGCGGTTTTTCTTCTTCAAATTTGATGGATCGAATTTTTGTCGTTCAGCAAACTATTAGCTAAAACACGTTACTCTTGTCTGTGACAAACGCTCACAAGACCATGTTTGGTCACTAAAACCATTGCAACTTGTCGCCACAATGCAACAATCGGTATCGGATAATGGAAAAAGATACGGTTTATAAATAAGTCTAAATGATTCCATCTATTTGGGTTCGATGTTTGAATATATCTAAGAAATACAAAAGGAAACAAAAATAGAAACAGCACGTACACAATTATATCAAATGCCAGTTTCACAGAATTCCTTATTTTCGTATAAACTACATGAAAGAAACAAAGGCTAAGTGGCATGATGGCACAATCAAAGATAGTGTAAATTGTTTGATAAGATGAAACCAATATCATTTCTAATCGACCGATTTTAATAGTGCTGAATTTCTATACTTGATATTCATTTACTAAAACACGCAACATGCCCGTTCAGTTATTTGAAAAAATGATGCTGTGCCTTATCAACTAATACATATTAATGTTACAGAATGAGTAGAAATGCTCATCGCTCCACATAGTTACATGAAACGCAACATTAATGTATTGTTTACAGAAACTTTAGATGGATCATCTAGGATATTTTGATCTGTGAGTGACAAATGTAAGATGACTTAACGAATCCTTTAGTATACTTTTTTCTTCTTTCAAACCACACGTTCCCTCTCTTGCTCTGGAAGGTAAGGAGTTTAACATGTTTGTTAGCTAAAAGTAGTATTCTAAGCTAAAAGTTTATAACTCATTTTTCAATAGAAAGCAAGCTCTCCTTAAAGTCACATTTTCTTTCTATCTTAACCCTTAGATTTTTAGGTAATATTCTAAACATAGATTTTCGTGTCGTATGCTTTCCAAAACCTTATATATCTGCTATATTTTGATTTGGAATGATACCCAGATTAGCAAACAGGTTAGATCACAGGCGTTTGCATAAGCATGAAGTCGGTTCCAGGGTTAAGCCAAACGTTGACAACTTCTTACTCAACAGAAGCTCAGAAGCAAGTTCCCCTTTCAGTCACACTTTCTTTCCACCCTCCACCCAAAAATGACAAGAAGCAGAATACTAGTAACAAACTTTCCTATGATGGTTTGGGCTAATGAAAAGAGTCAAGCTTATCTGTGTTATTACCGACGTTATAGTGTTCTATTTGCAATGCTAACGAGAAACATAGACGGTCCCACGTAAATGACGTTTGTTCTAGCCTGTCTAAACAGCGTGCGCTGTTGTATTTAAGCGTTTCATTATAATGTATCGATGTCCATGTTACCCTTAACCCATCCATTGGTTGGCACTTAACCCTTTACCAGAATCAGAATCAGACATAACTTTATTGGCACAAACATTACAGTTTATGGTCATATTTACATATGTACAATGAAAAATATTTATCACATGAATCGAGAAAGAAAAGAAAGAAAATGAAATAATAAGAAAATAAAGAGATTAAGAAAGAAAAAACATATCATATAAATAAGTTATCTTATGGAGAGCAATAAAAAGGGAGTGATGCGTATATATGTAAAAATACATATGCACATCTATACGTCAGTTTAGATATGAATACGAACTCAGACTTTTATCAATTAAATGCAAGTCCTTACATTGAATGTAATTTGAGACCAGACGAAAGGTTGCATACATAAAAGAATACTCATATAACAGGTAAAAATACATATTCACATCTATACGTCAGTTAAGATATGAATACGTACTCAGACCTTTATCTCTTTAAATTCAATTCCTTACATTGAGTGTAATTTGAGACCAGACAAAAAGACAAACACCAAATTTGAGACTGTCACAAATTGAAAGAGTTTGCAGACGATATTTCAAAATATGATTGAATTGAAAAAAAAGCTTCTAATAGGGCAGAAAACATTGTGGGAAAAGGAGAAATTGCTTGTTACGAGCAATTTCTCCTTTTTCACAATGTTTCCAGAGTCATCTGCAACAAAATAGTTAGATGTCGTTATTGTTTGGTAATGGGTTTACTCTTTATCGCTTTTAACTCCGAAGTATCGACCAAATTGAACGTATTTGCCAAATAAAAGACAATGACCAGTGACCAACTGACTTTATTTGCTGAACCATTCTTAAAGTATTAAGAAATGCAGTCTCTTTTTTAAACTGAAGAGAAGAAAGAACAGAAACTGTTCGTCACAATGTTTCCTTCTTTTTCACTATTTTTGTTGTCGATGTGATTTTCTTTTATAAGTCAGTCCTACGAACGGCCAAACATTGGGTGAAAGCTAGGATTCTGAGCGAATCAAATTCAAATAAATGCCTGACACCATGATAACAATTTCATTGAAGATGAACATTTAACATCAAAACTTAAAAGCAAACGAATCAATCGATGAAGTCAATAAGGTCACCAGCTATATTGTTCATCGATGGATATTCCTCGCCATTCGTTTTAATGTTACTCATGAAAACCATGTTTGTGAAGGAGGTGGTTAAATATGAACGAGCATAAATCAAACGAAGGTGCGTGTTGTCCGATGACTGCTTCTAATATAGCGCAATGAGAAAAACATACATTCCCAATGATGGTTGAAATGACACTTTTTGTGATTGCTACTATTACTTAGAACGTGCTTGTTAACACTTGAATCGCTTAGAACAGACAAATGTTCGTCTACTCTTTTTTATAATAATTATCTTTTACGTCTGCTGAGAGTAACCTACGCCTTTCTTTCAATCATTGTCTCATATCTATTTCAAACATTTTGACATTTACATAACCAGTGAGGAATGTTGTTTTACGTTATATTAAAACATTTATATTGTCAAATACTTCCTCTTGCTGATTATAACTGTACTTTCACAGCTTTTCAGTGACTTGGCTTTACCACATTGACTTTTTTCTTTAAGATTACCATGCCAAATTGTTCAATAGTAAATCAATTTTATAACATACTCCGAGTATATGAATAAGTTGAAGTAAGAGAGTTTCAGATTAGACACCAGCAATATCTCAGGAAAAAAATAAATCAGCTATAGAAGCAACAGTGGTACAGAAAATAAGTGAACTAAAGCCAAAAAGTCCTAGTACTTGTAGCGCATCCACACAGCCAGTCATAGAAGGAAGAAACCATATCATCCAACAAAATGTAAGAGAGAAAAGCGTTGACACATCAAAATTGAATGTATTGATTGCAGGGGACTCAATTATGAAAAGACTTAGCCCTGCTAAGATGTCTGATGAGAGAGTTTGTGTTAAAATCAAAAGTCATTCTGGTGGAAAAGTTCAAACAATTTCACACACAATATCAGAAATGGGTAAATTTAATAGTGACTACATGAAGGAGTTAGATGCAGTCGTTTTGCATGTTGGAACAAACAATATCTCAGATGGTGAGAGTCAAGAAAGTGTAAGTGAGATCATGAGAAAGACTGTTGCTGTGGTGAAAGCTGTATGTCCAAGAGCTGAAGTTATTGTATCAAGTGTTCTACCATGGAAAGCAGAAAAAGTTGTAAACAATGTCATCCGTTCGACAAACAAAGTGATTTTCGAAATGTGTGATAAAGCACAGTGTCATTTTTTAAATAATGATAAGGTCATGATAGAAAATGAAAGGGTGAAATTCTCCCTTTACCAAGATAAAGTGCATCTGAATCCGGGTGGAGGCAAATTGCTAGGAACTCATATGAGAGAATGTATTGATTCCGTTCTGAGATTAACACCAGTTTCTCACGATCAACAACAACTGCATAATCAGCAAGAGCATACGCATTCAGAAAGAATAGAACAAAACAACAAACAAAGAAATTATTCTAGTCCGCAGAATTTTCATTATGGGAGGAACTTAGGGAGGAGAATGAACCACTTCAACGACGTAAAGAATTTCAACGACAATTACAACTACCGGAGAAACTACGCAAACAGTTACCACAGGAACAATTCGACCAAACACATGGAGATGATGTATGCGCCTGTCAGTGCGTGGAACATGTAGCTAATGGTGTGTGTCGTTATTGTTGGAAATTTCATTTAGAGCATGAGTCTAACAGTATCATTAAAACCTATGGTTCTTTTCTTAATGTCGCCATAAAAGACAGATGTGTTTGGTTTACTATTGACAGATGCTATATTGTGTATGATGACATGTATAACTTTGACCCTTTTACTAACCATGGCATTAACGACTCAGACAACCTTTATTGTGATCTAAACGATAATGAAGTGGGACATGATATGTCTTTTTCTTTGTCGGATAGGTCTTCAGCAACTCGTTCTATTGTTGGTAGTATTTTGAATTATAATTCAGAAGTTTGTGATGGACAAATGACATATAGTTTGCCTGCGTCTTGTTTAAACACTCATTCTCATGCTTGTAAATATGTTATTGAAAATCCAAAGGTTGGTGTTTTTATGATAACATGACATGTAATTTGCCTATTTCTTATTTAGATAGTTCTTCTAGTTCTTTGGATATTGATTTTATTAGTATTGACAGTTCAATTATCGATAGTTCATTTAGTACTGAGATGCAAATCTCAAATATTGAAGATATACCTTTATGTAATACTCAGACACATAGTAAGGAAAGCTTTGTTTCTTTTCCCTCTTCTCAGCCATGGTTATCTACCAAAGGGTTACATATTGTACATCTTAACATTCATTATGTTTGTCCTAAACTGGATGAAATCAAGATGATTTTATCTCTTAACTCAAATATCGATTGTTTATGTCTTTGTGAAACATTTTTAGATGCAAATGTTCTTGATACCGAGCTTTCAATTCATGGGTATACCATATTTCGAAAGGATAGGCAATCTCGTGGTGGGGGCTCCTCGTTTATGTCAAAGACAATTTGTGTTGCTTACTTAGAACTGATCTAGAGGCTCTTTCAATTGAATCCATCTGGCTTGAGTTTAAGTTATCCAACTCCAAGCCATTTTACTATGGTACGTTTATAGACCACCTTTATCTAAAATTGAATGGCTAAATAATTTCACTGATAGTCTAGATAAATCATTCAATGAAAACAAGGAGACAATTATACTTGGAGATTTCAACTATGACTTGATTAAACAAGCTCCGCCCTCAAAAACTTGGATGCAAACAATGGAGAATATGAACTTCTCTCAACTTATTCAATCTCCTACTAGAATAACACATAGTTCAGCAACCTTAATAGACCATGTTTTCAGTAACGTCCCTTGCAATATTGTTGAAATAATTATCCCAACGGTTGCCTTAAGTGATCACTATCCAGTTGCTATTACACGAAAGTGTAATCACAATATATCAACTAAATCTTGCCATGATTATATATTATATAGATCCGTCAAAAATTTCTCTGAAGCGGATTTTCTCAATGATCTTTCCACTCAGCCATGGTTTGAATTAGATACGTTCGATGATCCTGATGGATGTACAGATTTATTTATAGAAATGTTTGGGACAGTCTTACAAAAGCATGCTCCACTCAGACATAAACGGGTCAAGAATTTAACTCAGCCAGATTGGTTTACTTCTGATATACTTTTTGCTATTAGACAAAGAAATTACTACCACAAAATACAAGACCAATTTCATTACAAATTGCTCAGATCAAAAGTAAAATCGCTTGTCTGTAAGGCAAAATACAACCATTATAATGAGCAAATAAACTCAAATAAACACAATCCTAAACTGTTATGGAAAGGTCTCCGTGAATTGTCAGGTTTAGAAAGATCTAAAACTCAAACGCCGTGTCTTAATAACGATGAAGGTAATTTCGTATCAGATCCATCTTCGGTTGCACATTTATTTAATGAACATTTTTGTAACATCCATAAGACTGTTCCTGTTGATGGATCTATAGTTTACAAACCGCATGATACCTTAAAAACCTTGAACACATCTAAGTTGACTATGTCTGACGAATTTACCATTCCTCCATTGTCTAGTGATTTTGTCGAAACTCAATTAAAATCCCTTGACCCCACCAAATCTACAGGTACTGATAATATTAATGCCAAATACCAAAAGTTATCAGCATCAGTAATAGCACCAGCTTTAACATCTGTTTTTAATTGTAGTATAAAATCAAATAGATTCCCTTTAGCCTTCAAAACAGCAAAAGTCATTCCGATTTTCAAAAAGGGCGATAGGCATGATAAATCTAACTATAGACCCATTTCTATTTTACCAGTAGTTTCATTAATACTTGAAAGACATGTTAGCAAATGGTTAAAATCTTATCTGTCCGATAACAAACTTTTGTATGACAGACAATCAGGCTTTCGTGAAGCTCACTCTTGTCAAACAGCTTTGATAAAGATTCTTGATGACTGGATTTCAGCTATAGACAATAACGAAATAGTCGGAACATTGCTCATTGATTTGAGTAAAGCCTTTGACTTAGTAAATCACGATATTATGTTACAGAAGCTATCACTGTATGGTTTGCATTTTCCCGCATTGAATTGGTTCAAGTCATATCTAGAGTATAGAACCCAAAAAACTTTTATATCCGGTAAATATTCTTGTCCTGGAAAGGTTTCAGCTGGTGTTCCACAGGGCTCAGTTCTCGGCCCTCTACTATTTTTGATATATATCAATGACTTACCCCTATCTCTTTCACATTCAATTGCCGACATATTTGCTGATGACACCACCATATCAACTCATAGCAAGTCTTTAGATCATGTCATATCTTCACTTACCAGAGATATATTAAATGTTGAAAACTGGTGTAAAATAAACCAAATGTCAATTAATGCTGATAAATCCAAGGTTTTATATATTACAAGTAAACGTAATAAACACCAAATTGTTAACTCAAATCTCAGCATTCCCTTAAATGATAATTCTATTGAAGTTTCTTCCTCAGCAAAGCTACTAGGCATCACAATTAATGATAGCCTATCATGGACAGATCATATCAATAACGTGATAAAGAAGTGTAATTCCTATTTGTACCTTTTGTCTAGAATTAAATATTTCCTTTCGTTTGAAACTCGGAAACGCTTTTATAACGCATACATTCTCCCACATTTTGACTTTTGCTGTGTTATATGGGGGAATTGTACTAGCAGTCTGGAAGATAAACTTGTAAGATTCCAGAAAAGAGCAGCAAGGGTAATTCTTGATAGTGATTTTTCTACTCCCTCTGCTATTTTATTTGCAAAACTTAAATGGATGACGTTTCAAGAGCGTGTAATTTTTCAGAAGGCCATTCAAATGTACAAAACTCTAAGAGGAAATGGGCCTGATTATTTAAAAACTGCGTTTACATTCACTGCAGACATACATTCACGACTGCTACGCTCGTCGACTACTTATCAATTATATAGCCCAAAACCAAATTCGGAGTTATTTCGACACACTTTTGTTTTCTCTGGTACTTCAATATGGAATTCTATTCCTCATTATATACAAAACTCTTCCTCTGTCCAACAATTCAAATCTTTATACTTACGTTTTGTGAAGCCGTCCTATTTTGAAACAACTACGGCTGTTACATGATAAACGAACAGTCCCATTGTGGAATCCACCAGTTAATGTTCGTAAATTTATATACATGTATACATATTGTGTTGGGGGAGGGGGGTCTTTCATTTAAAGAAAGCCGATGTCTTTGAATAGTATGTTCTTACACGGTATTCTGGCACTTGTGGTGTCTTAGTGGGGTATCAAATGTGTTTGACAAGTATTGATTTGCTTGATAAGTTGTCTTCGTCTTTCATTTAGTTTTAAGATCATTTGTTCCTCACTGCTCATTATACTTTCTCAGACATATTGATACCTCACTGTCAGACGACATATGGGCCAAACTACCTTAATTGTCCTTAGTCTTTTAGTTTTATTGTTCACTTGTTCATTGTTGAGGATCTTATGGAAGATTGTCAGTTTAAATTGTCAAATGAGTTTCCTCGTTAAATAAAGTCTTTATTATTATTATTATTATGTTTGATTCATTTCTGTGCATACACGCATGTTAGAGATACAAAGAGCATTTCTTTGCTCATGCTAATACATCTGAGCAGAAGAATTAAAACAAATGCTTAGGCAAAGGTGAAATGACTCGCTCCGGACCATTCATGCTTTTGACGAAATGGGGTACCGTACCTTCAACAATCTATTTTCTACTAATTCAATGTTATAGTGTTAAGTCTGGAGTGACTTCTGTCGTTGCTTAGGTTTTTGGACAAACACGGAATTCTATACAAGAGAATGTGTAAGCTTCACATCGTATCAAGTATTGCACGAACGAGGGCCCGCCATGGCCTAGTGAATAGAGTACATGACTGGATATCACAAGGCCCCTCTCCGTGTGGGTTCAAATCCCCGTGAAAACATTTTCATGAAAGGCCGTCTCCCGACTGACTTACAGAGTGCTGATGATTTTACCCGGTTTGACAGGACCTAGTGGGCAGTCAAGTATGGGGTCTTCCTACATCATTTAATGTCTGACATCGCATCATAACTGAATTCACGTTGACGAGATGTAAAACCCAATACAAAACTGTATAAATAAAAAAAAAATACACGGATATTTATTTTACAGAACGCACTGGGTTTGTTGTTCGCCCCGTTGCTGGATACCTATCATCACGTGACTTTCTTGCTGGACTTGCGTTCCGTGTTTTCCATTGTACCCAGTATATACGTCATAGCTCGGACCCCTTCTATACACCCGAACCGTGAGTACAAGTTACATTGTTGTCTAATGAATCACGCTTGCATACCAAGTCAGACAAATGGTCATTCTCTTCGAAAGATCTTTGGTTGATAACGCTTGGTATTAACCTTTTCCACAGTATAAACCCCATAGCTTTGAGGCCTTCTGCAACCGCGATAAAGTTGGTGCTGGAACCAATTACGCAAGTACACCTGTTCGAAATAAAAAAAAAGGAAATTATACGGAACAGGGACTTGTCGTAGATGGTACCTTTTCAATTACAGTAGTTTGAATAAGTATTAAACCATAAGTGACATGCAATTTGACCTCTGTTTTCACACATTACGTTCGAAATTAAAGGCTACTTTTGAAGATAATGATACAGCAGCTTTGTCATTTTGTTGGTTTGCAGGATCGGTTTTAGGCAAATGCTACCAACATTTTTACCGTTCAAAAGCGATAACCACGAGTCAAAGTATTCGCAACAAACGTTTTTCTTATCGAATGCAAGGCAGCTGGTGTTTCTGTAGAACGAATGACCGATACGGAATTTCAAGTCTCAAGTCTAAAGTTAAGGTATATGAGCAACCGAACAACCTCATATGGAATGACGAATCAATGCATCCCATTATCATTATTTCTAGGGACTGTTGCCATGAGTTACTGGGTCACGTGCCGTTGCTAGCCGACCCCGGGTTCGCCCAGTTTTCCCACGAAATCGGCCTCCAGTCTCTCGGGGCGTCTGACGACGATGTAGCCAAACTATCAACGGTAAGACAAGTGATATTGCCATAGTGATTTGGTACTTTTACAACTTTCTTTAACCCGTATAGTGCTGGAACCGACTTCATGCTTATGAAAACAGGTAAGACCCAGGCCAGCCGTTAAGTAAATTGGCGGCTGGTCTGTGGTCTAATTTGTTTGCTCTTCTGAGTATCTTTCCTCACCACTTCACCTTTAGAAAATAACCAAGCATTCTAAGGGTTAATGGATCATTCAGCCTCATGGTGTATTTTCAGACCTCACCACTTTCGGTCAAATCAACCACATTCATCTTTATCAAAACTTCCGTATTTCAACTTAGTTTTAAATATCATAACAATCATCTGAACTGAGTTTTGACCAATCAAAACAAAGTATCGACTTTTCTTATGGAAAACAGATCTAACAATCTATTAAGAATGATGAAGTCACACCCTTACTCTCGGAAAATCCCGTAACCTACCTTTTACATATATCTAACAGTAACTTTTTGTTTCATTTTAGCTCTACTTTTTCTCGGTCGAGTTTGGCTTATGTAAGCAAGACGGCCAGCTGAAAGTTTTCGGTGCAGGACTACTTTCGTCAATCAGCGAACTGAAGGTAAGTCAGCTATATATGAAATAAAATATACATTATTATCCGAAAAGAATCTGGAATCCGGAGACTAGTGGTTCGGGTTTCTCATGAGTTTCTTCTTTCGTAACGGCGATGGTTCTACCCAGTTACATGTATATGACCCCTGACTCAAGCCACAAAAGCCAAATCACATATATGCCACCGATCATCGGAACTACAATATGAAACCCACAACATAGAAAAATGAGAAGCGAAATACATTGTCACTATAACACATTTGTTTAGTCCCCTTTTTATTGTGTCACACTCTGTTTCTTCAAAAGAATCGGAACGAAAAGCTTGGAAAGAATACTTTACATTTCCTGACGAGGAAATGATAAATTGACTGACAAGTTAAGTGTTTCTGGGATTTAACGTGTTATCGTTGTAAAATATATATCACCATTCAATTTTTCACTGGGTAACTTAGCGGTTACCAAACACGGTAAAACTGATACACAAAACGGATATTCTATTTGAAAGTAGTACCCGAAGACTTGCCCAGTAGTATTTCGAAGGTAGTATTGCTTAAGGGGATATCAGACCTATTTCGGACATCTCTATAAATTTCGTGAACGATCATATGAACGAAAAACTGCGGGACTATTGTGTTCTTAACATTAAAATGCTTGGTAGTTTTCTAAAAGTATATATGTTTGTGTCGTCTGCTTTCAAAAACATTTAAAGTTTAATTTTGCTGGGGAAAGATATTCAGAGTAGCAAACAGGTAAGATCACAGGCCAGCTGCCGATTAATTTAGCGGCTGGCTTTGATCCAAAATGTTTGCATAAGCATGAAGTCGGTTCCAGCTGTGGGGGTTAATGTAGTCACCCATTTGAAGCATTGTCTGAATCGAAAAGCGTTTCAAGTGTCGCAAAACACATGCGAAACGAACATTACAAGTATCCGAGCACTATATATCTCCGATTCCGATATTTTAGCATGCCCTCACGGATAAGGCAGAAAAACGCCCATTCGACCCACTGGTCACATGTCAACAAGAATGCCTCATTACAACGTTCCAGGATGCGTATTTCTACACCGAGAGCTTTGAGGAGGCTAAAGACCTGATGAGGTATTGTATTTGCTTGTGTCTCTAAAGAGTTTTCTATACTCTTGGTGCAACATGGCACATATGCTATCACATTGTTGTCTTGAAACGTGAATTATATTGTAATTTTTATATGCCGCAAATTTTGTCATCTCGTATTGTATAGAGAATAATCAACTTATTTCGATTGACGAGAATGGGTTGTTATCAGGTTAAAAAAACGAGTTCGAAGAACGATTTTTTTCTACATGATAACAACCCGTTCAAGTGACACATTTTTTATATCAATCGAATGGAGTTGATTATTCTATTTAGTTTATTCCACTATATAAAATATATTTGCCAAAATACCTCCGTAAACGCCAAATGGAATATAAAAAGGGAGGAGCAAAGCAGTTAACAACGCCCATGACGTCATAGGACGTCATATACGCGTATGGATACATTTTAGAAGTCAAGCATTTTAGTGCCGTGTGCAAGAGTGCAGCTATGACTTTAATGCAAAGGAATAGTAGAAAAATAGTTCCGTCAAAACTGATATCATCACTAGTGATGATATGACTTTTTGATATCATCACTAGTGACGATATTCACTGTGACAAATTTGAAAATTAATACACTGAGAAATTCCAGTATTTCACTGATAGGAATATAATAAATAATAATAAAATCATCATGCATGAATTACTTTTCTGAGGATCATACTGAACGAACGAATTGCAAGTGCAGCGATTACGATAAGAAATCATGTATTTTATGTGGATGTTATATATCTATAAAAAAGGAAGGTTTTTGTATATTTATTTGATATATGTTTTATTTGTTTGTTCATTTATTTATTTATACATTACTTTCTTAAACAAACAACACCAAATTTAATCATCCTTTACCACTTCTACATTAGTATTTTCCATTTCGCCCCACAGACAGTTCGCTATGACGATCAAGCGCCCGTTCGCCGTTCACTACAACCCTTACACACAGAGCGTTGACGTTCTCGACAACACACGCTGTATCGCCTACCTCGTGAGCGAGGTCAAAGGTGAACTGTGCATCGTGAGCGACGCATTGAGAAGGGTTCAACAGTTGGAGAAGGGAATCCTCCCGCCGAAATCCATGTCGATAGAGGAAGAGCAGGCCAATGGGTTAAGGCCTGGAGAGGATATTATCGTGAATAACGACGACGGACTTATTGTTAACTAGGACTTTGGGTTTTATATGACTTTTAACCCTTAGAATGCTGGGTAATTTCTTAAAATATATTTTTTGTGTCGTCTGCTTCCCAAAACCTTAAATATCTGCTTAATTTCGATGAGAATAGATACTCAGAGTAGCAAACAGATTAGATAACAGGTCAGTTGAAAATGTACTTGGCATCTGGTCTGGATCTAACCTGTTTGCATAAGCATAAAGTCGGTTCAAGCACTATAAAGGTAATTGCGTGTCCAGCAGATGGCATATAAAATGATGAGACATTTGGAGATATTGTTCATAATGAAAAGTGTTCAAAAAGAATAATAAAATGTTTACATGGATCTATATGGATTTACTTAGTCAAAACTACTTCGAAGCGCTTTTCTTGTAATTTGGTAAGCTTCATCAAAATAAAATACTAATTGATAGACTTGATCAAGAAACAATGTTGGAAAAGGGTGAAAATTATACTTTTCTTTGTTTGAATGGAATAGGGCTGTAGTTGATAAAACATTGATTATATGCTGACAGGGGTTGCATTGTGGAATGGCATAAACTATTGTTCAACCCTTTACCAAACGCCAAGTTTTCGACTGTCCCAAATTTAAAGAGATTGCAGACGACATTTCAAAATGTGATGAAATTGAAAAATAGTCTTCAAATAGGGCAGAAAACATTGTGGGAAAAGGAGAAATTGCTCGAGCAATTTCTCATTTTCCTACAATGTTTTCCATAGTCATCTACAAAAAATGTCGTTATTGTTTGGTAATGGGTTAAATGTAAACAGGAAGACAATAAAATATTTCTTGGATAACGATGGGATTGTCTTCTATTTGTAAGAGAAGAATGATACATGATTTTGCAAGTTTCAACTCATTTTGTAATTCATTAACAAAACCATATTACCATAGTGTTTGTGACGTACGAGTATTTTACAAGTTTCCCTATCTGACTTAAGGACTTACAAGGTTTGCTTGTTTGTTCACAAGGGTTTACATCGCGTCAACAGTGTTTCAGATATGTTGCAATGCCTGACTTTAAATTCAATAGTCAACTACCCATTACGGCTGGACAGGCCAGGTAGAACCACTTCCACTCTGTAAGTCAGAAAGAAGACTACCTCTCATGAAAATCCGAATGTCTTCATAATAATATGAACATATCTGGAGAGGGGCTATGTTATTCGAAGGTCTGTACTCTAACCACTAGGCCACGGAGGCCCTAACATACATGGTATGCTTGGGTTTGTGGTTGCGAGTTGGTAACCATGGCTAATATCACAACAACGTTACCCCCTTACTTCATAACCTCACAACCTTAATTTGTCGCATTCGCTACAGACGACTTCAGAAATCATTGTGGCAAGATGATTAATTTCTCCTAATGAGCAATGAAGATTTTCTTCACAATATTTTCTTCCCAAGATCATTAGAAAAGAATATGAACCTTTTTTGTCGTCTGCCTTTGCTTTCAATTGGGACACGTCGCAAATTTCCATATGAGGAATGGAAAAACAAAATTGAAAAAGAAAAAGAAATTTGGACACTATACCTACGATATAACTCTCCTCGACAAGAGGATGCTTTCCTTATAGTTATCTAATATAATGTGAATCGTTCGTATATCAAAATTTAAATCGCAATGGAAGAGCAGAACACATTATCTGATCTTGCACTGTTTACATTGTTTTCAAATTTACATTTAAGCGATCTGATAATACAACCTCGTTGCTGGACTTGTGAGAAATCATCCTTTCAAATTTTTCAACTACAGAAGGGTTTTAAAAAGATTGTTATTGAAAAAATATCATCATTTCTTTCTCTCACGATTTTTTCCTTTTCAACGATACTTTATCATAAAGTGTGTCGTAGTTTTAATTCTCATATTTAGATGGCTTGGTAGTGTAGTTTGATCATATTATTTGTAGAAGAAAAGTGTAACACATTACTACAACATTACGCAACAGTTTTGTGTCTTGTAGCAGACGACTTTCATAAAGCATTGTGGCAACAACAGAAATTGCTATTTACAAGCAATTTCTCCTTTTGCCACAATGCTTTGTCAATCTATTCACATATCTCAACAGCAGAACTGAAATATTCTTATATGTTTATAAAAGCTTTTCTGAATCGATTGTTTCAAGTAAATAATGACGTCTTCAGGTGGTAAATAGTTAAATAATGAGGGGCATGGAACTGCTAATACTGTACATCTAGAAAAGCTGTGAACATAGGGATGAAAATCTTTACACGCGCATATTTACGTTATCAACGTATGGCACGTCCATTTTAAATCTTGACCTATATGTACATGTGAGAAACATGCTATGGGCTTGACTCCCTAGCCTCAATCTGAGTTTTTTCTCAATTCCTTTCTGTGGTGAGGATTGGCGATAGTTATGTACAGGGGTAACGTTTGACTAAACATTTTACTTTAAGAATTTGCATACGTTTATACAACCTACCCTCTTATTTTGATAGTGAGATAAGCAACATTGCAATGTAACACATCAATGGAATCGTCTCTCCGAGACGCTTCCAATGACGTGTCACATTACAATACTTTACTTTTATCTATGCTGCTATCGATGCATATCAGTCTGAATAACTCGAATATTTTTCTTAACTTGTTTAGTAAAACCTAACCAGGGACTTTCCTATCTCCCCTCACTCATCACAAGTACGTTGAGATGTCGAACTTGATCAGTTCAGCGGTGCTGCGCTCAACATGCCCTTATTAACGTAGTCAACAGTTCCGCATGATGCCGTGAGGCAATTTTAGTTAAGCCTGGGTACTGTTTTACTAGACATTTTATCCTTGATGATTGCGTAAGTTCAAAACAACTTTCTCTCTTATTTTGATATATGGCTAAACACTTATGCAAAGTAACACATCATTGGAATCATCTCTCCGAGCCGCTTTCAATGGCGTGACACATTGAAACGTCATACTGTTATCTAGTATACTATCCATGTTCATTAGGTTTGACTTATGCATATATTTTCTTAAAGGTTGTTTAGTAGAACGTTACCCTTGTCATTTAACGGTTAACCCGGATTGTATTGGAAACTTGCATCTGTGAAATTATATGGATTAACGTAATTGAATGCATTCATTCCAAAAATGTTTGAGTTATCTCTAAGCAATCATCAGACATAACTTTTGCCCAAGACTATACTGTGTCATTTGCGAGTTTTCATTCAAGATAGCACTGTATGAAGAGATGGTCATCTGTTTCTGATGCGATCGTATAACCATACCAGAGAGTTAACCTTTATAGTGCTGGAACTGACTTCGTGCTTATGCAAACAGGATAGGTCGAAGTTTGTTACCTAACCTGTTTGCTACTCCGAGTATCTTTCCTCGACAAAATTAAGCATATATTTAAGGGGTTTGCTACTCCGAGTATCTTGCCTCGACAAAATTAAGCAGATATTTAAGGTTTTGGAAAGCAGATAACACAAACATCTATTTTCTGAAAATTACCCAGCAATCTTAGGGTCAACTTTCTCATACAAATGGTGATAAGATAAAACACAAGATACTTTGTATGGATATTAACAAGATGCATTTTATTTTTATAATTTATTCAGAACACATATTTTAACAAACAGTAATGAACTAAAATTGGAGAAAATAGTATGAATATGTATTTGTAAAAAAGCTCGGGAAATACGGCTGCTGTAAGAAAAAAAAGGTTATCTAAAAGCGAAAATATCTTAAAGTTATATATAAAAATCCTTGTATAAAAATAGTTTTTAACAAATACTGTAACTAATTAATTTCTTCGTCGACATTATTCATGAATTCAAATGACCTGGACGTCGGAAAATAAAGACTGGTTCAAATAAATTCTACGTAATAAAAGTTATATCAAATGGATCATACATCATAGACTGGTTCAATAAAATTCTGTATACAGCATGTCTCGAGTAAACTTGATGTCGAACTTTTGGAGTGGTTCGAGATCGGGGCGGGTGATGTCAAGGGCTCGTCCCCAATCGAACTCGACCGTCTTCTGTCGCCATGGTAATGTCGTGGAGTTTTCGATCTGCTTCATCTAGAATTAAAATAAGGGCCTGGTTTAGAATTAAAAGAAAATAAACCAGACAAAAAAACCTAATATTTCGAATCTTGTTGGAATTTTACTGGTGTTACAATGCCGAAAAACTAAAAGGTCGCACCTCATTGATATCAATGAAGGAGATGGCATAGCTCTATGTTTTATAGTGACGCCGACATCTTGTTCCGAAGCATTTCGAACGGATTAAAGAACTAAAGAAGTTAGCAGAAGTGTTCCGAAGAATTCGGACCCCTGCAAACTTCATGAACGTATGAACATCCGAAACACTGCGCATTTAGCACATGGTACTTCCATAATAATTTTGAATAAGGACCTCGAAGCTGTTTTGGATTAAGATTAACAAATACTCGTACAATACACAACACACAGATATCATGATTGGCTGAAGAAACATTATTTGATTCGACAATTATTTCCTACCAACTTCGATTATATCTAACGTATAGAAACCTTTTGGTGTACTGTTTTCATTCAGTCATTCGACGTCTTCCCCTATTGAGCAGACACAACTCTCTTTGTACTGAGATTATGGTGTATGTGCTTTCTTGGTGGAACCGACAAGTTTGTAAGCAAAGCAAACACATAAGTTTGTTCCCTTGAGTCTTCTAACATCCTATTTAGAAATACCTTACATGAAAGTTCGTTATGCATGTATGCTTATTTTTCTAATGTGCATGTATGTGTTAATTTACTTTCTGATTATACCAGAAGCGCCGTGATTATTTCTTTAAGTATTCTCTACATTCACTAAATATGGAATAAGGCATCACCGTTTTGAAAACCCGACAGCAAGGACGCCTTCTGTTACGAAATTACTTACGGCTTGGAGAAGGGGGGAATATACATTTTGTCGCTCCATTTGGTATAGATCCAACGTACTAAACCACCTGAAAGAAGAAAAGAAACGGAAAACAACAGTAGTTTACAAAAGTTTACATCAATAATCAGGACCACGATATAGATAGTGTCTTCAAATGTACAACATTGGCTCAAAGAAGCAGCATTGTTAACCGATAGCTCAATATACCTTTACATTATCGTTTTATAAGAAACCAGTCTGACAAACGCAGACATTGCTTATACAAATCAATTTCTTCTTTTGTCATACTAGTAATGGTTTGTTGTAAAACATCATAATGGAAATATAGTTTTATGCTTTGTTTGGGTTATCTATTGTTACTGTCGATTAGGACCAATCATGAAATTTATTAAGAAAAGAGAGTATCTTAAAAGAAGAGAGATAATCTGTATCCGATTGTACATGCCGTCAACCAGAGTTCTCTAATGTCTAGATTACAAACTCTTTTCGTCAACAAACGAGCTTTTCCACCCAAACAGAAGCACATAAGTTTATTATTCCATATTCTTTCCAATCGTTCTTTAACATTTCCTATCTATGTCCTTTCCAGCATCTTCCTCGACGTTTTGAAGAAACGTGCGTAAGAAAGTCATGGAAGTGAATCTGCGGTTGCCACGTTTGCATAACGTCATATACCTTCCAAACCTTGAAATGGGATGACAAATGTGTGAACTATATTTCGTATATTCAACAGGTTTGATTGGTTCGTCGCTAATAACAGATAAGTTTGTCGAGAAAACTTATCTTTAACAAATGTGTTAGGCTTGGCCAATAGAAGCAAAAGAATCAATATCGTTCTTAAATGTATTAACCCTTAGAATGATTGGTAGTTTTCTAAAAATAGATTTTTGAGTCGTCTGCTTTCCAAAACCTAAAATACCAGTTTAATTTTGACGAGGAAAGATATCCAGAGTAGCAAACAGGTTAGATCACGGGCCAGTTGCCAAGTTACTTGGCGGCTGGCCTGGATCTAACCGGTTCTCATGAGCATGAAGTCGGTTCCAGCACTATAAGGGTTAGAATAAAAAAAATTGTAACAAAACTACTTCAAAACTGTTACATAACACGTGACATAACGCGAGCGCGTTAAAAATGAACATGTGCTCAATTCAACCATGAATAATTTGTAAAATGGGATTACGGGTTTTTTTTTATTCACAATGAAGAATCGACTTAATGACCTTTAGGAATATAATAAAGATGAACTTAAAACTTACTCTTCACACATGAAGTTTTCACGGTCGTGTCCAATAGTGAATCGGTTCTTCATTGATTTTCTGTTGACAAAAAGAAAATAGAGAAATCTTTACTAAATAATAAATTCATATAACGATAGTTCTGCATATTACAGTGGATCAATTCCAAGTATATGGAAAAGGTGATGGAGAAATATCTTTTGAATACCGATTCCTATTCTTTTTATTTTTAATTCGTTTTATCACACTTTTAAGCATACTCTCTCAGAACGGGGATCTATGACAAGGCTAAAGCAAGTCCATACAATATTGAAGAACTCGCTAAAGTCTTGCACGAACTCTCATGCTTCTCATAATCTATGTCATTATGTTTCCAACCACCACAAATACAACTTCCGACAATGTTAATTAGCAAGATAAAACGAGTCCTATGATCACCGTACCTTAGACAACTATCAAGAAACATTTCCCCGGCATACGAGAACAGCTCGGGTTCGAACACCGGTCTGTAGGAATGGCCCAGAATGTTGGATCGAAGTTCTTCCATGTTCCCATCGTCAAACGGTGTCCTGAAAATAAACACAAACTCGAGTGTTGGAGTTCACACTTTCGTAATGACGATGCGCTCTACACAGAAGAAAAGATGCTATCCATTCTATATGACAATGTTGAATTGTTCAGTTATCGAAGGTCTCAACTTTGTTGTTCTATTCATGGTATGACATAATCAGCTTATTTGCCCAATGTATTCTTGAATTAAATCTTGGAGACACATCTGTTAAGGTCGTGAAAAAGTGCTATTAAATGCTACAGTCTACACGTAGAAGAGTACACTAATACAAACCAGGTGTCATGGAATATGCTATTTATAATATTTCGAGAACGTTTCTAGATTTGTTTTCTAATACTCTTTATTTTTTTTTTTCAAAAGGACGGTGTTATTATGAATATGAATGACACCGTGAATTGCGGTCAAAAATGTTATAAACCTTCCCTGTAAATAATTTGCAGCCCTTGTACAGAAAGACAACTAGGTACCGTTTTACTTAACATCTTAATCATAAAATGTGTCTAAGTTCCAAACCATATCCCCTCTTATTTCAATATTGGGCAAAGCAATATTGCAAAGTAACACAACAAGACGCTTCCAATGATGTGCCCCATTGAAAAATTGATCTAATAAACAGAATGCTGGAGTCAGTTCCCCGCCACCCCCTACACCCCCACCCCCCTCACTATTGTACAGCCCTAGGGAAGAAAGATAACTGGCCTAGATGCAATCAGGATGGCCCTTAGTCTGGGTTCCTTCCCCTTGCCACTACGCCACGCTATGTTGTAGTAGCTTAATATTCTTTGAGTAGGTCAACGAACCAGACAAATTGGTCTTTCCTCCCTTTAACTATTGCACAGGCCTTGTAAAGAAAGATAACTCGTTCATATAATCAGAGCATTTCTTACCTCCCTGTCACTATTTCGTAGCCCAGACAGCCCACACTGAATATATCGATAGACTTGCCCCTGTGTCCCCAGAATCGCTCGGGTGCTGCATAGGCCGGTGTGTACACATCGCGTCGTTCCTCTAACACAGACTCGTCCACAATCAGATAGCCAGTCTGTAACACAAGTGGGAACCGTATATAAACCTGTAATCTTGTATGGTAATGTTTGACTGGTCTAGATTGAATACAATATAAGGGAACAATTCAAAGGTTCAACGCAAGCCAGATATAAGTCCTTTACAAACGTAAAGCACTCATTTTAGTGTTGCATGGAACCCTTGTATTATGAAGTTTAGTAAACGTGTTTGCAAATCATTTGTGCGCTTCGGTTTACGCGTAAAAAACGCAGAAACCAAAGTGCATAAAAGCATTCTTCCGAGTTTTTTACATAATTTTTAATTATATGCACGGTTGAATATCCTCTATATTGAATATGTTTATTGTTATCGTGACAAAATGAGAACTTGCTAATTGTGAGATATTTCCCCTTGTGTCTTCATGCTAAATGAAGAAGACACAGCCGTTTTGTTTATTTACAAAGGGAAGTATGTGTATTGTCCCAAACTGGCGGAGGGTACAAAATAATTTCTCAATTAAAGTCTTTGCTCTGAACATAGCAGGTTTGGCTTTTCCTACAATGGTTATTAAAGACATGCTGGGGACACGTATAGCCATTTGCTAAAAGGGCGTCTAGAAAGTGTATAAGCTAATTGAATTTAGATTTTTTAACCAATGTACTATTTATCCTCATTTATATTAAATTATGACAAGAAAGAGGAATTGCTAATTATTAGCAATGTTTCCTTCTGTCATAAGGAATTTACTAAGCGGAGACCGACTTAGCCAGATATCCAAAGATACCTGTAATATTTATACCTTTTAATACATGTATTATTTTAGTTTTACATATATCCACACAGAAAACTGAGATACTTCTTGTATCAACGACATTCAGTATAACTGGTATGTCTCCGCAACTAGGAAACCCAGTCTCAGGCAATATCAAACAATATTTGATACAGTGGTGCTTTTTGAACTATTTTACCAATATTATCATCTTAAGCAGAACACTAAATCCAACTTAAGAGGCTAAGTAAATGCCTAATAAGTTTCGCTTCTAATTAGCGAATCTGATCTTGATCTAGGTAACATCGAGCTAATTAACTAGAAACTTGCTGAAATGGCTTAAATCCACAAACAACCAGACAACCTTACCAAAACGGGGAACCCATCTCTCGATATGAGTACTTTTGATGGCTTGACGTTTCCGTGTACGATACCGTTCCTGTGTAGGTAATCCAGCCCAAGAATGAGGCCCGCCGTGACGAACTGCGCATGTACCTCGCCGATCACGTGACGCTCAGGGTCCTTGAAGAGGAGCTTCTGGAGGTCGCCGTAGTGAAAATAGCGGGAAAGCAGCCAGATACTGGAGTAGGGTCCGGTGAAACAGTCGCGTATCCTGTAAGAGATGGAATGATTAGTGGATGCAGCTACGCGGGGAGAGGCTTTGTGATTTCAAGTTCTCGGTACCGTTTTACTACACGACTTAAGAAAAATAGTTGCGTAACTCGAAACTGATAGATATGGATAGTATCTTAAATGGGAAAAAATGTTAGCATGTAGAGACGATTCCAGTGGTGTGTTTCCATGCACTTTTGCATAACCTTCTATTAGAAAAAAAAAGAGAAAATTTTGTTTTGAACTTACACAAATTTCTAGCATAAAGTATGCTGTAAAACGATAACCTGTAATCTAACCACTAGGCCACAGAGGCCCAACAATGATAAAAATTGAACGGAGGTTCCACTGAGCTAATCCGAAACGAGCTTTTTTCAGGACTTTCAAGGGACCGCTTCTTCACATCCACATTCCAAGTTGTCCCCACCGAAAGTATCTACATATGATATCAAAAAAACGTATTTCATTCTTAGCAAAATATCAATGTCCCCAAAAGTCGTTTCCAGGCAGGCATATTCTTCGAATCTTCCTTTAATACGTACTCATTGAGCAGGACATCGTATTATAATTTAAGCACTGTTTACATCGTGTAAAAACCAAACGAAGCAAATCTAATGATAAAAAGAAATCATGATCTCTTATAAAGAACACTTCCATTTTGTTCCCAGACTTACCCGTTTATGAAGTTAGAGTTTCTCAGATGGACCATATCAACAGCGTTAATGTCACTTGTGTCTTGGTCGATGTACACGGACAGTACCACCATCTCGTTGTTATATATCGCCTGGAAATTGAAATGAATACGAGAAATGATAACAGTGAAAAGAATGATCTTATTGAAAAGGAATAAAAATGGTAATAGTTTTATAGAGGTATGGCGCGGATGATTACGACAAAAATTGGTTCGCTTAAACGCTTAGAAAATCAAGGTTTATAACATCAAACCAAAACACTAAAAGACCATCTAACACTTGGCACGTATAAACCACACAACTCGTTTGAACGATTTGAGAGGAGAAATAGACTTTGTTCCTACGCATAACACATCACAAACCATTTTAGGGATGTCTTTAAACTTTAAACTTAAATACTTCGTGTTCTTTTTACAAGACAATTTCAATATAACATACCGGAAACTAAGAATTCAAACTTGGTTTGGATGAATAACATACACAGGTCGTACATGAGAAATGGTTCCGTAAAATTTGGAAATTAAATCGCTCTCAAAGTTTGCAACTGTGTCCGAATGCTGTGCGAACACCCATCCAAACTTCATCAGCGCTTACACATCCAAACTGTTGTGGATTTATCATAAACGTCTTGCCTTACACAAAAAATACTATATTGGTATAAGTACCTTGTATTTCACTGCAAAAGTGCCATTATGTAGTTCCTCTACCAGTTTAATGCGTTTCAGTCCGTCCGACTTCCAGCGACTGAAAACCGATTTTAGCTGGCCACCTTTCAAATGTGCCTGAAATATCTCCATTCTGGTCTTCGGGACTTTCTTCTTCGGTTTCTTAACCTTTTGTTTAACTTTCTTCACATTCTTGGTACTTTTTCTTTTCTTTCCACTTAGCTCTTCTTCAGTATCACCAGACCCATCAGCATCTTCCATTATCTCTCCGTAGGTTTTACCGTAGTACTTCCTATCGCTTGAGATGTTGACGCTGTGCTTTCCATATGGGATACTTTCTCCGTCAACACTTATGTGTCGGTGAAGATTATGACCTGGCACAGTATCGTCATCATCAAACACGTGTTCATCACTATGAAGATTTTCATTTGGCAAGATGGCTGTGTCTGTTTTGAGTGTGCTTCCCCTCTTAAGGATCGTTATCTGTTTATTTGTTTGTGGTCTTGGTGTTTTGTAATTTTTAGTTTGTTTTTGGTTTTTTGATGAATAAATCAAGTCACTCTCGGAAAAACTGATCACGTGTTTTGATTTGATCGTACCACGTTTCTCCTCCATAATGGGTTTGTAGTTGTCTTGTCGGTAATGTCCTTTGTTGTATCTTCTATCAGCATTCCTGTCATGGCACCATTCATGTTGATCTACTGACCAATTCTTCTTGTAGTATCTATCATGTCTTCGCGGCTCATAATTGACATCCACAGGGCGTTCTTTGCTTCTATGAATATCATCATTGACCTGTTTGTTTGCTGCAATGTCGTTCTGTGTTTCTGTCTTGTCTTGAATAGACCATTCTTTGTCCACATATACACCAACATTGTAGACGTGGTAATCCCCGCCTCCTGGACTTCCGGTTAGGTGTGGCGTAATTTTGCTACCTTTATCATCGCATTTGCTTTGACTAGATTCATGGTAACTAACTTGAACCTCATGTTCTCCGCTGTCGTGTATGTTATCGTTTGCAAAGGGACCTGGTTGGTTTGGTTCCCCGCTGTTGTATTGGTTATCGTTTTCAAAGGGATATTGCTTGGTTGGTTCACCGCTGTTGTATTGGTTATCGTTTTCCAGCGGACATGCCTGGTTAGGTTCCCTGCTGTTGTATTGTATATTGTTTTCAGGCGGACATGGATGGGTTGGTCCCCCACTGTCATGTCGGTTATCGTTTACACGCGGGAAGGTTTTGCTTGGCTCATCGATGTCCTTGTCTGTGATACCTTTATACTCTGTAAACAGTTTCTGGTATTCGTGCGTAACAGATGCATCAAACGTAGATGCAAGCACAGCATGGGCGGTGTTGTCAAAGTCTTGTAGCATCTCCTGTGAAACGATATCCACGTTGAGCTCACCAGTGTTAACATCGATGGATAACAGGATTTCTACAGCATCCAGATCTCTGTCGAATTCGTGCAACGACTGTCCGCTGTCATTTGGAAGATGGTTATACCCAATCTCGTTAAACTTGATGGTCTTGTTATCTATGTCATACTTGTCCTGATCGTGCATGTCTTTCATACCGGTCCGTGCGACTCCGTGGTTGTCGTTAGAGTTGTCGATTGCGAAATCGAGGTTCCTGTAAACTGGGCTTAGTGTATCTTGTGGGCTGTTGTTGTTATCAGAGTTGTATGTTTCTGTATGGTCGCAATTTGTCCTTGAATTAAGAAATTTCTGTTCATTAAGAACCTTTCTTTAATCATTAGAATTCTGGGTAATTTTTCTTAATTTTGTTGAGGAAAGATACTCAGAGTCGCAAACAGGTTAGATCACAGGCAAGCCGCCAATTTACTCGGCGGCTGGCCTGTGATCTAACATATTTACATAAGCATGAAGTCGGTTTCAGTACTATAAGGGTTACTATAACAAAGCGATAAAACGTGTTAGTTCGAATGCTACATTACGTCCTGTTTCAGTCGCTATTTTACTTACGATCGTTTTTTTTTAGTTTACGTCTACGAAAAGTATTTACTCACCCGACAGAATTTACTTTCACAATTAAATTTTGATTAACCGTTTTTGATAATCGAACTTTGCGGGTATTATGAGCTTATAATCATTTTGCTGCATTGGTCACATAAGGAGTCGATCATTAGAGTCTTGAAGCACATATTCATGATAATGCAATGTACAAATGAATTCTGTATACAAAAATATTCCATGTCCATATTCATTATTGCAATTAAGAATCTCACCACCTACCTCTTGGGGCGAGCTGTAAAAAAAGCCAAATTAGACAATTGTTGTTTGATTAATGTTTAATTCTCCGAAATGAGATTAGATATGTTTGTGTGGTTATAATTAAAACATCCACATATTTGTGAACGTGTTTCTTGTCGAATGAAGTCAGTGTTGTTTGAGGATATTAAAGGTTTGACAAAGTGGATTAATTTGGGTTTGAATGTGATAATAGCGAAGCGTATATAACCCCGTATATACACCACGATAAAACACTCTATTAGAATAACAAGATAAGATACTGTAAGTCGAATGACGCTTTATATTTAGAAGCAATCCTTGCATTTCCTGGCTGTTTGTAATGCATGTATTTTCATTTCGAATCATAAACCACAGCGATTTCTTTCTGGAAGAAAAGACTAAAAGATATGAATGACACAGGTAATATCAAGAAATAAATAGAAAAAAAGGAAGCCTAGCAATTAATGTAAACATCTTACATTGTTTCTGTTGATTCCATGTTCTAAACCATTTTGGGCCCGTAGATGTTTCGATGTTATTAAAGTTTGCACGAGATTGATTGAGTGACGTCATACCAACTCAACGTCGTTAACTTTGCCGCCAGCGCAAAAAATATCGACGTACGTGTTTACGCGGAAAAACGTTCGCAGGATTACGTCTTGGAAAGCACGTTGGGTCTAATTCGAGAGTCAACGCCAGAAAGGTCTTAACTTTAAGTACGCAACGATCTTAGCTTTGCCAAAATCAACCTTTGATCATCGGAATCGCAAACTCCTGGTTAAACTGTGGACTGGGGTAGGAAAAGTAAGGTTTTTAAGACAGCGTCGTCGATTTGGAAAATAAAAACGGTTGTAGGCCTATATTTGTTTTTGTTGATCAAAGTTCGGTAATTTCTCTGCCAAAACTGAATGATTTGATACTCCTTCTATGGTTATTCTTTTTTTTCCCGTCAAAATGTGCAAATGATTCAGGTGCCTTTTTTGACAAATGATAGCTAACACGCCTTATCATTATCAATATGAAAGCGAATATTTCGATAAGGAATTTAGATATAATTTATCTTTATAACTCAATCCATGAAGAGAAGATAAACTCTTCTTGAGGCCATGTCCTGAATTCAAAATAGAAAATCCAATCCGGGCACTTTCCGTTTCTCTACTCTCTTTCTAGTGATTGGTCATCCGTTAGGTAAATATTGCGGCATTAGACAAGATCGCTTATGACACGCCACTGTTTAAACAGCCAGACGTCTCAGGTCTTTTAGCAGCACAACAAAACTATTTAATCCTCTTTACGCTCAATCGAAACTTTTAGTTTCAATAATTACGGCGGCCTGATTAGGGCGGGGGATATTGAGAGTAACTAACTCCTTATTGGATTGGTATCGATAATCGCTCCTCTCATGAGTAAGATGTCCTTAACCCTTATGGTGCTGCAACCGACTTCATGCTTATGCAAACAGGTTAGATCCAGGCCAGCCACCAAGTAAATTGGTAAGAATCGGTCTTCTTTTTTTCAACGTTTGCACTTTCACTACTATATGAAAGAAACTTGCCTTTTGCTATTTTCAACATTATTTTTTGCTTTAATTCAGTGAAACATTAATGCATTCACCATGCTCGAATTTGAGGCTGGTCTACAGACTCTACATTAAACGCAGACAGCAGACAACAAAGTGACTGCTCGAAAAATGTCCTTTCTTGATATTGAGTAGAGACCATTGTTACAAAAGGACATTTTGCTCATTAGGAGAACATGTAATTCACCCTTTTTTATGGCGGTTTCTACATTCATCGGCTGCTGGTCCTTCACAGCAGAGTATAAGTTCTATGGAGTAAGGGGGTAAAAGTTAAACACATTTCCAATCCAGTCACTAACTTATTTTTTCATTTCGGATAGATGTCGCATATAGAACGCAATATGTTTGTTAGAGCTGAAGACCATTGGAACAACATTACGTAGTCTTCCATTCAATAACGTGTTACTATCTTAACGTCAATCATCCGTATTTACACGTCCCGTCGCTGAAAATTTTGCGACTGCTCCAAATTGGAAGGAAAAGCAGAAGACAAACATAGAGTATAACTACGACCAATAAATTGGTGCATTGAAAAGAAATCGTCATGACAAAATGATAACATATATGTCCAAAGTTATTTCTCCGTTATCCATGACACTTTCTTAGAAAGGAACGACTGAGAGACTCCCTTAGAGTGCTGGGTAATTTTCTAAAAAAAGAAAATGTGTGTGCCGTCTGCTTTCCAAAACCTTAAATATCTGCTTAATTTTGATGAGGAAATATACTCAGAGTAGCAAACAGGTTAGAGCACAGGCCAGCCGCTAATTTACTTGGCTGGCCAGAGATCTAACCTGCTTGCATAAGCATGAAGTCGGTTCATACACTATGAGAGTTAAACTAGCATACATGAAATATTAGACTGAGTTTTTATCGAACAAATGTATCTATTGTCAAAAAGTAAACGTGTTCGCTTATAACAAATGCGATTGGTTGTATAGGAATATTCATTAGAATGATAACAAATACAGCAATTGTTTTTGATAACCTAGGTGTAAATGTACGAGAATCATAAACGTTTTTTGAAACTAGATGTATTATCGCGTATTTGATATAACTGTTTTAGCTCCCTTTCATAAAAATCAGAGGGCTGAAATGACGCAAGCAGTGAGAAAAGAAATAAAAAATATCATGTGAGTTAGTATTTCAATCTGACGATCCTTCACAACCAATTTAACATCATTCACAATTGATGTCATTTCGGGAGTCGAATTTAAGCTTATTCTAATAAATAAGATCAGAGTGTTGCTAATCCTTTCTCCCATAAAAATATGTGGTTTACATTCTAAATGAAAATATGACAGCAGACGGCTATAAATAAAATGACAATCATTTATATTCCGATTTAAAGAGGGAACAAGATATTGTGACACAGGGGCAAATTGCTCGAGGGAATAAATATTTGAATATGCGACAATATAGTAAATAGGGATACGTTTGACGCAAGGGCTAAAACATGATGTGGATTACGGGTTTATTCAAATACTACTAGTAACGTTGGAATTGATACACGATACATCAAACGGGCCGACTATATTAACAAGATTATGTTTATAATAAAGGTATTCTCGATCAATCATTAGGTAAACAAACAAACGATTAATACACAAAGTAGCATTATGATATGGTCGTATAATACCTTTTGACAAGCTTATGAGAATTATAACAATTAGTTACAGATTTGTGGGTAAAAAAGAATTACCTCATTTCTATACACATTTCTATACGATAACTACAGTAGTTGTTTCCAGCTAACACATTGAATCCCATCGATTGTTTTAGATAAAAGATATCTCGGAAGATTATCGTACAAAAAGAAATAATGCACGCAAAACAGCACGGCCACTGTACTGTACTGGTGTTCGTTCCTGTCGTATGTTTCGTTTCTTGAAACTTCCAGATACATCCGTTCAATGGAACTTATTCAAAAATAACCATTTCTCGTTATTGTTGTACCCTGCGTTTACAAGGTCAACTAAAGGAAAAAGCGAAAAATAAATCATCAGAACAGTTGCCCTCTCGGATCTTTACAATCGTATGGGTGATATTGAGAACTGGCGTATGCCCCTCATGTTTTTGTTTGCTTTTATTTTCATAATCATGAACAAAATTCACAGAGATTCATTCACAAAGATGGATTCATCAACATTGATTCCTCCTTGGACATGGAAGAAGATAGATTATTATAATGGGCCGAGGAAAGTCTTGGATCATATGTCATAAATCATTTCTGTATATGTCGCTTCACATTTTTTTTTTTTATTAAAAAAGGAAATTTCCAAATGGTGCTTTAAGTATGTCTACAGTCTATCAAAAGTTACTGTCGACATATTACGGTAAATGACGGATTAGCCAGCAAACTATTTACATAGTTCATAACCAATCACTAACTTCAAAAGCAAACAATGATTGAAAAACGATCTATTTAATAGGATTATGTCCATTTATTTCTACTCTACTATCTACATTTGAAAATACTTAAGACGTATATATAAACAAACGAGTGCCGAAAACGGATTAGAGCCACATAGTATTCTAGCTCTAAATACTCTGGAACACACGCCTGATCATGCAGACATATCGGTATATTCTTGGGAATATTCGAAACGTCAGTTTTATCCTAAGAATGCTAGGTAACTTTCTAAAAATTCATTTTTGTGTCGTCTACTTTACATAACCTTAAAATATACTTTGCGGCTGGCCTTTGATCTAACCTGTTTGCATAAGCATGAAGTCGGTTCCAGTACTATAAGGTTTAATCTGTAAAATAATCTTTAGACAACGAAGTGTTGCATCAAATAAAAGAATATACCGATTTAATATCTGATCGCATACTTCTCTTTGAAACATTTTCAAACAATGCCAAAGCTTGAGCGTTACAATTGTTAAGGGTTTCATAGTTAACGGGCACTGACTGGTAGGTTCTTATACGATTCCAAATTAAATATGTTTGTTCTTTTAGGTTAAAAGATATTTTAAAGAGACTTTCCCGGACATTTTTGCTTTGAGAGTAATAAGCGTTAAAGATTAATATTCAAAATCATTGTCACGAAACCAGTTCCCTTTCAATTTCTTTACTTGTAAGTTGCTAAAACCCCGTGTTTTCGTTAATTAATGTGAATTGAGCTTCCGCACCTGTCTGTTTTTCTTTTGGAAAGCCGCTTTATATATCAACATAAGAATTATGTCAACAATCTAGTTCTATGTTACTTTAGAAATCTATGTCGTTATTCTAACGATAGAAGACAGTTTATTTTGAAAACTTAAAATCTTAGGAAAATGTTTCAACAGAGACATAGGTAACATGTTATCTATGTCTCTGGTTTCAACGCATACTTTCACTTATCTGGGCATATCAAATCAGAGCGCCGTATCAGCAACTATAGTAAACAATGGCACGTGCTCAAGTCCGACCATTACGGCTCGCAAAACGCCGCCCGAACAGAACGGTAAAACCCGCCCCGTGTTGACATAACGTATTTTCCGACGATTACCGCCCAATAATGGTTAGAACCTTCACTTAGCCGAGCAAAGCGGATTAACAGACACGCGGCAAGCGAATCTCTATCTCTCTCGAGCGTGAGCTTAACATATTCCTTCATGTGAGATGTTGTGTCGGGTCCAAATGGAAAGCCACAGCAGACGAGATATTTGAAAATGTTGGAAGAACGATTTTCTTTGTTGTTTTGGGGAGAAACCACTATTGTGACTAACAGTTTCTGTTATTTCGACAATGGTATCCTATTTTCTTCTATCCCAAGTTCGTTTAATCAAGTAGATGCGGGTTTATGGGGTTTAACAATATTCCGGAGGTACTTTCTGTAGCCCTTGTAGTGATGGAACCGGCTTCGTGCTATTGTAGACAGGTTCGATCACAGGTCAGCCGCCAAGTAAATTTGCGGCTGGCCTGTGATCTAACCTGATTGCTCATCTGATAACCCTTCCTCCTCAAAATTAAGCAGATATTTAGGCTTTTGGAAAGCAGACGACACATAAATCTATTTTTGGAAAATTAGCCATCATTCTAAGGGTTAGCAATAATCCGTAAACACTCTCTCTAAGCATTTCCACCATATTACAAGTAAGGAACATGCATGCTTAGACCATAAGATGAATGCGTTGAAAATGTCAATATCTGATCAACTCATTGATATAAAGTGAAATGAAAGAAAAATCGGTATGAAAATGTTCTAAAAATATCTCCCATTTGCCTCAATGTATCTGTACGAACGTTTGTAACGAACCGACAAAAACGATTGTATAGAATGAGTTCTCTTTGTTCTAACATTAATTTTTACATAAAACCTTTAGAGGTTTCTTTTTTATTACTATCTATTGTTATAGTTATATTTTTCTTTTTTTTCCAGTTCCGTTTGCAACGGTGACATTTAATGATATAGTGGGTTCAACACTTCATCAAGTGATATCGTGAAACATTAGATCTTACAGAAATGAGGAAATTTATCAAAATTTTTTTCCAAAGGTAAAAGATGGATCTTAAAAACTTTACATCATATATATACACATTCGTCTGCGAACACTCTGTTTCCTGAATGCTTCCATTTTGTTTAGTAAAGAGTAAAACACCAACAGATCTTGGGGACATTCAATTATGTGTGACGTCATCAATACACTATAAAGGGTCACTTCGATGATCCGGATTGATCAATTAAGGACTGTGAACTGACCAAGGACACAAAATGAAAGGACACTGGGATAAAGAGAGGTAATGTCATATTATTATTGTTGGATTTTCTTTTGTAATCGTAGTGGTGTGTTTTATTGATGCATGTTATATATATTTCATTTTTTTATCAATATAGGTTGGGAGATGTAGTTTCAGGAAATGGTCGATAATGCATATTTGATAACAAAAGAAGTGATATCTTATTTCGTTATTAGAGGAAACAATACTGCGACTTCTTCGTTGGCGGTGAACTGCAAGGCTACAAGGTTTAACTCTCCAGCAACTGAAGACGACATTTCGTTTTACTTGAAGCAGATGACTATAGAAAACCTTTGTAAACATGTGAAACACCTTCCGGTTCTGCTGTTGTGATATTTGAATAGATTGAAGAAGCATTGTGGCAAAAGGAGAACTTGCTTGAGATAAGCAACTCCTCCTTTTGCCACAAATCTTTTTTAAAGTTGCCTGCTGCTTGGGGCGTAAGGTGACAATGTTTCAATAACTTCTGATTATTTCTTATGATATTAGCTTTATTTTCTAATACCTTTATTACCCTTTTAATACAAAAAAAGTGTAAGAAACAAAATGTGAGAAATCGATTGGTGAAATGTTTTAAGGAATAGAAAACATACATGTATGTTGAATATTTTCTAGTTCGAAAATCCGGGTTATCTACGCGTGGAACATCTAGACTAAGTTATTGCTAATTTTTGAGTTTTTTCTTTTGAGCTGAAAATGTTCATTACGAAAAAATAAATTGAAGTTCTATGTTGATAATCCTATTAAGCCTATTAACAATTTAATTAATGTCTAACAAACACAACAACGTATTTCAAAAGAAGGATTTATAAGTGTAGGTAAAACATTCAACAAAGTGTATAGTTTTCAACCCAACAAATTGTTTCAGTCTGACATAGGCGTACTATAGAATAGAAATGTTTTGAAAAGCATGTCCACTCTTATTCATTTCTTCATAGTTTAAAGAAGCAATGACTTTTCAGATTGTGCACTAGACTTTTGCTTAGAATATTATCGACATTTCACGATATCTATGTTCATATAATAGACGTTGTTTGAATGTCTTACTTCTACAGTCATTATCATTGTTAACACTTAGAATGCTGGGTAATATTCCTAAAAAAGATTATTGTGGCGTTTGCTTTCCAAAACCTTAAATATCTTTTTAATTTTGTTGAGGAAAGATACTAAAAGTAGTAAACAGGTTACATCACAGGCCAGCCGCCAATTTACTTGGTGGCTGGCCTGGATCTAACCTGTTTGCATAAGCATGAAGTCGGTTCAAACTCCGACAACCAAATTCCCGTTGACATTGCTTCAAAAAGCTCCAGTATGAACCCTGTAGAGTTTTGATATTTCTTAATTACTAATATGTAAGCAGTCAAATATAGCAGAATGGACGAAACTTTAATGTGAATGGTTGATAAGATCCTTTGAACCGATGCATATCAGCATATTTCAATTCGAGTTTGCATCAGTGTCAAAACTCTCTTTTTGCTTTCACAGTTTTATTACCTATAGTTATTGTTTTCTTCATGATAATTATGTTTTCCACTGAAATTATCATAAACGATTTTCCAAAACTCGTTGATTTTTGCTTTACTCCAGAAACATGCCACAAGAAGTCATCTTTCAACCGTACGATTTCATCGATCACGTGACGTCTTCTGGTCCAACCTGTGAGGACCTTGGTATACCACGTGATGACGCATGCGCAGTGAGTCCATCATTCGACAGTGATTTCCGGTCGTCCAATAGATCGAATCTAGCACCAAGTGTTATGGCGAAACAGGAAAAAGATCCTTTCTCACCGGGCTGTTTAATTCCATTACCCTCGCCATTCGGTATGAGTATATTCGACTCGGCTTGCTTCCGGCGTAGAAACGAGAGAGAACGAGATCGCGTGAGATGTGTGAACGATGGCTACCTGCGGCTAAAACAGCATCTACCCATAGATAACAAAGACAAACGCCTTAGTAAGGTGGAAACATTGAGATACGCAATAAAATACATTAAATTCCTCGAAGACTTGTTGAATAGCAGTGACAGTCAAGATACACCCAAACGCCGTAAACTTTGTGAATCTAGTGACGTTAAAAACAGCAAAATGACGCACAACACGTCATCGCTTAGTTATGTGACGTTAGAACTTTCGGAGGACGACTCCGATCCTATTACGGACACGTCAGATTACGAATCTAGATGCGATACGAGTTCCGAAACCGACGGATCGGATTAAAACCCACATTCTTTGACCCTTTACCAAACACCATTTTTCGACTGTCCCAAATTGAAAGAGTTTGCAGACGACATTTCAAAATGTGATGAAATTGAAAAACAATCATCTGATAGTGCAGAAAACAATGTGGAAAAAGGTAGAAATTGCTTGTTATGAACAAATCATCAATTGTATCATATAAGCTTCTACCTGCCTACATCATAATGAACATATAATGTCTCAATACTGCTTTAGGGGTCCTGAGTGGCCCCGTGGTTCGAGCTTCACCGACACCGGTTTTGTGGAAGTGACATTTGACAAGTCACTTCAGAGCCCTAACTTAGTACTGGTGGATCTAGGAAACCCGTCACATAACTGAAAAATGTTGGTTCGGCGTTAAACATTATACAAACTATATTACTCCTTTGTCGTCTGTTTTTTTTTCTAAATAGTCTAGTTAAAACTTGCCACTTTCTTACAACAATGTAACTTAGGATTTTTATAAAGAGAATATTTTCTTGTCTGGAAAAAATGGCTGCATATTGAATGGAATTCCGAGTTCATTGATATTTACCGTTGTTTGGCACCCTGGCTGTACTTATACTTCATTCAGGCAGATTACGATATTGCATTACATGTGATTAAATAAATATATATCAAAACAATTTCAGAATAAACAGTAAAAATGCGAGTGTTTAAACTGAGACATATTGAGAAACTATTCGTTTCAATTATCATACTTTGTATCCAAATGATTAAATCATATTTCCTTATGGGTTAGGTTATTCTCGTTTTAATAAATCATGTGTAATGTTCATACAATGCTGTTTGTTTGAGAAGAAATCGTTTATTTTACTTACATGTAATCCACGTTTGGGTTACTGCCATATCTTAGAAAAATACGAATTCACCGAGGTACGATTGTTACAGAAGAACATTTGATTTCAACTAAAGCATATTCAGCCCATGACTGACAAAGAATATAAAGATTAATTTATTTTTGCATCCTTTGTAGGAATGGTAAACATATATACGCAATCACCCACACCTTACCCAACCCGGGGTCTTGTGTCGTCTGCTTTCCAAAACCTGAAATATCTGCTTTATTTTGATGAGGATAGACACCCAGAGTAGCAAACAGGTTAGAAAACAGGTCAGCCGCCATAAGCATGAAGTCGGTTCCAGCACTTTAAGGGTTGATATTGAAGGAACCATTTCTTTGAAGGGAGATGCTGCTTTAGGCTTTTCGAACATATAAGTCATATCACTTTATGACTATCGTCTGGGGGTAACGTCGATAAAGTCGTGCGGAAGGTGATGTCAAAGACAAACACAAGTGCCTCTTTTAAAAGTTAATTTCTGTATATCTTTATAATTAAAACAAACAGCATCGTCAACAGGGTCAAAGTTTATTAGAATAAAAGCATACTGATAAACGAAGACTTCACCCTTCTTATAAAGTTTGTCATTTTCCATCACGTTCCAAATACCACGTTCTCCCGTAGCGTGAACGTTTCTCAAATAAGTATATACGTCAAATACTATGCTAGATTAGTAAACAATATAGAAATTAAAAAATAAATGAGAGAACAGAGAGGAAAAGTAGCCATTTTATGACTTAAGATTTGATGACTATTCAATTTTCAAGGGACATAATCCTGTATAATGTATAAAACGTTTAAAAAGACAGTTGTTGTTGTGTCCCTTTTGTTCTTTAAATTGGTCAGCATGTTTGTATTGTACGTGGACTTAACCGGTTAATGAGCACCACCCTTTTTATTTTTACATGTTCCAACCGAAATATGTTTTCAAAGTAAGAGCATGGGTTATTCGACTTATGCAATGGTTGCGTATGTATGTGCGTTTATCATTTCCATAAAGGACCATGTTTGCAGAAGCATGACGTCAAACACATGTCTTGCGCACTTCCGGTTAGTAGGGGTCTCGAGCAGTTCCGGGCTTAGATCTTTAAATGAATATGTAGCCTGATACCACATATACAGATTTGTAATTCAAAATAAAAGGATGCCACTGACTATCAAGATGCATTTCTTTTTTGGCAGAACTATTTTGCGAGGCGATGTAT
This sequence comes from Cerastoderma edule, assembly GCA_947846245.1. NCBI lineage: Eukaryota > Metazoa > Mollusca > Bivalvia > Cardiida > Cardiidae > Cerastoderma > Cerastoderma edule. Next base: position 35,145,290 of record OX401407.1, on the reverse strand, counting down.
TCTGACATTTTCGTGTGATTTGGCATAGATGTCTTTCGGATACCATTTTTTCCTCATGGTGACCTTGGAAATTCCAATTTGTGACAAAATGTAATGGCTTGACCAAACCTTATCTGTGCAATTTACTATTGGTCATTAACTACACAGCATGGGAACATGTCCCAAATCAGGCAGTATCTAGTACTATGGGGGTGGCGGGAGGTGTGAGGGGGGCAGAAATACCCACTCTAACAAAGAATGTAGAGTAGAAAACCAGACCGGATCGTATCTATATCGGTCAAGACCGTTGACCTTGCCCGCTACCCTTGAACTTGAGGCACGAGACTTGATAGAGACGACCTTGCTTACAAAGCAGTTATAAAACACGTAGGAATGCGTGACGTCATTACATCAATACGTCATGCCAAGATAAAAACTCGTATGATTAGCTTTTCTTTTCCGTTATGCTATGTCACACATTGAAATTGTCGTTTTTGAAGCTTTCAAGATTGGCAAGTAACAAACTTCGTATGTGAAAACATACGAAAGTATGATAAAGACATAATCAATGAATTTATGTTGAGTAATGTTTTAAGACACCAGTCTAAGTTATCATCTAAATGATTTCACAAATTGTATTAAATTTATATGTGGGCTAATTAATTGTAACATCATCACATATGTAAGGTTGGCACCTTCATGTTCGACCTGTTGTATAAACATGTATATGCTGCTGTTACAGGTATTGAAAGAAAACAAATCATCGTGTCCTAAGTTCAAAGTTCACAAGTTTATTGCTGTACATAAAGGCATCTGTCCCACAATACATCATACAATGGATACAAATTTATGATCAATAAGTTATGTCCCCAAACAGAAAATTATAGGAAGTGTTGTAATATAAGTTGACATATAAAACAGGTTGACATATAAAACATTTTACTTTTATGCAGATTGTAGTGCACTTTATTTCATATGCATGATAACAGACACAAATTTTGCAACCGTAGCGTAGTCATACATTAGATATTATATATACTAGTTATCCCGTGTTGTTTTTCATTTTTGATTGTTTTAAGTAATTCTTCCATCTTTCAGTTGATGCTTTTTTCGTTCTAAATTTACACTGCAGTCGACAATTCTTTTTTACCAAGTGTTCTAATGTATGCATCTAAGTTAGGTATATAGCTAGTCTTAATGTATCAGTATCGGTAGTCCCCTGCCTTTTTTCACATACTGTCAATTACCGATGGCAACTCAAAAGTTACATGTTATGTAAAGTTTACCTAGGATATTTCGCAAACCTTTCAACTAGCAAGACTCTAGACACCTTTCACCTGAAACAAGCTACCTATTGTCACGTGCTTTGCACGTACTTAACACGTTCTGTATTTCTTTCGATTTGTCACCTTTTTTGTCAGTAGCGTTTCTCCTTCATGATCAAGTGCAGGGCTCACTCTTGAGCATCGACACACTTGTGAAATATTTACAAGGTGACTGTGAGACGGGATCGTCGTGAAAGGTTTAAACAGATAAAAATGTCCACTATCGAGAGCCCAGTCCCGCCTGTCCAATGTGATAAGTGATAAACAAACAAACAAAAACTAGCTGCCTGTTTCTTGCGTTCTTGCACACGAATCAGTTAAGCCTTTCCCAAAGAAGAAATATTCGACTGGCCTAAATTGAGAGAGTTTGCAGACGACTTTTCAAAATGTGATGAAATTGGAAAAAAATCTTCTGATAGGCCAGAAAACATTGTGGGAAAAGGAAAAATTGCTCGTCACGAGCAAATTCTCCTTTTCCCTCAATGTTTTCTTAAGTCGTCTGCAACAAAGTGGTCAAATGTCGTTATTGTTTAGGAAAGGGTTAACGAAATAACGTTTCATAAATATTGTCACTGTATAGTCTATCGCGTTCTTTGCGCACGTTATAGCTGATTACACACTAGTTTCTAATCGTCATGTGTCGAATGGTAGGTTTTTGTGATACGGACACATTTCAGTTCACAACACTCAAACATACACTTGTAGTCATGTCCGTATTTGGACGTACACATACTGTCCGTGTGGCACTGTATGGATGGGTGGCACCGCGTACACTCAAAGATGTGAAAGTCGAAGCGTTTTGTCCGTAACACGTTGAGTATCAGGGACGCGCCGGCGTGCACTCGCCGTGAACGGCCGATAGGTTCGCTCAGGGAGAGACCTGAAATGATCAAAACAAATGTTTACATGAGAAAATGATTAAGTTAATTGTTCATGCATTTTCCCGATATAGTCTATTTTTCTCTTATATGGTCTCCAGTAGAAAAACTCATCCACGTTCACTCATTTCCATTCTTTCTCAAAATTTAATTGTTCTCTATATGTAATTGATATTTAATACAAAAGCATTATAAGTTCTATGTATAAGGAGTGATCACTGCTTCTCAGAACAATATCGAACGACCATTACAATCAACCAATGGAGGATTCGACGCTTTGAATGACCAACCAGTGATTTGGCCGACCTATTGAGTAACCAGTTAATGGAGTGATCAGCCATTGAGTGAAGGGCTAATGAAATGACCAACCAATCCAAGAATAGTCGACCATTGGGAAATAGACCAATATCGGGACGGCTAATCGAGTAACCGGTAAATAAGTAGCAGAAAAACCAATGGAATGACAACGCAATGGAGTGGTCGATTTAGCTGACGATCTACTGAAAAGAACGATAAACCACATACAAACAAACTTATAAAGATGTACCAGATGTAAGCTAAATATAGATTTTTAAAAGTGTATGTGAACTTTATTGGGGGATCTAAACTTGAGAGATAACGTTGATAAATGAGAACGATTATTGATGTTCTTGACCCTTTCCGGGATATTTGGAGAGTACATAGCAAGCGATATTTATAACATCTATGCATCTGGACAGAAAACTGTGGAAATGTATGAACTGCTACTCATTTTATAGCAAGATTGAAACAAAATTATCGTTTGCTGATCAGGGACAGATTCTACCCTCTATCTATGAATGAGTTCTAAAAGTATCTACATTAAAGACATTTTAATTATAGTCTACAATGAACCCTATTTCCTTGGTTCTTCACAAAATCTCATTTGCATCTGCAAATTGTTATTGACCGCAATAAAATACATTATTTTTCTACATTTTAATTGTACCATTGCATTAAGTATATCAGTGGTCTTTGGCAAACTTCCTGTTGTTCAAGCCCAAGCAATCATCCCAATTTCGTTCACCGCCCGGATATTTTCCTTAGAGTACTGGAACCGACTTCGTACTTATGTAAACAGGTCAGATCCAGGCCAGCCGCCAAGTAAATTGGCGGCTTGCCTTGATCTAACCCGTTTGCTACACTGAGTACATTTCCTCAACAAAAGTAACCAGATATTTATGATATTTAAGCAGACGACACAAAAATCCATTTTTAGAAAATTACCCAGCATTCTAAGGGTTAAACACTGGGAAGGATTAGTGAAAGGTTTAGTTGAACGTTGGGTCTCGATGAAACGTTCTAGTACCACGCCGTTTAGGGTTGAATGGAACAATAACCGACATTGACCTTGTTTATCAGGTGTATTTACTACAAACTACAAAGACACGGTGTCTTATCTATCTACATACGTTTACTTCATTATCAAACAATCATAAAACTTATAAATGTTACTTGACGTTAAATAGGATTTAACTGCGTTGTAAAAGAGGAAACTGCCTGCAACAAAAGGTAAGATAGCAATGATACAGCAGTACTAAAGCTTGCAGTGGTACTGTGGTTTGCCATTCTTCGCTATCATTGGCTGTCACTGCTTTCAGTTTTAGCTAGTTTAAGCCTGAAGGAACGAACTACAGTTGTATTTCCAATGTGATGATGGTGTAGGAAGTTTCCAATAAAGCAATGGGTTAACCTAATAACCTTGTTAAGATTTCGGTCATCGTTCACTCTTCAAGGATACAAAGCTTGAGTATGCCATAAATTAAGTTCTTTCGTAACCGGACTTTTTTGTGTGGTTGACTGTGGCGTCTCCTTTGACGTTGGTACGAGTTCAACGTTCTAATGAAATCATGACAGCCAGTTCACCTATCAATGCATCATGCGTTCCTAACGAGTATTATCTGACAAACATTAGATACACAATCATGAACTGCCTTCCTATAATAGCATTATTATTCATTGGTAAGAAACGAATTAATCGTGTTGCTTTCTTAGACAGTATATGGTTATTAGGCTGCAATACGAATAAATGCAGAACATGTTGCTTTAATTACCAACCGTAAACTATACCAACTTTTCTTACTTGCAGTGCTTCTAGGTATGCAAAAATACCGTTGAAAATCTAAACAAATTCAAACGCATCTTGGTAAAAGACAGAACTATGTACCAGCCATCCTTACTTACAATGCTTCTACTAATGCAGAAATGTTATCGTGACGACACTCTCCAGGCAGAGAAAAAACGGTAATTTACACCATGGAAAGGTGCCATTTGCTTTATAAACTCCTATCCACGCATTTTGATTAAGCTGCGTCATTTTTCTTAAGAAATCAGTAAGAAAAGACGATAAAAAATCGGCATCGGCAGTTTCTCATTTTTTACCACCTATTGTCACAAAGTAAATGCTGATTTATGACTATATATATGTAAATATTACCTTCTAGTGCTTAAAAAGTTTGGATAAATAACAACACGTCTTTGCATTTTGTAATTGCCTTATCACGACTCACGATTTGCAAACAGGCTTGAACACAGATATCGTGCGATACGTTTTGTCGAGTGTGTGGTGTTCAAACATCGTATGATTCACCGACCCAATCATGTGATCATCTTGTTCAATGTGTCCTATAAATCGCTTCCGAAGCGTTTGCAATGTCGAACGTTTGTTCTTGTTTAGAGAGCATTTGCAATATCGAACATTTGTTCTTATTTGGAGAGCGTTTGCAATATCGAACCTTTGTTCTTGTTTGGAGAGCGTTTGCAATATCGAACGTTTGTTCTTGTTTGGAGAGCGTTTGCAATATCGAACGTTTGTTCTTATTTGGAGAGCGTTCGCATTGTCGAACATTCGTTCTTGTTTGGAGATCGTTCGCGATGTCGAACATTCGTTCTTATTTGGAGCGCGTTTGCATTGTCGAACATTTGTTCTTGTTTGGAGAGCGTTTGCAATGTCGAACATTTGTTATTGTTTGGAGAGCGTTTGCAATGTCGAACATTTGTTATTGTTTGGAAAGCGTTCGAGAGCTCTTGCTTCCGTAATTCGCTGTGGCCCAGCCATGGGTACCGTTTTACTAAAAAGTTTTTGTGCTAAAAATTATTGCGTAAGTTCTGGGAATTTTGAGTATTTGGCAAGGCACTATTGCAAAGTAACTCATCATTGAAAACCTTTCTCAGAGACGCTTCCAATGACGCGTCACATTGCAATAATGTACTTTCATAAGATACCATCCACGTTTATCAGTAAATTGGCCGCTGGCCTGTGATGTAACCTGTTCGATACTCTTGGTAGCTTGCCTCGTCAAAATTAAACAGATATTTAAGGTTTTGGAAATCAGACGACCAATGTTTATATTAGAAAATTACCCATCATTCTAAGGAAGAAGACGATGCTTAAGCTTCTATTCATAATGAAGTAAAAACTGCCTACCTGTCAACAACAATAGTGTTGCTACGAACATGGCTGCCTGTGAAATTCGACAACTTGATGTCATTTTGAAATGAGTCCTTTGAGTAGAAGTCTTTGATGACGCTTGTTGTTTAAATAGCTACTCTTGTAGGTTTGATGCTATTGGCTATATTGGCTCTGTTAATAACGCTGATTGGTGGCTATTCGATCAATGACTTGCCTGTAAAATAACACATACATCATGATCTATTTGACAAAATGCATTCGATAGATGGTGTTGAATAGAAATTGTAGGTAAGTTTTTAAGTTGTCATATTAGAAACTAACTTAAGAGCATTTAAGCAATGCCAATACGTTTGATCATTAGAGTGTTTCTTTGACGCCATTCTCCTAACCAAACAATTGTACTCTAAAGCATAACATTACTAGGTGCTCGAATTCAAAGTAAGATATATGGTTCAAAATCAGCGTGACAAAAAGGCAAAATTGCTCGAATTGTTGGCACAAGTGTTAACCCGAATTAATTGGTTCAGACGCATCAAGAACATATTAAAGAATAAGAGGGGAAATATCTCAAAGAACAGCATTTACCAGTCCGAAAATGCGCTCGATCATTTGTTATATCAATACCGTTTTCAACAGTGTCTTGGTTACAAGAATGCAACATATTACATGTTTATGCAACCCTGGATCAAAACTTCTCGCTTTGACCATAGAACTTGACTTCACTGGTAAAAAGTGCACTCTTGAGGGACGCTATTACCAGTTTTGTTTTTTATCTTTCGAACCTGAACGCTGAAGTATGCCATTGCCGTAAATAGTAATAGAGACATTGTATGTGCAACATATGGTGTAAGCAGATTATGTATTACCAGAGAATATCCAATGCTAATGCGTTTAAGGTAACCTGCGACATTTCAGTCCCGGGCTATTGTTCCCCACCCTGTGTTAACCCATTACCAAACAATAACGACATTTGACCAGTTTGTTGCAGAAGAATCTGGAAAACATTGTGGGAAAATGAAAAATGGCTCTTAACTAACCAGTTATCCCTTTCCCACAATGTTTTATGCTCTATCTGAAGTTTAATTTTCAATTTCATCACATTTTGAAATGTCGTCTGCTCACTCTTTCAATTTGGGACAGTCGAAAATTTGGCGTTTGGTAAAGGGTTAAATAAACCCATGGCACCGATATGTTATACTTACAGTTTCACGCGTTTTATCCTTTAAGGAAAACAGGAATTATTGCTCATCGTATTCACATCCATGATTTATATCTTTTAAATCATATACTTCTATTCTTTCAAATTCATTTATTCCATATTTTCCAATTTAACTTCTGTAACTCTCTTTTTTTTACCAATTCACTAAACCTTCAATTTCAAGTCAATCGAGTCTATACTTTCCTATTGATTAAATTTTTATTTCCCAATGTACCAAGTCTATATTTTCCAATCGACGAAATGTTTTACTTTCTGATTTACCAAGTCTTTATTTTCCAATTGACGAAATGTTTTAATTTCCAATTTACCAAGTCTATTTTTTCAAATTAACTAAATCACTTTAATCTCACTCAATTGTAGACAATAACCGGTATCCAATCGCTCCCGATTTTGAAATCGTTGTGACTGGGTATCACGTGCAAAAATAATCACACCTACCCCTAGACCTAACTTTATATACGTCTATTGTTAGCTCAATCGAGGATCCGATTTTGGATGATATAAACCATTTACAAATTTGTTACATGGTCAAAATAAAAACATTTGCAAGGGACAAAGCTAAAGCGTGAATATGAACTTTCGAGTTAATATTGGGTAGAAAGCATTCAGACAATGGGACTTATTGCTCATTTGGAGCAATTCATACTGATTCACAATCTTCACATCGAGGTATTATTGACTAAGGGGTTTTGCCCGAATACCTCTACCTATAAAGTAGATGACACGTTTGGAAAATGTTATGATAACGGTAGAATGTGTTCACGTGTTATTTTTGTACCTAGATACTTTAAAACTGTTTGAATAGAATGTTCTTTATTTCATCTTACTCCCTCTTGATGGATTTTGATACTAGTCCAAATACAAAGAAATAACAGACGACTACAAAAAGTATGCGAAATAAGATTTTGGTGATGATGATTTGCAAAATATCACTGTAACTACAAGATAAACTATTTATACGAGCAACTTCTCTTGTTCAGCACTATGGTTTACTTTAGTTTCCTTTTCATATGTACTTATATCATTAATAAGTTAAAATAAGAAGTAAACCCGTCAGCCAGATCTCTCAATTAGGACCTATCGCACTATCTCGAAAAAGGTAAACTGGTGAGAGTGGCCGCCGACTGAACCCAGGCTAACCTATCGATTTCTCTATCAGGGTTCTATGCAAGACTGTACAAAGCCCTGCAAAGACGCAAAGCACTTACTGCGGTCTTGCAATGAATTCTCGATTTGTATGTAAATCCCGGGTATCCAAGCCTCTAGATCGGAATGCCGAATTTATGAACTAAAAAGGCGCGAAGACTAGAATTTTTACGGCCGCTGATCGATCCGTTCGTTAACCACTTCCCGCATGTTGATGACATGATACATGTACATGTATAGTTTATTGACAACGTATGGCTCGATGATTGTGTACATGTATATAATTCTTATAGGGTTCAGTAGATTAACCAGAAAAGTCAGTATATTGCAGGCCCGTATGAAGTAAAGTGTAATGCACGGGGCAACATCATACTAAAGTAGCTTGGGAGAATGGGGCCCGGGATAAAGGTTTATTCTTGGATAGTCTCTAGTGATAACTGAGAGAAGTTCACGTGTTCTTAACAAGTATAAGAGTGACATAATTCTATATAAAAGGTCGAATTAAAAAGTAATATGGATATATGACTGATTAAAAAACCAAATTAAAACCTGTCTTGAATGAAAGGATTTCATTGATGCCAAGATTTTGACATCATTGGTTTGTAATTTATTTGCTGACAATAAAGATCAATCTGCAAATTGAATTGTATAGTTGAATGGACGTTCTCATTGAATTTAAAAACAAAAACAAATGTATCTAATCTCCGAATCACTTAAAAAGTTTTTTTGATAAACGTTTTATTTTTCATCCTTTTATAAGTTTTGGTTTGTTGATTGACATTCATACAAGAAAATATCATACCCTTTCTCCGACATGAAACGATAAGTAAACTGACACTTTCTTTGATACCGTGCTCGGATAGCAGATAACGGTAACATACGTTCGAGTAACAAGTTATGCTAACACCGTTCCAGCACACTCGTCACGAATCAGAACCCATCGGTGATGTTGGTAGGCCACACTGCCGGAATTTGCCGACGAGTTCCGATTGCCTCGCCACATTTCTATGTGTATCTTTCAATTGTTCTCTGGATTTCAGCTTGGGTATTGCTGTGTGCCAGGCTGTAGCTACGTGTGTGCACCTTTCGAACCAGATTGCTGTTAAACAAGGTACCAGTACCCTCGATACATTTCCATTTTTGTCTCTTGAATTATACTCTGGGTGTCATCTTAGGGGTTGCTTGGTGCTAGGCTGTCGCTACGCATGATTACCTATAGAACCAGATAGCTGTTAAACAAGGTACCAGCGCCCTCGCCACATTTCATTGTTTGTCTCTTGAATTATCATCTGGGTGTCATCTTGGGGGTTGCTTGGTGCTAGGCTGTCGCTACGCATGTCTACCTTTAGAACCAGATAGCTGTTAAACAAGGTACCAGCGCCCTCGCCACATTTCCTTGTTTGTCTCTTGAATTATCATCTGGGTGTCATCTTGGGGGTTGCTTGGTGCTAGGCTGTAGCTGTAGCTACGCATGTCTACCTTTAGAACCAGATAGCTGTTAAACAAGGTACCAGCGCCCTCGCCACATTTCTATTAGTGTCTCTTGAATTGTTCTCTGGATTTCAGCTTGGGGATTGCTGTGTACCAGGATGTAACTACGTGTGTGTTCCTTTAGAACCAGATAGCTGTAAAACAAAAACAAGATCCCAGCACCATTTCCATGTTTGTTTCTTAATTTATTCTCTGGATTTCAGCCTGGGTATTAATGGATGCCTTGATAGTGCGACACCACAGTTCCAGGAGTTCCTAAGTTGTTTACCCTTATAGTGCTGGAACCGACACCATGCTTATTTCAAACAGGTTGGCTCCAGGCCAGCCTCGAAATAAATTGGCGACTGGTCTGTGATCTTACCTGTTTGCTACTCTTAGTATCTTTCTTCATCAAAATTAACTTTCGAAAATTACCGAGTATTCTAAGGGTTAAATCGTGCATTATATGCTTTTCATTGAACCAAACGGTATACAATGCTGCCTTGCTTACTAGTTTGGATGCTATCAATAATTCTGAACCTTCGTTTTGTTGATAGGTTCGGAACTATTTGCAGATGAATATGACTGAAAGATGACGGTAATTGCAGTGAACTCTTTCTTTTGGTCAGTAAAAATAGGTTGGGATGAATTAGGCGATTCTAAAAATCAAGATCAATCACAACCTAGTTTTTCTAGTGTTAAAAAACATTGCATGGGTATTTCATTAATGAAGAAATTATTGTTAAGACCAAATCATTTAGTGGAAAACACAATGGAAAAAAACAAAATATTTATTTTTGTATTGAACGAAAAAGGGGTTATCGAACAACGAGCTCTTTCTGCTGTAGCCAGCGATATATATTATCTATTTGTCTGCTGTGGCTAATTGCATGTGCTCCTTGTGAAACATATAGCTGTTAAATAGGGTACACGCGCTTTTTCACCAGCCTACAGTATGCCCTCTTCGCTTGTTCTTTAAATAAATAATATTTCCGCATTTACTACATAAAATTAAATGTTAGCAATACAGTAGAAGGAACATTTTTCACGAAATGTTCTATATGGTATGTCAAAGGAGTTGAACTGTTTATTACTCTATTAAGTGTCGTCTGTGTGCCTTATTTCAAGTTTGACTTATTGGTTTAACCTTCCCCCATCCCCGCCTACATGTTCATAGTAATTGAATTTCCCATTATTCAACTCATTCTACGAGTTTAATCGTTTAATAAAAACTTCCCATTGGGATTCGACATTGCCGACTCATCACTTTCATTTCAGGGAAACCCTGAGTGATTATTGTGGGGAAATATTTTCCCCACTTAATGACGTATTTAATGAGTTACTATTATAGTATTGACCTCATTAAGATCTGGGAATTCCCACCGAACATCGTATATAATACACACACTCTGTCTCGTCGAAATACAAACCGCTAACGTTTCAACGCTGAGGCCATACAGTACGGAGCACCATTACGCATATTGAAATAACTAAGCAACTTAATTAGTTCTATAATAGAAAAGCATTTTCCAGAGAGAAAGACAAAACGAAGATAAGAAAGGCAACAGCTAGCTGTAATCGTATTAACATCAAAGGTAAGATGATTTCATATTTTCGAGATCGCTGACACTAATATGCACAGCTTGATTTATATCAAATCGGTTAAACCATTTATCTAATTGCTAACCATTCTCCATTTAGAGTCTTTAGACCGATTGGCCTTTTCCAAGAACGTAAAGAATATATCAATTTGTAAATGTTTATGAATATCTAACGTATTCAGTTACTTTCATTTAAAGCAAGTTACAAGGTTAAACTCTACATGGTCATTAAGCGGTGCATTTAGGCGATATTTTCGATGACCTTGCGAGAAAGGTGTAGCTCTAGAGCACGGGTTCCCGGTTTTACCATCTTTTTAATGAAATAAACAACCCCTCTTCATGTGGCTGCGAAATTTGGGATAAAGGAACTATGGTGAGGGTCAAACTTGATAGCAACAAACGATCACAAATATGAACGAACTATTTAATACGATGTTGCCTATAAAACATTGTGACTAAAGGAGAAATTGCTTGTTGCAAGCAACTTCTCCTTTAGTCACAATGGTTTCTTCAGCCATTTAATATAGATACATATGTATATGTATGTCAAAGCTTGGTTTTAATAGAATAAATGGTGAAAAGTATATCTATAAATCGAGGTTTCACAAACATGAATCACTTACTATAGTCTTGCACTGAACCCTCGAAATGTGTGAACGCAAAAGACGTATGCTCATCTCTCTGTCTGAATAATTCGGATTACAGAATCAACACAACATCCCATTATACCCCAATCGAAAATATATGTTGCATGTTGAATTAATCCATTTTGTTATAAACAAGTTCCCTCTCTTACCTTAGGATAAATCCAGAAAGCAGAGATGTCGATGTCCGCTGTGAAGTTAACCTTGGTGTCCATGTTGGTGTTCGCTGTTCTTCTGTCGTCCTTGACAACGGAAGTGGAGGCGGGAATGTGTTTTAAACACCGATCACAAAACCGATGTATAGACAGAGGCAGTCGTGCTAGAGGATCCGGTGGTGTGGGCCAGTGTGGTAAAAAAGGCGGACATTGTCAATTCATTTACATACCTAATGTTGTTTCGGGCTGTTTATGTTTAAAAGGCGGAATCATCATGGCGTGATCTAAGAACATTGGCTCAGTATAAGGAATTATTTTCTTTTATGTTTACTTGTCATTGTCATTTACATGAATTGCTTTTTTGGCAATATTTGATTCTTTTTTATAATTTTACGTTTGTTTATATATTTTGCAATGTTAATATTTACAACTATCATGTAATATTTTCTTTTTTTGTTCGTTTTTTGATATATATATATATATATGTACATAACTGAATAAAGAAATATACCTTACTTTTAAAGATTTAACGAGTTTTTTTTCTGTTTTATAAATTTAACAACTCTCTTTATGTTCGTGACGACCTGTTTCCCCTTAGATAACTCCTTGAATTTCATTGTGACATTGTAGTCAGGCGTATTATCCCGACAGCATTCTTCCACCAAACAATAACGTATTTACCTATCAAATACGTCCGTCACACAGTAAACCTTTTCCTCATTGAGGTAAAATACCCCAAATCCGCCATTTTGAATGTCTTTCATTCGTCGGATTACTTCGGTCGTTCTCGGTATATATCGTTCTGGGTCGAAAATATTCGCTTTACACCGAAAGGTTCCGGTTCTGACCGATGTAAACCGGGAAAAAAAGAAGTGATTCGACAAAAGAATGAGTTTCAAAATAGAAAATCTACTTTAACACTCCGCCAAGCTACGGGAGAATTCTAGATTTCGAAGGGAATAAAAGTAACAGCAAAAACATTTAAAAGTCTAGAAAATGCATAATTCCTTATGATATTTTGAGAAAGCCCTTGTGAAATAATGGGAAAAATTACATAAAGTTGGAAGTGAGTCGGATTAACTTTGATGATTTCCATGAGGCAAACTTGAATTAAGCGACCAACTATACACACGTTTGAAGGTATGAAGGTCCTCGACGATTCTGCATAACATTCCTTTACCGTATGGCTATGGCAATAACGGACAAGTATCCTAAATACATATATGTATATCACAAACTGAAATGAGCCTCTATATAAAGATTCATTCCTGCCTTCTATACTTAACGAATGGAATCTGTAAGCTAAAGACATAATAACATCGGATTCTTTGTCCACTTTTTAATACCATTTAAATGTTGATAAGCCAATTCCAAACAAACATTTTCTTTTATGGTGACTGAAAGATAAATGCGATACACGCCAGAGTATCCCTTTCCCAAACAATTACGACATTTGACCACTTTGTTGCAGACGACTCTGGAAAACATTGTGGAAAAAGGAGAAATTGCTCATGACGAGCAATTTCTTCTTTTCCTACAAGGTTTTCTGCTCTATCCTAAGATTACTTTCCAATTTCATCACATTTTGGAATGTCGTCTGCAAGCTCTTTCAATTTGGGACAGTCAAAAATGTTGTGTATGGGAAAGGGTTATGCAATAAATGCAGTGGTCTCAATTAGCATCTCTACAGAAAAAATCAAATGAGCACTTTTCCTTGTTGCTTTTCCATAATGTCCTTCAATCAATCCTTCTGTATTAGCTAATTGACTGTTTGTGGTAAACTTTTAATCGCTCTTTATAATGTGATAAAAGTTTTTTTTCCATATCCAAATTGCTGAATTAATCTAAATCGACATCATATATACGAATCCTTTCATTTTGTTTCACACTCGTCTCTAACTAGAATTTCGTTCCACATATACGACATATGTGAACACAAAGGAACATAACTCCCGGAGATATAGCTTGATGTTCGATTCTTGTTCATTTATAAGGGCCTCTGTGGCTAAGTGGTTGAAGTGCATAACTTGATATCACATGGTCCCCCTCCGCTTGAGTTGAAATCCCGGTGACGGCATTTGGATTTTTATGAGAGGTTGTCTCGCGACTAACTTCTGGAATGCCGATGGTTCTATCCGGCCTGGCAAATCGTTGTGGGCAGTTGAGTATGGGGTCTTCCTCCATCATTAAGAGTCGGACACCACGACATAACTTAGATAATTATGACACGATGTAATAATCTCTAACTGTAAATGAATAAATTGTTCTTTTCTGTCAGGATGTGAGTGCTTCTGTTCTGTGGATAACTCCGATGATCCAATATGTAATTACATTAGAAGGAATCGCACCACTCACGAAGTAGTTCCGGGTCGAAGGTAAAGGTAGTCCAATTCGACATTTTTGTGCAACATTTTGCTAGTGAGAGATTATCTGTTAGAACATGTGTGTGATTCCTGTATAGGTGATAGTCTTGCAATTATCTTAAAGTTTGCAAAAATAGCTACAGATTACACCAATATCCATAAAATACAGTTATTTAGTCTCAGTTATTTGTTTTACATCGATTGTGGGGTTTTTTAAACATGGATTTATGAATCACAATGCCCTCTACTATTTATTTCATGACAAAGATCAATCTGATCACATCGGGTTTATCCAGTGGAAAATTAGTCCGAATGATCCAGACGTAGATATTTCATTCTACGTCACGCAGTTACAGCTTGGATCATCCGAGTTAGTGAAAATGGATTTCTCAGCTCACGGCAATACCCGAGTAGTTCCGATTGGACAAAGATAAGCCATTCGGTTACGTAGATGAGATGACGTGTACGCATCGCCCGATGCTGAGAACCTGACCATGTGATGTTTCATCATTCCATTCCGAGTTACAAACAATAAAGTTCCCCTTTTCCGTGAAATACGTAATAAACAACGCTATGAATCATAATCAGAATACCTCATTTGGCTTGTACAAATACAGTTCATCGTCCTTTTAAACAATATACATACAAAAGAAGTGTTTTGTCAACAGATATACTTACATCACAAAAAACCATAGAGCATATTTTTGGGCCTAGCATATACAGCGCACTCGCCTAATGCGGGGTACAGGACCACGGGCAATCGTATTTACTCGGCAATCCCCGTAACAAGTCGGTAGATATACCTCGTAGGCAGTACATGAATACACCAGAAATCCTGGGGTAATTCGCCTTATTTCCGGCGGATAACGCAAAATGCACACAGGCACTAAATATGTATTTAAATACACACAAATTGGTTATATATCACAAGTGAAGAATTTTTTTACCCTTTTCATTAAACATGATCACATGAACACATCTTTGTTTCATATTTTGTCAATCAGCTCTTTCCGGCATTCCCCGGCTTGTGACGGGGACTGCCGAGTTGATACGATTGGCCCTTCGTTGCTGACCTACTTTAAAAATGGCCCCCCATTACCTCCGAGGTTATTTTAGAAATGGCCGAGGTGTTCCGAATGGACCACGGGCTTTATTTATCATGTGTCGATAGGATATAAAGAAATCTTTATTAGAGTATCATCATGGTTACAACAGACAATTTGTACATACAAAATGTTCAAAAAACACAATAAAAACAATGCCATTCAAATTTGAATTATAAGAGACTTTTTGTCAGATCATAGAACATCAACAAAGGTATGTTTAATCACTGTAGATGGTAACTACTATTGTTCCCCTAAAAACTTGAGTATACTAAACACTGAATTAAGTAATATCAGCAGACGCAATGCAATTTGTTCAGTGTCAAATTTGCAAATTGACGGTATAACAATAGACTATTTCTATAATTTCTATGCCAAAATGATTCAAAATAAAGAAACAATAAAGACATGAGCCATTATGTGATAACAAAATCCAGGGATTTTACACGTTATAGAACGGGGACTTTTAAAGGGCACATTCTCAATTGGAAATTCCATATAAAGATCGTGTGCTTTTCTCAAAAATTCAAAGTCATGTCAGCTTTTTGGTTTCCCAATTCAACAATTTCAGCGTTAACACTTCACAAAATTAACAAGTTCAAGGAAAAAGGACCAGTTATATATTGATATCTTTTATTTAATCATCCATCAATGTTTCTAGATGATCATCTTTTAATCTGTTTTTTTTTTTTCATTTTGAAAGAAGAACGTGTATAACATTTCCGCAGTTTTTTGGACGCGTAATCGTCTTCGATGTATGACGATGAGTACGAATGGGTTTCTTGATCAGTTGTTTGACCGAAATGTTGCACAACTATTATTGATGAAAAGCAATCCTTTGAGGTAGAAAGCCCATAATCCACAATTTTGAAACTAATTCTTTCGTTGGATTACTTCGGTCGTTCTCGGTATACATCGGTAGGGGTTGGAACTATTGGCTTATCACCGAATGGTTCCGATCCAGACCGATGTATACCGAGAATTGCCGTAGTAAACCGAAGGTAGAATGAGTTTCAAAATGGCGGGTTATGGGTATTCTACAACAATTCCTAACTGTGAAACTCCCCATTTTGACGCATCTGCTATAGAAGTATTAATAAAACGCTATGATAAAAGAATCATTTGATTATCTTCCATACCATACAAGAACTGTGTGATGTTTTGTCTGTATTTGATTTGATTTTGGACCAATCACAAATTCTGATACTGAGGTTTTATTAAAGGCACTTGTTCATAGTTAATCTATTTAAAACTGCAAAACGGCTGTACCGTTGTATGATACGCTAATGAAGAATAGTCATTGGACGCATAATTCGATCCTTCTTAATTCTTTAAAGTGTGTATACAGTGTATTAACATGTATTTCAATCCAAAAGCGTGACATCCCCTTTGAGATCTAACACATATTAAGTCTACAAACTCAGTTATTAACGTTTCCAAAACTAATTATGATTTTAATAGTTAACTTGAATTGTTTTTCAAACAATAATCCAAACAACTGTATTGTTTCGACAACATTTTATTTTGACTTTTATTTTTTTTTTCTGTGAACAATCACCTTTTAAGGCTTTGCCAAGTATCCGCTCCCAAAATAAGTATTTTTCTTTGACAGGATCAAAATTCACAGAAAACCCACTCCTATAACGGGGGGTTTCTCTTTCTATTCTAAATGTGGGAAACTCTCTCACACTCATTCATCCAAGAAATAACCATTTCGCTGCAGTATGTCATCACACCACTTGAAACAATATAACTTCCCTTACATAGTACTTCCTATAATTGCAACAGTACACTACAATAATCGAATGAAAACGTTTATGACACGTAACCACTCCCCTTTCTTATTGCGTTTTAGTTTAAAAGGAACTGTTGCCAAACGCCCCCAACGTATTAAACTAAGAATTTATACCATAGACATAGTTACTGCATTTCTTGAAAACGCTTGCCTCATGTATGGGAACACTATGTATCACATACAGTTTATTCTTGAAAACAGCTGAGCATTTCGGCCTTCCACTAGCACAGATATTGCATAGGCGTAGGAGCCGGGGGCCAGGGGGGCCCGGCCCCCCAATATCCAGACCGGGGGCCAGAATATACTTTGCCCCCCCCCACCCACCGCAATATTCACAATGGTAAATGATGATATTTGAAAAAAAAATGAAAGAAACAAAATTTAACAGCAGAATAAAAATAAACGTGTATTTTTTGTGCTCTATCTAATACCAATTCGCCTTTTGTTACGAACAATAACCAAAATCTTTTTGATGTCATCATCGCAAATGGCAATCTGAACACATCGGGTTTATCCAATGAAAATTCATCTCACAAAAATACCCGGGAAGTTTTGATTAACGAAAACAGTGGTGTAAAACGTGTTCTAAGAAGTCAATATTGTCTTCAATTGTTAGCTTAAGCTTAAAGAATAATTTAATTCTTTCGATATAATTTGAGTTGAATGCGTGGTTGTGACAGTCCGGTGGATGTGACTTTTTTGGTTAGAACAATTCATTTGATGTCCGCGTGAGATCGAGACCTGGCATATCCTTTTTCCCTTTTTTTTTTTTTTTTTTTTTTTATTAAAGATACGCATACGCTTTCTTTTAATTCTTATAATGTTATTGAAACGCTCCTACGCCTATGATTAGGCTCACTTCATAACATCACTTGGAGAGATTTGCAAAGAAAAAATTACCTCTATTATGTTAAAAAATATGAGCACAATTTGTTAATCGAATTTCATTTTAAAGAATTTGTACATCTGCTTTTGATAATCAAATGTGACTTATGACCTTCGTCAATATGTTAATTGAGACAAAATTATATACTTATTTGCTTTATTACATATGGAGTATGGTGTTATTAACTGCCGAGCGTTTCGTTACTTAGCACTAATTAATTTGATCAATTTGATGACATTTTTGTTGTTGATCTTTCTATTAATTCGAGGCTTGGAATTGGTATTAATTCATTATTTTCTTATTCTAAGACATACAAAATAAAAGTTTTCTTTGGATGTCTCTCGTGAATTGAATAAGGGATGTGTTCTGATAATGACATAAAAAGCAAAACATTTTCTAATACGTGCCATTTTCCTTCGTTTCTCACTGACCAAATACATACGCCTTTTCATTGTATTTTGCTTTCAATTTTTTTGACGCTATATTAATTTGACGATGCTTATAATCCGTTCTTTCATTGGACCTTTCTTTCTTATGGATATTTTGTGTGTGTGATTGTCAGTTCGGCAAATGACTATTTTGTAACTTGTCAACATTGAAAAAGATAATCATGTTTGTAAATGGAAACAAATCAGCACAAGTTCTGCCTTTTCTATTCGTCCTTACACAATAAATTGTCCTTAAAATGTTTGTGAAGAAACAGATAGGTTTTGTTCTAATATGTCGGCGACAACTTGCGGAAATCAGACGACATTTAGCCAAAGTCGGCTCGTTTTAAAATTCAAAGTTTACGTAGGTTTAATCC
Source organism: Cerastoderma edule (assembly GCA_947846245.1). NCBI lineage: Eukaryota > Metazoa > Mollusca > Bivalvia > Cardiida > Cardiidae > Cerastoderma > Cerastoderma edule. The sequence continues at coordinate 35,126,491 of OX401407.1, read as the reverse complement.
GTTGACATCGGAATTGATTAAAAGCATACACTGCATAAATGTCTTCTCCACCAATCGTAGTCTGTGATAATCAGAATATCTTGTAAATTACGATCAATTTACTATACTCTAACAAAAGGTTTCGCGAAGAGTAACATGAAGTCAAAACTGGAAGTAAGTTTACACCCTCATTTAAAATGGTTTAGATTGCGGATTGCGCATGCGCAATGGAATGTGAAAAACCTCTATTATCATATGCATTGCGCCTACGCAGCTGCAAAATCAAATCCTTCACACAAAGTCCTTTAGTTCTTCTCTTGTTCAATTATAACTATGGGTGAGCTCAGATTTTTTTAAAAAAAAAGGTCTCGAATAACAACCAAAAGACTGATGGTCTCAATAGACAGTCATAATCTTTAACCCATCACCAAACAATAACGACATTTTACCACTTTGTTGCAGACGACTCTGGAAAACGTGGGACAAGGAAAATTTGCTTCGTGACGAGCAATTTATCTTTTTTCCACAATGTTTTCTGCCCTATCAGAAACATATTTTCCAATTTCATCACATTTTGAAATGTCGTCTGCAAACATTCAATTTGGGACAGTCGAAAATTTGGCGTTCGGTAAAGGGTTACGAAAAGTGTAAATATGTTCTAGATTCAAAAATTGTTTTCAAATCCTTGTCGAGTAGTAACGAGCGGAAAGGTTCCAACTCTTTGAACCAATTTAGATACATTGACAGTCGTGGCTTCGAATACTGGATGGAACTTCTTTCAAATAAACATACAGAGCGTTAGACAATACGTATGAAATGTCATGCCTGTCTGGTAATAGTTGTATGAAATCACGCACCAATCATTTAACCTCTTTTAAGTATAATTTAGTAGTGGATCATAAATATACAAGTACCTTATAAGAATGATACAAGAGTGTTCAATACAACAAACCTTGCTTAAGGACGTTCTCGGTAATTTTTTCTGGGCACTTCATCTGCGCATCCAAGGGAGATAATAATCTGTTACCGAAGAGGTACTTGCATAGTAGTCAGATGAACTTTTTAATTCGGATGAAATTTACTGTATGCAATTTTTTTTCAAAGAATAATCATAAAATCCGTACAACTTTAAAAAGTTATTAATATTATTATATCTTTCTCATGCAAATTAAGCCCCCAGCTTCTATTTTTCAAGTTAAAAGTTATTTTAATCGTTTTTATAAATGTTTTTCAAATATGGTTACCATGGAAACTGTCATTTTATATAAAAACTAACTCGTCAACATATACTTTTTTTTTGGCATTTTGTATTTCAAGATTAAATTTTACTTCACATACTGAAAAATAAGAAAATTCTATAAAAGGAATTTTGAAATATCTTCATTCATTTGTAATATACATATCAATTTTCATTGTTTTTTTGTCGAATGCAAACATTTAAAAAACTGTCGACCTGCATTTTTCTTTTCGTTCTTGAATTCAAAATAGAATTTTGAATAACAAATCAAAAATTTAGAAAATTCTATGAAAGGATTATTTTCTTATAAAACTGTAGAACATGTCCTTAAAGTAACTTCAGTAAAAGCAGAATGGACCGTTGTGTATAAGACAAGTAATGGCTCAAACAATTACCAAACGTCAATTTGTCCGAAATTGAAAGAGTTTGCAGAGGACATTTCAATATGTGGTGAAATTGAAAAAATAATTTTCTGATAGGGTAGAAAACATTGTGGGAAAGGGAGAAATTGCTCGTTTCGAGCAATTTCTCCTTTTTCCCCAATGGTTTCCAGAGTCGTCTGCAACAAAGTGGTCAAATGTAGTTATTGTTTGGTAATGACCTTAAACCAGACGTCATTTCATTCAATAGGAGCCATCTGAATGATTCGTGTCCCGTATTAAGCTTTCTTTAGAAATAATAACTTTTCTCGCAGTATTTACGAGAGATCGCTTAAAACAAGGTTGATTACATTCCAATACTTTAATCATAAGTGTTTTATCAGGTTTATTCAGTTTAACACATACATATCGATAGCGATAATTGAATGAAGATTATGCCATGGCCCTTGCTCAAACCAATGTCATTTCAATTACGAGGCAGATCGTCAACATCTGTATTAGTCAGCTGTCAAAAGTGAACAATCATAATTGACACATTGTTGGGAAAGTCTACATTTTAACGAAAAAGGAGTTCCAAAATCCCGAAATCAGTCTTGTTTGAGACGTTTCCATGAATGATGTGATTTTGAGGGTGTATCATTGTTATTCCCGAAAAGCAATTATGTTTATGAATGGGTCCGAATTATCTTCCGCCACTTAATGACGTAATTACCAATAACAAATGACGACCACCGGCTTGCGAAACAACAACATCGACTACGTGTGGAAAGTGTCGTGTCTGATCAGACTGTGTAGTCCAATCCTGCTGATCTATAGCGACGCTCTGCACCTCTAAGTTATAGAGATGTGTGGTGGCCCCACTTAACCCTTTACCAAACGCCAAATTTTCGACTATCCCGAACTGAAAGAGTTTGCAGACGACATTTCAAAATGTGTTAAAATTGGAAAATATTCTTCTGATAGGGCAGAAAATATTGTGGGAAAAGGAAGAATTGCTCGTTACGAGCAATTTCTCCTTTTCCAACAATGTTTTTCAGAGTCATCTGCAACAAAGTTCTTATCTGTCGTTACTGTTTAGTATGGGTTTAAGTAACACATTGGCAGAACATGTGAATCGTTTTCCAGTTTAGAATCGCCTGGATGAAAACGAAGACCGCCTTCCGGGTTCTTTTTCGCCTGTTCTCCGTCACTTGACCTCGATGTTATGACTGGATTAGGGAAAACACACCAGATGCCTATATAAGTGACGGGTTGAATGCAGTGGTAGCATACACCATCCAACTAAGCAGCTAAGAACATCACTGAAAAGAAATAACTGTTTGAGTACTGGATACATATCGTTCAAGAGCAGACGACAAGACGAGATTAGGCTGAACAGCGTATAAAGAGAAAGACAAATCGTCGTCTCATTCATACTAGAGGTAAGAGGAATGATTGTGGTGACTAAAGCCATCTGTACATTTCGTCGAACATAAAAGCATGCGGACGACACTAGGGACTGATTACTCAAGAAACAATTGAGAGAAAAAGGCGAAATTGCTCGTGACGAGCAATTTCGCCTTTTTGTCTCAATGGTTTCGTCCTATTGACGAAGAAAATTATTATGAATACTTTAAAATTGATTGCTTATGCCTTCAATTAGAGATAGTCAAATATTGGATACAATGTTATCATTTGATAACCATTTATTTATATGACGATTTTTTTTCTAAATCCATAGTTCACTTGTGTTGGCCTTTGTTTGAAAAATAAAGCGTTTCTGTCTCGAATGTCCTATTTCTGGCAGCCTTTCTGAATCGTTCTTTGAAATGGGCTCAATGAAAGTAAAAGGCATTTTATTTGAGGTGCGTTTCACGAAAGAAATCTCTGGAGAAGTCATATTTCGCTTCTTTTAAAAGATATCTTTAAAAAAAGTATAAATGCGAGCTTTAGCAAGGGATCGTCATCTAAGATGTATGGAACGCTAAATCCATTTCAAAATCATACAAATAAACATTGCGACCAAGCGGTGTATATCTCGATTTAAGCACTTACGCAATTCGTTATTCCGTTCGTAACTACTCGGGTATTTCCGGGGGTTGAGAGTGTTTTTATTGGATAAACCCGATGAGTTCTGATTGATGTTATTCGTCAAAGATGCCAAAATATTAACATACCTAACCTAATGCATCAAACTGTGTTTATTTTATTACAGATTAAAGATGTCGGTGTCCCGTGTAACCTTGGTGTCCATGTTGGTGTTCGCTGTTCTTCTGTCGTCCTTGACAACGGAAGTCGAGGCGGGAATGTGTTTTAAACATCGATCACAAAACCGATGTATAGACAAAGGCAGTCGAGCTAGAGGATCCGGGGGTGTGGGTCAGTGTGGCAAAATAGGCGGAAAATGTCAACTTATTTACATACCGGGTGTTGTTACGGGCTGCTTATGCATAAAGGGCGGAATCATTATGGCGTGATGCTTGACATTAAATCACAGAGTCAGGAAACCTGGATATCTTTTTATCATTTTTTATAACTTTAAAGGAGCTGTTCTCTTGTTTGAGATTTACTGAAGAATAGCCATTTGAAATATCTAAGTGTTTGGAGCCTGTATACAATGAATACACATGTTATATCAAAACACGTCGTGACGGGTTTGAAATCCATCGCATAAAATCTCTACATATTTAGAAATATTGACACATTCTACATCAATTTTGTGTTCAATGGATCTTTATTTCGTTTGATATCATACCACAGTACACAAACTGTTTTGTTTCAAAGACATTTCATTTTGATTTACAATTTGTGTAATGCTTGAACAAGCACCTTTTAAGTGCGTGTTGTTTGTTAATCCATTTGAAATTTCTGGATAGAGAATATAGTATACATATTTTACATAGAATGTATCATAGTTAAGTACTTTGTTTTATTTATTTTAAATTTTTAGATTTATTCATATACTTTTGCGTTTCAATCATTATTAATCGATTATTTCTTATCGAATGTGTTCATCTATATTTTTAAGTATTGCAGTTTTACGCTCGTTTACAACATGTTGATCAATTTTTAAGAAATAAATATGTAAACTCTGATCGACCGTTTTCTCTTTCTTTTAATTGGTTCCAAAAGATGTCAAAATGATTTTGTTTCGTTCATCGAGATAGAATGCATTAAGTACATTAAAGGCAGTATGTTTCTAATGCTTTTGTACAGTACTATACTATGATGTACTTAGGCTTAAAAATAGGTGCTTAAGACGGAAGCTGCCTTGAACGAGATCTAATTGGTGTTCCTTACCCCTTTACCAAACGCCAAAGTAGTGAAATTGAAATGTTATCTTCTGATAGGGCAGAAAACATTGTGGGACAAGAGGAAATTGCTCGTAAAGAGCAATTTCTCCTTGTCTCACAATGGTTTCCAGAGGCGTCTGCAAGAAACTGGTCAAATGTCGTTATTGTTTGTTATGAGTTAGATCCTTGGAGAGGTGTCGAGGAGTGCTTCCCGTACCGTTATTATTATTATTATGAATGGACCAGAACGATAAAACCATCAATCAAACCGTTTGCTTCCTTTAATATAATTGTGAACATGAGTAAATACCACTTTATTTTCATAAAAGTGAGAAAATCATTGAAATGATTGACCCTTTTACACCTTCTAGCCTGATATGGAACAAAAGATATGCACATGAATAATCAACAATGCTCATCACTATAAAGTCAAGGTAATGCTTAATCATTTAAAGATAGAAATCATCTTTTATAACGGGGACAAAAATCTCTACTAAACAAATAACGGAAAATGTTTGCGTAAGTCAAAACTAATAAACATGGATAGTATCTTCAATGACAGGACAATATTGCAATGTGACACGTCATTGGAAGCGTCTCGGAGAGACGATTCCAATGATGTGTCACTTTGCAATATTGCTTCGTCCAATATTGAAATAAGAGGAATTGTTGTTTTAGACTTACGCAAATCTTAAGCGTAAACTGTTTAGTAAAACGGTACCAAAAGATATGCGCATGAATAATCAACAATGCTCATCACTATAAACAAAAGATTATGCTTAGTCATTTAAAGATAGAAATTATCTTTTATAACGGGGACAAAATTCTCTTTTTCGTTTTTGTTTTTTTAATCTGATAACATCGTACACGTAGAGTATTGGCAACATTTGGTTAACATATCACCATACTACTAAAAGAAAGATCGTTTTTATACAAAACCACCCCATTGGAAGTAAATACTATTTTAAGTGACCCCCTCGGTCGTCAACACTCGGGTAATTCCTGTATCCTTAGAAAAACCCTTTTTAAAAGGATAAACCCGATAAATTTATATCGCCTTGGAAACAGTACTTTTGGGATTCCAAAACCTGTCTCAGTTTGACCCCTTCCCTCACACCATCCATTTACGCATGCGCAAAGAGCATAAACATGTTGACGAAAAGAGGAATTGCGAATGACAAACAATGTCTCCGTTTGTCATAACAATCACTGCCTATTCTAATAAATCATAATTTCGAATCATTGGCAAGTATCTTCTGGAGCAGCTTCAAAATTTGGACCGGAAACAAAAAATCTTCTGTGATGACATTGGTTATCAAGGTCACCACATCAACTCTAAAGAACGAATATCATCTTTATTAAACTGAACACTGGCAAAGACACTCCATCGGTCATCTTTATTATAATCATCCGGATAAAAAAAAGAAAGATAGAAATTGAACATTATAAGGACTTAAACATGTCCATTACATTACTTTTTTATCATTATCTCCAAGCATGAACAATGTAATGGCCGTGTGCATACACACAAACACGGTTTCGCAGCCATCTTGTTTTGCGAGTAAACAAATAGTCCCGTGACAAACGCCCACTGTAATTGCATTGCGTAAAGGGGTTGTTCTACGAAAGATTTATTCTATAACACCCCAAAAAATAAAGAAATGATATAGACAGTTATAAAATTTGATAATTTTTCTATCATAAAACATATCTTTTTCCTTATCTTTCGTCCAAAATAATGTTGTACATGTTGCATTAATTATTGTACCGTGACACGTCGTAGTTTTCCCCACTGATATTTATAAGACGACGGGTCGTGCATTTAGTCCAAAAGAGCTTCTTACTACTTAAAACATGTTCAACGAATTTGAGTTTACCACACAGTCCCTTAGTTTCATCAAAGTTTGTTCTTACAAAGAAAGAATTTCCACTGACTCTCATGTGGCTTTACATTTTTTTGTTTAAAAAGAATCCTGCAGGTAGATTTATAACGTACGCAATTTTACTTAAACTCTACTAGTATAGAAAACTACCAATCCCTTGGGCAACAATTGAATTTGTTGGGACTTTTCAAATGAAACCCGAAAGACCGCTTTCATCCAAGCACCAGCCTGGTTTGTATTACAAACATCACAACATTGCCGATTTTTTAAAGCATTTGCTCTAAACTCAGAAGCTTTCTGCTATCATATATATATTCAATGGAAGTGATTCTTTCCTTCTAATTTGATTTCGGACAGATCTAACTAGTAATTAGAGACAATAATTAAAAAAAAATATGAAAATCCAACTTGTTTGTGGTATTTGATAGAATCTTTATGAGCGTTTTCTCAATTTTTAAAAATAATTTCTAAAGTCATCTTCTTATGCACAATGTATCATCAACATGAACAAAACCTTTTTTTAAAATCTGCCACTGAAAATGTTTTATTCCTTCAATTATGTACTAATTTCATATCAAAAATGATACTACAATCTTTGATTAACCCATTGTCCCATATGGGGATTTGTGAATTATTTAACTTCATATGCAAGAACAATTAATATTTAAGAAGCAACATTTTCCCTCTGATATAAATTATAAACCATTGTAACAAATGGAGTTATTCTGCGTTTTGCCGCTGTGGTTTTAAAAGTCATTTGTGAGAGGTGCGGTAACGGGTGGTATAATGGTGTAATGGGTTAGTATTCTCACAGATAAAAATATATAAAGCGCTGCCAAATGCTTTAACTTGAAACCCTCTTGAGACAGGACATCAAAATTCATTGAAATCTCGGCACCGAAAGGTGTCCGAACGCTGTATCTAGGAGACACAGATCATTTTGGTACTGTGTAGTACATCGGAATCGGTTTGTTTACTCGCAAGCCTCGTTTCAAAACGACCTTCACCTTAAAAATGTTACTATTTTTGGCAAACCGTGTTTGTGTGTATTACGAAACGGATAAACCGGAAACGGGCAATCAAAACAAAGTTATTTTTGACTCATGCGAAAATCCGCGATGCGCACGACAAACATTTCACAATAACGGATTCCCATAAATCAAGTGACCAAGTGGTTTCCTGCAGCAGACCAGTTGAAGACAGTAGCTTGAGTCATTGCTGGAATTTCTTTTCTAACTATTGCATGTATATAAAAGGTTTCAAGGAAACAAAGATGAGAGTTGAATTTGCATACATCAATGTTGAATTATTATTTCTCCTTTAGTATCAATTTTTAAACCAATTACGACAAAGGGAAACAGGCTTAGAGAGCACATTTACCTTGTTACATAAGGTTTTATTGATTGGTTAGAGAAATTTAAATCATATCTGCTATTGTGCTATTGCTTTGAATTTTTAACAATATTTTGGGAAAATTTGGATAAAAGTCTTTAGGATGTATGTCATAGAATATATGTTGATATTTTTATTTGAAAAGGTGGATCATGTACGCTTCTGTCATATTCTTCCAACTCTCGGGGGTTTCCATCTGTTCAAACAATGAAGCCCAGGAAAATGTTGATGTCCAGACTGAAACTAATGTCAAAATAATAAGATGAGACTTTATTTTTTCAACCGATGTGTTCAACCCTTTCCCAAACAACAAATTGTTCGACTGTCCCAAATTGAAAGAGTTTGCAGACGAAATTTTACAATGTGATGAAATTAAAAAATATTCTTCAGATACAGCAGAAAACCTTGTGGGAAAAGGAAAAATTGCTCGTCATGAGGAATTACCCCTTTTCCGACAATGTTTTCTAAAGTCGTCTGCAACAAAGTAGTCAAATGTCGTTATTGTTTGGGAAAGGGTTAATGCAAGGAATTAGAAAACATGAACTAATTATGTTTGCTGATTATCACTTATATCTTTTAACTACATTTCATTAATCCTTCATCGCATACAGAACTTTATCTTATTAAGTTATTTGATAGATAATCTATCTAGTCCTCATCGCGCTGATTTGCGCATAAGGCCTTAACCAGAGTTCACCAATGTAGTCGGTCACTCGCCCATGTCTGAACTTGACCCCAGCTCCAATTGTCTTTCCTCATCTCCTTCTCAACTGATCTACGCCAGGTTACTTTGGGCCTGCCTCTTGATCGTCGACCAAGGGCGACTCTTGGAATAGCTGACTCTTCCATTCTATGTACATGACCAATCCAGCGCCATCTTCTATGTTTGATCTCAATGGATAGAGGAGTTGTCCCTGTTCTACGATGGAGGTCTGCATTGGTGATTATGTTTGGCCAAAAGATTCGGAGAATCCGTCTAAGGCACCTTCTCTGAAAGACATCCAGCTTGTGACAAATGGACTTGGTGACTTTCCAGGACTCAGATCCATAAAGCAGGACAGCAAGGACATTGGTCTTGAAGATCCGTAACTTGGTAGTGAAGGAGAGTTTTGGAGATTTCCAAATGTTCCGTAGAGCTGCAAAGGCTCGGCTCCTCTTGCTTTAGACAATCTGGCGTTCACATCTTCCTCCGAGTTGCCATCACTCGTAATTTTACTCTCAAGACACACAAAGTCTTCTGGTGACTGGGTTGTTTGTCTTTGCATTTACTTTCATGACTTTTGTCTTGTTTGAGTTGATATTGAGTCAAATCTGTTTTCCTAGAGAGTCTAGCTTCTGGGTCTTCGTCGGTATGTCTTGGTGACGTTGCACCAGTAGAGGAATATCATCTGCAAAGTCAAGATCCTCCAGCGTTTCTGTAAAGGTCCATTGAAGTCCCCTGACTGCACCTTCGGTAGTTTTACTCATAAGCCAGTCTATACACAGTGAAAATAGTAGAGGGGACAACATACACCCCTGCTTCACTCCTGTTTTAATTTCGAAGTTGTCGGTGAGTGATGTGCCGCAAATCACTTTTACACTAAATCCTGTATACAACATCTTGATTAGCGAGGAAATCATGTCTGGGATCCCATTATGGGCTGAAATCCTCCACAATGTTGGCCTATCGAAGGCCTTTTGGAAATCTATGAAGTTAGCATAGACTGTAGCATTCCACTCGTGGCGGCTCTGTTCAATTATCTGACGAAGAGCAAATATTTGGTCGGCACAGGACTTACCTTTCCTGAAACCCGCCTGATTCTTCCTTAGAAGCTGATCTATGCTAGCCGATATTTTGTTTAGGATCACTCTGCTTAAAATCTTGCTTGTCACTGACAACAGCATTATTCCTCTCCAGTTGTTGCAGTCTGTAAGGTCCCCCTTCTTTGGCAGCTTTACAATAAGTCCCATCTTCCAATCATCTGGCGCTGTCTCAGAGATCCAAACCTTCCTCAGAATATTGGTTAGTAGTGTAGGAGTCTTGTTTTCCTCCGCTTTCAGTAACTCCGCTTGTACTCCATTTTTTCCAGGTGCTTTTCCACTCTTGAGCTTCTTGATGGCAAGTCTGATCTCATGCACTGATGGTGGTTCTGTGTTGATGTCAAGTGGAACTTCTGCAGGTTGAATCTCTGCCTCAGTAGTAGGGTCCTCTCTGTTAAACACTCTTTCGAAGTGATCCTTCCAACATTTAAGCTTTGCTTCATCACTGGAGATGACTTCACCCTGCTGATTCCTTACTGGAGTATCTGTGGACGTAAATCCTCCAGTCAGGATCTTGGTGATTTTATACAAAGTACCCACATCCTGGTGTGCAGCTGCTTCTTCAGTCTCTGTGGCCAGGTTGTCTATGTAATTCCTCTTGTCTAATTTTGCTTGTCTTTTGACATCTTTGTCAAGTGCTTTATAGTTATCTTTCAACTGTTGTTTGATACGTTCTGACTTTGTTTGAAACAGCTTCTTTTTTACTTCCTTCCGCTCATTGAACTTTTCCCATGTCCATGCCGGTATTCACTGTTCCTTTTTCCTCTTTGCTGTGCCTAGAATTCTCTTTCCTGCTCCTAGAATCGCCTGATTGAATGCATCTATATCCAATTCCTTTTGGTCAGTCAGAAGGTTAAATCTATTTCTAAGTTCAACTTGAAAACAATGTTTGACCATTGGGTCCTTGAGCTTTGCAGCATCTAGGCATGGACTCCTTTGTGCTCCCCTCTTTGCTTTTCTCAGCTTCAACTTCTCAGCTTGGCTAAGACAAGGGTGTGATCGCTGTTTACATCTGCTCCTCTCATTGCTCTGACATCTTGTAAGCTGCCTCTCCAGCGTCTACTGATCATGATGTGGTCACTCTGATTGCTGGTTTGTCCGTCTGGTGATTTCCATGTCCATTTGTGGATATCTTTGTGCGGAAATAAGGTGCCTCCAATAACCAGGTTGTTTTCTTCACACAGTTCTACCAGTCGCTCGCCATTATTGTTCCTTGTTCCATATCCGTGTGTGCCCATAGTAGATTCCTTACATGTATTGTCTTGTCCTACTTTAGCATTTATGTCTCCTAAAACAAGAAGGACATCATGCCTTGGTGTGGATTCAACTGTCTCCTGTAGTTTGTCATAAAAAGCCTCTTTATCAGCATCCTCAGCCATTTCCGTAGGGGCATAACAAATAATCACTGTAAGTTGTGCTTATAAAGAGTTGAATCTTGCTGCCATGAGTCTTTCGCGGATAGGTTTCTATTCAATCAGACTTTTGTGTGCTGTTTGATCCAAAACCAGTGCTACTCCTCTTTCATGTTGGTCATCTGATCTCCCTGAAAAAGCTATAGTATGACCTGTAGCTAGTTGCCTTTTTCAAGTGACTGTTCATCTAGTTTCACTTAACCCTAGCAAACTGATGTTGTAACTGGTCTTTTCACCACTTGAGCTAGCCGTCCTGTCTGGTAAAGCGTAGATAACATTCCAGCAGCCCACTCTTCGTGTTGTCTTTGGTCCAAGGCTGTTGGCTATCGGGATATCAGCTTCGCGGTGGGTTTGACTGCCATCCGTCCTAGTTCCAGTTGTCTGACGTGCGTCCATCCTTATCCCTGCATTGTTGATTTCTCTGGCGTTTGTTTCTGCAGCTCGCTGTTTTTTACGTGACAGGGGTGCTGACCTTGCGCACAACCATTTGATAGATAAACACATATAAAAACGCAGTGTTTTAAGTGTGAACAAAGGTTTATAAAATATAAATTAAAAATTATAGAGAGTTTTTCTTTTATTTCAAAGTAAAACAAAATACATTTTGGCTACAACAGAGCTATTTGTTGTAAATGAATGACCTTTTGGAGATCAGCAAAGCAATCAATATGGGATCTCCTTATCTACATTGAACAATAAAGAACAATTTCAAACAAAGATCTGATTGGCTTTCTATATGATGTAATTTAGTTAGTCCCTAAGCATGTACAAACCAGATGAGTATGTTGTTTGATATTGTCTGATAATACCAGAGATATAGATAACAGCCTCTTATAATACTTAACCAACTGACCCTTCTTCATCACTAAATGAAATGTTGTTTGTTCTCATGATTACTTAAAACAGTACCTACAACACATGATTTTATGAAGAAATTTCTATGATTTCATACAAAAACAGACTTGTGGTTCAACTACTATAGTTTGTTGGTTCCGACAAACACCTAATAAACAGGTTTATTAGGTCTTTGGTTCCGACTTTACAAGACCTGTTTGTCCTTACATGATAAATATCTCATTATTGATGAAAGGCCCTCATACACAGCCTAAGCAATGAACCAATACCCGAATATAACATATACCATAAAAAGTCTATCAGGAGTCTGCAGGAGACTTGTCCTTTTACTGAGACCTATTTAAATGTGATAAAGATGACAGCTTTGTGACAAGATGAGTATTTTCTGCAAGGAGTTTCACTATGTCCATACCATTGAGTCGAATTTTAACAAGAACCACGCATGAAACAGTATGTTCATTACGAAGACTTGAGCGGGAGTTACATGCCTTGAACTTTTTCCTGTACAGCGGTTTCAAGATATATTAATGGGCCTTTTTTTTTATTTACCCATAGATTTGATAAAACAAATAAAATAACATAAGCAGGGGAGAAAAAACATGCGTCCCTGGGTGGGCTCGAACCACCAACCTTTCGGTTAACAGCCGAACGCGCTAACCAATTGCGCCACAGAGACAGCTGCCCGTTGAGCAAAAGAGTTAAACTTTATTGCTGTAAATAAATCTACACAGCGTTTTGTTGACACGGATTATTATCACAAACGTTTGATCCTTTCTGCTAACTTGTGCAATATTTTCGGAAAATACTACAGTTTCTCTTTAATGGTTTAATCTAAAGCCATATCACGTAAGTAACATTTGCTTACGAATAAGTTCCCGCTGATTATTCGGGCTGACACCGAAGTGATTGTCATCAAATTATGTTTCACGGCGAATTTCCGATACCGGCTGTAAAGTGCTGTCTGCAACGTAAAGTGTCCGAATGGGAACAGTTGCCGGATAATTCATTATTTGGCATGTATAACTTGCTTTTGAAAATATACATTGCTACAGAAACATTTAGAAACACAGTCACTATTTATCAATCAATGGTTACGAAAAATCTTTAAAAATGCTGAATTAAGATCAACCTTTGTGTCATTGAGTAAAGCAGAAATCTTGTGTTAACAGTTATCCATTGAGAAATTTGCAGTCTTTGACATTTTTAATGATGTGAGATGCTTTTAATGTCTATTGTTAATTCTGAAATCTGCACATTCACAGTGAGTGAAGCTGTTCGGTTGAACCAATAACAGCAAAGAAACACATACTTTATTACTTGGTCAAGAAGGGCAATTCTATTTATATCATAGCAGGGTTTTCCATTGACCATTTGATTTATGCTGATTTTTTTTTTACCCCCTATATGTTGAATTGTGAATGGAAAATTATGATCTTTAGGGGACAAACTCATGAATTGGGGGTTATTTAATATTAAAGTTGAGGGTCAAGATTAGCCCTGATCATACCACTGTAAATTGCATGTATAAATAATTTCTTGCATGAATGCCTTAAATGTAGATTTTTAGGTACATTCTAAGCAAACAATATTTAATTGTTTCCCTGGGTTTCTTCGATAGTACCAGTGTCTTTTCTAAACCCCGTTATTAAGCAATCACCCTATTATTTTAACATGCATGCGAGAAAATCGCGCATCAGATATCCATTTAACTATGAAACATTTTGATTGTCAAAATTCGTTCAGCTGTTAAAATGTGCTCAGCATATTTATGACAAAACGCTTAAAATAAAAAGGGTAAGTTTTCCAATAAGGTTAGATGAAATAAGGAGCCAAATAATAAATAGAAAGGGTAAGTTTTCCAATACCTTTAGATGAAATAAGGAGCCAATATTTGACGGACAGTTACGATTAAATAAGAATATGAAAATTTCATCTGAATTTATCAAGGGAAGTAAATCTTCCAAGAAAACACATTGTTTATGTACTGCATACATCCTTGATCAAGCATGTCAAGGAAGCGGATAACGGACTTCTTTAAGAAACCTGAACCCTCTGCGGACATCTTTTGATACTGACATATGATTATTAATATGGTAAAAGAATCATGAACTGTAAACTGAGTTTTGGGCATACATGTATACTAATACCACAAGGATTTTTTGCAGTTAGGGTATTTTGGGATGATGTGTTTAATAATTCGTCCCCCCTTATTTTAAGAGTGAATGGCGAATTCCCCCCCCCCCTTTCTTTTGGATTTTTATAATAGACACTGTAGTACTACAAGAGAAAAGGAGTTAGACTATGATTGGAATGCCGGTTCCTTTAAAAATATGCATTTTGTTTTATTGTTGTTTTTCTTAACCCTTTATTGTGGGTACTCTTAAGAGTTGTCTTAACTACACCATTACAATGAGCGCCAACAATACATGCTTTTAAAATTCCCCATGTAAAAGACTCATTACTTCATGATACATGTTGCTAATGCTATGTTTGACCACAAAGTCATGGATTTATTGGGAAACCCCAAACTGGTGTAAATAGAGATTTTCAATAAAATTGGCCAAATCCAGTTGTTTAAACATATTTATTCCTCAATTATAACATGGTATATCAAACATAAGAAGGTTTAAACAATATTAGAATTGGATTGGACTGAAAGCTTATAGCTAATTAAAAGTCCTTTCCAACATGAATTATGCACTTTAACACCGGTGTTGTTGTTTTTTGTAATGATAATGCAATGCATGTTGTTTAAACAAAATAAAAACTATTCGAACATTCAAAATGAATTGCAAATGATGCATATTATAGACTATGTAATCTAAGATGAGAGAGATTTGAGGTTGACGTTAGAAGTTTTTTTGTATGTATATTCAGGTTATGAGTAGTATCCCGAGGTTATCCGGGGCCTTGCGGGCGTACACGGGACTTGTCCATGATACAGACCCAGGACGTAATGAACTTCAGAGAAAAAGGCAGCTTGTGACAAAGAAGAAGACCTTAGTGGAAGGTAAAATCACATTTATTTTCGAGGTAAACCCTTATAGTGCTGGAACCAATTTTATGCTTATGCAAACAGGTTGGATCCAGGCCAGCTGCCGAGTAAATTGGCAGCTGGCATATGATCTAACCTGTATGCTACTCTGATTATCTTTCCTTACCAAAATTAAGCAGATATTTAAGGTTTTGGAAAGCAGATTATAATCAGCAAGTTTTCCATTCTAAAACTTTCATGCTTGTGCAATAATAAGTTTTATTGACACGATTGGTTATAACATTGAATACAAAGACTGACTTTCAAGTGTAAATATGACTGTTACAGGTTCAGGATGGCGGAAACTTGCGGAGAGAATAGAGAGGGAGAGTAGCGCTGCACCACAAGATGTTAAATCTGTCCTCAGGGATCTCCTCAAATGTGCACGACAGATGGGTGAGTGCTATTTAGACCAATCAAATTTGAAGACAACCACTCGGTAGTTTAAATTTATTTATTTTTTATTGATTGTGACGAAAGCTTGAAGCTTATTAAATTCACTCTCGATGACTGCTTTCTGGGAATTA
The DNA here is from genome assembly GCA_947846245.1 of Cerastoderma edule. NCBI lineage: Eukaryota > Metazoa > Mollusca > Bivalvia > Cardiida > Cardiidae > Cerastoderma > Cerastoderma edule. The sequence goes on along the minus strand of OX401407.1, from coordinate 35,110,720 downwards.
CATCAGTACTCAGGAAGATTTGTGGGTTTGTCCCGGCAATTTTCACCTTGCTTAAATGGGATTCCAACCAGGAATCCTTGGTACAAGAGGTGGACGCTCTACCACTACACTACTGTCCCCCACAGACAGACTGCTTGGTAGGGTGTCTGCCTCATGAGAAGAAGGTAGCGGGTTTGTTACCTTGACTAGGTTATACCACAGACCAAATGGTGATAATGTCTGCTCTATAAGACATTAAAATGTGAGTAACTTTATTAGTGTAAAAGCCTGTTTCATGTTGAAAAGAGTAGTGACGTTTTGAATCCACTAAACACTTAAGTATAACTGAAAATTTGTTGAAAACACTTTTTTGACCACAACAAAAAGAAATGAACCAATCTGAAAGCCAAAGCTGCTCAAGATTATGTACATTTGAAAAAGTGATATGCCAAAAGAGTTATTCTATTATTGCATATTTTTTTTGCTACAAATATTGATTGCATTAGGAAAATTTATTGAAATACCAAACACTGAATCAGCGGTTAATGTAAGATGTAAATTGGTGTATTAATATTAAAGACTGTGACTTATCCTTTGTTTTACTTGCTGTTAAGAACTCTCTAAATATTATGATTTTAATGAGTACTCCCAGTCAAGGAGCTAGAAAAAAAATTGGGATTTCATACTCACATATTCTATCCTGTACTTAATGAAATCTTTTCTGTAACAGTGGGAGACTCTGCAGAGCAAGACGTAGCTGAGAGCTCAGCGGTGTTCCTCTTTCAAACATTCAAGTCTGTGGACAAAGTTGGTACGAAGGAGACAAACAGTCTACGCAGCGTGTTTGGACCATTCCCTGCATCTGCAGCTACGAAAGCATGCTCCGTCGTCAACAGAATCACATCATGGCTGTCGGACGAGGCTGCTGATTCCCTGATTAGCCAGGAGCGGGAGGAGGCAGAGGGCGCTGCAAGCGTTCAAGAATTCGGAAAGAGTATAAAGTTCAACCATCCAACCCTCGACACCGTTGACGACCTTTCTAGTTCAGAATCAGAGGATGAAAATCGAAGAGAATTCAATCTTCAATATTCAGCCACTGAGAAGAAACAGACAAGCGAAACAAAGAAGAATGTAAAGACTGCTGGGAAACAGAGATTTGATTCTGATTGGCTTAGACAAGAGATGGGGAAGTACTTTGGGGATTCTGGGCCTACAGAGTTTGGCCTTAGTGTGGATGATTTAACAATGACTGTATTTGATGTCCTCACCTCACCAAAACCAGATTCTGAGTTACAAAATGAAGTAAGCCAAATCTAACATTCTAAAATTGTTAACAGATCCTTATAATGCAAAAGTCTACAGGCGCTTGAATTCTTTAAGAAACTTTTTCTTTATGATAGTCTTCCTGATATTAATGATAGAAAAGATGTTTTTTTTTTTGTAACAGAAATGATATTTTCTATGATACAAAATTTTCAGATGCATGTACTTTTAAAAAAAAGAGTATGTCTGAATGAATGGATTAACCATTTTAGATTAAAATAGATAATCTTATTTAAGCTTTATAACTTTTATAACTTCATAACTTTTATTTTAAACAGTCAACAAATTGAATTAAAATGAATATGTTTAACATTTTGATTGATTATAAGTTAAACAGACCTCAACAGCTCTTATTTTGAAAACATCTTGACAAAGAAGAGGGCGGAGTTTTATTGACTGGTCAACTGGTGTTTGTTATCGGAAGAATTTAAGCTTGATTATTGAATTGGGAAACCATATAGTCAGTGTTTTTACTTGGAAACTACTCATTCTTTTAAAAGCAACAACAAACCATTGGAATGGTAAAATTTATAGACTTCAGTGTTATATTGAATTAAAAAACCTACTTAGTACAATAGGATGAAGATATAAAAAGTGTATAAACTCCCTTAACTTTACTTGAAACATCATGTGTATTGCAGTTATTTGAATTGCTGGGATTTGATAGATTTGAGCTTATCCAAAGCCTGCTTCAACACCGAGACCAGTTGTTGAATGTGCTGACAAGAGAGGATACTCCTGTGGGAATGACAAAAAGTGAGTGCTTGTTCTTGAGAATCTTTCTTCGATATAGGGAACTAGATAAGAGGTTGGTCGGTTGGGTTCTTGCTCCATTATCAACAGTATTTCAGTCATATCCAGGATACTAATTAAAAACCCATTGCTGATGCAAACCATGGGTTGAAATCCTAAAATGTGAATTGGTTACTTCATGCCCAATTATAAAGTCTGATAAAAGAGGGTTGTCTTGCTAAATCTGTTAGATCTCAACCTGGATCTGTTACTTCAAATTTTAATGAAAACCTGGATATTCAAACTTGTTGATCCAGTTGGTTTGGTGTTGGACTAGAAATACAGGGTACTGAGTTTGAGACCTGGCTTGAGCAATATTGTTTCCGTCATTCGGACATGATTTATTTGCTCTCACCACGGGTCGATTATGTTCATGTTGGAAAACAGTCAGCAACTTGGAAAGGGTATTGTTCGTCACAGGTGTGCCTTAAAACCTTTTTATTTATTCATTTATTTATTAATTAATTTATTCATTCATTTATTTGTTTGTTCATTCATTCATTCATACATTCATTCGTTCCTTTATTTATAATTATTTACTAATTACAGTTCTTATCTTGTTTTTCATATATGCAACATATTTTAACCTATAGATAATGTAATATACTTTTATATTTATCATCAAAGTGCATGCTAAATGCCCTCCACTGTTGATGCCACTTAAAAGCGCATTCATTTAATTAGCTTTAGACCTCAACACTTGATATAGAGGTATTTCCATCAAGTGTTTATTGATTACCATAATTGTTTATTAATAAAGACACCTTATTATCACTATAGTAACTGTTTTGTCTGTTCAAGGGCCCAAGTTGGAAGGAGCCAGTAGACCAGCCTATGGTGCTCAAGTCACAATCCAGGTATTCAATATACAGTGTTTTACCCATTACGAAACAATAACGACATTTGGCCAGTTAATTGCAGACCACACTGGAAAAAATTGTGGGAAAAGGAGAAATTGCTCTTAACGAGCGATTTCTCCTTTTCCCACAATGTTTTCTGTCCTATCAGAAGACTGTTTTTCGATTCCATCACATTTTTAAATGCCGTCTGCAAATTCTTTTAATTTGGGATAGTCGAAAATTTAACGTTTGGTAAAGGGTTAAAAATGCAGCCAAGTTATCATAAAATATTTCAAAGTAAGGGCTTCTTTTTATGATTCAATTTGAAAGTGACAGCAGAAGACAACTTCATTAAGGCCCAGATAAGGGATTTTGTGACTGGTCCAATTTGAAAGCAATAACAGAAGACAACTAGATCTAATGTTTTGAGAAGTCCATTTGGAAAGCCTTATCAGATTGCAAATATCAAGGGCTAACAAATACAAAATCATGTCATATAAAGGTTAAGATTTAGTTTGTGTGTGAAAGGCTGAAATTATTATATCAAATCATTTCATTTAAAGTCACTGTATGTCATTGAACATCAAGTTGAAGTCAATTAAAATACTTTTTTCAGACAGATTTGCAAAGAAAGGTGAGAAAATTGGGTAATTCTGATTATTATCAGAGGTTTATTTTTTATTCATCTGTTAATAAATACTGTAGCTTAATCATATGTACCATTGTGAGAGTGGTTTCTGTACTATAATTGTTTTATCATATGTACCATTGTGAGATTGGGTTCTGTACTATAATTGTTTTATCATATGTACCATTGTGAGAGTGGGTTCTGTACTATAATTGTTTTATCATATGTACCATTGTGAGAGTGGGTTCTGTACTATAATTGTTTTATCATATGTACCATTGTGAGAGTGGGTTCTGTACTATAATTGTTTTATCATATGTACCATTGTGAGATTGGGTTCTGTACTATAATTGTTTTATCATATGTACCATTGTGAGAGTGGGTTCTGTACTATAATTGTTTTATCATATGTACCATTGTGAGAGTGGGTTCTGTACTATAATTGTTTTTCCCAGTCTAAGCAAGAGAAGGAGTTATTAAAGCAGATGAGGAAGGAGGACAAGAAGATTGTGGGTCGTGGAGGTTACATAGAGGAGACTGAGAAAGATTTCAACCCCTCAGAAATGAGGGCTCAAAGGTATAAAATGCATTTCGATTTAGACAATGCTTATGGGTAACTACATTAACATTTTTAGTGCTGGAACCGACTTCATGCTCATGCAAACAGGTTAGATCACTGGACTGTGATCTTTCCTGTATGCTACTCTGAGTAACTTTCCTCATCAAAATTAACCAGATATTTAAGGTTTTCGAAAGCAGACGACACACAAATTTATGTTTAGAAATTAACCTAGCATTCTAAGGGATTAGCCCATACAAAATGAAAGAAAAGAATTATGAACCTGGTATCATAATATATGAACGAATTAATGAATACCTTATTAAAATAACATGTGTAAAGTATAAACAGTAAAGTAGATATATGGGTCGCGTCACGCGAAAAGGGGCACTCGGGCATTAATAAAAACCACTGACTCAGCTCTTTCTTAGCGCTATTATTCCAGCATCTAGTCACGACAGTTATCATTTGTATTTATTTAAAGGTAGAACTTGATGTCCTCTAAGATGGCAGACAGTGTAACCCCAGACCAGCCGCCACGTCAGTGACGTGGCGGCTGGTCTGGGGCTACACTGTTTGCTATGTCCGAGTGCCCCTTTTCCCGTGACGTGGCCCATATGATAATATAACACCCAGCCACGTTGGGCACTTTGTCCACATGAAAAAAAAGTTTAAATGGCAGAATTGAATCCATATAACTAAAAGCCTTTGTGACACAATGTAAAACTCTCACTAATCAAACAAACAAAATGTAATTAATGGACCGAGGACATTTGTTTACAGAGAGGCAGCATTGAAAGCGGCAGCATCAGCCCCGTTGTTTTCTGGGAAATCATCATCATCGTCCTACGCGCCACGAGAGAGATACCCTAATGTTTACGATAAGATGGAAGAAGCCAGGCTCTCGTCAGCCTTTATTGGTGGTGTTAAGGTAGGGATGGTTATATACTTCCAACTGTATTTCTTGTTTTTCATTTTGTATGGGGTTTATTACAGTGTCATTAATTTTACAGTCATATTATTGATTGAATATTTACACACATGTTGTGATTAACTGATCGGTCTGATGTATCTGCCTTTGTTTTTCTATATATGATTGCATGTTACAATGCATTGATCAAATGCTATTTTAGCAAAATTTGATTTTAATATCTTATTTTGAGATGACTCACAAAGATATGCTTTGAGATGTTTGTAGCAGAAGACCTGAGAAACCTTTACAACTGAAGATTTCTACTTCTTTTTGTCCCAATGGTTCTACTCAATATTGCAAAGAAGGGTTTAGGAAATCTTTTGATCTCAATCGGTCTGAGAATTGACCAAAAAACCTTTGCTGCCTCTTAACCCCCAGTGCGGGTTTCTTTACAATTAAACCCCCAATCTATACACGCCTCAGGCATTATTTGACACAGGGATTACAATTAACAGGTTAATTATGTGATTCTGGAGACATTGTTAGGTGTGTAGAATGTCATATCCGTCTAATATCTAAACTGATTTTTTCATCAAATGTCAACTTCGATTGGTCCAGTATATCCGAAATTGGTCCCAAACTAGCAAAACCAGCATTTTCCTGATCCTGTTGTAAATAGAATGCAATAGTTTCTCTTAATGATTGTAGTATGGCTTTGCTTTCATTTTGGAGTAGTAACAAAATTCTATATATGTTTCAGATGCACTTGCCCTCTGACCTTCACCGAGAGAACAACAAGGTATATGAGAAGGTCAATCTACCACCCAGTGATGCTGTCCCCACCAATGTCGGCGGTGAGAGGGTTAAAATAGCAGATCTCGATGAGGTCAGTTGGTTTATCAATTATTGTTAATTGATAATATATTCTACAATTGGTTTGAATACAATCAACAAGCTGATTATGCTGTTTATTTCGCTTTTAGCTCTTGTCTTCATACTGACATGCTTTATCCCAATGTTGACAAGAAATTGCTTAACCCATTACCGAACGCCAACTTTTTGACAATCCCAAATTGAAAGAGTTTGCAGACAATAATTAAGATGTGATGAAATTGAAAAATGATCTTCTGGTAGGGCAGAAAACATTTTCCCACAATGTTTTCTGCCCTATCAGTAGATTATTTTTCAATTTCATCACATTTTGAAATGTCGTCTGCAAATCTTTCTTTCAACTTGGGACAATCAAAAATTTGGTGTTTGGTAAAATACTTTAATCCCTCAACTGTATGAAACAAAGCATAACTTAAGTTTCTAATTATTTTTTTTTTACAGATTGCCCAGATAGCTTTCAAGAACACCAAGTCCTTGAATCGGATTCAATCTGTGGTGTTCAACACGGCCTACAAGACCAATGAGAATCTGCTGATATGCGCGCCTACTGGTGCCGGTAAAACAAACATAGCCATGTTGACTATTCTTCAGGCTATCAAACAACACATCTCACAGGGCGTGATCAAGAAAGATGAATTCAAGGTATGATATAGAATAGAATAGTGTAGGATTTAACTAATAATCTTCTTATTCCATAGTACTTTCATTTGCTGCAGAAAACTTTAGAAACCACTTTTTAAAAGTATAAGGATGGACTGCTTAAAATGAAATTTTCAGCCTTTTGCCACAATTATATTAACCCATTATTGTAAAGAAAATGTTTTTTTCCCTTGCTATCTTGTTGTATGATATGTTTTCAATTTGGACCCGTCACTGTTTGGTGGGATAACGAGTAAGGTCAAATGTCTAATAAGACTTTCAATTTATTACCCATTATCAAACAATATCAACAGTTTACCAGATTATTGCAGATGACAACAAGCAATTTCTCCTTTTCCCACAATGTTTTCTACCTTATTAGAAGATTATTTACCAATTTTATCACATTTTGATTTTTTTTTCAAATTCTATCAATTTGGGACAGTCGAAAATTTGGCGTTTGGTAAAGGGTTAAAATATTTCTTTACTATGATTTATTCTCCATTCCAGATTATTTATGTAGCCCCTATGAAGGCTTTAGCTGCAGAGATGGTGAGGAATTTTGGAAGTCGACTAGAACCTCTAGGTATATCAGTCAGAGAGTTGACGGGAGATATGTCCCTTACCAAGTCTGAAATCCTAAAGACCCAGGTAATGACTACAAGTTTTATTGCTCGAAACTCTGACCTTGTGACTATTAACATTTTAAAACAGAAAGTACTTTAAAAGGATTGCTATCAGGCCACAATTCGCTCAAAGTAAGCAAATTCTCCTTTTTAGACAACACTTTTATGGCTGCTTTTTAGCTCACCTGAGCACAAAGTGCTCAAGGTGAGCTTTTGTGATCGCCCAATGTCCGTTGTGCGTCGTCCGTCTTGTGTTGTGCGCCGTCAACAATTTCTTTAAACATCTTCTCCTCCTAAACCATTGAGCCAATCTTAACCAAACTTCATAGGAATGTTCGTTGGGTGATGCTCTTCAAAAGTTGTTCAAAGAAATTGATCCAATGCAGATATTTGGTTGCCCCTAGCATGAAAAAGGGGGAATTTCTGCAATCTTTAAAAAATCTTCTTGTCTGAAACCACTGGTCAGAATTCAAAATAATTTCACAGGAATGTTCTTTTGAAGCCTCTTTTCAAAAGTTATTCAAAGAATTTTGATATCTCAAAAAACATGGCTGCAAGGCTGCATTGAACTTTGAACGCGTTTTTGTTTTCACTATCTACATGTATACTAAAATTTATAACTTTACAAACATCTTTTTTTTCCAAACCTCTAGGCCAATTTCAATGAGATTTCATGTGAAGCATCCCTAGTTGGAGGGGAGAAAGATTTGACAAAAAGAAATTAGTCATGTGACCAAAATGGCTGCCATGCCCATATTTGGTAAATACCTTAAAAAAATCTTCTTGTCAAAAACCACCGGTCAGATTTCAAAATAATTTCACAGGAATGTTCTTTTGGGGCCTATTTTTAAAAGTTGTTCAAAGAATTTTGATATCTCGAAAAACATGGCCGCCAGGCTGCGTTGAACTATATACATGTATGGTAGAATTTTTAACAAAATACATCAATATCAATTTGGATGTCCAAATATGCCAAAATGATAACCACAAAATGGCAACAATAGATCTTACTGGACAAAAGTGTAGGCTGATCTTCGTACATACAATCTGTAAAAGAAAATAGTCAGTTTCCGCATTGTAAGAATTATGTACCATTTTAATGTCCCACATCAAGCATACAGTGTCCAACTTGTAAAATGGGAATAAAAAAAGGTCAATGCATAGAAGTGCAAGAAACTCTGTGTAAAAGTTAAAAGCAATGTTTAATACTATTCTTCAAATAGGTGGTAATCTCAGGTGAGCGGTTCTAGGGCCATTATGGCCCTCTTGTTTAAACATTTTATAAGTTTTGCTTTGTATTCTAAAATATTTTTCCTTCAGTTTAAGTATCCTATGATTTACATTTAAATCAAGACTGTTTAAAAGTACTTCTCGTAAATGTCTTGGATGCATTAACCCATCCTCTCCATGACAAGGTTGGATATGAAAAGTGTAGAGGTGTCTGAAGTTAGACTGAAATGTGTCTTGGATATTATTATATGGGCCACGTCACAGGAAAAGGGGCACTCGGACATAGCAAACAGTGTAGCCCCAGACCAGCCGCCACATCACTGACGTGGCGGCTGGTCTGGGGTTACACTGTTTGCCATCTTAGAGGACATCAAGCTCTACTTTTACAAATACAAATGATTACTGTCGTGACTAGATGCTGGAATAATAGCGCTAAGAAAGAGCTGAGTCAGTGGTTTTTATTTATGCCCAAGTGCCCCTTTTCGCGTGACGCGGCCCATATTTTGGGTGTTATTGGGATAAAACAGCTGGAGCAATTGCTCCTTCAGTTTTATTGATTTACATTTGTCTTTATGTTGTCTGCTGTAAGTGCCTTAAAACAGACATTTATCAGAGAACAAACACCTGTTTAGCCATATATATATATCAGACTTTGATGTTCCTTTTGACAAGTATATTAATTAAGGCAAGACAACTTACTATTTTAGCCATACATATAAGGCTTTGCCGTTTCTTTTGTAGATGATGGTTACCACGCCTGAGAAATGGGATGTGGTGACGAGAAAAAGTACAGGAGATGTTGCCCTAGCCCAGCTGGTGAAACTGTTGATTATAGATGAGGTTCATTTACTGCATGACGACAGGGGATCTGTGATAGAGAGCTTGGTGGCAAGGACTCTGAGACAGGTAGGCATGCTGTAATTAATTCCTTCTGTGTTTGTTTCACATATGTAGTACCGCTAGCAATACTACTTGTAGAAAAAGATTTTCCGGATGGCAACATTTCTACCAAAACACACAATTATTAAAAAACACTGTGTGACATAAAACCTCAAATTCTTATGCTTATTTCTGATGCAATTTCAAAAACTAGCTCATAAGACAATATTTTAAGACTTTTCATTCTCATGGCCTCCATAAGGTGTTCTGTTCACAAAGCACTGCTATTGTTGGTAAACATTTGCCTTCATGCTAAAGCTGTTGTCTGAAACTGCTGACCTACTAGCTAAGGTAGTGGACTTGTAACTCAGGGGATCCACACACTTATAGCTGATTTTGTATGAGTGTCTTTTTGCAAAACACTGAGGAGCTTAGCCTAGTACTAATGTATCCCAGGAAAGCTGTTATAAAGGTGTTGAGACAGCATAAATCAATATCAACACTATTAATATAAAAATGTTTGAGCATGCACATGGCTGCTTTTCTTTTTATCAAAGAATCAATAGCACTGTCAACATAGAGTTCAAACTTTTAGCCTTACTTGCAACTGTCTTTTGAGTGAATAAGCTTTGTTCAGATGTATGCATTATTCTACTGATAAGTCATGATTTGTTTCATAACTAACATTATTAACCCTTATAGTGCTGGAAATGACTTCATGCTTATGTAAACAGGTTAGATCCAGGCCAGTCGCCAAGTACATTGGTGGCTGGCCTGGGATCTTACCTGTTTGCTGCTCTGGGTATCTTCCCTCAATAAATTTAAGCAGATATTTGAAACTTTGGAAAGCAGAAGACACAGCAATCTATTTTATTTAATTCACCTAGCATTCTAAGGGTTAATATAATTAGAAGGATATCACTTTTCCCTTCTGTAGGTTGAGACAACACAGAGTATGATCCGAATAGTTGGTCTCTCTGCCACCCTCCCCAATTACCTGGATGTGGCCCGATTTCTACATGTCAACCCTTACCTAGGGCTTTTCTTCTTTGATGGAAGGTTTAGGCCTGTCCCTCTGGGCATGTCCTTTGTTGGTAAGTTAGACTGAGGATAATGGGGATTTAATGCAAGACGATAGTATGAAAAAATGCGGGACTTTATTTAGTGTTTTTTAGTAAAAAAAGGTGAAGGACTTAAGGTATATAATCCCTAATAAAAGTTGGTAAACATCACCAATTCCGTCATAGGTTTCAGATGTTACTCAGTGATTTCTGCAAATGTCAATGACATTTTAAACCAGTACTAGCGCTGATTTGAGGGCTAGTCCTGGCAATTTTCACCTCCCCTAATGGGGAATAACGCAAAATGAAGCCTCTACTTCTGCGCCACTGTTGCCCTGTTTTCACCTTGACCTTGTATGTCTTCAGCTGCAGGGTACCGTTTTACTAAACAGTTTACGCTTAAGATTTGCGTAAGTCTAAAACAACATTTCCTCTTCTTTCAATATTGGGCAAAGCGATATATTCCGAGACGCTTCCAATGATGTGTCACATTGCAATATTGTGCTTTCATTGAAGATACTATCCATGTTTATCAATCATGACTTGCGCAAATAATTTCCGTAAATCGTTTAGTAAAACGGGCCCCAGGTGAATCATAGTGTATCAATTCAGTATTTATCAGTCATAAATGATGGTTTTATTCAGTAAATTCATTCAATTAGGCATTTCATTTTTATTGGAAGTATTGGTTGGTAAAACAGACTTGCCTCCCTGTACTGATCAATTATGTAGAAGGCAAAGAGATGTCATAGATAGGTACTTACAAGCCAAATGAAATTGAGAAATGACCCCCCACCCTCCCTCAAATCTTATCCTAGGACCTCAAGTTGGTCTTTTATACCAGTTCATACTTAAAGCATCAACAGATAACAATGATGCAAAATGTAAAGTTGTCAGGTATCTGTTTGTGAAGAAATCATCATGGAAAAAACTAAAAACTGCTCTTCAAAAGATTTTTTTTTCGTATGTCTTAAGAATTTTCTAAAGAAGTCTTCAAGGCATTTTTTACCCTCAACTCATTTTTGATTTTATTTGTCAACTGCTGCGGGAATCCCAGTCACTAGGGTTGGCAGTAGGTGGCTAGATTTATAAAAGAAAAAAAAACTTTTATGTTATTTCCTTATTTGAGAGATATGTTTTTCTTTAAAAGGAATTAAGGCTAGCAGCCGAATTCAGCAGATCCAAGATTTCAACACTGTATGCTACGACGAGGTGTTGTACCAGGTGAAGAAAGGTTACCAAGTGATGGTGTTTGTTCATGCACGTAACGAGACAGTCAGAACTGCGTCCATCCTCCGCGACATGGCCAAACAGAATGGGGATATCAAACTGTTCCTGGCAGATCAGAGTCCACAGTATGGGGATGCTCAGAGGAGTGTGAGTGTCAAGTTTTGGGGTTCTATCATATTAAATTATTTATCATAAACACATAAATAGTCTTTACAATATAATCTACTACAATTAAACCCTTATAGTGCTGGAACCGACTTTGTGCTTATGCAAACAGGTTGCATTCAGGCCAGCCGCCAAGTAAACTGGAGACTGGCCTGTGATCTAACCTGTTCGCTACTCTGAGTATCTCGCCTCATTGAAATGAAGTAGAAATTTAACAGACAACACAAAAATTAATTTTTTGATTAGAAAATTACCCAGCATATTAAGGGTTAGACTTTGATAAATTCCTTAACAAGACAGGATGTATAGCTGATTTAAGGTTATTGGACATTTATTTTGTATTTATGTAATTCACGAAAGAAATTTGATAAATTGACAGAAATTGTAAATAAGATAGGTTAGATAAAGATAAAATTATTTTGGCGAAGTTTTGTATGTCAGGTGCGATAATTTTTCACATATTCACCATCCATTGGCAAATTTGCTCCTTTATCTGTTGTGTATGTCTAATTGGTTGGTGTTAGTGTTGTTATATATAGAGTTTTTATCAACTGTGTTTTATTGATAAACAAAAATATTTCATCAGCATGGGTTGCCATCATAAATGAAATACAAGTTTTCAAGAATGAATCTGTTTCACCTTAAAATACATGTGTTTTCTGATAGGAATTAGATAAAGATAATGTTTTATTTTAGTTTTAATGTCATGATTACTTCTGCTTTGAAAATGACATATTTTTGGAGTGTCCTGGGTGGCCAAGTGAGCAAGCCCCTCCAACACTTCTGGTATTGGGGGAGTCACCTTTGGCAAGTCAGAGCCCTAGCTGTACTGGTGGATCCAGGAAAGCTGTAACATAACTGAAAAATTGTTAATACCACGTTAAACACCATACAAAGAAACATAAATTTGGCATATCTTGAGCTGTTATAAATAAACAAGTGATATGAAATGAGATATTACTAAAGATGACTTGCTTGACAAAGACCAAACTAACTTCTGGTTTTTTTTCAGTTCATTCCTTTACCAGGTACTGATGTCTAGAAACAAGATGTCTTTTGTTTGGCAAAGACCAAACAAACTTCTGTTTTTCTTCTTTTTTTCATTCCCTTTACCAGGTACTGAAGTCTAAAAACAAGATGTCTTTTGCTTGGCAGAACCCAACTTACTCCTTTTTTTTTAACCATTTCTTTACCAGGTATTGAAGTCTAGAAACAAGCAGATGAAGGAGTTGTTTGGGGATGGTTTCAGCATTCACCATGCTGGCATGTTACGCCAAGATCGTAACCTTGTGGAACGATATTTTGCCGCTGGACATGTTAAAGTTCTTGTCTGTACAGCCACTCTAGCCTGGGGAGTGAATCTGCCTGCTCATGCAGTTATTATCAAGGTAAAGGAATCACTGTGTTTTTCATTACTTAGTTAAAGGCAATAACTGTTTTGTTACTGTTTGATTAAAGAATATAACTTTTTTCTTTTGTTTAGGTAATGGAAATAACTTATTTTGTTTCTGTTAAGGTATTGGAATAAGCTGGGATTTTTTTCACAGTTAAGATGAGGGAAATAAATGTTTTTGTCGTAAGTAGGTAAGGGAAATTACTGTTTTTGTTGCTGTTTAGTTCAAGGAAATAACCACAATTGTAATTATCAATAAATAGCAGTTTAAGTCTCGTCACAGTAAGGGAGATAAATGTTGAAAAGGGAGATAAATGTTGAAGTTATTATCCAAAAAGTTGAAGCAGCCCAATATTGAAAAAGAAAAACAGGTTCTCAGCAAGCAGCTTGTGCAACATATTTTTTCTTTTCAAATGATTCTTCTGCTCAGTGGCTCACATGTGAGATTATGATTTGCTCAAACTGGATACAGCATCAGGTAACAATTAAAAAGCCTAAAAAAACAACACATTTTACATCTCATATTTGGTATCAACTGTTGTTATTAAAGGAAGAATTGCTCATATTAAACTTAGGCTGGTAAGACTGTGAAGGAAATGATAAATGATAATGTTAACACTTGTATACTTTGCTAATATTTCAGGGCACACAGATTTATGATGCTAAGAAAGGCTCCTTCGTGGACCTGGGTATATTGGATGTGATGCAGATATTTGGGCGAGCTGGTCGCCCGCAGTACGACACCTTTGGGCAGGGAACCATCCTCACGACACACGACAAACTCTCCCATTATCTCTCCCTCATGACCAGGCAGAACCCCATCGAGAGTCAGTTCATTGGCAGTCTGACGGATAACCTTAATGCTGAGGTTTGTCTAGTTCATCTATAAATCTAACAGACTTTACCTGATATAATTTTCAGTGCAAGACTATATTCAGGCCTTCACAAAAGTGTAGGAATTAATATCCTTTTGCGTTTAACTGTGTTTGTTTTACTGATCTATCTAAATAAATAAAAGATACTACACTATGTTATAAATTCTCTTCAAGACCATGTTTAGTCCTTCACAAAAGTGATGTATTTTATTTTGCTTTGCTTTGAACAACCAATATATTCAGATAACAAGGCATCTGTAGTTGATAACAATTCATTATATTAAATATCGTTTTGAAAAAAGATAAAATCAATAAATAAGAGTTTCTTTTCCTAACAAGTTTGGAAACCATATAACAAACTGTGATTTCTTACTTATTTAAGATACTCATTCAACATTACCATTCACTAATTACAAACTATCTATTTACTATCATTCATTCATTACAAATTCTCTATCTATTATCATTCATTCATTACGAATTACTATTTACTTTTTATTTACCAGACACAAGCTAGACTGTAAATAATTCAGTGTACTTTAATGCTTTTTGTGAGCTTCATGACCTTAGCCATTGAAGGGTCTTAAAACCCCATTCTTTCAGTTAGTAACAGGTGAAGAACCATTGACATGATTGTTATGAGAAATTGCTCCGTATTGTCTGATTTCCATTTGTGTTATATTGTTTTAAATGGTTAACTGGAAGATCTTAACACTTTTTTCTTTATCTTTGTTTACTCCACCTGTAATAGATGGCTCAAGAAATAATTGCCATCCTACCAGAAATCTATAAAAAAAAATATTATTTTAGTTCTTTCAATGACATATGCCATTTTTTATTTTTTCCAATTTTGACCTATCCAAAAAGCTTATTTGAAGATATTGATTAAAGTTATCAGTTTCAGTTTAAGGATTGTTTGAAACTTGATAAGTTGTATTCTGACTGACTTAAGAAATGGTCATAGTTCTTTCTAGGTTGACCAAGCGCCAAGAACTAGTTAAGCTTATAACCATGAGTATGACCATGAGCCAGGCATCACTGCTTGACTACTTTATTGTATGGGATAGATTTCAATATCAACCTTTTTTATATAACTGCTTTCCTTTGATTTACTTATACTAAGCTATGGTATTGCCAAAGGACACTTCTGCAGAACCATTGCAATTGAGGCTCAAACCTAGAACCCTGGGTGTCAAGTTCACCACATTAACCACTTGGTCACTCAGGACTAAACAGCTGTGATTGAGGCATAATGGAGACTGAAAAAATAATAACTTATATTTGCTTTTATTTGACAGATTGCCTTGGGTACTGTGACTAATGTGGAAGAGGCTGTGAAATGGTTGAGTTACACCTACTTGTTTGTTAGACTGACCTGTAATCCATTGGTTTATGGAGTGCCCTACAAAAGTGTTGAGGTAAGATAAATCAGGCTGTAAAATGGTTAAGTTACACCTACTTGTTTGTTAGACTGACCTGTTATCCATTGGTTTATGAAGTGCCCTGCAAAAGTGTTGAGGTAAGATAAATCGGGGAGTAAAATGGTTGAGTTACACCTACTTGTTTGTTAGACTGACCTGTAACCCATTGGTGTATGGTGTGCCCTACAAAAGTGTTGAGGTAAGATAAATCAGGCAGTAAAATGGTTGAGTTACACCTACTTTTTTGTTAGACTGACCTGTTATCCATTTGTTTATGGAGTGCCCTACAAAAGTGTTGAGGTAAGATAAATCAAGAAGTAAAATGGTTGAGTTACACCTACTTGTTTGTCAGACTGACCTGTAACCCATTGGTGTATGGTGTGCCCTACAAAAGTGTTGAGTTAAGATAAATCAGGCAGTGAAATGGCTAAGTTACACCTACTTGTTTGTTAGACTGACCTATAATACATTGGTTTATGGAGTGCCCTACAAAAGTGTTGAATTAAGATAAATCAGGCAGTGAAATGGCTAAGTTACGCCTACTTGTTTGTTAGACTGACCTATAATTCATTGGTTTATGGAGTGCTCTACAAAAGTGTTGAGGTAAGATCAATGGTTAAGTCACACCTACAAGTAGCCATATAAGAAAATACTCTAATTAATTGTACATGGTTGCTTCAGCAAGATTGATTGTAGTTTGAAAATATGAGGTCTTATTTTGGAAATTGAGTATAGACAAATTTCACAATAGAATGAATTGCTTCTCACAAGCAATGTTTTTTATCAAAATTGTCTCTTTACCTATTTTAAACAGATGTGATAAAGACACCTTTATTCATATTAACTGGTTAAACTGCAACTTAATCAAAACAAGAATATCTAGAATTGAATTCAATGGTGATATCTTGTTTCAGACTGACCCAACTCTAACGGAGTACAGACGGGAGTTGATTATACAAGCGGGACGTAAACTGGACAAATCAAGAATGATCAGATTTGACGAACGCACAGAATACTTTGCCTCGACTGACCAGGGAAGAATAGCCAGTCATTTCTACATCAAATATGATACAGTAGAGGTTGGTTACAACTCCTGTCTTTCTTTATCCCTTAGAATGCTGGGTTATTTTCTAAAAATAGATTTTTGTGTTGTCTACTTTCCAAAACCTTAACTATCTGCTTGATTTTTATGAGGAAAGATACTCAGAGTAGCAAATAGGTTAGATAACAAGCCAGCCTCGAATTTACTTGGTGGCTGGCCTGGATCTAACCTGTTTGCATAAGCATGAAGTCGTTTCCAGCACTATAAGGGTTATTCTACCAGACTGAGGAGTCTTTTATCGATTCCCTCATAGATATAAGGATTATATTACTGGTCTGAAATTAAAACAGCAGCAGATGATAAAAAAGTATAATATTTAGCCTTTCTTTGAGATGTTATACAAATCAATTGTGACATAAGGAGAAAATGTTCATGACTATGACTGTTTGATTAAAGGAAGTTAATGTGCCATGCTGATGAGATTGATTATAGTGTTAACAACTGTTATTGACATAATTTGATTGGAGTAAATCACTAAAAATAGAGGCCTTATAAGCTCTTTTGGTAGCTTCTTTGACCTGGAATACTGGGGTTCTGTTTTCAAGAGCTTGGATGGCCAATATTCTACCCAATGTTAAATGAAGTTAATTATGAGACATCCATTATTGTGTCACACCTAAGATCAATTATGTACAGGTGGAAATGCAGTCGGTGGGAAGGGATATTAATCAGACCTGGTGAGGAAATACCAGCAGCATGGTTAGATGCTTTGGCCCCAGCAATGTCATTGAAATACAGTAGAAAAATGGCGTAAAATTCAATCCATTAATCAACAATTGAAAGATTGAAGGAAAATAACTTCCGTTCTATTATGTTATCAAAACACAATTTCTGAATGTTCTGTTTTAGGTTATCAATGAACATTTGAAGCCGGTGATGACAGAAGCAGACGTGTTTGCGCTGGTCTCTAATGCCCAGGAGTTTGACCAGATCAAGGTAAATGCTAGAGTATACTTAAATAGTTTTAAGTTTGAATGTGGCTTGATAACAGATGACTTTCAATTGATTCCAACATTTCAAAGCTCTGGTGGAAAATGCTTTTTTTTTACTGCTTTTTGGTTCATTGGTTTTTATATCAAACCTGAGAAAAGAATTTAAACTCTTATATTGCCTCTGATAAAGTGTTGTTGCAGTCTGAAACTTGGAGTCTTTGAGAAACAGGAAACTCTAGTACATTCCATGTAGAGATATGAACTTCATAAAGATTGATTAAAATAACCATTTTGAAATATTTGCCATTTAGCATCACTGTTCTGTGACAGTTTCCATGTTCTGTAACGAACCTTTAATAGGACTCATGAACATTTTTGCATGAAAAAGAAATTGCAGACAAATAGTTTTATCATTGATTTCCTAAGTATTTATCTCTTTTTTTCATATGCCATATACATTTAAACCTGTTAAATAGTTCATTAGACTTTTATCTACAACATCATACTATGCACTTGTTTTCCAAAGTGGTCGGTGTGCCTTTAACCTTAGAATAGTTGGTAATGTTCTAAAACAAAGATTCTTGTGTTGTCTGCTTTCAAAAAAATAAATATCTGCTTTATTTTAATGAGGAAAGATACACAGAGTAACAAACAGGTTAGATCACAGGCTAGTCTCCACTTTACTTGGCAGCTGGCATGGATCTAACCTGTTTGCATAAGCATGAAGTCAGTTCCAGCACTAAAAGCCAGTAAAAGGGTTGCATCCCCATTCATTCATATTCCAAAAACTAAACTGTTTCCCATTGTGTACCCAAATAATGGTTACCCTATATAACATTGCAGGTACAAGACGAGGAGGCTGAAGAGCTAGAAATCTTTGTTGTTATTTTTATGGTAGAAGACAATTTATTTCAAAAAAGTAAAATCTCGATCTCTTAGAGAGTCTCTTTTAAGAACACAGGTCTGTTTCCCAGCATATACCCAAATAACGGTTCCCCTATATAACATTGTAGGTACGAGACGAGGAGGCTGAAGAGCTAGAGAGGACGCTCCATGAAGTCTGTGAGATGCAGGTACCAGGCGGGACTGAGAATCATTACGGCAAAGTGAACATTCTCCTACAGGGGTTTGTGTCGCGACATTACCCTGACAGCTTCTCTCTTGTGTCTGATCAGTCGTATGTGGCCCAGGTAAAGTGAAACTGTTTATTCAACCTTTTACCAAACGCCAGATTCATTACTGTCCCAAATTGAAAGAGTTTGCAGACAACATTTCAAAGTGTGATTTAATTGGAAAGTAATCTTAATCTTCTGAAGGGGCAGAAAACATTGTGGGAAATTGAAAAATTGCTCTTCACAAGCAATTCCCCCTTTTTCCACAATGTTGTCCGAAGTCGTCTGCAACAAATTGGTTGAATGTCGGTTTTGTTTGGTAATGGGTTAATTCTAAACCCACAACCTAAATTGAAAGCATCAAAAGAAGACATATAGAAATGTCATGGAAAGTCTGCTTAAAAAGTATTTCTTGATTATATTGGGTAGTAAACATTGTGATATAAGGTAAAATTGCTCATTATGAACAATTAACCTTTTTTTTAAAGTGGTTTCTAAAGGCTACTGTAGCAGATTATTTAATTGCAGTATTATTTAATAAAGGATTAATTCTAGCATATCTGATGTTTTAAATAATTTTATTAAACATTTTTCACCATTTGAGCCGTTTTAAAAAGTATTATATGAATGTGTGTGTACTTCAATTAGTAAGTCATTTTGTTAAAGCTGGTGGCGTCATTTTGTAGCACTGAGATATAAGGTTAGGTTTCTTTGATATTTTTGCAATTTCACAATTTATCATTAATAAATAAAACATTGTCAAATTAAATTTTTTTGTTTAGTAAAAATAACAAGTATTTTGTAGCTTAGATAAGTTATATATTTGCATTCTAAAGCATGATAAGTTACCATTTTAATTGAAACATTATGAAAGAAAATAAGAGTCAGTACATCTCATTGATTAGCTGTGTCTTCCTCAATAAGATTGGTTTTATGAAGAAAGAATATTATTTTTTTAAAGTAATAATGGGTAACAACCTTAAACTATATAATGATATTTTCACTGTATTGTTTACCATCTACAGAATGCTGCCCGAATTCTGCGCTCACTGTTTGAGATTGTGTTGAAGAAAGGACTACCCATCATGGCAAGCCGTTTGCTTAACCTCAGTAAAACTGTGGACAAGCGTATCTGGGGGTTCGAGACCCCGCTGAGACAGTTCTCCGTTCTCAACACAGAAATCATCAATAAGATAGAAGGGAAGAAACTGAGTGTGGACAAGCTTAGGGACATGGAGGCCTCGGAAATTGGTACGACTTTTTATCTTGTTCCTTCATATGGACTTTGTTTGTTTGTATGGTGTTTAACGCCGTATCAACAATATTTCAGTTATGTAACGGTTTTCCTGGATCCAACAGTACAAGCTGCTTTTTATTCTGAACAGTTATATATTTTAAGGGAAAGGTTTAACTCATTTCTCCATGATACCTCACTTTGACACATCTTCTGCAGGACTCTTTAAAAATCATCGTGAAAAAAGGATAAATTGCTCAAAATGAGAAATTTTTTATTTTCTCACTGTGATTTCCTTCCAATATTATTGAGAAAATGTATTTTGATAAAGCTTGTGTTTATCGTCTGCTGCTGTTTTTAATTCGAAAAAGTCCCAAATTTCCAGATAGCAGAATGGATTGAGGATTACTATAAATCAGTCCAATGTTTTACGTCATCTTGCTTTTTCCTTCAGGTCACATGCTCCACCATGTAAGGATGGGTTCGGTTGTAAAGAGGTGTGTCCATCAGCTCCCCCTATTGGACCTTGAGGCCACCATTCAACCAATCACAAGGACTGTACTCAGAGTGAGGCTGGTCATTACACCGCTGTTCAAATGGGATGACAAGGTTTGAACGAATACCCTCCCATAATTTCAAATAACCCCATTTAAATCGAAATTGTTTTAGTCATATTTGAAAGTCTTTGAAAACATTCTGACAAAAAAAAAAATATGTCTACCATACACAATTATTGCGTTCATCTAGCTTTTCTAATTAGTATAATTTTTTTGTCTTAGACAAATTCACCATAGATTGAATAGTTTTTAGATTCTTTTTATAGTAAATACAATCTTTGTTTTCTTTTGTTTCTGTGTCAAAGATTTAATTTGTTGATTTTAGTTTTTTCATTAACCATTTTGGTATTCTTACATTCCGACTTGAGAGTTGTATCATTTCTACAGATATTGTAAGAATTTCCCTTTCCCTTGCAGGTTCACGGTAATTCAGCCGAGTCTTTCTGGATTTGGGTAGAGGACCCTGTAAACAATCATATCTACCATTCAGAGTACTACCTGCTGCACAAAAAACAAGTAAGTCAACAACATACTCTATAATATCTTACTTTAACACTTCTGCTGCAGAGGTGTTCTGGAAACCACTGTGACAAATGGATGAGCAATTGTCCTGTTGTCACAGCGGTTTTCCCGATATACATGCTGTGTGACTTTTGTAGTTGAGGAAATGGGTCTGGAAATGAACACCTAATTTGATACCTTTAATTAAAGGCATTTGCACATAAATGTGTGGAATCTTAGATAATTAAAATGAAATTCTTTGTGTCCCATTTTCAGGTTGCTTTGAGAGAAGAGGGTTTCATAAGAATGCTTAAAGAAGCATTTTATATGACTTTTACCTTTGGTTCAGAAAATGTCTTGAAAATTTTACAGTGGCATTGCTACAGTAGTGTTTCTCATAAGCTTCTTGTCTGTATCAAATTCATTTTTTGAGGGTCCTGCATGGCCCAGTGGTTAAGGTGGCAGACTTAGAACTCGGGTGTCTAGGGTTTAAGCCCCACTGACACCTCTGGAATTGTTGGAGTGACCTTTGGCAAGTCACTTCAGAGCCCTAGCCTAGTAGTGGTGGAGCCAGGAAAGCTGTTACATGACAGAAGAACTATTGATATGGCGTTTAGTTCCATACAAAGTATCAAATTTTATTTAATTTATTGCTTTTTTTTTTACACAGATGCACAGCAAAGAGCCCCTAGTACTTGTGTTCACAATACCAATCTTTGAGCCACTACCAGTGCAATACTATGTGAAGGCCATTTCAGACCGCTGGCTAGGATCCGAGTCCATGTGCGCCATTTCCTTCCAGCATCTCATCTTGCCAGAGAGACATCCTCCACATACAGGTATGTGTTTGTGTAATCCCTCTTGCACTACTGTAAATGAGCTTGCTCTCTACCTGGGTTCTGAAAAACTGATACCAGTAAATGCTATTTAATTGATGTTGTTGTTGTTGTTGTTTTTTACAGAGATATTTAATATTTGAGTTCTACGTGGCTTAGTGGTTAAGGTAGCGACTTACAACTTGGACGTCCCGGGTTTGAGTCTCAGCGACACCATTGGTTACAGGAGTGTCCTTTTGCAAGTAACTTCAGAGCCCTAGCCTAGTTCTGCTGAATCCAGGAAAGCTGTTACATAACTGAAAAATTATTGACATGCAATAAACACCATACAAAAAAAAGAAAATATTTGAGTTAG
The DNA here is from genome assembly GCA_947846245.1 of Cerastoderma edule. Classification (NCBI taxonomy): domain Eukaryota; kingdom Metazoa; phylum Mollusca; class Bivalvia; order Cardiida; family Cardiidae; genus Cerastoderma; species Cerastoderma edule. The sequence continues at coordinate 35,088,648 of OX401407.1, read as the reverse complement.
AATACTGAAATTGCAAAATCACAATGCATGGCTCAGTGTGGAGTCTTAATTCTTAACATGAAGATTCCATTTTTCATTAGAGGTTCTCTGCAGTATGTTTACAACCAGACACAGCTATTAAGATATGAAGGTAATATAGAAATGATAAAAGAAAAATTAGGTAATTTTGAGTGTGTCTTGTTTTACAGAGTTACTAGACTTGCACCCTTTGCCCGTGACGGCCCTGATGGACCCTAAGTTGGAGACGCTGTACAAGTTTACGCATTTTAACCCGATACAAACCCAGCTCTTCCATGTCCTTTATCACACAGATCACAATGTTCTGCTTGGGGCTCCCACAGGCTCTGGGAAAACCATCGCGGCGGAACTTGCAATCTTCCGTGTGTTTAGAGAAAATCCACAGAATAAGGTATGTGTATTGCATTATTTGTAAGTTTGTTTAGCTTTCTACTCAGAATATTTGATTTGCATGAAGACTGAATTCGAGATTACCAACTGACAGCCATTTCTATTTGATTCATCGTGGCATTTACCGGTAGTCCTTTTCAGGTTAAGATTTACATCTAAGAAATTTTACATTTTCTTTAATATGTAATAGTTATATATATATGAGCTTCAATGATAGTTCTTATTTCCTCTTAATGATTTCACTGTCTTTAAACCCCATTTTTTAAGACATTTTGGTAAAAGATTTGATAGAACATTGCAAATATTTTTTACTAAGTTTCTTTATTTCACAATATTGATCATAAAAAAAATAGGTTTCTTGTTTGAGATAACATTGGATACATGTTTATTCATAACTGTAGTCTTGACTCTTTCCATGTTCTAGGCAATAACCAACAACATAAGGACATTAAAATTGACAATTAGAAAGAAGAGAAATATCAAAGAAAATAAAACATAACAGGTTGATAAGAGAAGAGCAGAACTCTGTCTTGCTAATCATGAACAAATTTTCTTCTTTTTTTTAAAAAAAAACTCTTTTGAATGTCGTCTGCTTTTTGAGTTAAAAAGGTTGTGTTTGTTAACCTTTAGAATGCTTGGAAATTTTCCAAAAATAGACTTTTGTGTTGTTTGCCTTTCAAAATCTTAGATATCTGCGTAATTTTGAGGAGGAAAGATACTCAGAGAAACAAACAGGTAAGATCACAGGTCAGCCACCAATCTACTTGGGGGGAGGTTGTGGTGGCCTGGATCTAACCTGTTTGCATTAGCATGAAGTCGGCTCAAGCACTAAAGGGGTTAAGGTAAGGGTTCTCTCTTTTCCCTTTTGAGTTATTACGATGATTATCTTTTATAGGCTGTATATATAGCACCATTGAAGGCCCTAGTCAGAGAAAGGATTGAGGATTGGAAAGTCAGAATAGAAGAGAAACTGGGGAAAAAGTAAGTGTTTTAGTGTAGAGAGTCAAGGTTTGTGACATGGGCGCATGTCAGAGGCTTTCAAATGCACACTTGCAAAATCTGTTTGATTTAATAGGGTTTAACACTGTGGCAACATATCATGAACTGAGCTATGGTATAATGGTTTCAATTGCATTAACTGTTCATGCGTTTTACATCTTTGAAATGAATGACTTGTTCATTGTGTTTTGATAACATTTAGAGGTAAACCAGAAGCAGAATATGATTTTATTACTGTAACATGGTAAGTTTTATGACTTTGACATATCAATTTGCCTTGTAATCAGCGTAATTATGGTGTAATTAAGCTTAGTGGATAGGCTTTTATCAGATCAGATCAGCTTAAAGGAATACTAAGTAGAGATGTCTTTTGTGTTCAAAGGCTTCAATATCCATAGGAATGAAAATAATATAACAGATTTTTGAGTTTTTCATCATGAGATAAATTGAAGGAAAATGCAGACAAATATAAATTGTAAATTATTACATTTACATTTTGGTAAAGAGGAAACACTTCATATTGGTTTGAAATCATTGTGACAGCAAAGTATTTATTTTCATGAAGCAGTATTTATAAAGCCAGATTTTCAAAGAAACGGGAAGCTTTATAATTCACCCAAGTTAATTGTCAAAACCCTTGCCAAGTACTGGTGAACCCATGTAAAGCCAAAATATAACTGATTTTTTTTTTGACATGGCATTAACACCCCCTATAAATGCTGCATAGTGCTGAAACCAACTTCATGCTTATGCAATCAGGTTGGCGGTTGGCCTGTGATCTAACCTGTTAGCTACTCTGAGTATCTTTCCTCAACAAAATTAAGCAGATATATAAGGTTTAGGAAAGCAGACAACACAAAAATCTATTTTTTGAAAATAACCCAGCATTCTAAGTGTTAACCCATTCAGTAATGTTGGATTTGTAACTGTTAGACCCAACAGCAAACAAAAGTCAAAGAGAACGTAAAATGATTTCCGCGTTATGACAATATTTAGAAACTGTCGTGACAAAAGGACAAGCAATTTCTCATTTTGTAACATTAGTTTCCTCAATCTATTACTGCATGAAAAGCAAACCTATACTAAGAAAAACAGTTAACCTTCTCATCTCTTCGATAGGGTGGTGGAATTGACAGGGGACGTTACTCCTGATATGCGAGCAATTGCAAATGCCGATTTGATCATTACGACACCCGAGAAATGGGATGGAATCTCCCGAAGTTGGCAGACAAGGAACTACGTAAAAGCAGTGTCGTTGATTGTCATCGATGAGATTCATCTGTTGGGTATGTACTAATTTAATGTTATAATGCTTTGAAGAAACGAACATATGTTTTATTATAGTATAAGTAGTTTGTATTACTGGTGTTTTTTCACAGATGTGAGGAAATTTGGAAGGTAGAAATCAATTTCTTCGAAATTGCACTGATATGCACTGAAGAATGGTCACTGGAAGCAAAATAAGATAATTTCTAATTCTTTAAAGTGTTTATATAGTGAAATAACATGTATTTTAATCCAAAAGCAAGACATTGTTTCTGAGATCTACGGAAGACAAACTGTACATACTTAGATAAACTGATGCTGCTTTAATTAATTATGCTTATAATAGCTACACTTATTTGTATATCAAACAACAATACAAAAACTGTTTTATGTATTTCTACTTTTCTCTCCTTTGAACAAGCACCTTTAAGTACAACAGCAAAATACAAATATGATAGTATAATACCCAGCCATGTTGGTATTATAGGTCATTCTATTTACATAAAAAAACCTTAACCCTTTCCCAAACAATAACGACATTTGACCACTTTGTTGCAAACGACTTCAGAAAACATTGTGGGAAAAGCAGAAATTGCTCGTATCGAGCAATTTTTCCTTTTCCTACAATGTTTTCTGACCTATCAGAAGTTTATTTTCCAATTTCATCACATTTTGAAATGTCGTCTGCAAACTCTTTCAATTTGGGAGAGTCGAAAACTTGTTGTTTGGAAAAGGGTTAAGAAGTATGTGTTTTTTAGGAATCATAATACATGTCTATGCCACAAAATAATAAAGTAACTGGTCACTAATGTTGTATGTTAATGATGTGTTTTATGCTTTGATACAAACATATTTATAAATAATTGAAAAAAAACTAGATATTTCTCAGACTTTCCACTTTTATAATTAATGTGGTGTTATATATAGAAGCCCTATGACACCTTTAAAGCTTTGTGTCAAGGACAATAATTGTGTATTAGCAAAGGCTTGAAAGTTATAAAATCATTTTACAATGAGTAAGTGCTTATTATATGCAACCTTAAAACTTAATTAATTTCAAAACTGACTTTGAACAATTCCTTTTAATAAACCATTGTGACGAAAAGGAGATATTTCTTGTTATAAGCAATTTCTCCTTTAGTCCAATTCTTCATTTGCATTGGATTGCACTTTTAACCCTTCACAAAACACCAACTTTTCGACTCTCCCAAATTGAAAGAGTTTGCAGACGACATTTCAAAATGTGATAAAATTGAAAAACAATCATCTGATAGAACAGAAAATATTGTGGGAAAAGGAGAACTTGCTCCCGTATTTTTTTCCAGAGTCGTCTGCAACAAACTGGTTAAATGTCATCATTGTTTGGTAATAGAATAATACAGAAAGATGACTATATTTTACATATATTCTACAGGGAATGACCGAGGTCCTGTTCTAGAGGTGATTGTGTCGCGTACAAACTTCATCTCCTCCCATGTGGAGAAGAAGGTTCGGGTCGTTGGTCTATCAACAGCCCTGGCTAATGCTAGAGATCTGGCCGATTGGCTTGGAATTGGACAGGTATGTAGATAAGCCCTTTACTAAAAGCCAAACTTTTGACTGTTCCAAATCGAAAGAGTTTGCAGATGACTTTTCAAAATGAGGCGAAATGGGGAAATAATCTTCTGAGCAGATAGAAAACTTTGTGGGAAAAGGAGAAATTGTTTGTCTGGAGCAATTTCTTCCTTTTCCACAATTTTTTCCATGTCCTCTGCCACAAACTGGTCAAATGTTATCATTTGGTATGTAGAAATAAGGAATTTTGGAATTTAGATCTTGCCATAATCAAAGCTGCTTGTTCACAGAGGAAATTTGGAAGTTGAAAATTCATTGGTTTAAAGCTCACAACAGCCGTACTGTCATATGATACTCAAAACTAATGATTATAAAATAAACCATTTAAATTGTTTGCTTTATCTACAAGCCAAATATGCTATACCTTCACCAAATGGTATGACTGTTGTTTAGCAATACATTTATAATCATCTTGTTTGTAACTTATTAGATCTTTCTTTTATTTAATGTTTTAAAGTTGTTTTAATTTGATAAGATTAAAATCCCAACATTAAAGGTTCAATGGAAGACTATATAGTATGTCCTTTACAAACATGGAACCTTTACTGAAGTCTCGCATTAACACTGGATATGTGAAATAGTGACTTTAACCCTTTGAGTTATGGGTAATTTTGTAAAAATTAGATTTTTGTGTTGTCTGTTTTCCAAATTCTGAAATATTTGCTCATTTTTTATGAGAAAAGATTTTCAGAGTAGCAAACAGGTTAAATCACAGGCCAGTCACCAGTTCACTTGGCAACTGGCCTGTGAGCTAACCTGTTTGCATAAGCATGAAGTCAGTTTCAGCACTATAAGGGTTCAGGGATATATTTTAACATCAGAGCCTCTCTTCCTCTGCTATAAATGGTATTGACATTATTTCCTGATTTATATCCTGTGTAACATCCTGATATCCATCTCTGTGGAATACCCAAGTAAAGACTGGCTGAAAGCTCTTCTCTTCACAATGTAACCCTTTACCAAACGCCAAATTTTCAACAATCACACATTGAAAGAGTTTGCAGACAACATTTAAAATGTGATGAAATTGAAAAGCAATGTTCTGATAGGGCAGAACACATTGTGGGAAAAGGAGAAATTGCTCGTTAAGTGCAATTTCTCCTTTTCCCACCATTTTTTCCAGGATCGTCTGCAACAAACTGGTCAAATGTCGTAATTGTTTGGTAATGGGTTAAAGACTCTTATTGTAGGATGTGTGCCATGAAACAATACACCTTATTGACTGATGAGACTGGTCCAAATTGAAAGATTAGATACAAATATGCACTTTTTGGGAACTGAGGTTTTTATTTTCAAATTGAGTTGAAAACATTGCAATCAAAAGAGAAATTGCTCAATTAGGACAAAATTAATGAAAAAGTGTAGGAAAAGGTGTAGGAAATAGAAGTCCAACATCTGCTTTATATTGGATCTTTGCAAAATATCTGATTAGTAATATATCAAACAAAAAGGTTTATTCATCTATGGGCATCTGTTGCCTATTAAAAGTACAAAGCCTTTTTCTGTGTCAATTATAACACGTAGAAGTTGACATGTAAGGAACCAGTAGTCTGCCTGCCGACTAAAGGAGTGCGGATGGTTCAACTGTCCTAAAGTTAGGAACCAGTAGTCTGCCTGCTGACTAAAGGAGTGCGGATGGTTCAACTGTCCTAAAGTTAGGAACCAGTAGTCTGCCTGCTGATTAAAGGAGTGCAGATGGTTCAACTGTCCTAAAGTTAGGAACCAATAGTCTGCCTGTTGATTAAAGGAGTGCAGATGGTTTTACTGTCCAAAAGTTAGGAACCAGTAGTCTGCCTGCTGACTAAAGGAGTGCAGATGGTTCAACTGTCCTAAAGTTAGGAACCAGTAGTCTGCCTGCTGACTAAAGGAGTGCAGATGGTTCAACTGTCCTAAAGTTAGGAACCAGTAGTCTGCCTGCTGACGTAAGGAGTGCAGATGGTTTAACTGTCCTAAAGTTAGGAACCAGTAGTCTGCCTGCAGACGTAAGGAGTACAGATGGTTCAACTGTCCTAAAGTAAGGAACCAGTAGTCTGCCTGCTGACGTAAGGAGTGCAGATGGTTCAACTGTCCTAAAGTTAGGAACCAGTAGTCTGCCTGCAGACATAAGGAGTGCAGATGGTTCAACTGTCCTTGGGGTTATGGGTATTTTAGCTTTACTCAACCTTATTGGCAATCAAGTAATGAGACTTCCTCCTTACATGATGAGAAGGGCATTGTAATAGAACTTAGATATTGTTGATGTCAAAACCAAGTTAAACAAGAAACAAAACAAATGTTGCACAACAACTCAAGGAAATAGATTGAAATTTCACTTAGTCGTGTGCATGGGGTAATTTTTCAATGTCACAAGCAAAATTAATATTTATTGTTTGGATTGAAGTAAAATTGTGCCAATTTGTGCACTTGGATAAAATTTAGGTGCAACATCATATCTCAGAAACTAATTATTTAACCCTTACTGTGTGCTTAAACCGACTTCATGCTTATACAAACTGCTTGGATCAAGGCCAGCCAAGTAAATTGTTGGCTGACCTGTCATCTAACCTGTTTGCTACTCTGAGTATCTTTCCTCATCAAAATTAAGCAGATATTTAAGGTTTGGAAAGCAGAAGACAATTGTATATATTTTAGAAAATTGCCCACCATTCTAAGGGTTAACACAACCCATATGTCACTCTTCAATGACTTTTTTTCTTCAAATAGTTGATCACTAATGGTCAAATACTGAAAGTGGAGTGAAGGGAAGTGTGTTGCATTTTTCTCTGGAGGATGATGGTAAAAATACAAGATCGACTGAATCATTATGCTAGCATTGTTGAATAAAGATGTTGGTGCTGCATTTTTTCTCTAGAGACACATATCTCTCTATCTTGATTAGAGTTAAGGCCTTGACTCTAATATTCCTTTCCCGTTTTTGAGTATGCATAAACCATAAGGAGCTTAACCCTTTCTGTAATGTGATCATCTTTCAAAGGACTTGCTTCAGCAGAGGTTTGAAATCATTGTGACAAAGGGAGATTTTGCTCTTAGAGAGCAAAATCTCTCTTTTTCACAATGATTTAATTGTTTTGTTAATTTTTTTTTTATCAATATTTGATTTATATGTGCATTTGGTAATGGTTTTGATGTGGTCTTATGCAAATGACATGGGCCTAGAAAAGGGTTAACAAATCACCATCGTCTTTCCATGAATTATTCATTGAAGCTTTTCCTTTGAAATGTTCCGTCTGTATAGACTTTTAGCCTTGTAAGATGACTTTAGCTCTCTTGTATTCATGATGTCTCAAGCTCTTAGCGTAGTAGACTGACTTATTTGCCCCTTTCTTCCTGAGTTCAACTTTCAGTGACAGCGTTTGGATTTTAATGAGAGGTCTGCCCCCATGCTTAAAGAATCTTCATTATTTAGTTTAAACTTATTTATTTTACACCGATTGTGACGGAAGCTTGAAGCTTATCAAATTTACTCCCGATGACTGCTTCTTGGATACTGCACCAGTACTCGCGCCAGTTTGTGGGTTAGCCCCGGCAATTCTCACCTCGCCTAACAGGGATTCGAACCCAGGACCCTCGGTACAATCTTCATTATTTCACCTGGCTCTGCCAGCCCTTATGGGCAATTAAGATTGAAGTCTTCCTCCATCATTATGAGTCAGGTATTATATAGCAATATAACTGAGGTACTGTTGATGGATATAAAACGCATCATAAATAAAGAAAATAAATAAAAAAAAGAAGACTACAGTCTAACTTGTGTTAAGCAGCCACCCTTTTAAGCAGACAACCTGCCTTAAACAGCCACTACAGAAAGTCCCATTGTTAAATTTATAGTGTACATCAATTTGTGTTAAGCAGCCAACCTGTCTTAAGTAGCCAATTTACTCTGTCCCATAGGCTGACCTCTTAACACAAGTTTGACTGTATTCAAATGGTTATAACTTGAATTTTTTACATTGCATTAAGAATAATTTAGTTACTTGGAGTTTCCCAGTTATCATAATCAAAGGAAGTCCTGAAGCTTAACCCTTAATCTATATAAAATTTGTGACAGGTCCAGATTAAAAGCAATAAGCAATGGGTAGTCTTATAAATTGGGCGTCCCCAAATACCTCTGCTTGTTTGAATGTCCATTGCAAGAGACTTCAGAGTTTGAGCCTAGTACTGGTGAATTCAGGAAGGCCACAACAGAAATTAGATATAGTTAAAAGCATTCTAGCGCTTAGAAAAACTACAAAACTAAGTAATATGAGTTATCAATTCTGAAAGAATATGTTGAATCATAGCAAAAAATCACAGAATCATGACAATATAACGCCTGCACTATTTATTATCTATTTCTCAAAGTGCCATTTTGACAAATGAGGTGCCCACCTTTTTAACTTCATTGTTTACATTAGAGTAACATCTAAAATAGCAAGGAGCGCTGAGATTAATGAGTGTCCATCACCTGGTTAGAAAAATCATGAGAAACACACAAAAATACTGTCATTTATCGAGTCTTAACAACGTGAACATTCGAAATGGAGAATTTCTTGGGTTTTATTGGTTCCCAACACGCCTCGGCTGACCTAGTTTTATCGCTAATTATAAACAAACTTTATAATATTCACTCTTTTCAAAGCATCATGTGAACATGTTACTGTCTCAATTCCTTTGTAAAAGGGATTTTAAAGTACTTATAAGTTAATTTTCTAGAAAATTATTTCTAGAACTTTCACAATTTAAGTCTAAAGGAGCACAAGTATGGCTTTAACACCGTGTCAAACCTCATATAAACAAAGAAAGACTTCTAGAGCATTCGACAGTAGATGTGTCATCAGAGGACTAAGGTCATTAGCCCCTGCTAAAGATTCAAGAACTTATTCGTGAACTTGATGAACTTTTATGGACATTAGATTGCCATTCATGAACACAAATTTGTTCTTAACATTTTCATGAAATTCAAGAACATGTTTATGAACATCAAGAACAGGTCCATGAATGTATTCATGAATCTGTACTTGATGTTCATGAACATGTTCTTGAATTAAATGAAAAAGTTATGTTTTCATAAATGTCACTCAACATTCATGAATGTTCATTAAGTTCATGAATAAGTACTTGAAACTTTAGCAGGGGAAGATTAGGGCTCTATCAAGCTGTGGAATCATCAGCATTCATTTTACCAGCTGAGAGACTAAAGGGCTGGGAATCACGTGATCAGAAATGATAAAGACCGTGGAAAAAAATGGAGACTTTCGTCGCTTCGACTTCTTCAAACAGGTGAGTATCCTTTCATATAGCGATTTTCAATCCGATTTTCTCCGCCGCTTGGTGTAATGGTGCCAGATAAATGGTTTCTTCAAACACTAGGAAAAGTGTTCGAACCGCACCGTTGTGGAACCTATCCAACTGCGATTGGTGAGGTTCAAACACTGTTTCCGAGTGTTTGGAGAAACCGTTTTTTGGCCCCATAAAACCAAGCGGTTGAACAAATCCGATTGTTAGGCGAGTACTTTGGGCTACATTTCATGCACGAAATCACTATATGAAAGGATACTCTCCAATTTGAAGAAGTCGAAGCAACGAAAGTCTCCATTTTTTTCCCACAGTCTTTATCATTTCTGATCACGTGATTCCCAGCCCTGGACTTCATCATTTGTAAATCCACATCTACAGCCCTCAGAATTCAACACCACATGTACATTATGTGCTCTTCAGAACTCTAACCATTCAGACACAAAGAAGTGCAGAAGACTAAATAAGGATACCGGTACTTCAACAATCAACATAAGTTGAAATTGTTCGTAACATGGAACTTTTCCTTTCTGTCATAATGGTCTTTTCTACATTTAACACAAATTTAAAACTTTTTGAACAAAATACTCTATAACTCTTAAATTGTCTGCTTTGGCTTTTGATTCAGACGAGTCATAAGGTCTTGAGTAAAAGGGGAGATAAAAATTGTTTTAGCTGTGGTGTTCAGACTCAATCAAATTCCCAGCTGATGTCATCAAAAGTGTTATGTTGGAATTCTCTTTATATTGTGAAACATTATATTTTTGTTTTGCTCAATGCAAATCAAGGGTTCAGTGCAATACTATAGTAAGTGCTTCATGTTTATGAAGCGCTTACTATAGTCTTGCACTTAACCCTCGAAACCCGTCACATGAAAATATCACATGCAAAGGAGAATGTACACAGAATGCACAAATTTTCCCTTTGTCACATTTGTGATCACTATAGTAAGTGCTTCATGTTTATGAAGCGCTTACTATAGTCTTGCACTTAACCCTCGAAACCCGTCACATGAAAATATCACATGCAAAGGAGAATGTACACAGAATGCACAAATTTTCCCTTTGTCACATTTGTGATTTTTCCCCTTAATCCTTTAAAACTCACGAGCCTGCACTTAGCAGAAGATTTAAGAAAACACTAAGAAAAGGAGATAAAGCATGTACAAGCAATTTCTCCTTTAGTCACATGGTACCTACCTTAACCCTTTACCAAACGCCAAATTTTCGACTGTCTCAAATTGAAAGAGTTTGCAGATGACATTTCAAAATGTGATGACATTGGAAATTTACGGTCTGATAGGGAAGAAAGCATTGTTGGAAAAGGAAAAATTGCTCATTATGAGCAATTTCTCCTTTTCCCACAATGTTTTCCAGAGTCGTCGGCAACAAAATGGTTAGATGTCGTTATTGTTTGGAAATTGGTTAAATCACTAAGAAAACAAAAATTTTCAAACCTCAAAATTTGCTGTTGTTTTCAGTTAAGCTTTAGTCTTCTTCCATCCATAACAAGCAAAGTAAAGCAATAAAACTAAAATATCGTTGATGGAATGTAAAACCCTAACCAACTTATTATGTCCTCCACCCCTTTCTGTGTGACCCAGCTTCTGTCTCCACTGCCAGACATGCGCATGGCATCATGTTAGTTTATGGGATTCATTGTTTGATGTCGACTTTTATTTGCACCTGTTTTTGGTATTGGATTATAGAGAGCATGATGTTATCTCTAAATTCTCATCTCCAAATAGAAAACTTTCATTTCTTTCAGATAAAAAAGATTAAATGGGATTAAAAGATTTGGCGTTCACTTAAGAAGTATTTTTCAATTTATCCTCCCCCAAAAAAGACATTTATCTTAAAAGATGTCTGTTATAAGACGTAACGCGGTACTAAAAGGTACTTGTTCATAGAAGAGAAAAGTTGATTGTTGAAATGAAATGTTTAAAAAACAATACAGTTTTTGAATTGACAACATTTTGAAGAACTTTGGAAAAGGAGTTTTTGCATTACTCGAGCAAAACTCTTCTTTTGTATGAATGGTTAATGTGTTAATAATTCACTATTCATTTACACACCTTTTTCGATTGTACTTTTTAGCACCTTGATGAAAAAACAATTAATATTGAAATCTGGGAATGATTTCAAAAGTAGAAAATATATACGGGAATTACATTGGTGTTTATTTGTGTGTGTGTTTATGTTGATTAATTAGTTTTATTCTGTAAGGTACCTCATGTACTGATTTAGAATGGTGCCCGGGGACAGGGGACTGTAATCCATTGAAACCCATTTTTCTTATTTCAACCCTTTGCCAAACGCCAAATTTTCGACTGTCCCAAATCAAAAGAGTTTGCAGACGACATTTCAAAATGTGATGAAATTGAAGATTAATCTTCTAATAGGCCAGAAAACATTGTGGGAAAAGGAGAAATTGCTCGTTAAGAGCAATTTCTCCTGTTCCCACAATGTTTTCAAGAGTCGTCTGCAACAAACTGGTCAAATGTCGTCAGTGTTTTGTAATGGGTTAGATAAATAATAAGGGGAATTATGAGTATCAATTTTAATAACAATAAAGAGATGATTAGACATCGGATAAAGCTCTATACTTTGCATTGTACACACACAAAATCATGAAATTTGCAGTATATAGAAGATATCATGAAATTATAACACACAGCAACCTCATTAAAAGTAATTGGAGAAATATGAAAATGACTGTTTTATGGTATGAGCAAGCAAGAGAGAAAATTAGTTTAAGAGAATTTTTTCAGACTTTTTTCATGGCAGTCTAAGAGTCATCTGCAGTTTTGAAGTAACTGCCTTATCCCTTACTGTGCAGTGTTTAAGTAGATTGGCAACTGGCCTGTGATCTAAACCTGTTGCTACTCTGAGTATATTTCCTCTTTGAAATTAAGCAGATATTTAAGGTTTTGGAAAGCAGACACAAAAACCTATTTCTAGAAAATTACCCAGCATTCTAAGGGTGTATCTAACTTATATTAGCTTTTAATCATGTATTCTTTCTTTCTTCAGTTTTAAGCGTCATCTGCAGCTTCAATGTAATTCTTAATCCTTGTCAGACTCTCAATTGCTAACAATTTTGCATTTCTCTCTTCAGGTTGGGTTGTACAACTTTCGTCCGTCTGTCCGTCCTGTGCCGTTAGAGGTTCATATACAGGGTTTTCCAGGGCAACATTTCTGTCCACGCATGGCTACAATGAATAAACCAGTTTTTCAGTGTAAGGGCATTATAATTGTTATTGTTATTACAATATTTTACTTTAACCCATTACCAAACAATAATGAAATTTGACCAGTTTCCTGCAGATCACTATGGAAAACATTATGGGAAAAGGAGAAACTGCTCCTTTTGAGCAATTTCTCCTTTTCCCATAATGTTTTCAATCAAAAAATTGTTTTTAAATTCATCACATGTGGAAATGTCATCTGCAAACTCTTTCAATTTGGGACAGTTGGACAGGTGTTTGGTAAAGGGTTACGTATTATAAAATTAATGTTATCATCATTATCATCATGTCTCCAAAGTGGTGGGGTGATACATTGATTTACTCTTGTCTGTTCGTCTGTCTGTTTGTCTTTCACAAAAAAAAGCCTGCATCCTCGTAATGATCCCGTCCAATTTTTATGTAGAATGATAACTCTCTCATGTTTGATCATCGGCAAGATTTTCTTAGAAGTTGCGGAGTTATGACCCTTGATTAATAAACATCTTTTTCTCATCCAATCTTAACCAAACTTTATAAAGCCTTTTATTTGTCATGGTATCCCAGTCAAACTTTTAATTCAAGCAAAATTGCAAAAAAAAATTATGCAGTTATGGCCCTTGAATTGTGAAATGATGGAATATTTTTTTGCTTGTCTGCTCTCTGAATAAAGAATATCCTCAGGACGGTGAAATAAATTGTCTGTATTGTCAAGCTTGTCTTCTGCAAGCCGAAATGGACAAGTAAAGTTTTACTGTTATTTACTATATAACTATTATATGGACAAGTATAGAAAAAGATTTGGCATTGCGGACAAGTAATCAAAATTACATTTCGCCACCCCTGGTTCCATTGAATCCTTACCATAACAGTCCTTCATTGAGAGAAGATTGAATATAGAGTAATATCTGTCTGTCTGGAATAGTTAACCCTTTACCAAACTACTTTCCCAAATTGACGACATTCCAAAATATGATGAAATTGAAAAATAATCCTCTGATAGGTAGTTATTATTGTGGGATAATTAGAAATAGCTCGTTAAGAGCAATTTCTCCTTTCCATACAATATTTTCCAGAGTCAACTGTAACAAACTGGTCAAATGTCATTAATTGTTTGGTAATGGGTTAATGGGCTCTAGGATTCAATTCATTCATTCATGGTGGTATCCGACAAAGATTTAAAAGGGCATAGCATCAGACACATTTATTCCAAAAAATGTTTGTTGTGGGGTAATCACTGTCATTAGAACATACAGTAAAAATAAAGCATTTTGACATATGGGAGAAATAAATGAGAATTGCTAGACATAAAGCAATAATGGCTCTTTTAACTCCTTACCACCTACAGACGATTTTTTTTTAGCTCACCTGAGCACGTAGTGCTCAAGGTGAGCTTTTGTGATACCGAGATGTCCGTCGTCCGTGCGTGTGTCAACAATTGCTTGTGAACACTCTAGAGGCTACATTTATGATCCAATTTTTATCAAAATTGGTCAGAATGATTGTCTCAATAAAATCTTGGCCAAGTTCGAAACTGGGTCATGTGGGGTCAAAAACTAGGTCACTAGGTCAAATAATTTAAAAAGTTTGTGAACACTCTAGAGGCCACATTTTTGGTCCAATTTTGATGAAAGTTGGTCAGAATGATTGTCTCAATAAAATCTTGGCCAAGTTCGAAACTGGGTCATTTGGGGTCAAAAACTAGGTCACTAGGTCAAATAATTTAAGAAGTTTGTGAACACTCTAGAGGCCACATTTATAGTCCAATTTTGATGAAAGTTGGTCAGAATGATTGTCTCAATAAAATCTTGGCCAAGTTCGAAACTGGGTCATGTGGGGTCAATAACTAGGTCACTAGGTCAAATAATTTAAAAAGCTTGTGAACACTCTAGAGACCACAATTATGGTCAATTTTTATCAAAATTGGTCAGAATGATTGTCTCAATAAAATCTTGGCCAAGTTCGAAACTGGGTCATGTGGGGTCAAAAACTAGGTCACTAGGTCAAATAATTTAAAAAGTTTGTGAACACTCTAGAGGCCACATTTATGTTCCAATTTTGATGAAAGTTCATCAGAATGATGGTCTTAATGAAATCTTGGCCAAGTTTTAAACTGGTTCACGTGGGGTCAAAAACTAGGTCACTAGGTCAAATAATTTAAAAAGCTTGTGAACACTCTAGAGGCCACATTTATGGTCCAATTTTGATGAAAGTTGGTCAGAATGATTGTCTCAATAAAAATGTTGGCCAAGTTTGAAACTGGGTCATGTGGGGTCAATAACTAGGTCACTAGGTCATATAATTTAAAAAGCTTGTGAACACTCTAGAGACCACAATTATGGTCCAATTTTTATCAAAGTTGGTCAGAATGATTGTCTCAATGAAATCTTGGCCAAGTTCAAGACTCGGTCATGTGGGGTAAAAAACTAGGTCACTAGGTCAAATAATTTAAAAAGCTTGTGAACACTCTAGAGGCCACATTTATGGTCCAAATTTGATGAAAGTTGGTCAGAATGATTGTCTCAATTGAAATCTTGGCCAAGTTTGAAACCGGGTCATGTGAGGTCAAAAACTAGATCACTAGGTCAAATATTTGAAAAACCTTGTGAACACTCTAGCAGCTATATTTATGGTCCAATTTTGATGAAAGTTGGTCAGAAGGATTGCCAAAATGAAATCTTGGCCATGTTTGAAAGTGGGTCATGTGGGGTCAAAAACTAGGTCACTAGGTCAAATAATTTAAAAAGCTTGTGAACACTCTAGAGGCCACATTTATGGTCCAATTTTGATGAAAGTTGGCCAGAATGATTGGATTATTTACCATAAGCTTGACTGTCTTAAAATTTTCCAAATTTATTTACTGTTGAAAACCAATAAACGACTTTGAGATACATTTTCCAATTGTTATTATTTTAATTTGCCCAACCAATTGTTACTGTCCCTGCTTTCACAAACCTAAATTTCCTTCATCTTAATTCTCTTTGTCTTGGTGAACATTAACTCAAGAAGACAAATACAATACACATAAAAAAATGTTAACAAGCAAGAGCATTGGCTTAGAGTATTCAATGCAATTAGCACTTAGAAGAGTTTGAAACATACCAACCACTCTGTCTTAAATATACCTCTTTTTCAAACAGAACTCAGGTGAGCGATAAAGGGCCATTATGGCCCTCTTGTTTACTTGAAGCAGACGGACGTCTGTAGAAAAACTATGTTGATATGTGAAAAAACCTTTTAGTTCTGTTGTTGTGATATAAGAATAGATTGAAAAATTATTGTTGCAAAAGGAGGAATTGCTTGTGACAAGCAATTCCTCCTTTTGCCACAATGCTTTTTGAAAGAAGTCTGCTGCAAGACAAGAAAACATGGCGTAATGTGTTAACCCCCATCGTTCATACATACATGAGATTTAAAGCTTTTATCAGAAGATTTCAGACACTTATGTCGCCATGGAAATAAGGTAGCCCTGGATTTATGAAAAAATTGATGATTTGGACCTGCCCCTTTCTTAATTGAAAAGATTTCATTCTATCTAGTCTAAACCCTATCAAATTCTTTGTATCTAAGTTATTACGGAAAGTTTACAAGAGTGCTCTCTACTTCAGACTAAAAGGAGATACAACATTTATCTGGGTAGAGATAAATGGGTGAAGGTTTCATGGTTATGGGTCTGTATTGTGACTGATGGGGGAAATTTCCATCCCTCTCCTTAATAGGGCCGGCTGGGAAAGACATTTCCCCATTACGTCATATACATTGTATACTCATTCTTATGCCCCTGTTGCAGGAATAATTTGGACAAAAGAAAAAATTGCACATTATGATCCTGATAAATCCTGGTTGTGATATTTGCCATAATGAATTTTCATTTTGGATTGTTGGCGGGTTGACTTAACAGATAATATTAAGCACATTCGGTCCAATACATAAAGATGTTTGTTAGATTGCGAGAAATCAAAGAGATTTAATTTGTAAAGTAAGAACATTTTAAAGATTTGCTTCCCTCACAGACACAACACGATTTTTAAATATTAAACAACGTTTTTTGTCATATTGGGAATTATCAAATAGGAGTCTTAAAAAGTTAAAATACGAACAGACTTCAAATCCTGTTTACCTTATTTCAATTGGATGTTTCTAAAATAATTATTGAAACTAAGAATACAGAAACAAAATTAACTTAGTATTTGATATTATCTTATTCCTTTCCCAAACAATAATGTCATTTGACTACTGTGTTGCAGACGACTTTTGAAAACATTGTGGGATAAAGAGAAATTGCTCGCAACAAACAATTTTCCTTTTTCCACAGGGTTTTCGGCCCTTTTTGAAGAATATTTTTCAAATTCATCACATTTTGAAATGTCGCCTGCAAACTCTTTCAATTTGGGACATTCAAAAATTTGTTGTTTGGGAAAGGGTTAAATAAAAGCTTTATTTTGATATTGGTTTGTCACATAATTCATAGTGTATGATTAGATGCATTCAAGAAGGGGGGAGGTATTGAAGGGTTACAACAGTAACATTATAAGACGGGGTTCCATGACCGTCTTAGTCCTCTTCTATATATGTCTCATTCTTGCCTGTCAGCAATTCGGTTAAAACCTCATAAAGTGTCTTTCTGCCATATTTCTTTCATGACTAATCCATTTCAAAGTGTTTTAAGAGAGGCTTTGAACAAAAATATTACATTCTGGGGACACGTAAAATATAGGACTGTTCGTAAATTATCTGAATTAAGGAAATTTATAACCCCAGGAATATGGGATTAGGTCTAGGGGATTTTTTCTGTTCCAAGTAATTACACACCTAGCCCTCAAAATGTCGAAAGGTACTAATAAACCTCTATAATTAATCATAAGCTTGTGACATAATTCTTTTTTTACAAATGCTGTACAGTAAATGGTTTGAAATTAGATTATGCTCCTTTTGTATCGTCAAAAATATTGTTTGTAATTGCTCATATGATTCTTTTTTATTACTTTATGAGAGTTGTCTTTTGCTTGTGATTTTTTTTTCCATTTTCTAACATCTTCATTAAAACTTATTAATCAATTTGAATGTTTCTCATATAAAGCTAAAGGTTTTCTTAATTATAGTGTCAACCCTGGTGAAAGGGCCAGCCAGTTTGGCTTATAAGACACTTTTCGCTGATTATACCAAGTACCTCCCAACTTTTATCACTATGCCAGGCGCCAAGCAGATATAAGTCGGTTAGCATTAACTGAACAAGTTCAGAGCTCACAAACTGCCCATTTAGGGGCAAGTCCTATGAGAAACAATTTCTGGACAAAAACCTCTGCTGGGGTTCGAGCCTTCAACCTCCCGATCTCAAGGCGGATGTCTTAACCACTAGGCCACCTCAGAGTACTGGCAGAATTTTAAAAATATGTTGTCATGGCAAAGGAATTTAGTTTTTTGTAGTATTATTTGAGAAACATACACCACTATGACAAAAGGATAAATTGCGAGAGATATTTTTTTCTTGTCGATTTTTGTTGTCTTTTATCATCAGTATTAGCCATGGACACATGATTCATTATCAAGTAATTGGTTAGGCTCCACGCTTTACTTTAATGACTATTGGCAGGATCAGGCTAATTCCTTGTTTGAGAAGTTTTAAATTGACAATCAAGATTGCTGTTGAGGGCAGCACTTATTTTCCTTCTTTGTTGTGTAATAAAGCTTTGTTGAAACAGTACATAATACACATAATCTGTTAAAGTAAAATATTTAGTCTAAGCATTTTAAGGATTATATACCATTTTCATGTCTTACATCAAGCATACAGTGTCAAACTTGTAAAATAGAAATGAAAAAATATGTCACTAGATAAAAGCATTTGAAACCTTGTGAAAAAGTTTAAAAATGTTTCTAACTTATTCTTCTTGTATGTTGTAATCTCATGTGAGCGATTGTAGGGCCATCGATCATGGCCCTCTTGTTGTTTAAAAAGTTCTCTTCCAATCTTTTCCAAACTTAAGGAAAATATTTTTGACAGGTTTCTTGATATCTAGCAAGATCCTCCCAAGAATTTTAGAGTAACTGTCCATGAACAATAAAAAAATGGATATTTTGGGCTTTTATGCTTTCTAATACAAAAATACCTCTCATCTGATTCTTATGAAACTTATGAAAATACTGACTGCCGATTATTTCACTCAAGTTCAATAGCCATCAGGATCACCCTTAGAATGCGGGGACGGGTAATTCTAACAATGGATTTTTGTGTCGCCTGGTATCCAAAACCTTAAATATCTGCTTAATTTTGATGAGGAAAGATACTCAGAGTAGCAAACATGTTAGATCACAAGCCAGCCGCCAATTTACCTGGCGGCTGGTCTGAATCTAACCTGTTTGCATAAGCACAAAGTTGGTTCCAGCACTTTAAGGGTTAAAGTTACTACTCTTGCATGATGCAAGGTTTGTCCCAAAGAGGATGGAATATGTCGTGTTTTTTTTTCACCTTCGGTTTCCTTTCTTCCCCCTTACAGCTATCAAGTCCCATTCTCCAAGTAAACCGGTTCTCGTGTTTGTCTCATCAAGACGACAGACCCGGCTAACAGCCCTCGATCTGATTGCCTTCCTTGCTGGAGAAGACAACCCAAAAGAATGGCTTCATATGGAAGAAATGGAGGTAAGTCAAAGTAGAATAGTTTATTGCATGTATTATCCTGCACCACTGCACTTCTTAGTCCTCTTACAACAATGTTAAATTCTCAAATACAGTTGTATGTGTCTAATATTAATTAGGGAATGTTGGCATTATTAGAATGATTGTGTGAATGACAAAGTGAAATTGTTTGTATTAGTATCTTTTTGTTTTTCTAGCAATAGTTTGTATTACCTTCTAAGAGAATACCTTTCTGTATCATTGAAATATCCACTTATGTTTGCGAATGGACACAATTTTGGCAATTTGAAAAGTTGCTGTTTTAGATTATGTCTTTTCCTTGTTATCAAATACTAACTGTAGATCATATGAAAATGGCAATGACCTCTATGAATAACTACAAGATAAATGGAACAAGGGCAAATAATTGAACATCAGTTTAAGAACGCAGGCAAGTCCTGGATAACTGATGAAGGTATGTTTGAAAATTTACGTGTTTATGAACAAAGTAGCAAATTGTTACCCTCTCTCTGATGATATTGATTGAAAACAAATGAGGAAAACTTTTCTGTTTTCATAAAGGTGCAAAAGACATAAACCTTATCACTGGTGTATGAAACTGTTAGCATTTCATACATTGTGATAAGGCTGTTGTTTTCATACCTCTATGAAAATATCAACGTTTTCTTACCTTAAGTAAGAGCACTTTATTTACAAAATAGAGATAGTCCTTGGTAGTGAGCTGTAACAGATGCCATATAATAATTATAAGATTAGATCGAAAATTTAGATCAACATTGTTAACATCTTCCACCATACAATTACTTTCCTCCATTTAGTGTTGGAATAATATGGGCTTGTAGTACTTGTTCAGATGTACTTGTACAGATGAGGGGAAGTGTTTCAGCAGAATTGAAGAAGATTGATAGTTTGAGCAATATCTTGACAGAGTGATGCAGAATCTATTTCCATCTTTTATAAGATGGATAGTACAGTATACAGTATTACTGTATAAAGTGAATTCAATACTGTTGATGCAAAATAAACCTTCAAAACCCCCAAAACTTTTCTCTAAACATACAATGAGATTAATGTAGAAAAAACTAAAAATAAAATACTCTAAACCCATTACCAAGCAAAACCGACATTTTACCATTTTGTTGCAGACGACTCTGGAAAAATGGTGGTAAAAAGAGAAATCGCTTGTTAAGACAATGTTTTTACCCTTACAAAAGATTATTTTTTCGATTTCAACACTTTATGAAATGCCGTCTGCAAATTCTTTCAATTTGGGCCAGTCGAAGACTTGGTGCTTGTAAAGGTTTAAACTGTTTAGTGTTTGGTATTCTGTAGCAGAATGAACCACAAAAAGTCCTGGGACTAATAGAGTAACTATTACATCGGATCCAATCTCTCTTCCCTGCAATGCATTTTGGGTAACGGTTTCTAGGTGGGAGGCTGTTCAATGATTGTATATCATTAATGCAGACAGTGACAAATGTGCTCTGACTGTTTGCAGCTTATTCTATTAACTGGGTGCTGACCCCAATTTTCTGGAACAACTTTTCATTTTGCAAGCTCTGCAATTTTCGCCCAAAATACGTAAGTTAATCAATGCTATGAATATTCCTTGTCGGGAAGATGGTTAGAGAATCCTTGGTCAGAATCCCAGATGAGGATGGCTTTATTTCAAACGACAGCTTTCTAGGTCTTTACCCCCTTTACGTTGTATGGAGTTTATTTGCAACACATGTCCTTGTGATTGAAAACTGTCGTCTGCAAATATTGGCCCTTTCAAATTCGACTTATATGGAATGAATTATATTGTAATAGGATACCTTAAACCCTCTGGTCTTTGATGATCCATTAATAAGGATGATCCAATAAAAGTTAAATGATACATAGAGAAAGAATTTGTCTTATTCCTGCAGTAATCTAAAGCCTACACTGTTATGATTTTTAAACAATAAACCACATTTTGTAAATACTCGTTTGAATCTTGTACACTTCAAGTTATTTGTTTACTCTTTTCAATCTGAATGATTTAAGATATGTTTCTTTACAAGCTAAAATCATGGTTTTCACATCACGTCATACACCAGATTTGATGATGTCCATTCCTATTTAAGATCACTTATATCACTTGTTTGTTATAGTTTACAAAGACAAATTTAGGTTTGCTGATAAACACCTCTCTTATAAAGTTTGTCAATAAAGATAAATATCCACTTGTCATTCTCATGAACACAAACAGTTAAATTAAACTTGTTTTTGTTTTATAAACAGTTATTTTTTCCCTAACTAAAAACCCATTAACTGGGAAGTGGACATCAAACTTTAAGCTTCATCAAGGATTCCCTTTTTTCATGGAGATTTCTTAAGATGTATGCAGCAGATACAGTAAAAGAGGGTTGTGCATGGCCAAGTGGTGAAGATGGTTGTCTTAGAATTTGGGGCTACCTGATGCCTCTGGTTTCGTGGAAGTGTCCTTTGTTAAGACAGTTCACAGCCCTAGCCTAGTACTAGAGAATCCAAAAAAAGTTGTAAAATAACTGAATAAATGTTGACATAACATTAAACCCCATAGGAATAAACAAATATGCAGAAAAGTAATCTACAGGTGAAAGGAATAACAGTTTATGACAGCTGATTCCCAAACGTGAGGCCCAAATCATTTTATCCAAATTCAAAACTAATTTTAGTCATGTAAATTTCGTCATCAGCAGATGCTTTAAAACTATAATTAATCCCACTTAGATAAATAATAATGATATAATCAATAAAGTAGAATAAGATGTTTACCCATTTCGATAAGAGAACTTTTGTCATTGAACCACTTATGCTTGGTTGTTGACAGTTTGAGTGTTTTATTTATGCTTTGCACAAACAAGGTTCTTGAAAAAGAAACCCCTTTTAGGCTTGTCAATTTTCATTGCCCTCAAATCTTGCTCTTTTTTTAATTACCCATCCCAGTATATCTTATTGAGAGAGTTTAGTGCAATTGCATCTTGTGAATGCTACAAAGAAGAATTGTTACAAGCCTTCTATTCTTGTTTTATCATTATCTTTTGGTTTTTATTGCTCATATTTGTTAAGCCAGGTCTTTTTTTTTTTATCAGATTCTATGAACCTTCTTATCAATAGTTTCTATGAGAAGGGCATTATCTGGGTGACTTCACATGAAACAGTTGTATATTTAATGTATCATGCCAATTTAATGTAAGGGAAGGTTGATAAATTGCCTTACAACATGACATTTTAAGTGGAATTAACATAAGTTGTTATTTTATCTCTGATGTGTTACTTAATGATTAGTTGTTCACAAGTACATTTAATGTACAATTATAGCTGTTTACATGACACACGCCTCCGCATTTATACTATGGTTAATAAAGATTGAAGAAGCATATTCCCAATGCATTACTTCATTTTAATTACATGAAAATCTCTCTGAAGCGTGCCAATCGTCAGTTGTCAACTTTTTCTTATACAACATGGGTTGTCGTTTTCTAAAGTTTGAATGGTTCCAGTCTTACCAGAATTTTTTTTTTATTTTTATGATTTTCTTTTTTAGAAATCTTCTTGTCTACTACACTGCGTTAAGCTTTCATAGTTGTATGCAGCAGCATCTAAAGTAAAAGCTTATGAGGCAGTGCTAACTCGTTTCTGACCAAACCATGTATATAAAACCATATAAAAATAAGACAAATCTCATGTAGGCCCTTATAGGTCCATTGACATGATCCAAGGGGTTGCAAGTTATAGGTCCATTGACATGATCCAAGGGGTTGCAAGTTATAGGTCCATTGACATGATCCAAGGGGTTGCAAGTTATAGGTCCATTGACATGATCCAAGGGGTTGCAAGTTATAGGTCCATTGACATGATCCAAGGGGTTGCAAGTTATAGGTCCATTGACATGATCCAAGGGGTTGCAAGTTATAGGTCCATTGACATGATCCAAGGGGTTGCAAGTTATAGGTCCATTGACATGATCCAAGGGGTTGCAAGTTATAGGTCCATTGACATGATCCAAGGGGTTGCAAGTTATAGGTCCATTGACATGATCCAAGGGGTTGCAAGTTATAGGTCCATTGACATGATCCAAGGGGTTGCAAGTTATAGGTCCATTGACATGATCCAAGGGGTTGCAAGTTATAGGTCCATTGACATGATCCAAGGGGTTGCAAGTTATAGGTCCATTGACATGATCCAAGGGGTTGCAAGTTATAGGTCCATTGACATGATCCAAGGGTTGCAGTTATAGGTCCATTGACATGATCCAAGGGGTTGCAAGTTATAGGTCCATTGACATGATCCAAGGGGTTGCAAGTTATAGGTCCATTGACATGATCCAAGGGGTTGCAAGTTATAGGTCCATTGACATGATCCAAGGGGTTGCAAGTTATAGGTCCATTGACATGATCCAAGGGGTTGCAAGTTATAGGTCCATTTGAAGTTATAGGTCCATTGACATGATCAAGGGGTTGCAAGTTATAGGTCCATTGACATGATCCAAGGGGTTGCAAGTTATAGGTCCATTGACATGATCCAAGGGGTTGCAAGTTATAGGTCCATTGGCATGATCCAAGGGGTTGCAAGTTATAGGTCCATTGACATGATCCAAGGGGCTGCAAGTTATAGGTCCATTGGCATGATCCAAGGGGTTGCAAGTCATAGGTCCATTGACATGATCCAAGGGGTTACAAGTCATAGGTACCTTGGCATGATCCAAGGGGTTGCAAGTTATAGGTCCCTTGGCATGATCCAACAAAGATTGTTTTAAAATTATTTCCCTATGACAAAATTGGTCCTGTTACAGGGTTCACCTGTTTCAAATGGACCTGCACAGGGGAAATCATAAAGGACCAAATCTTTCATAGTAAGAACGTAGAATCATCAATAAGTCATCTACATTGAAGATTTTTAAGAAGAATAATCAGTGGGTCAAAATATATGACCCCTAGAAGTCATGTACCTGCTGGTGCTGTTGGATATAATCTTAGGTGAGCGATATTGGACCTTCATGACCCTCTTGTTTTATTTAAAAGTCATTTTACATGGTTTCACATTACTTTGGCAGATATTCTCATCCTCAATGAAGTGTATTTGAAGTATTTGATTGACATATGACAAGAATCATGAATACTCAAATTTAGCTTACAATTTAGAGAACAAGGATTATCATTCTTGAAGAGAATATTAAGCTAGCAATTGAAATAAAGTTGCCTCACTTTTAATCTCTAACTAGGAACTTGAAATGCCTCTCCAGGTAATATAAATGTCATACCTTTCTACTTAATGTCATCAATATTTTTGTTTCTTATAACAGGAACAAAGAGGTCAAAGATAGTTTCTTTTTTATTGTATTTTGCTTAGTGCACAGCAACAACCTTCATGTTGCCCTATCAAATGCCCTGATATTTACCATTGCGCCCTAATATTTGTTCTATTTTTTAATCCAAATACCATTGCGCCCTAATATTTGTTCTATTTTTTAATCCAAATACCATTGCGCCCTAATATTTGTTCTATTTTTAAATCCAAATACCATTGTGCCCTAATATTTGTTCTATTTTAATTCCAATTAACATGTTAATTGGATTAAAAAATGACAGATTTAAGGGCACATTTCTGATCATCAAAAGTTATTAATTTGGCATTTTTTTATTATGATGAATGCCATTTGAAGAAGTCTCAAAGTATTGAATTTTGTCAAGATTTAAATAGTCATTAATAATGAAGGTTTTTCATGGAAATGTTTGTTGCCCTTTAATGTTGCCTGCTGCAATTCACTCGAAGCAGAGAAAAAGTTACTATCAGTCGCATTCAAAGTTACTGTTTTTTGCAATTGTGAAATAAATCATCCTCTGTAAGTAATTCCACCAACTGTACTGATAATTTCTAGAGATCAAAATGTCGTATAAGTGCAATGTGTCTACCAATGAATCATCTTAGCTTTTCCTAGAGGTTATTGCCATTTTGTACCATTGATTTTCAGTCAGAGTTGATAACATTAGTGTTTTTGTATAGGAGTTAATTATTATGACACAATATCTTTTTCATCATTGCAGATGTTTCCCCAAAATATCAGAGTTTTAATTACTTCTGACTTAATTTAGATCAATATATACATTTAGCCAATGAACTAAGTATGTACACTTATCATTTGGCAAAAATTGCTTTAATTGTAACTTCTTTTTTATGAGATGATTATAAAGACATCAAAGCATGAAAGTTAGTTGTTGAATACATGTATTTATGATTTTTCTATTTTACATCATTTAGAAATATGTTTCTTCATTCAAACTGACCAGTAATCCTTAATAAGAAATCGCCATCACCATCAACATTTTATGAACCTTTTTGAAAAGTTATATAAAACATTGCAGACATTTCATAATGATAATCTTATTAGTTTGTAAGTTGTGTCCCCTTCAGTTGACAATTTCTTTATTTTACTATATTGAATCATTTTGCAGAAGGCAACTTTTTACAGACGGCAGTTAAACTGAAAATAGGATAAAAATGTATCACCCTAATAAAAGTAGAATTAGATAAGCATGATGGAGATATAGCTCACATGTGCAATGACTACCTTTTCCACCAATATTTTGAAAGTTATTAGCAGCACTCATATCTGAAATTCAAAGGTTGTTTGAATAAAGGTGCTTGTTTACAGATGTGAGGAAATTTAGAAGTAAAAAAATCAATATCTTTAAAATTGAACAACAGCTGTACTGTTTTATGATATGCAGTAAAAAATAGTCATTGAAAGCAGAATTTGATTGTTTTTATTTCTTCGAAGTAATTAGTGAATTTACATGTATTTTAATCCAAAAGTGGGACATCCCTTTTGAGATCTACCGCGTATGAACAGTACATACTTAGATAGGTTGATGCTTCCTGAATTAATTATGATTTCAATAGGTACTTTTAATTCGCCATCAAACAACAACTCAAAAACTGTAATTCAAAGACATTTCACTTTGACTTTCAAATCTTCCCTTCTGTGGACAAGCAGCTTTAAAAGTAAAAGTAGAAAAAGGTGGACCATTTAACATCTTTTTTTGCTGTGATCATTAACCCTTAGAATGCTGGGCAATTTTCTAAAAAATAATTTTATGTGTCTTCTGATTTTCACAGCCTTCAATATCTGCTTAATTTCGTTAAGGGAACAAACCCAGAGTAGCAAACAGGTTAGATCACAGGCCAGCCGCAAATTTTCTTGGCGGCTGACCTTGATCTAACCTGTTTGCATAAACATGAAGTTGGTTTCAGCATTATAGGGGTTAAGGTAATAGATTTAAGACCCTGAAGGCACCAATAACCCTTTCTCTTACATTAAACCCTCACCTGCATCAGACGACTCTAAAAACCAATTTGACAGAAAGAGAAATTGCTCGATTGAGCAATTTCTCATTCTGTCAAATTGGTTTTTAACCATCACCACAAGTATAATTACATTATTGTCTCTTCCTTTATGCATTTTTTTTCTTTTTTCTTAATTTGTTTAGCGTCTTGGAGACACATTTCCAATGATGTGTTACTATGTGCAATATTGATAAGCGTAATATTGATAAAGGAGGGATGTTGTTTTGAACTTATGCGAATTTTTAGCATAAACTATTTAGTAAAACGGCTCCCTTCTATGAACATATTTTGGTGACACTTTTGATTTTAAACCAACCGTTACTAGACATTATTGGTTGGGATAACAAGCATAAACTGTTTATCAAAACAGTACCATTCTATGAACATATTTTGGTGACACTTTTGATTTTAAAACAACTGTTACTCGACATTCTTGGTTGGGATCACGAGCATAAACTGTTTATCAAAACAGTACCATTCTATAAACAGATTTTGGTGACACTTTTGATTTTAAAACAACTGTTACTAGACATTTTTGGTTGGGATCACGAGCATAAACTGTTTATCAAAACAGTACCATTCTATAAACAGATTTTGGTGACACTTTTGATTTTAAAACAACTGTTACTAGACATTTTTTGTTGGGATCATGCGACTTTGATTTTGTGTTGGTGGGTGTCGGACGTTTTCCTTGAAGTATGAAATCCGAGTTTTCATGGCCGTTGTGATCTATGAATACTGAACAAAGGAACCTTTATGATGTATGATGAACAAGGACTATGCTGCTGGATGGTCAATGGAAGTCTTCTGGATGACAATTAAAGACTGCAGTCTATATTGAAAGGTAAGTGAACTAATTTTTATAACAATTCTGTACAAATGAACACATTCCACCGTGAGAAACAGTTGTCAGATAAGGAGAGGTTGCTCATGATAAGCAGTTTCTCTTTTTTTTTCACTGTTGTTTCTAACCAGTATCTCAAAAGCACATTTTGTAATTAATATTTTTTAATTGTGTGAGTTTGCTTTCAGGTGGGAGAGGTCACAAAATCTCACATAAGGGAATTGATAAAATTCCATAACACTGGTGTATTGCAATGGTATACTAATTAACTCCAATGTAGTTGCATAGATCAGGACTTGTTTTCTTTTTCTCTGGATTCAGTTCCTTTGATGACTGTAGTTAACCCTTATAGTGCTGGAACCCACTTCATGTTAATGCAAATAGGTTGGCTCCAGACGAGCCGCCAAGCAACTTGGCAGCTGGCCTGTGATCTAACCTGGTTGCTACTCTTAGTATCTTTCCTCAACAAAATTAAGCAGAAATTTAAGGTTTTGGAAAGCAGACGACACACAAATCTATTTTCAGAAAATTACCCAGCAATCCAAGGGTTATCGTGATGGCTAATCCCTAAAGAACCAGACATCTCATCATTTTGTGGTCGTAAAAGGAAGCATGTATTTATGTAGATGTAAATAATTGATTGTATGCCCTGTTAATTTTAGTGGTCTATACTACCTTTACAAATAACTGGGGAATTAAAAGAGGTGGGAACGTAAATAATTAATGGCCCTGGTAACACCCTCCAAAAATTGGATAGGATGGAAGGAAGGGCAATAACTCTGCACCTCCTTACGCTTCAAGTTTTTTGTCTATTGTCCATATTTAGAAGGGATGGTCATTGAATAATTGATATACTTTGAGATATTCTTCTAGGGTTCTGCCTGGTCCAGTGGTTAACCCTTTCCCAAACAATAACGACATTTGACGACTTTGATGCAGACGACTTGAGAAAACATTGTAGGAAAAGGAGAAATTGCTCGTGACGAGCAATTTTTCCTTTTCCCACAAAGTTTTCTGCTCTTTCTGAAGAAGGTTTTCCAATTTCATCACATTTTGAAATGTCGTCTGCAAACTCTTTCAATTTGGGACAGTCGAAAAGTTGTTGTTTGGGAAAGGGTTAAGGTAGTGATCTTAAGTTACAAGCATAACCAAGGTTCTGGTTTTGAATTGTAAATTTCCACCTGAGCAAATTTGCATTATGCAACAATATTTTCAAATGTTGTACTCATGCAAAAGAAATATGAAGTTTTGCAGTAAGCAGTTGTTGTAGCTTGGTGAAGCTCAAACTGCCTAGAATCCTCTTCGAGAGACAATTCAAATTGTTACCATTTGTATTGGCTTTAGTAAACACGAACTCAGCTCTTACTCTCTACTTGCATGTGGCCTCGCACCTGTTACGGAGTACTTCCGGGTCGTAGTACCCAAAAGTAGTTCCATTTAGAAATTTTGAGTTTTGACTTCTGGTGCATAGTTTTGCTAGTAAGAGATGAGCTGGTAGAACACTGATGTGTTTCCTGTATAGATTATAGTCCTGCAATGCTCCCAAAGTTTGTTTTGATTGCTTATTGTAGGACTATTTGTTTGGGATGTATGAACACAAATGCCGGTACCTCGGCTAGATTTGACAGCTAGTGCACTGATTTTTGAACGGTACTAATACACTTTGCTCCGTAGAAAAAAAATGAGATGATTGAGGTGTCCATTTTATTACAGTTTCTGAGAGTTAAATGGCCAAACTTGATGTTTCTGTTTATAGCTAAGCGTAAAAAACACTATTCTTTCCTCAGCAGAGTCTTGAAAATGCCTAATTTAACATTGGAGTCAATGGGAATTCAAGATCTCAAAAGTAACAGGTGTATGACCATGTGATTACCAGTTATCCTTGGGTTCTAGGCTATCTGGTTATGCACTCTGCATGATTACATTGAAAGGGAGATTGTATTACAAGTAATAAACCCTGGAAAAATCACCTGAGTCCTGTCTACCAGTCCTCATGTAATAACAATTCTCTCTTAATGGATTTTCTATATGGCTTATGTTAATCCTTAAAATGCTGGGTAATTTTTTAGGAATAGATTTTTGTGTCATCTGCTTTCCAAAACCTTAAATATCTGCTTGAATTTGTTGAGGAACGATACTCAGAGTATCAAACAGGTCAGATCACTTACCAGCCGCTAATTTACTTGGCCACTGGCCTTGATCTAACCTGTTTGCATAAGCATGATGTCAGTTCCAGCAATATATGTAAGTATTAGTGAAATGGCATAGGAGAGGTCTTGTATAAAATTACCCTTTCTTGCGAACATTTGACAGAAACTATTGTTACAAATAGAGAATTTTGTGTAAGTCAAGTACGGTATATGAAAAGCTAAACATAAAAAAAGTATCAATAAAGTCAACAATTGTTGCAGATATGTGTACTTGTTGCGGTCAAGTGCAGACATTGCACAAAATCATCATTTGCTCCTAATGCCACTTTTGTCTTTATGTTTTATATATCAGACAACAAAAAATTGCATTAACCCTAATTATAGTGCTGGAATGGACTTCTTGCTTATGCATACAAGTTAGATCGAGGCCTGTCACCAAGGACATTGGCAGCTGGCCTTGATCTAACCTGTTTGCTACTCTTGGTATCTTTCTTCATCAAATTAAATTAGATATTTCAGGTTTTGGAAAGCAGATGACACATAAATCTATTTTTAGAAAATTACCCAGCATTCTAAGGGTCAAAACCCCGATTCATTCATTTATTGATTGATTACCTACAGAAAACCACACAATTTTTTTTTTTTTTTAAATAAATTGATGGTACTCAATTGAATTATCACAGTGGATAGATTGCTTTTTTTTTTTTTTACATATTTTGGCTATGTGTGAAACCAATGTTTACCTCCTTCACTTTTTGACGGGAAACCGTACAAATGAAGTACAAAACAGGAAGCATTGGATAGGACAGAAAACCTGCAATTATTGAACAATTTGACTTTCTCTAGTAACCATGGAAATGCTTTCATGAAAAAATTGGGAAATGTCCCTTCAGAGCCATTCTTAAGATATGCTCTAAGGTTAGTGAGGCAACAATTTTACATGATCAAGTTTGAGGGCTGAAAAATGAAATAATTTCCTCCATTTTAACAAAGCCTCCTTTTGAATAATCCAACTGGTCGAAATTGAAAGATTCTGCAAAAGTGTACCATAAAAAGATTTTTTGCCACACTATTGTATCAAAGGGAGACATTGCTCACATTTTGTTAAAAGTCTCTTTTTGTCACAATGGCCTTTGTAATACCATGAAGTAATAGAAATGAATTGTAAAATTGTTGACACAGCATTAAATCTATTACAAAAACGACATTTGACCACTT
The DNA here is from genome assembly GCA_947846245.1 of Cerastoderma edule. Lineage (NCBI taxonomy): Eukaryota > Metazoa > Mollusca > Bivalvia > Cardiida > Cardiidae > Cerastoderma > Cerastoderma edule. The sequence goes on along the minus strand of OX401407.1, from coordinate 35,057,662 downwards.
TGTTACAGACAATTTTAGAAACACTGTTGGAAAAGGAGAAATTACGCGTAACAAGCATTTTTTCCTTTTCCCACTATGTTTTCTTCCCTATCAGAAGAATATTTTACAATTTCATCACATTTTGAAATGTCGTCTACAAACCCTTTCAATTTGGGACAGTAGAAAATTTGTTGTTTGGGAAAGGGGTAATTAATGCAGTTATCTGCTTGACCTAATGGTTTAGAGTTCTTAACTGGAAATCAAAAGCCATCTTAATGTGGAATCCAATTACGGCTAGACAATGGTTCATATTTCCAAGATGAAAGGAAGTTTCCAGACTGTCGACTTAAAAAGAGGCAATGCTTTTCCCATGATATGTATTCAATATGACTATGGCCCGTCAACTTCACCAATAAAAAGCTCATACAATATAGATATACGAAAAGTTTGCATGTAAAAAAGATCATTTCAAATCAAACAGAAGCCATTTTTTGTCCCTTATATGGAACTCTGTTAGTTTTGAACATGAAGGCTAACAAATTCATTTTCTTGGTATTTTTCACTGGATAATGAAGTCATATCTGTTTCCTTGAGTCTGTGACAAAAAACAGGAAACTATAGGGACGCTGTCACAGGAAATTACAAAATACTAATGAGCCAGAAGAGGATTCTAGCTGGCATAGCTGGCGATTTTATGCAGATTATTTGCTTTTCTCGGCCATGCTTGGAAAGGAACTTAAAATCATTGTGAACTTTTCCTTTGTCACAAAGATGTTACAAAAGATGATACGAATATGATGACTTTAAATTAATCTCATTAACCCTGAGAATGCTGGGTAATTTAAAAAAAAAAATTATGCTGTCTGCTTTCCAAAACCTAAAATATATGCTAACTTTGATCAGGAAAGATACTCAGGGTAGCAAACAGGTTAGATCACAGGCCAAGACGCATAAACAAAGCGGGAAAGAAATGAAAATAAATCTTTATGGTTTTGGGTTGTTGGGTTGAAATTGCTGTGACTAATTGCTACAGTGATATTTTTCCTTTTATGTTTGGTACCATAGAACGGATCCATTCCTTATCAAATTAAATGACTATTTTTCCCAATTTCCAAATTAAACTTATGTTTTAATTTATTCATTCCTAAAAAGTTCCCAATTTCAGAAATAAAAGTGTAATTTTTCCAAATCTGTCCGGTTCTGGACCAATTCCCAAAATTTAAAGTAAAATTGCTGTGCCAAGTTGCTTGTTGAGGTAATAGATACTATTATTATTTGGGTTTCTAAAGACTTCTGCGGCAGATGCTGCAAAGTAAGATGTAATGGAGTATGGGAATGAGCTTCGACCTAATTAAATGTCTTGCTGTAAAAAGGATTAAGGAAATCTAAAACATGCGTACACAGTAACAATCCATTGATTGAGAGAGGATATGGGCTTTGATCAAATTGGAATCCATTGTTAATAAAATTTAGAGCCTCAGGGGAAATTCATAGGGGCAAGATTAATCCATCTGTAATCTATATTCACTCATTATAAACCTCCAAGTCAGCAGATGGATCTACAAATTGTTGTGATTGGAAAAGTTGTTTCTCTCAAATATACGATTTTGGTTGAAATATTACAAAAGATGTAAGAAACTGTGACATCCTAGGAATACACAGACAAGACCTGTGTTTATGTTCCCAAACATTTATTTCTTATTAAAAGAGATGCATATTGATGTCTATTGTTTAATTTTCATGGTATGCTCTCTTTCATTTATTCTTTTCCACATATACTTCTTTGTGGTGAGTCCATTGAAAACAAGTTCTACAAAAAGAAATTGTGACAATAGCAAAATGTACATGTGAGAAATCACAGTCAAAGACAGACTGTTTTGGACATGCACCCCTGTTGACTGTGATTTCTTTGCCAAGTGTTAGATGTAATGCCGTTAAAACTATTAAAGAAGATCTTTATTACAGTCAAATTATCCATTTGTAACCATGATTTTATCTTCTCAAGATTTTTATTCGTAATGTTTTCATTCTTTCATTCATAAATTTTCTCCCCAACCTTTAATTCTGACATATCTGTTTACAGAACCTATTGTGACAAAAGACCAAGTTGTCCTAATGAGCTCTTATAAGCAATTAGTGTTAAATTGTCAAAACAGTTCTTTCAGATATAAAGAAATTTATTGTTTCCTTTCTTTCTTTTTATGTACATTTGCTTTCGTTTTGGACCAGTCCCCAATTTAGCATATAGGAAATTGGTTGATTAACATGTTAAATGATTGTCAATCACTGATGCTCTTTTTCATTTTGATATTTTATCAAGCCTCTCTTTGGTGTTGCTTTTCAAGAAAAGTACAAAATAAAAACAAAAATCATAAAATGGAATCACAGAAACAGAATAAGTTCTTATTTACGGTAATGTTTTGATTGGTATTATGAATCGCAGGCAATAAACAATATTTCCTTTTCATAAGAGTCTTATAACTTGAATTTTGATGCAAACAAATTCACGAAAAATGTCGTGCACTTCAAGAAAAGGGTCTAAACAGATTTGGTTAGATAATTCTTTCCTAATAAGGTTGCCAGTCATTTCATTTCTGGGAAAATGTGCAAAAAACTGGCTCGAGGTTGGAATTAGTTTTCATGTTTTCACACTTAATTAGTCTGTAAATGGATAAATGCTCTTATTAGGAATCAAGGCGCTGAAAGTACTGCTGGCAACATTTAATGATGTGGTCTTTACATGGATTGTGTACTAACTTGTGTTTGAAAGGCACAGTCTCTTTATGAACCTGCCTTTTCTATCTTTACTGGCAAATAGACAAAGGGGCGTATTTCCGCACTGGCAACATTGGTGAAAGGGGATTTTTTCCCTTTGACTTTTTTCCGGAAATCTTAATTTATTCCCTCACATTAGGTTTTGTGACTGATCTCAATGTTTTGGGTTTTTTATGACGTTCATTGCTGTGTCAATGTACAGTTTTTCTGTTGTATTATGGCTTTCATGGAATTCACCTAGACTAGGCTAGGGCTCTGAACTGTTTTGCTAAACAAAACACCCACATAACCAGGGGTGCCAGTAGGGCTCGAGTCAGGGATTAAGAGCAACAGTGCCATTGCCTAGTCACTGGGCAAGGCAGATCCCTTTATATTAAAAACAACAGTGGTTGAAAGTAATTTTTACTTGTGGATAACATGCAGTTATATAGAATTTCTAAATTGACATTTTGTTAAAATCATTGTATCAATGTGTTTGTTTTTCGTATGTCTCTGGGGGGGCCTCTGACCTTGTTCTTTAATTTCCATTGTGAAATGGCATTGAACCGAGACAGAATCACAAACATCCTGTAATATTTGAATCCATAACACAAATCATTTTCATGAGATACCCTATAAGGGTGCACAATTTGTCTTTTATCCTATTTCGCAAACGATATGTTTGTTTTGTTTTGCACTGTTTACTTAGTTCAATACAATATTTACTTACAGTGTGAATGTTACAATTAATGTAAAGTACTTTGATGATTAAAATATATATTGATTTGATATTATTTGCTGAATTAGGGTTTGTGTGTTCCTAATTCTTTTAAGTGCTATTGAACAACTGCCTACAGTTAAAAAGTTCTCAAATAAAGCAAGTAGATAATTATGTTAACAGAATTTTGTTGGTTTTAATTAACATTTGCTGACTTTCTTGAGTTATGTCAATTAATTGTATCTTCTTTAGACAGCTTAAGATATCAGCAAATAATCCAATGCTGAAGTTTTTGTTTTAACTTTCATTTGATTATAAAAAATAAAACCATTGAAGATACAAGCTCAAAAACACTATTTGTTACATGTTACATGTATATTCTCTTTAAAAGCGGACCCCTTTCATATTAGAAAAGGTATACATAAATAACAAAATTGTAGATCTTCATCATTGCATCTTGCATATCAAATCATACCACATGGTGATTATAAAGAATAACAAGGGTGGGCAGAAGTTACCAGAGGTACTGCTGAACGAAGAAGTCCAAGTCATTTGTTAGCCAGCGTTGGAAATGTGACCAAGGTGGGGGTTTAATCCGCTTTGGGTGGGGGTTTCTTCCGTGTGTGCAAACAGGAAGTGGGGGTTTCTTCCGTGTGTGCAAACCGGGAGTGGGGTTTCTTCCGCTATGCCATTTTTAAGGGTGGGGGTTTATTCCGGCGGGGGTTTATTCCGGGATTCCAGATGACATGTGCTTTCCACCAATAGTATGCCAGATAATCTCTTCACTACTAATAGAATTAACCCATTACCAAACAATAACAATATGCAGATGACTATGGAAAACATTGTGGGAAAAGTAGAAAATGCTCGTAACAAGCAATTTTTCCTTTCCCACAATGTTTTCTGCTCTATCAGAAGATTATTTTCCAATTTCATCACATTTTGTAAAGTTGTCTGCAAACCCATTCAATTTTGGACAGTGGAAAATTTGGTGTTTGGTAAAGGGTTAATTGGTAGTCAATATTTACATATTCACATTAATTGTATCAAAAAATAACATCAAAGAGAGGAAAAAATAAAAAAAAAAAATGAATGTGAGGATAATAAACATGATTCTTTCTTTTGTTTCCATAACTGGTAGTCCTATTTGATAATGCAATTCAGGTTTACAGCTTTTTGTGACACCAATGTCATATTGGGACCAATATCAAGAGGTCAAATAACATTTGTGATATATGGCACTATCCAAATAACCCACAGTCATGGGACGAATCATGACATCCTTATAACATCATGACATATGTCATGTATACCTCATCCTCTTCTTGTGTATACTGTGTTTTATTTCCTTTTTTATCATGTTCTGTTTTCATTTTGTTGGTACATGTATATTGCAAGGTAACAGGATAAATTAAGCATGGCTTGTCATATACCACCAGAACCGGAGAGTTGTGGGTGACAGAGTACAGAGGAAGAGCGTAGGCCTTTTGTACCTAGGGTCCAGGGTTCGTATCCCTGTTAAGTGAGGTGAAAATTACCGGGTCTAATCCACGAATCGGCACGAGTACTGGTGTAGTATCCAGGAAGCAGAATCGAGAGTGATTTATCTCAGTTGTAAGAATTTGTTTCAAAATCAATGTAAAATGAATAAGTTTAAACTAAACTAACCGGAAAGTTAATGGTCAGTTCATTAGGGGTACACAATGTGGCTATCATTGGTGAAAGAAGGTGAAAAAAGCAAATATACCTGTGATGTGGCCATCTTGTTGGCCATCTTGTTCAGACATGAGATAGGTCATGTGACTCCCCCACCTAGCGAGCCTAAATGTGATAGAGATAGACGAAGATGAAAATCAATCAGCCCATCAGAAGCTCTAAATGCTTCAAACATTGAGGTTTCCAAACACCAATCTAATTAGTGGTTTTCAGTACATTTGAGAAAAATAATGACAGAAAATCCCCCCCAATCTTTGCATACGTACCACCGAAGACTCATCGCTAATCATTATGTTGAAGATTATACGGGAAAGAAATGTTTCGTTTGAATGGATCGTTTTTCCTGATATGAATGGTAGATAGTCTGTAGCTGACAGTTTCATAAACTATCCGGCTGATGATTTCTTTGTACAGAGTGATCAACCTTTAAACCAAGTAAAAGTTTGTCTGATATAAATTGAATTCTAGATGAGTGCTTTATTAAGACTTTTGGTCACAATGCTTTTTAGCTCACCTGACCACATAGTGCTCAAGGTGAGCTTTTGTGATCGCCCAATGTCCGTTGTCCGTCTTGCGCCGTGCGCCGTCAACAATTTCTTTAAACATCTTCTCCACCTAAACCTTTTAGTCAATCTTAACCAAACTTCACAGGAATGTCCGTTGGGTGATGCTCTACCAAAGTTGTTCAAAGATATTGATTCCATGCAGAACTTTGGTTGCTGTGGCATGAAAAAGGGGGAATTTCTGCAATTTTTAAAAAATCTACTTGTCTGAAACCACTGGTCAGAGTTCAAAATAATTGCACATGAATGTTCTTTGGGGGCCTGCTTTCAAAAGTTGTTCAAAGAATTTTGATATCTCGAAAAACATGGCCACCAGGTTGCGTTGAACTTTGAACATGTTTTTGTTTTCACTATATACAGTGGACCGGCGATAATCTGAACGTCGTTTATCCGGAATATTCACCATCCGAACAGAATTTTGAGGGAACGGATCTTACCTTCATCAATTTAACTGTTTAATGCGGAAAATCCGCGTTCCGGAACCGGACAAAAATATTCGGGAACCAACAGTCACTTTTCATAGTATATGCGTATGGCTAGTCCGGAAACCAGTAAAATCGTTTAATTTGCGGTTACAGTTGCGAATGAAGGGATCGGCCTTCTGTTGTAAACGGCATTCACACGTTTTGCAAACTGTCACGTATGCTTGACCATAACATGTCACCTAGTGTAGTGTACTGGAAGGTGTTGATTGTTTGTTAATCGGTCATTCTGTCAGTTGATTGGTCTTACATTATTGTAATTACGGTCGCATGTCGATAGTTGAGTTTGTAAAAGGTGTTGATTGGCTGATTGGCTGCTTAGACAGCGATCGGGAGACAATGTCATTTTCAATTATTACTCAATCGATATGCTCCTTTTCCCTATAAATAAACTCTCAACAATCTCTACCTATCTCATTTCTCGATATTGATATAAGAAGATACAACTTGAAGATGTCTACACCCACAGCCAAACGAAGACAGTTCTTTTCAGAGCTATCTTAAGGAATTTTAACTTCTCGAAAGACATTGCTTCAAATTGCCATTTTTTTTAAAAATCCGTTTTGACCAAATAAACACTTCCTTAACACACTTTATATTTCCCTTCAATAAAAAAAAGTTATTGTGTATTTCTTACTTAATAGTAATTACCATGATACACCGACACCATGTAAAGGTAAACATTTCGCTGTAACTCCCATATTCTTTATTCCGGAAAATTCGTTAATACGAACATTTCTCCTGGGAACGAAAGTGTTTGGATTAACGAGGGTCCACTGTACATGAATGCTAAAATTTATAACTTTACAAACATCTTTTTTTTCCAAACTTTTGGGCCAATTTCAATGAGATATCATGTGAAGCATCCTTAGTTAGAGGGGAGAAAGATTTGTCCAAAAAAAATAGCCATGTGACCAAAATGGCTGCCATGCCCATATTTGGTAAATACCTTAAAATAATCTTCTTGTAACAAACCACCGGTCATATTCCAAAATAATTTCACAGGAATGTTCTTTGGGGGCCTCTTTTTAAAAGTTGTTCAGAGAATTTTGATATCTTGAAAAACAGGCCCCAAGGCCTAGGGTGCGGTGCGTTGAACTTTGAACGAGTTTTTGTTTTCACTATATACATGTATGGTTTAATTCATAACTTAATAACCATCTCTTTTTCCTTGATCTCAGGGCCAATTTCAATGAGATATCATATGAAGCATATTTAGTTCGAGGAAATAAAGATTTGTCAAAAAAAGTCAGGCATTTGACCGGAATCATTGCCATGCCCATATTTGGTAAAAACAATGAAAAAAAGGATTTCACAGGAATGTTCTTTGGGGGCCAAGTTCTATAAAGCTTGTTAAAAGAAATTAGATATCTCGAAAGACATGGCTGCCTGGGTGCTTTGAACTTTGAATGTGTTTTTTTTTTCGTTATATACATGTATGGTAAAATTTATAACTTAATTAATAAACATATTTCATAAAAAAAACATGAATTTTTTTACCTCAAAAGAAATGGCCACCATGGTGCATTGAAATTTTAACCTGTTTGCATTTTCACTATATACTTGTATGGTAGAATTTTTAACAAAATACATCATTATCAATTTGGATGTCCAAATATGCAAAAATGATAACCACAAAATGGCAACAATAGATCATTCTGGACAAAATGCTGATTTTCGAATATACAATCTGTAAAAGTAAAATATTCAGTTTCCGCATTGTAAGAATTATGTACCATTTTAATGTCCCACATCAAGCATTCAGTGTTCAACTTGTAAAATGGGATTAAAAAAAAGGTCAATGCAAAGAAGCACAAGAAAATCTGTGTAAAAGTTAAAAGCAATGTTTCTAACTATTTTTCAAATAGGTGGTAATCTCAGGTGAGCGGTTCTAGGGCCATTATGGCCCTCTTGTTTAACGTAATCTGCTGCAAGACGTAAAAATGTTGTGTCAGGTTGTAATATGTTAATGGATATTCAATATTTATAAGTTGTGGTTTAAAACTGCATGTCCTGAGGTCAAAGAAATAAAGGTCAAATTTATTTCCTGAATATGATGTGTTTACATAAGACAACTTTTTCAAATTTTTGTGAGTAAAAGGGAATTTGGATAATCGTCAATTTTGTATTTTGTTGATTAGAAAATGGAGTTTTGACATTTGTGGCTTTCCATATTAGTTTTCCTTTGTAGGTGATCAGGTTTTTTCAATTTGGCTTGTGATTGAAAGTAGATTTGCTCATCATGAGCAAATTCTTATTACTCAAGGCTTTCAAATTGCATCTTGTGAAGAGAAATTTTATATTGATTCCAAATGAGGGAAATATAAGATATCTTAGATGTCATGACAATAAAAAGAAAATGTGAAAAAGGTTAGAAAAAAAGATGTGTCTGAAATCTGAAGACATTTACTTTATGTCATTTGTTTTGTATAAAACAATGTTTTTCGTCTGTCAAGTTTTCCCCCAGAGGTTGAAATCAATTCTGTTTGAGAAATCAGTCTGCACAGTACTGGTTGATAAATGCCTGGAGCATTGAAAAGTTCATTGACTGCCATGGAATGAATATAATATGAACCTGTCTTTGATGTTCATGAGCCTGTTCTTGATGTTCATGAAAAAGTTCTGTGTTCATGAAAGACCATTTAAGGTACATGAACATTAATGATATCCATGAATAAGTTCTTGAATATTTCGCTAGGATATGAATTGACCTTTGTCATACACAAACATGGCACAATAGCTCTGGCAGAAAGGCTTACGGAATGCATATCAAAGTCAAAGAGCCAAATTAGTTGCTGTGGAGAAGGAAAAATAGAAATTGGTCAAGTGGATTCAGTTTGGGGTTATCAAATAACATGTAAATAGAAAATGACCAGTTGGGGATTATCATAAAGCATGTGAATGAAACCACTTACTTACAAGAATGAAGCCAAGGCGAGCACACATGACAAGTTTTTTATGATGGTTTTACTGAAATCAATTTTGGCCTTTTGCACAATGACTACATGTTTATTAGCTTACGGCCTACCCCTCCCCCAAATGGATTTTTTTACTTTGACAAATCCATTGAAAAACTTAACTGGCTACAATGAAAAAAAAAAAATCTTACAGCCTTATATGAATTGGCTAATGTGAGTTTCTTTATTTGATTTCAATTTCATTTTCATGACATATGGGGACTTAAATCATGAATAAAAATTTTTAACCCTTAGAATACTGGGTAATTTCCTAAAAATAGATTTGTGTGTCATTTGGTTTCCAATTCTCAAATATCTGCTTAATTTTGATGAGGAAAGATATTCAGAGAGGCAAACATGAAGGTTTAATGGAAACATGTTAGGAGACATGTCAGGTTGATTTTCAGGCCATAAATAGTTATCTGCAATGCATAAAGTACTGTTTCTTTATACCTTCCTGATGAAACATTTCACAGTAATGATCTAACATGAATCGAACTACGAGGACCCCTAAAGCCTGCTGAGCCTCGTTATTTGCACTAACAATACCGTCTAAGCCATTGTTAGTGGCAGTAATGGAGTGTAGGAGCTTCCCCAATACTCGTAATGAATCTAATCAGCTTGCTTAATACCCCCTTTGCTTCCCGTAACCCATTTCCATGAAAGGGGAAATTGTGTCTGGTCCAAATTGAAAGGTACAGGAGACAACAAAATCATATACCACCAGAATCAGAAAGTTGATGGTCAACTCATCTGGGGTACACAATGTGGCTATCATTGGCAAAAATAGGTGAAGATAGCAAAAATACTTGGGGGGGAAGCATCATGTTTGGACAATAGATCGTTAACATTAGTCATGTAATTTCCCCACCACCCCCTCCCCCAATAGCTGTATAATTGAAAAATTGTTAACACAAGACTAAAACGTTTGCTATTTAACATAACAAGACTCTAAAACATTTGCTATTTAACATAACAAGACTCTAAAACATTTGCTATTTAAGATGTAATCAATTCTGTATCCTGAACAATAACATCATTGCATCAGGTATTAATTAAGTACAAACTCATCTCGTCATGTGAAACTTTGTGAGTGGACCAAATTGAAAGCAATTGCAGATGGCTTGTATTTATGATAAAAACTATCATTTTCCCTATGTTATTTTTACTAGCAATTACTGCTTTTGTCTCATTGGTTTCTTGAATTGTCTGCAGAAGTTGCATAAAAGTTTACTCAGGGTGATATATAACGTAATTGGGTAAATAACAACTTTCCTCATGCAGATGTCATAACAGAATACTCTTCTCGAATACCATGGCAGAAGGAAACTCATGAAGAATGATTTGTCTCTTGGCTAGAGACTGATAGGTTAGAGAAAGCATTTGGGAAAGCAGTCTTCCTGCTTTGAAAGAAATCTAGCAGTTCTTCTCTGGATAGATGATGCCTTGACTGCCTTAATATGGCTAAGTTACTTAGAGTCAGCTTGAAATCCCAACCACCAACCTCAAAACAATATGTGTCCTTTGTACATCAGATTTTCTATGTTTGTTTTCAGATTTCACAAAGCAATAATGGAATGAATGAACCGTATATCAAATAAAGTTTAAAAAAAAAAAATGTTCATCAGATTTTTTTCCTGATTTTTAAAGCAGTAATGCAATTAACAAACTACACAGCAACTTGATTTAATCTATGCATATAAAGCCTTTGATATATTTAACTGTTGCTTTGAATATTGAACTGTAATGGATTTAACCCTAATAGTGCTCAGAAACCGACTTCATGCTTATGCAAACAGGTTAGATCCAGGCTAGCCACCAGGTAAATTGGGGGCTGGCCTGTGGTCTAACCTGTTTGCTACTCTGGGTATCTTTCCTCAACAAAATTAAACAGATTTAAAAAGTTTAAATGCACATGGGGGAAATGATTTATAGAATTCCAAGGGACCTAGGGTCTTTTTCTGCTCGATATTTCATTTTTATGCAAATTTGGCGGACGGATGGTTTGTGATTAATGTGAATTTGGTTCTGGAATGCTGTTATTGGCGTGTGATGAGCATTCCCTTGGGTGTACCCAGGGGGAGAAAAAATCTTTTTCTAGTTGATGACCATATTTGACGCAACTCTTGAAATTGCTGAGACAAATTATAGAAAATAGAATTGGTCTTCCATGAGGCATATTTATAATCCTAACTTAATAACATGTCACTTTGATGCCCCTACTGTTGGAGGCAACCATTCCAACAAAAGAATTAAATACTTAATCTTTTTTTGTTGATGGCGTATATCCCTTTGAACTTACAAACTTTTGCAATATAAAATACAAAATGTGAAAATAAGTTGAAAGAAAATAGAAAGAAAATACTAGTTCTTTGTATTATTTTTTTTTTCTTTTTTTTCAACTCTTCCATTATTTGATATGATATTAATTAAATGTGTCTATACTGAATATATGCCTATATAAAGCAGCAACCAAAACACACTGGTTTTATAGACTGTTTTATACAGTTGGTCCTCCCAGTATTATTTCCCTGAAAGCATAATATCATTTACCCATTCCACCATAAGGGATTTTATGACTGAATAACGACGAAAGCACAAGACAACTCCTATAATATCTGAAGAATATTATTGGATATGTTTTGTAGATAACATTGTGAGAAATGAGGAATTGTTCATCATGATCATGAGTAATTCCTTCTTGTTTTGGATTGGTATCTTAAACTGTTGGCTGAGAGTGTGTTAAGTAATAGAATGCTGGATTTGTGTGTCATCTGCTTTCCAAAACCTTAAATTTCTGCTTAGTTTTGATGAGGAAAGATACTCAGAATAGCTGTGGCTGGCCTTGATCTAACCTGTTTGCATAAGCATGAAGTTGGTTCAAGCGCAATAAGGGTTAAAAAAAATATGAAGTAAAAAGTTGATAAACATGAATGTGTGGAATTCACAGACTAATTCATAATGACTCTGCATGGAAAGTGCAAGAAGTGGGAAGTGCAAGACTAAGGTAAGTGTATACGACATTAAAGGACTTCACTTAGTATTGCACCAAGCCCACAATGTGTGATTTGATAACCATATATTGTCGTCAGTGAAAGCATTTATTTGACTGTATCAGGTTTATGTCTACAGTGATGGATGATTGCAACGTATACTAGATTGGGCGATCAATTAGATTGGTCATGTAATGAAATACTTTTATTTGTTTTTTTTGGAAATCTGAGTTTATGCAATCAAAGCTTTGATCAAATCAATCCCAATTTACAGCCCATATTTCATTTTTCGAAGTTGCATATGAGTGATACATCCTGTTTTGCGATATCTACTGGTAATTCGAGGAGGCCTGAATAGGTGAAAATACTGTTATTAGCCCTTACAGTGCTGGAACCAACTTCATCCTTATGCAAACAGGTTAGATCACAGGCCAGCCGCCAAGTAAATTGGCAGCTGGTCCGTGATCTAACCTGTTTGCTACTCTAAGTATCTTTCCTCATTAAACTAAAGTACATATTCAAGGGTTTGGAAAGCAGACGACACAAAAATCTATTCATGATGAGAGAAAGTGATCTAAATCTGCTCTATCAGAGGATTAAATTCAATTTCATCACTTTTGAAATGTCATCTACAAACTCTTTCAATTTGGGACAGTCGAAAACTTGGCATTTGGTAAAGGGTAAATCTTTTTTTTTTTTTTATGTTTATTTCATCTGCTGGAGATTTCTCAAAGGAGATAATAAAGAAGCGGGGTGAAGGATTAAAAGGGAGCCTCTGCGAGCAGCAATATTACAATCAATAATTTCTAACTTTGGCATCGCATTGTTTGCACAGTGTAATATTGGGAAAGCGAGATGTCTTCTACATCCTAGATCACCATGTTCGACAACTGTCGTCGAAATATCAACTGAAATCTACATTTTCAGTAGCTTGGCTATTGCCTTAGACAAGGTGTCCCTCTCACTCTCTGACTGATGTTTGATTTGATATTTAAGCCAAGATAAGTTGATCAGTAAACAGTTAATTAAAACGGATATTTTTTATAAGGTTAGTTGTTACATGTTTCAAGATGTTACTTGATGTATACATTTTTTTTATAAATTATTATCTTTTTATCATCTCTCTAACTTTATTCTTTTCTTTTTTTGCAATGAGACTTTCAAAACAGATTAACGTAATTCATTGCTTTGATTTTCTTGTATGACTGTCTTTCAGGTACATGTAAATGCATCATGATTTAATTGATTATCTAATTGATTGAATTAATTATTCATCTTTTGTGAAGAGCTTACTTTCAGACCTTTGAAAGCTTTTTTATTGTATTTTATTTGCTGTCTCTTGTTTTCTGTTCATGCTGCACTAACTGTTGTGCAATGAAATGAAATCCTCTACATTCTTTAGATCATTACTCTTTATTCTTTAATGAGTCTTCTATCCTATGTCATTGAAATTTAAGAAAAATTGAGGCACAAAGAGTTGATGCTCATTTTGAGCAATATCTTGTTGCTTAAATAGGATTTTGATACAAAATTAAAAGAACACAACATTAACTCCAAATCTTTTAACAGGTTTTTATTGATATTTGGTTTTCTTTATATTTAATCACAAGCAAGCTATCTTTGAATCTCAACGAATGCACATTTTAAACTGTAACAGTTTTTTCAGGATGAGAGGAAGTGATTTGGTTTGTCCATTCATTAACCCATTACCAAACAATAACGACATTTAACCAGTTTGTTGCAGAAGACTCTAAAAAACATTGTAGGCAAAGGAGAAATTCCTCCTTTTCTTACAATGTTTTCTGTCCTATCAGAAGATTATTTTTCAATTTCATAACATTTTGAAATGTCGTCTGCAATCTCTTTCAATTTGAGACAGTCCAAAATTTGGCATTTGGTAAAGGGTTAAACTCATTCATTTGAGGAAATTGTTACAGAAATCTATAGGGTTCTGCATGGTTAAGTTGGCAGACTTCGAACTCTGTGGTCCCAGGTCCGAGCCCCACTGACACCTCTGGTTCCGTGGGAGTGACCTTTGGCAAGTCACTTCAGGGCTCTAGCCTAGTACTGGTGGATCCAAAAAGCCATTACATAACTGAAACAAAAGAAAATATAGAAGTCTTTGAAATCACTGTAACATGATAAGAAATTGCTTCCATGCATGTAGCAAGCCTCATTTGGTCCCAATGATTTCTTAAAAATATAAAAAAAAAAATTGTACTTCTTTTGTTGTTTTAATTGCTCTAAAGATTCATCATAATATTACAAGGGCATTTTTTCTGGTTTTGTATTTTGAGCTAGAGGCAGGCCACTGTTAAGATAAGAATTTAAACTACTTTCTAATCAATTTTAAGTGAAAACATCTTTTTTGTAAACTACAATTGATTTTTTTTAACTAAAATCTTTCAATAAAAATAAAAAGGTCTGTAAAATCCTTTAACCAATGCATTGAATAATTGATTTCAAGCTTTAAGTTCTCTTCTTAAAACAAACAACTTTAATTCCTTGTATAACAATTTATCATTTTGTCACACTTTTCTAAAGTCCTCTTTAGCATGTGAGATTTGGCAAAGTAGCTGTACTATTAACCGTTAAAGTGCTGGATCCAACTTCATGCTTATGCAAACAGGGAGGATCTAGGCCAGCCACCACCACCAAGTCAATTGGTGGCTGGCCTGTGATCTAACCTGTTTGCTACTCTTAGTATCTTTCCTCAACAAAATTGAGCAGATATTTAAGGTTTTGGAAAAGCAGAAGATACAAAAATTTATTTTTAGAAAAGTACCCAGCACTCTATGGGTTAACCTTATTGATCAGTTGCAAAACAGCCTCCAAACAAATATTTATAATTAAGGGTTTCAAATATTGAAAAACTGCATTTTAATTGAAAATTACCCAGCATTCTAAGGGTAAAGTAAGGGGTTTACAATATTTTGTTGACTTGTCATTAGATATTGTAAGCAAAAGATTCACTGATCAATACCTATAGCATGAACAAGCTTTTTGTCTTTTGACAATTTTTACAGTGAATGCTATGCTGTTGTAATTTCTAAACTGAAAGGATGAGATCTAAAAGGTTTTTGGCCTTGCCATGAAATAATCTAAAGCTGATCCCCTTATAATGCCTGTACATCCCTTTTTGATAACCCCTTCCTTCACATTGGTTTTGGATACTGGTCTAACCCTAAAATGCTGGGTAATTTTCTAAAAATAGATTGCTGTGTCATCTGCTTTCCAAATCCTTAAATAACTGCTGAATTTTGATGAGGAAATATACTCAGAGTAACAAACAGGTAATAGGTCACACCTGGATCTAACCTGTTTGCAAAAACATAAAGTCAGCTCTAGCACTACAAGGGCTACAATTAACATCAAATGATTGTTACAAAGTAATGTATGAAAAATAATTACCTTTCATGATATTGGTAAAACCCTTAATGAGGAAATGAGAAATTATGATATTTGTTTAATTTCTGCTTGTCAAGTTCATTTTTTTATGGTGCTTTCTTAAATTATCTGCTACAGGTGCATGAAATAAGTATTTATGAAGTAATTGTTCAAGACATGCACATGGTTTTGTGATAATCCAGTTGATTTCCACCTTTCACCTGCCGCTCGAAAGACCCTATCTATAAATAAATGTTTGTCATTACTTGTCAACATTCTACGGGCTACTTGTATTATGTGCCTTTTTTATATTTGATACATATTTTTTGACATGTTATTAACAACTGTAACTAATCAGCATTGTCATGACAAGAAGAACATTTTAGTTAGTCAGGAAAGATGTCATTGGGACAAAAGGAGTTGTAATACCTTGGTCCAAGGTTTAATCCTTTACCAAACACCAAATTTCGACTGTTCCAAATTGAAAGAGTTTGCAGACATCATTTCTAAATTTGATAAAATCTTCTGATAGGGCAGAAAACATTGTGGGAAACGGAGAAATTGCTCATTTCATTTTCCCACAATGTTTCCCATTGTTTTTGCAACAAACTGGTCAAATGTCATTATTGTTTGGTAATGGGTTAAGCCCCACCAGCACCACTGGTTTATTGGAGTGACTTTTGGCAAGAAATATTGGAAAGAGTCCATGTACACTGATTCTGGTGAAAGCAAAATATAACTGTAAAATTGGTGACACAACATTTCAATTCCCATGAGAAATTAATCAAAGTTTCACAGGTACAACAGAAATTTCTGCCTTTAAATGGTTTGTCTGTCCTGCATGGAATTGTTCTGAAAAGGCATGTTTTATTCACAGAAGAGAAACTTTTGAAAGTCAAAATAAAATATTGTTGAAACAATACAGTTTTTGCATTGTTGCTTAATATACAATTAAAGTAGCTATTGAAAGTATAATTGATTAAAAAAGCGTCAACTAATCTAAGTATGTACAGTTCATTGTGGTAAATCCCAAAAGAGATGCTACACTTCAAAAGCGATGCAATACTTTTGGATTTAGATACATGTTAATTCACTGTACATACACACTTAAAGTAATTAAAGACTATCTAATTTTGCTTCCACTGACTATTTTTCAGTGTGTTTCATATAACAACAGTACATCAGTTCTGTTGTGCAGTTTTAAAGAAATAAGTTTTTAACTTTTAATTACCACTCGTCTGTGAACAAGCAACTTCAAGAGCCAGTTGATTAAGACTTCATTGTAATTATAAATCTATCTTATATTTAACCAATTTCCCCTCTTTGGACTGTTTAAACTTGTAAGCATCAGCTGATGACAAAACATATGTTTTATTGAAAGCAGACATGGGAAATGATTTTTGGAAAGGATGAGTTGCTCACTTAAGACAATTGACCTTACGACAGACTTTGATTGACAGCTGAAACTGACCAATCAGCGAGCACTTCGGTTGATATCCGCCATTTTCTCCGACACGCTGTGCGACTCCCTCAACACATAGCACTATTGTGTTGTGATTTTTCTTCGTCAATACTGCTTAAGATAGTGTTTAAGTACTTATAATAGAGAAATTATGTATAAGGAGAGACTTGTGGGTGAAGTAGAGTTTATTCCGTTTCCAAAATCTGTCACATATATTGTGAAATGACTGAGAACTACACGCAATTAGTAAATCTATGCAAACAGTTAATTTATAAAACGATGTAAAGAATAGAAGTATGAACTATTATTTCATTTTATTTCACATGTTAGTAAATATTTATTTTTGTCTTTTATCTTCGTTTGAAAATGAAAAAGCGTTGTTTTAAAATAACGGAATTGACACATAATGACGAATGTTATTAGTTGCATTTGATAATGAATCAAATGTTAACTAAAAATACCATATTGATCGATAATGATGTGAGAGAACATGGTTTCAAGTTGGATATTTACAAATTCTTCGAATTTGATTTTAATTAATTGATTTTGTTTTTAAATGGACCATAAGAGCACCTTAAACAATTAATTAACTTTCTAATTATAGCCCATCAATCCACCAACCTGTAATGATCGATGTATCGTATCCAAATTTAAAAGCTATTAAAAACAAAACAAACCTATAGCTCCTTGTTGCAACTTTATCCGAATACCTTAAAAAATCTAATGTTGCTGTAATATGTTTTAAACACACTCTTGGTTGCCAATGGTTAATTACAACGACCGCCAATCGGCTAAACAATAAAGGGTTTGTGACTTGACCATAAAGTGCAATTGTGTCAGATTGATGTTAATTAGCGTCGAAACCCTTAATTCTTTTAACAATCGTGGTTTGTTAACCCTTTACCAAACAATAACTACATTTGACTACTTTGTTACAGACAACTAGGGAAAATATTGTGGGAAAAGGAGAAATTGCTCTTAACGAGCAAGTTATTCTTTTTCAACAATATAGTCTGCCCTATCAGAAAAGTATTAATTTATCATCTTCATTTAAATGACATCTGCAAACTCTTTAAATTTGGAACAATTGAAAATATTTCGTTTGGTAAAATGACCCATAGTTCGTAATCAAGTAGCAAAACCGACACTCATCCGTTACAAAAGATTATGTTCGTAAATCTTGAATATTAACTTAATTGACAACAAAATAGTGATTGTTCCTATCAGCAATAATTATTGTTTAACACCATAATCTCAACATGACCAACACTATTATACCATTTTCAACATGACAAAATTGGTTGTTCTGCATTTTGAATCATTTATAAAACGCCGATTTAGTGAAATAAAAATCTAAACCGTTAAAGAATCAAAATGAGATAATTTCGTTCGTAACCTGCAAATACTGCAAATTGACTGTTTTGAAGTAGTATGAAATACGGTCATTTTGAAGGTCCGGTCGAACCAGTGCCGAACGGACGAATGTCGTTCGGATCGGAGTCTGATCGGACTTTGGACGGATCGTGTTTGGTGCCGATCGGACCCCACACTGCTGGGGTAAATCACTCGCCCAACGCCAGAGATATATAACAGAGCTGTTATATATGTCTCTGGAACGCTCAAAATATACCATCTTCTTTACAAATTGTCATGCTATCTACATATTATCCAGCAATAAAGGCATGTGCTTATTTTGTAAGAATATTTCCGATTCAAATAAGAATATCCGAAATCATCGGCAATGTCAAACAGGGATCCTAATTTGTACATTGACGGTATTTCACTCAGAATTTTGGAGAAAATTAGAGTGACCTCCCCTATTTACGGTGGGCGTGGTTAACTGCTCTGTGTCGTAAGGTCAATTCAACGTCATGTATCATGATGGAGAATGATGTCAAATGTGGAACACTGGATTGCATTAATTATTTTGCAGCTTAAAGGTGGCAGTAAATTATTTTCAAAGACAATTAACATTACATTTAACAATGGATGAAACAAAATGGATATTAGCTCATTTTGACCAATTACCCCACTTTTATAACGACTACTAGAATATATATTTTGCTTGTCATATAGTGTTGATGTTTTTCTGTGTCTGCAAGAGATGGATTCAAAATCTATTGGTGCAAAATGCCAATTTCATGATTAAGAATTCTCCTTTTTCCTACACCTGTTTCTTTGATTAGCATCAGAATTCAATTACTTTGGAATTGTTTTTGTTCTTTTTCATTCATTGCCTTGAAGCTTCTTCAGTTTGGGACAATCAAACATTTGGCGTTTTGTGAATGTTTAACCCTTAGAATGCTGGGTAATTTTCTGAAGATAGACTTTTGTGTCATCTGCTTTCGAAAACCTTGAATATCTGCTTAATTTTGATGAGGAATGATACTCAGAGTAGTAAACAGGATAGATCACAGGCAAGCTGCCAGCTGGCCTGGATCTAACCTGTTTGCATAAGCATGAAGTTAAAGGGAACATGCATGTGCTACATGCAATCATTATGGATACCATGGAATGCATTTGCTTTGTCACCCAGCCTTACGTGAACTTGAGAGATAGGAAAAATAACAATTTAGAGTGCATTTTTTGGTAACTTATGGCATTTGAAAAAAAGGAACCTTATCACAGCTTGCCTTAAATGATTTATTTTTTATGTCCAAATGTGATGGAAGGTAGAAAAATCCATTTGACAACAACTTACTGCTCTCATTGAACAATGTCTTGCATTGCTACAGAGATATTTTATTTACTTTTACTAAGAGATGTATCGTTTTGTCCAAATATACTTTCCTTCATCCGGATATCATTTGAATTGTAGTTTGTGATACGTAACAAAGCTCAAAATGAGGAAAATGATGAATTGAATCAGTTTTAATCATTATGTGAAACCTTGTTTTATTTCATAGACTTTTTCATCATTGTTGCTTGCACAAAAATGCTGAATGAATCATCACGACAATTTAAGAAATTGGTTGTTATTGAGTGTGTATGTCATTTACTCATATTGTTAAATTGGACACCAAGCAGAGACACATTTTTTAAAGGTTATCATGAACATATACATTTTAACAACCAGCATTCAAGAGCACCAAGAATGATATGTCTCAGTCCCTATGGATTAATAAATGAATTTAAAGTTGCCATCTGGTTCTTATACACAAGCTTGGCCCGTAGTAATATCCAAAATTCATGTTTTGTTTTTTTGGGGGGTCCTAGGTTTGAGCCCCATTTGTACTGTTGGTTTTCTGGGAGTGTCCCATGGCAAGACATTTTAGAGCCCTAGCCTATAGTACTGGTGGATCCAAGAAACCCATGATATAACTGAAAAATAGTTGACACAGTTTTAAGTCCCTTATATTGACAAATATCCAGAAATCAGATTTCGATTTAACCCCTTACAGTGCTTGACCTGACTTCATAATTTAGATATGCTAACAAGTTAGATCCAGGCCAGCTTCTAATTAAATTGGTGGCTGGCCTGTGATCTAACCTGTTTGCTACTCTGTGTACCTTTCCTCATCAAACAGATATAAGCAGATATTTAAGGTTTTTTAAAATTTAATTTTTAGAAAATTACCCAACATTCTAAGGGTTAACACCATAGTTACAAGAAAGTCTTTTCTAGCCTAGAATTGAATTTTTACCTGAAGATCATGAATAAATGGACTGTCCCTGTTGTTAAACTGATGAATTGTTGAACTCATCATTAAACCTCTATTAAACAAGTTAACATAAAAAGCATTGACATGATTGAAACAGTACTGAAACTGACGTAAAGATACATATCAATCAATCAATTAGTCAAATTGAGCCATCATAGATTAGATAAAGGATATCCGGGATTATATTGTTCAATTTATGTATACATACAATGCTTCCTGAATAAAGGATGATACACTTTGTTTGCATGATGGATTTATTGTATTGCTTTGTGCTTAACCCTTTCCCAAACAACAAATTTTCGACTGTCCCAAATTGAAAGAGTTTGCAGACGACATTTCAAAATGTGATGAAATTGTAAAATATTCTTCTGATAGAGCAGAAAACATTCTGGGAAAAGGAATAATTGCTCGTTACGAGCAATTTCTCCTTTTCCCACAATATTTTCTAAAGTTGTCTGCAACAAAGTGATCAAATGTCGTTATTGTTTGGGAAAGGTTTAAATTTCAAACAGTTGCATATATATTTTAGTTGCAAACTATTTATTGATCATATGGGCATTTAAAAAGTTTTCTTTGAACTATCTTATATTGATTGCTTTAACTGTCTCCTTTTATCACCTATGGGTAAGGCTGTATTTCAAAACATTATGCCAAACTGACATTTTGCTCACCACAAGAATGACATTGAAAATCAGATTCATGATGGATTCGAATAAGACTCAATGACTGATCCAAGTTGAAATCATCAAAAGACAAAATGTTATCAAGGTGAAAGATAATGTGATGTCTCATAAAAATCATTGAGACAAAAAGAGAAATTGCTATAAATGTTTTTTTTGGGTTATGTGATTTAGGTTTGTTTCAATTTAATGATTTTTAGATTTTTTGAAATATGCGAAATCA
Organism: Cerastoderma edule; assembly: GCA_947846245.1. NCBI lineage: Eukaryota > Metazoa > Mollusca > Bivalvia > Cardiida > Cardiidae > Cerastoderma > Cerastoderma edule. Next base: position 35,036,086 of record OX401407.1, on the reverse strand, counting down.
AGATCACATATTTTAGGAAGAAATAAGAAAAGCCAGCTTAATCAATTAAGTCTTTATGAGAGACCATGAAAATGTAATGAAATGCCAATCATTATGTCTTTGTCTTTTTCTTAATCTGAACTTTTCTGTGATGCTTAGTGAATTACAATGCACAAATAAATGTTTTGGCTATACCCTCTCTTTTTATGGCAACCAAAGGTCAAGAGCAGGTCAGCAATTCTGGAAAAATTGATATCAGGGATAAATTACTAATTGGATGAGAGGTCCGGTGTGGAATATTTTTGGCTATATAAATTTTCAATCAGTTAATGGTATCTTCTGACTTCCACTATTATCCCTGGTCAGTCACGGATCAATACATTGGCTGGATTATGCTTGCTTTGTCATTTATCTGGCCAGCAGACGTGACACGGTCATTTTCTTTTCAATTTCTCTCAGGAGAAAAATTATCTCTCCCTGTGTTACCCCTGACTGATGCATCACAATAATGGATCCCTGCCTCTGCTGAGTCATTAACCCTTTGAATGCTGGGTATTTTTTTATAAATAGATTTTTGTGTCTTCTGCTATCCAAAACCTTTTAATATCTGCTTAATTTTGTTGAAAAGAGGTACTCATATTAACTTGGCGGCTAGCCTGGATCTAACCTGTTTGCATAAGCATCAAGTAGGTTCAGGCGCTTTAATTGTTAACCGTTTACAGAATATTTCTTTTCTTTTTTTTCTTTGACATCTGCAGACACATTCTTAGAAATGATTCCTGACAAGGGGGGAGTTAGTGATGTTTGAAGAAAATTCTGTACTCTTCAATATTTTTAAAAGTAACTAACCATAGAAATTTCTATTGTCATTTTGAAGATTTAGAGCAAGAATGCAGTCAGTCCTACTCTTTAATGAAGGAAGCAACCTCCATTGCGCCATTGGTTAGAGTACAGAACCTGTAATCATATACATGTATACCCTCTCTGCATAGGTTCAAGCCTTTGTATAGATTTGGAATATTATGAGAGATAGACCTGGTTGAGGTTGACCTACAGAATGTCAATGGTTCAACCCAGCATGCATGGCTTTTAAGGGGTCTTCCCCCATCATTATTAGCAGTGCATAGCAGTATCACTATTAAACTGTTGATGAGATAAAACACTTTACACTTTAACAACCAAACAAATTTGTGGAGGACTTCCTTTAGTCTTTCTCTAAGCTCTTAATAAGCCGACAGGGTTAAGTTTTTACAATCAAATAAATGTCACATGGTTAAAAGTTTACTGTTAAAGAAAAGGTGATTTCTAGCAGATAAATTGTACTCATCTGCTGCCGATTTACTAATTGTTTGCTTTATGATTGGTCTGAATTAATAGCAGATGAAGCTATATAGTTGTTTGAATGGGGTTTAATGACATTTGAACAGTATATTTAGTTATATAACAGTTGAGATTCACCAGTGCCATACTATTACACTGAGATGTCTTGCCAAAGGACACTCCCACAAATCCAACAGACTTTGTGGGGCTCAAACCCAGGAATAACAAAGCTAAAAGTAAGCTATAAAAAGCAAGTGTGTAATGCAATGATGACAGGAAAAGTCCATTATGGGTGTGTTTGGTCAATTCCTGAATTAGATATTGATGATTTCATGCCGTTATCATTTGATTCAGCCCTGCAAGATGGTGTGTTAACCCATATTCCAGATAAAGGCGATACAAGTCTCATTGCATGCAGAATTTCAAAACAACAATCACGATATCAGGTCGAAGTTATTGTGACAATAGGATAAATTGCTTGTCACAAGCAATTTCTCCTTTGGTCAAAATGATTTCTAAAGTTAATTATTGAAGTAACATGGGTTATTAGGATTTTTCTGTCAGCGAAATGCTTACAAATCCATGCTCACCTCCTACACCATTATTCGCTATGGAACAATACATAATTTATGTGTTACAAGTCTTATTGCATGCAGAATTTCCAAACAGCGTTCACAAATTCAAGTCAAAATTGTCACAAGCAATTTCTCCTTTTGTCACAATGATTTCTAAAGTTAAATATTGAATTACCATGGGGTAAGGATTTATCTGTGCCATGATCTTGTGTTCATTGTCAGAGAAATGCTTAGAATCTCATGATCACCTCCTTTATATACCGGTACACCATTATTGCTATGGAACAATACATATGTGTTGGATACATCCATTACAATCCATATTCACTCACCATAAAGCAAATGACTTAACCCTTATAGTGCTGGAACCACCTTCATGCTTATGCAAACAGGTTTGATCAAGGTCAGGTACGTTAATTGGTGGCTGGCCTCTGATCTAACCTGTCTGCTACTCTGACTATCTTTCGTCATCAAAATAAAGCAGATATTTAAGGTTATGGAAAGCAGGCGACACAAAAAACTGTTTTAAGTAAATTACCCAGGACTCTATCGATAAACCCAGTTGATCAGTTGCTATGTCACATTTTATAATTTTACTTTTTTATGAGTTACCAATAAAAAAGATTTAGAATGATGTTCAACACTTCCATATACATTTAACGGGGATGCTTCGAGGAAATGTGTTATAAGCCAGGGACGATTTACCCGAAATATTGTAACCCTTCACTGATATCCGAGTTGTATTTCTTAGCTCATGGAAATACCCAAATAGTTCCGATTGGCATTTGCAGTCAACGATTGTATGACAATATACTTATCTTTCACCAATCAACTAATATAGGAAAACGATCAGTGACCTAGATTGAATTTGTGGAATACTAGTTAAAGATGTGTGGTAATGAATATCTATTGAGAGTAATTAATTATGTTGGTGACTGCTACATGATATTACTAAACTGTGTAAACTGTGAAAGTGTTTAATTCAACCATACCATTATGGAAACACTGGTCTTTGACTATGTGTGTGTTTGAATGTAGGTAAAAATGCCAGAGGTAAAAAAGCCAGAGGTAAAAAAGCCAGAGGTAAAAATGCCAGAGGTAAAAATGCCAATAAAAATGCCAGTGGTAAAAATGCCATAGGTAAAAATGCCAAAAATGTATTAAACCATCTTTTTCTTCATTTTTTACAGGCTAAATGGTTATTTGAAGGACTAAGTACTGTAAATAGATCTGTTTCTATTTTACAATCTTAAGGGTTAGTTAGGGGAATGTTTTGAAGCCGTAATTTTTTCATATAATTACCTATGTAAAAATGCCCCGATTGTGATTTTTCATTCATTCCATGATAAATAGGTTGTTTTGGGTTTGTTTGATTTTTTTTTGTTGTTGTTGTTGTTGCTGTTGCTGGCTTTTTTTTGGGGGGGGGGGGGAAGCATGGATATATGAACATAAGAACAAACTTCCATGTACAGTTAAACTTATTTTAATGAGGAATATAAACAAACCTTACTATTATTTACATACATACCATGTAACTAACAAGTAATACAGAGTATTGTATCATAGAACTCTGCATTAGTTGTGATTTACTTTTAATTTGTTCATGTTTTAATAAAAAGATTTAATTTTCCTTTAAAGTCTCTCAAATTGAACCTAGAATAATGACCTGAAAACTCAATTATTTACATGCGTAGTTATGCAACACACAAATAATGCAGAATAACATAAATAGCCATGTAACTTTCATATTATGTATCATACTGTTGAACTTTTGTCATGTTTTAAATATATATTTTTAAATTACTCATAAAGAACATTGCATTATAATGCTTTAAGGCACTACTATTAACATAATTAGTCATGCAACTCACAGGGTTGGCTTTGTTCTGTAATTGGCATTGTTTCTTTGTTTGGTCCTGTTTTCACAGTTTAATTTGCAAGATAACCTTATAGAAATAATAGTAAATTGCTTTTGGAAAGCATAATTTTTAAAGCATTGTATTATAATAATTTAACAATTACAAAATTAGGTAGTCTTGCTTTGTATATTATCTTTTATTATTAATTGATATAATTCGATATTTGAAACAAAAGTAAATTAGAATTGTAGCAGGAACAATATTAACCAATAATTAAACAATTAAACTTTCAAAATAATTTTTAAAAGTGATTTTATATATATTTGGCTTTTTTACCTTTGGCATTTTTACCTAGTTGCCTATGGCATTTTTTCCTCTGGCTTTTTTACCTCTGGCTTTTTTACCTATGGCATTTTTACCACTGGCATTTTTACCGCACACCGTGTGGAATCTATAAAATGATATTCTCTTGATTCTGCTTCCTAGATACATAACCAGTACTCAAGCCGATTTGGATTAATGAAAGTTTGCAAGGCAGATCCTGCTTTTCACGGGATTCGAACTCACAACCCTCGTGTCCATAAACCGACGCTCTACCCCTGGACCACTGTTAATCTAAGTTGTAAGAACTTGTCTCACAATCGATGTAAAATATATAAGTTTATAAACTAAACTGAGAGTCTCTTTGCCAGATATTATGGATTTCAGGGTGCAATCAACATTGAAAGCAAAAGGAGACATATATGCTTCTTTGTGGTATGGAGCTGAACAAAAATTGAGAAAGGACAAATTGCTTGAGACAAGCAATTTGTTCTTTATCACATTGTTTTCCAATGTATCATGTGATGGGTGCACTAACCATTTACCAAACAATAACTAAATTTGACCAGTGTGTTGCAGAGGACTCTGGAAAACTTTGTGGGAAAAGGAAGAAATTGCTCGTGACGAGCAATTTCTCCTTTTCCCACAATGTTTTCTGCCCTATCTGAAGATTATTTTTCAATTCCATCATATTTTGAAATGTTGTCTGCAAATTCTTTCAATTTGGTCCAAAATTTGGCTTTTGGGAAAGAGTTCAAAAGTATTCTTTGACAGATGCAAAAAGTAAGTCAGATTTCCCTATTGTCACATTCTTTTCCAAAGTATTCTGTAACAGATGCATGAAGTAAGTCAAATTTCCCTATTGTCACATTCTTTTCCAAAGTATTCTATGATGGGTGCATACGAGTCCGGCTGAGGTAATGGGATAGATTGGGGTGTTAATGGGTGTGAGTGCGGATGTCTCCTATGAATTGGTCCCAAGACACCATTATTGGATTAACCCTTTACCTCCTCCAAATAATATGCAGCAAACGTCATTAACCTTTTCCCTAATACGATATTTTGGACTGGTCTTAAGAGAAAGCAAAAGCACACTGCATTTGAAAATTATGAAAAAAAACACCAAAAAACATTTATTTTACTGTATTGGGTAGTAAGTATGGATCTCAACAATCTTTTACCATAAATCGGTCCAAATAATTTCCAAAAGATGTCATTGTCCAATTCCCTTACATGGTATTTCTGGTTGAATTGTTTATTTTGCTCTATTTCAATAGTTAATATTGTATCCAAAAATCCTTTACCTTGGAATACTTTGAAGAAGACATCATTCACCATTCCAAATGCTGATTCTTTGTCCAATCAGAATAAAGCTTTACATTCACTGCATCATAGTCTGTTGTCATGCTTCACAAGCGGTTCTTTAGCGACGGATTAAAAAGGTAGTTTGAAGGGAAGACATTTCGATAATGGCATGTAGATTTGTATGCGATGGGTGTTCTTTAGATAGTACAAATCAAAAACTAAAACATACAATATAACCATTATATGGACAAGGGCAGAAAAGAGATTGAGCTTTGACGGGCAAGTAAATAAAAATCAGATTTTACCATCCTTGCCTACCCTGTTTTATCCAGCTCTCGATACAGGTTTTTGAGAGATTATTGTGAAGAACAATGAAGAATCATACTAATAGAAGACTTTGGCTTTAGTTGACAATATCAGGAAATGCGTTTACACTGGGGTCTGTCCATTTACATTCTTTAGTATTTCTCAATAAGTACTCATGTATATTACACTTAAATCACATGAAATTTGGGCGCAAACCTTAAACTGCTGTGAAAAGAAGGGAGTATATGACTTGATTATGAATCCCTTTTTACAGAGGTGATTTTATTACAGAAGCAGGTTATTCAATATGCAGTTATGTTAGTGATCAAAACTGAAAGTATATGCTGATGGAAACGTTCAAGGTTGTATATAAACCACTTTTAAAAATATATATATTTCCTTGAAAGATATCTGCTTCCATTTTGATTAGGTAGTTTAGTTTATTATGTATAGTATATTATCCACAGTTTACACTATACCAAGAATTCAGCGAGAAACTATAAGATATAGTCCTTCACATAAGTGCAACCCTCAATGTTTAAAGGTGATATTGGAATAGAATGTTAATAGGCCACAACAAATGGCCGATCCTTTGACATGTCTAAATCCCTTTGATTAGATAACACTTTAGACATTCCATGTTATACCATTAGTATCCTATATCAGTGATGATAAATGAACCAATTAGACCCCAATCCTCACATGGTGCCTACTAATAGCCCACAATTCATGATAACCACCAAGAGATTGTTGACATTGTCCTCCCCATGCGAAAGATTCAATATCTTTTTCATGAACTTCTGAAGTATTCGTGAATATTAAGTGGCCATTCATAACACATAACTGATCTTAACTAGTTCATGAACATTAAGAACATGTTCTTTAACCGGTGCTTGATATATATGAACTTGTTCTTGAATTTCATGAAAAAGTTCAGTGTTCAGGAACAGCCATTTTACGTTCATGAACATTCTTGAAGTTTATGAATAAGTCCTTGAATCTTTTTTATGTATTTTTATTGGATTTTGTGATTGGTCCCGATAAAAACAACTCTGTGCAGAGAAATCACAGTCAAAGACCGACTGTTTTGGACATGTGTGCCGGTTACCTGCAATTTCTCTGTTGAGTGTTAGATGTATCACCGTTATAAAGCATGGGTTTTCCTTATTAGAACCAGATGTGTCTATCGTTGGCAAAAGGTGGGGAAAAAAAATACCTGGGGGCAGCCATCGTTTGGACACAAGGTAGTAAAAATTGGTCACGTGACTCCCTCACCTGTAAGTGTAGCCTGAAGTTGGCGACATTGGTGCAGTGATAGAGTTCGGCCTCTTTAGGCGGGGAGAAAATTGACGGGACTAACCCACACATCAGCGCGAGTACTGGTGTAGTATCTTGGAAGCAGTCATCATGAGTGAATTTAATAAGCTTAAAGCTTCCGTCACAATCAATGTAAAATATATAGGTTTAAACTAGCCTGATGTTGGCTTTCTATCAAGATAAAGAATCTCATATGGAATGGGTTAGAAAAGTTTTGGAGTGACTGAAGTGGGATTGGATATATACTGATGTGATAAAGTGACAAACTTTATTATGAACCTACCCAAAACAAATCAATTCATCAAACTAGTTCTTGATCTTTTTTCGTAAACCATTTCTCTCAAAATAGGTGTTGTGGTTGGTCAAAATTGAAGGCAAGAGCAGAACACACTAGTTAAGTAAAAAGAGAATAGATGGTTGATGTCGTGAATCAGAAATGTTATCCAACAAGGCGTACGAATATTATGAGCAGAAGGCAAATTCGATAATAATGTGAAGCCAAGCCCAATAACGTTTCCTATTCAAAGACACCAACCATCTATTCTATTTATCCTGTTACCTATATGGATTCAAATAAACAAACAAAACATCAAAATAAAACACGAAAAAAGTGAAACAAAAACGGAAAAACGAATACTGACAGGTGTGCGCATCTATCATGTGATTAAGTGACGGTTATCATAAGCATAATAGATTCAAATGCAATACATGACGCCATGAATGATTTGCCATTTCTTGATTAACCCTTTACAAAACGCCTAATTTTGGACTCGGCCAAATTTTGAGAGTTTGCAGATCACATTTCAAAATTTAATGAAAATAAAAAAACAATCTTCTGATCGGACAGAAAACATTATGGGAAAAATTGCAACAATCTGGTCAAATGAAGTTATTATTTGGTAATGGATTAATGCATATAAAATACAAGTTATGGTATTCATTAATTCATTGACCAATCTTGCCTGTAGTTATGACAACCTATTGTCAAGACATCTTGCCTATGGCGCCGCAAGAGTGCTGGAACAGAAAACATGCTTATGCAAAAAGGTTAGATCCAGTTCACCCAAGCAAATCAGCGGCGAGCCTGTGATCTAACATGTTTGCTACTCTGAGTGTCTTTCCTCATCAAAATTAAGCAGATATTTAAGGTTTTGGAAAGCAGATGACACAAAAATCTATTTTTAGACAATTTACTAGCATTCTAAGTGTTAAAACAACATGTCAATTCCAATATATGGATATAATAAAGTAATAATTGTTGTTCAATCTGTCACCATGTTAATTTGCATCAGGTGTGTTTTGTTATAACCATGGTAGGACATCTGTGGAAGAGTGGTTGGAAAACCAAACTCTAAATCACAAAGCTACTTGACCACCATATATAATGTGCCATTCATATCACCATTCAAATCACTGTTCAAATCAGGGTAAAGTGGTATTTGAACTTTCTTGATACATGGTCTCTGTGCTGACTTGGAATGCCTATGGTTCTACCCATCTTCCTAATTGACACAATGTTTTACTTGAATTAATAAACAATCTTGGGCCGAAGCGTCTAGTATTTCTGCTTTAATTGAATGACTGATCATTGTAGGATGTGATTCATTTTCATTGAAATTTGGCTTGAAAATCAGTAAAGGGTTTGAATACACAATTCAGACTTTTTCAAAGCGATAACTTAAATGAGAAGGGAAAATATTTAAAAAAAAAAAAAAAAAAATTTTGATCATTATGCGGAGACCCAGAAATTTCTCATTACAGACACAAATGTTTATGTGGTTTAGAGAAATGAAAATTTCAATTAGTTTAAAAGCATATCGCTTTTTCGCTGAAAGGGTGATTGCAAATCCTTCACAAAAATAACAAAATTTACTAATAGTATTATTTTGAACACCCTATATGGAGGTTTCAATGCAAGACTAAAGTTAGTTATTATCAAATATGATGGACTTACTATAAAGTATTGCACTGAACCCACACTATTGTCTTCTGATGGGGACAGTCCAAACCTGGCAATGTTGTCTCTGCAGTAATGGTGTGTAAAAACAGAAATATTTTGATTTCCCTGTAGACCACAGTCAAGTTGAAATTCAATTGTTTGATTGGTCAATTAGTGCATTGGACTGTATTGATTGGTTATTAATGTCCTATTTGTGAACCATGGTTATTAATGTCCTATTTGTGAACCAGAGTCTATAGACGGATATCATTCAGATCAAGATACTGTTCTTTGAGTTCTATGGTTCTTGGAACAAGTTCTTGAACCCTTTGTTTAACCCTTAGAATGCTAGTAATAGGTTTCTCTTTTGTCTGCTTTCCAAAACCTTAAAAAGCTGCATAATTTTGATGAGGAAAGATATTCAGAGAAGCAAACAGGTTAGATTACAGGTCACCTGCCAATTAACTCGGCGGCTGGCCTGTGATCTAACCTGTTTGGATAAGTATTTAGTCGGTTCCAGCACGATAAGAGTTAATTTTGATAGGAATTCGCAACTTACACCATCATTTATGCATCTCAAAAAGTTAAGAGCATATCTATAAAGTCTGTCTTTTTGATTGATGAATATCAAAATAATTGTGACAAAATGAGTAAATGTTATACAATAAAACTTCTTCGTGTCAAACTTCCCGCTGTCAAACTCTCCTCTGTGTCGAAGAAATTACACAGTCCCAAAGCATTTGTTCTTTATTTTCATACAAAGCACCTTCTCTGTGTCGAATTCCCATTGTCGAATAATTCCCATTGTCAAACCATTTTTACCGGTCCTCACTTTCACTTTACCTGTATTTTCACACCCTATGTGTCAAAGTGTTTAATTAGGGTATTAAAAGCCAGATGGCTGATTACCTTATGAATGGATGGAAGCTGTCATATTGTTTTCACACATTTTATGGTCTGTTTGTTTGGTCAATTACCAAAGTCACGGGTATGTCTGTGGCAAGCTACATGTGTCAAATGAACAACCATTGTTATCATTTACAATAAAAGGGCTGTTGGAAATAAAATGACTACCAATGACACAACCACCAGCTAAAGGAATTTGGATTTGTCTGGTGACCTGTTAGACAACCTATACATGGCATACTAACTCCCTAGTGTTTTAAAGCAGTAAAAATATCTCTAATTAAACAATAGAACAAAAATATGAAGCCGTCATTGCTGTTGAGAAGAAAAATATGTTAAAGACTAAGATCGCAGCTGATTTGGGAATTCCTCTCAACACTCTTTCCACATGGTTGAAAAAGACCGGTGAAATAATAAAAAAAACATTCTGATTCGATTAACCATTGTAGCTACTGAATCAAATACGGCATGTCATATTTCCAGTTTTTCATTCTCAGTTATATTTGTACCTAATCCACATACCCCAAACATCTATGTCTCCTTGTCGAACTTTTTCGAGAAGTCCATTCAATTTCGAGACAAAGAAGCTCTACTGTACTTTCAGGCTCCATTGGAGCACATGTGTCTCATTATTGTATGGAAATTATTATTTAGGTTCCTTCGTGGCCCAGGGGTTTAAGATGGCGGACTTAGAACTCTAGGATCCTAGGTTCGAGCCTCGCTGATACCTCTAGTTTCGTGGGAGTCTCTTCAGAGCCCTAGCCTTGTACTGATTTATCCCGAAAAGCAGTTATATACCTGAAAATTTGTTGATCTAGAGTAAAACACCATGCAAATGGAAATGGTTATTTATTTTCATGCCCAGCCCAACCAAATAATACATGACTTTTTAGTTGAATGTAATTTGAACCAGTCACATTAAAAACTTATACATGTACAAGGAAATGAGTTAAGTAACATTTCTGATAAATTTTAATTCATTTTATGATCAGTGACATTTGAAACTTTTTATACTGTACATTGCCTACCTTTCCTAGCCTAGTACTGGTGGATTCAGGAAAGTCGTTCAAACTGAAAAATTGTTGATAGACTGTTAAACATTAAACAAACAAAACTTTTTCTGTCATATTAACTTCCTGTAAAAAAACCTGCACCAGAAAGCTTCAGGAGATGATAGTAATAAGGAAATATTGTTCAAGGGTTGCTATTAATTTCCTCATTGCAATAATCATTTCAGAAAAACACTAGAAATTCATTTTATATTATTTATAAATATCTGTTGTTGGCAGTATATCTGAGTTTTCATGAAAGAGGTAGTCTTCCGACTGGCTTACATGTGCTAGTAGTTCTCTGTTCATCTTGACCAGTCCTTTTGGGCAATTAAGATGGGTGTCTTCCTCCACCAAGGACATGGTATTATAACTGAAAGATGATGAATGTGATGTTAATACAAAATTAAATAAATCAAAAGATCAATTGGAGGGTTCAATGCAAGACTATAGCAAGTGCTTCATAAACATGAAGCACTTACTATAGTATTGCACTGAACCCTCTAATTGACCTATGCACATTTGTTATTTCTCACCAGTAAAATGATTCCTTTATATTTTCCCAATTTGTCTGATAAAGGGTTAAATAAAACATATGAATATTCTAGTGTGATGCTCTTGGGAATCACTTGGTCAAAAACTAGCTAGTTTGCATAAATAAAACAATGTTTTTTCCAAATATGGTAATAACTTGTTTCCATCTAACATGTTTTGTGGCATATTCTATGCATCTTTTAGCACTTTCTATAATGCTAAGTAGGTCTTCTCCATCTCCTATTCGAAGAATAAGGAGAGCCATATTACTCACCCAGGCATGGGCTGCACACCTTGGGGGTATCTCATTTACAAACTACTGAAAGGAATGGGTTGAAACTTCCCTCATGTTCTCAGAGTCATTATCTTGGGTTCCTGTTCAATTCCCGTAATTATTGCCTCGATTCCTAGAAAATTATGCCCTGTTTAGTACTCAGAAAATCTTGGTTTAAGTCTTTGAAGCGAGTTGATGCCTGAATAGATACTGCAGGGAATGGATTGAAACAACACACTCATACTTAATGTCTTTCTTCAAGGTCACTGACTAAGTACCATCACTCTGGTCTCAATTCCTAGAAAATTATACCCTGTTAAGTACTCAGAAAATCTTGGTTTAAGTCTTTGAAGCGAGTTGATGCCTGAATAGATACTGCAGGGAATGGATTGAAACAACACACTCATACTAAATGTATTTCTACAAGGTCACTGACTAAGTACAATAACTCTGGTCTCAATTCCTAGAAAATTATACCCTGTTATTACTCAGAAAATCTTGGTTTAAGTCGTTGAAGTGAGTTGATGCCTGAATAGATACTGCAGGGAATGGATTGAAACAACACACTCATACTAAATGTTTTTCTTCAAGGTCACTAAGTACCATAACTATGGTCTCGATTCCAAGTAAAGTTTTGCTAGTTGGTATCTCAATAACAACTGGATGGAATGTAACCTATTACATTTACTTTTTAGTCTATTCACATATCACAACAGCAGAACTGAAATATATTATACATGTTTACAGAGCTTTTTTAAAGTTGTCTGCTTCAAGTGAAAAAATATCATCAGCAGGTGGTAAAAAGTTAAATATCAAAACTCATCCATCCATGATGGTGAGGTATAAAATCCTTACTGAGAAAATACAAATAACCAATGTCATCTGCTGGTTATTTTTAACAACTTCAGCTTGTTTCAAATGCCAAAATGAAGGAAATAGTTTATGATGAAAAGTAATTGCTGTCTGAATTCAGAAAAGGATAAATGTGGTTTCGTATTAAACATGCAGAAGACAAAGTGTATTGGGTGTTCTTTTGTACAGAAAGATGTACAATTTTATTCTTATGGAGGCATTTTCATTGTGTCTGGGACAATAACAATAAAAGACAAATGATGCGGATTTAGACAAATATTTGACCTGGCCTACCGAATAATGATCCATATAACCTCTTTATTTCCAATTTTTATTTCCTCTAGAGCAGAGTCGGTGAATAAAGAATTTATATTGTTTGGCAAGAGCTTTTCAGTTTTATGTATTTCTTCATATGGGTCTAGTGAACAGCCAAGGAGCAAAAGCAGAAAACTGATTTAGAGTCAAACCCTTTACCAAACAGTAACGACATTTGACTAGTTTGTTGCCGACGACTCTGGAAAAGATTGTGGTAAAAGGAGAAATTGCACTTAACAAGCAATTTCTCCTTTTCCGAAAATGTTTTCTGCTCTCTCAGGAGATTTTTTGTTCAATTTCATCTCATTTTGAAATGTCATCTGCAAAATCTTTCAATTAAGGACAGTTGAAAATTTGGCGTTTAGTAAAGGGTTAAGGTAGAATTCCCAAATCTGCCATTTTGAAACACAGTCTTTCTCTGGATTACTTTGGTTGCTCTTGGTAAAAGTTGTTTTTAAACAAGAAAAGACTTTCTCTGTATGTGTCTGTCTAACCATTTGTCTGCCTTTGTGACCAACACCACCCTGTCAATGTGTCTGTGTGTCTCAGGGTTTTCCTTAAGAGGCGGCTGCTGGCCAATTTGACCGTCTCAAATGCTTTTCTGGCTTGCTGAAATTTGCCAGATGGTAGACAAAAGAAGGAATGGTAACTGAAAAGAGGAACCACTCGCCCCCTGACACCCTAGCCTCCTAAAAGTTCTTCTGGCCTTCTACTCTAATTCTTAAGGAAAACCCTGTTGTCTGTGGGATATTACTGAATCTCTTTATCTGTTATTTTGTTTCATGCTAAAATGGTTGCTCAGCTATCCTTTTTCATTAAAAGAATGTTCTACTCCTCTGTACATTACAGTACTGGCAGTAGTTTGATTTTTGTTAGTTATGCTTAGGAATACCAAAGGTTTCAGGGACCTCTCTAACTTCCTAACCCTTATAGTGCTGGAACCAACTTCATGCTAATGCAAACAGGTTAGATCACAGGCCAGCCGCCAAGAAGATTGCTGTGATCTCACCTGTTTTCTACTCATTGTATCTTTCCTCATCAAAATTTATCAGAAATTTAAGGTTTTGGAAAGCAGGCGACACAAAAATCCATTTTTAGAGAATTACCCAGCATTCTAAGGGCTAATCCAATGTTCTGGATAAATCCCTCCTCCATAAATTCCGTATCATTAGACATTTACTAGATCAATAGTCTGCTGAGGAAGGAATTCTCAATGGCCTTCCATTACACCTGCCTAAATTCCCATGCCTTTCCGGTGGTCTGGATTATGCCTTATAATGTTGGCTAATTTTCAAAAAAAAAAAAGAAATTTTGTGTTGCCTGCTTTCCAAAACCTTAAATATCTGCTTAGTATTGATGAGGAAAGATACTCTGAATAGCAAACAGGTTAGATCACAGGCCAGCCGCCAATTTACTTGGCGGCTGGCCTGTGATCTAACCTGTTTGCATAAGCATGAAATTGGTATCATCATTATAAGGATTATGGAGTGTATTGGAGTCTTTAATATGCAGTGTTTTAAAGGATTCTTTGTTGATATTCATTAAAATTGTCTCACATTATCAAATCTAGTGGGTATTCATTAAAAATTGTCTAACAAATCAACTTAGCGGGTATTTATTAGAATTGTCTCAGAATTCAATATAGTGGGTATTCACTTGAATTGTCTTACGATCCAATTTATTTGGTATTCATAAGGAAAGTCGTACAATCCAATAAAGTGGGTATTCATTAGAAATTAGGGATGGGAACGAATATTCGAATATTCGAATATTCGAATAGCGGGTCGAATATTCGAATAGCAAAATAGTATTCGAATATTCGATTTTAATGAACCCAAATTACTGTATGCTTACCATAAATTTTATTCAAAAATAATGTTGTTTAATTTTCATTTTCTTCCTCTAAACCGAACCCAAATATCGAAGAACGTGCCTAGCTCCCAGGTGCAGTTACGATGTTTTTACAACGTATGTCACACAGTAAAACACCTGTGTCAAATTACCACATCCTTTGACAGTTTGCAAAACGATTAATTCCTAAGTGTGAAAATAGTCGATTTTAAGCCGGTAAATCTAACACCATAATGATCTGCACTTGCTCCATACTATCCAAAACAAGTCAATCACGCTAATTGACAATTGTCAGTGTCAACCAATCACGTAACTTGTTTGTCGTGAAATTAAACAATTACTCTTTCAATAACCAATCGTAATCATGATTTCATATGCACGAAGACCAATCAAATAATGTGTTAGAAAGTATATTTTTCTTCAGAATAATTTGTCAAACTTATCTTCATTCTAATTTCTACATCTATTCGATAAACATCACAATGTCTCCATCACGTGTCTGGAATTACTTTACTCGTTCTGCCGACAAGTCGAAGGCGACCTGTAACCTGTGTAACCAGGACTTTGTATTCACGTACATGTATACAGATATCGGCTATACACAAAAGGTTTGAACAGAGGACTAGTGTACTAGTATTCGGACATGCAGACATTCGGACATCAAAACGAATTCTAAAATCGAATATTCGAATATATTCGAATAGTTCTAGTCGAATATTCGAATAGTGATTTTACTATTCGTTCCCATCCCTATTAGAAATGTCTCACAATCAAATCTAGTGGCTATTCATTGGATTTGTCTTACAATCCATTTTAGTTGGTATTCATTTGAATAGTCTCATAATTCAATTTAGTGGTTATTTATTAGAATTGTCTAACAAATCAACTTAGTGGGTATTTATTGGTATTGTCTCATAATTCAACTTAGTGGGTATTCATTTAGGATTGTCTCAAAATTCAATTTAGTGGTTATTTATTAGAATTGTCTCACTACCCATTTCAGTTGTCTTACAATCCAATGTATTGGATATTCATCTGAATTGTCTCATTATCTAATTTAGTGAGTATTCAATAGAATTGTCCCACAATCCAATGATGTGGGTATCCATAAGGAAAGTCATACAATCCAATTAATTGGTTATTCATTGAAATCGTCTCACAAGCCAATTAGCTGGGTATTTATTAGGAAAGTCCTCACTGCAATATAGTGATAATTCATTATTACAATTGTCCTTCAATCCACCAGAGTGGGTATTCATTAGAATAGTCGCACGATCTAATGTTGTTGGTAGTCTCATTGAGAAGGTTTTACTATGAATAAAAAGTATAGGGATTAGAAAAATGTTAAATAATTTACTAAGGAGAAACTACTCTTTACATCTACCAATTTCATAAAGAAAATAATATTTTTTGTCTGTTGCCTTTTTTTTTGTACTCTAGTTTGACTGAATTTTATGTTTATCATGTATAAATCAAAATAAAGAAAATTCTTTCGTAAAACTGCATAATTGATTTAGTCAAAACTTTCGACAACCTCTTTAATTGTCTTTGATTAAAGAAACCATTGTAAAAAAAGCCATTCCTTTCATCCAAGTTTCAAAATGAATTCTTTTTATCGTTCATAGTTCTCTTAAATATGCATTTACCATTCGCAAGTGTCAAATTTTCATTATGGGGAAATGGGTCGACTTGTTCTAAGAAAAAAAGAGAGACATTTATTTCATCTCTAAGGAAATGTCTGTTGGAATTTGTATCTATAGAAGGCTATGGTGGCTGTTGCTGCCTCTTTCAATTACTCCCAGATGAGTTTTATTTCAGACAACTCATATGTTACATGAAATAATTAATTTGTCCTCCAAGGTGTTATATGCCCCAAAATAAGAGACTTTCGTTTTTTAATTGTACATTTTATGTGGCATGTGACAGCTGCAAATCAATGGCAGTTCTTATACAACATAGCTCAAAGCCTTATTGATAGTTCTCATATGGGCAATGTTTCCTTTTGTCACAACGGTTTCTTCCAAATATTATTTAGATTTGTTTTTTTCATGCTATCTTGTTCTCCGCCTGCTTTTGGTTTCAATCATACTTGTTATACATCATTGAGCTGTTAGCTGTGTTGAATTCCATGTAAGAATCAACTTAAAACAAGCACAACCTTTATGTATAATAGATATCACAGAAAACAATTAGACTAAAGGATTTCAAAACCACAATGATCCACGGAAAATTGCTCATCATTAACAATTTCTCCTTTTGTCACTTTGTTTTTGGTAATTCTGAGAGGCAGTTGTGTTTAAAACCTATATATGAAGATAGATATGAAGAAAAAGGTTAAAAGCATACTAGCACTCAGAAAGACTGCAAATCCAGGTAAAATGAGCTATAAATTATGATAAAATATGTTGAAACATAGAGAAAAGCCACAGGATCATGACAATAAAACGCCTGCACTATTTATAATCTATTTTTCAAAATGCTATTTTCACAAATTTGGTGCCCACCAATTTAACTTCATTATTTACATTCGAGTAACATCTAATTTAGCAAGGAGTGCTCGGATTATTGAGTGGCAATCACCTGATTAGAAAAATCATGTGAAACACAAGAATACTGTCATTTATCCAATATAAACAACATGAACATTCAAAATGGAGAATTCATTGGGTTTTATTGGTTCCCAACTTTTCTCGGCTGACCTTGTTTTATCGCAATTTGTAAACAAACCTTATAATTTTCATTCTTCAAAGCATCATGTGAACGTGTTAGAGTCTCAATTCCTCTGTAAAAACTTTTAAGTTTATTTTTAGATATTCTAGATCTTTCACAATTTAAGTGTAAATGAGCGCAAGTATGGCTTTAATGCAATACTGACTTTAGCTTCTCAGACTCAAGTAAAACGAAACCTTGGTATATCATTTTATAGCTAACAACATTATAGTTGTCTGTTGATGTCAATTTTAGCCAGTATTTCCTTTAGGAACCCTGGGTTAATTGGGTTTTCTGCATGCTAGTGCGTAAGAATAATCTTGGCCAGGGGGTCGTAAACTTTGGCATAATTGATTCCGAGAAAAGATGAGTCTTTCTGGCTTTTGATTATCAATATTTGTCTTGTGGAAGGTGCATATTTCCTATAAAAATGTATAACAAATAAATTCGAATACTTGTTGTTACAAGAGATCGATGTTTTCCTAAATATTTTGATAACAGGGGACTTTTTTCTATTCCTGAAATAATTCTGCTAATTTAACAAAAACGTTTGAATTGATTTAACCCTTTGGTGCCAAATTTCTAGGCAAGTGGAACTCTCACCTCGAAATAAACTTGAAGAGAATTTTCTAAAAACGGTGCAGGTGAATTGAACATTTAACATTTGATCTGCCCAATGCAATTCTTTCAAAGTTGCAGGACAGGAACAACATAAGCACAATTAATTCATGTTCAATATATGATAGTATGTATGGTTTGAAATATGTGAATGGTCAATGGTGTTGACCCTCAATTGCCGAGAAATCTTGCCTATGGCACCTTAAGGGCTAACCTCTATAGTGCTGGAACTTACTTAATGCATATCTAAACAGGTTAAACATCCAAAAGAATATCACCTTACCAGTGGCTCAAACTTGGGACTCCAGCTGTTTTTAAGCAGGTAACCAACTGGCTTATTGTGACTCAGCAGCTTCAAATGCATTTCAGACACAATTTTTTTCAAGCTGATTCAACTAATTCCATTTTAGTACATGTTGAGAGTTCAAAGCACTACTATAGCATAGGCGTAGGAGCGTTTTCAACATGGGGGGGGGCCAACTTCAGATGAGGACCGGTCTAAGAATAAATGTTCCTAAACTTTTTCATGACTATTCATGCATGTACAAATTCAATAACATTATAAGAATTAAAAGAAAGCGTATGAAAACATGTATCTTTAATAAAAAAAAGAAAAAAAAAAAAAAAAGGATATGCCAGGTCTCGATCTCACGCGGAAATCAATTGTATTGAACTAAATAAAAAGTGGCAGCGACCAGACTGTCACAGCCACAGATCCAACTATTTGAAATAGTCAAACAATTATATTATTCTTTAAACTTTAGCTAACAATTGAAGACAATATAGAGTCTGACACCTTTTAAAGAACATGTTTTTTACACCACTGTTTCCGTCGATCAACACTTCCCAGGTATTTTAGTGAGCTGAGTTTTCATTGGATAAACCCGATGTGTTCAGATTGCCATTTGCGATGATGACGTCAAAAAGATTTTGGTTATTGTTCGTAACAAAAGGCGAATTGGTATTACATAGAGCACAAAAATACACATTTATTTTTATTCTGCTGTTAAATTTCGTTTCTTTCATTTTTCTATACAAATATCTTCATTTGCCACTGTGAATATTGGGGGGGCCAAAGTATACTCTGGCCCCCCCGTCTGGATATTGGGGGGTCGGGCCCCCCCTGGCCCCCCCTGCTCCTACGCCTATGTATAGCAAGTCTTTCACTTTTGTGAAGGAGTAACTTTAATGTTGCATTGAACCCCAGATGGTTCTTAGTCACAGACTTTTCAGGATGGTTCCCTTCTAAAGATTTGGTGCATTTTGTGCAGATAATTTTCGGGCTAGTTCCCATCACCTAACTCCAGACTGGTCTGCATGGATTTTTCAGACGGTTCACATTACCAAATCCATAGACTGGTACCCATTGTCCATTGATTTTTCCTCTCCTTTAACATTTTTCTATCCGTATAATGAGACCAGTACTGATGATATCTGCCGGTGACAATTAAATAAAATTGACGTTCCAAGGGGAGAAGAAATCTCCGTAATTCTGACAGCTTTGTTTCCCTACATCTTTCCAAAGGAGATGTCTGGTTTTTGTTTGATGCCATTTTCTCCGACGTGTCGCAGTAAATGGAATATTTTTTTATTGGTAAAATTCATTTTGCCATCATATTAAAAGCATACTAGCGCTTAGAAAAACTGCAAAACTGGGTAATATGAGTTACCAATTATGAAGGAATATGTTGAAACATAGCGAAAAAACACAGGTTTGTGAAAATATAACGCCTGCACTATTCATAATCTATTTTTTAAAGTGCTATTTTCATGAATTGGGTGCCCACCAATTTATCTTTATTGTTTACATTCGAGAAACATCTAAAATAGCAAGAAGCGCTCGGATTAATGAGTGACGATCATCTGGTTAGAAGAATGACATGAAACACATGAAAATACTGTCATTTATCATATATTAACAACATGGACATTCAAAATGGGGATTTATTGGATTTTATTGGTTCCCAATATTTCTCGGCTGACCTAGTTTTATCGCTAATTGTATACAAACTTTTAAACTATTTCCTCTTTTAAAAGCATCATGTGAACGTGTTTCAGTCTCAATTCTTCTGTAAAAGGGAATTTAAAGTACTTTTAAGTTAATTTACAATTATTCCAGAACTTTCAAAATTTAGGTGGAAATGACCGCAAGTATGGCTTTAAAGGCCTAGTCTTTGGAATGTCTGGTATCTTATCTCCAACTGGGCACTCTACAGGGCAACAATACAGTTCCACAGCATGGTGCAAATTTCCTGTATATTACTTGATAAGGAATGGGGCATTTTAGTGGTCAGATTACGTAATACCCCAACCCTTTGGTTTCTCATAATATAGAAAATTGATAAGAAATAAGTGTTTGGATATAGTTTTCTTTATCTAAAACAATGATTTACATGATAAGTAGATTTTTCTTGATAAACTGATAAGATATATGAACAAAATAATGAGTTAACTTATTCAATGAATTAAAACTTGTTATAATCATAAAATGGATGATGATGATAATGATGATATACTATAAAAATGATGATATACTACAGAGGAACTATAATATTCCCGGGGTACAGACAATTCCCCACTAGGACAATAACCCACTAGGACAATAACCCACCGGACAATTACCCACTGGACAATTACCCATCGGACAATACCCCACATTTGTGTCAAATAGGACAATTCCCCACTGGTAAAATGAAATGGTCATAAATTTTTTTTATTTTCAAGAATCTGAATCAAAGAAGTATTAAAATTATTTTCAAACCATTATCTTCAATTTACACATGAAAATATATTTATATTACAATAGCCAAACAAATAACACATGGTTGAAAAAAGGTCAAAAGATTGGTCCTTTTACAAATCTTTTTGTAATGAGAATAATGACAATTCCCCACTTTTAATAAATAATAGTAATAAAATATATCTTTTGATATATTCATGAATCTTTACTATTGAGGCAATAGATTAAAACTAATAAAAAATCGTTGATCATGGATTTAAGCGTATTATTTGTCCATAATATAAATGTAGAAAAGAATGAATTGCAATTCAAATATCCTATCAAAAATAATCAATATCCTATCAAAAATAATCAACCCATTTATTGATTTAGCCAATTGAAAACAGTTAATTGATAAATTTATATTTTGGTAAGCTTATTAATTTTGGATTTGGGTTGAATTAACGATTGCTTTGCTCCACACCTTTAATCATCCTTTAGCTACACCTTGATAACAAGGTCTTTAATTGATATTTGATTATCATGTTTTTCAGTCTGTGTTGGATTTTCACATCTTAATTCTTCATTTCTTATTTCTTTTAAAAATGTTTTATCATCCCTATGCTTTCTAATATTTTATCCCATTAGACCCCACACTCCATCTACTTGAAATATGTAAGCATTTAAAAATCAATATCAAAAGAATTCACATAGAGTCTTTTGACTAGAATCTTCAATATTTACAAAGTAAAGTATTTCATATTTAGTGAAAATTTTGAATCAACCGTCCAATTAATTGGTCATTGATATTAACTTGATTTTTCAATACTACTGATAATAAATTGTTACATGCAATCTGTACAATTCTTTTATCAGTATGTATTTTTGCAGACGAAAAAGGAACAATGCTTCAAGTCTCTATTTTGATAATTTTCCACTCTTATTTTCATTGTTAATTAATACAGATAACGTAAATAATGCAAAATCTACGTTATAAATAAAAAAAAAACTTCATTAATTTGAACATGTTTTATATCAAACAGTGGGTAATTGTCCCAGTGGGCAATTGTCCTAGTGGGGAATCGTCCTAGAGGGGTATTGTCCTACACCCAATATTCCCTGCTGCAAGTCATTCTTACATAAATTAATCTATATAAGGTGCAAATTAAAAAAAATCCCCTAATCGTCTAAGAAAAACCATCCAAAATTAAAACAATATATTTGAAGTCTTAATAATGTGGAATATTGAATAGAAAAAAGTGTTTAATTCTTGATTTCTTTATTTAAAACAATGATTTATAAGATAAGGAGATTTTTCTTAATAAACTGTTAAAAAACGTGAAGAAAATAATGAGTTAGTTATTCAATAAATTAGCACTTGTTATAATTATAACATTGATGATGATGATGATGATGATGATGATGATGATAATGATATACTACAGAGGAACTTTAACCATTCTGTAAGCCATAATTACATATATTGATCTTTATATAAGCCACCAATTTAAAAAAAAGAAGATAATCCCCTACTAAACAAACCTTTCCAACTTCAAAAAAATCTATTTGAAGCCTATTTGATTTTTTTTTTTATCAATTTTGATGTTTAAATGTCCTCTATAAAATGGGGGGTGGGGTCACTTAAAGAAGGACTAAACTAGGCCTTTAAGCTTACTTTTTCATTAATCATTATAGTTGAAATAATATTGAGTGACATATTTTGAATGTACATTTTTTGTTATTGAATCTTAAAAACTGTTATAAATTTTGCTCATTAACTCTATAGGAAACAAGGTTCTTTGATTAATCCTTTACCAAACACCAGATTTCCAACTGCCTCAAATTGAAAGAGTTTGCAGAAGACATTTCAAAATGTGACTAAATTGGAAAATAATCTTCTGATTAACAGAAAACATTGTTAGAAAAGTCACGAGCAATTTCCCCTTTTTCCACATTGTTTTCCATAGTGTTCTGCAACAAAGTGGTCAATTGTCGTTATTGTTTGGTAATGGGTTAATGCAGAGAAATCCTATTCATTCAAAGTTGAACCCTATCCCATATAGAAATGCCATTTTAAGCACCTTAATTAAGGAACCTCTGACAAGATAAGAAATTGCTCAATGGACACAATTTTTTTCTTTTTCTCATAACGGTTTGTCTGACAAAAATGGCAATGCTTAGTTGTCTTTCTTTATAAATGTCTTCGACTGTTGATTACAGTTTTGACCTTTTGACCAGTCACATATTCCTACATGAGGGAACGGTGGTGTCCTGCCTGGCCTAGTGGTAATGGGGGTGGATTTGTAACTCGGATTTCCAGAGTGTGAGCCCCATCAACACAGCTGGCTTTGTGGGAGTGTCTTTTGGCAAGACGTTTCAGAGCTCTAACTAGCTGGTTATACACATTGAAAAATTACAAAAGTTTCAGGATACTTTTAACGTTATGAGATGATGATTGGTATCAAGTTACGTCATGAAGATAAATCTTTGAAAGGATATGTACACAATAATTAGAAAATGCTTTTGTATTTGACCAATTGAATCCCAGAATAGTTTTTATAAAGGTGAAGAATTTCAAAATTATCTTTCTAAGACTTGTCTTTCAATATTGTGTTGAATTTATGGTAGATTTTGATGTGTCTTCAAAATTATAGGGCTATTAGACCCATTGAATCTCAGAATATTTTCTATAAAGGTGGCAAATTTTCTTTCATTTCATGTTTGTTATATGGTAGATTTTGATATGTCTTCCAAAACATAGGGCCACTTATCTGATAATAGTCAAATAAATGGTGTTGTGTCCTGCTTCGAACAAATAATCCACTTGAACAATCTATAAACCTGAAATTTTTGATAAACATTATCATAACAGTGCAATTGTGGATCTAGTACCTTCATTTTATATTTTTCGGGTGGCCTCATGGCCAAGTGGTTAGAGTATAGAACTTAACCCTCAGAATGATGGGTTATTTTCTTAAAATAAGACTTTTATGTCATCTGCTGGAACGCATTTCATTTTAATGCAAATAGATAAGATCCAGGCAAGCTGACTAGGAAATTGTCAGCTGGCCTGTAATCTAACTTTTTTGCTACTCTGCGTATTTGTCCTAATCAAAATTAGGCAGATATTGAAGGTTTTGGAAAGCAGACGACACGAAAATCAATATTTAGAAAATTACTCTGCATTCTAAGCGTTAAATATGAAAAGAAGGAATGGAGATAAATCATGCAGAGATTATATATATTGTTAATCATGTTATACTCACACAAACATAAGAATCTGATGATTAAAGGTGTTTTCTCACAGAAGAGAAAAGTTACAAGTCAAAATACAATGCCATTGGAACAATACGGTTTTTGTATTGTTGTTTGATATACATCTAAAGTAGCTATTGAAAGGATTATTGATTCAGGAAGCATCAATTTATTTATGTTTGTACTTTTTATATTCACTGTATCCACACTTTAAAGTATTAAAAACGATCTGATTTTGCTTTCAATGACAATTCTTTAGTGCATATCATATAAAAGTACAGCTGTTGTGCCGTTTTAAAGGAATTGATTTTTAACTTCACAACTTTCTCACATCTGTGATTAAGCACTTTTTAAGAACACAAATGATAAAATTTTCCTTGTGAAAATGAAACTATTACTTTTCTAACTTTCATTATGTTTTGTTAACGGTCTAATTTTGGTAACTTTTAAAAGAAATTATAATGGGTTTGACGTTTAGATAACAAAGTAGATAAACAAACAGTTGTTCATTCTGGTTTATCATATTAAGGAGGGCGGTGGTGAGTTAGTCTGTGATTTGTGTAGATATTGAAAAATGGTTTTAACGCTTTCAAGGAATTTGATTATCTAAGTAAGTGAAAATTCACATTACATTACTTCAATTAAGTATGTTTAAGCAAGAGGCCTTGATTCAAGAATTTTGATGTGTAGAAAAATTTCTTTTAACATGCAAACTCTTCTTTTGGGTAAATTTCTTTCATAATCAGTTTGAAAATGAAAAATATAATTTATAGACTTGATAGATTTGTTGTCTGCTATGCTTTGGATTTGGACCAGATTCCTTCAGGGCAATGGATTAACCTTTTACCAAATGCCAAGTTTTCTACTGTCCCAAATTGAAAGAGCTTGCAGACTTCATTTCAAAATGTGATGAAATTGAAAAGCAATCTTCTTGTAGAGTAGAAAACATTGTGGGTTAATGAGAAATTGCTTGTTACAAGCAATTTCTCCTTTTACCACAGTGTTTTCTTGAGTCGCATGAAACAAAGTGGTCAAATGTCGTTATTGCTTGGTAATGGGTTAATAGAGAATTCAATAGATCTGAAAGAATTTCATTCTATGATCTGTTTAATGATCTACTTTTGTTACAGTGTTTAATGCAATTAAGTGGGGTCATGTGTGGCCAAGTGATCAAGGCGGTGGACTTTTAACCCTTAGAATGCTTAATAATTTTCTAAAAAATAGATTTTTTGTTGTCTGCTTTCTTAAGTCTTAAATATCTGCTTAGTTTTTATGAGGAAAGATTCTCAGAGAAGCAAATGAGTTAGATCACAGGCCAGCTGCTAATTTGCTTGGGGGCTGGCCTCAATCTTACCTGTTTGCATAAGCATGAAGTTGGTTCAGGCAATTGGAGGCTGGCCTGTAATCTAACCTGTTTACTACTCTGAGTATCTTTCCTCAACAGAATTAAGCAGATACTTAAGGTTTTGGAAAGCAGACAACACAAAATCTTTTTTTTTTTAGAAAATTACCCATCATTCTAAGGGTTTAACTTTAGAAACCCCTGGAACTTTAGGATTGAATATTGCTTCTGATGAGCAAATTATCCTTTTTCTATCAAATAACATTAATCATTGTCATTTTCTCTGTGTTTGTCATTGTTTTTCTGTGTCTTCTGATGTTGCTTTCAATTTGGACCTGTAACACATTTCCATATGGGGTAACTTGTTCAACTACATGTATCATAACATTATGATATGATAGGAACTCCTATTTTGCTGCACATGTACCAATGGGTTATCAGGCTTTGATAACCCATTCTCTCATGCCGTAATTTGTGACTGATGGAAATTGAAAGTCACAGCAGATAACAATAAAGTTAATAAAGTAACATTTCTTTGTTTGGTTAAGTAGAAACATTTTGAGAAATTTTGTATCACAGAAGAAAAAAAATACATTTAGAAATGAATTTTGAGATAGAGAAAAAATCATTGTTATAACAGAAGAAATTGCTTGTAACAAGCGTTTTCTCTGTTTGCCACTACAGCTTCTGAAGACTTTATAGCTCTGCTAGAAATGTGTTTAGGTTTAACAAATAGGTGTTACTCCAACAAGCATTGTGCAGGGCTAGATTGGTCGACTAATTAATTGTCTTTTGACAAGTATATTGTTTTAAATGGTTAACTGGAAGATCTTAACACTTTTTTCTTTATCTTTGTTTACTCCACCTGTAATAGATGGCTCAAGAAATAATTACCATCCTACCAGAAATTTAATCCTTATAGCGCTGGAACTCACTTCATGCTTATGCAAACAGGTTAGATCCTGGCTAGTCGCCAAGAAAATTGGAGGTTGGCCTTTGATCTAATCTGTTTGCTACTCTGAGTATCTTTCCTCATCAAATTTATGCAGACATTTAAGGTTTCGGAAAGCAGATGACACATTCTAAGAGTTAACACAATTATTTGGTATGTGAAATGAAAATCCAATCAATCATGTAATTATACCATTATTTTATTTTCTATTTCCAGGATGTTAGGAAGCCCCCTCTGAGACACAATGCGGATGAGGATTACTCTTCAGGTCTACATTTTCATGTTATGTAGCGTTTACTTCTCCTTACTCTACGTCTTCTATGGGCGCCTACAAATAGAGATCAATCAGACTCTAGATGAATTCTACACAGGAGACAAGTTGGCACAGATTTCGAAAAGTGGTAGCAACGATTTATATTTGATTCCACGATGGAAAGGTCACGAACTTGCTGAGAGAAACAGAAGAATGCTTGAATCGCTGGACGAATTAGGCTCACAAAGATTCTTCTCTATTCCAAGAACTCGTTGGAATATTACGAAAAGAGGGATTGTTAAAACAAGTGAAGTTAATATTGTGGATGAGCCATGTTTCATGTCTGCTAGATACCCCAATAGAACGTTTCAACACCTGAATGAAGAGGGCATGGTGTACTCTGCGTACCTTGATGAACGAGGGGACGCAGTATTTGTCAGAATTATGGCCATCTTTGGAAACTACAAGAAGCAGAAGCTCAGTACGATGTATTGTCAGTTTGACCTTGACAAGAAGATGGCAGAGCCCACCCTTGTGCAGGGCTCTTTGTATGAACTCTGCGAGAATCATGGGAAGAAGTATGGTGGGTTTATAGTGTCATGCCGGGTGCCAGATAATGTATCTAGTATGTGTTTTATAGGTGTGTATCAGAAGGGGAGATATGGGAAAACTGTAGTCAGACTGCCTGTAACGAGGCTGGAACCAAAGCAGGTGGTTTACAGAAGGAACCAATTAGCCAAAGAGAGACAAAGTAACAATACCAAGAAACCTGATGTCGATTTGAGTTTAAAGGATGTCAATGGACTACACACCCCCTACAATTACAGTATATGTGTGCCCCCGCTCTTCGGAAATCTAAACACTCTTAGATTTGTGGAGTTTGTAGAAACACATAGGATCCTAGGCTTTCAGCATTTCATATTTTATATCGAGCGAATTTCGAATCCTGAGATTCTCAAAGTGTTGAACTATTACCAAAAACTTGACATTGCGACTGTCATCCAATGGCATTTGCCAATTAAGAGTGAATCATCTATCTGGTATTATGGACAGCTGAATGCTCACAATGACTGTATGTACCGTGCCATGTCACTATCTAGATTTGTTGCCATCATTGATATAGACGAAGCCATAGTGCCCCATGATGGTCACCGCCATATAAATGAGAGCATAGAGGCTCTCTTGAATGGGGAAAATGTCTGTGCCCTAAGCTTAAGTAGTGCTTTCTATAGTGTAAAGTTTGTTCCCGAAGGTGAAGATTCTGATCTGATCACAATGTCTCATCTTGGAAGGAGCGAACAATTTAGTAACGTCCGAACAAAAGTCTTGGTGGCTCCTTTGAAAATATTTGAAGTTGGAATACACCACGTCAGTAAACCATTGGAGGAGAGGTTTAAGGTGCTCAAAGTGAACAAAACCACTGCTTTCCTACATCACTACAGGAAATGTGTGCCAAACTATGGCATGAAGTGTGGGAACATAGTTCAAGAGAACAGTATGTTGAAATACAAGAATGAGCTTACTGCAAATGTGAAAACGGTGTTCCAAAAGGTTTTGTACAGAGATGCTTTCCAGAAGAATGTGACCTCTGATGTGCCAAAACCATCATCTTAACCCTTTACCAAACGCCTGATTTTGGACTGTCCCAAATTAAAACAGTTTGCAGACGCCATTTCAAAATTTGATGAACTTGTATATCAATCTTATTATAAGGCAGAAATCATTGTGGGAAAAGGAAAAATTGCTTATTAAGAGCAATTTCTCCTTTTCCCACAATGTTTTTGAGAGTCGACTGGTCAAAATATAATGTTGTTATATTTTGGTAATGGGTTAATTGGTAAGAAGATAGACTTACACTGCTTTCAACAATATTTAAGTAATATTTCAGCGGTTGATGCACCTATACATGCTTCAGGTCTCTCCTCATCTGTAAACTGCATGTTCTTTTTAACCTTTAGAATGATGGGTCATTTTTCTTAAAATATATTTTGTGTCATCTCCTTAATTTTGATTAGAAAAGATACTCAGAGTCGCAAACAGGTTAGGTCACAGGCCAGCTGCCAATTTACTTGGCGGCTGGCCTGGATCTAACCTGTTTGCATAAACATGAATTGGTTCCAGCATTATAAGGGTTAAAAAATGATCATCTTTTAATGAAAAAGGATCTTTTAAATCACATTTTTGATGTTTGTTACTTGCATAATACAATATGTGAGATAGTTCCTTTAAGTATATGATGTTTTTTGATTCATAGTTTCTGTGAACTTATTTTATGGGTAAAGGCAATAAATGTTTTTCATATGCATGCCATTTCTAGCATCTGTATGTATTATTTTTTTCTATTTTTTTTAATGAGTTATGTTTTAGAGATATAGTCATATATGTATGATTTTATGTACAGCCATTTTCAGTATTTGATAAACATTGTCAAATGAACTGTGATGTATATTATATATTATATCAATGCATGGCTTTTTTACAAGTTTAATGCCTTTCCATTGCAACTATTGACCTGAATTGCATAATATAATAAACTTTAACAAAGTAAGCCCTCATTTCCACTGATTTCAAAGCTAAGATAGTACCCTTGAGAAGGAAATCGAATTGTGTTCATGAAAATCAAAAACATGCTCATGAATCCGTTCATGAACCTGTTTTTGATCTTCATGAACCTGTTCTTGAAATTCATGAACATGTTTAGGAACAGCTTTGTTTTCATGAACAACCATTTGTCATTCATGTTTGTTCATGAACTCAGTTCTTGAGTCCTTAGCAGGAATACTCTTCTGTGTATTTACCAATGATCACCTCATCCTAAGTTGCTGGAACATGAGACGATATTGTTGATAGAAACTGGTTAAATATTAAATCAAAGGATGTGATAACAATTTTTTGAGGAATCATACAGTTTCTAGAATTTTCTCTTGAATAAAGCTTTCATTTACACATGTTTATTAATCATATCAGTACAAATGCTTTGAAAGTTTGCCTTTGAGTTATTAAGAAAGTCTGATTCATCCAAAAATATCAACGTTTAGTCAGATCATCAATTCGCTTGTCACATTGTATTCTTGTTATAATTGTATAAATCTGTCCCTATCAGTTTGTCAATTGTGTATTCCAAATTGTTTATTCTAGTCATATTGTCAAAGTGAGTTTCATTCAGATTGTCAAGTTTCCAATTTTACACAGGCTTAACTTAAAGGCACATAAAAGGAGATGAGTACAAATTAATTACTGAAAAGTATATGGAGTTCTTTTATCATGTTCATAAAAGTCATGAGAATTTATTTCCGAATGCATTGAGACCCTATTAAATAGACTCCTTTAACATAAGTTATTTTGTGCTTGAAATATAGTTGTCTCCAATTCAATCATGTTTATCAACAACCTGTTTGTTTACATATTCAAAATAACGAATTCTGATTGGTCGGTTCAAAAATTTGTGTATCAACTGTCAAGGTCAGGGGTTAAAAAAATCACACAATCTGAATTATTAAACTGGCTAATCTGGGTTATTTCTGGTTGACTTTCACGTTTTAGTTGTGCTGATGGGGTTTTCTGGTGATAACTAGTTGAATTTGACCAAAAGTTTACCAAAAAATATAGTTTGATATAGCATTAGCCTCCTTTTATGTGCCTTTAAGGTTGATTTTCAATTTCACTCCATCTAAATTTAAGATATATTTCTTATATCATTTTGTCTAAATTTTAGTAAGACCTTTCTATATCAGCTAAACTCAAGTCTGATTTTCATAAACATTCCAGCAGAATTTAAACCTGATTTTCAATGTCATTCCAGCCTAATCAAAGCTTGATTCCTTTTACAGTGATGTCTCGTTAATCCGAACACGTCCGTTCCCAACAAAATGTCCGGATTACCGAATCATCCGGACTAATGAAGCAGAGCATGTTCTTATGCACATTAAGTCATAAACGGTCTGTATGCACTTGTATACTTATAACCCTTTAGCAAACGCCAAATTGTCGACCATCCCAAATTGAAAGAGTTTGCAGACGACATTTCAAAACGTGATGAAATTCAGAAATAATCTTCTGATATGGCAGAAAACATTGTGGGAAAAGGAGAAATTGCTCGTCACGAGCAATTTCTCCTTTACCCACAATGTATTCAAAAGTCGTCTGCAACAAACTGGTTAAATAATTCCGTTCCCTTACAATTTCGTTCAGATTGCGAGACATCAGGATGATCGGGGTCCAGATAAACGAGGCTGCACTGGATATCATTCCAGCTCAACTTAGGTCTGACTTCTAATATCACCCAAGCTCAAGTTTTGTCTGATTTTCAATTTAGTCATACCTCCAATATCATTCCAACTTTACTTCAGATTTCTAATATCATTCAGGCTCGAATTAAGTCTTACGGTACTTCTAAAAGCATCCCAGCTAAACTTTAGTCTGATTTCTAATATCATTCCAGCTTAACTGTAGCCAGATTTTTTATATCATTCCAGCTTAACTGTAGCAGATTTCTAATATCATTCCAGCTTAACTGTAGCCAGATCTCTTATATCATTCCAGCTTAACTCTAGTAAATTGTTCCCAATGTCATTCTGGCTCATTTTAGTCAGACTTCCAATATCATTCCAGCTTAACTTTAGTGAGATCTCTAATATCATTCCAGCTCAACTTAAGTCTTATTTCCTATATCATTCCAGTTTTACTTAAGATAAATTTCTAATATCATTCCAGCTTAATTCTAGTAAATTTTTCCAATGTCATTCCAGCTCATTTTAGTCAGATTTCAAATATCATCCCAGCTTAACTTAAGTTAGATCTTTATTATCATTCCAGCTCAATTTTTGTCTGATTTCCAATATAATTCTAACTTAATTCAAACAAAGCTCTAATATTGTTCTAGCTTATTTTTTAACTTTTTAAAGATCTTTTACTTTATGACCATTCCAACCTAATCTTTAATAATATCCCATTCAAGTATGATGGCGCAGTTCATCTTGGCCAGAAATTGTCAAACTATTTGAAATGTAAAAATGCTGTAGTCAGGTTATAAAAATTGGTTCCAATCCATTTGTCATTGTCAAGTTTATCAAGATCACTGATGGTGATTTGAGAAAGATTGTCAAGGCATGACTTTTTCTAGGCTAATTGATAATCCATTAGATCCATCAGTCTTCTAACCCATTACCAAACAATAACGACATTTAAACACTTTGTTCCTGATTACTCTGGAAAACATTGTGGGAAAACAATGTTCCAACAATGTTTTCTGCCCTATGAGAAGATTGATTATCTTCCAATTTCATCACATTTTGAAGTGTCGTCTGCAAACTCTTCCAATTTGGGATAGTGGAAAATTTGGTGTTTGGTATCTGCTCAGGACCAGCCAAATGTGACCAACTAATCCCTTTCTCCATAATACTTCACTTTGACACTTCTACTGCAGAAGTCTTTTGAAACCACCGGATCAAAAGGATAAATTGATCATAATTAATACAATAGCAAGCATCAACTGTTGTCTGTTGCTGACACAAAATATTGTTTGCAGTAGTTAAGTTGTTGCTAAATTCGTTCACTGCTTCGGGCACCATAGACTTACTCCTGCAAGCATTTAATTTAGTCTAGTGTAAGCATCAATTGACCATTCACAATTAACTCAAAAGGAATATTCATTACTGCTTAACTAATGAAAACAATGATTGTTACAAGCAATTTCTCCTTTTCCCGTAGTGTTTTCCAGAGTCATCTGCAACAAACTGGTCATATGTCGTTATTGCTTGGTAATGGGTTGAGACAATACCACTTTAATCTTTTTATTGTAAATTTATTGGTAGATGTACCAGCCATATATATCTTAATATAGACAAATACAAAATCATTTACCTTTGTTTTATCATATCAAGGTTTCAAATGAAAACAATGCAGTAAATGGTATTTTTACTCAATAAGAGCAGAAATTTTGTAATGTATTGTATTTTCATAACACATCTGAAAGAGACAAAAAAAGGTTTTTTAGCTTTTAAATATATATTATATATTTATTAAAAAGAGAATGTTGTTTGTAGTTTTGCTCATTCTTTATTTATTGATTTGTTGAGTTTTAAAGGGGGTGGCTATGTAACTGGTTTACAATTACAAAAAGAGAGAAAAAGACATTAAAATACTGTAAAAACTTTACTTGACTTCTTATATTTTTTTTAGCCCATGTTTTGTAACTCTAGATTCACTGGTAATGATAAAGGTCCCTCTATAGTGTACCCATCTACCCAACTCTTGTTTTAACCAAGAGATGACTGAATATGTTTTGAAGTGTACTTATATTAGTAACATAGGTGTCGTTAAATCCATTAAAGATATGAATTACAGTCAAACTTGTGTTAAGAGGCCACCCTATGGGACAGAGTAAATTGGCTGTTTAAGACAGGTTGGCTGCTTAACACAAATTGATTTACACTATAAATCTAACAATGGGACTTTCTGTAGTGGCTGTTTAAGGCAGGTTGGCTGCTTAAAAGGGTGGCCGCTTAACACAAGGTAGACTGTAGTCATAAATGTCTATTTCTCCTACATTTTTTGCCACTATGAATTTAGCTTTTATGTTATCTGCTGCAGTTAACTTCTAATTGAGACAGAAGACCATGCAACTTCAAGTATATTACTTAACCCGTTTATTGCTGGAACCAATTCCATGCTATGCAATCATGATAGATCCAGGCCAGCCTCCAAGTTAATTGGTGGCTGGCCTGTGATCTAACCTATTTGCTACTCTCAGTTTCTTTCCTCAACAATATTTAATGCAGATATTTAAGGATTTGGAAAGCAGACGAGACAAAAATTAATTTATAGAAAATTACCCAGCATTCTTACGGTTAAATCAAGTAACTTACCAAGCACCACGCTTATAGGGCTTGGATTATAAGAAAATTATGCCCCCTTTCTTGATTTGAATTTTACAATTCTTTGGGGGAAGAGGTTGATGCAAGTTAATATCTCTTGATACCTAAAAGAAAAATATAACTCTGATGGTCATTATGTTAGGTTACTGATCAGGAGGGCTTGTTTTACTAAACAACTTACGGAAAATGTTTGCGTAAGTCATAATTGATAAACATGGATATTATCTTCAATGAAAGCACAATATTGCAATGTGACACATCATTTGAAGCGTCTCGGAGAGACGATTCCAATAATATGTTACTTTGCAATATTCCTTCACCCAATATTGAAGAAGAGGAATTGTTGTTTTAGACTTACGCAAATCTTAAGCGTAAACTGTTTAGTAAAACGGTACTCTGGCCTGTATCAATTTCAATCACAACTACATCTATGCCGTTTTTGTGTTATTGGTGTTGAGTGCAACTTCACATCTAAGGAATAAATCATTCATTAACCCTTTACCAAAAGCCAAATTTCCGGCTGTCCAAAATTGAATATTGCAGACATTTGAAATGTGATTAAATTGAATAAGAATCTTCTGGATGGAAAAAAAATATGTGAGAAAAGGAGAAATTGCTTGTTAAGAGCAATTTCTCCTTTTCACACAATGTTTTCCAGAGTCATCTGCATCAAACTGGTCAAATATTGTTATTGTTTGGTAATGGGTTAATGCCCTAATATCTCTCTTGAACCAATTTTTTCTAATCGTAGAGCAGACTGTCAATATTGTTCCACAGTATGAGAATTAAATGTGTACATAAAAAGAAAAGAGTTGAGAGGGTGATTCAATTCCATCAATATCAGGATAAAGACTCAGTTAATTTTCCTGTTTGCGGTTAATTCCAGGTAGATTGCCTTAATGTTTAGACCCGATACGCAATGACCTTACATAATGGACTTAACCTACCATTATTCTCATTTTATAGCCCACCAGGAAACATTATTTCAAGAACTTCTCTTCCAATAAAGGAAGCAGAATATAATCACCATGACAACAAATTTCTGTAATAGCGGGAGTCAGGCTTGTTGATGATCCTGAAGAAAGAGACTTGATTCATCCATTTCTATGATGCAGATCTCGCTGTGAAAGGATGAGCAACCCACTGTGGATAAAGAGGTTGCTATATTTTATAAGTAAATGGACAAACATGATTGAATTCCCCTTGACACAGAATCCCTTTAACCCATCACCAAACAATAACGACATTTGACCAGTTTGTTGAAGAACGACCTAGGAAAACATTGGCAATTTCTCCTTTCCCAAAAATGTTTTCTGCCCAATCAGAAGCTTATCTTTCTAATTTCAGCAAATTTTGAAATGCCGTCTGCAAAATCTTTCAATTTGGGACAGTAAAAAAATTTGGCGTTTGGTAAAAGGGTTAAGTAACTGATTTCCATCTTTTGTTGTCACATTTTAATTATTTACCTGCTCTGGCCTCTTGAGAAGAAGTTGTAACAGAATTGATTAAAACATGTTTATCTAAGATACTTATCAATAAGTCTAAAGGTCTCATAAGTTAACAAAACTGATTCATTCATAATATAATTTGAAATATTTGTGCCTAAGCAAAAATGTGTTCATCATGACCAAATTCTTCTTAAGTTGTAATGATTTAATGTCATCTTCTGTTGAAGGATTTAGATCTCTCTGTATAAGGTAAAAAGTTAATTGAGTTAATGAATCTTCCATGACTTTCTCTTGTTTTGGAAAAGTACATTTTTGCTATAGCAAAAACACGGTTTTCATGTCCTTTGATGGGGATCATTGTTTACCTGCTTTTGTAATTGGAGGGCTCAGAGCAAGACTATAGAAAATCCATGACTCTTGTGAAAGGCTGGCCATAGTCTTGCATTGAACCAAATAAAAAATACATATCATTGTGAAAGCGCACTTTCTAAGAAACCCTCATTGGAAAATGTGTTTTAGAGAAAGTGTAACTCAACAGGATCTCTCTTAACCCTTAAAATGCTGGATAATTTTCTAAAAATAGATTTTCGTGTTGTCTGCTTTTCAAAACCTTGAACATCTGCTTAATTTTGATGTGGAAAGATACTCAGAGTAGCATACAGGTTTGATCACGGGTCAGCTGCCAAGTGAATTGGCGGCTGGCCTGGATCTACCTGTTTGCATAAGCATGAAGTCTATTCCAGAAGTATAAGGGTTAAGACTAGAGATTTCTGTCTCCTTGCCTTGAATGATGGATAACCATCCGGATAATCATTTCTGAATAAACCGTGCCACAGAGACAGCGTGATACATCAAACTTTACGACCATTACGGCCATATAAGTCTGACCTTCAGAAAGGTCACCCGTAGGATGATGGATATCTTGGTAGAAAAAGACATCGATGGAAGGATTTATTAACGGCCAATAGGAAGCAATAGGAAGCCTTTCAATTAGTCTCCATGGAAACGGAATCATGTACTGGGAGATGTTTAAAAGTACTTACCCAGCCTTTCGGATCTTCATTTAAGAAACGAAATAAGGTTTTTGGAAATTTTCTAATGGTAAGCAATGATATGTTGGAGCCAGTATATAGTTTTAAAAGTCTTTTACTCATTACAGTGGTTCAAATGGCATAAAGGTACAAAAAGTTGTCTCAATTAAGGAAACAATTAAATACTAGGAAAAAAATTCTTGTCAAGTTTTGAAGACCTTACTAATCATCAGAAGAATTATGACTTTGGCTTTCCTTTGAAGTCATAATCTATCCATAGGGGGAGCCATTACATCATCATCCCTGTGAAAGATTCGAGAACTTGTTCATGAAATTAAAGAACAGGGGCCCGTTTTACTAAACAACTTACGGAAAATGTTTGCGCAAGTCATAATTGATTAACATGGATAATATCTTCAATGAAAGTACAATATTGCAATGTGACACGTCATTGGAAGCGTCTCGGAGAGATGATTCCAATGATGTGTTACTTTGCAATATTGCTTTGCCAAATATTGAAATAAAAGGACTTGTTGTTTTAGACTTACGCAAATCTTAAACGTAAACTGTTTAGTAAAACGGGCCCCAGGTCTATGAACATCAAGAAAAGGTCCATGAACATCAAGTGCATGTCCATGAGTATATTAATGAACTTGTTCTTGATGTTTATGAATATGGTCTTGAAGTTCATAAACAAGTTAAGAACAGCTTATATTTGTGTTCATTAATGGCCATTTGGCATTTATAAATGTTCATAAGTTATGAATAATCTTTCACAGGGGCAACTATGGTCTTTCAATTGTTTGACATAGGCAGGATCTCTTGTGACAATGCTGGCCTTTATATTTGGGTGTCCACTGCCTGATGGTTGCAACATAGAACTTGTAGCTGCAACCACATGTAACCACATACCCTCTTGCCATATGGGCTCAAATCATGGTATTGATTGATTTAGATCATGAGAGGTGTTTTCCTGGATGACTTAAGGAATTACTTGGCTCTACCTGACTTGATTAGCCTTTAAAACATGTAGTGAAGCTTCAGGTCTTTCTCCATTGGTAATAAGTTTGGCATTGAAATTTCAATAACATACTATTGTTACAATGTTAAACCCTTTTAACCCTAAGAATGCTGGGTTATTTTCTAGAAATAGATTCTTGTGTTGTTTGCTTTCCAAAACCTTAAATAACCTAATATCTGCTTAATTTTGATGAGGAAAGATACTCAGAGTAGCAAACAAGTTAGATCTTGGTGACTCACCTGGAGCCAACCTGTTTGCATAATGAAGCATGAAGAGGGTTCCAGCATTCTTATGGTTAAACAAACAAACTGGCCTATCTAGGAAGCCTCCAGGGTCCTGTACCATAGTGCAAAAGCACAAAAATGGCTACCTGTAACCAAAGTTAGACTAGCATTGGATATCTCCCTATCAGGATTGATAAAGTTGAATATTAAGCATTGCAGACATCAATTAGGAAATTGATGGCTTATTGATTACAAGACAGCAGATTTCCTAACAAGTCATGCAAAAACACTCTTGGTAGCATTTTGTTCTTTTAAAGGCCAATGGAAGGATATAAATGCTATATCAATCTACATGTTCATTATTTGGTAAAGTTTTGGTCAGATTCAAATAGTTATCACCAAAATTAATCATCAGAACAACTTAAAATGAAAGCCAAAGAGAAATAACCCAGATCAGCCAGTTTGATAATTCAGATTGCCTAGTTCTTCACCTCTGACCTGGTCATGTGATACACACTTTTTAACCGGCCAATCAGAATTTGTCATTGAAAATATGTTTGTGCCATACTTGCACTCATTTACACTTAAATTGTGTAAGTTCTAGAATAATTGAAAATTAACTTAAAAGTACTTTAAATTTCCTTTTACAGAGGAATTTAGACTGTCACACATTCACATGATGCTTTTAAAAGAGTGAATACAATAAGGTTTGTTTACAATTAGCTGCAACAAGGTCAGCCGAGAAACGTTGTAAACCAATGAAACCCAAGAAATTCTCTATTTTGAATGTTCATGTTGTAAATATTGGTTAAATGACAGCAGTTTAACTTATATTTGTTTCACATGAATTTTCTTACCAGGTGATCGCCACTCATTAATCAGAGTGCTTCTTGCTATTTTAGATGTTTCTCAAATGTAAACAATGAAGTTAAATTGGTGGGCACCTCATTTGTGAAAATAGCACTTTGAAAATTTATAATAAATAGTGCATGCGTTATATTGTCATGATAATGTGGTTCTTCGCTATGTTTCAACATATTCTATCATAATCTATAACTCATATTATAACCAGTTAAGCAGTTTTTCTCAGTGCTTGTATGCTTTTAACAAACAGATTGTTTATAAACATGATTGAATTAGAGACAACTATATTTTAAGCAAAAAATTGACTTATGTTAAAGGAGTTCATTAGATAAGGTCTCACAGTATTCATATTAAATTAATTTTCATGACTTTTATAAACATAATAAAAGAA
Organism: Cerastoderma edule; assembly: GCA_947846245.1. Taxonomy (NCBI): domain Eukaryota; kingdom Metazoa; phylum Mollusca; class Bivalvia; order Cardiida; family Cardiidae; genus Cerastoderma; species Cerastoderma edule. The sequence continues at coordinate 34,997,682 of OX401407.1, read as the reverse complement.
CTCCATATATATTTTTAGTAATTTATTTGTAGTCATATCCTTTCATGTGTGTTTAAAACTGGTTAGCAATTTAGTGCATCTGCTGTGATTTAATCTTGAAAACCTTGAAATAAAAGAAATGGTTTTTTTTACATCCATTTAGGGGTTTGTGTTTTTCTGTAATAGTTTGGTCACAGCTCACTATTCCATCCATGTAACCTATCAATTTCTTACCATTGTCTACACAATGTTCTTCCTAAGTAAATAACTACTTTCTCCAATGGCCAATCTTCCTCAGCAGTGAGAAGCATATAAATCATGTCAAATTGGCTTCATTAATCTCTCTCTCTGAACTGATTTGTGTTTTAACTTTTTTAAGATACTTGCAGCAGAAGATGAAAAAAACAAAAACAGAGGAAATTAAAAAGGCTATTTCTCCTTCTGTTGAAATGGCTTCCAAATACCACATTGTAACTTTTATTTTCTATACTGAATGCTTTACTGTTTGCTGTTGCTTTCAGTTGTTTCCCCAGCAAATGGGTGTGCTGTCTTATAGTGAGCATCAGTTGTGATTGTTAGCCATCTTTTGTAAAGATTTCCATTCCTTTTGTAACCCTTAACGAAACGTCAAATTTCCGACTGTCCCAAATTCAAAGAGTTTGACATTTTAAAAAGTGATTAAATTGAAAAATAATATTCTAATAGGGCAGAAAGCATTGTGGAAAAAGGGGGAATTTGCAATTTTTCCTTTAACCACAATGTTTTCCAGAGCCATCTGCAACAAACTGGTCAAATGTCGTTATTGTTTGGTAATGGGTTGAAGGGAAAAGGTTTATCTGGGACCAAAGTGGTTTTTTTGGGGTTTTTTTTTTTTTTTTCCATTTCTTTGTTCCTGTTATCATCGGAGAGAAAATTGCTCTCGGCATGGAATGTTATTTCTTCTTGGTAGTGTTGTAATTTGTTTTCTTAATGGTTTGTTTCAAATAAATTCCCCCATGGTCAAACTTTGGTCCCCCCCATCTGTTACAGGAAATTGGGAAACAGAGACAGTCTGATGTCCGTTTAGGTTTTAGCATGTAGAGGAAATGGTTCCCAGCATGAAACCAGACATGTCATGCATAGACTTAACCCTTATAGTGCGGGAAACAAAGTTCATACTTATGCAAACAGGTTAGATCCAGGCTAGCCGCCAGGTAAAATGGCTGCTGGCCTGTGATCTAACCTGTTTGCTATTCTGAGTATCTTTCCTGAACTAAATTAAGCAGATATTTAAGGTTTTGGAAAGCAAACAACACAAAAGTTTTGATGCCACTAAAAAGTAATTTGTAGTGGTCAAATTGGCATGCAGCCGGCTCTTGTTGTCAACCCTACATGTTGCTCATCCAGAAACAGTTCAACTGTTTGTCACTGGTTCTTCCCTTTCCCAAACACCAAATTTTCGACTGTCCCAAATTGAAAGCCTTTGCAGACGACATTTCAAAATGTGATGAAATTGAAAAATAATCTTCTGATAGGGCATAAAACATTGTGGGAAAGGAAAAAATTTCTCCTTTTCCCACAATGTTTTATAAAGTCGTCTGCAACAAAGTGGTCAATTGTTGTTATTGTTTGGGAAAGTGTTATGAAGTCTTCTGCAGCAGGTGCCTCACAGTGAGATATTATGGCACTAAGGGTTAATTAAATGGGTTTAACTTAAGGTAGATAACAAGCTGTTAATGTTTCCAGCTGCAAATATATATGAATAAATTTGATTTTTGGTTCATTAGCACTTCTTGGTTTAACCCATTGCCAAACAATCACGACATTTGAGCAGTTTGTTGCAGACAACTCTGGAAAACATTGTGGGAAAAGGAGAAATTGCTCTCAACACGCAATTTCTCCTTTTCCCACAATGTTTTCTGCCCTTTCAGATGAATAGTTTTCAATTTCATCACATTTAAAATGTTGTCTGCAAACTCTTTCAATTTGGGACAGTCAAAAATTTGCATTTGGGAAAGGGTTAAAGATATGAATCTATGCATTTCACAAAGGTCAGTTGTTCGCTGCTGGTTCTATTCCTAATAAAGGTGTCAGTTCTATTGATATACAATGAATATAGGTCGCTAATACTTTCACAGAAACAGATCAAATAATTGAATAAATAACAGGAAAAAACTCATTTTTACTTCAATACTTCTAAACGCTTTCTGCCTCAAGGTGTTAATAAATGGTAAAAACTGACAAGTAAAGATTTCAAAGGGAGAAAACTATTCAAAAAGTTTCAAAGGGATGCCAGCAATGATTATCCTTCTTTGAAATCTACATATTTGTACATACTTTTTATAAGAAATGGTTGACAAATTATAATCTACACTTGGCAAAGAACTAGAATTACTACAAATTCACAAGCATCTTCATGTTTGAAACTTGTAACTAAGTGTAATGCACCTTTATTAATTTTAAACCTTTGACTTGCCATAACCCTTATTCTGTATAGAGTTATTGGTGCAAAAATTGGATCAAAATTTTACCACCAACGTAACACAGCGTTAGTGCATTAAGTCATTGATATATTTTGAAATCACTGTTACAATTTTTTTTCTGTTTCAGAGGAGAATTGGAAGTACCATCTGTCTAATGGAACAAAATTAGCAGTTTCAAACTGAATTGTTATTGTACAATCCAACACAATATAGAAAAATATTTCTAGTACAAACAGTATGCTTATGTATTATTATACAACTATATTTTCAGATGGAGAATATCATCTCGGGTGTACGGGACCCGAACCTGAAGCTCACCCTCGCGTTTGGTATCGGTATCCATCATGCTGGACTTATAGAGAGGGACAGAAAGATCACAGAGGAGCTCTTTGTGAACCAGAAAATACAGGTACTTGTCAAAATCTCCGATGGGGAAGAGATTTTCTCTGTAGTTAGCAAGAAGGGGATCGCATGGCTGTATTCCTATGTTCTTTTCATTTTGGCTATGCCATTTTCAGAGAATTTCAAGTCGAGGGATGCTCTTTGACCCACATAAACACACCTCGCCTCAAAACTCTCTGCGGGTTTCTTTGAGTGTATGGCACAGCCAAAATGGAAACAACATTCACCGGCGGTTGCAGAAAATTGATCATCGGAACATGGCTTTTAATAAATAGTGGAAAACAATAATTTGCTGAAAAAATGCAAAAATACCTGCTATTTCAAGGGCACCGCCATTTCCAATCTGTTCTATATCTTAAACATTGATCACATGATCATGCCACCTGATTCCATATGTGGAAAACATTTTACTATTCAGGTGAAGTGTTTCAATTGCTGCATTAAAAACGTTTGTTTATATGGGGTTTAATACCACGTCAACCTTTCTTGTTTGGTTATGTTATGGATTTTCTGGGATTCACCAGTACTAGAATAGGGCTCTAAAGTGTCTTGCTAAACAACATTCCAAAGAAACCAGAGACACTGTTGGAGCGTGAATCCAGAACCACTGATAGGAAAAGGTGTTTCCACTGAAGTATTCCAGGCCAGGCTGTCATTAGCAGATTTTCTATTTGTCAACCCCTTAGAGTGCTGGGTAAATTTCTAAAAATATGTTTTTGTATCGTCTGCTTTCCAAAACCTTAAATATCTGTTTAATTTTGTTGCGGAAAGAAACCAAGAGTAGCAAACAGGTTAGATCATAGGCTAGCTGCTAATTTACTTGGCGGCTGGCTTGGATCCAACCTGTTTGCATAAGCATGCAGTTGGCTCCAGCACTATAAGGGTTAAAATGATCAATCTTGTTTCCCTTTGGTATTCCTTAGTCACTTTGTTAATCATTTTCATGCAGTCTACTTTTATTCCTGAACCAGGGAAGGATCTAACTCGGATGATCCAAGCTGTAAAATGTGTTAAAGCTAGGAGGCACTGTGTGATATAAACATATCAGTATTCCTCCTTTAGGCTAGAGGGGACCAATCGGCAACGACAATTAAGAATGCGGACCAATCAGAATGAGATTACTGCAAATAATCTACATTTTCTCTGACGCTTTTCGATATGAAATGCATCCAGAAGTACAATGAAATATCTATGCCTGGATCATTTCTGACTATAGAAGGGTCTAGCATTACTTTTTTTTTCAATTCCAGATCCTGATTGCAACCAGCACTCTAGCATGGGGTGTCAACTTTCCTGCCCATTTAGTGGTTGTCAAGGGAACCGAGTATTATGACGGGAAGACGAGGAGATATGTGGATTTCCCAATTACAGGTGAGCTATGAGTGTTGACCAGGTCTCTGATTTCAATGCACCTGGTAAACCACATTTTCCCATGTGGGATATTGAGACAAATCCAAATTGAAGGCCGGGGCCTGGCAAATATTACTAAGTTTAAATACATTGATACTGTGGTACTAAAGAGGAAATTTATCGAGAAATATATTTCCATGTTATCTTGTCTTTTGCAGGGGCTTGCAATGTTTGAACTTGTTACAAATACCTATATTGAAGCACAATCTAATAAATACTCAAAATTGTAAAGTGTATTCAACAAATTATAAAACTGTTCTAAACTAATGTTGGGAGGGCACTACAGGCAGATCAAGACGAATCTCCTGACCAAGGCTTGCTGGCCTGTCATGCCCATGTGAGTCTACATCACCTTGTCACATGATAACTCATATTTCCCAGAGTGACCCAGCTTTTCTGTGAATGCAAGACATCAGTGTGTTACAATATTAAGGGAATTGCTTTGATATAACTCCAGATGGTGTCTACCCAATGTATTAAAAAGTTTGTGTTTCCATGCTCTTTTGTTTATATACTTCCAGATGTGTCACAATGTTGTCTACCCATTGTATGAAAGAAAATATTTGCATTTTCATGCTATATTGTGGTCTGCTGTTGCTTTCAATTTGGACCAGTCACAAATTCCCAATAAGGGGATAAACTTGATTTAATGTCTATTTTACTTGACTTGCAGATGTGTTACAGATGATGGGTCGCGCTGGCAGACCCCAATTTGATGACCAGGGTGTCGCCATGATACTTGTGCATGACATCAAAAAACATTTCTACAAGAAGTTTCTCTATGAACCATTCCCTGTTGAGTCAAAGTAAGTCAAAATTAATCTATCAATTATTACAGTGTTATTACTGTGGAGGACAATGGTCTATAGGTAGAGCACTGGTTTCGGGACACAAGGGTCTGGGTTTTAAACCCCCCCCCTCCCCCTCCCGAGTACAGGATCCATCTTATGACAGTTTATTAATCCACATTTGGTTTGGGTGCTAGTTAAAACTTAATTATTTTACATTGACTGTGAAGCAAGTTTTTACGACTTAATAAATCACTCTCAATTTTACTTCCTAGATACATTGGATGTTTATGCAGGAAGCAGAATGAAGAGTGATTAATCTAAGTTGAAAGAGCGTGTTTCACAATTGATGTAAACTAAATAAGTTTCAACGGCGTGATAAATTTTTGGACTTATAACGCAGATTGTTCTACCTGGCTTAACCAGCCCAATGGGCAGTTGAGTATGGGTTCTTCCTTGATTATTATGAGTTGGGCATCATAACATAACTGAAATAGTGTTGACACGATGTAAAACCAATATTAAAAAAAGGAAACTATTTACACTATGATATAACAAATGTATGTCTGTATTTAAAGAAAAGAAAAAAGTTTAAAAGGGAAGCAATCCAGTTTTAATCTTTCTTTGAACTAGTAGAAGTTGTGTCCCTTGTAGAAAGTATAAGAATATAAGTTTGGAGATCTTTCTTCATGTTATGAGCTTAACATCAAAATGTTAATCAAACACAATTGATGTGATGGGTAAAAAGTACAGTTCAATTCTTATCCTTTGTTAATCTTTTTCAGTTTTGATAAGTGTACCAATCTTAAAATCTTAAATCCACATGGATTCAAATTTCCTCTTGCTTAGTGCTTGAAAAAAATTTGTCTAAACCCTAGATTGAGGTTAATTTAGAAATACTGCAAGTAAAAGGGCCTTGTACAGTCCCCCTTACCTATGGCACTATTTGTTAACTTTAGCTTGCTAGAGGTACTGCCAGACCATTTGAATGCGGAGATTGTCGCAGGGACCGTCACGTCCAAGCAGGATGCCATGGACTATATCACATGGACCTATTTCTTCCGCCGTCTCATCATGAACCCAAGGTAGGACCTATCTCTTCCCTTTATGTCAAACCATTACCCCACAAGGGACTTTCAGGGCTTGTTCAAACTGGAAGCACCAGCAGATGACAATTATATGTATATTGTATACAGTTGTTTCTTTTATTTCAAGTGGTGTTTTGATAGGCAGTGTTATGACAAAAGGATAAATGTTCTGCTCTATGCATTTTTCCTCTTTTGTTAGAATGTTTTCTTAAATATGCTTTTGAAAGTGAATTAAATCAAGGGAATAGTAATGGAATAACGGGTCTGGTGCAGTTATGCTTAAATTGAGTATCAATTTATATGAGGAAATGAGGTATAAAAATTCTTCAATAATCTGTTCCATCTTATGTGGATGTAAAAGGTTGACAGTTTTTTTCCAAGCAATTCAAGGGACCTCTGTCGCCTTTTGGTTAAATACTTGACTTGAAATGATAATATCCATTTCTGCTTAGGTTAAAAAATAAGCAGTAAATTTTTCATTATGTTGACATGATGTAATTGCCTACAAGACAAAACCAACAAATCTAAATAATTCAAGACCAATCCTAAATCTTTTGGCACATATATTGTTTAATTTATGACAGAATTTGACTTTTTAACAACATTAAAAAAAGGAACCAAGAAATTTCATTGGATAAAACTGACTTTTACAAGCAGAATGTAAACTGAAGTGAAATAATTGTTTTATGTCAAGACCTGTATTTTTTTTTAAACTTGGCAATCGTAAAGCAGATCTAGTTGCAGACTGTATCTTTTTTAAACTCGATTGTTATTTCACAAGTAATTAGGTCCTTTTTTTGTTAAACAAAGTGTGCAGCAATTAATCTAGGAACCCTCTTGGAATAAATCCAGGCATCTCTGTCAGAAAATAATAATTACTTAAAGTAATAGCTTAGGAAATTTTGTGACAGTGATTAAACCCATAATGAATTCTGTTTCTTTGTTTGTCATCTTCTTTCGTTGGAGTGTCCTTTGGCAAGTCACGTCAAAGCCCTAGCCTAGTACTGGTGGATCCAGGAAAGCAATAGCATAACTGAACAATTATGGACACAGCATTAAACACCATTCAAAGCAAACACTTTTGGTTCAAATAAAAAACCGTCAGTAGACAATAGTTGTATGAATAATAGAAAAGGAATTTTCTTATTTAAATTATGGAAGAAATCTTTGTAATAACTTGAGAAATGCTTATCAAAGGCAGTTTCTCCTTAAACCCTTATAGTGCTGGAACCGACTTCATGCTTATGCAAACAGGTTAGATCCAGGCCTGCTGCCAAGTAAATTGGCAGCTGGCTTGTGATCTAACCTATTTGTTACTCTGAGTATCTTTCATCATCAAAATTATGCAGATATTTAAGGTTTTGGAAAGCAGACAACACCAAAATGTATTTTTTTTAAAATTCCCAGCATTCAAAGGGTTAAAATTTGTCTCATGATTAGATTTCCTTTTTGCAACAATGATAAGAGTAGTATATTGAGGGTTCAAAGTGAAACAATGGGAACCTCCAAACCTTTGTGAAGGACTTACAATTCAAGGGTTCAGTGCAATACAGTCAAACTTGTGTTAAGAGGCCAGCCTATGGGACAGAGTAAATTGGCTGTTAAAGACAGGTTGGCTGCTGAACACAAATTGATTTACACTATAAATCCAACAATGTGACTTTCTGTAGTGGCTGTTTAAGGCAGGTTGGCTGCTTAAAAGGGTGGCTGCTTAACATAAGTTAGACTGTATTATAGTAAGTGCTTCATGTTTATGAAGCACTTACTATAGTCTTGCACTGAACCTTCGAATAGTCTTTTATTGCAACCTCCATATGTGAAGAAGCAAGCAGCAAATGTCGTCTGTATTGTGTTTGTAATTAAAACGTTTTCCAGATAGAAAGTAATTAGGTTTCCTGATGGTTCCAAATGAATTTTTAGGTTTTTTGTGTTTATTTAATTTGAATGGTTCGATGCTGTAAACTCAACTACCTGCAGGCTTGAAGATAAGTTCTGTCTATATTTGCTTACAAGATGCTATTCTACTTTAGCTTTCACCTCAGGATTTTGTGACTTGCCCAAATTGAATGCAATAGCAAATGACTTTTAATTTGATTTTCATTTCTAAGTATGAAGATTGACAATTTTCTTCTGTTTGTTAAAGAGGCATCTTGAGTTATTTGGTGCAGGAATTTGATCACTGAAACAAGAATACATTGGAGAAACACATATTTTCTTTTGTTTTTAACCCTTTACCAAAAGCCAAATTTTCGACTGTCCCAAATTGAACGAGTTTATAGATGACATTTCAAAATGTGATGCAATTGGAAAGTAATCTTTAGATAGAGTAGAAAACATTGTTGGGAAAGGAGAAATTGCTCATTTCTCCGTTTCCCACAATGTTTTCAAGAAGCGTCTGCAATAAATTGGTCAAATGTCGTTATTGTTTGGTATTGGGTTAAGAAATGAATTTTAATGGCTTCACATCAAAGGTCTTTTAAAATTTTAGAACAAATAAGAAAAAGTGGTTGTTTGTAGTATCATAGTTTATTCGTTTTCATGAAATTCTCCAAATGTTTCAAACTAAAACAATTAAGTGCACCACATATACACACAATTTCAGCTCAAAGAAATAACCTATCTGACGCCACTTAAGCAGAACAATGGTAATTTTAGTCTCAATGTAAATGACTTTCACTTTGTCAACAGCAGACAACTTTTGAAAATATTTTTTTGTGTAACAGAAAAGGATTTCAGAATGAAGTAAAAGATTATTTACTTTGCTTTCATTGCTTTATATATAATCTTTTGAACAAACCTTTTAATAAGGAAAGATACTCAGAGTAGCAAACAGGTAAAATCACAGGCCACCTGCCAATTTACTTAGCGGCTGGCTTGGATCTAACCTGTTTGCATAAGCATGAAATCAGTTCCATTACTATAAGGGTTAAGGTCTTTACCAGTTCCCTGTAACTTTCTGGTAGATTACACAAGCAGTCTAGAAGAATTTGTCTAATTTAGGACTAAATTCCATTACAGAAGGACTTGGGAGCCATGCACTGTAGCAATTGTGGTTTAATTAAATACAAATGAACAATAGTGTGCATGGTAATGGAGATTAATTAAAACGCTGATAAGATTTCATTTGAACACTTTCCCTTATCATAGAGACTTGAAGTGTCTTACAGGGGATAACTTCTCTTTTTTTTAAAAAGAAAATATTTAACAAAAGAAGAAATTGCTTTGCAGCAAGCAGTACAGTTCTTCTTTGGTTGAAATTTTCCTTTCCTCTTTTCAAAACCAAGTTAGAATTTCCCATTATTTTTTTAGTTTTTTGCAGTTTCTTTGAGTTTGGAAGGTCAAAAAATACAAAAATATGGAATATTTTATCACACTGGTGTATAGTTTTGTAGGTGACGCATGTATTTTCCTAGTTGTCTGTGACATAGTTATAATTGTTCTAAATACTATTATACATCATACTCCTTTTCTAAAAACTTCTCTTCTTCTGAATACATTTGAGAGGCAGATGATTCCTTTTACTGGATCATACTGGCTCCCAATTAATGATTTGGTAATTTGAAAATCAATTGCAGATGAAATGATCCTGTAATATTTAAAGTACTTTATTTTCTACATCATTCAATCAAAGAAAAAACTGCTTTCCTCAATTTTTCTTGTACATGTATATAGGATGTTTTTTGTTATAGTGTTTTGCTTCAGGCTGGATAAAAAGTGTAATGACATTTAAGGAATTGGAAAGAATTGCAGGGGACATCATTCTTGTGTTCATAGCAGAGTACTTTCTTGTACATATTGTAACCCTTAGAATGCTTGGATTCTTTTCTAAAAATAGATTGTTGGTGTCGTCTGCTTTCCAAAACCTTAAATATCTGCTGAATGTTGATAAAGAAAGATACTCAGATTAGCAAACAGGTTAGACAACAGACCAGCTGCCAATTTACTTGGTGGCTGGCCTGGATCAAACCTGTTTGTATAAGCATGTAGTCGGTTCTAGTACTATATGGGTTAGAACATTAGACCAAAATCTTGTAGAGGTATTATGTAATATGTCGGGAGGAAAAACTGTGGCCAAAAGCGAGCAATCTTTTTGCCAAAACATATCAAAACTCAAAAGGTTATGAGCTTGTATTTTCAAGAAAAAGAAGAAAAAGGAAGAACTTTTGCAGAGTAATCACGATATAATTAGTAATAAATATCAATATTTCACAGTATTTACAAAATATTTACAAAATATGTACATGATTTATGGTATTATTTACACTCTATTGCACATAGTGAACTTTTTTTATGAACACAAATAAAACCCCAATTTATCTAGGCGCCTATTGCTTCACATACTTTCATTTTCTACTTTATGATGTTTTAAAATACTTTTTGAAAGAGCTATCTGTCTTTATATTTACATAGAATGTGGAGTTCCTTGAGAGAAGGGCAAAATATTATGGGTAAATCAAATATTACTCAAATAAGAATACTAACTTAAGTCTGAATAAGTCTCTCAATTATTGTACATTTTAACACATTACCACTTAATGCCACATTTTGGCGACTTTCAGCAGACGACTTTCAAAAACACATTGTGGCAAAAGGGGAAATTGCTTATCACAAATAATTCCTCCTTTTTGTCACAATGCTTTTTGAATCTATTCACATATCACAAAATCAGAACTGAAAGGTTTCACATGTTTACAAAGCTTTTCTAAAGTCGTCTGCATCTAGTAAAAAACATGTCGTCTACAGGTGGTAAAGAATATTGATAGAAATGACCATGTGTCAGTGTTTGTGAAGAGGGTGAAATAAGCTGATGAATATTATGACATTTTGATAGCTATGAGGGTGGCAGTGTTAATGTTAAATATCACAGTAAAGGTGCAACTCTCCTGTGGCACTTTGTAGTTCTAACATACATTATGCTATACATAAAATGTTCAAAGTGGACACATTGAAACTTCTGAAGTCTGTACCAGTTACTCTGGCTGCCAATGCAATTTGAATGTTTACTTGTGTTTTGAAAATATTTTACATATATTGCCATACCGGGCTCAATATTGATGGAGTAATCCTAACTTAACTGCCCTTAAGGGCTTGTCAAAAGACCGTAAGCATCAGTATTGGGGGAAGTTCTCTGCAGACATATTTCTATGTCCTGCCGCAGTTACACATACCCAACCTCAAAAAATAAAACATTTGCAGTTTACATGTGACCAAAGAATCATAGAAGAAAAAACTTGAAAAAAAAAAAAAGAAAATAAAGTTTTGAAAAAACTCTCCTATTGAATCAGTGTGTTCAAATAAGTTTTCTGCCAGCTATTAAGACAAGAAATTTAGCTGTGTATATTATTTAGAGGTGCTTTAAGCAATATTGTTTTAATCTGTTTTCTTTACTTTGATTTGATTACATAACAAGATAATGAACATAAAAAACAAAACAGAAATAAATACAAACACTTCAACAATAGCACTACACTGCAGCAAAATTCACAAAATTAGGATTAAACATAAAAGTGATGAAAGTACCTTAATTCTTAATGATAAAAGCAATAAAGATTTCTTTTTCTTTCAACTTTTACAAACCTGAAGATGGAAATTACTGAACAAAAATAATGAAAGATTAACATAAACTAAGAAAACATTTTTCCTTTAAACTATTTGTTAGACATAATTTTTTGTCTCAATGGTTTGATTGAACAACAGTATTAGCTGCTGTAAAATGGGTACCGTTATGTTATATATTGGGTTAGACATATGAGCACAAGTACAGCACTTATTTAACTCATCATGGTATAGAATAACTTACTTTTCTATCACAGTCTACACATTGAACATCCAATCAGAATCCTCATATAGAATTCCTAATGCTCATTATAATGAATACCAGTTATAATGAAAACCAGTCTACAGCGGTATGCATGCCTTAACCAATGAAAAATTTCTAAGCCAATGGAATTGGTGTATAAATGGATCTAAGAGCCAATAAAAATGACTTTGAAGCAAGATGAAGATGATGAGAGATCAGATATGTAAGGTTACTATGATATGAAAGGATGATATTTGATAATTAAAAAAGTGTTGTATTGCCATTTTTTAGTTGTATATCACACACTGATCAATCTAATGACATCAAGTGTTCATATTCTTCCAAATGACATGGTAAAACACCTTACACTTTATTTACTGCCTTCCCTTTAATGAATAAGTCACTGAATCATCAAATTGCTTATAAAAGGTCATAGTAACTAAAGCATCCAATAATGTTTCCATACAGCTATCATATCATGTAGTAACATAATTATACTAATTGATATTTGATTGCAATGACATCAGATTGATGGATAATTAGCATGTGACATCACACATAAGGCTGTTGAATAAGTCCTTTAACTTCTATCAATGTATCTAACATTTTCTTGACAACCTTTTGAGTTTTCATATGCAACAAGTACATTTGCATCTCATCTACCACAAGTTGTCAGATGTCCTTTAAACAGCATCGGAAGAATTTTAACACATTGCTCGTGATCAGCACGTCACAACGTCACTGAGTTACACATATTTCACTCGGGAATTAACACACAGCCTTCTCCACTAAGGCAGATCACATGTGGTTCGTATCATCTGGTATTTGTCCTAACTTCAGCATTGTCTGAATTACTATTATCTGCTGTCTATTTCACTGGATTAGTACATAAGATAATACTAGTAGTGGAAGTCATATCATTGTTCAAAAGTCCACAAATTGTTAAAGACAATGGTAAATATGAAGCTCCATAGCCGTATGAGTAAATAGGATACACTAGCAGTCTGTCGAAGCATTCCTATATCAACTGTGACTTTTTCCTATAGCTTTCATGTTGAAAGTCTTATCAATGAGTTAGTGCACTTTGCTATGCCCTTTTAATAGTATTGCATCAATTCATTTGTATCGAGGAACATTCCATGTCAATGTAGGATGACACTAGCAATTGTAGTAAATTTCCACACCCTGAAACTCTGTTCCTGTACTGCTGCGAAATGCAGGATTTCTTGCGTCCATGTAGTCTGCCTCATTTGAGTTACGTTTGTAGGCCGTCTGCTTCTTCTCATGCCACCATTTTATCCCCAATAAGACGAGTAGCACAATCAGAATAAATGTTAAAGTCCCAATCACTCCAGCCACAATTGCAACTGCAAAGAATGAAAAAATATGCATTTAGGGACATTTCATTGGTTACGCCAATTTACTTGGCGATTGGCCTGGATCTAACCTGTTGCATAAGCATGAAGTCGGATCCAGCACTATAATGGTTAATGAAAAGCAGTCTGTTTGCTGACTTTTGGAATGTCAATGGTTCTGCCCTTGTGCATGATTAGACTATCATGGGTTGTTCTGATTTTGGGACCTTCTCCTTCAGTTATAAGTACAAGACATTGCTAAACAACTAAAGTACTGCAGTAAAAATCTAACACATCATAAAGACACCTTACAAGTTACCATTTAGACTTTTTTGCTACTGAAGACCTCTGTGGAACACACTATCTTTTATTCTGTAACAGTTTATTTACTTTAATAAAAAGTTTCAGTTTTAATCAAGGTTACAATCCTTGTGGATGCGTCCCAGAAAGTGAACCTCGCAAGTTTTGATCAATCAATCTTCAATCAATATAGGAAAATCCTTTGCTTTGAATCATAAAAAATATGCTTGCAGCAATCATTTATCACACATTTTCTTAAAAAACAAACATGCATCCTAGACAAGGGGGAAAGTGATATTTGAGAACTAATTTCTGTAACATAATTCCAATGATTATACTATAAACAATCTGCAATAATTACCAAATGGTAGTTTTTCCTTGGTTACAGAAGGGGCCTTGTTTGTACTGGCTACAGTAGATGGCTCTGCAACCCAGGATGTCACCCCTTGGGTGCGGGGACGTGTTACAGGCTGTCGAGTCGGGGCCTGGGTTGTTGGTACTGTTGTTGAAGGAAGGGGAGGGTAGGCTGGAAATATAAAAGGAGGAATATCTATGCCAATTTTGCTTTGATTGAATTAAGTCAGAGCTTAAGATTGGTTGGGTACTTATCCAAAATATTTTCATATATATTTTCTAGTAAAGCTTACTATTTTTCAGAATCATCATATTAATTGGATATTTCTTTTGTCTGTTTGATATAGAAAATGATTGATGGCATATGAGCAATTGAGCAATGTCTTCTTTTTAAACTCAAGCTTTCGAGGGCAGTCTGCAGAAAACATTTAAATCAACACCAGGGTTTGATTGGTAAAGGCTGAATGAGGGTTTGACGCTTTCCTTAATGATGCAAAATGATTGACTTAAAATCATCAAGTCCCCCATGTGGGTTTTTACCACTGATCTTAACAAAAAGTAACATCAGAGGACATGCCAAGGGTTTGTTGCTAGACTATGGTAAGTCCTTTATAAACACAAAGAACATACTATAAGCTTGCACTGAACCATGAAATTGTCGAAAGTATAGAAAAAAACATCATATTAGTGATACCAGAAGCAAACAACAACATTGCATCAAATTGACAAAAATGTCTATTGCAAGTCTGTGACAAGTGCATTAAAACACATTCATTGAGACAAAAGAGTGATTTACTTACCCTCAAAGTACATCCAGAATCCCTTCTTCGTGGTCCTAGAATTGGACTGGAATCTGATGGAGATTTCACTGCTCTGCAAGGAAATAATGTTCTCATTGCTTCGCTTCCCACACAGGGTAATGCTGCGTTGCTGATTGAAGGCGTACATTTCGTCGAAACATCCATATGTTCCATTGATCTCCAAGTCCATGTCAATAATCGTCAGGTTTACTTTCTGGGACGCGTCCACGGTGATTTTTGTCAAACAGTTTAAACTGTTCTCATAGTGGTTTGGATAACGGGGAGTTACTATGTACCCCCGCTGAAGATTTATCACAGACTGCTTGCAGATATCGAGGGTTTCTATCACTGAAAACATATATGCAAGGTTGTGATTATTTAAAAGTGGCGGTCAAATCAGGGGGATTTTTTTTACCTTTATAAATGCCTTTAAGGGCAAGGTCACATTTGGAGGTCAAACTTTAAAAATCTATCTAGCAGACAGCAACTGAATATATTGTGGCAAAATCAGAATCAACTTTCGATATGAACTCTGTTGGTTACAATTCACAATAGAAAATTGCATTTCTCTTTTAGAAATATCTGCAACTGGTCAAAAAATAAACTTCAATTGTTTAATATAGAAAAATTATGTGTTTTTTTGTTATATTCAGGAGCAGTTTTTGTGACAAGATGTGAAATGGATGTGTAAAACAAATTTTCCTTTTTTCACATCAGGTTTTACATCATCTGGTGTTTTTGCTGATTCCATTTCCACATCGCAAAAAGATCTGAAGTACTTAGTTCCAATAGGTGGCCTGCTCGGCACATTGGTTATAGTAGTGGCCTTGTATCTTAGGGCCTCGAGGTTGATCCCCACCAATCCTGCTGATTAAATAGATAGATGTGTCCTTTGGGAAGACATTTCAAAGCCAAAGCCTATGGTGAATCTCAGGAAAGCAATAGTATTATTGAAAAAAAAATGTTGCTCCTTACTACCCTAGGGTTGATGAGTGTATTGTTATTGATATTCATTTATGAGGTGAATATTTCAGGAGAAGTCAACTCATTTCTACAAATGCTCCCATTTTGACTGCTTTTTACAGCAGAAAGGAAGAAAAAACATGTGTGATAAAAGAAGAAATTGCTTGTGACAAGCAATTTCTTCTTTTATCACAATGTTTCCTTTTAAAATTTCAAACCTAAATGCTTTTTTGTCCTGATTTCTTTATATCAGATGTCAGAAAACTTTGAGGATAGGGAAAATTATTGTATTATTATTAATGCTGGCATGATTTCACGGTGACTATTTTCACATCAATTATTCATCCCAGTTTGTGGTTACCCTATTGATTCCTATTGTTGCATGCGGGACTTTTAATTGAGCCATTATTATGATAAACATATCACCAATTTGTCATGGTTGTTGTTCCTAGTTATTTTTGTAACCTCTGCTGCTAGCTTTTTATACATTATGGCTGCCAAATATATGATATTCTTTTTTTTTGTTTTTGTTTTTTAATGTAGGCAATCTTAAAATGATGTACTTGATCTTTTCTTAAGAAAAAAATGTTTTGATTTTGTCAATTGAAAATGTCTTTGTCAGGTTTTAAAAGAGAAAGTTAGTGTTAGCTAATTAAGGCTCTTGTAATTATTCATAAATTCCTAAGAATAGCTTATGTAAATTTTATACCATAGCATGGGGTAAAAAACTACTTGAAGATTTGTATTGAACAATGGTAAGGAACTGTTCTCTAAAAGATTCAATAGAAATGCTTTGCATGTCTGCTACAAGGAAACTTTAATATGTCACCTGAGTCTGGTTTGCAAGACAAGTAAATTTTCGTTCCAGTTTGCATCAAACAACTAAGAAAACCTTTGTAACTATGGATATAATGTTTGGCTCTCTATGACGTGATGGTTTCTTCAAATATCACATTGGAAATGTTATGACTAGTCTAAATTCAAAGCAACAGCAGATTAAAAAAAAAGCAGTGACATATAAAAACGCATAGTGTTAACCCATTACCAATAATGACATTTGCCAGCTTGCTGCAAACAACTTTGGAAAACATTGTTGGAAAAGGAGAAATTGCTTGTGACACAATGTTTTCTGCCCTATCAGATTGAAGATAGTTTTTAATTTCTTCACATTTGAAATGTCGTCTGCAAACTCTTTCAATTTGTAACAGTCGAAACTTTGGCGTTTGGTAAAGGGTTAAGCAATCTAAAATTTTGTTCACTATTATCCTCTACTATTTTTCTTTTCCCACACTGTTTCGATAAGTTATCTGCCACAGAAGCATCAACCTGGTATCAAAAGCAGCATCTTGGTCAGGATTAAATGGTGTGTTTACAGTCAACACCTTGTCATTGTGTTTAACAATGTTCGCCAATCGACAATCCGGGCGAGGACAAATATGTTAAGTATTAGTTAGTTGGTCGCCCGGGTTAAGAGCAGCTGTTGGGGTTCCCGCTATAGACTAACTCTATTCAAGGGCTGAGACCTCCACTGCAGTATTGCAGAGCCGTTTATCTTTGAACAGTTTGTTATCATATGAGCACTAGATACACTGTCCTTTGGCAAAAAACTATTTTGAAGACACTCTTATAATTAATTATATTTACCTGTTTCCTATTCTCTCTAATCAATTTTGATAAATGAATTCATTGTAAGATGATAAAAGAAAATAATAGTGTAAAAGAAAATGTTGTAAGAAGTTGGACAAACTAATCAAAGTCAATTTGTGTTTTAGCATAATCAATTGTACCTGAGTGAAGGAAAGTGTGATTATGAAGTGGGGTTCTTTAAATGTTATTGATTGTAAAGCAATGGATCCATATATTCAAATCTGATTCAGAAAAAATGCTATGATGATTTTAAATTCTTTCATTTTGAGGAAAATTCCTTTAGGTCAAACATGACTGTGTGAATGTCTAATTCTTGGTCCTACATTTTAACCTATTCCCAAATATTGAAATCATTTAAACCCATTCTAAAATGGAAACCCTGTTCTACAAATATAGGGGCTTAGGGAAATAATGAAAAAAATCGAGATGCAGAAGTGTATCAATTTATCTGGCAGCTTTATTTTTTCAATGGTTTGAGGACATCAACAGATGGCCGACTTTTCATACAACATTAAGTTTAACACCCTCCAAAGTTTAACCCAACACTGTGTGACTGACTAATTTTGTTCAAGTTGAAGCCATCAGAGGGTGACAGTAATGTCGTGTTGGTAATGCCATTTTTATCGTCAAATTGAAAGCAGTCCTCTAAATATCATTGTTTCTGTTGCAAATTTAATGAATTGAGTTTGTTTGGAGCTAGATATTTTACTTTTGTGTACCACTTGCTTTCTGTCTATTAAAGTCATACTTTACAATGATGTCATATAATGATCTGTTTGATTGTATTTGTATTTATGTTCCTGCAGCAGACAACTGAGAAACTTCTGTGAAAAAAAGTAAAATGGCTCCTTTTTCACTGTGCTGCCTATTATCACCGCTAAAAAACTAGACATATGGTTCAAACTCAATAACTGCGCAATATCTGTTATCTGTCGCTGCTTTCATCTAAGACAAGACTTTAAATCCCATATTGACTGCTCTGTGCAATGCTTTAGGATGTGCTTCACATTGTTGTCTACCATTGCTTTTAATTGAGACAAAACTTTATATCCTTTACCAAGGGTTCAATGCAATTCTTTAGGAAGTGCATCACGTTTTCTGCTGATGCATTTAATTGAGACAAGACTCTAAATCCCAAATCAAGGGTTCATTGCAATGCTTTAGTAATTGCTTCACGTCTGTGAAGTACTTACTAAAGCATTACATTGAACCCACAATATGGAAAGAATGGTTCAATAGATTTCACGAGAGTAGTGAAAGTGGGCGGGAGGGTGCCAAAGGTGTGACAGGTGGCGAATGAAAAGCCTGGGCCATGTAATCAGAGCATTTAGATCACAATGGTCAAATAAAAACTATGGTCGGACAGTTGTTGACCACAATTACTGGTTGAAATGGCTTATTTTAGGGGTAATGAAGAAGTCAATTTTCGTAATCAATCACCGTCTGGCGCTACTCCCCAATGGTCCAGATTGACTCTTCACCAAACGACAAATTTAACATCCGGAAAATCAAAGAGTAAGCAGGCGGCATTGAAATTTTGACTAAATACTATTATAGATTAGATTTGTTTGTTTTGTTTTTAAATAAAGAAAAGCTCTATATTAATGAATCTGCAATTTCCTTATTTTCAACAAGAATTGGAAAAGTTGTATGCTATAGAGGTCATGAATTTAGAATTGTTATTTCAATTGTTCACTTTTCTCCCTTCAATTTGTTAATATCCTCATGAAGGAAATTACAGTGACAGCTTTAAAACAGCTTTTGTACAATTCATAAATTACCTTTGAATACAGAATAGTAAAGCATAAGAATAAAAATTTTGTTTGATATAAATTGGAATTTATCATTAAAATTTTTACACTTCTTTTTCTGTATGAATGTCATGTGCTGTTAATTATTTCAAACTGGTAAAGGGTAAAGTTTGGCTGAAACCAAGATCTGGTCATTACAAGGTGATTCTGTCCCCTATTTTCACAACTTGTGGTCGATTTTAACACTTTGAGGACGGACTAATTGGGAGGTATTGGTCGTAAAAGCAAAGTGATTACGCTCCGCCAGGCGCCAAGTAAAGGTGTTACATTCCTTATTTGGATAAATTGGACATTTTAATGGCACTTTTACTTAAGAAGCGTGAAATTTACTCGTAACTGCTAGATTTTGTTGAAAATTAAGTTTAATGTGTACTATGTTAGGGATCTAAGAATAGACATCCACTGTTAAAGCCCCAGGTTATTATTTTGTATTTTGTCGTGGAAGTTATGTTGTTGCTTTAATAACTTGTTTTCATTGTCACCTGCTGGTGAGGGCTTTGGTGCAAGACTTTAATAGTAATACCTTTCATATTTATTAAAGGCAACCCATTGTCCTTCACAAAATAGAGTGTAGTTCAGTTAATCCCGCCATTTCTTACCATGATATAAATATGATGTCATCTCTTACCTGGTGCACACTCGTATTCCACTTGGAAGTAGGTACTGTACACATTGCAAGTTGGTATCTTTTGGCCAAAGTTACCATTGGGAAGGTTGATGCTGCATGAAGTTTGGCCGATACACGGATATGATTCATATTCATCTTGTGTGCAGTCTCCGGGCTGGAATGTGCAGGCCCCTTGTGAACTGTGGCCATAAAACGCCTTTGTAATTCGTAACATGTATCCAGTACCACAGTTCATCGATAGGGCTTTCTCAGTTCCATTGAAACATGCGCTGACTGATGCTCCTGGAAACATAAAACAAATCATTAGTGATGTTTCAATATGGATTGATGGAAAATTGTATAAGTACATGTACATTACAAAATGTGTGCCTTCTGGTTTAGAATTGTTTGTTCCTCTGCATTTACTCATTTTTGATTAATGTAAAAACTGTATAGGTACACTACAAAATGTTTGTCTTGGGGTTAAGAATTATTTAGTCCTTTGCATTTTTTCATTCCAAAATGCAACTAGGGGCATGAGTGTTTAGAAATGGGATGCAAACTGTCTTTGAAATGAAAGTGAGCACACAAAAAGCACATAAAAAGTTTGTATCACAAACAACACATACATGTTTTGGGGGGTTGGAGTGGATGTAACTATTAAGCTTTGGCAATTTTTGAATTTGTTACAATTTTACACAATGGATAACAAGTTGGCTTTAAAGATTTTCAAGTGCCGAAAGGAACTAAAGTACATGTGTAATTTCTTTACTTCTGTGTAGAACTTACTTCAGTTTTTCACTGATCTCTTTGAATATTAAGACCAAGCTACTCTAACTTTTTTACTGAGACAATGTGGTGTTGTTAAACAAGTGTCTGACAAACAAATACTGTTCTAGATGCGGTTGTCCCCATTGTTGATTCAAGATTGGAAGTGCCCTGTCCTAGAGCACACAAGAATCTGAAGAGGTCTGTCAATAGAAGTGTTCTGTAAATAGACCGGAAAGCTCAATAGAATCACTTAGGGATTTAAGTATCAAACTGGTTCAATTCTGATTCGTTGATTGATCGGTTATTATTGTTTATGAAATAGCCATAGGTTTCATTTGTAGCTTTGATTAAATGGTCAATCTGTCAAAATGATATTCTGTTAAAGTTGAAAATACCAGGTAGTTTTTTAATTTTAATAAAACTGCCCTATGAGCATATTAATGAATAGAACAATCTTAACTTATGATCAGAGGATCTTATGCTGATTACATGTAAAGTATTTAAGCAGATTAACATAGATGAAAAGGGACAATTCCCTATTGTTTGATAATTTCTTATTATGGTACAATTTGAATAACTTCTTATTTTGATACAATATTTTTTTAAATTGTTGGAAATTTTCTAACAATTTATGTCTCAAACACATACCTGTTATAATGATGCTATTAACCCATTCCTTCCGTATGGAAATACTAAATTGTCAAGTAGATGTAGAAAAATATGGTTTTATGGAGTAAGGCGTAATATATGTCATCTGCAATTTGGCTCAAAAAGTCATCTGCAGATTATGGGAAGATATTTTATATTCTGAAGGACACATTCAATGTAGGTCTCATGTACTTTGTGAGGTGAAAAAAAGATTTTATTATGAGGCAATATGTTGCCTAAAGCCTCTGGCCATTAAAAGAAACAGATTGAATTAACACTTTCTAGTTTGTCGGCAGTAAAGCAGTTTAAACTAGAGAATGAACAATGGTCATTACTGTTTGTGTGGAATTATGTAAAGCAATGCCATCCAGAAAATTGATTATATTTGTAGCTTAAGTGTCTAAGGATGAATGGTCAAAAAATGCTTATCAATAAGAATGAGTTGGCTTTCAGAGCCTCTTCAATAGAAGTGGTCCAGTTCTAGAATACTAAATGCCATTTAGATATAACCAAACTGCAAGAGTTTACAGACGATAATTGAAATCGCAATGAAATTGAAAACAAATATTTCTGGTATGAGCATATTGTCGTAATCAAACAAATTGAGGTTTCATTGCTATACTATAGTTAGTCCTTCACAAAAGCGATGGACTAACTTAAGACTTCTTTCCTCATCAAAATTAAGCAGATATTTAAGGTTTTTGAAAGCAGACGACACAAAAATCCATTTTTAGAAAATTACCCAGCATTCTAAGGGTAAATATCCTCCTATAGGTGTATCAAAGAGGTAGCTGTATATATACATTGTATGTATGGGTTCAGCTGAGCACTCTCAGAACAGAAACTGCCCAACATGTCTGAGGCTCTCGTGCTTTGAACCATAAAAAAAATTTGGCTGGTATTTTTGTGGTATTGCTTTGAAGTCTAGATTGGTCTGTGTACTTTCTCATTAGTAAGAAGTGATACAGAATTGCAATTAGTGAAAGTTATTAATTAGTCTAAGATATATGTAGGGGATTGATCCTGACTCTAGCAACATAACATTGGTTCTATATTTCATCCAGTAATGGCTTTGGTGGACTATATTTAGACTCTTAATGATTTTGATTAGATGGGCACTTGCTCAGAGAAAAGCAAATCCATGTAAACGATATGATACAGTATACGTAAATTCTTGTGTATTTTTTATTATACATCATTCACATTGAAGCTATGGTCTTAAGCGTCTTTTTTGGCTTCATATTTATCAATTTTAACTATCAAGGGTTCAATGCAAGACACAAACGTGAAGCACTTACTATAGTCTTGCATTGAACCCTCGCTATGTCATATACTTGTAGTACAATGGTTCAATTGGTTTGTAAATTCTTACTTAACTTATTATAATTTCTACAGTGCTTTGTGTTGTGATAGAAGTTGCTTCAAACATCTAATCAGTGCTGTGACACAAGGAGAAATTCCTCACAACCAAGGTGTCTTTATTTGTTACAATGATTTCAATAGTACCTGCTCATTCATGTAGTTCTGTTTGGGGTTTATGCCAAATGACAATAACTGTTATGTACAGGGAAAGAGATGAAAACTTTTAAAAGTGTTTAATCTTCATTTAACTGACAGTTCTCATATGTTTCATTTCAAATTAAGATTTCCTAGTGTTTGCAGTGCAATCAAATAAACTGGATTGCTGATAAATTAATGCACCTATAATTCTCCATGTGCCAAGAAATAATGGTCTGCTTCCCTGACTCACCTGGTCACAGTTGAGGTGTGTAATGAAAGCAAGTTTTACCTAAAATCTTTGCTCAAGAAACATTTGCTAGAATGCTGGCATTACAAGTTTTTAGGACAATTACAATAGCCACCATTCTTAAACCCCTTGAACAATTTGGAAACTTCAAGATAATGTTGTTTGATGAAGAAAAAGTGTATAATAGCTTAACACAATAAACTTTTTTTGTGGGCATGTTGAAGATATTATGACTATTAAGAATTGAAATGGTTTGACTTTTTAAGTTTTAATCTTATTTTTGTCAAAATTATTTCCTGCTTTCTGCTGAAGATAATTTATGGCACATTAAGTCGAAATTTAAGTACAGAACAATAATGTAACTTTTCAGTAATTACACATAACTTCAAACACCCTTCTTAGCCTAATGAGCAGATTTGCTATTCAGAATTATTTCAATGTTAACCAAAAGGATGTGCAATAATTATCAATTACTTTCTTGACTAATCTGACAATTTGTTTGAAAGGCTGTGTGTCAAACATGACTCAAACCAAAACACAATGTTTGTGCAAGAATGCACATTCCATTTCTGGTTATTGTAAACTTCGCCGCAACTGACCCCCAATCTTGTTGGCTGATGAGCCCATTCTGGCTGATTACAGGTGTGCACCAGGTAAAACAGCTGGATGCCAGGTATATTTATAAATTACAGACTCGGGTTCTGGTAATATTTTGACACTGAGTTAGACAAAAGGAGTCAAGGTTCCCCAAATAAACAGCTCTTTGTTTACACCAATAATATTGCCCTTGTTTAAGGGTAGCATAAACTACCCATAACAAATGACCTGATGATGAAGATAGTTGTATTTTTCTGTTTTTTTTCTTTTTTACCCTTGTTAATGTTAAACCCTTATAGTGCTGGAAAGGACTTCATGCTAATGCAAACATGTTAGGTCCAGACCAGCCGCCAAGTAAATTGGCGGCTGGCCTGTGGCCTAACCTGTTTGCTACTCTAAGTATCTTTCCTCATCAAAATTAACCAGATATTTATATTTTTGCCACCAAGCAACATTTTCAAGTTTTATAAGAAGCTCTCTTGTAATCATTTTGTGAAGTGGGGATGCACACATAAATTGATATTAAGTTAAGCAATTTAGACCATTTGAAAATAATATGCTAGGTCATTTTGAAATTAATCTGATTGAAATTTCATCTGCTATTGTTGTAAAACCCAACATGGGAACATCTGTGACTATCCATTGCTAATAGCGTTCATTTATCAACTTGTTGAGAATAATATTCCTTTTTGGTGTCATAAGTGCCGTATTGTATAAACTTTAATAATCAATTTTCATCCCTTTATTGAGTTGTGGGTTTTTAGTGTCCAGGCCATGGATGTCATTTTAAGGTAGAATACCCATAATCTGCCATTTTGAAACTAATTTAATTACTTTGGTTGTTCTCAGTATACATCGATCCTGGTCAGAACTTTTTGATGTATACCGAGCATGGCCGAAGTAATCAGACCATTGAAAGAGTTTCAAAATGGTGCATTATGGGTATTCTACCTTAAATAATTGAGGAAAAGGAACAGTGAGCAATGCAATTTTGTTTCATTGAGGATGATCAAAATGTTAATGTCGTATTGTTTGATAAAATGTTACCAAAAGAATGAACCAAAATTCATATTGAGAATTAAATGCATGTCTTTGGAAATTCTTCACAATGATGAAGGACTTTCTTTAGTCATGCATTAAACCCTCAATATTTTTTGCTATTACGATTTCTCTACCATTTTAACGCATTTCAACTCTTTTTGTCACAATGGTTTCTGGCCAACATTTATTAAACAGATAGTTATTTTTGTCTGCACTTGTTTTGAATTTGGAATAGTCTCTTATTTCTTTAAGAGGGAATGGGTCAAACAGCAAAAGCGGAAAACTATTCTACCTTTACAAAAACCTTGGAATAAACAGATGCTAATTTTAAGCAGGCCCACAGTTGATGATCAATTTGCTATATTCACTAAAAACTCTGCCGGGTAAAATAACAGGACCTTTTTTTTTTAAAAATATTTTTCTATTGGCTGTTACTTGATGGATTGGTCATGATAATAAAGGCTAATTGACCTTGAAATTCCCTCGGATGAATTAGTTGGTGCATTGGCCATGAAATTTAGGTTTCAAGACCTTGAAATAGCAGGTCTATCGCTTGAATGGCGAATTTGTTGAAGTCTTACTTATGGTCTTTGGAAAAAGTTTCTTTTTCCTTCTCAGTAATGAAAATTTAAAATTGAGAACTTAACATTGGCTTCTCCAAACTCTTTGTCCGTGTAAAAATTAAGGTTTCTTCACTCTCTTCCTACGTACAAGAAGTTGCTTAAATGTTTTTGAAACCATGTATGATACATACAAAAATAACAATTTTTTTTTATATTAAACAGCCCTTTAAGGAGAAACTACTCACTTTTATTGCCAAAAGGTGTAAATGCTTTCGGATCCTGTTCAGGTACTTAACTAATAGAAATGAATCAACAGTTTAACCACACAACTTTAGGTTATCCCAAATTGAAATCTATTGCAGACGCCAATTCAAAATGCCATTCAAATGTCAGATATAAATTTCTCTTTTTGCATTTAAAATGTTGTAACTGGAGATATTCCTCATCAGAACAATATCTCCTTTTGCAACAGTGTTTTTCGTTCTTTTTTTCACAAAAGTCTTACTGTAGGAGACTTGTTAAAAAACCTTAGAATGCTGGGTAATTTTGTAAAAAGAAGATTTTTGTGTTGTCTGCTTTCAAAATATCAAATATCTTCGTAATTCTGCCGAGGAAAGATACTCAGAGTAACAAACAAATGGGTAAGATCACAGGCCAGCTACCAATTAACTTTGTTGCTGGCCTGAATCTAACCTGTTTGCATAAGCATGAAGTTGGTTCCAGCACTATAAGGGTTAAATCCAGGGATCATTTGATAAATGGTATATTAAACTTAATGTTTTACCTACCCTCTATGACATTCAGGTGATACAGGAACAGGATGAGGCCGAATAATGAGCGGATGATGTAATCCAGGGACTGACCCATTGTTGTTTGGCCTCTACTCACTTCCTGAAATAAAGGAAGCAAAGTCATCTAATGAATAGGGGATTAGTATTGAAACTCAGTTCCTGAAATAAAGTAAAACGTCATTTGACAAATGGGGGATTAGTATTGAAACTTCTTATACAAATTATTTAGTAGACAGTTTGTCTTATAGGTGCTTAATTGTTCATAGGAGGGAAAACTTGAATTGAATGTCAAAATAAAATGTCGTGGAAAAAATACAGTTTTTGTAATGATGTACAATGAAAAGATAAAAAGTAGTTATTTAAAGCATAATCAATTCAGGAAGCGATTCATCAAAGTATATATTTTATCCAGAAGATCTCAAGAGCAATGTCATGCCTTTGGATTAAAATGCATAAAATACATAAAACACATCACTGTATTCACACTTAAAAAGATTAAAGACAATCTAGTTTCAATGACTACTCTTCAATGCATTCAAATAATGTTAAAGCTATTGTGCAGTCTTTAAGAAATAAACCTTTTACTTACAAATTTCCCATCATCTGAACAAGTAACTTTAAAACAACCTAAAATGGGGAGAATCCCTTTTTAAACATATTCCCTCATATATTTAGAGTTCAGTGCAAAAATGTAGAAAATGCTTCCATTTGTCGATGATATACTATAGTTAAGCACTAAAGTCTTAATATACTTGTTTACAAGCCCCAGCAGAAACCATGATGATAAAACAAGCAAATTGTTACAGAAGGAAAAGGCTGCTCCAATCAAGCAATCTCTCATTTTGAAACAGCAGTTTCTACCTTTTGTCATAGATATATTTATGGCCAAGACTTTAATTGTCATCTCTTATTTCTTTCAAATTTGACCAGTTATAAAATACCATATGTTGTTAAACTTTAAAACAATTTAAAGAGGAACTTGTTGTTAAAGTAGAATAAAACTTTGTAGTGCTTTAACCAATTACCAAACAATAACGGCATTTGACCAGTTTGTTGCAGACAACTCTGGAAAACATTGTGAGAAAAGGAGGAATTGCTCCTAACAAGCAATTTCTCCGTTTCCCAAAGTGTTTTCTGCCATATCAGAAGTTAATTATTCAATTTCATCACATTTTGAAATGTCGTCTGCAAACTCTTTCAATTTGGGACAGTCCAAAATTATTCGTTTGATAAATGATTAAAGTTTGGAGTGGTTATGACTTCCAAATTGGACAACTGGATGATGCCTTTCGTTATTATGAACACAGGCTTATTTTTCATTATTGCATCTATTCAGAAAATATATATTAAAGCAAATCAATGCCTTGAAAAATTTCAATAGAAAAGACTTTTTTTTACCTTGTGAAGTTATGATGAACGGTAATAAAATCCAGGTAATTTCACACCATATTATACTAAATGTATGTATACATTACACCCATATAAACAAGCTATTTCATAACCGTGGGAATAATTTCCCACGTACGATCATCTCGGTGGTTTTTTATCCGTATGAGGACTTTCGTCTATTTGTTTTCTCAGTGTTTCTGCGCTTGAGTGCTTTTAAGATCACTTTATCAAAAGAAGGATTAATTGTTGGTTATAATTTCCAACAATACGTGAAAACTTTAAGTTGTTCACTGTTAATGCAGTTTTTATCAAGATAAGAGAGTATTGTTAAGTTCAGACTATCAAAGTGTTTATGTTTGAACTATAATCATCTATCTTTTAAACGACTGTTCACTCACAGCAAATGTTTATCTTGGTAGTTATCAAGATAATTATCATTTAAAATAACATCCTCTACCATGTGAAACTAATTCTTAAATGTACTCAATTCTTGCAACACGACTTTTTAAACTCTCAACAATCCAATACAACTTTGTACTAGTAGTAATAATTCCATATATAGCGGTGCACACGTAGACAAGAGACCTAATCAGTCTGACGAATCAACAGATAGCGTTCCCCCCTACTCTATGAACGGGCTGGCATACAACTCCACAGCTTTATGGATTGCCAGAGACCGTATTGACCAATGGTAGCTCTCCATATACAGCTGTATAGAGGTAACCCTTACCCCATAGAAAACGATGATTGATTAGCCTGTTGGCAAGTGTACAGAATCATTCATGAATGGCTGCCTTCGTGCATGAAAACCATTTTACAGTTAGGGAGTAAACATTGTAACAAATGGAGAACTTGTTTATATGCAGCCGTATTTAAGAAACCCTTACCCTTTTAGAATTAAAATAATTGATTACCAAACTTGATGGCAAATGTACAGAATCATTCATGAATGGCTGCCTTAATGCATGAATACTGTCTAAAATTTGGAGAAAAAGAACCATTGCAACGATTTGAGAACTTGCTCACATACCGCTGTATAGAAGTAACCCTTTACCCCACAGACAAAATTGATGAACTTGTTGGCAAATGTACAGAATCATTCATGACTGGCTGCCCTGATGCATTGGAACCATTTTACAGTTAGGGAGTAAACACTGTAACAGGTGGATGACTTGCTCTTATACAGCTTTACAGGAGAAACCCAAAGCTTTACAGAAAAAGACAGAATGTTTGTTAGACATTTGGCAGATTTACAAAATTGAATGGCTGTTTAAGGCATGAACGCTGTTTGAAAAAAAAGAAAAAAAGAAGGCATTGCAAAAATTGGATGATTTGCTCATATGAGTACTGTTTTGAATTATCTTTACCCCAGAGTAAAAAGTAGAAGCTGGCAAATGTTTAGAAATATTTAAAAAATTCTCAAATTTCTCCAATTGTTTGTAAAGTTTCTTCCAAGTACAGAGAAGTTTTGTCATATTTTTCATGTGACATTTTCATTTACAGTAAAATTTGCATAATATATTTGTCACTTCTTATGCTACCTACCTTATACATATCTAACTGTTCCATAGATTCCATATAGATGGCTTATAGGCTCAATGAGCTGAATGCAAATAAATTTTATTTTTTTATTATCTGATCTCATCTCGTTTATCAAAGGAAGTGTTTGTTTTTTTCTTTTTTTATAACTAATGTCTGTTGTAGATTTTGGTTAAAGTTGTTTCAATGAAGGAAGGGGATTATCTCACCCAATTAAACAATTCGGGTTTAGACTAAATTGGGCAATTTTGCCTTTTAAAACAATGTTTTCTACTCAATTTACAAGTGAACAGGATCTTCTTTCTTTATCATTTTGGACGCTTCTGTTCCTTCTAATTTTCATTCCAACATTTCTCCCCCCATCCCCCCTCCCTCACCTCTGATTTCAATTCTCTGATACAAACAGCATTTAACACCGTTTTTAGCATACAAATTTAGATGAGATTTGCAATATGATAGAGAACTTGTGTGCATGACTTCTCCTTAAAGTACATTGGAGTTTCTAATATATCGGAGTGAGTTACAAAGTATTTCATTGACTTATTTGTGACT
This sequence comes from Cerastoderma edule, assembly GCA_947846245.1. Classification (NCBI taxonomy): domain Eukaryota; kingdom Metazoa; phylum Mollusca; class Bivalvia; order Cardiida; family Cardiidae; genus Cerastoderma; species Cerastoderma edule. Next base: position 34,968,278 of record OX401407.1, on the reverse strand, counting down.
TTGCATATTGGTTTCAATGTTATCATCTGAAAATTGCTAAGAATAGAAAACATAAGTAGCATCCTTTCTTCATATTGAATCACTTAGACACACTTGCAGTAGAAGCTTTAAGAAACCACTGTGATAAGATCATAAATTTTTCTTCAAAAACAATTTCGTTTGTTGGCACAATGATTTATAATTGAGGGTTCAATGCAAGACTATATATTAATTGCTTCATGTATGTGAAGCACTTACTATTGGCATGCATTGAATCATTGAAATGTATTTTAACATATCTCTATTGATGTTGTCTGCTTCAATATTCAATTTAGACCAGTCACTAAATAACATTGAGGGAATGCAGTTTATAATGACTGATTGCTTAGATACTTCATTGGTCCTGAGAAGAATGTAGCCAACCTTAATCCACCTTGAACAACAGCAACTTTACTTATTCCTGCATGCAGCAGTCAATCTTAAAGGACTATCTCATTGATTGAGGGTTAAATATTCTTTGAAATAAAATGTCTTCTACAACTAAAATGACATCACAGTTCTATAGAGTTACACAAAATTAAATCATTGTCATGCTTATGACCCCCTTACATAATCATGTGGTGGAGACATAATACATTCATTTTAAAGTAAAGCATTCAAACTGTTTATTTTGTGATTATCAAAATTTGAATAATTCATAAGTAAGCAGCAATATTTATATAAACAAATGCATGATGTATCATGTGGGTCCCACAAGCATTGGAGTATGGATTTGAAATGGGTCAGACTTAGCCATCAATTTTAGCACTGAAAGTCATTGATGCTCCTTTCACTTATCTTAATTTCTAAATGAGAACAAAGATATTCAGCAACTTGCCATCAATAGGCAGCCCTGACTGTCACAGTTTCCGTATTGGCAAATCTGGTTTGGGTTTTCCATTAGGGTTTGTGTATTGGGTACCATGATGAGCAAATTGTTCTTTTTCTGCATTATTTTCAATCACCATAATATGCTAAATTGATCCCTTCCTCATTGATACCTTGTTTTGATACATAGGTAACAAAAGGCTTGAGCAACTACTATGACAAAAGGTTGAATTGCTCCTTTTGAGCAATTTTATTCTTTTGTTACATAGGTTTCTACCAAATTCGATAAAGAATGAATATTTTTATTATGTTACTGTTTTTGCTGTCTGCTGTTTCTTTCAATTTGGACCATCACAAGTTCATAAATGGGGGAACGGGTATAGTTTGCTATAATGAGGGGTGTATAGGATTTAACATGTGTTTATCTGATCATGACCTATTGTGGAATGGGGGCTGAGTCTACCTCCTCATCGCATTATAAACGTATAAAACATAAATATTTCAGTTTTGTCTTTATTGCCACCTTTATAGTCGGGTTAAATGGTGATAGCCCGAACCGATAAGGCGGTAATCATTACGATAACTCGATGATTACCTCTTTATCGCTGAGAAAATCACACTGAAATCCCATCGATGAAGACAATTCAAATGAAAAATGAACATCATAAAGGATGTTTTTATTGTGGGTAATTGATTTAAATTTCTGTTTCATTGAAAAATCAATGCTTTTCAGATGCAAAGCAGGTTGGGTTACAATGTTTTGTTGTTTCCTGATTTGACTTTTATTTCAGAATTTGTTGACTGCACGCTTAAAAGCAATGTTTCAGGGGGAAAAAGTAAATAATAGAAAATAGACTGCAATTTGAACTGTTATTTTGGCATTCAGTATTTGCATTGATAAATTCATTAACTTAGTAACAAGTGTTTTTGACATCATTGAAGTCAGTATGACTTGATTTATTCCACAATGGTCTATAGTTATCCATGGTTCAGTCCTATATATGTATATTACATAGTACTGGCCCAAGGATAACTATAGACCCATGTGATTTAATCTTCTCTCCCCACTAATCAATAATGTTTGTTTTTGGAAAGCAGTCAGTGGCTTCAAAAGATTATCATGCAGTATTGGTGATGGAATAAGATCAGTCAGCCATGATGGTGATATTTTGACTGACAAAATGTTGATATCAGCATAAACCTCTAATCCAACCAAATCTAAGCAGTATTTCAGCATAGACAAACAAAAACTGGAAGATAGAATGTGATTTTTAATGTAAAATGTAGATTTAACCCTTTAAGTGCTGGAACTGACTTCATGCTTATGCAAACAGGTTTGATCAAGGCCAGCCACCAAGTAATACTCTGAGTATCTTTCCTCATCAAAATTAGGAAGATATTTAAGGTTTTGGAAAGCAGAAGACATAGAAATCTATTTCAAGAAAATTACCCAGCATTCTAAGGATTAATACTTGTTATTTCAAACTTTCAAAAAAAAAATTTAAAAAAAATGCAACATTGGATAGACAGACAGCTGGCACCTCAGTTGTATGATGGGATAATGGCTATCAATCTTTTTGTCTATTTCGCTTTTTAAGTGCAATAGATGTTTATCAGTTTCACAAATTTTATTGTTAAAACATAATGTTGGTACACTGATTGATGTCTTGTCAACATAATAAGGGAGGATGCTCTCACTGTGACCTCATGGTTGTCAAATGTTGATACAGTAGTTGTGATTCCTTGTGTAAAAGGTTTAACCCTTTACCAAACGCCAAATTGTCAACTGTCCAAAATTGAAAGAGTTTGCAGACGACATTTCAAAATGTGATGAAATTGGGAAAAAAAATCTTCTCATAGGGCAGAAAACATTGAGGGAAAAGGAAAAATTGCTCATTACGAGCAATTTCTCCTTTTCCCACAATGTTTTCCAGAGTCATCTGCAACAAAGTGGTTAAAAGTCGTTTATGTTTGGTAATGGGTTAAGCCCATTTAATTAATGATGCCTAGAATTCCCATTGTATCCAATTAATTTTTTTTTATTTTTTTTGTCACTTTGATGCATCTGGGATAGAAGGTTAAAGAAACCATTATGACAAAAATAAAAGGAGGAAATGCTCAAATTAAAGTTATGAAAGTATCAAATGTATCAATGAAAATCCGCATCACAACAAAAACTGCATCTCAAATAAGCAGCATTTATTTATGATAAGCACATTTTCTTTTTTTCTAACTGTTTCTGAAAATGCAAGGACACTTTTGAAAGTTGTTCATGAATGCAAGGAAGTAGAGTGATGTGTAGAAACAATTTAACTACTATTGCCTAGAATTCCCATTGTGGCAGATAATTTTTATTACATTTGATGAAGTGTGAAATAAGTTATTGATATTTTCACATTAAAATAGCCAATGGCACTGCCTAGCAATATGTCCTTGTTGACTCATTCATGATAGAGAGCTTGAAAAACTAATTTGTGTGTTTGCCTTGTCCTCGCTGGTATGATGTTACTTCATAACCCATTCCATCATTTGGAATTTCATGACTGGTCTGGAGCCTCTGTGGCCTTGTGGTTAGAGTACAGAATTTGAAATCATATGGCCCCTTTCCATGTGTTCAAATCCTGGTAAGGGCATTTGGATTTTTCATGGGAGGTATTCTCCTAATTGGGATCACGGATAAGTGACCTCCCAGAGAACTGCCCCCTCGAACAATTTTAACTGGGCGGAGAACTGCCCTCCTACTAGAATTTAGGGGGCGGAGAGGTGCCCTCTTGTCAAAGCTGGTGACACAAACAAGCCCTCCTTGGTGGTGTTTCCCCTTAAAGAATACACTTCTGCAAGATGTTTTTCCTCATGTGCAGTAACTAAAGACAAAAGTACAAAAATCGTCAATGTTTATCATATGCTCACAAAGCTTTCGCGACTGAATTATAATTTTTCCTCTATTTTCCCGAAGGTCAGACAAAGAGCGACAGAGTTTATGAACTAGCAATTTCATGAAATCATATACAAACTTTTTAAACTAATTTGTTTGCTCGTCTTCTACATTACTGTTGGTTAATTATGATATTATGATAAAATGTTGCCTGCTCTCTTCAAAGGTAACAAGTAAGTACTCAGTTATTAAAATTGGTCTGGTCCCCTAAATAAATGATGGCTTTTAACTCCACTCAAAATGTAAACTGTTTCTAAAAGTCCCTTTTAGTATTTGGTTAAAACATATTCAAGAAACTCTTCAATTAACTTGTATAACGCCTTATTTGCAAAATGGAAAATTGCGCTATTCCGCTTGTACAAAGACAAAGTTTCATATTGTTATTACAGGGGGGCAGATATCCGACCCTCCCGATTTAGTGAGAGGGCACTTAATTCTCCGCCTTCTTGAAATGAGGGGGCACCTCGGGGGAGGGCACTTCTCCAGGAGGGCACTTCTCCGGATACCTCCTGATTGACTTACAGAATGCTGGTGGTTCTATCCCGCTTGACCACTTTATGTAGGAAGTTAAGATCAGGGTACCGTTTTACTAAACAGTTTACGCTTAAGATTTGCATAAGTCTAAAACAACAATTCCTCTTATTTCAATATTGGACGAAGCAATATTGCAAAGTGACACATCATTGGAATCGTCTCTCCGAGACGCTTCCAATGTAGTGCCACATTGCAACATTGTACTTTCATTGAAGATACTATCCATGTTTATCAATTATGACTTACGCAAACATTTTCCGTAAGTTGTTTAGTAAAACGGGCCCCAGGGGTCTTCCTCCATCATTATGAGTCTGGCATTGCGACATAACGAAATGATGCTGACTCTATATAAAACTCATATAAATGAAATGAATTAAATCCTGGTAATAGCAGCGGAGCTTCTTAGCAACAACTTAGATTCAAGAGTGTTTTTATAAAGTTATGTTAAATGGCAGGTTTTAAGATTAATGTAAAATATAACACTTTTTGATTTGGGGGAAAAACCATTGTGGCTTAAATAAATAATGCTTGTTTTGAGCAATTTCTTATTTTGTTACAATCACTTGTTTAGGAATTTAATAGAGATTTGTTATATGGGTGTATGTAAAGGGTAAGAATGAACAAATCAATCAAAACAATTTTACAACAAAGAGTTATTTCTCCTCTAGCCACTAGGGTTTTGGATTATGATAAATCATTTTACAGTAATCCATTTTATTTGTTTTTTGTCGTGGATTATTCACAGTTGATGATGTTTTGTCAGCTTTCACCTGTACAAAAAGCCTGAATCACCTGTGTTTGCAGGGCCCATAATAGGGGACCCGGGCTTCAGGTTTTCCCTCCAAAACCTAAACAAAGCAGACGGCTCACAATTTGTCAAGTGCAGTGTGACTTACCACTGTGACCGATAAAAGGTGTTCATTCTATTTACCTCATGATGAATTCAATATTTGTTAACTTGATTTTGAAAGCATTAGCTAATTTATATATCCTGATTGCATGGGTTAATCTAGCCCGGTCTCTAAATTTGAAAGCATCAGCTTATAATTCTTCATAAATCTTGAGTTTACCTTATGACGATTTAACTGGACAGGTGAATAAAGGATTCTAAGTTTTCACTCTGCACTAAATGTAATGTAGACTATCTGTTACATGTTTTCATCTTATACTTATGAAGAAGGGTAAAAAAAATTCAGAAAATGTAAATAACTGTATTTTTGGAGCACTGAATGCTTCTAAAAGCTCAAGTTTGAAAGCAATAATCAAACCAAACAGTTGCTATACCATACAAACTTCTATCTTACTAAAACCAAATATTACATTCTAATAGACCTGCATGAACCCTTATTTATCAGTTTACCTTTTAAGGGTTAGATTAATTTGTTTACCTCCATAAAAAGATCAGGGCCACGCGCCAGATTTCTGGCTCTCAACCAATCAGAATTGAGTTACATTGTTAGTCGTGTGCCTTGTGCCGGCTGTCGTTTTTGGGGGCCACACTTCCAAGCCACCTGGTGCTGTAGTTTTGTCACACTCGGTTGATAAGTGAATAGACAACTGGCTCCATCATAAACATTGACCTATCAGAATGCATTCATTACTCCAATATAGTTTACAGTCATACCTGTGTCTTCAAAATGGGCTTTTCTGACTGGTATAAAATGAAAGAACAAGAACAAATATTTCAAAGTATAAAAGATGAAATCTCTATTGTAATATTGCTAAGAAACCTTTGTGTAAAAAAGGAGAATTTGTGTTAACTTTTCTCAGGATTTTCTCCTTTTATCACTTTGGTGTCATAACTCATGAATTAAATCCTTTCTTTAATTAACCTGCTATACTGCACATCCTTAGAGATTTTCTGTATGAAGAAAAAGGTTATTCCTTTGCCAAACTTTGGATAAATTTTTACAGATGTAGGTGAGTTTTAATATCAGTTTGGGAAAACAAATTTAATTAGCACAAGACCAAAGTCTCATCTCAAGTACACTGTACAATGAAATGAATAATTAGGGGGCCCAGTCTTGCATAGTGGCTTAGGTGTTGCACTTGTTACCAGGGGGTCCAGGGTTCAATTCACAAAGCCTCCAAAAGGATTTCGTGCAGTACTAGTGAGGAAATACCCGGAGCATGGATTGGCATAATGACCGCAATATGACCAAACTGCTGAAAATATCATTAACCCTCAATCTAACCAATCAAAATTGGAATAAAAGCAAATTAGTTTTTTTTCCAACTCTTGTCTATTGATCAGGTTTTGTTATTATCCAGACATTGTAATTGAAATGAGAGATCATTTTGATTTTTAACCTTAAAGCTAATATATCACTTTTATTTAGAACAATGAAATCATCCTTAAAAAAAAAAATATTCTAATTAAAAAGAAATGACTGTCTTTAGACCTTTCATTTTGGACCCATTGTCAAACTTCTTATATCCAATTTATTGATTAGAAAGAAACCTTAATTGAGTTGACCCTTTACCAAAATGCAAAATTTTTGACTTTCCCAAATTGAAAGAGTTTGCTGACGACATTTCAAAACCCAAATTGAAAGAGTTTGCTGACGACATTTCAAAACGTGATGAAAGTGAAAAATAGTCTTCTGATAGGGCAGAAAACATTGTGGGAAAAGGAGAAATTGCTTGTCCCACAATGTTTTGCAGAGTTGTCTGCAACAAACTGGTCACATGTCGCTATTGTTTTATATTGGGTTAAGGGACAGATACCTGTACCCATATTGAATGATAGGACAGTGATGTTTCACCTGACATTACCTTAAGTACCATATGGGCATTTGACAAGGTGAAGTGTAACTAAAAACCAATTAATTCCTTTTCCTCATTTTGGGATTTGTGGGTGTTGCTCCAATTTTCAAATTGAAACCATCAGCAGACGACAAATTTGATAAATAATTTTACCTGTGTATGGCTTTGTTAAGTTGACAAAAAATATATGTGACATGAGGAGAAATTGCTCATCAAGAGCAATTCCTGCTGTTGTCATTGTTGTTTATTAAGCTGTCTGATAAAGTTATGTTCAAATTTGTATGCATGTTTGTGAGAGAGAACATTAATTGATTAGGTTGGGTTCTAGTCTAATTTTCAGACCCGTTTTCCACTTTGGATAGTGTAAGAAGCTAGCTTTAGGCTACACTGAGAGGATGATGATGAATCTGTTATGGAAACTGTCCATTCAAACACTAGCACTGAAGGAAAGCAAATTAAATCTTCCTAATCTAATGTTCCTGTAATGAAATAACTGTTTAGGACCATCCCCGAGAATCTTGTGAAATCTATCCTTTTGTCACAATAGTGCCTCACATAGAGTGCTTCATCTTTTGTCCAATGTGAAGCGATAATAGATGATAAATATCAAATTGAATGAAAAGAAAGAAATAATCAAAGACATTGGTAAAAAAAAAAAAACATTGTTACAAAAGGCTCTTCATAAATACTGTCACAAAAGATGATGTAGCAGGCTATGATCTTCCTGTTTTGCCACAATAGTTTCTCTGCCACATCAGGAAAAGAATATTGTTTTTTTTTTCCATAGTTTTTGTCTACAAAAGGTTTTCAATTTTGATAATCTATCTCAAAATCCAATATTCTGAAAATGGATTAATATGGCAGAGTGGAAATCACAAGAAAATAAACCTAATTAATTTAAACAACCATTGATAATTGATAATTATTTAGTTGAAACATGAAAGTTTTCATGCAAGTACACTATGGCAATGTCTAGAAGTAGGATTCAATTACCAAATGATGTGGCTACAGTATAAAAACTTAAGCAGTTCACTGTAACATATTGGTAGTTAATTGCAAATGACAGTATTCCTTTTTCCAAACAAACATGCATTGTTATTTCTGCTGTATAAGGGCATTTGAAAACAATGTAATGAAAGGTTATAGTTTACCCAGTGAAATCAGAATACATATCTTTTTATGATATTGTTTTCAGGTTTAATTAATGAATTTTAATTAATCCTTATAGTGCTGGAACCAACTTCATGCTTATTACAAACACGTTAGACCTATGCAAGCCGCCAAGCAAATTTGTGGCTGGCGTGTGATATAACCTGTATGTTACTCTGAGTATCTTTCCTCATCAAAAAAAGCAGATATTTAAGGTTTCGGAAAGCAGATGACACAAAATTCTAAATTTAGAAAATTACCCAGCATTTATGGGATAAAACAAGTTCACCTATGCTATTTTAGAGAACGCTGTGTGTGAGGTGTCGGTTTTACTAAGTTAGAAGGCAGTCATCTATTACTTCAAGACTCAGTCCCTCTCCATCATTCCATCATTCCCTAATACCGGCTGTTGCAGAGAACATAAGTGACATGGATAGATTAACCCACATTCTCCCATATTAGATTGTTGAACAAGTCCAAATTCATGTCATGGATTAGTCAAAATAATTTGACGCCATCGGAAAATATTGAGTAATTTTTGTATCGGGCAATATCTCCCGTCACTTCAAACTTTCGAACGATTCATCTAATGGAGGACAAATGTGACAAAAATTGTGTCACTCCGTTTGAAGACCCATATGCAGTTGTTATTGAAGATTATCAAATTATTTTACTCACAGTTGTGAATAAATCCTTTTTTAATCAATCAATGCACTAAACATGTCTGTATTCCACGTATTAACTTTGTAAGAACAGTTTAAAATTGTTATTTTAATTGTTTAGTGGCAATTGATGCCACTATTTGGTGGTATATAAGTTTATTTTACATAAATTGTCTTATCAGTTGACTTTGAAAGGCCATTTTGTCCTTTAATCCGAAATTCAGAATTCAAATAGTCTGACACTATTTGGATCGTTCGAAATTTCGATGTTAGATTGCCCCATCAGAAAATAGAAAGCAATCTTCATGGCAAATTATTTTGACTAGTCACAGATGTTCTATGCAACAGCCAGTATGAGGGAATGATTGAATGCTGGAAAATTTGTGTTAGTGTTGAAATCACCTTCTTTTCGTGGCAAAGAAACTTTTATGTAACTTAATGATGCCAAGAAGAGACTTTTATGAAACTAAGATGAATTGAAACTTTATCATGAAAGAATTTTCAAATTGAAATAAAATTATATCAAAACATGTTGTGATTACAAAAAGTTATTTCAAAATACTTACAACCCATTTTGAAAACGAAATCGCAAAGATTGGAAGATAGGAACTATTAATTTCTTTAAAACTGCACAACAGCTGTACTGTTACATGCGATATGCATTTACAATAGTCATTAGAAGCGAAATTAAACTGTTTTTAATTCTTTAAAGTGTGCATACAGTGTATATATATATATATATGTATTTTAATAGAAAAGCATGACATTGCTTGAGAGATCTACTACATATAAACTGTACATACTTTTAAATCAACTGATGCTCTCTGAATGAAGAGACATAAAGCAGTTTTTTGAGGAGGTACTTTAACCCTTTACCAAACACCAAATTTTCGACTACCGGTATCCCAAATTGAAAGAGTTTGCAGACGACATTTCAAAATGTGATGATATTGAAAAATAATCTTCTGATAGGGCAGAAAACATTGTGGGATAAGGAGAAATTGCTCGTTAAGAACAATTTCCCCTTTTCCCACAACGTTTTCCAGAGTTTCTTCAACAAACTGGACAAATGTCATTATTGTTTGGTAATGGGTTAAATGACATTTGCATCAATTAAATATATTTTCAGTACAGGGTGTCTCATTAATCCCCAATAGAAGCAATCAAATCAACTTCAACTTAAATTGTTACACTTATTCCATTTCACATAAAGTTCCTCCCCAATTTTTCAGACTGTTCTCCATTTGCAGTTACATTAGTTCATTTCTTAACCCTTAAAGTGCTGGAACCGACCTCATGCTGAAGCAAACATGTTGGATCCAGGCCAGCCGCCAAGTGATTTAAACAGTTTGCTACTCTGAGTATCTTTCTTCATCAAAATTTAGCAGATATTTAAAGATTTGGATGACACAAAAATCTATTTTTAAAGAATTACCCAGCATTCTAAAGGTTAATTATTTCCTTACAAAACCTTGTTTGAACCAATTCTCCTAGGTGGGACTTTGAGACAGGTACAAACTTAAAGCAAGATAATGATAACAAAGTATAAAAAAGTTACATTTACTTTTTATCATTGAGTAGAAACAAATGTGCCAAACGTTGAAATTGCTTGGACGGCTGATAATGGTAAGGGATTATATCAAAATAGAATTTTCACGATTGGTCATTTAAAAACAATAATTAGCAACTTGTGAATGATAGTCCATAGTTTTCAACTGTTGCTTTCAAATTGAACCATTCACAAAAAATCCAAATAAGGGAATAATATAAAGTCTTTAGCAGCAGGTATGATAATCCATTCTTCACATAGAGTTTTGTATCTGAACAAAATTGAAAGAAACAGCAGCAGGCAATAAGAATTTGTTGAAACAAAAAAATAACATTTTATTTAAATTTTGAAGGGAGCCTTTTTGACAAAAAGGGAAATTGCGTGTAAAATGCAATGTTTCTATTGTCACAATGGTTTCTAAAATCTTCTGCTGTAAATACAGTTAAGTCATGTATTATATAGTTATGGCTTAAAGGGACTATTTTAGAACTTGGTTCCTATATTTGATGCTTAATACTGTGAATATTCATTGAAATATTCATGTTCAATTGGTTTCTCAGGGATGGTCCTAAACAGTTGTTTCATTACAGAAAAATTAGATTAGGAAGATTTAATTTGCTTTGCCTCAGTGCTAGTGTTTGGAAAAACAGTTCTGAGGACAGATACATTACTGTCCTCTCATTATAGACTAAAGCTGCCTTTAACACTATCCAACATGAAAATGGAAGACAGGTCTAAAAATAATTTAAGACTCTAGCCTACATTTTAACCCTTATATCTTTGGAATCGTATTCATGCTCATGCAAACAGGTTGGATCCAGACCAGCCGCCAAGTAAATTGGCAGCTGGCCTGTGATCTAACCTGTAAGCTACTCTGAGTATCTCTTCATCAAAATGATACAGATATGTAAAAACACAAAAATTGACTTTTAGAAAATTACCCAGCATTCTAAGGGTTAATGCTATCAAACATGGAAATGGATTACATAGCCTACATGTTTAATTGTTTACTTCATGTATGCAAATTTTAACTCATCCATAGCACCAGGATGAATCCATTTCCTTGGTCTCAAATCCTGGTTGCGGATCAGTATTGCTCCAAAATCTGCACCATTTTGGAGGAAATGGCTTCTTTCTCACAAGAGTTTCTACCCATTCTTTATTTGGAAATGCCATTATATATAACCTTTTTTTGCTGATACTTTCAGTTTGAGACAATCTCAAATTCTACATGGTCAATTTCAACATGGTCTTTATCCTGCCTGCATCGAAAATAAAATCTATTCACCTGAGACTCAGGTGAATAAATTTTATTTTCAATGCAGGATAAATAAATGTTGGCTGATAGGATATTTCACACTTTCACATGCAATCTCAACTCTTCTTTTCAAACGCGAAAGAAATATGAAAGCCATCCCCCTGTTCTTCTGTATGCAAATAACCGAGTGCAAAATGACAATCATCCATGCTCCCTCCATTTTTATCCCCGATTAATTATTGTCTGGTAACAAAGAAAGCCTTTCAAGGATCATGATCTTTATCAGTGGAGTCTGCAAGCTTTTTATTGCACAAGACTCATCTAACACCCAATACAAGTGGCTTTTTTGTACAATACTGTATGTAAATGAGATCATTTGCATATATTTGCATACAGATGATGTCATACAGGTGTGGCTGTTTGATTGGCTGTTGAGGTATAAGGGAGAAAGAGAAGTCCGTTACACGGTGTTGATTATATACTTCATGCTTCATGATTCTATTTTCCCCTTCCATTGTTGGGATTTCTCCTATTAATCGAATTGTTCACTTCAATGCCATTATACCGTTCAACATTTAACCTAGTATAATGTATAATTTGTAGATGCGTTCTGAGAAACACAATCACATCTTGGTGGTTTAGAAGCAGCTTATGTGCAAGCAAATGACTGAAAAACTGTTAAAAACTTTATTATACCCAGACTGTTATGCCTGAAGAATACACTCCAATTCGTAAACTTACAACCGTATTATTTAATCTGTTTTTATGAATTCCCTCATATTTGGTTTTGTTACAAATCTAAAGCAACAGCAGACGACACATGAAACTACTAAAATTTCTTAGTATTTCGAAGTAAAACAAGAAAGTGTGCATAAATTGAGCAATTGAGTAAAAGAACAAACTGTGCATATTGAGCAATTTCTTCATTGGTCACAATTTGTTAGCATTTTTGAGTAAAAGAAGAAACTTTGCATATTGAGCAATTTCTTCATTTGTTACAAATGAAGAAATTGCTTAATATGCGCATTTTCTTCTTTTGTAACAGTTGGTTTTACCTCAAAATAATTTGGTGTTGGTTTGTCCAAAGGAGTACATATGAAGGAAAATAGAACCAAACAGAATGATGATAAAAATAAAGGGATGCTTACTAAAGAGCAAGTATTAATCACAGCATTTATTTCCATGGTGATTCATCATTACACAAACAAGGGGAAAATTGGTGATGATAATGAGCGAAAATTACAAAAATCAAAGAGACTTCTATAGTGATCTATAAATCATAACATATAAAACAGTGCTTAAATATTGACCAATTGGAGGGTTCAATGCAAGACTATAGTAAGTGCTTCACAAACATGAAGCACTTACTAAATTTATAGTCTTGCATTGAACCCTCCAATTGCTCCATCAATACTCTTTCATCATGGAATCATATTACTGGTCCAAAACAAATTTTGCTCTCTTGAGGTTAAACCCTTATAGTGATGTAACTAAGTTCTTGCTTAAGCAGCTGGCCTGTGATCTGACCTGTTTGCTGCTCTGAGTATCTTTCCTCATCAAAATTAACCAGATATTTAATGTTTTGGCAAGCAGTCAATACAAAATTCTATTTTTAGACAATGACCAGCATTCTAGGGTTTAAAGCTGTGTCAACAATACTTAGCCAGGTTCTGAAGTGTCCTGACAAAGGCCACTCCAATGAAACCACCTGCACCAGTGGGGATTGAACCCTGGGTCACAAGAGGTCCAACACCATAACCACTTGGACATGCAGAAGCCTAGTCCGAATAACAACTGTAGAGTATGATGAATTCCATTATGTTATGGATATTTCCTTGGGTTTGAGCCCTACTAACACCTCATGATTTAATGGGAGTGACCTTTCGCAAGTCACTTAAGAGCCCTAGCCTGTAGAACTGGTGGAACCAAGAAAGCTGTTACATACATGTAACTGAAAAATTGTTGATACGGTGTTCAACTATGAATTATTCTTTTTGGATATTTTATCCTCACTTTTGCAAATATGTGAAATGTCATTTGCTAAGAATTACTGAAAGCGGAAGAACATTTAAAAGGAAACATGACATTTGAATGTGTGAATACTATGTATGAAGATAATTCTTAAAGCTAGCTAATCTGTAAGCAGTGAACTGTCCTTATGATGAGTTTGCTATATCTATTCTGATAACAGCTCTATTACAATATAAGGTTGCAACAGTGTGTGAGATTGTGCGTGAATCTTGTAATTAGGACGTGTCAATGAAAAGCTAATATGACATGAACTATGGAAATAGGTTTGTGGCATGCATAATTCACATACCAAATAAAACATATCCATGGAACACATCCAGGAGTATATCAAATTTGAAGAGACATTTTTTTAAATAACTCACACAACTTATTTGAAAGGCATTCCTGAAGCGTGCCATTGAAGAAGTTAAAGCTGTCTTTGTACTTTTAACACGACTAAATCAGTAGCATATACATTGATGTTTTCTGTAAATGTTTACTCTTTCTTTAACCCTTAGAATCCTGGGTAAATTTCTAAAAATAGATTTTTGTATCGTCTGCTTTTCAAAACCTTAAATATCTTCTTAATCTTGATGAAAGATACCCAGAGTAGCAACAGGTTAGATTACAGGCCAGACAGCTGGCCTTGATCGAACCTGTTTGTGTAAGCATGAAGTTGGTTCCAGCACTATAAGGGTTAACAAAATACCAAACAATAACGACATTTGACCAGCTTGTTGCAGAAGATTCTGGAAAACATTGTTGGGAAAAGGAAAACTTGCTCTTAACGAGCAATTTCTCCTTTTCCCACAATGTTTTCTACCCAATCAGAAGATTATTTTTCAATTTCATTACATTTTGAAATGTTGTCTGCAAGCTCTTTCAATTTGGCACAGTCCAAAATTTGACATTTGGTAAAGAGTTAAGTTTTATGTTTGTGGCTGATGGGTTGCCCTTAGAATGGAACTACAGCCAACTATTTACGATCATTGCATGTGGCCGTGTGACAAAGCTCGACATGGGGTAGTCTTGTCCCTCCACATGCAATCACATAAGACCCTTCCCCAAAATGTTAGAACTGAATGCAACTTTGTTTCAAAGTATCAAGAAATTTGAAATTGTCTTAAAAACGAATATTACCTTACATACTTGTTCATTCGTAAAGAGATTAAAAAGTTGAATAGAACTTCTTCATTTCTTCCTTTTTTTTTTGTTTACTAACAGTTGTTCATTGCCGTCTGCTTAAGGTATCAAAGATGTGTCCTCAAAAGGGTTAACTCTTAATCAGGCTGATAGTCTGCAGAGAAGAATTCATATTTAGATACAACCTCAGGATTATCAAAAAATGATTTGGAAAGAAGAAACTTTTCATATAAGTAATTTCTCCTCATCTGATAATATATTCAGAAAATTTGTTTGCAGACGGCACATAAAACCCAATAATTTGTTTGGTTAAGGATCATGTAGCATGGCTCTAATGTATTACGGAAGATTCAATAGTCACCACCTTTATATCGTTCAGCCTATCTGTTTGATCAGTAGATAATGATTTAAGATCAACAAACAAATCTCTAAAATCTCTCCGATTTAATCTGACAGATTATCGTCTTTGATTTATACAAGCTTGCAATCTGTTTCTTTAAATTTATTTGTTACACAAGCAAAGCAAGAGCTAATGCAAGACTACAGTAAATCTTTCAAAAATGTTACGGACCTGTTTTCGTGTTTCTTGAACTTTGGAAATACAAATGCTTTCATCAACCAAACCACATTCTGCAAGACCTGGGTACCGTTTTACTAAGCAACTTAAGGAAAATATTTGCTAAAGTCATAACTGATACACATGCATAGTATCTTCAATGAAAGTACAATATTGCAATGTGACACGTCATTGAAAGCGTCTCGGAGAGACGATTCCAATGATGTGTTACTTTGCAATATTGCTTCGCCCAATATTGAAATAAGAGGAATTGTTGTTTTATACTTACGCAAATCTTACGCGTAAACTGTTTAGTAAACACTACCCTGATCTGGATTTAACCAGCATACACCTTTTTACATTAATTTTTTTTAATTTTTGTTTTTAATCAATGGATGAGAAAAGTTTTAAATGCATGCATCATTTAGGGAGTTATTAATCTTAGCAACTTTCTATATATTTCTCTTTGGGGCATCTGCTGCAAAAGTCTTCAACCCATTACCAAACAATAAGGACATTTGACCAGTTTGTTGCAGACGACTCTGGAAAACATTGTGGGAAAAGGAGAAATTGCTTGTCCTGATAGATTCTACCTGATATAAGAGAAAAAGTAAATGTGTCATTTTTAAGCGATATGTTGTTGTCTGATGTTATTTCCAAATTTAGAGTGGCAAGGAAATCTTTTATGAGAAATTGGTCAAACTTGCTTATTCATTAACCATAACTTTTTACCTTCCCCATTAAGTTTAACTTTTTTGATATTAACATAAACAATTCAATTAACTGAGCTGCAGAGAAAATGTGTAAGAAAGCACTTTACTTTCATTTTCTTACAACGTTTCTCTTTTATTGAAATTCTCCATAGTTTGTTTCAAAAACATCTCTGATGGATTAGATTTGGGCCAGTTGCAAAGATAGAAATGGGACAATGAGCTTATTTCACACCATACCTCCAGGGTTCAATGCTAGACTTAAATGTGTCT
This sequence comes from Cerastoderma edule, assembly GCA_947846245.1. Classification (NCBI taxonomy): domain Eukaryota; kingdom Metazoa; phylum Mollusca; class Bivalvia; order Cardiida; family Cardiidae; genus Cerastoderma; species Cerastoderma edule. The sequence goes on along the minus strand of OX401407.1, from coordinate 34,951,887 downwards.
TCCAACTTTTTGAGCCCTGAATCCTCATTTTGGCAAAAATGTCCTCATTTTGGCAAAAATGTTGAATGAAGTCAATGTGACGGGATTATTGTATCTCATCAAAAGGTGGGAAAGCAGTCACAAGCTTTTGAAATAATAGTGCGCTCAACTGGAGAGAAGATGCCAGGGGCATGGATAAAGCATGCTTACTGCTTTGATATAACTGAAATACTGTTGAAAATAGCATTAACCCAAATTCCACCTACCAATCATTGTGGCATTATGTGACTGTTGAAAAGGGTCATTTGTGTGATAATTCAGAATTCAGTTTGTCCATGAGACAGATTATCCTGTCAATTAGATATCAGGTATGTTAATCTTGGACAGCCAATTGTAAATAGGCATGACCCTCATGGGAAAGAAATATCAAAGCCAGTCAGGGGCCTTGTCAGAAAATCAATTATGGTTTATTTCAAACGTTTTTGTCAAAATGAAAACATTGTGAGAAAATTGAAATATTGCCTGCTAGCAATGTTCATTTAATTTAAACCTTTCTCGCTTATATACATGTACTTATTTAGACGCTTGGCTGTACATGTGAAGTAAGGACAGAAACAATTGTGTCAAAATGATAGATTTTTCAAAACACATCTCAAAGAAAATGTTCGTCATACTTGAAGGATAATGACGCTGTCAATTTGAGAGCATCATCTAATGCTTTTTGTATCAACAAAGTTTGCCCAATTGAGTTGATTAGAATGTCAGGTAATTAAAATCATTTTGATTTCAATAACCCTTAGGATGCTGTGTAATTTTCTAAACTAGATTTTAGTGTTGTTTCCTTCCCAATACATATCTGCTTAATTTTGATGAGGAAAGAAACTCAGAGTAGCAAACAGATTAGATCACAGGCCAGCCATCAATTTGATTGGTGGCTGGCCTTGATCTAACCTGTTTGCATAAGCATGAAGTTGGTTCCAGCACTTTAAGGTTTAACCTAACTATCCACACATATGAAATTGACGGGTCCAAATTGCAAGCAACAGCAGACAGCAAATACAAAATTTGATGAATACCATTTTGTTTGTATCAATGGGTAGACCATAATGTGGCAATCTTTCTGTCAAAGTGATTTCTAATGGCTTCTGCAGCATATGTGTCAAAGATAGGTTTTTAATTAAACAAAGATTAATTCTTCACGTATTTCATATTTGCATAAATGTAATTTGTTGTAATTGGTGGTATTCTTTAAGGTAATGCATACATCTTATATTTCAATATTTTGTACTCAATTTTGAAACACACCATTAAAAGCATTTCCAGAAATTGCATCTACAGTTTGCTCATAATTTTCCCAAAATAGATTTATATGTTGTCTGCTTTCCGAAGCCTTAATCATTTGCTTAATTTTGATGAGGAAAGATACTCAGAGAAGCAAACAGGTTAGATCATTAACTTAGCTGCTGGCCTGGATCTAACCTGTTTGCATAAGCATGAAGTCTGTTCCAGCACTATAAGGGTTAAGGGTATTGAAATGCAGCAAATATAAAGACAATATTGCACCAACTGTGCATGAAATATCATTATCAGGGTTGATTTACACAGGCCTAAGTGCGGAAAGATGCTCATCAATATGAATGGTCTTTGTAAAATAGATTTATTTCCTTCATGACCCTTTACCAAACAATAACAACATTTGACCACTTTGTTGCAGATGACTTTAGAAAACATTTTGGGAAAAGGAGAAATTGCTCATAACGAGCAATTTCTCCTTTTCCCACAACGTTTTCTGCCCTATCAGAAGATTATTATACAATTTCATCACTTTTTAAAATGTTGTCTGCAAACACTTTTAATTTGGGACAGTCGAAAGTTTGGGGTTTGGTAGAGGGATAACAGCTCAGGACTTACATAGGTTTAATACAGTACTGGTTCCTTGATTAAGACATATGTTTGCAGATAACTAAAGCATTGATATATACTTGGTCTACATGATTCAATGGACCAATTAAGTAATGATTAATTGAATGATTGATCATAAACCTAACTATTGGATCTGGTTTAATCTTTGAAGATAAATGTTTGTTCCCATGAGAAAATATTTAAATGGTCAGTTATGATAAGTACAAGGTAAAAGAGAGAAAAAAGGATGAAGTTAAAAAAAAAAAGAACGTTTATTGCTCTTAGTATGGCTGGTGAGTGAAATGTTAATTAGTTGTGTTATCTTGGCTTCCAGCTTACTTAAATGTGTGCCTAGGTACCATTTTTTATTTCACATTTTATACTAAAAAATTTGCGGAACTTCAAAACAGAATTCCCTCTTATTTCAATATTGGGCTACTAAGCAATACAGCATAGTTAAATGTCATTTGAAACGTCTCTCCAAGACCCTTTGAATAAGATGTCACATGACAATATTGTGCTATCATTTAAGATACTATTCATTTTTATGAGTTTTGATTTATGCAAATATTTTCTGTAAGTCATTTAGTAAACCGATACTCGGATGCATAAAATCTCATCTCAGAACAGGCTATAACAATACCAAAACTATAGTAATCTTCATGTTTGTGAAGCACTTACTATAGTCATGAATGGAACCATGGAATTGTTCAGTGCAAAACTGAAGAAGCAGCTATAGTCGTAATCAACCCTTTACCAAACACCAAATTTTTTACTGTCCCAAATTCAAAGAGTGATGAAATTGATAAACAATCTTCTGATAGGACAGAAAGCATTGTTGGAAAAGGAGAAATGGCTTGTTAAAGCAATTTCTCCTTTTCCCACAATGCTTTCGCAAGAGTTCTGCAACAAACTGGTCAAATCTCGTTATTGTTTGGTTATGGGTTAATCCTTTGATATAACAGACCGATTTCGAGATGATTGGCATTGTACGAAAGATCTCTTTATTCGCATCTTCTTGAAGGGAGGCCATCACGTTAATGACCATTTTGGTCCATATTTAATGAGAATAGAGCCACCCCCCACAACCCTATCGACCCCTGGGGAGGCTTCTATGGTATTCTATGCCAGGGGTATCAATTCATCAAATCTTTTTGATAATGATTAGGAACTTTTTGAAACTTGATATAAGGTTTATGTTCCTATCAAGAGATGTTTCTTTAATACTTAACCAACTCCACTGAAATGGTGCATTTGTCGTATATAAAAACTCTGTAACAAATGAAGAATTTGCTTGCTATAAGTTTCTATTTTATCTTGGAAGAAAAAAGCATTGTTTTCTTGTACCCCATTTTTTGCCACATGTCGTCTCTTTCTATTTCAACTATTTACAAAGTCATGTTTTTAGAACGGCATAATTTATTCCCTCATATGGTTGGTTATATAGACTTGTCCAAAGCAAAAGCAGATGACAAAGTTGAAAACTAAGAAAAGAAAGAAACATTTTCATTTAGATGTTGTGAGGAAACCTTTGGAATAAACAGAGAAATTTCTTGATAATACATAAATACCTTATGACCCCAAAGGCCCTATATCATTATTGAGAAACGAAATTGTATAGAATCTTGTATGAAGTTTGGTAGGGTTTTACATCATTTCAACAGAATTTCAGTTATATTGCAATGCTTTGTGCATTATACATGGAGGAAGACCCCTTGCCTAAATGCATGGAAGGGCTGGCCAGGTCGAATCCATAGATCCATCAGCATTCCCTAACCCTAATAGTGCTGGAACCAACTTCATGCTTATGCAAACAGGTTAGATACAGGCCTGGTGGCTGGCCTGTGATCTAACTACTCTGAGTATCTTTCCTCATCAAAATTATGCAGATATTTAAGGTTTGGGAGAGCAGACAACACAAGATTCTACATGAAAATTACCAAGCATTCTAAGGACTAAGTCAGCAAGTAGACTATCATAGATGCTACTTCTGCTCATAATTGTCAGTTCCTACATAATTTATCAAAATAAATGTTATCATTAATCCTACTAAAAAACATATAGAGATCGATCTACCCTATACTATAATTTTCTTTTTGCCACAATTATTTTATGTGCATGTAATGGACGAAACAGATTTAGATTCAATCAAATTCATCTGACACATACCTGTGGGTTCAAAAATTACTAGGCATTCCAAATATTTTCAAGGAAACATATACATGCTATAAAGATTTAGTGCCTCTTTGTACATTTTAGATGTACATGCTATAAACATTTCATACCTCAATGCAATTCTGAAAGTACAGTGCATGACCCTTTATTAACCTTTCTGTCATATATCTTGTTTAACCCTTTCCCAAACAATAACGTCATTTAACCACTTTGTTGCAGTTGACTTTGGAAAACATTGCGGGAAAAGGAGAAATTGTTTGTAACGAGCAATTTCTCCTTTTCCCACAATATTTTCTGCCCTATCAGAAGATTATTATCCAATTTCATCACATTTTGAAATGTCGTCTGCAAACTCTTCCAATTTGGGACAGTCGAAAATTTGGTGTTTGGGAAAGGGTTAACATATTTGAGTTGAAAGAAATATTAGACTGTCATACATAAGAACAAACATTTTTGTAACAGCCAACTTCTCATTTTTGTTGAAATAGTTTGTACCCAATATCATGATGAAAGGTCTATTAAATATTTTGTTTATTTATACATGCTGCTGGCTCTATTTTTTCACCCACAAGACTGATATGGGGGGAATGGCTATATCCCATTCTAGTTAATTGCCAATTGTTTATACAGCTCATTTCATTTAGAACTCTGCTTAGAACTTTACCTACCCTTTCCCTAATGATGAAGCTGCCATTGGTAGAGGCTAGCATTTAAATACATTGACACAAATTTTTCCATTTTGAAACTCATTCTGACGTCGGTTCAATGCGAATAGTTACCGCCCAGACCGAGGTATACCGAGAAGACCTCGGCGAGAAAGACTGGAGTTATCTGACCAAAGAATGAGTATCAAAATGGCGGATTATTGGTATTCTACCTTAACAAGGAAAACTCAACAATCATTTACGGGTTCAAAGCAAGACTAAAGCAAGTCTTTCACTTTTGTTAAGGACTTGCTGCCATCTTACTTTGAACCCTCACATTGCAGTTAGACTTTGAATCATACTTAGTCATACAGAATTGTAAGCCTTCATTAACCTTCTACAGAAGACGTTATGAATTTTAGCCCAATTTCACCTTTGACATAATATCTAACTATGGAATACGTTTTGCCTTTTGCTAGCAGGTACCGTAAGGTAAACTGGTAAATCTGAATGTTTGAGTTTGCCACAGAGTTCAGCATTGAGGGTTCAATGCAATACTATAGTAAGTGTTTCATGCTTGTGAAGCACTTACTATAGTCTTTCATTGAACCCTTTGGCCGTGTTTAGAGTATATATTCAATACCACTTTCCCAATGGCATGCATTGGATCTGGTAGAAAGAATAGAAAGAGTAAGAAAAAGATCTATAATTGTTTCAACAAACCATCTACAGTGAGGCCAATTTACCAAACATGTAATTTGACACTGGCTGGCGCGTGCCACTATCTTTATACCTCTTGTTCCCCAAGTGCCTTCAATTTACATTCACTTTGGGTGCAAAGGTGAAGTGGGCCCGGTGATAGTGTCCAGCTGCAAAACCAATGTGGCTTAATTGGGCCCCTGATGGGCTCCATTGTTTGTGCCTTTTTTGTGGGGTAATCAATTATCCCTTATAATGCTGGGTATTTTTTTTCCTAACCCTTTCCCAAACAATAACGACATTTCACCACTTTGTTGCAGACGACTTTAAAAAACTTTGTGGGAGAAGAAGAAATTGCTGGTAACGAGCGCTTTTTCCTTTTCCAACAATGTTTTCTGCCCTATCAGAAGGTTATTTTCCAATTTCGTCACATTTTGAAATGTCGTCAATTTGGGACATTCGAAATGTGTTGTTTGGGAAAGGGTTAAATGAATTTTTGTGTTGTCTGCTTTCCAAAACCTTAAATTTCTACTTAATTTTGATGAGGAAAGATACTTAGAGTTGCCAACAGGTTAGATCACAGGCCAGTCGACAATTTACTTGGCGGCTGGCCTGGATCCAACCTGTTTGCATAAGCATGAAGTCGGTTCCAGCGCTATAAGGGTTATAAAGCCTTTTGCATCCAAGACCTGTTTTTGAAAAGTTCCACATGTAGGTAGACTAGGGTCATTATAAGTAATGGTTTTATTGGAGTCGTAAATATTAACGGGAGATCTGAAACAGGCAGATGGAAAAGACAGCCTTTTTTAACCCCATTTACTTCATATAGGAATTCGTGACAGGTTCTCGTTGAAACCAACTGCAGACAACAACAAAAAAGCAATGGGCAAACAAACATGTTCTTCATAATAGTGAATAGTTCCTTCAAGAATGAATGCTACACTTATTATGTGCACCAAAATTTGATTAATCACAAACAGCCTTGAATCACTTTGCCTTTTTACTAATGTTCTTATTTGCTATAGATGTGACCAAGAATGTTAGGTCTCAAAAACATATATGTTTCTTTCACAGAGGGCCTCATGGGAGAATAGCAGCAGTATTTTTATGTACTGTAAATGTTAAATGAGTTTCACCCTCTATGAATAAAATATTATTATTATTAATAGAAAGCTTTGTGAGAAATGGAAAAAAATGCTCATTTGAAGAAACTTACCCTTTCAGCTAAATGATCCTTAAAGATTTTTGCAGCATATGCAGAAATACAAGATTCAAGAATGTAAGGGGTTAACCCATTTCTAAACAATAACGACATTTAACCTAGAAATGTTGACTGCAAACTCTTAATTTGGGACATGCGAAAACTTGGCGTTAAACCCTTGCTACTTGATGGCTGACTTTGACAAACATATTGCTAATACTCAATTATCCACTCTGACATAAGGAGAAATTGATTATTGTGTTCATGTTTTACAAAAATGAATGCTTATTATAATAATCTCTCATTGTCTTTTTCAGGTTTGTTTTTGGATAAGTTGCAATAATCATTTTAGGGAATTAGTTAAACATTTTGTGATGGTGTTAACCATGTTGGTCAATCTATATTCATGGATAACTTTTGTTCCATCTATCATCTACTATGTACATTTGATGTTGTTTGTGGTAGGCTATTTCAATGTCTGCATCAATTAATGTTACTCATTATCTCAAAATAAATGCTTACTTTTTTTACCCATAATGCCTTGTGCTGAAGCTTACAACTAGGACAAATTACAAAATCCAAAACTAGTAATTATGTTGAAACCTATTTGATCATTTATAAGGCAGTTTCTTTAGGGGCTGTCACTCAAAGACAACAAAATAGAAAGGTCAATGAAGGGAGGGGTAGTATTTAATTGAGTTGTAATGAGTAATTGTCTTTCCCTAATTGATTGCTACATGATAAGACACTCTGGCTTTATGTTTTGGTACTTGTTTACCTACCCGGCACTATCAGGCCATGTAGTGGGTTATCTTTAACTCACGTTTCATGCCTGACACTTTCCATTGAACTTGGAAACTCATTAACCCTTAGAATGCTGGGTAATTTTCACAAAAAAAATGTTGTGTCGTATGCTTACAGCAACCTTAAATATCTGCTTAGTTTTGATGATGAAAGATACCAAGATTAGCAAACAGTTTAGATCACAGGCCAGCTGCCAATTTATTTGGCGGCTGGCCTGGATCAAACCTGTTTGTAAAAGCATGTAGTCGGTTCCAGGCATTTCCAAATACTTTCAATTGTAAGTAACTGCAGTTGACAGTGATAAAGTGTATAAAGAAACATTTTGTTAATAGTACAACTTAGAAACTATTTTGGCAAAAGATGAAATTGCTCATAATGTACAATTTTTCTTGTTTTTCACAATGATTCTAAATTCCATCTGCTGTACTAAGGTTGAAATTAACAGTTTAAAGAAATTGGCCTAGGCCTGTTAATTTAGAAAGTTTTACTGCCGATATTGTTGAATTGGGAATCCAAAAGCTGTTGATTGAATTTTTCTGAAAACTATGGGGAAGGTGCCTTTTATAGGCCCCTGTTTCATAATTCGACAAAGCCCTGACTTATGTACTGCATCTGAAGTATCAGAAAAAGACATCACTGTGGCGATATAAGAAATTGCTCAGAATCAGTGGTTTTTCCTCTTATCGCAATGCTCTTAACCCTATACAGCAAGAAAGTTGTTATTTTTGGAATTCCTTACATGACAATTTTTGTCTGCTGTTGCCTGCAATTGTGACAATTCACAAAATTCCATACATGAGGGGAATTATTTGAATTATACACTTGTTACAATGGACAGGTGGGTGGAGGGGAGGTGGGGATTAGAATTGTTAACGGTACATCTGGTCAGTCACACCTTTAATTATGGTCAGTTAAACGGGTCATTACCTGTCCTTTGATGTCCTTTAACCCTCTTACTCTATAATACATCACTTTGCCACATGTGCTGCGGATGTCTTTATAAATCAATGTGACTGAAGGATAAATCCTTCTTAAATATTAATGTATCCTTTTGTCACAATGGTATTTACCCAAAATATGATATAAAATAATTTCTTAAATTTCATTTTTTGTCGTCTGCTGTTGTTTATTAAATTTGGACAAGTTACAAATTCCAATACGGAAAGAACAGGATATGGTGATGACCATGGCAGATGGCTTCATTTCCATCTGCCCTCAACCCCCCTCCCACTTCAAACTACACAAATATCTGTTAGTGACTTGTGACCCCCAGACCTGAAGACTTCTAATGGCTTGACTGCACTTTTCCCTGTCATTTTTCAATCATTAACGTTTTCCTTCATCAGTAAAGAATTTTATGCACCCAATGCATGTGATGCAAGAAACATGAAATAAGAAGGAAATGTTCACTTTTAAATTTTAGAGTTTCTATTTTGTTGTCTGCTGTTTGGCAAACCAGGAGGACACCATGGTGTGTAGAAGATTTGTCAGCTTTCTGATACATTGACAAAAAAAAAACATATTGATGATGCTGTTAAGCTTCGGCATGTTTTAACATTGTATTTGTTTTTTGCATTATTTATTTCACACATACATTCATTACAAATCTTTTATTTACCGGTACTATCAATAACTCATTACAAATTTTCTATTTACTATCATTCATTAACTACAAATTCTTAGTTATTTTTCTTAAACCAAATAAATTTTAGCCTGTAAATATCTCAAATCCACATTCTCATAATGCACGCTCAATAACTATAGCTGTCATTGTGCCTTCAAACACCTGTCCATTCCTTCATTCATTCCTTCATTCATTCATTCATTCATTCATTCATTCATTCATTCATTCATTCATTCATTCATTCATTCATTCATTCATTTGTTTCTTGTTACAGTCTATACTTTAGACTTACTTGGCTACATATCACAGACTTTATTCAATGACGAAACGAACCCTGGTAATGAGAGTGTTTTAATATCTCTTATGTTACACATAATGTACATTATGGTCTGTGGGCATGCTTCTTACGGCAGGGTACTTTAAAAGTCTGCTCTACTTATTTAATTTATTTTACTGCATTATCACATGTATTTGTTATAATCATATAATCATCATTAATGTCATGTAAAGTCTTTTTGAACCTATATTTTATCATAACTAGTATATATAATGCAATAATGTGGTGAAGAACGGTAACAATAATAATATCACATATAAGGAAGTGGGTTAGATAAACCTTAAACATTTACCTGTCTGAGACGAGCGCTCTGAGCTGAATTGTAATGCAAGGCTCATAGGGAACAGGTTTGCTTCATCTGAAATTGAGAGCGATTTATCTTAGTTTAACCCTTTACCAAACACGAAATTTTTGACTCTCCCAAATTGAAAGAGTTTGCAGACAACATTTTAAAATGTGATGAAAATGGAAAACAATATTTTGATAGGGCAGAAAACATTGTAGGAAAAGGAAAGATTGCTTGTTATGATCAATTTCTCCTTTACCCACAATGTTGTCCAGAGTTGTCTGCAACAAAGTGGTTAAATGTGGTTATTGTTTGGTAATGGGTTAAAGAACTTATTTCACAATCTATGTACAATAGACAAGTTTTAACTAAAGTAAACTAAAAAAGTGGAATATGGTCTAAACTGCAATTTTTCAACCAGATCCTTCCTATATGCTTGTTTCAATGGACCTGTGGAAGGGGACTTCTGAAACCATTGTAGGAATAGCAGGAATTGCTTATTTTGTGTAATATCTTCCCAATATTTTAAAGAAAGTGTCATTTTCAGACGACTTTAAATCTTGTCATCTAGTGTTACTCTTACTTTTGGACGGTCACAATATTAGAACAATACCTTCTTTTAGCACAATGATTTAGACTACTTTTATAATTTCATTGAAGATATTTTTTTCGTCCTTGAGTATTCATCTGCAGATTTCATTATTTTCGTCTGCAGATACAAATGTACTTTGAATTTGAACCAGTCACATAGTACCATTTGGGTAAGTGTGTTAATTGCTAAATGGCTACTTTGGAGTTGGTTGTGAGGCAATTAACTCTGTTGTCCTGTTACATGTTCTGTTTACTTCAAACAATGGGATAAAAAGCTGAAAATTGTCACAAAATCGATCCTGCTCACTCATTACCAACACAAATAGATGTTTCCTTTCTACCTTTTTACTCAACATTGACTCAGTTCGACCCATCTGCAGCAAAAGACTAAACCCTTTACCAAACAATAACAACATTTGACCAGTTTGTTGCAGACGACTTAAATGAAATGAAATCTTATTCTTTACAGTCTTCTGCTGCTGCTCCTGATGTTGCTTTCAATTTGGACTAGTTACAGAATTCAATATATTGGAATTCCTGGTTAACAAAAAAATCAACCTTGGTTTGCTGTACCTTTACAAGAAGAATTTTAACCCTTAGAATGATGGGTAATTTTCTAAAAATAGATTTGTGTGTCGTCTGCTTTCTTAATCCTTAAATATCTGCTTAATTTTGATAAGGAGAGATAATCAGGGTAGCAAACAGGTAAGATCACAGGCCAGCTGCTATTGTACTTGGCAGCTGGCCTGTGATCTTACCTGTTTACAAAAGTATGAAGCTGTTCCTAGCACTATAAGGGTTAACAGGAAGAGTCTAATTGTCACTCTTTGTCTCAGGAAGTCAATAGCTGGTCAATATTTTAATGGCTTTGTGCAAGACTACAAAAAGTCCGCCATAAAAGTGCATGGTTTTCTGTTTTCTCACTTATGTTTCAAAGTTTTTAACTGATTTGCCTTGCAGAATCAACCAATGACTGTTGTTCTGTATTGGACTTTTATTTTTGATTCCTCTGCCTGATATTCAACATATAAATCAATTGGATATTTAGTCATATTTGGCTTTATGATTGGTAATAAGTATGAAGAATCAAAATGATAATGGCAAAGTTGCGCATGTGGCAAAAAGAAAAGGTTGTTGTGGAAAGCAATTTCTTCTTTTGTCTTGATAAGTTCTTCAGGCCTGTTCTAAAAGTCAACCCATAATGTTAAAATGATTGAATATTGGGGATAAGTCAAACTGTTCTTTTCTAAAATCATATAAGGCTTTAGATATCTTTTTTAGATGACTTAAAAGGTATTTACATCATACAGCATTTGAAGCTATCACTGCAAAAAGTTTACCTAAATCTGATGAGTTAATCATCTTCTTTATCATGATGGTTAAATCTTTCTTATTAGCAAAAATACTACTTTTGAGAGATAGTAAAGGTTTGTTTGTTTGTACAAACTACTGAAACAAGTTTTTGTATTCAGGCAATGAGTTAAGACAATGTTTAAACTTTGGGTAAACATCATAATTGCCTGGTACTGATGTATTGTGCATACCTTCATGTTAAAACAATAATGCAAATTACTACCTTTCTTCTAGGTTCATGTTGTTCTGAAGCTTAGATGGCTCAGTGGGCATTCAGATTGTTTTGTAATTTTATGCCATTTTCAAACCACTGACTACCTTTAACCTCATAAAAACAAATGTTTAGTGATATGTGAAAAATAAATCAAAATCATGTTGTAATGACTTCATATAAGGTCTGAAAAATTGTTGCAGAAAAAATGAATACTTTCCAAATCAAGATTTACTTCATATCTTGCTTATGCAACTAAATGGAAAGTGCCATTTTCCTCATATGGTATATATTTTACCGTAAGTTTTTTATTAAATTGCTTTTGTTTTCAATTTTGATGAATTGATTTTAATTGGTATATGGGGACAGCCCTGATATGAGGAAAAGGGTCTACATCCCAATTATGTTATCTAAATGATCAAAAAGGTTTGAAAACATCTGCAGCAACCCTCAGAAGAAAATCGTTGAACATGGATTTTGTTACTATGTAAACCTGTGATAAAGCTTCTATTGAAGGATTCGATAAATATTTGTTTGTTATCATTGTTCTATTCATAGAAGACTGACTGTCAAACAGGGAAAATGAATACTCCATCCTTCCTTTGAAGGAGATTTTGTGTTATGCCCAAATTCAAAGCAACAGCAGACGACATTTATAATCCATGAAATATATTGAATTTTTCTTAGGGATAGTTGAAGAAAGATTGACTGCAAAATGAGCAATTGTTCATTATAAGCAATTTCTCCCTTTGTCACAATTGCAGGTGCAGGTGAATCATAACAAGCACTGTAGGTATTTTGTGTTTAGGAAAGTATTAATTCGTTTGAAGCAGGTAGTTGTCACAATTTTGCTAGATTTGGAATAGATTTTCCAAAACATAATAATGCTTGAAGCAAACAGTAATTGGATAAATCTGACAATATGCTTTGTAACAGTAGTAATTTGCTAAATTTTCGAAACCAAAACAAGATTTGAAACCTTTAAGTACAAATAAAGCTAGCGATTAATTGGCATTAGTGGAAGTTATGCTAATTTCCCAAATTGAAATAATATATGAAGCCTTTGAAGCAAGCAGGCGATTGTTCTGAAATAGTTGATAAGTTATGCTAAATTTCCCTAATCCAAACAAGAATTGAAGCATACAATCTTTCCATAGATCTGGTGAGTGTTTATTGGTAACGGGTTAATATGATCCATGGTGGTGACAGATAGCCACTGAGTAAACATTTTGCTGTGATCAATGATTTCTAGATTTGTCAGAAGTTTAGTCGGTGCTTCATCGGTTATCAATATGATATGTTGTTTCACACAACTCATAACAATCCAACAGAAACATGGACTGTATTGGTACCAAATAATTGTTTTACTTCTTGTCCAGTACAAGAATTCTGCATTCTGCAGCAAATATTCAAAAAGAAATATGCAGTAAATAAAGGACTTTAATTTTGGATATTATTATTCTACATCTTTATAAAACATGATTCCTTTGTTCCTGTCAATATTTTCAATACTTCCTTATTTCTCATCTAAACACTTTAGCTTAGATATTTAATTGTATGCCCCATCAACATTTTTATAAGGTATACTCACAAAGTAAGATTTATAATAAATGTTCTTAAATAATGCATGAAAAAGATTCATGAGCCCATCAATGCTTATGTCAATGATTGTTTTTAAAGGAATCACATCTTTTCAGTGGTAAAATAATTGTAAGCAGCAATAAATACAAAGCATACATCATAATACGTCCTTTGGGTGATCTGTGGCTAGCCGAAATAGTGAGTAACAGCAGACAACTATTATGGCTAATGAGAAACCCTAAATGGAATTTGTAAATGGTCAAAATTAAAAGCAGCTGCAGACAAAAGATATCATGGAAAAAACCAGTGATTTTACTTTATGATATTGGGTAGAAGTACAATAATAATTGGACAAATTGCTCAGCAGGAGCAAATAATATGCTTGTCATATCTTTTTCTAAAGACTTCTGCAACAGCTGAGTCAACATTGGGTAGTATTGGGAACTGAGTTTGAGACAAAAGGTAGAAAATCATGGTTGTAATGATGGCAATGATATCAGAATTTTTCAGTTACTAATAGGTTGTTGAAATTGTACAATGAGTAATGGATATAGGGTATAGAAAGTCATATTTACCTTGATTTTATTTCATTCTTATTCTTTTCAAATCATTTCACTGATGTTGTTTTGTTTTTAAGTTTTCCCTGCAGAATCCTTAAATTTTTGACACAAACTTACATTGTTAAAGACTAAATCCATTTTTAAATAACAACAAGAATTAAGTAGCACTTGGAGATAAGAAAGATCACAAGACATATTTAGAAAGTTTATTCAGGTAAAATGTCTTCCATTGCTATTCATACCAATGATATGTCAATCCATTGGTTAACACGGAAGACACATCCTGTTGCAATATATGTTTGAATGCTTTGTTGTCTTGATAAGTTAAAGAAATGTTTACACTACAACACAGTGCATCCAACCTATGAAACGAACACTAGGAATCACCAAAATTGTCTAGAAGAGGGAAGATGTGACAAAAGTAGAACAAATATATGTTAACACGACATGTTGGGATACAGAGGAGATATTGACACGGGACAGCAGACTTCAGATAGGGGTCCTACACAGCAGCCAGAGACATGTGAAATCAATATGTCATTTATATAGATGTATGATATATATTGTGAACAGTGATAGATGGAAAATGGCAAAAAGAATGTGCTTATAATTCCCAGAATGCAGGGTAATTTTCTAAAAATAGATGTTTTGCATTGTCTGCTTTCCAAAACCTTATACATCTGCTAGACTTTGTAATGGAAAGATACTCAGAGTAGCAAACATGTTAGATCACAGGCCAGCCGCCGATTCGGTTCCAGCACTATAAGGGTTAACCCATTACCTCTCATATGACTTTGTGAATTGTCATAATTGTAAGCTATAGCAGACGACAATTATTCAACATTGTAAAATGACATTGATGTGCAGTGGAATGACATTGAAAACCATTGTGACCCAAGAGAGAATTGCTTATAAGCTGCTGTAGATAATTTTAGAAAAGAAATAGTTCTTTACACAACAATTTCTATTTTATTACAAATAATTGTATCAAAAATGATAAAGGAAATGTTAGTTTTCATACTTTATGTATGTTGTATGCATTGGATTTAAAATATAAAATCTCATAAATGAAGGCATGGGTAAATCAGGGACTTTGCAATCTATCATATTATGTTGACTGCTGAATTTAGAGAGGAAACATTGAATGCTTTAAAATGGACAGGTAAAAATACCTCCATCTAGCTATGATTGGTTAAAACTTATTGGAGAACACCTTTGCTTAACCCTTTACCAAACGTCAAATTTTCAACTGTCCCAAATTGAAAGAGTTTGCAGATGACATTTCAAAATGTGATGACATTGGAAAACGATCTTCTAATTGGGCAGAAAACATTGTGGAAAAAGGAGAAATTGCTCGTTAAGAACAATTTCTCCTTTTCTCACAATGTTTTCTAAAGTTGTCTGCAACAAAGTGGTCAAATGTCGTTATTGTTTGGGAAAGGGTTAAAAGGTTTAACAAGCGGAATTAAGAGAACGTTATCATAATCATAATCTGCTGAAAAGTGTTATTTTAGACGCACAAAATGGATTCACATGATGAAAGAAAATTGCATACTTGACTGCTTAAAAATGAAGGAGCGATTTTCCGATAATTTCCCTGATCACTTACAATGATTGTGATCGAATCAAGGGAATTTTTAATGTTGTTTCTCTACACACTTAAAGTATTATCTTCATAATACCTGACTTTACCACATGAAACATTAAAACTTTTTTAAAAAGCAATATCTCCTTTCTATGCAGTTTTGACCATCAGTCACAAAAACAAACATACACAGGGTGGTAAGAAAATGTTAATCAAGGCAGATTTTCGAGATTTGCCCAATGGAAATTATCAGCAAATGACCACATTAATTATTGAATTGATCTTTAAACAAATAAGAAATAAGTCAGAAATCATTGTGACAAAGGAAAAATTGCTTATGATGAGAAGTATTGGTTGTCGCCACTGTGGTTTCTCGAGATGTTTGATGATTTAGTCCCTTTCTCCATGATATTTCAAATGGTTTGTAGAACTGTAGATGACAATCAATAATATAATATATTATGGCAGAATTTGAAGGGAATTCATCTTGATGATTAGAAGAACTTAGGAGATAATTGTAAATTGGTTGAATTAACAGAATGAGCAATTCAGTCCTTGGTCAGCAACTATTCCAAAACCTCACATCAGCAGACATCTAGATTCCAAGGATTGTAACTGATAAAGTGCAAAATTCCTTCCCTTTCAAAGTTTTCCATGTGGATAGTTTGAGCCTAAAATTCTCTTTTATCAAAAGTAAGGTTTAAAGAAAAAATCAGCAGATCTCTTTTTATTACCCAAAGGCAGTGAACCAAATGAGGGTCAGAATACCTTGAAAGTTTCACAGCCTATTGAATTCAATTAGTCCTCATGTTTTCCATTGTAGAGCTGCTTCACAGGTAGAGATTACTATCTCCCTGTTAGGACTGGTCACCTGAAAAGGTGACCTGGCTGTGTTGTGAAACCGTATTGTGCTGGGACCGGCTTCATGCTTATGCAAACAGGTTAGATCCAGGCTAGCCGCCAAGTAAATTGGCAGCTGGCCTGTGATCTAACCTGTTTGCTACTCTGACTCTCTTTCAATATCAAAATTAAGCAGATTTTTAAGGTTTTTGAGAGCAGAAGACACAAAATTCTACTTTTAGAAAATGACCCAGCATTCTAATGGTTAATGAACTTTGATCCTATGCTTCATGTCACATTATTCTTACCAGTATGATTTATGTTCAGACCAAAACTTAAGAAACCATTGTGGCAAATTGAATAATTGCTTGTTACTGCCAAAACTGATTTATTACCTTTTAGCTATTTCTTCAATTGTCAGAAATTAAAATCTAAGTTTACCTACATGTGAATATATTTGCGACAAAATCTTTAGTAAATAAGAGATTTTAGATTTGCTTTTTTAAGGGATGAAGCATTTGAGTTCAAAATTGTGCCAATACCCTATTGATGTATTAAATTTTTTTTACCTGTGTGATAATGATTTACTTGGTTTTGCTGTTTTTATATTGCCAATTATCCTAAATCCTAAATTGAAACTCTTAGATAATGCTTACTGCAGGTTTTTTTGTTCTTGTTGTACTTCAAAGATCAGTAGGTACATTGTGAGAAGGATTTTCCTATGCCACATATTTAAAAAAAGAAATGAAAAACAAAAACATTGATCTGTTATCTGAGCTTAATTGAATTTTAACAGATATTTGAGAAGTTGAGTCGACTAGATATGGCTTTTGTTCTATGATATCAGATGGTTCAGGTAAAGTGAATCTTTATGGCAACGTTGCCAATAACAATGTTGAGAGGTCGCGTGCAATGTTAGGTTTGATCCATCTATGTCCTAAAGGAACATAGATCTCCAAATATTTTGTTTGTATCATTTCAGCAGACAATTTTTGTAAAGTATGTAGATAATTGGATAATTTGCTAATGATACACAAAAGTTCCTTTTGTTATAATATTGATGTTTTACTCTGTTTAGATTAAGAACAAAAATCATAACTTGTATTGTACATAGGCCACCTATGTTTTGAAGAATATTTCAATATTTTGAATTATTTTTGTTGCATATCATGAAAATTGAACATTGCCGAATTTCCAACAATATTTTGATTTAGCCTTGCCATAAGAAGATAAAACTTATACAAGTTAAACTTCTTATAAAATTATTCAGGGATGAGTTTTTGACACAATTCATTGCAAACAGAAAAAATAAGGTGAATTTGAACTCGCATTCAACAGTATCTGAGAATTATAAGCAAACTGTCTGTTCTCTATTTAGGTTAAAATGCTTCCCCTTTTCAATCATACAACAGATGGCAGACATCGTGAAACCAACAAGACCTCCTGAATTTGAAAATGTCTATAATGTCAAGAGATTCTTGACTATGATTTCTAAGTCATCTTTAGACAATTATCGGAGATCAGACATGTTAAGAAGGTCTGAATGGGGAAATCAAATCAAGATACTGTAGAAAGGGTTTTATACCCAGCCATTGTGGCTTATCTGACCAATCTTTATCTCCTGCTTTTAAGTAGAAATCCTTCAAAAGGTTGTATTGTTCTTTCTTGCAATATATATGAGTACCCGATAAACTCAAATAAAATCAAGTAAGCGTGGAGGCTTGAATAGAATAGAGACCTCCTCTTCAAACCCTTTTCCTGAACTTCTTACTCCGTATTAACTTATTTTGCTCCATCTTCTAATGAATACTTTAACCCTTTGAATACTGGGTAATCTTCTAAAGATCGATTTTTGTGCCCTCTGCTTACATAATTATCTGCTTAATTTTGTTGAAGAAAGATACCCAGAGTAGCAAACAGGTTAGATCACAGGTCAGCCGCCAATTCACTTGAAATCGTGAAAGCATAAAATTGGTACCAGCACTTATAAGGGTTAGTTACCTTTTGGCCAAAAGGGTAAATTGATAGCTGGTATTTAGGTGGGGTTTTTTTGTTTTATTTTTTGGTGACACTTTTTGGTTCAATTAGTACTAGACACAGATTTTTATTAATCAAAAAATTATACTAGTCACCGTTTTCCATGTGGGGGAATGGGTTTGGCAAATCATTTTGAATTAATATGAAATAAATGATATTTGAAAACAACTGTGACAAAAGAAGAAATCAATCTTGATAGGAAAAACTTGACCTAAGAAAAATTAAAAATTATCAGTTATAAAGCAAATTTCATGTTTTTGTGTTTTGTCACTTTGACTATTAATTTCAATTTAATCTCCTTTGAATGTCTTTTAAGGTATTTTCAGTCATCCTTAAAGGTCATATGTACAGGTTGGGTTTATTTCATAAAATTAAAATATGAAGTAAAATAATCACATTGAAATTATTTGCAACATTTTAGCATAACGCATTACGTCATAAATCACCGTCATAGCGCACCAATTAATAAAAGTTCGTATGACTTACTTCCCTTTGCTGTGACGTCACTCATGATCCACTGAATGCGCCATGTAAAGGGCGTGAAGAGCAATCGCTGGTTAGAATTGGTGTTTTTCTTCAAATAAACGATCCTAAAGTCATTGTTTGGATTGACAGCGCATTTTCTTTATTGAATATGATTCATATTATAAGGATATCAATTTGAAAAAAATAAATTAGTAACTTAACCCGTGAATTTGCATGGATTTGTCATTGCGTAAACCTGTTCATATGAAAGGAACGGCTTGCAATTTGGACGATTTTCCTTGAAATAAATGATTCTTAAGTCATTGTTTGGATTGACAGTGAATTTTCTATATTGTATATTTTTCATATTATAAGAATATCCATTTGAAAAAAATAAATTAGTGACTTAACGCGTGAATGTGGGACGATTTTCCTCGAAATAGCATTCCTTTAGTCAATGTTTTGATTGACAGTGCATTATATTCATTGAATTTGTTTCATATTATAAGAATATTCTTCTGAAAAAAAGTAAGTGACGTAACGCGTAAATTTGCAAGGATTTGTAAATGTTTTCATATGTAAGAATCGGCTTGAAATTTTGACGATATTTGTGAAAACAGCTATTTTTATTAATATTTGTTGGAAAAAAAAACACGAGTACTTTTTCGTCAATGATCGTGTATTATCATTAAGGTTTTAATTGAGCAGTAAACAAAGACATAGATCTGAATAAACGAATTGTCTTAAAACCGTACATCGTATAACTATTAACTTTCAAATTCACACTGCATTGTCTTAACAATACATGAAATGAAACGGGAGAAGATCATAAATTGCGAACAAACCGTATTATAACCCAACTTACTTGTGATACGAAGGTTATCCTTTAACTCACATTTTCACCACACATCAACTTACTTGTGATACGAAGGTTATCCTTTAACTCACATTTTCACCACACATCCAAATTTCAAATCTAAACACTGGCACATTCAAGAGTATTTGTTAAAATCATCCGGTAACTTTCCAGTAACTCCACCCCCAGTAAGAGGTCTATTATTTCGAAATTGATTCCGATGTCCTCTTACTAGATAAGATCAACTGTTTTGACTTAAGAATTGTTCTGCATATTCACTTTTCATTTATGTTCGTTTTCTCTCGTGTAAGTAGCCTTGACATATTGAGCATTTAATTTTGGACAGGGTTAATAATTAACAGCTAAACCAAAAAAATCGTCATAGTTTATTTTACTTACAACCTTAAATAAACATATTTGAATTTATTTTTAAATGATTTTTGGAATTTAAATATCTATTTTACAAAACTTGATTTTGATGTTCAAACGTTTTTTTGTTGAAGACATAGAGTTAATACCGTTTTGGTGAATACTGATAATCATGTACTTATTGAAGTGTCAAACTATTCTAATAGAAAAGACAACATGTTCACTTCTTTGAATATCATAACGACAAAGTATCAGACGTAAGTCACATTGAGAGATAAATATGTCCTGACACCTTATCAATCCAAACATCCTGTGAAAGTTTGGTCTTGATTGGTTATATCTTAACAATGGATTCTTTAGCAAAATTTAATTGCCGCGCATTGAAAGTGTGAGATTTGCCGCTTGTTATTTCATGTCTGGAATAGCAGAACGTGTCTGACCTGTTAATTAACAACAGAGATATTTAAGAGATTAACGCCATCTTTCGCCTAAACAATAAAGGACTTGAGACTTGAAATATACTGTGCAAATATGGCAGATTGGTGTTAATTTGCATCACGACCCTTAATCCTTATAATGTCCGATGTTTGTTGATTGACCCTTTGTATGTGAGGTAAACTGACAATAATCAATTAAATTGTAAACAAAGAGATTATGTTCAAATGTGTAAATTATATATTTAGTGATCTTATTACTAAATTATCAATATAAATTTGTAATAATCATGTATGAACACCTGCATTTCAGTGTGACATACGTCATTTAAACCTATATTACCAATGGCAAAAAAATTAGGTGTGTGATTTAAATAATTCCGAAAAGCAGACGCTTAAGTTAAGATCGAACCCATTATCATTTGCCTTGATGAGTTCAGAGGCAGTTTGCGGATATCAAATATTCATTATTTTGAATTTTCATTCAAAGACAAAGGCAGATAAAAGAAACTTGCTTGTTTTAATCGGTTTGTTATCATAGCAATCAAGGTACATTTTTCATTTGTCTCATTTATGTACAATAACAACGTTTCTACGATTATGATAAAACATAAAAAAAGTTTTGCAAATAAGAACAAGATGCATTTAAGCGTTTAAAACCCAAAGACATGGCAATACAATAACTTATGATGTTGGATGAAATCAACATATTCTTGCAACCCTTTGAATTCTTAGGAAATATAATCGTAAAGCAGCCTAATTAAGTATTCCTAACTAAGTATGTAGCATAGTTAATCTGTTCCAAACAAAACTAGCTTGGCGAGTAAGAGTCATTCAAGGAAATTAACTTTCAAAAAAGGTGTAATCAACGTGATTCATCCTTTTCTTGAATTTATCTACATTTACACAGTGCAAATTCTATATAAAGATCTAGCAAGACTACACGAGGCTCAAACACCCCAAACTAAAAGTCAGGAATTGTTTTAATCACGAACATCAGTTCACCACAACGTTAATTTTGAAAAATATTTCCCTTTACCTAAAATCATGTGGGAAACAGCGTAACAAAAGGACTTCAGGCTTAAATTATCATTTGCAACTTGGTACATTGGGTAATAAAACAACGACTTTTGATAGATATTTGAAGTCATTCCGAAATACAGTGTACACATTCGCACGTCACACCAATGTCTTGACACATGGTTGTATGCTTTATCGCTTGATTGGTGTTTGAAAGTGAGATTAGCTTTGTCTGGTTTGCATTGACAGTCTTGAAACCAATACATCAAGGTAAAGTGAATGTTGTCGGTGTTTTACAAATAAGGAAAATATAACAGTTACTCAATAAGTAGAATGAATTTGAAGCGTCTTCACCTGTATAAATTACTTTGAATTGAATCTGATCATTTAAAGATCAATAAAATCAATTCTCTGGAAACGCCTAACAATGCGTGAACTTGCCGTCTTCGAAGTGAAAGTAACACAGCCTACTGTTCTTGTTTGGGGAATATATCTTTTGCTTATTTGTAAAGTAAACACGGTCCAGTTTACTTATCGAAACTTTTTGCAGCTTTTATGTTCGTCGGAAAACGGGAGAAACTCGCATCCCTGCGACCCAAAGCAGAATAACACCAGAAGACCTGTCAAAACACCATATTCAATATCCAATTTACGTTTCCCAAAACACAATTCAACACTTAAAATGTCCGAAATTTGTGGAAAAACACCGTCGTTACTGAGAACTAGATTCTTCTTACTGATAGTTCATATGACTTTGAAGCACAAATGACGTCACAACAAGGGAGATAAGTCATTCACAAAAATCGATAAAGGTGAATAAAAGTAGTCAAAAACAACCTTTTACTCTTCTTTCTGAGAAAAAAATCATTACCTCTGTCATAATGAAACCATAACCTAATTCAAAAACCATAATTAAAGAAAATGTTGTTTATCGGGAAATATGACCTTTAAATACTAAATGGACCTATCTGCACAATGATTGGCATCAGACAGCCTTAAGATATTCTCAATGATTTCAATGTTTGTTAATTGATTATCGTTATCTTTTATGACATTGAAAGCTGATTTTGAGCCATTCTCCCAAAAAAATTCATAACAGAGTTGAAATTATCTCTAAATATGGGCAAGCCCCTTAGATAACCAATTTGCAGAAGGGAGATAACCCTTGCAGTGTAATTAGTACTGTACTGTAGAGTTGTCCTTTATTTCCATTAAACCATTTTTCATCACATATACTTGTTTTAAATCACCTGCAGCAGAAAACTTAAAAAAAATTGTGACCATAGTAGATTTTTTCATGCTAAATAAAAAACACAATAGATTTTCTTCTTATTGTTACACAGAAAGTCTTCTGCTGCCATTCACTTAACCCTTTACTAAACACCAAATTTTGACTGTCCTTAATTGAAAGAATTTGCAGACAACACCTTTGTAGCAGACGACTCTGGAAAACACTGTGGAAAAAGGAGAAATTGCTCCTGACGAGCAATTTCTCCTATTCCCACAGTGTTTTACGTGCCTATCCGTACTTACTTTCCAATTTCGTCACATTTTTGAAATGTTGTCTGGAAACTCTTTCAATTTGGGACAGTTGAAAATTTGGCGTGTGGTAAAGGGTTAAGATCTAGTGCACCAGGCGTGATGTAATGAATAGATATGTAGATCCATGAGATAAGCTCATTTGGATGAGAAACAGTCCGAATTTAACATCAAGTTAAAACCAATGTCAAAAGTATTAAATGCACTCTAAGTGTGTTGTTTTCTTTATCAAAATATTTCCTAGTTGAAAGGACTATCTGACAGATTGAGATTTTTACATTTTTTCAAAATGAATTATCTTCTACCAATAAAATGACAACTAAATTTCTTAAGTTACATGAGACCAGATTACATACAGCTTTCCAACCCTGTTTATAGTTGTACAGGAAAGACATAGAACATTCATATTGCAGATATCGAAAAACGTATAGAAGTTTTTTTTTTATCAAAACAACAATCTTAACTGAGAATAAGAGGTGATATTTCAGACACCACCGTCATGTGGATCTTAGTTAGTCTGAATTAGTCCCTTTAAAATGCTAAGCACATGTTGGTATACGTATAAGTTGGTTAATTGTTTGAATCCCATCAATTACAGCATAGGTTTATTGATAAAAGAAGCCAATTAAAAGTCTGTACTACCCTTTCAGGTCTACCTGTCTTTTTGGAATTCATACCACCTGTGAACATTTTATGAGTTCATTTTCCCCTTTATACCAATTATGCTGCCAGAACATTAATTCCTTCTCTTTTCTGATCTTAATTTAATGTTACCCTGTACTTCAAAACAATTTTTACACTTCTGTGGTAGCAGATCCGTGAAAACACTCTATCATAAGGAGAAATCGCTCATTAGAAACATTTACTCCCTATGTTTCAATTGTTTAATCCTTTATCTCAAAGAAAAATCAGATGTGCGTGTGTTTCTGCTTTCAATTTGTGTCAGTCCCCAAATGACATATGCATGAATAAGGTATTTTAGGGTTTGTTACATTAATTGGTATTAAGTTGTTTGCCGTGAAATACATTCAACACAGAAAGTGCAAAGCTTCTATATGTATGCCCTGTTATTTGTTATACATTACCATTGTCAGCTGCTCTTTCTTCCAAATTAGACCTGCCATAATACTTTACTTGAGGGAAGATGTTAATCAGTTAATGTTAATTAATTAGACAGCCAAAACGGCTCTTCATTGTGTCAATAAATGCCAATAACTTTTTACTAGAAAATCAGGCATACCAGCTGATGAGAGAAAATGTCACAAACACTTGGTTGTATGCGAATGAATTTACAATAAATGACATGGTAAAACACTGTTGGAAAAGGAATGCCTAGGTAATGGAAGATGAAATAATATGTGTGTCGGACAAAAGTCTCTAATCTTGGACTTTAGAATAACTTAAATGAAATATTACAACAAGAGCATAGGAGTTATAGCTTGAGTAATACTTCAAGACATAAGATAGACTATCACCCATGGTCATTTTACATGGCTTGGTGCAATACTTAGCTAAGTCTTTCACAAATATTTTGAACTAAGCTAAGTATTGCTTTAAGTCTAACTCAAAACTCTCTTTATGAGACACAGTTTAAAGATTAATAGTTTGATTAGTTATATGGAGTTTATCGTCTTGCCAAAAAGATTTTGGTTATTTCATGGGTTTCTTGGATTCACTACTACCAGGCTGGGGCTTTAAAGTGTCTTGCCAAAAGAGACATTGCCACAAAACCAGAGACACAGGTGGTGCTTGAACCTGGAACCCCATGAGTTCTAAGACAGCCACCTCAACCATTGGGCCACACAGGCCCCTACTAGGTGAATAATCAAACAACACACACATAGACATTGAAACAATCAAATATTAGAAATAAGTATGAAGAAGAAGGGAAGAACACTCAAAAGACATAAGGACACTTTAATACAAAACAGGTAACAAGTAATGCATGTGTGTCAAATTATAATTGAAAAAGAACTAACAGGTTAGAGACCTGGCTTGAAGCAAGCTTTAGTGAAGATTTGGTTTGGCAGTCAATGGCATTTCAATGGAATGAAAGGCATATTAGCCAGTAATGAACATATATTTCATGTTGCCTTAAAAAGGAGAATCACTCAGTACTTATTTATTGATCTGTGAAGTATGGACCCATCCTATTTGGCCATTTGCCGAATATTACCTACAGGTTTTCTCAACACATTATCTCTACCAAAAAATATAGAAAAGTCTGAATGGCAAACACAACAGATCGTTTTTAATGAGATTTAATGCAGTAAAACAGTTAACAAGTTTGATAACAAGAGTTTTTGCAGCCATACTGAGGCTTTCGGAACTATACAAACAAAATTCAAACATCATGAGCAGTTTGATTATCATCAGTGTTTTCTTTTTCATGGACATTTTGAAAAACGGTTAAGACAAAACTGGTAAAGAATGGTCTACTGCAGATAAAGTCTGATGCTGGCATTATTAGGTTGAATAATCATTCACTTGAAATACAGTATCATGGCATTAGCGAAGCACGATAAATGTCCAAATGACGAAAAAAGCTTCGTTCACGGATCATTATTGAGACTAGAATGTAATGCTGATGCAGTGGCACAAAAGTGACTTCTGTAAAATAATATTTACCTTGTTGAAATTAGATGAGTAGATCCTTATTTTAAAGAGATGGTAAATTGTTATAACGAGTCAGTATGCCGTTAACACATGTTAGTAAGTTGAATCAACTAAAACATCATGTTTCAGTGACTTACTAATATGCTAAACAAGATGACTAAGATTTAGTAATGCAGGACTACAGTAAGTCCTTCACAATTGTGATCAACTTAAATTGGACAGAACCATTGAAAAGTTTCCTTTTAACTATATAACTTAAATTCCTTACTGGTTAAAATGTCAAATTCCTACAGATAATTAATTTTTTCCAAGAAATAATGCTTACTCTTTTTGGCAAAATGTTTTTGTGAGACTTAAACTTCTTTGTAAGCCAGAAATCTAGGAAAATCAGTGAGAGGGGAAACAGCTGTTTGCTGGCGCCCAGTAAACACAGGGATGTACTAGGAATACACAACAGGTTGTATTTTTGTGCATGGAACTCCAGAATCTTGGCATTCCGCCTACTATGGAATTTTCCTCGTACATTGCGAAATTACAGGTAGAAAACAATCTTTCATTTCTTTTTTGCTTTTTGGAATCATTTCAATGTCATAGCATAAAATCACTGAGTCCCGGGAATATTTCTACTACAGTAGTTACCCTATTCATGATAAGATTATGCAATTTATGAACTCTATTAGATACAAGTAGGTATGCAATCTTTGTGATAGTGTTTCGCAAGGAATACAAGAGACTTGCCTTAAAGGTTATCAACCCATTATCAACTTTGGGAATTATTGCCCTATCGCAACAATGAAGATAGAAAGCAACAATGAAGACAGAAAAATGAGGAATGTAGTTGAAAAAAAACAAAACCTATGTAAAGTTTGATTGAAATCTCTGTAACAAAAGGATTGATTTCTCATTAAAGGGAATTCATCCTTTCTTCGCAGAAGTTTCCAGAGACTTAAAATGGGGCTCTCCATGACCTTGAACTTGGAATCACATGGCCCCTCTCAGTCTGGTACCGAATCAAGGCAGCTTGAGAGTTAGCTTTCAGCTGACCTGTAAAATGCTGATGGTTTCACTTGGCTTGACCAGATTGGGACATTCCTCCATGTATTTTGAGTTGGAATTTGCAAAAAAAAACTGAACTACTGTTGACTTGATATAAATTCCTAGCAATATACATAGAGAATATTATGCTAGTGTCTTTTGTTATCAATGTTATCGGTCAGGGTAAGGAGAATTGATAATGGGCGAGGTTTACCGAGCCCTTTATCAATTCTCCTTACCCTGACCGATAACATTGATAACAAAAGACACTAGCATAATATTCTATTTATCTAGTAACGATAAATTTAAGAAAAAGATACAGACAACAATTCTTATAAAGCGCGATGAATCAGGCTTTACTCTATTTAAATCAATCGAAGTAGTAATTTTTGACCCAAGTACGCGATGACGTAGATTACGCGAAGTGACGTAATGACAAAAAGTACTTCGTCCGTTGTTTTGATCGATTTTAAACCCAATTTAACTCAAATGTAATAACTGGATGGACATATCTTTATTTGACAGTAATTTTAATTCATTATTGAAAAGATCGCCCTACAAAATGTTCTCAATTCGGCCTCGCTTCGATAAGTTTACTCATGCATAGAATTCAATACACATTATGACATAATGTACAAGGACAGTAAACACAGTCATCATTTCGAAAAACAAAACCTGATGACAACGGTCTATCGATGAATTATTCTGCGGACTTTGGACTATAGCATTAGTAAAAGATAATGGATCCGACATTCAAGACAGTTCCATAGAAAAAGAAGCAATTTAACTCAATGTATTGTTATTTGTTGTGGTGTCATAACCATTCATGATTGGAACGATGGGATGAAGACATCGGTGGAAAAGAAACCTGGGGTTCAGAAAGAATAAGTTTTTTTCAATATGAGCCAATTTTTTCATTTTTCCTTGATGATTTCCACCCTTCCAGCAAATCAACACATTGATTTCTGAATATTTCTGCTTAAAATGTATAAAAACAGCATACATCATTATTTTATACTATTTGATATCAACAGAAAACTCTTGAAAATGTTATTTGAAGGGAAAATTCTTAAACTAGGCAATTTCTCTTTTCAAAAAAAATATTCCTATTCATGTCTACTCTATTAATTTGGATGGTCAACAATGTGTTGCTTTGAAATTGGAATGGTTTCATTTCCACACATTCATAACCCTATAGTAGTTTGCCTCTGTAGTTTGTTTTTAAGATTTGAAAGAAAAAGAGTGAATGAGGAAAATTTGCTTGACATAAGTAATAACCCCTTCTTTCACAGTGTTTCAAATTCTTGCCATTTAGAAGAAAATAGCAAGTTGGTGTTATTGACCCATGAGGTATGTTGTGAATGGTTATATATGATTATGATATGAAAAATAATGTTTTGCTCAAGATATCAGGTAGAGAATAGAGATCATCATTGCAAAACTCCAAAAGGATTTATTGCTCATATTGAACAGTTGAATAATTATTTTGTCACAGTGATATCAAAATCATTTGCTTAAGGCAAGGCATAGCAAGGTATTGTTAAGTCTGGTGTAAGTTATTCTATAAATCACAATCATTACTGGAAATACAGAGTAATTTCTCAATAATCAAGGTCATTATTTATCTTTTTTCTATTTTTTTTTATAATTATTGAGGATTTGCCTCTTTTCTCAAGCAGGAACTTTTCAAAGTTATGATTATTAAGTTTATTGTTTGCATTTAATATTTTTTTCATAAACAGTTATATTTTGTTTTGATTTTGAAATTAAAATATCAAAATTATCGGGAATCTTGAGTTCTTGTTGACGTGTTGACTCCTTTGTGTATATGCGGTGGTTGTTTCAGTAGGTCAAAAGTAGTTCCGGCAATGTTGATCATGTGATACGTCACGTGACGCATTGACCTGATATCACTTATTTATATCAGGCAGGCGATATCAGTCAGTGGATGGGCTAGTTGCTAGATAAAGAGGATTATCACAGTGCATATTGTTCTGTATTATCTATGAACCTAGATTCTGGTGTTATTTTGTGTGTGTGTCTTTACTCAGAATTTCCAACTTGAAATTAGACTTATCAGCTAGAAGCCAGAGTTACTAAGTGTGCAAGACATCATTTAACTTCAAGACTGTATGTCCAAGTGGTTACAATTGGATCAAATTTGTGTGCTATCAAGCATGATACAATGTACATGTTAAAGCCTTACTTCATGATAAAGTGCTTTGTTGCATCTGCTGCAGACATATTTGGAAATTATTGTGACAATAAAATTAAGTACTCGCTCATAATTAGCATTTAATCCTTTGTGTCACAATGGTTCCTAACCTTCTACCCAATAACTCAAAGAACACATAAATGTTTTCTTTTTCTTGAATATATATTTTTGTTGTCTGCTGTTGCTTTCAATTTGAACCTTAAGCAGCTTCCCTTATGGGAGAAGTGGTAAGCTGTAAGGTATTAGCCCATATAGTGCTGGAAACAATTTTATGCTAAGGCAAACAGGTTAAATCCAGGTCAGCCGCCAAGTAAATTGGCAGCTGGCCTGTGATCTAAATTGTTTACTGCTCTGAGTATCTTTCCTCATAAAAATTAGGCAGATATTTCAGATTTTGGAAAGCAGACAACACAAGAAATTTTTAGAAATTTACCCAGCATTCTAAGGGTGAATGACCGCTGCAAGCCAGTTTTAAGAAGGTACAACTGTGATCCATCTGATCATGTGACCAATATAGCCTTACATAACACAACCAGGTACATGCCCTGTGGATTCTATAAAAAAAGATTCTTATTAATGAAACCTATAAAAGTAAGAGGGTAAGCTTTGAAGTTGCTGATTATCAGTACATATCTTTGATCTCCCACCAACATGCACTATGTGTGATGAATTTGTGGCACCTGGTACCCAGTGAGAGATGCTCTACTCCACAATTTAACCCTGAAACTCGGAAACCGGTGTCAGTTCTGGCTTCACTGTACCTTATACATTGAAATTCAGAGACTGGTAACAGTCCTATATATTTTATAACATAACACTGAAACTTTGAAACTAGTATTGGTTTCTGCTAACCTTAATTATGTAACAGGGAAACTCAGAGAATAGCATTGTTACATGCTTTACTTCATATAATATTGCACTGTAACTTGGAAACTGTTGGAGGTTCCTGTTTTATAACTGTAATATAACACTGAAACTATGAAGCCATGGTGGTTTTTTCCCTGCTGAAACTAGTATCAATTCATCCTTTACTAAATGATATAGTACTGAAACTTGGAAACCGGTTTCACTTCTTTGGTCCTGCCTTTATTTCATAACCAAACACTGAAACTGTTATATTTTCTTATTTTACTTTGTCATGTAAACTCAAATACATGAATTCGACATTGGGTCTAGCTTAAGTACATCATTCAACACTAAATCTCTAAAGGTCATCTGTGAGAATGCTCAAGTTGACATGAATAACCCTTGCAGTGCTGAAACCGACTTCAGGCTTATGCAAACTGGTTGGATCATGGCCAGCTGCAAACTTAATTGGTGGTTGGCCTGGATCTAGCCTGTTTGCTTCTCTGAGTATCTTTCCTCAGCAAAATTAAGCAGATATTTAAGGTTTTGGAAAGCCAACGACACAAAAATCTATTGTAAGAAAATTACCCAGCATTTCTTATTTTTAAAATGTAACTATACTGCTTTTTGTCGTCTGATGTTGCTTTGAATTCGGACTGGTCCTGAAGTCCATCATTGAAGAATGGGTTGAAGCAATCACCACCTTTAAAGCTCTGAGACATGCATGGAGTTTGGTCAATATGGACGAATGACCTCTTGTCTCATTATTATCTCAAGTTGCCAGCTGTTGCAAAAAATTATTTTTATTGAATCGAAGGATTTAGACAGTAAATGGGCAATTAATCTCAATGTACATTTGTTGTTCTTGGAATAACTGTTTTAACCCTTTCCCAAACAACAAATCTTTGACTGTCCCAAATTGAAAGAGTTTGCAGACAACATTTCAAAAGGTGATGAAATTGGAAAATAATCTTCTGATAGGGCAGAAAACATCGTGGGAAAAGGAAAAATTGCTCATTATGAGCAATTTCTCCTTTTCCCACAATGTTTTCTAAGGTCATCTGCAACAAAGTAGTCAACTGTCGTTATTGTTTGGGAAAGGATTAACAGATTCGACAGTGTTGGGTTTTGTTAATGATTCAAACAAACAGGTGTGAAAAAAATGTGGCAATGGAACCTTTTCCTTACCGTATATGGCTGAAACCATTGTGGCAAAAAGAGAAATTGTTTTTCAAAAAGAGAAATTGTTTTCCACTATCTTGCTTTCAGATCATTTGCTGCAGATATGTTTTAAGTACCGGTATGTACCTGTATATATAAAGTAATGTGTTCCAGGAGTGGTATAGGTGTAATAGGCAATTAACATGGTATATGCTGATTAGATGAAATCTTGTGGTTCATTCAAATTTCTACTAGACTAGAATGTTTCCTTCGCATGGGAAAAGAAATCATTTCTTTATTTTGTTATGCATATCAACTTATGTTTCTTATCTATGGTGCAAGCATTAATTTTGGAAACAGGGGAAAACTTTTTGTTTGATATATTGTTGGGAAGGTCAAATTCCATTGTTACAGAACAGAGAAACATCTTTTACAAGAAACTTCATACCATGTTCAATCCCTTAGAATGCTTGGTAATTTTCCAAAAATAGATTTTTGCTTTCCAAAACCTTAAATACCTGCTTAATTTTGTTGAAAAAAAAAAAAGATACTTACAGTAGCAAACAGGTCAGATCACAGGACAGCAACCAATTTAATTGGCAACTGGCCTGGATCTAACCTGTTTGCATAAGCATGAAGTCATTTCCAGTACTACAAGGGTTAAATTAAAAACCCACAAGTCCCACACAAGGGAATGGGTCAATCCAGCAGTCACAGAGGCCCCTTTCTGAGAGGAGGTTGCAGTTCCATTTAACCTTATACAAAACATAAAATTTTCGATTGTCCCAATTGGAAGAGTTTGCAGACGACATTAAAAAAATTTCAACATGTGATGAAATTGAAAAATAACCTATTAGGGGAGAAAACATTGTGGTAAGAGGAGAAATTGCTTTATAAGAGGAATTTCTCCTTTTTCCCGCCATGTTTTCTGGAGACATCTGCAACAAACTGGTCAACTGTCGTTATTGTTTGGTGATGGGTTAACATGATGCCAACTTACTGCATGTAATGACATTTATACAGAGATGCCAACATTTGCTGTCTGCCAAACTAGAGCTCCAGGCATGGCAGGTGTTTCTCCTCCAAACTCTCTTAAAGTGCTTTTAAAACCCTATGTTGTGGGTACTCATTTAAATCACCTCAATGAGATGATTCTGATAAGTACCAACAACTTAGGGTTTTTATGCAGATATATAAGACTTAAATCTTGTAATGTTGTTGAATCTGTACCCAAATCACGTTAAAATCTACTGCTGCCAGATGCATTTCAACATGCATGCACTGGGTAATTCTTGTTGCAGTATTTGCTGATGCCTGACATGAGGCCTGCAGTTACCCAGTTCCCCCATTTTGGTGTTTATTATGGGTTTGACTTCAAGCAGTTATCAGATTATGGCAGTACTAAAGTATATAATCAAGTCTTGCAATGAACTTTTGGTTCACTTATTTTCATGATACAGTTATACAAATACTGTTGAAACTGCTTAAACCTTCAATTCAACCAAGTAGAAAAACAATGATAGCAGATACAGATACTTGGGGTTATGCTGACTGACAATCAGTATTT
Source organism: Cerastoderma edule (assembly GCA_947846245.1). NCBI lineage: Eukaryota > Metazoa > Mollusca > Bivalvia > Cardiida > Cardiidae > Cerastoderma > Cerastoderma edule. The sequence continues at coordinate 34,919,355 of OX401407.1, read as the reverse complement.
GTGAATAATACAAAAAGGTATATAACACAGTAGAAAGATACGCATTAAATGAGAGGAATTCAGTTAGGAGACAATCTCTGCCAAAAAGAAGTGGGATAACAGCATGAGCTTCCAAGAAATTTTACGTAGTAAAATAACTATCTGATTGGCAAACTAGGCCATTTTCTTGTTTTGTGTAAATATCAACAGACAACAACAAAACCATTTTATACCCATAATACTTTGGGAATTTGGATAAAAACTATAAAATTGATTTAAGTGAATACTGACATCAATGTGATAAAGGGAGACTTTGCTTGTGACGTGTTAATTTTTCACTACGTAATGATGCTTAAAAAACATCATCTATTGATATAAAGGTGATGTTAGTTAAATGTACAAGAGAAATGATCAAAGCATCTGCTTCAGTCACATTTTTTCTTGTGTTTCATTACAAATCATACATCACAAATTCTATGTATATTTATTTAATCCCACCCAATTTAATGTTTTTGCTCCAGATGGAAAGGTCGAACATCAGGAGAAACATGTCACAGAATTTTTCGTGCTATAAATAGCAATTTATTCATTCATGATAATTTATGTCACCTTCAAATGCAACAAAACAAGTTTATGTATGAAGTAATCGCTAAATAAACCCCTTTGACACTTCTGCTGTTGTTAATTTAATTAAGACTTATATAAAATCAATTGTACGGTTAACAATACCCTTGTATATGAATATTTGTAATGGTTTAGCCAATGGAAGATTAAACACACCTGAAAAACAATTGTGCATTGGCATTGCTTTCAACAGTTAAACTGTATAAGAAACACCTCAGACATACATCGGGGTGTGGCTTTGTCTATCTGTCAATTCCCACATGTGGTTAAAGAGATTGAATGTTTGTCCCCATTCTACCAGGACCTGGGTACCTTTTTTAGCTCACCTGAGCACGTAGTGCTCAAGGTGAGCTTTTGTGATACCGAGATGTCCGTCGTCCGTGCGTGTGTCAACAATTGCTTGTGAACACAGGCTTTCTACTGGACCCTACTTTTCCTACTTTTCCCTACTTTTCCCTACTTTTTTTTCTTAACCCTACTTTTCCCTACTTTTTTCAAAAATAGCCCTATTATCCCTACTTTTTCATTTTGCAAGTAAAAGAAATAAAATGTAAAATATAGACTTACATGATTCTTCTTTAGATATTTTGCAGAAATTCCATTCATTATGAATCTTTTGTAATGAGAACAGTTCAGATGTGTTTGGGGGATCACCTTGTTATGTCCATCCTTGAAAGCACTGTGGTTCCTTGGCTAGTCAGTACAGACATACTGGTCTTTAGGTAAGATAATATCTTTTTCACTGTGAAAATACATGTATGTTCTATTTAATCATATACATACATGCTTCTTGAAAAAGAGGTGACAGATATGCACGCTTCATCTAGACTTTACACTGCCAAGTTTCTTCTTTTCCCAATGATGCTACTAGCTGAGGGAACCCACAAATGCCATGCTGTGTTTTAAATTCGTAATTGCAGATGCTGCTTTCCTTTCTAACAAAATACATTTAAGTTTATATGTAAAGCTTGCTTTTCCTAACTGTCATATTAATCATAAATAATTTATTTTGTATGACCCCACAAAAAAGGGAGGAGGTGATTTGCCATTGTTTGTTTGTCAGTCCATCTAGCTATCCATAGCCCAAAGTTTGTGTCACGCTGAACTAAAAAAGTATAACTGCTAGAGCCATCTTTCCGTGAATAGTTGTCAGCATGTGCACTTGTATACCTGAGTATTTTGATGCAATTCAATTCAATTCAAGTTTTATTGTATTAAAGGGCCACAGGCCCATACACAAATAACATTTTTACATTCAATATACAACAATAGGTACATGTGTAAGAGGTACTACATAGTCTAACAATCATTGATTTAAGGTAAAGTCTGTAAAATTGACAAAATTCTTAAATAGCAGCTCAGTTTTCTTGTTCCATTATAAAAGCAAATGATAGGAATCTTTGTTACAGAGCCAAATTGTGAGGACATCTGTGTCCTATGGACACACATCTACTTTAAAATTATTAAATTGATTAGAATTTGATTAACATCATGGCATTTGTAGGTTGATATAAGACACTGCATTGACCAACTGCTTTGACAAGCCTTGAATTGCTTTGTGTCAATAGTACATTGCAGCAGTGACATACAAACAACTTAGATCCATCATGTTTATTTAGCTAACTGTATTTACAGGTATTAGATGAATTAGTAACCTTGCAATAAATAATATTTTCTAACTGCTTATGATCATGGATACAACACACAATAGTACATTCCAATAGTCATTCTTATGTAGTATCTAATTTTACTTAACCCTTTACTCCATGTATACTCATTTTAACACCTTTACAAACGGAATAGACCTTTTTCTCTTTTTGCTTATACAATTATGATAAAAATATAATTCTTCACTTTTGTCTGTGGTGAGAAAACTCTTTGTAAGAACTAGTGCACGAATACTTATATATTCATAGTGGGTGAAGTTTAGTACATATTCATGGAGGAAAGGGTTGATACTAAGGGTTTTTGTCTTTTGCCTTATAAGATTAACAGTGTATGTTTTGAATGTCATGTTCATTATTGTATTCCATTGTGTAAATTGATGTTAAATGAGAAATTAAAATTTCAGGTGCCTGTATTTCAAGGATGGACAGAACAAGGCATTCTCACAGCATCAGATGGACTAAGATATGTATCAATTTAACGGTAATTCCAGCTGAAAAATGGTAATAACTTTCTTATTTAGCCCTACTTTTTAACAGTAAAAATCCCTACTTTTTGCTAAAATCTTGCCCTACTTTTGCCCTAGTTTTTTGTGGAGAGGCAGTAGAAAGCCTGTGAACACTCTAGAGGCTACATTTATGATCCAATTTTTATCAAAATTGGTCAGAATGATTGTCTCAATAAAATCTTGGCCAAGTTCGAAACTGGGTCATGTGGGGTCAAAAACTAGGTCACTAGGTCAAATAATTTAAAAAGTTTGTGAACACTCTAGAGGCCACATTTTTGGTCCAATTTTGATGAAAGTTGGTCAGAATGATTGTCTCAATAAAATCTTGGCCAAGTTCGAAACTGGGTCATTTGGGGTCAAAAACTAGGTCACTAGGTCAAATAATTTAAGAAGTTTGTGAACACTCTAGAGGCCACATTTATGGTCCAATTTTGATGAAAGTTGGTCAGAATGATTGTCTCAATAAAATCTTGGCCAAGTTCGAAACTGGGTCATGTGGGGTCAATAACTAGGTCACTAGGTCAAATAATTTAAAAAGCTTGTGAACACTCTAGAGACCACAATTATGGTCCAATTTTTATCAAAATTGGTCAGAATGATTGTCTCAATAAAATCTTGGCCAAGTTCGAAACTGGGTCATGTGGGGTCAAAAACTAGGTCACTAGGTCAAATAATTTAAAAAGTTTGTGAACACTCTAGAGGCCACATTTATGTTCCAATTTTGATGAAAGTTCATCAGAATGATGGTCTTAATGAAATCTTGGCCAAGTTTGAAACTGGTTCACGTGGGGTCAAAAACTAGGTCACTAGGTCAAATAATTTAAAAAGCTTGTGAACACTCTAGAGGCCACATTTATGGTCCAATTTTGATGAAAGTTGGTCAGAATGATTGTCTCAATAAAAATGTTGGCCAAGTTTGAAACTGGGTCATGTGGGGTCAATAACTAGGTCACTAGGTCATATAATTTAAAAAGCTTGTGAACACTCTAGAGACCACAATTATGGTCCAATTTTTATCAAAGTTGGTCAGAATGATTGTCTCAATGAAATCTTGGCCAAGTTCAAGACTCGGTCATGTGGGGTAAAAAACTAGGTCACTAGGTCAAATAATTTAAAAAGCTTGTGAACACTCTAGAGGCCACATTTATGGTCCAAATTTGATGAAAGTTGGTCAGAATGATTGTCTCAATTGAAATCTTGGCCAAGTTTGAAACCGGGTCATGTGAGGTCAAAAACTAGGTCACTAGGTCAAATATTTGAAAAACCTTGTGAACACTCTAGCAGCTATATTTATGGTCCAATTTTGATGAAAGTTGGTCAGAAGGATTGCCAAAATGAAATCTTGGCCATGTTTGAAAGTGGGTCATGTGGGGTCAAAAACTAGGTCACTAGGTCAAATAATTTAAAAAGCTTGTGAACACTCTAGAGGCCACATTTATGGTCCAATTTTGATGAAAGTTGGCCAGAATGATTGGATTATTTACCATAAGCTTGACTGTCTTAAAATTTTCCAAATTTATTTACTGTTGAAAACCAATAAACGACTTTGAGATACATTTTCCAATTGTTATTATTTTAATTTGCCCAACCAATTGTTACTGTCCCTGCTTTCACAAACCTAAATTTCCTTCATCTTAATTCTCTTTGTCTTGGTGAACATTAACTCAAGAAGACAAATACAATACACATAAAAAAATGTTAACAAGCAAGAGCATTGGCTTAGAGTATTCAATGCAATTAGCACTTAGAAGAGTTTGAAACATACCAACCACTCTGTCTTAAATATACCTCTTTTTCAAACAGAACTCAGGTGAGCGATAAAGGGCCATTATGGCCCTCTTGTACTAAGCATTTTATGCTAAAGTTTTGTGTGAGTTCAAAACAACATTTCCTCACATTTCAATATTGGGCTAACCAATATTGCCATGTAACATATCATTGGAAGCGTCTCTCTGAGACGCTTCCAATGATATGTCACATGGCAATATTGTGTTTTTATTGAATCTACTATCCATGTTAATCAGTTTTGACTTACGCAAACATTTTCCTATAGTCATTAAGTAAAATGGTACACTGATTAGTTTAAGGGGATCTTAGCCTTGGTGGATACAAGTGTCTGGTTGCCCAGTTCCTCTTTCTCTCTTTCTATCACAAGTCATGGAGTGCTGCTCCATGTTGGTACACAAAGAATTAATAGGTCACCCTGATATAGTTTTGGTTTTTGGCAAGCCTCATTGCAAGAGATAGCCAGGGCGAATGGGGGCACAAATTCCCTGGGAACTTGATGGATCGGCTGTATACAATAGTGATATCCATTCAAGGATGGCTGGCTGATATCCTTCTTATGTAATATCTTTTTCACTTTACTGAAGGGTACAATCAAACCTTATTTTCAACCTTTCAGTTTGTTATGAATGATGTAGATCTTTTTGTTTTATTGTGTTTTGAAAACAACATTTTCATAGGTCAATCGCTCTCATGCGATGTTTATATTTCAATCGATCGATTCCATACCTGAGAAAAAGGGTGATTGAAATATCTAATCAGAGTTACCTACTGTTGCATTTAGCCTAAATCACCTGTTTACTTTTTTAACTCGGTCATATACTGCGTTGGACCTATAGGCTATACATGGGCCATATACTGCGTTGGACCTATAGGCTATACATGGGCCATATACTGCGTTGGACCTATAGGCTATACATGGGCCATATACTGCGTTGGACCTATAGGCTATACATGGGCCATATACTGCATTGGACCTATAGGCTATACATGGGCCATATACTGCGTTGGACCTATAGGCTATACATGGGCCATATACTGCGTTGGACCTATAGGCTATACATGGGCCATATACTGCGTTGGACCTATAGGCTATACATAGGATCAACAGTATTCCACTTATATTGCAATGCTCTAATTATGATCAATTAAGATAGCCCCACAGTCTAAACATGCTAGGCAAATCTGGGAAAGTTCATAGGGGTTCTATCATCAGTTTACCTTAAAAGTTTTGAGACAGGGAATCAATGCCAAGTTGATATATGTCCAATATTCTATTGTCAAGTACTCTATGAAAGGTGTTACTTTCAATAACTGCCTTTCCAATGGTTATGTCATTTTTCAGCTATTTACATTTATAGAAAGTGAAGGGGCATAAGTGTATTTCAAATATTTAAATCTTGGAATCTTAAAATTCTCTTTTTGGTTTCATTGACATGTTCTTCAAAAGCATTTTACCCTGACTTTCTTGGGTTTGTAAAAGCAAACAAAGTAGTCTGTAGGTATAGGAAATAAATGAATTCCAAAACATATCAAATCTTAAAATTCAAAGACAACTAATTGTTCTACAATTAATTGTGCAAAACATGGATGTATCTAGAGAGATTCTGCTAATGACTGAAGAAATTTTTTTTGAGATGACGCTTTTGATGGGGGAAAAAATGCATTTTAATTTGTAACATTTTTACTTCATCAACAAACGTTGTACAGTATGTACTCACTAAAATTATCTGAGACTTTTTATATGATTGAAAGAGTATTCCTTTTTCATATTTTTTGTCTGATTAATAGAATACAAACTTCTAGAGTTTTACACTTTTCTTCTTTACAATCCTTAGTTTTGGGTTCTCATATTGTCTTTAGGTTGACAATAGAATACCAATGGTTCTAACAAGCTTATCCAATCCCATATGGGCTGATAAGTGCTGCATCTTCATTTTGAAACATACGAATATTTGTGAATAAAGTCTGGAATGCATTGATCTTTATCATAGTAACACAACTGCTTTAATTGCTTTTTTATTGATTCATTCATCAATAAAGGAAAGTAGGCTTACTATAAAGATACTATTCTAATCCCAAAACATCATCCATGAACCATAAAATCACTGTTGAAGGTTTTTATAGTAATCTTTCCTTTCATTAATAAGTTTGGAGAAATTGTTCTCTTTGACACTGATAACTGCAAGGGTTCAGTGCAATACTATAGTAAGTGTTGCATGTATGTGCAGCACTTACTATAGTATTGGATTGAACCCTCGACCGACCATCCCAGTGAATGTGATGTATGAAGGATGGATGGATCTAATGGTTGTTATTGATGATGAAAACATACTGTTAATCTTGCCTTAACCCATTACAAAAGAATAACGACATTTAACCACTTGGTTTCAGACGACTCTGAAAACATTATGGGAAAAGGAGAAATTGCTCGTAACGAGCAATTTCTCCTTTGCCCGCAATGTTTTCTGCTCTATCAGAAGATTATTTTCCAATTCTATCACATTTTGAAATGCCGTCTTCGAACTCTTTCACTTTGGGACAGTCCCAAAATTTGGCGTTTAGGAAAGGGTTAAGCAACCACCATTGAACAATTCATGATAAGGAACATCTTTGTGAAGTTGGTCAAAATCATTGTAACAGGTAAAAATTGATAGTTAAAAGCAGCATCTCCCTTTTTCACATTAGTTTATTTAATCTTCTGTTACATTTGCAATAAAATGAGTAAATATATGGTAGTGGGTTAACATGACACGAAATGTGGTAGGAGATTACCTTGAATGATTAGCTCTTACATATGATTTATTAGAATTTCCAACTTATTATCATGAGATAGTTAACATACCCTTAGGTGAAACAAATTCAAAGAGGAAATATAATCAATGCCCTGTATATAAAAAAAAACCCATAGAGGTGAGAAGAAAAATATCTTAACCCTTCCAATTCAATACAAGCAAGTTATCATACTTTTAGAACGATTTTTACAATTCAAACAGTTTGACTGAAGGAGAATTTGTTTATAATAATATTCAAATTTTCCTTTGGTTACATTGATCGAAATACCCTGCAAATCGTCATATTTCAATATGATCTGACACTAGAACTGCTTAATACATTCAATCCTGGGAAAATTTTAAAAAAAAACGAAAACTAGAAACATGTATGTTAACAATTAGTATTTGAGAGTGGATGTACTTATAGTGGAAAGTACATTTGGCACCCATGGGTGTTTTGTAGGCTTTGAGTCACGATTTTGACATCTTAATATCCCCTTTATATTCTATGGTTAGACCACAAAATACTGTTGTACTTTGTTTGGCACAGAGTAAAAATTTACTTCGGGGGGGAAGGATGTGTTTGCTTGCCAACTTTGCTTTACTAAATGTAAACCTTCTAATTGTCCAAACATGCAAGATTTTGCTGGAAAGCCTTTTTTTAAAATAAATGAATATGTTCATCTGTTAAGATAAAAATGAACCGGAGCAACACTTTTTGGAAAAAGGAAAGATTTGCCATTCCTTTCCCAACATTGATTTCATATATCCTCAAGCAAACAAAATCCAGGTTGTTTATTACTGCTGATTTCAATTTGTATTGTATACTTGATGTCAAATAAGTAAAAGGGCAAAACATTGCAATTAACTTTAACATCTTTGATATATTTTACTCTTACATCTTTTATATATTTTAGGAACTCTAAACATTTTAACACTTAAAATGTTGGGTAATTTTCTGAAAATAGATTTTTGTGTCGTCTGCTTTCCAAGAACTTAAGTATCTGCTTAATTTTGATTTGGAAAGGTACTCAGAGTAGCAAACAGGTTAGATCTCAGGCCAGCCACCATTTAATTGGTGGCTGGCCTGGATCTAACCTGTTTGCATAAGCATGAAGTCGGTTCCAGCACTATAAGGGTTAAATGTTCTTCTTTCAAGTTGATGATATGTCATCTACTGTAGTCAGTGGCATTTTTTCAACCCGTTCCTCCATATTCAAGTTGTAAGATGATTAAATTGGAAGCCATTTTTATCTTTTCCAAAATGTTTGACATCAAAAATATGGATGTTAGTGACGGATATTCCTGGATCTCTGTGTTATTTTTTCCAGTGAGGAATGGGGAGGGTTCAACCCTTTCCCAAACAATAACGACATTTGACCACTTTGTTGCAGACATCTTTAGAGAACATTGTGGGAAAAGGAGAAATAACTCGTAACGAGCAATTTCTCCTTTTCCCACAATGTTTTCTGTGTTTGGTAAAGAGTTGATATAGGAGTAACTGTATTTGTCTAGTACAGGTGTCTTTCAGTGCATGTTCTAATCTACCTTTACTTTTACATTTCCTCTGTAACCTTTCGTACCAATTAACCCCTTTCCACAAAACCAGAATTCTAGAATCCTCAAAATAAGAATTGCTCAATATGAGCAGTCTTCTTTAATGAGTGATTCACATATTTTTCAATCATTGAATTTAATTGGTTTTTTGGGTGTTTTTTTTTTCGTTTTTTAGCTCACCTGAGCACGTAGTGCTCAAGGTGAGCTTTTGTGATACCCAGATGTCCGTCTTCCGTGCGTCCGTGCGTCCGTGCGTGTGTCAACAATTGCTTGTGAACACTCTAGAGGCTACATTTATGATCCAATTTTTATCAAAATTGGTCAGAATGATTGTCTCAATAAAATCTTGGCCAAGTTCGAAACTGGGTCATGTGGGGTCAAAAACTAGGTCACTAGGTCAAATAATTTAAAAAGTTTGTGAACACTCTAGAGGCCACATTTTTGGTCCAATTTTGATGAAAGTTGGTCAGAATGATTGTCTCAATAAAATCTTGGCCAAGTTCGAAACTGGGTCATTTGGGGTCAAAAACTAGGTCACTAAGTCAAATAATTTAAGAAGTTTGTGAACACTCTAGAGGCCACATTTATGGTCCAATTTTGATGAAAGTTGGTCAGAATGATTGTCTCAATAAAATCTTGGCCAAGTTCGAAACTGGGTCATGTGGGGTCAATAACTAGGTCACTAGGTCAAATAATTTAAAAAGCTTGTGAACACTCTAGAGACCACAATTATGGTCCAATTTTTATCAAAATTGGTCAGAATGATTGTCTCAATAAAATCTTGGCCAAGTTCGAAACTGGGTCATGTGGGGTCAAAAACTAGGTCACTAGGTCAAATAATTTAAAAAGTTTGTGAACACTCTAGAGGCCACATTTATGTTCCAATTTTGATGAGAGTTCATCAGAATGATGGTCTTAATGAAATCTTGGCCAAGTTTGAAACTGGTTCACATGGGGTCAAAAACTAGGTCACTAGGTCAAATAATTTAAAAAGCTTGTGAACACTCTAGAGGCCACATTTATGGTCCAATTTTGATGAAAGTTGGTCAGAATGATTGTCTCAATAAAAATGTTGGCCAAGTTTGAAACTGGGTCATGTGGGGTCAATAACTAGGTCACTAGGTCATATAATTTAAAAAGCTTGTGAACACTCTAGAGACCACAATTATGGTCCAATTTTTATCAAAGTTGGTCAGAATGATTGTCTCAATGAAATCTTGGCCAAGTTCAAGACTCGGTCATGTGGGGTAAAAAACTAGGTCACTAGGTCAAATAATTTAAAAAGCTTGTGAACACTCTAGAGGCCACATTTATGGTCCAAATTTGATGAAAGTTGGTCAGAATGATTGTCTCAATTGAAATCTTGGCCAAGTTTGAAACCGGGTCATGTGAGGTCAAAAACTAGGTCACTAGGTCAAATATTTGAAAAACCTTGTGAACACTCTAGCAGCTATATTTATGGTCCAATTCTGATGAAAGTTGGTCAGAAGGATTGCCAAAATGAAATCTTGGCCATGTTTGAAAGTGGGTCATGTGGGGTCAAAAACTAGGTCACTAGGTCAAATAATTTAAAAAGCTTGTGAACACTCTAGAGGCCACATTTATGGTCCAATTTTGATGAAAGTTGGCCAGAATGATTGGATTATTTACCATAAGCTTGACTGTCTTAAAATTTTCCAAATTTATTTACTGTTGAAAACCAATAAACGACTTTGAGATACATTTTCCAATTGTTATTATTTTAATTTGCCCAACCAATTGTTACTGTCCCTGCTTTCACAAACCTAAATTTCCTTCATCTTAATTCTCTTTGTCTTGGTGAACATTAACTCAAGAAGACAAATACAATACACATAAAAAAATGTTAACAAGCAAGAGCATTGGCTTAGAGTATTCAATGCAATTAGCACTTAGAAGAGTTTGAAACATACCAACCACTCTGTCTTAAATATACCTCTTTTTCAAACAGAACTCAGGTGAGCGATAAAGGGCCATTATGGCCCTCTTGTTTTTATTCACTTCTATCATTAAAACATCACAAACAGATTGTTTGGACTGCAGTTAAAACATTTGATAGGGTTGTCTTGGTTGGTTGTTGGATCTGACTTCATGTATATTTTAAACTTATTTTCGTCAAACTTGGTCTCAATTTTCATACAAGTGGATGTACACAGTTATTCGCCACAGTTGTTCTATACGTCGCCATAAAGTGTGCAATTACTTTCTGTATTATGTGCAATGGCTTTTCCGTAAATTGCACAATGGCTTTTCCATGTTATTGTTCAATGGCTTTTCCATATTTTGGGCAATGGCTTTTTCTGTAAAGTTTGCAATATGGCTTTTCCAGGTTATTGTTCATTGCTTTTCCATATTTTGGGTAATTGCGTTTCCATAAAGTATGCAATGGCTTTTCCATCTTATTGTGCAATGGCTTTTCTGTAAAGTGTGCAATGGCTTTTCCATGTTATATATAATGGCTTTTCCATAAAGTGTGCAATGGTCTTTCCATGTTATTGTTCAATGGCTTTTTCATATTTTGAGCAATGGCTTTTCCGTAAAGTGTGCAATGGTCTTTCCATGTTATTGTTCAATGGCTTTTCCATATTTTAAGCAATGGCTTTTTCGTAAAGTGTGAAATGGTCTTTCCATATTTTGAGCAATGGCTTTTCTGTAAAGTGTGCAATGGTCTTTCCATGTTATTGTTCAATGGCTTTTGCATATTTTGAGCAATGGCTTTTCCGTAAAGTGTGCAATGGCTTTTCCATATTTTGAGCAATGGCTTTTCCGTAAAGTGTGCAATGGTCTTTCCATGTTATTGTTCAATGGCTGTTCCATATTTTGAGCAATGGCTTTTCCGTAAAGTGTGCAATGGCTTTTCCATCTGGTGTGCAATGGCTTTTCAGTAATGTGTGCAATGGCTTTTCCCTATAGTGTGCAATGGCTTTTCCATGTTATTGTTCAATATGGCTTTTTCATAAAGTGTGCAATGGCTTTTCTATATTATGTGCAATGACTGTTTTATAAAGTGTGCAATAGCTTTTCCCTATAGTGTGCAATGGCTTTTCCATGTTATTGTTCAATGGCTTTGTCATGTTTTGGGCAATGGCTTTTCCATATAGTGTGAAATGGCTCTCCATAAAGTGTGCAATGGCTTTTCCCTTTAGTGTGCAATGGCTTTCCATAAAGTGTGCAATGGCTTTCCATAAAGTGTGCAATGGCTTGTATATAGTGTGCAATGGCTTGTATATAGTGTGCAATGGCTTTTCCATAAAGTGTGCAATGGCCTTCCCATAAAGTGTGCAATGGCTTTCCATAAAGTGTGCAATGGCCTTTCCATATATTGTGCAATGGCTTTCCTATATTTTGGGCAATGGCTTTTCCATATAGTGTGCAATGACTTAAAAGTGTCAAAAAGACTTTTCAATGTTTGACAAGTCTTTGTTGGTTTTAATAAGAACAGGTAAAAATTCAAATTGTTTGTATTTAAAAATGATTTGAAAGGAATGATATATTACACATTACTGACTAAAACAAATTTACATATCAATACATCATAAGAACATTTTTTGCAAAGAAGAATGTTGTAGTAAGAAAAGTTGGGGATATGGGTTGGGATATCCTAAGAGGATGGGGTTGTTGAGTAAGAGAGCAGGGCATTGTATACCTTGCTTGTAATAAAACAAAAATTATAAAATAGAAAACAAGTTTGTTTCGGAAACATGCATGCTTAATTGTCACAAACTATCCATTTAATACTATTTTACATTATCATTATAAGACAGGTAATGATTGCAATTGCATGGTTTCTGTTGCAAAGTATTTTGGTTTGTGCAAGATACATACATCTTTGCTGATAGTGTACTTTTACAAAACACTTTATGAGCAGCTTTATAAAAATTGTACTCATCTTTCATTTGTATAAATTTTAAATCTTACCTTTTTGTCCTTTTCTACAACATTGAAGTGGATGTTTAGTGGTCCAATGTCACTCTTGAACGCATATTGTCCTTGCAAATAAAACCCAAATAGAATCAAGAAATTCTAACACAATTGAACAAAATTGACCATTGGCCTTTCAAAACCACAAACCATGAAATAATGCCAAACAAATTGTTAAAGTTAACCTAGTTCCAAACTCCGGGTATGTTAACCTAGAGAATACCCTGACTTGTTTCACTCACTCTACAACAGCTGATAATTGTTATGAATTGTTGCATGCCTTTACTTGATTCCAGGTAAAAATACATCACCATCTACACTAACCAGTATTTCAGGTTCCAGAGAGAGTTTGGGCTGCCAAATTCCCATATATCTTACACACAGTGTACGCATGTTACACACTCTTACCTGAACTGTTTACAAATCATCAACTGCTGATAACCTAAACAGTTAACCAAACAACTTGTAGGACTAATGGGTCATTCGCAATATTCTTTCAAGTAATTGTTGAGAAAGAATACTTTTTAAGAGAATGGAAATACATTATCAAAATTAGTCAAAATTTCAATTACTGTATGTAAAGTCTTGCAGTTTTAATTCTTTTTTTATTTTTAAAAGTAATTGAGTTCTTGCACTTAAAAAATACAAACAATTGTGGCAACACTGTAAACTTCAATACAAACAAATGGTTATGGGATTAAGTTTTGTAAAGGTGAAATCAGGTGTCATTCGTTCATTTTGAACAAAGTGATCGAATTATTGTTGTAACTTTGTTGGCAGAACAGAGTAAATTGTAAAATGAAACGCAGCTAGAAAGGTTGTTGTCCTTATCATTTATTTCAAAAGTTTTTAGTAATTTCCATATAAATACTTAATGAAGAAGAGCATATAAGTACTTGAAGAGCATTTAATAAGATTTCTGCAGGTTAGTAAATTTGAAATTCATGAAGAATTCACAGTTTTAGGGTGAATGATATCCCCCCTCTGTCTGCTCCCCTGGCACCATAAAAAGCTTTATTTTGCCTCCCTCAAATTTCCAGTCATTTCATTGGTCAAAACGCGTCACATGGTGACCCCCTAAAAACCATAGAGGGTTAGTAAGAAACTTTTAGGGGGTCACCATGTGACGCATTTTGACCAATGAAATGACTGGAAATTTAAGCTCCGCCCATACGACCATGTTAATTTCAAGATGAATGGACCGCCATTGTTGGATTATCACCACTTTGATTATTCTGATCCAATTTACTTTGATAAAAGATGTTTATAAAGAGTGATAAATGCATAAAATGGGATTTTGGAATGATAACTTCCATATGGATTAAATCTTTGAAAGACAAAATAACTGATTAAAGAATTGATGCACTTTTTCTGTTTCGGTGAAGAACTACCAAAGGAATAAGCATTCAATTTACCACTCTTTACAACATTTGATGCAGAAGACTAAAGTAACCACCCTGCAAAAGAATTAATTGCTTATGGTGAACAATTTATCCTTTTGTATCAATGGTTCTACCCAATAACAAAGAGAAATTGTATTTTTTTCTTGCTATTTTTGTCTGCTTTTCCTTTTTATTTGAAAGTTTTATCATAACTATATTGCAAACAAATAATTGATACAATTGACAGATCAACTACTTTGACATTTATATTTTGTAATTTCTGTGTTTGAGGCTTCAAGAAGCTCATAGTATGGATATTTTCTAATGAAATGGAACATTTGTCTTCCACATAAAGGCCAAACCATGAAAACATTTTTTTAATCTTGACTATCAATGTGATAAGAGGTAAAATAAAAGATCAAGCTTTGGGTTAGCAAGGTAATAAAAAGTCAATTACTGATAGGATGGAATATAGCTGTGCCAATTTTACCCTTTTTGAGTGAACTTGATTTAACCCTTTCCCAAACAACAAATTTTCCGACTTTCCCAAATTGCAAGGGTTTGCAGACGACATTTCAAAATGTGATGAAATTTGAATATACCGGTAATTTTCTGATAGAGCAGAAAAGCTTGTGGGGAAAAGAGAAATTGCTCTTGGCGAGCTATTTCTCCTTTTCCCAAAATGTTTTCCAGAGTCGTCTGCAACAAAGTGGTTAAATGTCGTCTGTTGGTAATGGGTTAATATAGATTTTTTCGATTTCCTAGCAGTTTGTACTCTCTTTGTACATACTTGTACTTATGTACCTGTTCCAAAAGGCTGAAGTAATAGACAACTGTCACATAATAGTTTATTCTTGATTCTTTAACCCTATGCTTGGTAATTTTCTTATAATATTTGCTTAATTTTTATGTGGAAAGATACTCATAGCAGCAAACAGGTTAGATCACAGGCCAGCCGCCAATCTACTTGGAGGCTGGCCTGGATCTAACCTGTTTGCAAAAGCACGAAGTTGGTTCCAGTACTATAAGGGCTAAAGTACACATTAATGAAGATCTTTTTTTAGTTTGATATACAGAACAATCATTTAAAGGTCATAAGATGAATGTTTTTAACTAAACTTACTTTTAAATGGTGTTTACAAGGATTATGAGCAAAAAATGGTAAAAAGTAACATCCTGAAAAATAGGCAATGTAAAACAAAGTTTGATGATAGATGCTGAATAGTTGGTTCTTATTAGCAAGTTTTAAGCATAGCATAATCAATGTTACTTTTTCTTCATAACCACCAAGGAAGTACATGTAATTGATTTGGTGGAATAATGCCTAATTAGAAAGAAGAATTTATTTTTAAGCCATGCTTTGTGATAAAGGTTCTTCTTAACACTTGACCCCGAGTTATTTGCATACAGCTTCTATATACTGGTGAAAATAACTCCTACATAAGGCACTACAATTAAGGTGATTAAAAACTCCTCATAAACATTCATAAATATACTATAACACATCTGCTGCTGAACAGTAAAGGTACCTTTGTGACAAAAGAAGAAAATGCTTTGCCTCAAGCAATTTCTCCTTTTGTCACAACCGTTTTTACCAATGTTTTGATGAGTGTTGGTTCCCATAGTTCACATATCTCATCTGCTGTTGCCTTGGATTGGACCAGTGATATACATTCAGAGCCCTAGCCTGGCACTTGTAGATCCAGAAATATATGAAAATTGTTGATACTGTGTTAAACACCGTACAATCAAATGTGATAATTTACAAGGACTGTGTTTGAGTGACATAATGTTGATTCTGTTTGAGGGGTAAGGGGTTGCTGTTTTGACAGAAATCAGCTGATAATTTCCCTGGAATTGGCACCTAAGTTCTATATAATGTCTTATCCTGCAATCTACATTAACTCTTACCTCTTTACGTCATAGTAAAAAAAAATCAGCTTTGAAAACCTACAGGCGTTAAGAACATTGACCTTTCTCACTCTGTCATATCGGTTCTTGTGACTATTCCAAATTGAAAGCAGCTGCAGCAGAAGACATTTATAATAACTTAAATATGAAATACCTGATGTGGAGGGATTTTGTTCTTTATTCAAAGCAAATTTCTTAAGAAGATGTCAAATTAATCATTTTGATTTAAGGGATATTGAGTGACTGTTTATGTCTGAATTCCAAGTATATTTACATTAGAAATGTTCAATCTTTAATACAGCTTTAATGTCTGCTTGTTTTAGCTCTTAAAATCAACCATTTGACCGAAGATATAGTGTGCTTATATTTTCCAATCAGTGTGAATGATGACGAATAATTATTTGTTGTTCAAAATTAATCAATTGCATTCCATTGTTGGGGGAAGCTGAAGAAATCTATCATCAATTTGTGACTCGAAGGTTGTTCCTTGATTTGCCACACTGATTTCTACAGTCTTTCGCTACAAGAGTGAAACAATGTCTTGTGGTGGATTAATTGATGTTTAATTGATTTTTTGCAGGTGATGAGGAAGTAATTATAATAAAAGAAAACATTACTGATAATGAACAAATCAGTTTGGAACTTTTTGAGAATAAAGGCAACAAAATTCTGAACAGAGCAAGTACCATTTAGTCTAATTAATGCTCACTTTGAGATTTTTTAGTTTGATAACCGTGAATTGTTTACAGTAAATCTTTGACAAATTGTGTAACTGATTTAAGAGTGTAAAACAATCTACCTAAGAAATATTTATTTCTGTCTTTCCACAGTTTCAACAGTTTTCTATAGAAAGGAAAGATGAACTAAGATTAACCCTTCCCAAACAACGATTTTTCAACTGTCCCTTATTGAAAAAGTTTGCAGATGACATTTCAAAATGTGATGAAATTGAAAAGTATTCTTCAGATAGAGAAAAAGCCTTGTGGGGAAAGGAGAAATTGCTCTTTGTGAGCAATTTCTCCTTTTCCCACAATGTTTTCCAGAGCCGTCTGCAACAAAGTGGGTAAATGTTGTCATTGTTTGGTAATGGGTTAAAAATCCTTCTGTTTGGTAAAGATTTAGTTCTTTGCTCTCTGATAGGTTTTCTGCAGATGCTTTAATCCTTATAGTGCCGGAACCAACTTCATGCTAATGCAAACAGCTAAGATCAAGGCCAGCCGCCAATTTACTTGCTAATCTGAGTATCAAAATTAAGATGTTTAATCTGGAAAGCAGAGGACACAAAAATCTAATTTCAGAAAATTGCCCAGCATTCTAATGGTAAACAAAGGGGGCCTTATGAATGTGGTTCAGTCGTTTAGGTAGGTAGGGGATCCAAGGTTTGATCCCCATCAGTGAAGCTGACTTCAATTGCGTTTCCTTTAGAAAGCTGTTCTATAGCAATGTCAAACCATACTTGAAAGAAACCACTTACCTAATTCCATTAACCCTTTCCCAAACAAGAAATCTTAGTTTGTCCCAAATTGAAAGAGTTTGCAGACGACATTTCAAAATGTAATGAAATTGAACAATATTCTTCAGAAAGAGCAGAAAACCTTGTTGGAAAAGGAAAAATTGCTTGTTACGAGCAATTTCTCCTTTTCCCACAAGGTTTTCTAAAGTCACCTGTAACAAAGTTGTCAAATGTCATTATTGTTTGGGAAAGGGTTAAGAAAAGCCATATTTCTTTCATGCTTTTTTTGTTGTCTGCTGTTGCTTACAATTTTGTTTGCTGCCCTGCAAACAACAAAAGGTCATATTGGGCTGCTTTCAATTTGAACCTGTTGCAAATTACCAAATAAAGGTTTGGGTGAAAATGAAAAAAAAAGAAGTTAAGCTTAGACAATAAAAGGCTTAGTTATTTGGTAAAAGGTGACTTAGTTATTTGGTAAAGGTTGGAGACCCATGTTGTTGGTATTTTGTTAATCACAGTATATCGGTATGATGAAGGGGAGAATGAAATGTGCTCAGTGTGACTTTGTATGTCAGAACATTACCCAGGTATGCTGGCACACAGATATTCTCTGACAGTTGAGATTATAATTGGATCCCTAGTGTCATGATGCTAGAGAACGGGTCGCAGCAGTTCATGGAAAAAGGTGCACTTTAGCTTCTGTTTGCTTTCCGTTAAACTCAGATTTTAAATTGTCATTACAATGCTAGAGTTATACAGGGATGCTAAGCTTGACATCAATGGAGTAACATCCCAAGATGTAATGACAGGGTCCGTCTTAGTTGAATTATTGGCACTTCATTGATTACCTTGAAGATTTAGTCGAACTGATTTGACGCGATTGGGAAATAATAAGAAATTTTTGCATAGTGAAATTTCTTCCGTCACGTACACTTTAAAACCATTCATTTAATGGTGGACATTGCGACAAAATTTTTGTCGCTGGGACAAATTTTTTGTCGCAACATTTGAAGACCAATATTTCCATTATTAGAGTAAAATATCAAGTGAAATTACTCACAGTTATAATTTAATCCCTTTTTAATTGATCCATTTACGTAACATGTTGGTATTCCACATAATTACTTTGTAATTAACGGTTTTATTGACACTAAGCATCGATTTTTTGCTCCCGATAATTGATGCCACTATTTTGTGGTATGTAAGTTTATTTTACATATCTTGTCTATCAATTGACTTGAAATGTCCATTTTGTGCTTTAAATCCAAATTTGAAAAGTCAGACATTATTTTGATCCTTTAAAATTTTAAAGTTAGATTGCCACATCAGAAAGTACAAGGCAATATTCGCGTCAAATTATTTTGACTACTAGAAGATTATTTCTCATATTTGTGGCTCAGATGTCCAGATAATTAGAGTGTTTCAAAGTATTTTTGCATGTTTTGTTTCAATTTTTTTTATGCATCATGTATTGTGGGTACTTATTACTTCATTAGAATTGTCTTGTTGAAACAATTCTGATGTGTACCCAAAATATAGGATTTGAAGGAGATTTAGTAAAGAAATTAACTGCAAGGTTGTTTTGCCTCTTATCATGGCCTTTGATCAGAAAGGCTGTACCTCACACCTAGTCTGATTTAGGTTTTAAATTTTCATATACTGCTGCGAAACGTTATGAGGAGTAAAACCGAAGGAATCACCCTCGATAAGTTGAAGGATTGATGTAGATATGAACTGCCAACGTTGTACATTTTTATATGAACTGTGAGGAATTATCTCTGTAGTATTTCACAAATAGATTGGCATTTTTTTACATTCTCTGGTAATTTGCTAACTAGGTCTTGTTGCCTCATCTTTTTGCATTAGAGAAAACAGGGTGCTTTTTTTCATAATTAATCACAACCATGGAAATTCTTATGCAGGTTCATTTTGAGTGAAGTAAGGAATCAAATAATTGAGTAATTTGACTAATATATGTAAGCATTCTATTTCGTTGGATCCACACATACTGTATTCTTATGGGCCGTCAAGTAAACATTAATGCTCAATTTCCCGTTTATTCATCCTCATCAAGTTTTGTGCAGACAAACACCATTGTGAAATTTAGGTCAGAAAAGTCCAGATTTACTCATCTGTTCTTTACTAATCTACTTCTTGTTTACATGAAAATAAACAAACAAAAAAATAAGACTTATATTGTTATGGACTTTCGAAAGTCTTGAACAGAATCCTTGCCTTTTCAAAGGCCCTGAATGTAAAGCCAAAAAGAAATGAAAATGATTTTGAAAAAAAAAAAATGTTTTCCATTTGTTGCAATAGGTTGAAACAATTGTGACAAAAAGCATACCCTTTGTTTTTGCCTCAGGGTTCCAGGAGGTGTATTAAAATGAGTAAAACATTGCAACGAGTTCATGAACTGTTTAAAAAGAGATTTCTTTCTTGTTTTTTTAAAGGTTTCTCCAAAAATTTGAAATATCAAATGTTAATTTTCATGCATTAAACATAGTGTCCGCTTTTGCTCCAAATTTTGATCCATCCCCAAATGCTAGAACAAAGTTTTCAAATAGTTTTAGATGTCTATGACATGATGTTGCTCAGGCTGGCCATTTTTTACTTTTATCTAACATTGATACCAGAGGTGTCTGTTAAAACAGTTTTCCTAGTAAGAAATCAACTGTCATAACACTCATTAACAATTGTCACTCTAAAGTGTGTATTTTGATGGAAGCAATAAGGTTACTAGACAAAAGCTTGTCAAACAACTTTGGGCAAAAACAAACAAGTTCATACCTAGATTTCTTCCTGATTACTTCAAAACTTCTCACATCAAAGCACTGAAGACACTTTGCAATTTTTTTTTACTTTTTGCATCATATTTTCAGTAAAAAAACGAACACATTGTAGTTCTAGTCAGTGAGACAATACAATATTTTTCACTGATAAGTGTGGCATTTTAGCTGTAGCTTTTTAACAATGTCTCCTATGGGATGTTGTGATTGTTCTAAATTGAGCACAATAGCAGACAGCATTAATTAACCCTTATAGAGCTGGAACCAACTTCATGCTTATGCAAACAGGTTAGATCCAGGCCAGCCGCCAAGTAAATCGGCGGCTTGCCTGTAATCTAACCTGTTTGTTACTTTGGGTATCTTTCCTCATCAAAACTAAGCAGGTATTTAAGGTTTATGAAAGCAGATGACACAAAAATATATTTCTAGAAAATGACCCAGTATTCTAAGGGCTAAAACATCCTCTGTTTGTCCTATTTTCAGTTATTACAACCTTGATGATACAGACCATGAATCTATCAACAAGTTCCTATCCTCCCTTGTGGAGAAGGCTCTGTTTGAATTGGAGAGTTCCTACTGTCTCGAAGTAGGGGAGGTATGTTAAAATGTGAACCTCTTTTTTAACCCTTTACTTATAGTGCTGGAACCGACTTATTGCTGATGCAAACAGATAAGATCCAGGCCAGCCGCCAAGTAAATTGGCAGCTTGCCTTTGACCTTATCTGTTTGCTACTATTAGTATCTTTCCTCATCAAAATTTGCAGATATTTATGTCCTTTATGTTCTATATAACTAATGCTTTATGCTGCTTAGGATACCAACAATTAAAGGAAACTGTCCTTGAGTTTAGTCTATATAACTAATGCTTTATGCTGCTTAGGATACCAACAATTAAAGGAAACTGTCCTTGAGTTTAGTCTATATAACTAATGCTTTATGCTGCTTAGGATACCAACAATTAAAGGAAACTGTCCTTGAGTTTAGTCTATATAACTAATGCTTTATGCTGCTTAGGATACCAACAATTAAAGGAAACTGTCCTTGAGTTTAGTCTATATAACTAATGCTTTATGCTGCTTAGGATACCAACAATTAAAGGAAACTGTCCTTGAGTTTAGTCTATATAACTAATGCTTTATGCTGCTTAGGATACCAACAATTAAAGGAAACTGTCCTTGAGTTTAGTCTATATAACTAATGCTTTATGCTGCTTAGGATACCAACAATTAAAGGAAACTGTCCTTGAGTTTAGTCTATATAACTAATGCTTTATGCTGCTTAGGATACCAACAATTAAAGGAAACTGTCCTTGAGTTTAGTCTATATAACTAATGCTTTATGCTGCTTAGGATACCAACAATTAAAGGAGACTGTTTAAGTCTATATAACTAATGCTTTATGCTGCTTAGGATACCAACAATTAAAGGAAACTGTCCTTGAGTTTAGTCTATATAACTAATGCTTTATGCTGCTTAGGATACCAACAATTAAAGGAAACTGTCCTTGAGTTTAGTCTATATAACTAATGCTTTATGCTGCTTAGGATACCAACAATTAAAGGAAACTGTCCTTGAGTTTCGTCTATACAGCTCATGTTTCATGCTGTCTACAAATAATGTAACATCTCTAGACATGGATAAATGTTTGGTGGTGCTGTCTTAGATACCAATGGTTGAGTCCGACTGGCCATGGGTATAACCTTTATAACGGTTGTCCAGTGTTTTATAGAATAGCAATTATAGAACCTCACTGACCTTTGGTATAAATTATGTTACTTATGTTTTATGTTTATATTTTATATTGGGAGATATATTATGTGTTTGCTGACCTAGGGTTCAAACTTTATTCTTCGAATATCTGTGACACTCAGCCACTTGCGAAGATTCTATTCACTTTCTGTTTTTTATGGTTGGAGCTGAATAATTTTACACAAATGACCCATGCTTGAATTTACCAATCCACAAAACGCCTCAAAATAAATATGGTTAAACAAATGAAAGTGTGATTAAAAATTTGACAAACAAATGCATGTGTGTCCATGAATGTTCATTTGAAAAGCTCTTATTTTGAAAACAATTCCAACAAACATTTGGGCAGGGTTTTGTCGATTGGTCAATTAAGATAATTCATCTTTTAGATAGACCCCATATATTTCATGTATTGTATATTTTCAGGACAACTATACGGTGACCCCACTGACCCTGGGTAGAATCTCCTCCTACTACTACCTTACCCATGTCACAATGAGGATGTTACAGAGTGAACTGAAGGCAGAAAACTCCATCCCAGAACTCATAGAAGTACTCTCTGTAAGTGTTTTTATCCTGTCCCCAATGCAATTTACGGACCAAAAACAGGGTGCTGTATAACATTTATGATATCTGGTATAACACACAGTCACATGATGAATCATGACGTCAAATGCAACATCATGGTATATGATGTCATGTATGCATCATTCTCTACCTTTTTACTATCCCCTTATATTTTTTTTCTGTTTTGTTTCTACTTTTGTTTATTTACTTGAATCTATATAGGTAACAGATTAAAAAGAACAGATGGTTGGTATCTTTGAATAGGAATGTTTTTTAGACTTGACTTCGGATCACTATCCGTTTTGCCCATGGGTCACCAAATAACACTCCTATCTATGCCTTGCCTGATAACATTTCATATTCACAACACCAACCATCTATTCCCTATATATTATGTTTATTTGTAGATTTAAGCAGTTAACAACAATATTCTGGTAATATTTTGCCACCTCCAAATCTATACTATTTTACTAGGACCTGAGACTGGCTTGTCCCTTATTAATTCTTTCCTCGTTACACAGAGTGACATGTCTTTACTTCTGTTCGTTTTCATATCCATAGGATAAGATAACTTTTTATTGAACCTGCAATGTACCTTGTATGAAGTTTATCCAAAGACTGAGACAGGGTGATACTGCATACTTTTAAACAGCTTTATTTGTCTCTCAAACTTTTGCAGTTATGCGGGGAATCAGTAATTTACAATAATACTGAAGGACTTTCCAGGAGCATTGATAAAACTGAAGAAGTGTGGAAAATTGTTTAAACTAACTCAATTCTAACAACATTGCAAGAGTTAGGACAATCCTTTGTTTGTAGTCTTACACTATGTGCTTCATGTATGATAGAATAAAGGCTCTAACCCAGATTTCATTTGTGGAGACTGTTTTATGTCACTAAAATCAAAGCGCTGAAAGCGCTGAAGGACTAAGGTGCGTTTAAAGCAAGATGATTGAGGATACATTTGAAAATTTCTTTTGGCAACATCTCGAGGAAAACAGCTGCTCCTTTTACCACCATTACTATAATTATTATTACTGTGAACAGAGACTGAACGATAGTCTATTTTTCGAACATCTGGACATTTTACGATTTTCCATGAGGCATCAGTTATAATAATTTAGAGCAAAACAAAGCGAGTAAATCTGGACTACATTCCTAGTTCCAAGAAAGTATTAGTCCGCACAGTGAAGGCGGATGATTAATGAGTAATTGGGGTCAGACCGCTGTTTGTGTATCGATAAAGTACCGTCCCTCAAAAAGTGGTATGTAAATTAAATGGACTAAGGTGCTGACGCTCCCTTAGTCCAAAAAAATGAAGGACTTTCTTCGGTTTTGTGTTGAACTCTTGGAATATTACATAAAGCAGCTCAAAATAGTTTCTTTTAATTTTGTAAAGGACTAACCTCAGTCTTGCATGATACCCATTACATTAGCTTTTACCCTTATAGTGCTGGAACCAACTTCATACTTATATGCAATTAGATTAGATCCAGTCCAGCCAATAGGCTGTTGGCCTGTGATATAACCTGTTTACTACTCTGAGTATCTTTCCTCATTGAAATAAAGCAGATATTTAAGGTTTTGGAAAGCAGACGATACAAAAGTATGTTTTTCGAAAATTACCCAGCATTCTAAGGGTTAAATACAAGAAAAGATGAGAAAAGAAGATAGGGTTTAAGTTGCAGCCAAGAATTTGAAACTGATCCCAAAAGATTCATCTTGAATACTTTGCTTGGTCTTGGGGGCTTTTCGAAACCTACTTATTTTATGGCTACAGTTTAAAGCTATTTTTGTGTAAAAAGATTTTTAGCTTATAAAATATTTGGCCTGAAGAAGATAACTTTATAAAACTTTTTCTGTCTTTTAATACTTTACTTTTTAATGTTTTACCAGTATTGAAACAGCTCCAAAAGAACGCATGCATCTTTCCTAATGCTAACTTGCTCTTAAATCAGAAATGTTCACTACATGTTTTATAAATATAAACTCTTCATGTACAACCATCAATTGTATTTTGGATGAAAATATTTAGAATATGGTGAGAGTAGAAAATCATTTCCTATCCTTGAAGAATTCAACCCATTCCTTTTTATAGGATTCTTTTAAAGGATGAAATTTTAAGCAACAGCAGACGAAAATAAATTAAAGTATCATAAACTACACTTTCTTTGAGATATTGGGATGAAGGTGTTGAAGGTGTTGTGGCAAAAAGTGAATGCATTTTGATATAAGTATTTTCTTGTTTCCCAAATCCTCTGCTGCAGTTTGATCAAGGTGATTCAATATCAAGTAATGCAAGAATGACAAACTGGTTTCTGCAAGGATCTGAAGATAAATGCAACATTACACAATCCATCAAAAAACATGGTTTGGTACAGAAATCTGGAACCACTGTATCTCAGATGTAGATAACTTCAAACGGAATAACAAAATAATCTAGCTTCTTTCTCTTGCCGTAATTAAACTAGCTGATCTTATGTTCACTCCTTACTTAATGGAATCTCACTTTACCACATCTATGAAAGAAAGTCTTAGAAACCACGGTGGCCAAAGGATCAAATGCTCATGATGAGCAGTTTATCCTTTTGTCACAATGGTTTTTGATCCAATATCACATGTTATTTGTCTTACTTTAATTGTTATCAGCGGATGCCTTGATATTTGACAAGTCATATGATTTTGTATTAAGAAAAGGGTAGATTCTCTATCAAAATGATTTAAATTAAATATGTTATCAGATCTGTCTGTATATATACTGCTTGTTAGCACATAAATTGAGGAATCAAGGCAAGACTAAAGTATGAGCTTCATAAAACATGAAAGCTCTTATCATATTCTTGCATTTAACCCTCAAAATGAGACTTATGTGATTTTGTGATGTCTAATGTATGACTTAGTGATGTGTCCGTCAACATCTTCTCATATCACTTGAACAACCCTAATATCAAAATTGTCAGTTGATACTGTTGAAAACTTCTTAAAATGAACAAATTGCTGTAAATTGGATGTATTGGATTGTAATTGTAAGTTGGTGTCTGGCCTGTGATCTAACCTGTTTGCTACTCTGAGTATCTTTTCTCATAAAAATTAAGCAGATAGTTAAGGTTTTGGAAAGCAGACGACACAAAAATTAATTTTAAAAATATTATCCAGCATTCTAAGGATTAAAAGACAGTTAAGTAAAGGAAATACCTCCATCCATAAGGCCTTGGACATTGCAATGTAACTTTAACATTGAGGAGATGTTTATAAAACCCAATTTTATAAACAAAATCTACATCTGTACAATTTTGGCGTGTGATATAACAAGTTGTTTTATTGTATTATTTGTTCTACAGAATGCCTCAGAGTATGCAGAATTACCTGTGAGACATAATGAGGATGGCACCAACAGGTAATGTTGACTTTTATCTGAAATCATTTACTAATTACCAATTCATGAGGTTTGTTACTAATTCAAATAAAAAGCAACAGCAGACATTACTCTCAAGCATGAATAATAAAAATTCTTTTGTGACTTTGAGACTTTTCGTAAGTCCAAAAGGAAAGAAACATTAGATGACAATAAAAAAAAGTATATAAATCTTCGAAATACTGGATAAAATAACTTTCACATAAGGAACAAAAATGACCATTGCCTGTTCAAATCGATTTCAACTTTTTTTACAGTTGACAGTTTAGTGCAATAGTATGAGTTTAGTGCAATAGTATGATAAGTGCTTCAGATCTGTGGCTTATTAACATTCACTGCAAATGACTCTGTTGCAAATGTTTACCAAATGTGGACCCTTAGAATGCTGGGTAATTTTCTAAAAATAAGATTTTTGTTTTGTTTTGTGCTTTCCAAAACCTTTGATATTTTGTGTAATTTTGTTGAGGAAAGATACCCTGAGTAGCAAAAAGGTTTGATCACAGGCCACCTGCCAATTTACTTGGCGGCTGGTCTGGATCTAACCTATTTGCATAAGCAAAAAGTCGTTTCCAGCACTATAAGGGTAATTGGTTCAGAAAAAAGCATGAAGGAAATGTTTTATGCAGAAAGATCTATGAAGAGGTTATATACAGCAATGTTTATTGGATGCCAAGCATGGAATAAGGCAGATAGAGAACATAAACTGGCTTCCCAATGTCTAGAATGGATGAGTTTTATAAATGATGTGATTAGGTTTGACTAGTTTCTTAGCCAATAAGAATTTGTTTTTGCTGAAAGATACAGGTATCTGAGAATGATGGTTGTTTCTCATGTATGTGAAATGGCTTCTAAGATCATCCAAAGTTATATTTTTTCTCCAGTAGACGTTTTTTCTCCATCATTGTCTTTACCAATGTAAGTTGGTACAAAATAAAATAAAAAAAAAGCATCACTTCTTGATGATACTACTACATCAAAACAGCTCTGTCTCAAAATTTCTTCTGTTTGAATGGGTATGAAAGAGGATTTCAATATGGAGGGAAAATATTCATTTCTTCATATTTCCAAAGTATAACTGATGTTCAGACATTTCCTCATTTATAATTTTGTAAAAAAAAAAAGCATAAAGCCGTTTAGTGCTTCTTCCACTTTCATATTAATGAAATTATTTAAAAAGTGACTTGAATAATAGATCATTACCACATTGCAAATCAAAAGTCTCTTTGAGATGTCAATTGAAAAATTCCAAAGTAAAGCTAATGATAAGAATCATATTTTGTGTGCACCATGTATTATTTTAAACAGGTGCCTGTATATAGACATACTCATATCGTGTTCTGCTATGTTTTACCAGGATGTTTGATTATTTCTATTACACGATTTTCCAGCTTTTTGTCAATATTGTTGCTTTACTTACATCGACTTGAAACCATTTGGAGTAAAAATGAAATTGTATGTACCAAACAAAAGATTGGGAGAAAAAATGAAATTGTGTACCAAACAAATTCACCTTGTGTCATGGTGCTTTTTAAAGTCTTCTGATGTTAGCTCTTCCAAATGTGTCAATATGAACTTATGGGTTAAAAAATCTTCTTATGTATTTTTTCCCCAACTAAACAACAATTGTAACCATTACAGTGCTGGAACCGACTTCATGCATATAGAAACAGGTTAGATCCAGAAGAGCCGCCAATTCTGTGATCTAACCTGTGTGCAACTTTGAGTATTGTTCCTCATCAAAATAAAGCAGATACTAAAAGTTTTGGAAAGCAGTTGAAAAATTTTTTTTTTAAGAAAAACTCTAAGGGTTGATTCTGATATAAGTAAAAGTTGGATATTTATATTGAGCCAAAAAGCAAAATCAATTTCCCACAGTTATTTCTGAAGTTGAATGCACCTAGCAGTCATGTAAAATTTAACTCAGTTTGACATAGACTTAAAAGAAAACTATTTTTTGTAACAGAACACATTGAAAATTCAATGTTACAAAGACATCATTTGTTTGCAATTTTTCGTTTTAATGGTAAATGACCTAATAAATCATGCATTTTGACTATATACTCCTGTTGCTTTCATGATCGAATCTCCACTTGTTTTCCACAGTGAGCTAGCCAAAGAGCTCCCCCTGGAGGTAAATCCCCATACCATGGACTCCCCCCATACAAAGACCAACCTCCTGCTACAGGCCCACTTTGGTCAGCAGCCGTTACCCTCCAGTGACTACAATACTGACCTCAAGTCTGTACTGGACCAGGCTATCAGGATTTGTCAGGTGAGTAGTTTGGATTTCTGCCAGGGTACCGTTTTATTATACAACTTAAGAAAGATATTTGCATTAGTCAAAACCGATAAACATGGATAGTATCTTAAATGAAAGTACAATATTGCAATGTGACACATCATTGCAAGGGTCTCGGAGACAATGTGTGACTTTGCAATATTACTT
The DNA here is from genome assembly GCA_947846245.1 of Cerastoderma edule. Lineage (NCBI taxonomy): Eukaryota > Metazoa > Mollusca > Bivalvia > Cardiida > Cardiidae > Cerastoderma > Cerastoderma edule. The sequence goes on along the minus strand of OX401407.1, from coordinate 34,890,813 downwards.
AGCCTTAGCTATTGAAATAAGAGGAATTGTTGTTTTTGACTTTCGCAAATCTTAAGCATAAACTGTTTAGTAAAACGCAATTGCTTAAAACGAGTCCCAAACAGTTCAAGGATTTCATGTAGGCAACTTCTTTTTTGGTTATGTAGGTTTTATATGACTTCTGCTATGGCAGTATTTCAGTTTTGAATTATTGTTAATAAAGTAAAGGGTAAATGCATCTGAAGCAATGGACACTAAACTAGAAGAAGCCTTTGGCATTTATATCCTAGTTGGAGTACATAACTTGAAATCACATGGCCCCTCTCTACGTGGATTCAAATCCCTATGACAGCGTTTTAATTTTCATGAGAGGTAGGTCTCTCGATTGACTTGCCCAATGCTGATAGGTCTACCTTGCTTGACCAGCCCTTGCAGGCAATTCAATTTGAGTTCTTCCTATATCATGAGTTGCACTTTGCAACATGACTGAAATAAAGTTGACGCAATTTAAAAAACCCTATTAATAAAGAGGACACCATAGGTTTTTTTGTCACAAAGGAACCCAAAAAAAATGATTTTTAATTTATAAGCGTTATCTGCTGTTCCTTTTCAATTTGAACCATTCACAAAGTTCTCTATGTGCGAGTAATGTTGATGAAAAATATTTTCTGTTGTAACAACTAGTTTTTAGCCAAATCCATAAAGAAAGCATTTCTCCTATCAGTCTTATTGAATGTCAATGTTGTACTTGGCTTGATCAGCTCTTATTTGCAGTAAAAATGGAGTCTTCCCCTACCATTATGAGCCAACATAACTGTACTATAATTTTGATACTATGCAAAATCCATGAAATAAAGAAAGCAATATTCCTTTGTACTTTGTTTTTTTGGTGTCTCTTGATGCTTTCTTATTAAACAAGTCTTCTTTTTCCAATATAGTATAGCCACCTTCAGGTGTATACTCATTCTGACCCTATACGCTGTAGTTCATATAAAAATGTCCGGAATGCGTATTTTGGAGGGTGGCTGTTTGCACTTTCCCCTTGAAGCCTTCTAGTGTATGGTCGCTGATAGCTGACTGGGGAAGGTTGTTAAACTGGCAGATGGTATCTGGAAAGAAGGATCTTTGATAGTATAGGGTCCTTGCAAAAGGCACTAACTAATTCCATGTCAAGATATGGAAGTGATTGGTGTGAGGTGTGTTTTGGGGACTTCAACTTGTTATTAAACTTGTTATTAGGAAAATGTTTAACTAAGTTCAACACTTTATATTTCAGGCTATGTTAGATGTGGCAGCAGACAATGGCTGGTTGGTGACCTCCCTCAATATAACCGTGTTAATACAGATGGTTGTACAGGCAAGATGGTGGAATGAATCATCCTTGCTTACATTGCCTTACATGACACCCTACCTTGTGGGGGCATTTAGGTAAGTCTTTTAATGAATAAAATTAATTCAGATTGTTGGTAGATATACTATCATAATATAATTGAAATGTTCAAACTGGACTTAATTGTTGTAAATATCCAAAATAAACACATTTAAACTGATTATTATACTTTTCCTGAGGTCAATACATTACATGACATTACATTATCCTTTATGGCAGAAACAGTTACAGTTTAGAGTAATATACATATAATGCAAATATTTCATGACAAAGATCGTATAAGAGAACATATAAAAGCATGTACATAATATTGACCCCTAGGATAAGAACAGGCCCTTGTAGGGTTGGAAAGTGATTTGACTGAACTATCAATGGCAACAATGTAAAACTTCAATCAAACTAATTAACCAACCAATTAGTAATGAGAATATAGATTTATCTTCCTGGATTGATGCAGTGTTTGTCATCTGTAGCCAGTGTTTGTCATCTATAGTCAGTGTTTGTCATCTGTATCCATGTGTTTGTCGTCTGCAGTCAGTGGTTGTCATCTGTAGTCAGTGTTTGTCATCTGTATCCATGTGTTTGTTATATGTGTCATATTTTTTATCCAGGACAAAGAAGAGCCCTAGAAAGATGGAGCCCGGACCGAGAGGTGTTATAGAAACACTTCCTGAGTTAATGGCGGTGGTGGGGGACAAGTTTGATGTGTTATTGTCTATACTAGATGAAGAAATGCAGAGACAGCAGATTGATAAGGTAGTGTATGCCAGCAGACGCATTGTATGTACATGTATCAAAATATGAAATATTATCTTCTTTGAGATATTTTGATGTATGTCTTATAGTTTGTTTTGGAGATGAACTTGCAAGTAGAGAATGAGCATTGTTAGATCACATTGGCTCAAACAGCATTTCTCGCTTGTTACACCAAATATACCTCAGACCTGTAAATTTGCCTTCCAAATAAGGTGTTGATGATTTGAATTGATCATTTTCTGATTTGGTAGAAGGTGGAAAGCGAAAAATTGCTCTTTTGATGAGTAATTCCTCCTATTTCAGTGATTACTTCATTAATTATTCTGTATTTCACATACGAATCTCAGGATTGTTTGATAAAAGATGAATTTAACTATATGTTTTTCAATCACTTCATGCTTACTCATTACCAATACCTGCAACAAATACGAAACTTTTATACCAAAGTTATTTCTTCTTCTGATAAGTGGTTCTTGTGCATTTACACAATGCTTTTACTCTATAACTCAAGGGCTGAAAGGAAAACTGTAGTTACTCAATGTTTTTAGATAATGAGTTACACCAGCATTTCAACTGTCATTTGTTAATGCTCTCAATTTGGCCTTGTGACAAAGTTCTTTATGATGAAATGAGTGAAATACAACACCTCTTTCAGCTAATTGTCACCTTAAAACACTGAATGCTTATCCTTGGTGCCTCACAGCTTTAACCCTTAGAATTCTGGGTAATTCTTTAAAAATATTTTTTTTCTCGTCTGCTTTCCAAAACCTTCAATATCTGCTTAATTTTTTTAAGAAAGATGTTCAGAGTAGCAAGTGGGTTAGGTCACGGCCACCCGGCAATTTACTTTGGGCCTGGCCTGTGATCTAACCTGTTTGCATAAGCATGAAGTCGGTTCCAGCACTAAAAGGGTTAGATAAGGGTGCACTGCAATGCTATGTTAGTTCTTGTGCCTTACAGCCATAAACCCTGACACATAAGATGGCTTTTTTTTCAGCTATTTCAAGTACTATGCAAGTTACCCCAGATAGGGATCAACTTTAGCCTAAAAGGCTGGTGGGAAGGAGGGACCGGTACCCAAGAGGAGAGGCAGGTCAACACCAACAGACAAGGTACCAGCTCTGCCACCATGTTTATTTGTTTGGGCCTTCGTGGCCGTGTTGTTGTATGAGTACATATAATGGTAGATTTGGCTTTTATTTTGATAGTCTCCTGACTGAATGAATGAAATCAATTATCTTTATTGCCAAGCTTGTCAAAAAGCCTTAAACAACAACGACATTTTTAAATGTCGTTGAAACAAGATGGTTATGGTATTGCTGTTTGACATACAATTAAAAGTAGCTTTTGAAAGCATAGATAATTCTGGAAAAAATAATTTATGTGAGTATACATGTAAGTGTATGAATGAAATACAAAAAACTGCATGGAGAGTTTTGTTTTCTTTAATCATATAATACCAGTACTTTTTGGGTGTTTTTAGTGTTCTGTAATAAGAGTATTTGCCTGCATCCATTTTGAATGTTAGTATTGTTTTTGCAACCAGGTGGGGTGATACCAGCTGACCAATGGCTGACAGTACATGCTGACCAGGAGTATGTTCTACAAGTCCAGCTATTCAGACTGAATAAAACAAAGGTTTGAAAACTACTACTTTCTAAAAAGAATTTACTTTCTATGAAGGCAAATGTGCCACATTTCACTGTACCAAGCTGATCGAATTCCTTTTCCTTGGCTGGTGTTTTTTTCAACAGACATATGTACTTAGCAATTCTAGGGTTCAATGCATTACTATAGTCATATTTGTGAAGCAATTACTATAGCCTTGCATCAAACCTCAAATTATCCTTTTATTCAAGGATTTGTTTCATTTTGTTTCAATATATTCAATTGCTTCAGTCTACATGAAACGGGAAAATATTGCTGGCATTTTTCTTTTATGGATTTTGACTCGGATAAAGTTTAAACCAAATCTGATATGTATTGGAATCTAATTAATTATCAAAGTTTTCATGAGTTAAGCATGTATTTTAGGCTAACACAGATTGATCTTGTTTCTCTTTCTAGTTTTCCTTATGTTTTCCAATGATTGTTTGTTTTATGTGCTGAAAAAGAGTTAGAGTACCTATCCATCCTCTATCGTGTAAATGCTTTGAGAAAAGGAAAATTTGCCTTGTATAACTTTTATTCTTTCATATGCATTTGTTTTATTCGAATTATTTGTTCATCTTATAACAAACCTTTGCATTGATTTGAATGAAAGCACTATAGACTCACAAGAAATAAAACAGAATTCATCTGATCTTGTTCATTTCAAACATGGGATGTGAAGCTACTTTAATCCATCAAAATATTAGATGATTTAAACTACTTATTTTGTATGTACCTTAAGAGAGCAAATATTTCCTTAGGCAAACATTATTGAAATAATTCAATAGCTGATTAAAGGTAGATACTAAGCTCACCCTCATACTCAAATAATCTTTACAAAACAAGCCTGGAATGTTGTTGACCAGTCTGCTTTGTGGCCTTGGAAACAGTATTGGAAAAAAATACATTGCTCAAAAGTGTAATTTGTCCCTCTGCAACAAATAGACAAGCTCTCTATTCCCTTGATGAAATTGGTTACATTTGTACAGATATACATATACAGATTAAAGGATGATTAATTTATTAATTGATTGATTTGAAAGCTTCACACAAGGTTATTCAATTCAGTCTTTTCTCAATGTTTCTAAGTGCATCAGTTACTGTACTGATTTGTTGAGCTGATATTTAAAGGTAAAATGTTTGAAGAAACTTCATGACTGACCATAACATGTACTGAACGTACAGTTTCTCCTGTTAATTAAATGATACCCATCCAATTTCACACAGAAATTATTCATAATGCGCACAAAATGCTTAAAAGCATACTAACACTCAGAAAAACTACAAAACTGTGTGATATGAGATGTCGAAAAAAACACAGAATCATGACAACATAAGGTCTGCACTATTTATTGTCTATTTTTCAAAGTGCTATTTTCATAAATTTGGTGCCCACCAATTTTACTTCATTGTTTACATTGTTTACATTCGCGTAACATCTAAAATAGCAAGAAACGCTCGGATTAACCAGTGACGATTACCTGGTTAGGAAAATTACGTGAAACACATAAAAATACTGTCATTTATCTAATATTAACAACGTGAACATTCAAAATGTAGAATTTTTTGGGTTTTATTGGTTCCCAACGTTTCTCATCTGACCTAGTTTTATCGCTAATTGTAAATCATGTTCACTCTTTTAAAAGCATCGTGCATACATTCCCAATTCCTCTGTAAAAGGGAATTTAAAGTACTTTCAAGCTAATTTTCAATTATTCTAGATCTTTCACAATTTAAGTGTAAATGAGCGCAAGTATGGCTTTAAAGTGTGGATGCCTCTTAAAGCCACATCTATTCTTACAGAAAACGTTATTTTTCATATTTTACAATAGATTGCTGTTTCTTTGAACTTGGATAAGTTTTAAACTTAAAATGATTAAGGAAGGGGTAATTTGTTGATTTTGTAATATATGCTTCTTTGGTTATGGATTACTATCTGTATGGTTTGATCTTAGAAATTTCGATTAGTTGATTTACATTACAAAGGTTCAATGCAAAACTATACAAATTCCTTCACAAAAGTGAAGCATTTGCTATAGTCTTACATTGAAACCTTGATTAACAATGCAGCCTTGAAAGTTTATGGTATTTGTAGTGAATTATAGTTAATGAGTTTAAGCCTTGGGTAACTGTACAGTGTACATGTGAAGATAAGGTTTTGTATTTTCTAACAGATTTCTTCATTTTACATTAAGTGTTTGTACTTAAGTGATAGCAACAGAAGTTGATGAAAAAGATTACTGCTACATGTAATGGCAGTTTTTCTCTGAATATTATTTTAAAAGAATTAGAAACCTATTATCAGACATCACTTTTTTATTTCTAAAATTCTTTAAAAGTTGTTTAACATTTGAATATTTAGATTTGTATCAATAGATCAATGGGTTAAATAATAAAGTTAACTAAACAAGAGTAGCATCAAAAGAAATACTGCTGCAAGTATTCATTTAAATAATATAGCAATTATCTGCAATAATGTATAGCCATAGTTTGACTAAAGGTACAAACATTTTAATTAAAAAAGAAATTAAAAGAATGATTGTTTGAATAGATCCTTTTTGTAGCAATATTTCAAAACTAGTTATTTGATATTAACAAAAGTCATGCATTTTTAACTGGATTAAACATTCACAAAACGAATTTGCTGATGATATATTTTGATTTTTGGTGGGAAAAGGAGAAACTACTAATATGAGCAAAAAAAGGATCCGATAGAATTTACTGTACCTGTTCTTAGAACAAAGAATGTATGAACAAAACATGAAAATATAGAGATAAACAAATTATTTTCTCAAAGAACACTAGTTTTATGATAAAAGGTAGAATCGATTGTGACAAAAGGATAAACTGTTCATTAGCAGAATTTCATCTTTTTGTCTCAATGATTTATAAAGACTTTGAATGATGATGATGTATAATGAAGAAAAAGGTGTTTAATGACAAAATATAGTATTCGGTGTTTCTTCTTTCAGAGAAATGACAGCAAAGTTCATGCGCCAAAGTTTCCAAAGCCCAAGGATGAAGGCTGGTTCCTGATTATTGGTGATATTGAAAACAAGGAATTGGTGGCATTGAAACGGGTACCATATATTAGAGGTATGGAACAAGTGCTTTGATTTCTTCATAACCCCTTTAAAGGAGCTTGTTCATAGAAGAGAAAATTTTGAAAGTCAAATTAGAATGTCGTTGAAACAAAATAGATTTTGTATTGTTGCTTGATGTATAAGTAAAAGTAGCTGTTGAAAGTAAAATTAATTCAGGATGCGTCAATTTATTTGAGTATGTACAGTCTTTATGCGGTAGAACTCAAAAGTATTGTTACATTTGTGGATTGAGATTCATACTAATTCATGGTATACACACTTTAAAGAATTAAAAAGATCAAATTCTGCTTCCTATGCTTGAGTGTGTATCAAATAACAGTGCAGATGATGTTCAGTTTTAACGAGATTAATTTTCAAAAATATTTACCTGCTGCATCAGTCTACTGCTATCAAGAAAACATTTATTAAAATGTCGTATCCAAAGTCTTGCAGGGTTTAATGTACATTTTAAATTATTTCCACAGGTAAATCAAGCGTACAGATGTCATTGTTCATGCCAGAGACGAAGGGCCGAGTGATATACACCGTGTACCTGATGAGCGATTCCTACCTCGGCCTAGACCAGCAATACGACCTTCACCTTGAGGTGGTAGATCAGAGCCTAGAGTCGCAAGTCAACACGGAGCTGAAAAACGATCTGGAAGGACTTAAGTTTTAGTGCTCTTTATAAACATGGAAAGTCTCTTCTTAAGCATGGGAAACTTGAAGCAAATGACACTAGTAGCATTGTGTTGTTGGAAAAATGGAGACGCTCAATTGATGGATAGATGTTCCTGAAAAAAAATGAAGTAATGTATTAACTTGAAAGAAATAAAGTAGACTGTTTAACTTAAATATCTCAGATTTATATTTTTCATCAACTCAAAATGTCCACCTCAAAGGTTTTTTGAAAAAGAGAAACTACGCTTCGAGGGGTAATTGTTGTGGACAATTCACATGGACTGGTAGTTAGGGTTCCTTGGGGATAAAGGCTGAATATAGCGATTATCCCCAAAGAACCCTATCTGCAAGTCCATGTGGGACATTTTTGCATATTCTAGCATCTTGAGAGTTCACTGCAGGACTATAGTAGGCCCTTCACACACCTGAAGCACTTACTGTAGTATTGCAATGAACTATTAATCTGTTCTTGGCAAAATAGATGGTATTTGATTACTGGATGTATAAGATTGAAAAAAAAATGCATTCAGTCATCTTCGAGAAGTCTTGTGTTTTTACCTAACCTTTTGTGATCTGTATTGGTCTACTTTAGATTCTTTTTGAGATGTCATTAGGAAACGGTAAGCAAGAAGAGCAATATATTCTTTTTCTTACAATGTTTTTGTCCTTCAAGGGAATAATCTTTCACAAATGAATTCAGATTGCTCATCTAAAAATTCTTTTAAATTGTTACTCAAGGGTTCAGCGCAATACTATAGTAAGTGCTTCACGTTTGTGAAGCACTTGCTATAGTCTTGCGTTGAACCCTCGTACTGTGGTAAAACATTTCATGTTAGTATATTTATTATAGCTGCATTACAGCTGTTAAGTTGTTGACATTACTAACTTACTTATTCTCTTCATTCCTTGCTGGGCATAAGGCCGTTTCAAGAGTCCTCCATTCAGCTCTATCTCTGTCCTTCCTCTCTGCATTGTATGAGACCATTCACAGCCTGCAACAGGCTTCAAAGGTTTTGGGCCAGGTGGTCTAGAGTCTACCTCTAAGTCTTTTTACCTGGGTTGTTCATCGAAGAGCTTTTTTTTATGATCCTGTTAAATCATGGTATTCTTTATACATGTCATAGCCAATTAGATGTCTTCTGTATTAGGGTTTTGATACAGATGGACATGGTGGTTTATGGCCTTCCTTTGTTATGCTATGTGGCCGAAGGATCCAGCCAATTTGTCAGAGGCATTTTATTGTTATTGATAGTGCGTTGTTTAACCCTTTCCCAAACAACAAATTTTGGACTGTCCCAAATTGAAATGTCGTCTGCAAACTCTTTCAATTTGGGACAGTCGAAAATTTGTTGTTTGGGAAATGGTAAAAGATTGTCAGAGTGGGCCTATATGAAGAAAGTTTTGATTTTGAGGCTATAGCAATTTCATGTTGGGCAATATTTGGAGTATTAAAATGTTATTAACTAAACATTTCTGTTGTTCAATTTGTATGATAATGAAACAAAGTGTTCATGTCCTATATTACCTACTCAATTGGTTACTACATAGAACTCGTTGCTCTATTAGAAAACAGATAAATAATTGCTCTTAATGAGCTATAAGTTATTCTGATTCCTTCTTAAAGGCCTGAAATGATTGATTTTAAAGTGTGTAATGTATACCCCATATAAATGATAATTAAATATATTTGTGAGGAATACAAGGATCATGAATAGGTGTGCTGACTTACAGCTATTTCAGCCATTTGATTTTACCTTACTGGAGAATATCAAAGCTTCATATACTTTTATGCACATAGAGGCAGAGGCGAGTCTCAAAAAAGATATTTTCTTTTGTCTTGGCATTGCATGTTCATGTTAACATGGCTCTGTCATTTAAATGCAGGCCCTTTATTTTAGTTACTATTGCAGCCCAATGAGCCCATACCTTGGAACCATTTGGCCTAACCCTAGAGCAATTTCTCACAAGGTTTTCTTCTTTATCTGAAGAATACTTTTCATTTCATCACATTTTGAAATGTCGTTTGCAAAATCTTTCAATTTGGGACAGTCGAGAATTTGTTGTTTGGGAAAGGGTTACCCAGGTATTAAGGTGTTACACCTAAAATTTGGGGATACATGGTTACAGTTCCACCATTGGTTTCGTGGGAATGTCCTTTGGCAAGACACTTTAAAGCTCAAGCCTAGTATGGCTGAGTCCAGGAAAGATGTAACATAATTGGCTTTAAACCCAATGTAAACAAAACATATTATGATACCAATTCTATATCTCACTTATTTTGAAATTTGTTCAACTACAACCCTTGTTATTCAGGGGAAGGACTCAATAAGCTTTTAAAAAATCATTACTAATTCCATATCTCACTCTGTCATTCATATTAAAATTGGTACAACTGCAGCCCCTGTTATTCAGGGGAAGGAGTCAATAAGCTTTTAAAAAATCATTTTGCAATTGACTATGTTTAGATCAACCTCTGTTACAGACCTGCCCATATAGTGCAAACAAATATTTGAAGATCTTGTCTGGACTGTTCACCAACTCTACAGCATTTATTATGTACCACGAGGGGCCTTGCACAGCCCAGTGGTTAAGGGTTAAGTTGATTAATTTTCTCAATTGGAGAACTCATTTTTGTGCCACATTGGCACTGCTGGTTTTGTATGGGTGTCCTTTGGCAGGTCACTAGCATAGTACTAGAAAACCTAGGAAAGTGGTAATTTAACTGTTTAGTTTTTGACATATTGTTAAACACCTCAAAGGAACAAGAAAATATTTACAAAGACGAAGCAAACATTACAAAAGATTGATTTCCTTTAATTGCATGCTGGCAGACAAAGCAGTTGACCTTCTGTATTTTTCCAGGGAATTATTTCTATGCCAATTTTCATTCATTACATGAAATACGCCAATTTTCATTCATTACATGAAATTAACAATTTCCATGTTAACATAGACACATTTCTCCCATAGTCTCCTTTCAGACAGTAATGTTATCCTTTTAAAGGGAAGTTTGTGCCACATCAGCACCACTTGTTTTGTTTAATGTCTTTTGGCAAGAATCTAGTTTAGTACTGGTGAATTTCAGGAAAACCATAGTTCACCTTAATGTATTAATAATACATGTTCTATTTTCTAATCATTGTTTTCGCAAAGTCTGGTGGTGAAATGAGAGTGTGGCTGTGTTTTTACTGACCCACCAAATGCCTGCATCTTAAACTAACCCATTTTACTATTTTAGGTATCAATTTTCTTTCTAAGGTTAATTTAAGGTCAAAAATCGATTTTACACACTTAAAACTGTATAGATACACATAGGAATTAATTTTGGACTTGTTGACACTGTTATTTTAGTTGTTGACACTGTTTCTATAGAACGAACATATTTTCAGGGGAGGTAATGCAGACCTTCCTACTTATCATTGATAATCACAGTTATTTCTCTTACTATCTATAAGGTTCTGGAAGAGGTTGAAAAACTCCTTTTTTCAAGTTTCTAATGTTTTCGGCTGCAGCTACATCCTAACAGCTTTCATGAATTTGCTACCCAGTACAAAGCTGAAAGAGAATGCTTTGTTTTTGCTTAACCCTTTACCAAACGGCAAATTTTCGACTGTCCCAAAATGAAATAATTTGCAGACGACATTTCGAAATGTGATGAAATTGGAAAATAATATTCTGATTGGGCAGAAAACATTGTGGGAAAAGGGGACATTTCTCGTTAAGAGCAATTTCTCCTTTTCCCACCATGTTTTCTGGAGTCGTCTGCAACAAACTGGTCAAATGTCGTTATTGTTTGGTAATGGGTTAATTTGGATTTTACATCGTTGCGGTATCGCAAGTAATTTGTATATATTGCGAAGCATAGATAACTAGTGGTTGAGTGAGACAAAGACTATTACCCATACATGAGCCCGGAGAAAATGGATAGAACCATCGGCAGTTATTATTAAAATAGGTTTTACATCGCGACCACATTATTTCAGTTATGTTGTCATCCTCAGCTCTTTATGATGGAGGAAGACCCTGAACATGACTGCCCTTTCTAGCCGGGTAGTTCCGCATTCCGTAAGTCAGCAGGGTGACTATTTCTCATGAAAATTCAAATGGCTTTTTTTATGCTGTAATTGAAATTTGACCCATTACCAAATATTAACAACATTTCACGAGTTTGATACAGACGACTCTGGGAAACATTGTGGGAAAAGGAGAATTTGCTTTTAATGATGTTTTCTGCCTATCAGAAGATTATTTTCCATTTTCATCACATTTTGAAATGTCGTCTGCAAACTGTTTCAATTTGGGACAATCGAAAATTTGGCGTTTGTTGAAGGCCTAAACCAACACCGTTGGGCATATATCGGGATTTGAACCCACATGGAGAGGTGTCTATCGATTTCAAGTCCAGTAATTAAACCACTTGGCCACAGGCTCCCCTGAATAAAATGAACACTTCTACAAGGAAGATGTCCGATCATAGGTGTGGGGAACAGGTTCCTTTATCAAATATCCACATCATTGAAGCCAACGGTCACAACACCACGCCTGCATTAGGAGTCGACGATTTGTAAAATGTGCATGAAGTAGGACTAATGACTCAAATAGGAATGAAAGTATCCGTTGGCTTGATGAGGCCTGTAGATTTGTATGGAAACGTGATTTTCGCAACAATATGATTTCAGAACATCGGCACAAGTCGCCATGCGAAACATAGCAACTTCCAAAGTCTATTGCAGAAAATCGAAATATTTTTTATCTGAATTCACGAGGGATTGCATACACCTTTTTAAACGTTTAACGCTGTTCAAGAGCCATCGTTTTGAGTAAATGTTGTACAAAAATTATGAATTACTGACAACGGCCATAATCTCTTGTTAAAAACATGGATGGCTATCGACCGACATTCAGTCCATAGTTCAGAGATAAAAGTTAAACTTTATTGTTACTTCGTTTGGTACAGAATTAAGTCAGCGGACTACGTTTACTGTCACTTAACAGACACATGCTTTTAACGTCCCTTTTTACAATGGAATTCATACAAGTTTCTCTATAGTAAGTGTCCGGCTACTGAACTTGAGGTCATCAGACCCTTTTGACTTGAACATTGGTACATCTCTGATAAGTTTCTTTGGCAAGACGCTTCTCAGAGCCTCAGGCTGCCATTGGTGAATTCCAGGAAAACCGTAACATAATTGAAACAATATTAACACGGTATTTACACTAAAAAGAATTGATTACGCGGTTGTTCCTACTTTCATGATTTCTGTAAACACTAAGGCTACTTTTGGGTTTGAGACTAATCACCTTGGGTTCGGTCCATATGCATGGCCCGTTATTATATCCTATACCAAGCAGACAAGTAGAAAACGAACTGTATGAAAGGGGGTACTGACACTCTATCTCAAACATTTTACATAGATGGTCTGCTGTGCGATAGGACGTATTTTTCTGTGTTCAACGATGGTTAATTACTATATAATATACTAATGTAAGGTAAACCTTTGCAGAATCTGTCAAAAAACCGTCAAATTCAGGGGAACTGCATTTATTAACTTTAGTTTGGAGGCACGGCCAGACGAAAACCGCCATGGCCCTCTACCCCTGTTCCTTACGTTCTACCCACATGCCATGGTGTCGGAAGGATATTTAACCCTTATATTGCTGGAACCGACTTCGGGCTTATGCAAGCAGGTAAGATCCAAACCAAGTAAATTGGCGTATGGCATGTGATCTAATATGTTGGCTTCTCTAAGTATTTTTCTTCGTCAAAATTAAGCAGATATTTCAGGTTTTTGAAAGCAGACAACATAAAATCTATTTTAAGTAAATTACCCAGCATTCTATGGGTTTAACAACCTAAAACCACTAAAAGAATATTACCACGATTTATTAATCACTAATGTTGTTGATTAATACATCCATAAGGGGAATGATCTGTTGAAAATTCCTGATTGGGGTCACACGGGTTAATTGATATCGTCGAACCCTATATGTATGGTCCATACTCTCGATCGACAGATGCATCATTGTGTAAGAACGTAATTGATACATGATTGAATAAGGCTGTCATGTGGGTAACCCGCTATATCATGAATGTCCCCTCAGGGACTCTCAATACCTAAATATGACCCCTACAGATAGCTGTCACGTGACAGTGACCCGCGCATTCCGCTTTAAACCCGTTACAAAAACAACAGCGACATGTGACCACTTTGTTGCAGGCGACCATAGAAAACATCGTGGAAAAAGGAGAAAATGCTTGTACTATCAATTTTTCCTTTTAACCACAAAGTTTACTGCCTTATCGGCAGATTATTTTCCAATTACATTACATTTTGAAATGTCGTCTGCAAACTTTCAATTTGGGACCGTCGTACACTTGGCGTTTGGTAAATGGTTAAACCTATTTTCCTTTGTGTGGGATTTTCAGACTCGTCTATATTCAAAACAATGGCAGACGATAAACTTTAAGCATTAAAAATTGCATTTTCTTTTTTGATGATGTGCAGAAAACATTCATGACGAAAGGTAGAATCTCCCTTTATACCCTTATAGTGCTGGAACCGACTTCATGCTTATGCAAACAGGTTAAATCCAGACCAATCGCAAATTGGCTTGTGATCTAATTTCTTTTTTCACTCTGAGTATCTTTCCTCATCAAAATTAAGCAGATATATAAGGTTTTGGAAAGCAGTCGAAATCCTTTTTTTTTTATATATAATCACCAAGCATTCTAAGGGTTAACGACCCATTTCTCCTTTGTCCCAGCGGTTCTTTACTACTGTATCAGGTGGGTAAACAGGATAAAGTATGGGATAAAGGGTGGCTGTTCTCAACTCGTGTGTCATTCATCATGTATTACTAATCGAAATCATGAGTCCGAAAATAACTTCAAAAAGTTACTACTGGTAATAGTAACTGAAAACCGCGGCCGAATCAAGGCATGTGTTTGTTTTCCGGATGTTTATACATAGCACATGTATATTGTAGTTCTTATAAAGTGTAACTCATGTTGAATTAATACAATACAATACGTTTATTCAGTCAAAGGCCTTTGGCCCATTATACAATTTACATGTTAAAATATACAGATTTGTAAGAGTTGTATACGTGCGATGTTAATAAGAATAAATACTTGACGGAATTGCTGTGCTTACAAGAAAAAGACGTTTAAATAAACCATAGTGATGTTAGGATACGTTGTGTTTTACAGTTTAGTGTTTACACTTCCCATGTCAGTATTCGGACTCCTTCACTATGCGTCCACCGACATGGGAACAATCGTTGGTAAAATCGAGACGACGCACTTCCACGACCGTACCTACCGGTATGTGTCCTACTTGGGAATCCCCTACGCGGAGGAATCCTTCGACTTTTGGCGTTTCCGGAAACCACGTGTTCCAGAGCGTTTTACAGAGCCTTACAACGCCACCTACATCCGGCCGTCATGTTTACAGATCGGATACGGTCGGACGAGACAGAAAACCTCGGAAAACTGCCTCTTCTTGAACATCTTCGCTCCAGTAGAAAGCACCATAAATCCAACCAAAATATATCCAGTCTTGATATATTTCCATGGCGGAGATTTCAAGGTTGGGTCTGCCTACGATGCTTCACCGGAAGTGCTATCATCATACGGGGACTTGATTGTCGTGACGGTCAACTACAGACTGGGACTGTTTGGGTTCCTTTCGACGGGGGACGATCAAGCGAGAGGCAACTTCGGGCTATGGGACCAGCATTTCGCCATACGATGGATCCGATACAATATAGCCTCATTCGGCGGTGACGTGGAAAACATATCTCTGCTCGGACAGACCGCCGGTGCTGCGAGCGCCCTCTACCAAGGTTTATATCCGGGCAACCGCGGTCTATTCCAGAGAATTATCGCCATAAACGGGAACAGTCTAAGTCCGTGGGCAATGAATCCCCCACTCAGTGCTCAACTGATTGGACATAAGCTTGGCTGTATAAGACCCGAAGAACAGGAGGTAAATGGCAATTATACGTTGATTGAATGTATCAAAGACACCCCTAGCGATGAGCTCCTGACACTTGGTGCGGATTTGGAGTTCGTCGGACCTACAGTGGACGGAGAATTCCTCACAGATCATCCATCCATACTACTGAACCCAATATCGAAGTCTAACGTCTCGGATGCTTTCGACTTTTTCCGTTCTCTCGATATCATTGTCGGGTATAACGAGAACAATGGGGATGCCATACTCAGGGATATATTACTGACACAATCCAATGAAACGAACTTTCAGAATTTCGAAGTGAAACAAAGTCAATTTAAGTACTCGTTCGTCCCGTGGCTGCTTCAACCTATTTACGACACGTATAGAGCCGTCCATGACCAAGAGGTGTCGTTTGTGGCATCGCGTCACGTACGCCAAGTCGTTATATACCATTACACGAATTGGACGCACCCTGATTCCAGCGACGATATGAAGAGAAATCTGCAAAATATCACGAGAGAGGTGAACTTCGTCATACCGAGTTTACGTGTAGCTGACGATCACCTACGGTCAAAGGGTAACGGCTCGACGTACTTGTTCCGGTTTGACTATCGACCGTCATTTCCGGTCTGGGACTCGCCTTGGCTGTCGAGGGTCGGTGTCGGCTTGGAAACATTGTTTTTATTCGGAATATCCTCGCGTATGACCCAAGACCTACAATTACGGAGGAATGACGTCACACAAAGAGAATTTGACCTTGCAGAGAACATGATGAAATGGATTTCAAATTTTGTAAAAACAGGGTATGTTTCTGCATTCTCTCTTCTGTTTAAAGTCAATTTTGCTTGATGTTTATAACACCTTTTTCTTTAGATAAATGACAATCTGTTCTAATATTATAAGCGATTCCTCCACTATCGAAAACTAAATCGCAACCTGTCAGAAGAAAGTACCAACTTAACCTTCTATCCCGACTTTCATATATGGAAGCCTAAAATTGTATCACTTCGGACGACATGAATCTTGGTTTAACATCTTTTCAAACAAAATTCATTGAAACTGTTGGTGTATCGCTTTAATGGCACATGTAGTATAGCCAAATTTGGGTTTCTTATTTTCCTTTATAATAGTTACGTGTTTTTCGTATAATCTAATAGATATATTGCTGTTAGGTTAAATTGATTAAGAAACTACGATCTCAGTCGCTTGTTTATTTTGTCCTCTGATTAGTCAAATAATCGTAGGCTAACGCTTTATCAAGACGAAGAATAAATTAACGTCTGTGTTTAACAACAATGGTTTGTTTGAGATTGTGGGTTCGTCCGCAACTAATTTCCTAACGCATACGTACATCCTTTCAAACTTTGTAGCAGTGGATTACCTAAAAGAAACTTCTGTAACATACGGTTTGTTGGCGTATGAAGTTTCTAACATCGTTCTCTGTTTCAGGGACCCAAACAAACCTTTACCACTGCGCACAAGTATGACGCCAGCGTGGAATGCCACTTCTAGGAGTTGGACGGAAGAGCCGTTCGAAAAGATACCAGTCACGTGGCCTCTGTACGACGAACGACGTACGTTTATCACGTTCTCGACGAACATGACGTCATCATCGGTGAGGGATCTTCCCGGGGAACCCCATACCTCGTTCTGGTTAGAGTTGATCCCGGCTCTGCTTGAAGACGTTTCCGTGACGCAATTCTCGGTTCCACCCGGGATTCCGGAAGACGTTAAACCGTTCATCACTGGTATCGAGATTCCAAGGACAGAAGCGAGGAGTGTAATTATCGGGCTAGTGGCCATTTCCGGTGGGCTTCTCATTAGTATCATAGCGATTGTGGTTTATGTTTGTAGGGTGTTCTGTTGAAAAGGCATGTTATTAGAGGTCCAGGACACGCGTTCTCGAAACGTGCTTCTCGCTTAAACTCAAAAGTATCGCTCAACTTCTTTGAGTAAAGGTTTAAGCACCGAACGTAGGTGGTAAGGCTAGAAGGCACTACTTAATTTTTTGTAATTATTTAAAGCAAATCTAAACGCTGTATCAACGTCATAATAAATGCTCGAAAAGCTTCTCGGCTCATTTTGCTTACTCATCTGAGTAAGATAACCGTGCTTGAGTATAAGCAATGGTTTAAGTTTAAGAGTGAATCCATATTTTTTTTCTTCGAAAAGGCAGGCCCAGATGAGAGTGATAAAATGCTTGTTTAGGCAGTGCTGTATCTTGGGTAGGTAAGCCAACTCAATGGACTCTAAGAGACGATTGTGAGGTGTTGTACAATTAGCGGTAAAGGGGGGCAATGAGGGAGGTTTATTCCAGGAAAGTTGCCTTTTATCTGGAATTATGTTAGTGTTTGCAGAATGCTATGTTGAAGAAAGCTTAGCAGTTTCTCGGACATGTGAGTGCTGGCAAAGTTTGTAGAGACGTCCAATTGTATTTCGACACCTCTCACAACTTCGTTATAGATGACACGGCCGAAATGCTTCGGAATTGTCACACGGGTTTTACCTCAAGATGTTTCTATATACTTGTACATTCTTGATTGCCTATTCACATAAAATTATTCATGCGATAAATATTATTTTTTTGGACACATATTTTTGTTTTTCCTACTCATGCAGTGTACATTAATTGAGAAAATGTCTTTAATAAAACTGTATTATTATAATAAGCTTTTATGTTTGTTTGAAGAATGATATGTCACATACATGTAGATTGTATATATGTAAAGCATAAAATGTTTTTTTGTTTATCTATATTTGGTTGATGTTATTGTATTACTGGCAAAGGTACAGTCGGTACTCTTTTAGTAAGCTTTGAAATAATGACAAGGTTCTGGAAATTCTTTTCATATCCTTTACCTATTTCCAAATTATTGGAAAATATGAGAGTACAAAAAAGAATACAACACAACAACAGCGACCAAGCATGGCGTGCAAACCCTTTTTTCTATAATACTTGTTTGAAAATATAACATAGGTTTGGTGCAATTTATCATTTTATCACAACTTTTTCAAAGTTTTCTCAAACAGTTGCTGTAAAGGTTCTTCTAACCCTTTAAGTGCTGGAACCAATTTCATGCTAATGCAAACAGGTTGGATCTAGGCTAGCCTGTGATCTAACCTGTTTGCTACTCTGAGTATCATTCCTCATAATAATAAAGCAGGTATTTAATTTTGGAAAGCAGACAACACAAAAATCTATTTTAAGAACATTACCCAATATTCTAGGGTTTAAGGGGTAAGGGTTTTATAAAGAGGTAAATGGACATAGTTTGAAAGTGATATCGACTGATCCAGCTATTGATTTGGTTCATTCATTACCAGCATTCAAGGGTATCGTTTTATAATTCGACAGTGCTATGTCTCACAAATGACGACTTGCTTTATTGCTTGATTATTCTATTATATTTTTTTATTGTACATACTTTGCGTGTTAATTTAAACGTATTAAATATGTATGTATTTTCAAAGACTTGAGTCTTTCGTTTGCATCGTTTTGAGAAAGTTAAAGATATTTTGAAAACTTGTAGTCGGAACTTTAACTCTTTCCTAAACGCCAAATTTTCGACTGTCCCAAATTAAAAGAGTTTGCATACGACATTTCAAAATGTGATGAAATTGGAAAATAACTTCTGATAGGGCAGAAAACATTGTGGGAAAAGAATAAATTGCTCGTCACGAGCAATTTCTCTTTTCCCTCAATGTTTTCTAAAGTCGTCTGCAACAAAGTGGTCCAATGTCGTTATTGTTTGGGAAAGGGTTAACCACTTTGAGAATTTGAAACTGGTTCAAACTGAAAGCAACAGCAGAGGACAAAACAGCATCAAACAAGGTCTCTATAACATTTGGCTGAAACCATTGTGACAAATGCATAACTTGCTCATCCGTTCGTCATTTATTTCTTTCTTATGTTGGTTTTACATCATGTCATCACTGTTTCAGTTGTATTGAAATGTCCGACTCATAATTATAGAGGAAGACCCAAACTCAAGCCGTGTAGAACATTCTGAAAGTAAGTCAATAGACTGCTTTTTATGAAAACTAAAATCATTTAATGCCATAACCAGGATTTGAACCAACACGGAGAGGGCTCACCCGTTTGTCAAAATGTTTTCTCCATTCTTCTGCAGAAGGTGTGTCAAAGTAAGGCACGTAAAAGAGGTATGACATAGCAACCAGCCTTGAAAAGAGCTTCGAGACTTGAAGTTATTTCTTCAAAACTGGTGGGTATCAATTCTTATAATGTATATCTATGGGTGGCATTTCGACATAGTTTAGTATGTAGGAGTGTTTTCTAGTCGAATTAATTCTAAAAATGTCGTAAATGAGTGATTTTGAAATTTGCAGATGAGCCCGACTTTGGCTTCTAATCAGACCCTATTTAATATCGATATACTATATATTTTGACTTGAAGAGTCGTTGTCACTCCGAGATTCCCCCTATTATGTATCTCATCAAAATATTGTATGTTTGCTTTTTTAATATTATAGTCCTAAACATCCGATCGATTTTAATGTTTGGCAATAGTTTCCTAAAATCGTTTAGTACAACGCTACCCATGTTAAAACAGTGTATTACTGGTACCTGATCCTGGGATTACCTTGATACAATAGCCGGAAATATCGTTGAAGGCGGCGTTAAGCAGCATTTCTCTAAAGAGTTCGGAATTTATCAGCACTTGTCTGCCTATCCCTCATCGTCGTCTGCTGCAGAAGAAAAGCAGAAAGGGCAGAAGTCGTTTCCTAACCCTTATAGTGCTAGAACGGACTCCATGCTTATGCAAACAGATTAGATCCCGGCCAGCCGCCAAGTAAATTGGCGGCTGGCCTGCGATCTAACCTGTTAGCTACTCTGAGTATATTTCTCCATCAAAATAAAGCTAATACTTAAGATTTTGGAAAGCAGACGACACAAAAACCTTCTTTTTGGAAAATTACCCAGCATTCTAAGGGGTAAAGAATATGGGAGCACGATCGATATACAAGCCCACACCATTGATTATTTCCACTCGAGAATCTGTCAGTAGTTCTATACGAGTGTGTGTGTGAGAGAGCTTGTGTTCATATATTGGGTTCCGTGGATTCCAAAACGTAATAGAGTTTGTGCAGAACGCATGCATATGTTGACTAATAGATCCGCAGTGGTTGTATTAATTCACCCGATAACTGCGTGTAAGTGTTAGCATTGTGTAATTAAGACTCCGTGAACTAACAGAGGATAATTGTCAAATTTATTCGGTGTTCCTATTAGGTGCTGGTATCCACGGTTAAGGAGGTTGTAGAGAATGAAGCTGGAAGTGTCGTCTGCTTTGACGAAATAAATCGATTTTTCAATTATCGTGTTTGTTTTCCTCCCTTTTTGAAGATCGTGTATTGCGTGAATGGATCCACATTGTTTAACTTGGTAATTTACTAGAAACTGACGGAAAGTTGATGATAAAAACATGGATGTTACTTACTCGTTCAACGGACCGTCGCTTGGAAATAATGCACGTGCGTTTCTATCCCAGTTTTCGGATATTTTTAGTGCGTTTGGAAAATACATCGCCCCGACATACAAGCACGATCGGTGTGAGAGGTATGTATCTGAGACCTTTAGTCTAATTCGTTACTACGTTTATCTTTCCTTTAATCCATTCTTTAAAGGGACTATCTCACAAAATACGGTGTGTGAATTTCACATGTTAAAACGAATATTTAACCATAAGTATGTTGGATAATCTTCTAGAAATCATCTTTTTTGTCGTCTGCTTTCCAAAACCTTAGACATCTGCTTAATTTTATTGATGACAGATACCTAGAGTAGCAAACAGGTTACAAGACAGACCAGCCGTCAATTTACTTGGTGGCTGGCCTGGATCCAATCTGTTTGTATAAGCATAAAGTCGGTTCAAGCACTATAAGGGTTATTACATTCCTTAAAAGTTGGATACTGGGACCACGGCTACTATAGACACAATCTCCTGTTATATCCCAATATATTTAGGCCTACTATATACTTTATATAGTATATAACATAAATATTGAAACATTACAGACGATTGTGTCTAGTACCTGTGACCGGGACGGACGAAATTGATAGCATCATCAGACGATATTGGTTAGGGATGGGAACATGGTCCTACTTCGTGGTTATGTACAGGTAGAACTTATTGTGACAAAAGAAGAATGGTTCAATTGTTTCTTTGGTCTCTGAAATCTGCCGCGAGTGAACCAAAGTCAATAAACATCATCATAGTTATAATTATCTAAACTAGGAATCTAGGAAAAACAATTGTGTGTTTAAAGTTGATTTCATGACCACACATCCATTGCCTGTATAGAAATAAATGACTGATACTAATTGTAACAGTAGACGACAAAAATACTTACAGTGTGTTCACCATACTCCATAGTATATCCCCAACATGGGGATTTGTAACTGGTTTTAATTGAAAGCAACGGAAAACGACACAAAAACTCTTTGTTAATGGATAGTAACCAGTGTGGTAAAATGATAAATTGCTCAATAGGTGGAGGAGGAGTAGCAATAGCAGCAGTAGTAGCAGCAGCACTATCTTTGTTGCTACAAACCTTATAAAGAAAAGCAAGTTATTCAGCAATGACAATCCCCTAATGATTTATTCATATATAAAGAAGGTGTGGTATATCATAATTGGAATGTCAATTGTCTCCTACAGACCTCAGCGTTCCAATACCCTAGCACTCTCCCCCGGCGAGGCAATTATAGATTGTGCCGAAACCAGTCAACGTTTTGGCATATAAACAAGAGGTTGTTGGCGAAAAGGGCAGCATTACAGCTGTCTTTTTCCTATGCACTATTTTCTCAATAATTCGGTGAACGTTCTGTAACTGGTATCGTTATTGTCCATTTCCACCATATAACCACTCTTTCGGGCATCTGCTCTAGAATGAGCTATTCGTCCTGTTACCACAATTCTTTCTACCCGAGTTGATAGGGTTTGTTTCTTCTCTTGTCGTCTGGTTTGGCTTTCCTATTTTGAACAGTTGCATAAATCGATATTGGGGGAAATGGTCAAAAAAGCATCGACAAACGATACTCGATCGCTTACGTCTAAATTGTGACCAAGGGAAAACCATTCCACTTGAAGAAGAAATATTTGCTGGTAGCTCTTCTTATTGTGAAAAGTGATGACAGCGTGTTTATTTGTTTTCTTACAACACCCTTGGTGGCGTAGTGGTTAGAGTTCTTAACTTAAAGTCACGTGGCCACTCTTCAATAGGGTTCAAGTCTCGGTGATGGCATTCTGATTTTTATGAGAGGCAGTCTCCCGACTGACTGACGGAAAGCCGATCATTCTATATTGCTTGATCAGCCCTTGTGGCGATTGGGTATGAAGTATTCTTCCATCACTAAGCGTCGGGGATAGCAACATAACTGAAATGATGTTGACGCACAGTAAAACCCATATAAAAACCTTACAACTCTCTCACTTCATTCATCGTGTAGCAGGAAAAAACACGTTAAACTGCAATGATGAGTCGTAAAAAATCCACATACTGAACAACAAGGGATCTTTCCTTGGACTGTGAATTTGGGAAGCTCTAATGTTAATGAAAAGGTCGCAAGATTAATCTTAAGTATGATAATCTTTTAAAAGGGTTAGTTTCAGATGAAAGAAACATACTTGGGTATTGTTTATCTAAATATCATCAGGATTTATATTTTGGTAGCTCATAGTGAGTTGGTGCCCCTTTCATTATTTTTAGGTCGGAAAATAAACATAGGTGCAAAGCATAGGAAGCTACCAGATTGTGTGTACGAGGAACTGTACATGTATCACGCGTGATGCATCTATGCTTTATGAAGTCCATCGCAGCATGATATGCACTTCATGCTTAACATTTTCCGAATGACTACAGATGGAACAAATTTCCCAATTTCCCAAATAAAACGTTGTTGTGTGTGTACAAGAAATGCACGCCAGAATGTACCAAAATAGCATTATAACGCAACTTTGTCTACGTTTAATCAAAACTGTTTCCTTTTGATACTTTGTGGTAACAGTGTTTTTATTTCCAATAGTTTTCCAGAGGTTATGATTAGCATTTGGAAAGTTTGTAGGTTTGGGATCACACTAAAAGAACAGTGAAAGATCATTAAAAAGACTTCTCTTTGTGACACTTTGGAAAGCCGTGGTGTCAATGTTCTCAAGAGCACGGTGGCGAATCGCACCAGTGAGGGTATGCGCATGAGCCGGAACCCCAAGCTAAGTTTGAGGTACAAATTCAATCGGAACTTTTCAGCAAATTCTGGTGTGACTTGCCGACATCACAGAGGGATTCTGTTTGGCACACATTTTCAATCTAGCCGCTCTGGCTTAAATCGTCATCTACGGACAGCCAAAATCCTCGACGACACATTGCCCTGGGTGAAAATTACATGTTCTCTTTTCGCAGCGCCGTGATGGACAGCCAAATTCGCCGTCCAAAACACAATATTTAATTGCTTCTCAGAACCATCTGTTTCTGATAGTTTATCCTTTACCAAACCTCCTTTGATTATTTCTTGATTCGGAATAGCATAGCGTCCTTACCCGTGCGTATACCAAAGTATATGGTACACGCATGAGCCAGGACCCAAGGCTTCAATCAGACAGACGATATTTTTTTTCCAAAAAAAGGGTAGTATGAAAATATGTATTGTTGAGAAGGTAGATTCTCGTTCTTCCTGTGATCATTTTGCTCCCGATCAGAGGAACGCGTCGCCACATCAAATATGTATCATTTTGTTTAATAAAGTGATAGACACTTTATTGATAAAGATCGAACATGTATTTTGAATGTTGTTGGTTTATTTTGTCCGTGGTGTTTCTTGGATCTCCGGCAGCGGGTTCTGGAAACTTATATGAAGTAAGGCTTTAATATACTTAATTTTATATATCAAACCATTTACCGTTTTGGCACAGGATACCCCTACCGCTAGGGCTCTTGAGTGACCTGCTAAAGACCACTCCCACAAAAACAGTGGTGCTGGGACCGCATAGGTCTTAGTCTACCACCTAAACCACTGAGCCACGCAGGACCCCAATGAGTCAAGTCTATAACATACAGAGCGTATTGTATATAACAACTGCATGGTTTAAAAATGTTTTTTCTCAACATCCAGTTTTTAATGATCATTACTTCAAAATTAGCAATTTTGTACTATAAATTTTCATGGGATTTCAAAAAATATGTATAGATTGGTGTTTGTTGACATGCGTAATCGCTTATACTATTAAAATCAGTGTTGTATGATAGTAGAAAATAATTCAGAACAAAAAATGTCTTCTTTTTAAACAACGGTAGTGATTCTTTTTATTTGCCATTGTTGTTGTTGAATGCTCTTTAGTATTATAGACCATCTTGCTGCATCTTTCTCAAAGATTGGTATGCGTAATAAGAATAATAATGAAAAGTCACATCTCACTATACACCGGTTAGACTGGTAATGAATTGACATTATTTTGTCAAATTTTCAAGATGTAAATATCCGAGAACCAGACCAATTTGTACTCGTCATCGGATTTCGTCGTAAACAAACAAATATGACATCTACTATCGATTGTCAACATGGACATGGAGCAGTAAGCTTCCTATTTTCTATTTTAGCTTCAAAACTCCAATTCATTTAATGCGCTTTTGTTATTGTTTTCGCACCAAATTGTTTAAGTGTTACATTTAAAACAACGACATAGCTGACAACCCTGAAAGTTGAAACGCACACAGTGCAAGTTCTCAGCATCTTTAAAAGATGCAAAGGAAGAGACGAGTTTAGAATCCCGTGAATAAACCCATATTCTAATGGGTCAATCAAGGATAATGGTTCTGGAAACAAAAATTCCCTCTAATTGTCAAATCTGCGATTTCATTGTTGCAAAATGAACATATGCTCACATTTCATATTTAGTTTGCAAAAAAGATGTATCCAACTGGAGAGTGGAGCTTTTCTAAGTGATAGATTAATAAAATAATTTCAAAGTCATTTGAAGCAAATACATTATGTAAATATCTATAGAAACAGTGCATTGCCAAGTATTTATTCCTATTTGTTTGAGTTTTGTAAGTTTATCTCTGTTGATTGATAACCTGACATGCAGTGGTCCCTGTAACTTGTAAGGAAAGGGGTAGCATAAGTGGGCGCCAGTGGTGTGGAGGTAGAGAGGTGGCATCTTGTACTGAGGGTCCTGGGTTTGATCCATGTTAGGTGTTGTAAAATTTGCCTAGATTAATCCACAAATTGACGCGAGTACTGGTTAAGTGTCCAGGAAGCAGTCATTGAGAGTGAATTTAACAAGCTTCCTCCACAATCAATGTAAAACATATAAGGTGAGGTAAGGTAACAGCATTCTTACATTATTATCATTTTTGTTTGGCATACTAATGTGTTTGATAATCTCGAATTCGGTCTGCAAGTTTTTTTCTTGC
This sequence comes from Cerastoderma edule, assembly GCA_947846245.1. Lineage (NCBI taxonomy): Eukaryota > Metazoa > Mollusca > Bivalvia > Cardiida > Cardiidae > Cerastoderma > Cerastoderma edule. The sequence continues at coordinate 34,864,885 of OX401407.1, read as the reverse complement.
ATTGATAATCTCCATACAATAGTTATAATATTTACTGTATGTATTGTATTTTATATGAAGCGATATAATCAGCTTTACACTTTGGTAGTCTCTGAAAGCAACAATAATAGCATGGGTTCTGCAATGATGATACCTGCTCAGACCATAGTATGATTTAAACATATTGTATTGCTTTATTCCTACATGTGTTACAAGACATATATACAACAAACAGATAAACATGTATTGAAAGAAGACATGAAAAGGCAAAAAATATTTGCAATTGAATTGGGCCACAAGTTATAACAACATTAGCGATTGGCCCTCTTCTATTTTGTAACTTGACATATAATGCTACTTATTTTATATTTGAAATCTGATAGTTAAATAATGATCATTAATATGATTAAACAAATGAAAATATTTTTATTCAGCTCAGACCAAAGAACTTGTGTCTGTACTTAAACTTGCTTTATTATTATGATGATATATCATATAGATTTGACCCCCAGGATAAGTACAGACAGGTTTTTATAAGGGGGGGGGGCATTCATGTTTAGTGACTTAAAAAGCATCAATTTCAACACCTTTACTTTTATTACGCTTCCTTTGGTTCACTTCATTTGATATGTTCATGAGATGAGAAAACCTCTTCTTGCTGTATTTTATAGGCTTGACCTTCCAGAATGTGCTTGTAGTCCCCATTTTAGAAAGTTTAATTACCAAATCATCTCAATGTTGATCTAATGAAGTTGTTTTACTTTTTCTATTGTCTGAAGGGCGATTAATATGCAATTAATATACAGACTGGAAATTAACTTAAATTCCAACTCTAAAATTTTCTATTTCAATGACTAAGTTATTTTTGTTATTGGTTTTATTCATAACGTAGTGTTAAAGTGTTTGTACAAGGTGATTGTCTATACTTTGATTAAAATGATTAAAATGAAAAAGAAAATTTTCACTGATAACTTAATTTTTCTTTATGGAATAAAGCTACCTAAACAAACAAATTTAAAGATGAAATGCTTTTCATCATCTCTCTTTGCTGTTTAGTAGACAAAACAATGAGTACACAAAACTACTATAATTCAATGCATATTACTTAAAGGCACATCAAAGGAGAGGAGTACAAATAAATTACTGAAAAAATGTATGGAGTTCTTTTATTATGTTCATAAAAGTCATGAGAATAAGTTTAGGAATGCATTGAGACCCTATTAAAAAGACTCATTTAAAATAAGTTTTTTGTGCTTGAAATATAGTTGTCTCCAATTCAATCATGTTTATTAACAACCTGTTTGTTTACAAATTCAAAATAATGAATTCTGATTGGTTGGTTCAAAAATGTGTGTATCAACTGTCAATGTCAGAGGTGAAGAATCAGGAAATCTGATTATAAAACTTGCTAATCTGGGTTATTTCTGGTTTACTTTCACATTTAAGTTGTGCTGATGGTGTTTTCTGGTGATAACTATTTGAATCTGTCCAAAAGTTTACCAAAGAATATAGTTTGATATAGCATTAATCTCCTTTATTGGGCCTTTAAGATAAGAAACCTAAGCTGCACTCCAAACTAATGTGTACAGGAAGGCATTGTTATATAACCTTCAGAAATATGCAAAGGTTTGGAATCATAGGGGACACTTTGCACATGGTCCTTTATATCCTTTAAAGTCATTACGAGAGAGAACTGTTGAAATCAAGTAATTTTATTTTTTCCAGGTCAGTGCAGATGAGACTATATGCTCTTAACAAGAGACAGTTTGTGCTTGTCTTCCTGCTTTTCTTCATCTGCTATGGCATCACAATTCTTGTGGGAGTGGCAGGTAAGATTTATAATGAATTGATAGTTTAATACCTTTTCCCAGTTCTATTGCACCTGGGGCTTTTCTTACTTTACATTAATACCTTACTGCATAATACATGTACCTCACTTTTCAAATTCTCATGCGAAACAGTTTACAAACAGTTTCAGCGATCTAGATGAGGTAGTGTTAAACGATCTTGGTCATTATATACTTCAAAACCAATGTCATTCATCGTTTATCTGCTTTATCATGGGTACCAGTACTCATTGAAAGCATTGTGAAAAATTGGGAAAATTAAAGTTGGCAAGATATTCTCTGTTATGCAAATGTTTAAAGTTACTTAACCTTTAGGATCTGTCAAGAGAGGAGCAACTTATCTTGAAGGCAAAAGGAATCTGCAACAAAAGAAGGATTTGCTTGAAATAAGCAATTTCACCTTTAGGTTACACTTGATTCTATCCATATCATTGTTGCTCTCATTTTTGACCAGATGCAAATGTACATGACAAAATTGGTAAAAGATGATTGCCAAAGGAGAACTTGCTTGTGACAAGCATTTTCTCCTTTGTGAAATTGTATTAAAATGATTTATACAATTTATAATTTATACAATTGATATATCATTTATAATATCTAACAATTTGCAGATTTTTACAATTTGAGCCAGTCACATAGTTAAAATGTGGGGTAGTCAAAGACCGAAATCTTTATGTCTTTGGTCCTTTGGGAAAGTTATAGAACAGTTAATAACAGATTCTTGTTTTCCAGGTCCACCTATTATTGATACGGTCACACAGAATTTATCTGCTATGGCACAGCAGGGGGACACTCTTGACATGAAGGTACTAGGATTTATATCAATAACTTTTCTCCTGGTGCAAACAACTTATAACATTAGACCTCAAACATCAGGTCTTGGTAAAAGGCTAAAAAAGAAACATCCTGATCCAATCTTGATCTTTATAAGCTTTTCAGTATTACCATTCTAGAACAAAAAATGAAAATCCTTTGCTATCACCAGAGCAATGTCTATTTAAATGTTAGGTTGATACTTAACTTCTAAAGTATCACATTGTTATTGGTCCCAGGCTTTATATACATACTTACCATCTTGAGGGACTGCACATACCAAGTAAATATAAATATTGAATGCATTTAGCCCAAATTTTTGCCCTTTTTGATTGTAGAATATTTGGCATAGGCCAATTTGCATAAGTCTGGCATGTTTTTTATCACAATAGTAATTCCTCTCATTGGACTTATCTAATGAATAACAAAACTTGATGTGCGGTAAGAATACACAAGATGGTACTCTTGCTTCAAGTTTGATGTCCTCTACAAAATTTGTAGAGATCAAATAATGCTTAGAAATCATTATGATATAGGAATCTAGTTTAAAATGACCAATATAAGGAGCATCACCCACAGATTAGGTTTTGTCAATCGTTAATACTTGTATGATTTTTCTTGTCATTGATTTATAGACAGGCCCATTTCCATTGAAGTCGCCACCTCTATCAACATTTCATCAACAGTTTTGGTTGATAGCTAAAATCATTACAGACAATACGAAAGGTAAATATGAATATATTCCCTCTCGTTGACTTCACCCTTTGGTAAAATTATTGGTGGATTTATTTTAAGATATTAAAACAAGACGAAGATAGGGATAATCTCATTTGTTCCAATGAAGATGTTATCTGTTGAAATAGTGTTATAAGTCATCTTGAATCTTGCTTGATTTGTGACTGTTACTATGCACTTCTTCACATGGAATCAAATTATGGTAGTGAAAGATTTAAGTTTTCATTGGAGATAGTCTCTCAGCGGTTTTATCCTTGATCAGTCCTTATTGAGGGTTAAATAAGGGGTGTCCTTGATCTATAATGACCTTGACATTTCAATATAATTGATTTTAACAAGAATGTGAACTATACTTTTTGGTCTTTGCCTTTTGTCCGGAACTAAAACTGTTCACAGTAAGTCCATGTTGAGTGTATTTGTTTATTGTTTGAAAATCAGAGTATTGTATGAAGAAGAATGTGATCAATTCAGTGTTTTTTCTTTCCCTTTTCTCAGGAACAAAGATTGAGCAGTCTTTCACAGTGAGTGTATTTATTGGTGGAATAAAGGGAGAGGATGAGAGTATTCTACAAACAAACAACCCTAAACTTAGTGGCGAGACCCATAATAGGACCAGGTTACTCACTTGTAAACAGGTACTGTGCTCAAAATACAATTTAATCTCTTTTTGTTAGTTCTATAATGACAATTGGACCAGGGTTTGACTCTGACACATTTAATTTGGGATCCAACAGGGATCTTTTTAGGGTCCAACAAAGTGTATGTGTTCTACAGATAATCAAGGACCCATCTAGGGATGAAACTGTAGCATAACATGTTATTTTAATTAATTTGTATTTCATCATTGAAAATTCTTAAGGCATCTCCAAGACAAACATTTTAAAAAGTCTTTCTATGATATGAAATTTGAAAACAGTGTGAAAAAGGAGGATAATCAATGATTTTGATTGTCTTATTGACATTATGTACAGCATACAAATTGATAAAAATTGGTAAATGATGAAAACTAACAAAACCCTGAGATCTTCACAGATTCGGAAGCTTTCAAAGACTGTCATTTCCTGATATATCCTTTGAATCCTTAGGATCCAAGTACACTTTTGGGGGTAAAGAGATCATGATGGCTGAATTTCAACAATCTGGTACAAGCTGCATCTTTTCTAAGGCCATTGGAAAAGGTAAACTGAATTTGCTGAAAAGTGTTATAAGCTACCGGTATGTTACAGAATTACATTTCATTACTTTTATTTGCTAATTTCAGGAGTGTGATGACCTCATCCTATTACATCTTGGTTACCTTGACTACACATATTACATCATCAATGTAAAATTCCATGGACTGGAGGAACAGATGCATTTCAATATAAGAAATATCATGTTTTATGTAAGTACATGTTTACGAATCCTTTACGATCCATATAGATGTACATTTGAACTGTAAACCATGAACTAAGTAAGTTTATTTTTAAATGCACTTGCAGATGAAAATTGGTCATTGTAAAAAGAGAGAATTTTCTCACCATTAGCAATTTTTCTTTTTGTCACAACAGCTTACATTCTTTACATTTGATATTTGGTTATTTGCATTCTTTCCATTTGATAACTATGATTTGTGTCTTTTAAAAATTATAACAATGTATTTGAGGCTATATATTATTTCTCTGGTACAATACGCTAGTCATGTAGAAAGCCTTTATAAAAGATATCTACATAACTAGTTTCCTGTATAAAGCTTTTATCCGTCTTCTTAATCAGTAAAATGTGGTCACAGAACCCATTAGCTCACAATACCAGTTACAACAAACTGACAGCAGATGTTATAAGGTACCACCATGACAAAAACAAGGATTCTTGTTACAATCAATTTCACTTTACACCTCGATGTTCTTTTTCTTAATACAATGTACTAAAAGAAATTATGATTTGAATTCCTAATAGATGTTGTCTGCAGATGTTTTCTATTTGGGCCAGTCCCAAAGTCTGATTTGAAATTAATGTATTTTATCAAGATTTTCTATACATTTGATTAATTATACATGTTTCTTTCTATAACAGTTTAAGAGCTACAACACATCATTCACCAAGTTGGAGATTTGGATGAGATTTTCGTATCTAGTCATAACCTTCCTTGTGACTGTAAGTCTTAATGATTTTCTATGCATGGTAAAGCTCTATAGAATTTCTTGCACAAGTTTAGCTTATGCCATGTATGTTTAATCTCTTACGTCTTATGCCCTTAGACCAAGATACTTCAATTTGGTACATCTACTTCAAAGGCTTTTGAAACCACTGTGACAAAAGGATATTGTTCATTATGATTAAAATCTGATAAAACAAACAAACAAACAAATATTCCGATAGAAGAGAGATATTTAGTAATATGCCTTGAGGATAAGCCATATGGTATAGAAGGAAAAGCCAATCCTATATCAAATGTTTTGACTTATTACTTACTAAATTTTCTGATTATAGACCAAGTGTTAAACAGATTCTTAACATGATATTTTGCATACACAGTCATGTGTTAGGTTATGTGTTGATTGCAAAATGGTATTAATTACACAAGCAAATTGGCATGTCCTTAGAATGTATGGTAAAAAACAATCTCTCAAAAGTGTATGCAAATTCTCTTAATTTGTCTTAATAACTTGATATTTACATGCACAATGTTCACCTTGCTCTATCTGATGGTTTGCAATTTATTTCTGAAAGTGACAGTATTATACTGATCTATGAATTCCCTGGCTTGTCATTTTTTGTGCAGAGATTGGGGTTATTAGTACACCTTTATGTAAGTATTATGGTTTTACTATGATAAACAACAGCATAAGATGTATTTACATTAATTTCCTTTTTTGTTTTATCCATTTTCAGTGTTGGTTTGCCCACTCATTGCGAAAGTTTTCCTTACGAGATTGGTCAATGGAACAAAAATGGATGTCCCTTCTCCTTCCTCTCCTGTTATTGTACAATGGTAAGAGGTTGATTTTTAAAGATCTAATTGTGGAATAAAGTAAATCTGTTTGCTGATTTCATGAATTTATCTTAGAAATAACATTTAAGCTACTTTTCAGGCTAGTTAAATCTTGGAAAGTTAGTGTTGATTTCATCCCAAACAACATATTATGTTTAGTGTTAGTCATGGACAGGGGCAAAGTGTAGGCTTCAGGACAAAAGAGTTAAGGGTTTTACTCCTTTGAAAAGTTGGATTTTTCCAAGCTTGTCTTTATTCACTGGTTCCAGGTTTCATTTTATATGTTTTTATTTCAGACCCATTATTTCTTCTGACATTCCTCGTAGAATGCTGGGTACTGGCAATGCTTAATTGCCGTTTCCATGTTTATCATTTATTTGTTGGTTCCAGGTTTTAATTCATATTATGTATTCAATTCTATTTCAGACCCCATATTTCCCCTGACGTTCCTTGTTGATAGCTGGGTACCGGGTATGCTGGATGGATGTTTCCAGGCTTCCTTTCTTTGTGCCTTATTGTTGTTCTGGTTGTGTTTGTACCATGGTGTTAGACAGGTAAAGCATGTGTAACTCATTACTTCATATCAGGTTTTGTGTCATGTCCAGATTTAAAGCAAATGCAGAAGACTACCAAAATTGCAGAAACTTTTAGGACAATAGGAGAAATTGCTCATTTCTTCTTTTGTCACAATAGTTTCTTGAGCCATCTGCCACAGATGCACTATCACTCATATATTTGAAAAAAAGATACTCTCTTTTTAACAAAATGGGATTAGGTTTTTTGTGTAGGAACTAGGGATGGGAACGAATAGTGAAATCACTATTCGAATATTCGACTAGAACTATTCGAATATATTCGAATATTCGATTTTAGAATTCGTTTTGATGTCCGAATGTCCGAATACTAGTACACTAGTCCTCTGTTCAAACCTTTTGTGTATAGCCGATATCTGTATACATGTACGTGCATGCAATATCAAAGCAGTAATGACAAATCGGTGAGTTGACAAACAGGTTCATGGTCGTCTGTTTTACAGTTTCGGACGTCAAAACGGATGGATGCTTGCCATTCAAGTGATTCAGTAGGTTGGATGTTGTATTCTTGAATACAAAGTCCTGGTTACACAGGTTACAGGTCGCCATCGACTTGTCGGCAGAACGAGTAATGTAATTCCAGATACGTGATGGAGACATTGTGATGTTTATCGAATAGATGTAGAAATTAGAATGAAGACAAGTTTGACAAATTATTCTGAAGAAAAATATACTTTCTAACACATTATTTGATTGGTCTTCGTGCATATGCAATCATGATTACGATTGGTTATTGAAAGAGTAATTGTTTAATTTCACGACAAACAAGTTACGTGATTGGTTGACACTGACAATTGTCAATTAGCGTGATTGACTTGTTTTGGATAATAAGGAGCAAGTGCAGATCATTAAGGTGTTAGATTTAGCGGCTTAAAATCGACTATTTTCACACTTAGGAATTAATCGTTTTGCAAACTGCCAAAAGATGTGGTAATTTGTCACAGGTGTTTTACTGTGTGACATACGTTGTAAAAACATCGTAACTGCACCTGGGAGCTAGGCACGTTCTTCGATATTTGGGATCGGTTGAGAGGAAGAAAATGAAAATAAAACAACATTATTTTTGAATAAAATTTATGTCAACATACAGTAATATGGGTTTATTAAAATCGAATATTCGAATACTATTTTGCTATTCGAATATTCGACCGGTATTCGAATATTCGAATATTCGTTCCCATCCCTAGTAGGAACGCATCAATTATTTTAGAGTAATGATTATGTCTTTTGTCTGATCCAAGATTTTGGACATTATATGTACATTTAATTCACTGTGGAGTGTCCTTGGACAAAATACATTCTACTAGTCTTGAAATGGGGAATCAGCCTGATGAAATGAATGAGATAATTATTGCTGATATGAAATAAAGATAATGTTTAAACAGTGTAAAACTCTAGCTCTGTAAAAAGTTGTTTTTTTTTTCAATTCAATAACTAGGATACAAACCCTTTATCATTAGGAATTGGTCCTTTAATTTTTTTCTTTATAAAGACAACTTTGATTATCTCAAGTCCAGCTGAAATGTTAAAACATTGTGGTAAATTGAGAATTTGCAAGGCATAAAAATAGACATCTACATTTCTAGAGTCCTAAAGCCTGCATTGCAAGTTCACTTTTATCCAGGTATCAGGTTGTCAAACATTCAATTAGATACAACTTTTGACAAACTTGATTTTTCTTTCTCATGGTTTGTCAATACTCACCTTGGTTATTGCATGCTTTTGTCAACAATATTTGGACATCTTTTAGCATCCCTTTTAAATGCATGAGTCTCTGTATTATGTATTTGCAGACTGATAGAAGATTTACGAGGTTTTATCTGCCAAAGATGTTGGTTGTTGGGTTGATATGGATATCTGCGGTCACACTGGCCTCTTGGCAGGAGTACAATGAGCTACAGGATCCAACATACTACTACAGACTAGATGCCAGTAACTTCACTGTGAGTATTCTTCTATAGAAGGTAGAAATACTACTGTCTTTGACCCATAACAAGTGCAGCCAAGTTGAATATTTTGATTTACTTTTCTGACAATTAATAAAGTCAATGCAACATGATTTATCCTTGTCTCAAAAAATGTAAATTATTTTCATGTGGGAAAGCAGTTATGGGTTTGAAAAGGATATTGTAAGGCACTGTAGCTGTAATAGTAGGAGTAAAGATGAGCTGACTGCCTTAACCCTTATAATGCTGAAACCGACTTCATGCTTATGCAAACAGGTTAGATCCAGCCTAGCCCCCAAGTAAATTGGCAGCTGGCCTGTGATCTAACCTGTTTGCTACTTTGAGTATCTTTCCTAATCAAAAGTGTGCAGGTATTTAAGGTTTTGGAAAGCAGGCAACACAACAATCTTTTTAAGATGATTACCCAGCTGCAAATTTGATTGGCAACTGGCCTGGATCTAACCTGTTTGCATTAGCATGAAGTTGATTCCAGCACTTTAAGGGTTAATATGATGTGTAGTAAATTTTGAGACCTTTGATGATGTCCCATTCTTATTTCAGGGGTTTAAGGTGTTTTTCTTCCTTGTTGGAGGTGTGTATTTATTGTATTTGATGTATTTATTGGTGCGAGCCTATGCTGAGCTGAGATCAATGCCCTATTTTGGTAAGTTGTTGTTGTTTCATTGTTTATCCAATGCTTATGGTGCTTTGCGGCTTTTAACTAAAAGCAATAGCAGATGAAAAAAATAAAAATTAAATCATTTGAGAAATGTTTTGTGATAATTGTTATGAATGACTGACAAAGGGAGAAATTGTTCATCTTGAGCTGAGTGACAGGGTTTAAGGAAAGTTTTCTTATTAATTTATTCCCCCCTATGGGAAATTGTGACTGCTCTAAACTGAAAGCAACAGTAGAACAAAAAACATGGCATGAATAAATGTTGGTACATGAATGTTTAAGCTAGAACAGAAATCATTTATATTATATAAAGATGTTACATATTAGTCGAAATAGCCCAATATGTCCGCAATTGACTTTGCTTTTTAATATGAATAGCATATTCAGGACACAAAGATGAAGAGTTTACTGGTCTTGCATTGAACCTCAGTCAATCTTAGGAATATTCAAGACAGATTACAGATTGTTTAAGATGGCACTTTTCTTCCTCTGCATACATGATACTGTCAGATATTAATCCCACTATCATTACTATCAAAATGAGACATCTTGAACTAAATAAGGCTGATCTTAGACGAAGTTCTACAAACATTCACATGTACTATTTAACACTTGCAGGACATCCATTATAAGCAATCTTTGTGTTGTTTTACAGATTTACGCCTGAAGTTTATGACGTTACTGATGCTGATCGTGCTTACAATTAGCATCACTATAACGGTGTTACGTTACGGCCGTGCAGTGCTACAGGATAACTTTGTAGCGGAGTTATCTACCCACTACCAAAACTCAACAGAGTTTGTTTCGTTTTATGGGTTACTCAACATCTATATGTATACAATGGCTTTTGTATATTCACCCTCACACAACGCAGTTTTTGGTAGGGACAATTTTGTTTCATTTTGTCTGTAAATGCTAAATCTTTTTCTGTCTATATCCATATGGTGATTATATAGCAAGTTTCAGTAAAATTTCATTTTTATTGTTAAGGCTTTTGGGCAAGCTGGACAATACGGACAATTTATTTTGCAACCCCTGGTAAAGGGTTAAGAAACCCCTATTAATTTGGGGCGTAATGTCAAAGAGGTTAAGATTGATGCAATAAGAATTGTGTTCAGTTCAAATTGAAAGCATAGGGCACTAATGAAATATGACAAAAAATAGTATTGTCTGTGTTAAAGACCATAATGTCAAAAGAATGCATTTATTGTCACATGCAATTCATCATTTTGTCACTTTGTGATTTCTTAAATGGGCTTGTAGTTCCTTTGAAATGTGTATCCATGAGGGGATAGGTTGTATAATGAGTTGTTGATTTTGTTTTCAGAAACGCATTTCAAGGATAATCCAGGTCTATCCATGTTGAACGATTCTGACGAAGAGGTCCATTATGGGTAAATATAATTTTTATTAGCCTATTTCTTTTTGGGTCCTGCATGACCATGCGGTTAAGGTGTTGGCCTTATAACTTTGGGGTCACAGGTTCTGAGTCCTACTGCTTCCTCTTGTTTTGTGGGAGTGTCCTTTGGCAACACACTTTCAAGAGAACCTTAGCCTTGTACTGGTGGATCCAGCAAAGCAGTAACATAACTGAAAATTGTTGACACGACATTTAACATCATCTAAACCTAGCAGAGCCCTAGCCTAGATTAAGTGAATCCAGGAAAGCTGTTTTATAACTGAAATAATTGTTGACATGGTATTTAACTCCGTGTAATTAAGTTTTTTTGTGATTTTTTCAAAACTGAAACATCAGAAAGAATTGCATTTGTTTTATATGGCAAGTGATGATATTTAAAATTGAAAAAAAGCACCCACTTCTTTACTAAATCGAATATTGCTTGTTGCAAGCCAAGTCTTGAAATTCCTGTTAGTTGTTTGTACAACTTAAAAAACAGGGGCTCCTGATATTGCCTTTTTTCCCCAATGTCGATGAAGTCAAAGCTAAATTATTTATTTGTATGTCAGCACTAAAACTAAAAAATTGTATAGTATTTATGTGGTAGACTGTGAATCCAGGTGCATTGAATGTGTTATAAAGAAATGTGTTAACTTAACAGATTTGATTCAAGAGTTTTATTCCTTTGATCCTGTTTTAGGTCTGACTCTGAGAGTATAGGACTAACCCGAGTGAGGACAAACGGTGTGGGAAAAGTGGACAGTGAAGACGAGACATTTCATTAGAGATTCATGATGGTATCATGATGACCGTGTTGAATCATCAATATTCTAACTTGTCCTGATGACTGTCTTTATGACTGTATGATACAGTCATCAGGACAAGTTAGAATGTTGTTACAAACCCATTGTTATATTGGAATGGTTTGATGAAAGACTATAGTAAGTCCATCTTAGAATAGAAGGTCTTATCAGTCTTTCGTTGAAACCTGGATTTAGACTTTTAGTTGGGATTAAAACTGCAAGCTTCCGTTAGCAGTGAGTGAATACTTGAAATTGAGATTTGACCTTAACCTGTACAGTATTTCAAAATTAAGCATGATTTATGAAAGATTTTTGTTTTAATTCTTGCTGTACATTGACACACACACACACACACACACACAGCAGTTGTATGCCGATATCATTCGTTTAAAAAGAGAAAAATGGTCATAAATCCTTTTTCTTCATTTCTCTGGCTTTGTTCACCAAATGTTAGTCAAAAGTGTAAGTTGTTTATTCTTAAAAGGATTTCATGCCCGACTATCTAAATCCTAATTTATTCATCCAATGAATTTTTGGTTTCTTTCTCACATAACCTTTGAAATCCAAGTCTATTCAGGAAATGTTTTCTTGATTTATTACATACACTAACTAATTTAAGAAGTCCAAATCTATACAGAAAAAGATTTCTTGACTTCATACACAATATATGAAATCCAAATCTGTGCAGGAAATGATTTCTTTGTTTTATTACATATAGTTTGAAATCCAAATGTATACAGAAAATTATTTCATACTATATTTTGAAATCCAAATCTATACAGAAATGATTTCTTGATTCCATACATTAACTCTGAGATCCACATCACAACTGTACAGAAAATATATATTTGTTTCATCAACATCCTTAATTTCATTTCAACAGATGATCATCCTTCGATTTTTTCTCATTGTTATTTAGCCCTTATAGTGCTGGAATTGACTTCATGCTAATGCAAACAGGTTAGATCCAGGCCAGCAGCCAAGTAAATTGGCAGCTGGCCTGTGATCTAACCTGTTTGCTACTCTGAACATCTTTTCTCACAAAATTAAGCAGATATTTAAGGTTTTGGAAAGCAGACAACACAATTTCCCAACATTCTAAGGTTTATCTTGTCTTTATTCAAAGTAATTTACAGCATGCATTCAGCTATATTATTGTAATGTCAACAAATATTCATGAAATCTGAAAAAACTAATTAATCAGTTTTGGTATTGCGGTGACAAAAGGGAGAATTTGTTCATCATATTCAAATTCCTTTTGACACATTGTTTTCAAATGATGTCTGCATCAGAGGTGTTGAAAGACTACTCAAACTACTGAACAAAAAATGTTCCTGTGAGCAATACGGCTTGGAAAGAATGTACTGTACTTATAAGAAAATATTGAGATCATGGATAGGTGCACTCCGACTGCTATGATATGACTGAAATACTGTTGGGGTTCATATTTGAGACCCATGTATTCCAATTAAGACTGATAACAAATTTCAGGGATTGAGGTTTGCCACAAATATTATCGAAAATTGGGTCCTGATGGCACAGTGGTTAAGGTGGCAATAGCTTCTTGTAAAGATGTATCAAAGTGAAGAAGAGAACAATTGCTCCCAATGAGCAACTAATCCATTTGTCTTAATGTTTTCTACCAAGTCTGAGCACCTTTGTTATGAAAGTATAAAATTTTACCAAATGTTTATAACTGCCCAATTGTTTGTAAGGAGAATGATTGTACTTGGTCTTGTCATTACAAAAGAGGAAGTGAATAATATAAAAGTATATTTATTTATTCTAGTGAAAAGGTTTTGATTTATTCTAGTCAGTTGGGGTTTTTTTCATCATAAGATAACTTGCCAACAGCAATATACCTGTCTATTATATTTCAATGATTTGTTATCTAATTCTAATGACCTTTAGGTTTAAATGTCATTGAATTATTTGAGTTGAAGTCTTTTGTTTTGATTGTCAAAATCCCTTGTTTGCTAAGTTATTATGTTTGTTGGTTGGTAATATAATATTTTTACTAATTACACATGTTTATGTTTACTTTCATTCCATAATTTTTTCCATGTTATATTTTTCATTATGTATAACAATGTTATACTATCATTACATATAACATATCTCTTTCCGTTATAAAGAATGCATTAATACTTCAAAATATATGCAGCTGTAGACATTAGAATATGTAGAACATGACAATATGAGAAATTGCTCTTTGTGAGTAATTTCCCAAATTTGCATAATGCTTTCATCCAAATATCATCCAAAAATATAATTGTACATATTCAGCAATTCAGGGGTTCAGTGCAATACTATAGTAAGTGCTTCATGTTTATGAAGCACTTACTATAGTCTTGTATTGAACCCTCAAATTGCTGTCTGCTTTTGCTTTGAATTTGGATACGTCACAAAATCACATATTTTGGAATGGGTTAATAGTGGTTAACATAAGTTAAACAATAGCATTAGAGGACTTAGGGTAGAGATTAATATTGAGTTATTTGCAGCAGATAACTGAAAACTTAGTGTCAAAATGGTTAGAGATATCCATGAAAATTTTCATTCCCTGATTTTTGAAAATTATTGTGAGACAAGGATAGTTATCTCATAATAGGATGATTCTCCTTTTGCAAGGATGTTTTTCATGTACTCAGCTTCAAGAATATTCACATATGTCTGCAAAAGGGGAATGATAAAACTTATTTGTGGAAGAAAACCGAGCAATCACTGAGAGAATCACATCTGGATTCAATGAAAAATGCAATTATAACTTGTTTATGTAGATAGGGAATACAATATATGTGCAGAATCACATCTGGATTCAATGAAAAATGCAATTATAACTTGTTTACGTAGATAGGGAATACAATATATGTGCTGATAATGAATTTTTTTATTTTCTTTTGGAACTTTATAATCGAATACATTCCCTTATGTCGGATATTGTGACTGATTCAAAGTAAAGGCAGACACCAATTGATAGTTTAACCCTTATAGTGCTGGGACCAACTTCATGCTTATGCAAACAGGTTAGATCCAGGCCAGCCGCCAAGTAAATTGGTGGCTGGCCTGTGTTCTTACCTGTTTGCTACTCTAAGTATCTTTCCTCATCAAAATTAAGCAGATATTTATGTTTTGGAAAGCAGACGACATAAAAATCTATTTTTCAGAAAATTACCAAGCATTCTAAAATTCAATGATATACTGTAGTTCCATTGCAAAAGAAAAAAATGAAAAGTTGCCCAATACAACTAATTTTTGCCTTTGGTCTCAATAGTTTATTAAGTCATTTCCTGCAGAAATAATCATTGTTGGGATATGGTTATTCATGTACTGGTTTACTTAGCTGTAGTCACACAGTTTGGTTATTTCATAAAGGCATGCAGCAATTGTATTGAACCTTTTTTGCTTAATATTGCAATAAAAGGAGACATTGCTAGCAATGAGTAGTCAATTCCTCTGACTATCCTGTTCATTGGTAAAGAATGATTTAGTCAGTTTATTTGTGAAACAAAGTTTTGTTTTTTGTGCATTTTTTTCAAAATGGAAAAAGATCTTTACAGATGAGGTCAGTAATGAAAATTATTATTTGTTTCTCATTTTGTTGATGTTATTGAATTGTCCGGAATGAAATGAACTTCATGGTTTTCATAGACATCTTGAAAACTCAGTCTTATTTCTTTCTTGAATGAAACTACATCATGTTTTGGTGCTGTGTGGTTAAGTTGTCTTTTACATGCTTTTATGAAGCAAATAATTTCTAATCATTTTTTGACTGTAAAATTATATGTAACAGTTAGTTCATGAAGTATTATAATGTTTACTTTCCCACACCTATAACATATAAATCAACGAAATTCTCCCCACCCATTCATTTATTGACTACCAAAGTGAAAAGTAACATTTTAGTTATTTTGTTACCACTGATGTCTCTATATGCCTCCTTGTTTCTTAATATACATTTTTGTTTATGAAATACAATATTGAAATGAAATATAACTTACCTTGATTTTTTAATTTTAATTTTTTGTTTGTTTTGGTTTGTTTATCAACTGAAAACTGGTTCACAAATTGTGTACATTGACTTTATATTTCCATGACAGTTTCATTATTGTTTGTTCAACACTTTATTTAACATTTCACCAATCATTATTCTTTAAACAACCTCAAACAAGATTGCATGAGAAAATGTTTCAAAGCATTGTAACAAATACATTTTTTTGTCAATACAGGACATTCATCATGATTCATTAATCATGCAGCGAAAAGAAAATATATCACTGTTATTATTTGTGTAGATATTTTATTTTGGGGAAGTTTATTATAGAACATGGAGAAAAATAGTCTGATATTAGATGGTTTAATGCTGTGTTGACCTTTCATATTTACCAATTAAAACCCACCTGCTGAAATAGATTAAGGAAACAAATGTGTTGAAAAGGAGGAATTTCTCCTAACAAGTGATTTCTCATTTATGTCATATTATGTATCCATGGCCGTCTGCTGAGCCTTTCAATTTTGATGGAGCACAAATTCTTACAAGAGGGGAATTGTTAGGATTTACATTTCCTCAATGGTATTAACCCTTATAGTGCTGAAACCAACTTCATGCTTATATGCAAGCCTGTTTGCTATTTCCCAGGATTGTAAGGGTTAATGACATTGAACCTGAATCCTAAGTTCTAGAACAGTTTTTCAGTTCAAGAAAAGTTACAGAACTGTCCAGAAGTTCTTAAATTTGTACACAGGTGGTTCGGTCTTGTTTGTACACATCAGCAGACGACGATTGCAGATTTTATCAAAATGAAAGAAGTTGTAAATGAAATATCTAAAAATGCTTAGAGATAGAAGACAATATTGTGGGTTATGTGGACTTTGTTAATGTGTTTAACATTTTAAGGTCTTCTGCAGTTGATGTGATTGAATAAACTATTTATTGAGGTAATTTATTTATTTAAAATTTTGTTTCGAAAGAAATGATACTTAATTTTGTCTTTCTCCATGATTATTACATTGTACAAAAAAGGCCCATTGTAGCAGAATAATACTAAGATATGACAAGTTTGTAAAGAGGGTCAGTAGTTAAAATAAAAATTGTTGAAAATATTAAATGGATTTTGTCTTATTTTGAGTCTGGACCAAAATGTCTTTCATTGGACTGAAGGAAGGAACCCTGTCGTGGGCAATTTTCTTGTGGTGATCAATAATATTATTGAAATCATAGGGGTTGATATCTATCCTAGGGTCAGTACTATGTACTATAGTATAGAATTATGACAGTACTGACCCCAGGATAAATATGTCTATATTGAATTAACCAAGTCCATGTCTTGGTGGGTTCAAATCTCAGTAGTTGTAGATTCGTATGTTCATGAGATACAGTCACCAGACTGACTTGTAGAATGCTGCTGGTTTGATCTGAATTGATCTGACCTTTGGGCAGTCAAATTTGCGGTCTTCTTCCATCAATAATGAACAGGGAATTGCAATTTAACTGAAATAATGTTGGTGTGATTTAAAACCATGACGGAGCGAATGAGAAATGTGATTAATTGATACGTCATCCTGGAACATTATGTCCTTGTGGAAAAGCCGAGTCTGTGCCTTGAAGAGAATGCTCTGCATTACTTGTTAGGTCATACCAGCAGAGGCATTGATAGGGGCACTGACCACAAAGTGATATACTGTCCAGAAAGTTTTAAACTCCAATCAATCCAACAAAGTACCTGCATACTAAGTATATATATAACATTGAGTGTACTCAAGTCAAGAGTTAACTCAATTATTTTTCCTTGTGAAGGAAAATATTGGACTTGGGTCAATTCATTTTCCCTTGGTATCATTGGTTGATCAAATTCATAATGAGTAATTTCCTCCTTTTGTCACAATGGGTTTCTACCCAGATATCATAATGGAAATGCTTTGCTGCTTCTTCCATTTAGGCCAAGACCTATACAAGAGAGAGGGTGCCTGTGTGGTGTTTTTTTCCCATACCTTTCTGTAGATGACAGCAGTACACAGCTGAAAGATATGAAGTAGAAGTAACCTGTTGTCCTGCTATAGCCTATCAAAAGCCACAACTCCATATACTAAGTATATTCACTGAATCACAGCTTTAAAGTTCAGAAACCAGCATGACATTATGAGATATTTCTCATCAGTGGCACCCTCTGAACAATTAAAATTATGAAGAAAAGTGTTTTTTGCATTACTATGAATGCTGCACACTACTTGTAAGTAAATACCAGAGTGCCGTTTGTTGTATTATTGTATATATATACTATATTTGGATCCATGTATTACATATCTAAGCTCCGCGCCCAGCTTCACAGATGTATTATACCTCAGTCATTAAACTTGGTTCTTGTGAAACATATGTGTTGTGTTATTTACTATTCTGTTTTAATCACCTGACCAATAATCAAAGGCTTAACAACATTTCACTTAACGACTTAGGGATAATATTTATGAAAGTCGAAATCAATTTTTATGGATATCATTTTGAACAAAAGTACAACATTGTAGTGTAACACATTATACGAAGCGTCTTGGAGAGAGGATTACAATGATGTGTTACTTTGCAATATTGCTTAACTCACTGAGGGGGAAGGTCTTTTTTAACTTATGCAAATTATAAGCATAAAATGTTTAGTAAAATGCTACTCAGGAGTATGGATTAGTGCACCGACTATGGCTGAATATTTGTTGAGGTCTATAATTAATGTTTTAAAAAGAGGGTTGATTACATAATGATGACAGATCAATTGTTCATGCTTTTGGCTTACCTACAGCCTACAGGAACCAGCAAAGAAAATGGCTTTGTGTAAAAACAGATGAGTTGTTCATGCTTTTGGCTCACCTACAGCCTGCCAGAACCAGCAAAGAAAATGGCTTTGTGTAAAAACAAACCAGTTGTTCATGCCTTTGGCTCACCTACAGCCTTCAGGAACCAGCAAAGAAAATGGCTTTATGTAAAAACAAATTAGTTGTTCATGCTTTTGGCTCACCTACAGCCTATAGGAACCAGCAAAGAAAATGGCTTTGTGTAAAAACAAACCAGTTGTTCATGCCTTTGGCTCACCTACAGCTTACAGGAACCAGCAAAGAAAATAACTTTGTGTAAAAACAAATTAGTTGTCCATGCATTTGGCTTACCTACAGCCTACAGGAATCAGCAAAGAAAATGGCTTTGTGTAAAAACAAATCAGTTGTTCATGCTTTTGGCTCACCTACAGCCTACAGGAATCAGCAAAGAAAATGGCTTTGTGTAAAAACAAATGAGTTGTTCATGCTTTTGGCTTACCTACAGCCTACAGGAACCAGCAAAGAAAATGGCTTTGTGTAAAAACAAACCAGTTGTTCATGCCTTTGGCTCACCTACAGCCTTCAGGAACCAGCAAAGAAAATGGCTTTATGTAAAAACAAATTAGTTGTTCATGCTTTTGGCTCACCTACAGCCTATAGGAACCAGCAAAGAAAATGGCTTTGTGTAAAAACAAACCAGTTGTTCATGCCTTTGGCTCACCTACAGCTTACAGGAACCAGCAAAGAAAATAACTTTGTGTAAAAACAAATTAGTTGTCCATGCATTTGGCTTACCTACAGCCTACAGGAATCAGCAAAGAAAATGGCTTTGTGTAAAAACAAATCAGTTGTTCATGCTTTTGGCTCACCTACAGCCTACAGGAATCAGCAAAGAAAATGGCTTTGTGTAAAAACAAATGAGTTGTTCATGCTTTTGGCTTACCTACAGCCTACAGGAACCAGCAAAGAAAATGGCTTTGTGTAAAAACAAATGAGTTGTTCATGCTTTTGGCTCACCTACAGCCTGTCAGAACCAGCAAAGAAAATGGCTTTGTGTAAAAACAAACCAGTTGTTCATGCCTTTGGCTCACCTACAGCCTTCAGGAACCAGCAAAGAAAATGGCTTTATGTAAAAACAAATTAGTTGTTCATGCTTTTGGCTCACCTACAGCCTATAGGAACCAGCAAAGAAAATGGCTTTGTGTAAAAACAAACCAGTTGTTCATGCCTTTGGCTCACCTACAGCCTATAGGAACCAGCAAAGAAAATGGCTTTGTGTAAAAACAAATTAGTTGTCCATGCTTTTGGCTCACCTACAGCCTATAGGAACCAGCAAAGAAAATGGCTTTGTGTAAAAACAAACCAGTTGTTCATGCCTTTGGCTCACCTACAGCCTACAGGAACCAGCAAAGAAAATAACTTTGTGTAAAAACAAATTAGTTGTCCATGCATTTGGCTTACCTACAGCCTACAGGAATCAGCAAAGAAAATAGCTTTGTGTAAAAACAAATCAGTTGTTCATGCTTTTGGCTCACCTACAGCCTACAGGAACCAGCAAAGAAAATGGCTTTGTGTAAAAACAAATCAGTTGTTCATGCTTTTGGCTCACCTACAGCCTACAGGAACCAGCAAAGAAAATGGCTTTGTGTATAAACAAATCAGTTGTTCATGCCTTTGGCTCACCTACAGCCTACAGGAACCAGCAAAGAAAATGGCTTTATGTAAAAACAAATTAGTTGTTCATGCTTTTGGCTTACCTACAGCCTACAGGAACCAGCAAAGAAATTGGTTTTGTGTAAAAACAAATCAGTTGTTCATGCCTTTGGCTTACCTACAGCCTACAGGAACCAGCAAAGAAAATGGCTTTGTGTAAAAAACAAATTAGTTGTCCATGCCTTTGGCTTACCTACAGCCTACAGGAATCAGCAAAGAAAATGGCTTTGTGTAAAAACAAATCAGTTGTTCATGCTGATAGATTAGTTATTCATAATTCCTGGTTAAATGTCCAATTCTATGGCAGAAGATAGGGATGTTTCAAAATGAATCAATTGTGTCATGATGACAGATCACTTATTCATGCTCCCTTACTAAATAACCAGTAACATGCAGGGATACGTACTGTAATCCTATGATAATCTATTTAATTTCCCAAAATGATTCTGACAAGTATGAAACAGAATGCATAAGAGACATATAAGTGATGCGATTACGAATCACTTATTAATGCCTACTTACTAAATTTCTTATTCTTTATTCATTCTCCTTTACCTACTTGCTAGTATCATATTGAAAAATGGTGCTAATAAAAAGGAAATCAGAAATGATGTGATTAAAGATTCCTCATTCATTCTCCATTACTTACTTGCCAGAATCATCCTGGAAAATGGTGTAGTAAAATGATAAATAGATTATGTGAAAACAGATCTCTTATTCATTCTGTTTTGTACTTGCCAGAATCAATTTTGGAAATTAAATAGATTATTATGTGATTACAGATCACTTTTTCATTCTCTTTTACTAACTTGCCAGTATCATGCTGGGAAATGGAGTTGTTTAAAAAAGGAATGAGTTGTGTAATGATGAGTTCACTTATATGTAGTCCCTGACTTAATTTCCAGTAACATGCAGAGAAATGGTTCTGCTTAAAACTATATCAGTTTTATTGTTTGTTTATTTTTATGGGGTTTAACGTCATGTCAACACTGTTATGCTATGTCAACACTGTTATGTTATGTCAACACTGTTATGCTATGTCAACACTGTTATGCTATGTCAACACTGTTATGCTATGGCTACACTGTTATGCTATGGCTACACTGTTATGCTATGGCTACACTGTTATGCTATGGCTACATTGTTATGCTATGGCTACACTGTTATGCTATGGCTACACTGTTATGCTATGGCTACAATGTTATGCTATGGCTACACTGTTATGCTATGGCTACACTGTTATGCTATGGCTACACTGTTATGCTATGGCTACACTGTTATGCTATGGCTACACTGTAATGCTATGGCTACACTGTAATGCTATGGCTACACTGTAATGCTATGGCTACACTGTAATGCTATGGCTACACTGTTATGCTATGGCTACACTGTTATGCTATGGCTACACTGTAATGCTATGGCTACACTGTTATGCTATGGCTACACTGTTATGCTATGGCTTTACTCTATTCACCAGTACAAGGCTAGGGCTCTGAAGAGTCTTGCAAAAGGACACTCCTACAAAATCACAGGTATGAATGGGGCTGGAACCCATGACCCCCAAGCTCTTAGACCGCCACCTTAACCACTAAGTCACCCAGGACCCAAAGTTGTATGGTAGGTTACTTGGTGCTGTTACAAAAGAAATCAGTTACATTGTGGTAATCTTTCAATTCTAGTTTACAAAAACACCAGTACTAGGCTTCTAGATTGAGCTGTTTAAAAACAACTCACTTGTGTCGAATTGACAGAGCACAGATTTGTGCTATCTTTGTGAGTAAACAATACCAGGCTGAGAAACGAGGGGATCTTGAAAACAAATCAGTTGCATCACAAGTTCACAACAATAGGAAACTGTGCTGTTTAAAAGCAATTGGTTTGGTATTGAAATGACAGATCACTTATTCGTGCTCCCAGTTTACCATTAAAAGGCTGAAAAAAGACGCTGTATGGGTTTTTACATCCTTTCGATATTTTAGTTACGTTGCAAAGCCCGACTCTTAATGAATGAGGAAGACCGCATACTCACCTGCTCGTAAGGACTTGTGAAGCCCAGTAAAAACATTGGTACTCAGTGAGCCAATCAGACGATTACCTCTCATGAAAAATCCCATGCTGTCAACAGGATTTGAACCCATGCGTAGAGGGAATAGAGGGAATATGTGATTTCAAATTCTGCACTCTAACCACAAGGAAATGGGCAAGGTCTTATTCTTACATTGTATTAAGATGGTAGATCTTTCAAAGTCCATTCACCTGCATACTTCCTATGTCCATACGTTAGGGCAAGGAGAGGACCTGTGTCAAATTGACGAGTATTCGCTGTACCTTATAGTGCTGGAACCTACTTCATGCATATGCAAACAGGTTAGATCCAGGCCAGCTGCCAAGTAAATTGACAACTGGCCTGCGATCTAACCTGTTTGCTACTCTGAGTATCTTTCCTCAACAAAATTAAGCAGATATTTAAGGTTGTGGAAAGCAGATGACACAAAAATCTATTTTTAGAAAATTACCCAGCATTCTAAGGGTTAGTGAAGGTGTTGATAAAACAGTTACATCATGCATTCTTAAAAGCACCTGCCACAAATGACAAATGCTTTTTTATGTAGTAGAAGAAATGGTTTTCTTATAGACAGTTCTTCTTGATTCCCTGGATTCAATAAATTTCAACATAAATGCAACATATAATTAAAGTTAACTTATTTCATTCCTTTTGGACTGATTGAAGGCCAACACTATGGGGAAAAGAGTTTTTATCAGAAATCAGAATGTCTCAGATTTCATCATGTTTGTAATAAAAAACAACAACACAAAGGTTTCACATAAATGCAAAGATTGGCTTTATTTTCTAAATTCAGAACCTTTTGTTTTGTATGATATTAATACCTATACTACAATATGACAAACAATAATAATATAAAGATGATGATGATGATGATGTATAAGAATATAACAATGCATGAATCATTACAGATGAAGTCACTTCATATTTATGTAACCCATATTCCTGTTTTAGACTCTCAGTTGCAACATATCCTTACCACCAGGTTGAGCGTTCAGTACAATACTACAGGAAGTGTTTCGTTTATGTAGATGAGTACCTACAGTCTTGCTTAGAACCTTTAAGTTGTCACTGAGCATTCTGCAACAGGAATCTGGGTTATTTATAATACATCGTATAAAGGCAATGGCATGAGGAAATCTTATTCAGACCTATTCCTTGTATATACAAAGTTTGCAGTATCTGCACATTGATCTAAAATTATATGTGGAACTCAAGAAGTATGTGCTCATCAGTAGTGATGTCTCAATTTTGTCCAAATGTTTTACATTTGTGAAAAATAGTTTCATTTTAAACCATCAGCATCAAAATAAAGCTAAAGTTCATTGTTTGCTTGAAGAACAATGTCAGAACAGTGTTTGCATATAACCTACTAAAACCAATAGTTCTACCATTTCAATAGAGTTAAACCAATGGGTTTTCTGCTTCAAATGAACTAAACATGTTTAAAATTTAATTAATAAACAAATCTAAAGAATAGGTTTTGATCAGACACATGAAGTTGGTTTACAATAACACAAAGTAGCGATCTGAATAAGATTTCCCATAAAAAATATTTAAATGAGTTATCATATACAATAGGAAAAAAATGGTCTCAAACATAGATTTGTAAAACAGCAGACATTCAATTAATTGCATCAAAAGCATGCCAGCAAGAGATGAAATGTATGAAATTAAATGCAGATATGAGAAAGGTCAGCTTAGTGTACAGCACATTTTATTCATCAACAAATGGTTACAGTGTATTTTGTCACATCTAAAAAAAAGATACAAATAACAAGTTATCAAACAAAACATAAATAGCGATCACCCAGTTAATTGCCCAGTCAATCATTTGTTGGCAAATACATTTGATTAATATTTTTTGAAAATCATGTAGACACATTGAATTTGCAGTTGGCATATGAAATTTATGTCCAATGGTTTTACAATTGCTTGTTGTGGAAAATAGAGTTGTTATCTTGACCATTGCATGTGTAGCTACAAATTCAGCTATGCATATATTCCTCTTTCTCATTTATACTTGAGCAATTGGGATTTCAAATTCTAAATACCAATTCCCACTTATAAATATAGATTTTTGCGTTACACACATTAGTTGTATTTATCCAAGTGCTATAGTTATTATTTTCACTTGGCTTTTTTAAAACAAACAAGCATGGCAGAAACAGAATATTGTGACTAGGCAAAATTGCTCAATATTAGATTGTATAACCTTTAATTCTGTAAGGAAACAAACAAACATGAGTATCAGTCATGTATAATTTCTGCAACAGATTTCTTAAAACAAGGAAGGAAATACCAATTCTTGACAAGATGCTTGAAGTTAATGTTAAGAATTTCCAATTTATCATTTCATGTATTTGCAACTTTTTCAAATGTTATATTAATTGAAAACTTACTGCAAAGGTTATGCTGTTTTTTGTTATGATTTTCTAAATCATCCACTTTTCTTAAAGCCTAACAATTGACAGAAAAAAAAGTAAGAAAAATGTTCACTACAAAAATGAAATTCGAGTTAATGCGTATAAATTGGGTCACTATTCCAAAACAAAACAAATAAGTCATGATATCTAAATTCCCTTTCTCACACAATAAAGCACTATCTGTCAATTCTTAATGTTGTCTGATCCATTTTCTTTATACCAGACATACTTTGTCAAAGAGAGTTTTGAACTGATATCTTATTAAACAAAATAAAGCAAAATAAGCAATTGAGAGAAATTCAGTATGTTTACTGTATTGAAGAATGGTTAAAGGTCAAAACTAAAGTACAATGTGTCTAACTCATGTGTGACAGCAGAAGACTTTGAAAATTACTGCGACAAAAAGGTGAAATTGCTTATTTAAGCTGACTACAAATATAAACTTATATGCATGAGAAATTCCTTCTTATTGAACCGTTACCATTATGATCTTAAAATTACTCAACTCTTAAGTGTAAACATGAGAACTTCGCCTTGCCAAGAAAGCGTCAATTATCTTAAAACACACTGGTAATAGTAAAGCTTCCAAGCATGCTGTTCTTTTTGCTCTTTATTGCACTTTCCTATCTACAAAATACACTTTTTAAATAATCCAAAATATCTTTTTTTCCCCCTAAGTTTAACATTGAAAATAGACCACTTTGTTTTAATCGATCTCTCATCAAATTTTTTCCCCAAAAAAATCTGCCGGTGCTTTCACTTTAGAACAATTCTACAAGATAATCAGTAAGACTTCAAGAGAACAGACAATAATACCATTTAGATTAATAATCAGATTAATGGCCTTAGATTGTCAACTTTTGTCACATCAAATTTTCTATTTCATCAGGATGATATTGAACTTAATAAAATCTTTTTAGCTTAGGTTCCATCTACTTCAAATACGCGGATCAGTTCTGTCCAGTAAAAATCGGAACATCTTAGAATAGTGAAAATTCAGCCATTTAACTTCATTTTGATCAGTGTGTCAAATTTACACAATTTGTCACCATTACCCTAGTATTTCAGTAAATATTGTATGAAAACAAATGTCATTTAGAAAACAAAACCACACACACAAACATTCACCAGTGAAAATATCAAGGTCACAACTTAGATTTGACAATTTGAGCCAACTGAAACATTTCTTATTTCTATAAATTTTGATCTTTTAGAGCAACAGACATATTATTCATATTAACCTTGAATGTGTAACAGCTAAACGCTGTTAATTGTATACTATATATTTACATACTCACAGCTCAAATAAATCAATTACTTCACATATAAGTTACCAACAGACATTCCAGTATTTCTCCCTCTCTTATTACAGGCACAATGAAACAAACTTTGGTCAGTTTATCTTAACAAAGAAGAGAAATTTATCTTCAAAACCCCTTGGATGAATTAAAGCAAAACTAAGTACTACATCTACCTAAATTCAAAATAACAAAACTGTGTTGCTCTAAATCTTACAAGACTTTGGTCAGTGAAATAACTCCTATATTTGGGAATGCATCATCAAAAAATACAACACAAACTGTGCAGAAAGAAATCAGAACTAGATTTGGATGTCTCTGAAAATCATTTTACATATATTCATTTCATTTTTCAAAGGAGTTGGCATCCATGACAATTACCTGTTATAAATTGCCATAGAACAGTATTCTACAAAGGTATAACTATACTTTATTTATCTATATAAAGTGAAAAAAACAAACAATAAAGAATTAAAACTAAGGCAATTTATCTCAATAAATAATGTATATTATTCTACAGATATTCAGTTTATTCCCCTATTTAATTCTGACAACAAATAAACATGGAAATCTGGACAGAAATTTTCATGATCAGCAAAATGGTTAAACAAAAAACTCATGTTATATACCCCCTTTTACATTTCATTTGGGTTTAAAACACGCTTTAGGAGTATTTTGAAATAATCGCAACAAAGGAAGTAATGGTTTCAAGCTTTTTCTTTCAACTCCTAAATATTTTATTAACCCATTACCAAACAAAAATGACATTTGACCAGTTTGTTGCAGATGACTGGAAATCATTGTTGGAATAAAAGAAATTGCTCTCAATGAGCAATTTCTCCTTTTCCCACAATGTTTTCTGCCCTATCAGATCATTTTGCAATTTCATCTCATGGTGACAAAATCAGAATCGAAGATAACCTTTGTCCATGAAACCAAGAATAACTTGTTTAACAATTCTGCCAAGAACACAAATGGTACAACAAAACAAAAAGCCCCCCCCCCCCCCCCAAAACATCATTATTTCATTTCTAACTATAACAAAAATCCATAAGTATTTCTCTTAAAAAATTGATTAGATTGCATTGAAATTTCCTGCTGATTTCAGAATTACTTCGGTGTTATTATGTCAGTCTCTGTACCAATCTATGCTTCTGACACTTCCTATACAGTACTGCATAATATTTTTCCCAAGCCACGGACTGATTGCTTCAACTCATAAACCATATTTATTAATGAAAAGCCGTAAAAAAAACAATCAAAATTACGTAAATAGGACATGTACAAAAGGTATGTGACAAGTACTAAATTGCCTAAGATGGAACAGCAAATCAATTACAATCTGTACAAAATGAGTAAGCACCTAATTGACAGTAGCACATGCATGTTTGTGAGATGATGATGATAATGATGAGATAAAAACCAAATAACCCAGTTTCTGTAATATTACTTATTTCATTGTTCCACTTACTTGCAAACCATTTTGACAAAAAAGAAGAAAAATCCTTGTAAAAAGCAATTTTCTCTTATGATATTGGTTTCTTCTTACGAACCACTGGTATTTAAGACCAGAAACTTACTCAAAACTTAGAATGTGGTGATGAATTTATTGAGATGTTATTTATAATTATTTTTTTGTGTAAGCTGCTTAATAATTTTCTAATGATGTCATTTCTTGACTCAACTCAATGTATAAACTAAACATTTCCGCCATTTTGCCCAGGTTTCTGTGCCACGAAACTGAGGATAACAGAAATTATGAAAAAGGCTATTTCTTTCAAAAGTTTTCAAACCCATTCTAACAAAATACACAGTAATCAATTCATTGAATATATCAAGACTAATCATATCATCAGTCTATAACAGTGGCTTGTCGTTTCAGATCTTAAGATTTTCATTTAGTATCACAACAATTATCAACATTACTAGAAGATCTACAGAGTTGTAATAACATTAAAAATGTTGAAACAGGTGTCCAGAAAGGAATTCTCTGGGACTTTCTTAATGATGATTATTTATCTTAATTCATTACAATGGAAAGTTACAAAAATCATCCTACTGAGACATTTCTAAAGAGAACCAACAAAATAGGGCTTAGTCTAAGTTTTGAAACACTGGATCAACAATATCCTGATAGACAATCTGATCATGACAGCTGGATTAAGTCACCGGGGTACTGTTTTACTAACCAACTTAAAGAAAATATTTGCACAAGACAAAACTGATTAACATGTATAGCTCCTTTATTGAATGTACAATATCGCAATGTGACACACCATTGGAAGCGTCTCTCTAAAGCGTCTCAGAGAGACGATTCCAATGATGTGTTACATTGTAATATTATTTAGCCCAATATTAAAACGAGAAGAAATGTTGTTTTGAACTAACACAAATTTTAATCATAAAATGTTTAGTAAAACGGTACTCTGATTGTCAAACATATTTCATGAGAAGACACAGTCCAGTACATCTAGTAACAAGACACTATATAAAGGTGATTGACAGGCATTCAGTGTTGATCTTGCAGAATTTCAAACAGACAGCTGGCAAGGGCAGTGGATGATTCAACAGCACTCATACATGTATAACTAATCACTCGCTCATGTTTCTTCAGTAAGCTGAAAATATATTTTAATATAAATGCTTATTTAGATGTCCACGTTAAAATTTGGTCATTAAAATCAAAACCAGTGTGTTAAGATGCAAAACAAGAACAGTTTACTGTACAGTTAAAATGCTTCTTATACATATTTGCTTTTCCTTTCAATAGGCTATAGGATGACATGAAAATCTATATGGCTAACATTTCAACAATAAGAAAACGTTTTCAATGTCACGTTTTCTAAATGACAAATATATAATGATATCTCATTTATGATGATTTAACAAATCTATAGTAGAGAAAAGAAATGTAGTAAATTCAACTAACAAGTCTGTTAATAAGCAAAGAAAAATTCTAAGAAGTAACCCAATCAATATAATTTTCCTTTTAACAGACAATCTGCAAAATGCATAGTCATAAGATATGGTAAAGGTTTTTATTTATTTTGCTCCTTTCATGAAATGTTTCTCATTAACATTCGACTAGCAACTAATTCCATTTACTTTCAAATTTTATCTTATTTTTTTATCAAGTGTATGATAATGGGATTTTATCTGATCTTTTACCAATATATAATAATGATATCGGCATACTACATGGATCCCATCTAATATTAAGGTAACACAATACTTCATAAATAACACAATACTTCATAAATAAACCTTCATACACTAATTTCATTATATCACCCAACACAACTACTGTAAATCTGTTTACCACCTGCAGACAGCATTTTATATACACTGCAGCCTCATTATAACGCGGTCGTCGGGAGCCATGATGCTAGATCCGCGTTAATAGTGGGGTTGACAAATATAACGCGGGGTCCCTTACGCGCTATATGCCAGACCATAACCACTTAAGAAACAATCAGATTCAAGAAGTAGTCTATTCATATTTCAAGATTGTGTTGAGTTACGGACTTATCATTGAATTTATTGTAAATAAAAGAAAAGCAAATAAAAAACATAATCAAAACGTACATGTTTAATAATATATTCCTTTTTATTTGTTTCATTACGATTCAAGTTAAGGATCATTGATAGAGGCACGTGCAGTTTAAATACACACTACAGAAAAAGGAGGGTGGATTCAGTTAACCCATGTTCTATTTATAGATTTAAACTCCAAGTAAGGAGTGAGTAAATTTTATCGATAGTTCTCCCAGCATGTGTACCTAATGCTTTACCATTTAAACTAGGTGTGTGTATACATATGATGGAAACAAAGAAGTTAAAACTTCATGTGTTAGTGATACTTGTTTAAAAAGTGTGCATACGGTTGGACGCCGTAGGTTTGGGGAAAAGCATGGGTGCACAAGGGGATTTATGTATCTGTGTCCGATAAAAACCTGTAGTTGCTCTAAGTTTTGAGTCAATCAGGCATAAAACACTCCCCTGAATAGATTTAAATCTTCCCTCGGGTCACGGATTGAGTACGTATAAAGGCCACGCGCTTTGTTTAAAAGACCGTGACAAACAATAGGGATTACCAAGGGAGTTATTGATTTTCACGCCTTCGGAGTGCAATTTGTAGGTAGACTTTCTATTTAGGATGCCGACCGCGTCATTTTGCAGAAAGGGGGAGATTTAGGCTATTGTTTAAGCCCTAATGTGCTTGAAATTTTGGGAGCCATAGGAGACCCGCGTTATAATGAATATCGCGATATAACGGGTCGCGGTATAATGAGTCTGCAGTGTACTTGAAGCCAACATCAGAAAAGCGTTGTAATGAATGAATGAATGGTGTTTTAAGGCACATCGACAGCTAAGGTCATTTAGCGCGGGAAAAGCGTTGTAAACATGTGAAAACCTTTCAGATCTGCAGTTGTGATATGTGAATAGATTTAAAAAAGCATTGTGGCAAAAGGAGTAAGTGCTTGTAACAAGCAATTTCTTCTTTTGCCACAATGCTTTTTGAAAGTTGTCTACAGCAAGATGCAAAAATGTGGCATTAGGTGGTTATGTATTAAGATGGTAGGTTGTGTAAAAAAACGTACCTTCTGCCAGCAGGAGAGTATTTTGCCAGGTTTCGCAGGATGAGGGCTGAGGTGAGACGAATGTGCTTGGTGACTGGACCTTCCCGTCCTTCCTGTAAACAATCATTAACTTGTTTTATTGGGATTTCAAATTGCATTAAAAGTATTGCAGTTGTACTGTGATGCCTGGCTCTAAATCAATGGAGGAGTACCCAAAGCTAAGCTGCAAGTAGGCACTTAGGTTGGCTGAGTATATGCAATGACTACTTTTGATGGAAATCTAAATGTGTTCCTCAATACCAAATTTGTTGGTCAAAATGACAGGATGGACCTATTCATCAAATTAGCAATTTTCCTCCAAATGCTTGTGCTTGAAGAATTTTACATAACATCAATAATGTTTCAGTTATATTGCGATGCTTTATATATCATGTATGGAGAGAGGCCCCTAACTAACTGCCTAAGGACTACCTCTTAAAGAAAACCAAATCCACCGGGTTTTTTCCTGTACATATAAATTTTTGTTGGTTCTAAATATATGGTTGTAAATATCATCTTCCAAAAACACATTATAGAAGGGCAAAAGTCAATGACTCCTGAACATACCAAGAATTCTGGATATGGAGTCTTGGGTAAGAACCTCCGGATGGCCTGAGTTGCAGCATCTTCTGGGTAGACCATTGCAGGAATGGTTGGGGCCGGTATCTGTTGACCTGTCTGGAATGCCTGCAGCCGTCTCTGTGATGCAAGACGCAGTGAAGTCTCCGAGCAGTGATGGTCCTAAAAGGTGATTAAACAGTGCATAGAGCGTTAATTCTGGTCTTGTGATAATCTATCTGTAATAGATAATCTATTTTATCTTGTACTCATCTAACAGACTAGCACTGTATGGAGGATTATCATATACAAGATTAGGTTGATCGTCCAATATGGGAGAAACAGAAAACGACAATCAAAAAGTGTAGAAAATAACATTTTCCTTGAGACATGGGAAGAAAGCATTTCAACAAAATGAGAAATATCTCAACTAATTATGCTGCTATATGTGTGTTAACATGTGTATATATTGAGAAAAAGGTTCAATAAGAACCTTATGTGATGCCCATTCTTCAGCTACTCCTTTTTCTATTTAAATGTAAATGGATCTCATCTTTTTACTTATCAAAAAAGAGATAGGTTCTTTTAAGATGTATTGAAATGGCAAATTAAAAACCCTAAATAGACAAAAACAACAGTCATGGGTCAATCACAATTCAAGTCTGAGAAAAGGAAATAATCACCATCCTTTCTTATGCTTTTGCAAAAGTATTGACTGATAAGCGCGAGTTAAGATGGTAGTTTACCTGGATATGTGTGAAGAGAGACCATCTCTTTCTGACTAAACTCTCACAGCCTTCCCACTTACATAGCCCATCATACTCCGTCTTTAAATGTACAGAACAGACATGACAGAACACACTCTTTGCGTTGTCAAAGCATCTGAAATTATATAAAATATTAAATTAAAGCATCTCTTTACAGCACCCACACTTGAAACCATTATACTAAAATATTCCATTCAGAGCAAATTCTGCTTTTGTCACAATAATTCATATCTAAAGATCACTCATAGTAATTGAAATTTTTGCTGTAGCTTTTTCAAAAGCAAAAGGGATAATATCAATCATAAATTTCAATGATGCCTTACACTGCAAAGGCAGTGTTTTCAAAGCTTTTCTATACTTATTTTTTAATTCATTTTTAAAAACCGCATTACATTGACTCATTAATACCATATCAATGGAATTTGTAATGAGAGATGTTTAATAAGATGACATAACACAAAGACATCACAACTTCCGAGTCGATACAAGGTAAAGTGTCAGCTCATCTTTTCTTTAATGTATTAATAACTGGGATGACATTTTGCACAATCTAGGCACACTTATTCTGGGAAGACCCATCATTAGATATCCAGATTAAAGGAATGTTTTGCACCCAAAACTTCTTTATTTCTTTCCTAATCCTATTTTGTGGATACTCATTAGAGTTGTCTCATGAAAGACAAGTACAAACAAAACAGTATTTCAAGAAAGATTACATGCATAAGGCTAGGTACCAAATCTTAACCTGTATAAAACATAAAGTTGTACTTACTGTCTACACTGCGACCATTCACACATGTATTCTGGGATTGGGGCAGCATTTGTAGCAGGTGACACAACCGACGGAGGACGAGAATCACTTGACCCACTTCCGCCTGATTTACTACGACTCCGCTTCTTGGATTTTGATTTCTTCGGCTCACCAGGACGCGGACTAGCTTGAGATTTATTTCCATCTTTGATGAGACCCGGCTTTGTTTGAGAGGAGGCCCCTGCACTGGAATGCTTTTCATTCACAACAATGCTCAGATCTGACGTGGCTATGGATGAAGTGGTGCTGTCACAACTAAGCTCATTATCACGAGATGTGTCTGGGGTCGGGATATGTCTAGAATTACACACATTGATCTGATTGGATGAGGCTTTCGATGAGGTAACCAATGAATTGTTTGTGAAGGTGATAGGGATGGTGTTGTTGTTGATTTGTACAGTCATGTAATTCCCGTACACAGAGTTTGGGATGATCTGTTTAACTACTGCTGTTACACTACTGGGAGCTGTATCCGGAATGTCACAATCACTAGGCTGAATGTCATTCTCGAGAATACTCTGAGCTAATATGTCACTAGTGTTGAGTTTGTCCGGTTTCATGTCACCAAGTGTCTGATCTAAGGAGTCTTCAGGACTCTTACTGATTCCTGTATCCATGATGCTTTGTGCAAGAATATCCTGGGTTTTAACTGCTTTTGTGTCCGCATTAGAAATATCACTTCCCAACTTGACATCTTGCTCACTAACCTGGGTGTTGTCTTCAAAAGCAACTTCCTGTACTTTGGAGACAGTTTTGGTATGGTTAACAATTCCATTCATTTTTGGAAGCTTGTCCAATAAAGGTTTAGATAACCCACTCTTTATCTGTTCATCACTTAAAATGCCATTGACTAGTTTAGTTCCTTCTTCATTGTCCAATCCGCTTGGGGAAGGCACAGAATGCTCAGGAGAACTCACATTTCCATTCACAAGGGGCTTATTGTCCATGATTCCATTATGAGTTAAATGATTATTGTTCTGCGATGGTTTAGATGTGATGGATGAGGGCACTGATGATGGCGTTGATGATGAAACTGATGTTGATGCTGAGACTAATGATGAAGTTATTCCATTTTGTGTGATTGTGGTTGTTTTTGTAGAAACATGAGATTCTGAAGCGACACTATCACGACTGTCTTCACATATGTTTTCAGTGTCACCTAACGAGCTTACAGTCTGAACTGAACCTGGGTTGTCCTGTTGAGAATACAATAGCTTTACATTTTCTTCAGAACTATTATCATCACCTGTTACATGAAACTCAACATCTTTCAGGAGATTTTCAACAGCCATTCTGGCTTCAAAGTCTTGTTCAAACACACCATTCTCTGAAATAATAGGCACAACAATTGGGGTTTCAGCTCTGAATTTTGCGATGATTTCCGCATCGGAGCCTTGCTTTTGTCCATTTTTATTTACACCCTCTACTTCATTATCTATTTCTTCACAGTCATCAATAGATGCCTTCTTTTTGTCAAGCCCCTCCATTTCATCATCGTCACAAAACCCATTCTGCATGATTTCACTTTGATCTGATATACCATTCTCTTTTGTAGCTGTACTTCCCATATCCTCATTGCATTTTTCAGATCCGCTTTCATTCTGAAGACCACCTACAGCGGCAGCAGCTTCGTCATTGTACATTTCATTTTCCATCTTTGCTGTTTGATATTTTTGTTCAAACATTAACTCGTTCCCATCATTCTCTATCATTACAGGTTCATCCTCTGTGTCCATACCCTCTGCAGATTCTACCATTATTGACCCAACAGCACACTCTATTTCAGCTTCTTCAAATGAAACATCCATTTTTGAAACATTACCATTGACAGCTTCACTCATGTCTGAGCTAATCACTGTTGTATTTGTGGACGGTTCAACAGAGCTTCTGTTAATTTCTGTATCACTTGGGTTAGTTGTATTGGAGATTGCACATGTAGTTTGTCCAGAATTTGAAGGAACAGTTTCTTTTGTTTGTCCTGAGGAATGTATATTACTTTGACTAGCACTGGTGACTGCTGCATCACTATATTGGACCATGCCTTGGTTTACAGAATGTGCTGCTGATACAAACTGAGTAGTGCTTAAAGCTTCCCCTGATGAAACATGAGTACTAGCTGGCTGTGCTACTTGAAATTGTCCTGCGCTTGAAATGAGTTGGGTTTGAGGGACCATCTGTGGTTGTTGAATAATTGCATTCTGGGAGACAATTTGCTGGGGTGCCATGAATGGTTGCTGGGTAATGATTTGTTGTTGTTGATTGACCACCAACTGTTGATTGGTAATCATCTGGGAGCCAAGGTTGGACTGAATGGGATTCTGCATGATCATGTCCCCTGGTTGCACTACAAATGTCTGTAATTGAGATGTTTGAGGCTGAAATATGGCTTGAACAGTTTGTGTTGAACTTCCAGGCGTGGCATACTGTATGTAGGTGGTTTGCTGGACATTTTGTGGGAAAGTGGTTTGGTATTGCACTGTCTGTCCATCACCACCACC
Organism: Cerastoderma edule; assembly: GCA_947846245.1. NCBI lineage: Eukaryota > Metazoa > Mollusca > Bivalvia > Cardiida > Cardiidae > Cerastoderma > Cerastoderma edule. Next base: position 34,829,561 of record OX401407.1, on the reverse strand, counting down.
TCCTAAATCTAAATTCATCACCCCCTGAATTGGCTGCTGTATTATAACATTGCCTTGCCGTATCTTTTGAGCGAGCAAAGTCTTCACCATGTATTTTGCGTCTGAGTTCTGTGAATCAACACTTTGGTAAACAATCTCTTGTGGATATGTAGTATACTGGATATTCTGTACTAATTGAGTCTGCTGTTGCTGTCCTTGTGCTATTTTTGGTACAATGTTTGGAAGATTTCCAACGTTTTTGTCTGGTCTTGGTAATATTGGGGCAATCTTTTTACTTGATTTCTTCTTTGATGAGATTTTTGGTTTGTTCTGGTTCTGAGGGGTGTTTGTGGTCACTGTTGTATTTATCTGTGGTATTGCTGGTTGCGTAACCTCTGCAACATTGGCCTGTGCCCCTTGTGAAAATATTCCACCTGATACGCTATATGTTGGGATGGTTACAGTACCAGCTGGTCGCACTGTTACCCCCGGGGTGGATACTGCCACTCCCACCTGCTGGACTTGTTGACCTGTGGGGTAAACATTGGAATTGGGTAGTAATTGGCGTGTGGGTGGTGTGGCCAACCTTTGTAGGAGATTTGGTGAATGTATTGCACTGTTAGGAGGCCTTACAGAGGTAGTGGGAGCTAAACTAGTAGATCTTGGAACTGAAAATATACCACAGAAACACAAAACTAAGCACAACATCTAGAAAATAATAAACAACATATAATCATTCAAAGGAAAAAAGGCATAGTCTAGCAATCCATTAAAGGGGCACTTTAACTTCATACTCTATCTACTTCACCCTGTGATTCTAGTATTGTAATCACTTTGATGAAACAATTTGAAAACATACCAGAAAATTTCTTTAGATGAAACAAGGACCTTAGACATGTGAAGAAAGTAGGTTCTGATTATTATATCAGATTAAAAGTTGCTGTTTAATCTGATACAAAGCTAATTCATAACATTGTAAGCCAAAATAAGCTTGGTGGTACCATGGATTAACTGCACATCATTGTCCACTCAGCTGGCAAACAGCAAGTTGTTTTCTTTTCAAAGGGGCTATCTTAGTTTGATTTACAAAATAACAAAAACATGCACACAATAAGAACATGCAGAGTTTGACAGACTTTGAAAAAAAAAAGGAAGAGGAAAAAGAACAAAACACAAGTAATGTCATGTTGAATATATACAATTCCATTAAGAAAAAAATATATAAATATATTGTTTAACAAAATTGCGAGGTTTCTCCTATTAATTGGACTTCTAAAAATCAAAAGTATTATGCAATACAAAATTCTTCATATTTGGAATAACATAACGAATAAATCCACGTAAATCCATCCCTATGTACAACATGTCAATAAACTAAAGACAAACATTAACTGTGGTCACAAAGGGAACACTTTATAAAAATGTCAAAGGGCAATCAATAATTCATACGGTTTTCTTTCAAGGATTCTTTGAGAGCATTTTTCTAACACAAAAATTACAACAAGCAAATATATCTTAAGTTGATTATTAGTTAAAACATAGAACAATCAAAAGTCAAATCATGTCTTCATTCTATTAAAACTTTTTCAAAAATGTGTTACCAGTCCAAAGCATGATCAAAAGATGTGAGCCATAAGACATGCAAGCATTTCAAGTTAACAAATGTGAAACAAGGATATCCCATACCTTGGCCAGCTATTGAAAATGACAGCTGATTATCTCTTCGGTTAATTCCTTCTATACACAACTGTCGGTTTCCTTCCTTTTCCTGGTGAATGATGTTTTGGGATCTTGGAAACACAACCCTGCAGAAAAAAGCCCATAAGATTCAGACCTAAAAAAACATATAGACATATTCCCTGTTTTCCAAGTTTTTGAGAGTTAATTTCTAAAATAATAGCAAACAAACGAATATTTCATTATAGTGACATGTGTTAAGTATAAACAGTAAAGTAGAAATATAATAATACAACAGCCAACTACATTGGATCTATAGGTCACTATATCAAAAATTATAAGAAAAAAAAAAAAAATCTTTTTGAGTCTTGAAAGCATTATATTGCATAAAAAACAGTAGTATATTTAGGTTGTGTCTGCATATTTGAGTGTGTGACAGGACATAATTTGAAGAAGCTGTAGCAGTGTATATGATTACTCAGTAGGTAAAATAGCATTACCAAATACTTTAATAGCAGCTATATAATTACTGTTGGGGGCAAAAAATAATAAGATTGCCATATTTATCTTCTGCATTAGATGAGTTAAAATATGAAGGGGAAAAAAATCTTTCTTATTCAAATTTCATGACTGATCAAAATTGAAAGCATCCCCCCCCTCTCCCTTCAAAAAATAAATTCTGAGACAGTGGTTTCATAGATCTTCAGTGGAAGATGTGTTAAAATATGAATATAGAAAAGAAATGGCTGATGGAAAGCTCTACTTACTTTAAAGCTTTTTGAAAGTTCTGTGATGAGAGTGCCTCTGACAGTTGATACTTCTTGCAGAAGTTGAGATAATCAGAGTATACTGGTATATGAGATACAACGCATCCCGCTTTCTGTTCAAATGTTGCTTGTAACCTGCAAAAATAAAACGAATCAAGCTTAGTTGTTGATAGGACCAATGTTGTAAATTTATCATAAAACAGAGCACCATTTTGCCCAATATTAGAATTATTATCAATAGCATGAAGAAAAAAAAATATAATATAAAAGTACATTTCATAAAGCATATTCATTTCAATACTATTGAACAACACCATGAAAAGAAACCAGACTTACCAGTTACAAGTGGTAATTTCCATGGCAGTTGATGAAGGCGGAGGTTTTGGAGGGTCCTTTTTGGTGCTTTGTTGCTGGTCACCTTTAGGTAAGAAACAAGAAAAACTCTCACTTGTAAACAAAATTCTTTCACCAACAAAAGTATTAATGCCTACAGCAGCATTGTAGTCCTCAATACTACAAACATAAAACAGAATGATTCTCCAAGTAATAAATAACAGCATGCAGAAGGTGAAACTCAAGCCCTTAATATGAGGACAAAAACAAGATGGCAGTTTTTACAAATTTCATAAAGTATGTTTGTTTCCAACATTTATAGAAGAATAAAACATAATATAAGGCTCTCTGATCACAAATTTACTGACATACAAAAAAGAACAAGATTGAAAACCTATGGACGACCTAAGTAAATGATGATGTTTAAAGATTCTCTCTCACATCAGGTATTACTCTAAGATAAAAAGGCAAAGCTTAAACTTATGCATAACTAATGTAATTCTATCCTACTATGTTTGAATGCATAACATTTGTCTTAGCCAGATTCATACATCATAACATGTAAGAATCTATCAGGTTCCTTGACTTACTTTTGTTCTGCTTTGCTTCAGCACTGGTGGGGGGACCGACTCCACCTGGCATGCCTTCTTTACTGCTAGCTTGGGAAGGAGGGCAATACTCTACAACTTTGATTCCAACCAATGAGTCAGGTCCGTAGGATTGCGCCTCCACAGAAATTAAGGACACAAGGGTATCTGTAATGAAAGATTCCACCAGTTTATTATCATATACCTTTTTCCATCTTGCAGTTAACTTTTTGAAAATAAAATTATTGCACAAAAGGAAATAATCAACAAGGTCTGAAGTTTCTTACCATGCTTTCTTCGGCATTTCAGAGATAAGATTTGATTATCATAATTCCTAATTAGAAACTAATGCTCAACTCTTAACAAGAAATCAAAGAATATAGATGAAAAACAGAGAGGGGAGTCAAAGAGACTTACCAACAGAATTTGAGACCTCAGCTATTTTACTGTTAGTTTCTTCTCCCAGTTCAGACAGTTGATACATGGCCTCTAGACTGGAGACAATCAGCTGTATGTCCTGGATAGTCAGATACTTGGCTATCTCCTCATAGATATACAGATCCAACTTCTCAGACAGAACAAACTCATTCGCCTCCTGACGTGCCAACTTGCTCACCATCTCAAGGCCTAAATTAAAAGCAATATCCAACAATTAAGGTAAAACATAAGCACCTTTCTAAACAGCTTATTCAGGAAAAATACAAATATTCAGTCAGAAATGTTAAACTGTTGTTTTTAAGTCAAGTTTCTATTTTGAACTATGATGTATCCAATATCCACACAAAAAGACACAAGGCATGAAAATTATCCTTCATACTCTTAAACCATTAAGATAATATCTTTGATTTTTTACCAAGGTAACAAAGGTGTATGCTTTAAATTAGTGCTGCCTACTGATTGTGTAAGTTAGGTTTGGAAAATTTAGATATTAATTCAGCTATTACATACCTGATACAACTGAAAACTTGTCATTTGCAGTGATACATTGCACTAGAAGATTGAGAATGGCTTTAGACTTGAATGAATCTACAGGGTCCATTTTAAACTCAGCTGACAAATTTCCAATTGTATCCAATGCCAACTGTCGTAGTGTCCCATAATTGCAGAAAGTACACAGCACAAGGAACCTGGAAAAAAGGGACTATGATTAGTCTTGTTCTTCACTGGGTAGTGGAATACAATATAAAACCCAAAACCTTTGCAAAAAAAAAAAAAAGAAAAAAAAAAAAAATACACATCATTAATCTTGTCTTTAATAGCAATGCTGTGGTGTATATGTATTTCTTATTTAAAAGGCTTTTATTTCAGTTATGTTGCGACTCTTAATGATGGAGGAAGACCTCATACGGAACTGTACATCAAGGCTGGTCTAACCTTATAGAACTATCAGCATTCCGAAAGTTCATCAAGAGACTGCCTTGTATGAAAATCCAAATGCAAACATTGAGATTAGAAACGATCTGGAGAGGGGCTTTGTGAATTCAAGTCATATACTCCAACCACTTGGCCACTTTGATGTAGCAGACACATATCAAAAGTCATGGAATACAAGTAGTTCTGATAATATTATTACCTGAATACAAGATCACTGTTTGCCAAGAACTTCATGTTATTTGCTTCAAATGAGAGATTCCTTAATATAATGGCAACCTGCAAAAACAAGGAAAATGTTTTACACATCAAACAGATTCTTTTTTGTCAAGAAGAAAAGTACAAACAGAGAGAAGGAATTGAGACTGGCCAATAAGTAAATCCTTACCATCAAAGTTAGAAAGACAAGTTTAAAACTATATCATACTATTCAAATCTAAAAGAATTTCTCAACAAAGGTTGAGTAGACTATGTATGGTGTGAGATAAGTGGAACCAACATATCTTTATCATTAGTTCATATTATGTGATGATTCAATTTGTGATTTCTAGTCATTGCCATTCCTTTTAAGTATCACAGAAAAGAGTTATTCCATACATATGTGACACTCATATAAACACCTGGGCTCTTCATTGGACCAAAATATTATGAGCCATTTTGGCTAAGCTACCCAAATTTTCTTTAGCCACTTGGATTTTTGCAAAGCCAAATTTGGCTAAGTCTTTTTAGCCATTTTAGCAGAAATATTAAATATAAATTACAGTTCATTTGTTCAATTTACAGACCAATTATTGAAATAGGCTAGAATGGTATTTATCACATAATAAAATAAATGATGTGTAAATTGAACAAATAAATAACAGTTCTTGTATCAGCCACTTCATTGTGTGGTTGTTCTTAGTAGAGTACTACATCCTATACCTCAATAAATGTTTACAGAACTTTGGGACAGGGTTAGAAAGACGACAGAAAATAATTAAACTTGCATGCATGCACCTGGCATGATTCATTTTTTAAATAAAACAAAATAAACATTTAAAAAAGAATATAAAATAACTTTTGATTGTAAATAAAACAAAATAAATTAAACATTTTAAAAAAGAATATCTAACCTTAAAGTTTGCAGGGTATGCTGCAGCGTTTACGTGATCTGGGAGTCATTGAACTGGCAAGTTGACAGTACTTGTACAATAATGACGTTCTTTTTACTAAATGTGGGAGTTCCAATGCATTAAGATATGCTCATAAAAGGTTATATTTCCTTGAATGTTTGTTTTAATTACCATTTTTCACCGGGAGTCCCTTTCCCTCATGTTGTTGTTGTTGTTGTTTCGTTGTCCGTAAATTCCGTACCATGGAATTTCGTTCTAATATTGCATCGATGTAATCATTTAAAACGCTTGATATATTGAATGTGTTTACACACAAATAATGTTTTTTATTCGCGTGCTTTTTATTGCAATAAGTCCCATATCACCTTTATGAGTATCTTTTTTTTAACGCAGTGAGCTACAGAAATAAGTATCGAAAACGTTTTGGTGCGTTTTATTATTCTGGTACCGACTTTAGTGTGACACATAAACTGAAACCGGGAACCGGCCTGTTTAAACGTTTTCATTAGACGTTGCTATTGGAAATATACATTATGTCTGGTCTCCGGATTTTCTTAAAGAGCGCTTTCACTAGAAAATCGGCTAAGGAACCAAACACTTCTATTTATATTTAAGCGTTCAACATCAAACTATTCAATTTTAATTAATGATTACCACTCGTAGTGGCGAAAAGACTTTAGCCATTCTTCCCACTTTCGCCATTACAGACTCTATACAAAATGGGGTCAATTTTACTTTCGCCAAATTGACGAAAGGGTACATTTCTTTTTTCGCCAAACCAAGTTGACTTTCGCCTATGGCGAATGGCGAAGCTTTATGAATAGCCCAGAACACTAACAGATCCTCATTACCTGTGTTATTCTGATGCCCTCTTTATCTTGTACACCAAGGTCTCGTCCTAGACTTAAAATGCCTTTACCAATAAGGTTTTCTGTAAAGGAAGTATAAAAATAACTAGGGGAGGAATATAAATACAACAAACATACTGGCAAGGCTATGACAAAATATCACAAATAAATGTGTTGCCAAAGGAGACCTTCCTTGGAAATAGATTTGCTTTAGAGCAGGTAAACCGTGTTTTAGGTAATCTATTTTGATTAATCAAGAGAAAGATATCATTTCTATCCTAAATTAATTTTTGCTAACAAAATGGAAGAATACTTCTTGGAAAGAATTGAGACGTTCAATGAAATTTGCCAAAATGAGTTTTTCATCAATTTTGTTTAACCTATTTTAGCTAAATCAATTAATGTTAAATTCTGCAAGAGGAAAGATACAGAGTAAAAAGAGAATGAACATTGTTTTCTACTTTGTGAGCATTTGTTTGTTCTTCTGTTTATCTAACATGGACAGTCAGTGTTGGTACTTACTTTTACAGTCCGACCTTTTACAACCTAACAGTTTCCTGGCCTCTTCATGGTCCTCAGTTACATCATACCAAAACTGTGAATTCATTGAAAAATAGGTTTTGATATCGAAGTAATGATTCTTTAGCTATACCAATACCTAATGAATATATATATTTCTGACCATAATGAAATCTTAAAACATTAACAATTGCACTAAAAGTAAACAACAACAAAGTTGCCTTTTATTTAGAGAAGCTGTAAGCAGGTTACAACTTCTTTTGTATAAAAAATTAAAGCAAAAAGAGAATACAAAGGTTAATCACTCATTAATCTGGGTAATACGAACATCCTTCAGTTCATAGACCATGTACTTTCAAAACTTGAAATCAATACCAGCCCAGCACATGAAGCACAGAAAGTTTGATGATCTTCATAAAACAATAAATCAATCATATACTTATTTTATCTTTTCATTTTATAAAGCCTTACTTTGACATGTCTACTGCAGAAAATTAAAGGAACCCTTGCGACAAAGGAGAAAATGATCGCTCTGAGAAATTTCTCTTATTGTCCAAGCAGCTTCAATCAAATAACCTCAAAATATTCTGATTTTTTATTCACATCATTTGCTGTTGATTTCCCCTTGGAATAGTTGGTTTATGATACCGTGTGGATTGTGTGAAAGTTAATATAACTAACTATTTGGGGAATATGTAAATAGCATATGCCTCAGAAGTACCAATAAGACTGACTCACCCTTATGAAGTCTCGACCTGACTGCTTTCTCCACTCATTCTCATAAAGTCTTTCCAAGGATCCAGGACCTTAAAAAGAAACATCGAACGTATTAACAACAACAACAAAAATGCAAAGGTCACACACAAAATAGTAGCTGTATATATCTCAGTTCTTCACTTTGTCAATGTATGCTACAACAATTTCATTATGAGTTGAAGCATGTTCCAGTCACAGATTTTACAAATGATAATCATATTTATATAAGTAAGTTTCAGGTTTATGAGAATAATACAAGGATGCCTAGCACAACTTTGTTTTTAATAAATAATTCAATACAAACATGGTTCCTCCTGTTGATCCCAATTTTAACAAAGAGTACCAGTTTGACACTTCCAAAAAGAAGAAATCAATCACCATCATGATTAAGTTGTATGTTTTGCTGAGATATATTCTTTGCTCTTGACCAACAAAAGCCATAATTGAAATCACATCATCATATTGGGAAAAAACAAAAGTTTAAATTTCAAATCTATTTATTCATTTCATATGGGTTTTACATTGTGTCAACATTATTTCAGTTATGTAAAGATAACTGGTTCATAACAATGAAGGAAGACCCTAAACTTATCTACCCATTAGGGCCAATCAAGCTGGAGAGAACCATCAGGATTCAGTAGGTCAATCATAAAATACGTCATGAAATTTCAAATGCCATCACCAGGATTTGAACCTACACAGAGAGGCCACCTTATGTTATGTACCTTAACCACTAGACCATGGATGCTTCTTAACCACTAGACCATGGATGCTTCCAATCAAATTTTTTTTATGGGTTTTACATCACATCAACATTATTTCAGTTATGTAGCGATGCCCGACTCTTAATGATGAAGGAAGACCCCATACTCAACTGCCCATAAGGGCTGGTCAAGGCGGATAGAACCATCGGCATTCCGTAAGTCAGTCGGGAGACTGCCTCTCATGATCCAATCAAATTCAAAAATCACCTTTTTGCAGACAAGAATGTCGAAGCAGTTCATTTTGACTCTTGATAATCATTTTACTGTATAAAGTTTTAAACCGCGATTCAGGAAGGTTGACCCAGTACTTAATAAGAATTTCTCTAAAATTCTATGTTCGCACTATCAAAATTTTGATTTTCATCAGGGAAATAGATATTACGAAACCAATCGCCTTTAATAATCCCAATTATAACTTGAGCATGCAAGAAAAGTTATATACACTAAAATACTCAACATACCTTCATGAAAGACTCCAACATGCCCGATAAGTAAATCTGTGAGAACACTACACTTGTCCAGTCGAAGAGTGTGTTTGCTCTCATTGGACAGAAGTGTACAGACATTAATGACGAAATCCACCTCATTAGGCATCCCCGACAGTAAGGCCTTCTCAAGCTTGTCATAGTCACTGACATTAGAGTATTTTGTTGCCAAACCATACCCTGCTCTGAGGTTTACTGTAAAATAATAATATCAACAACTGTTAACCTAATATTCCATTGAGGCAGGGCTTTCATTAAAATTTGAAATAAGAGATCCAGGTTGAGATCTGAAATTAATTTTCATTATAATACCACTGTAACAAAAGGATAAACTGCTCATCATGAATTATTTATCCATTTGTCATAAGCATTTTTGAAGTATATTACAGAGGATGCTTTAAAGCCCCCAAATATTTGTCGAAGGAACGTTGCAAAATAAACATATTTGAAAGCTTTGCACATGTGCATTTGTTTGGCTGAGTTTTATATAATCTTAAATTAGCTAAGCCAAATTGAGTATTCACATCAAGCCTCAAGGTGTCGGTTAATGGGCTGCCTCCTTGCCCAAAGTAATGATCAAATCATCTTATAAATCCTATAAATGAAATTCTCCTCCTAAAATTAAGTATAAGACATTATGGAAAAGGAAAATTATTTAAGATAGCACACAATCTATTCTTCTGTAATAATGATAATCTGTAAGAGGTATAGTAAAGCAAATAGATTAAGAGAAATGGTTTAATGCTATGCTCAATATGCTGTAGACCTATCATTAAGTCTTTTCTTTGAAATAAGCATTCATCAAACAAAAACACATACATACCAGCAATTTGATGTTGTGGCGCATTGTATGACAAAGGGACATTATATTGGGGTCCACATAACTTCTTTCTAATTGGGCCTTCATCATCCCGTCTTTCTGCTGCCTTTGGATCTTCACCCAGGAAGTTTATTTGTTCATAAACATTTAAGTACCTAGAAAGTAAAGATATGTACATTTTAAACTTGGCATTAATAGAATGATATATTGTCTAATTACCGATAAGTCAATAGCTTTAGATAATCATGTCAATATTTTTGCAATTGTAACTTTGCATTAATTCAGATATTTTGTATGATGTGCTTCCCACGCTTTACAATATTTTTAATCTTGCCATCAAACAATTCTTCATTCTATAAACAAAAAGAGGAACAAAAATCTTCATGACCATAAAATAAAACATTTTTTTCTTTTCTTGCCCATCAATTAAGTTCAAACCTGGAGTAATGCATTTGCCTCTATAGATGAGTTTGTGTAGAATGCAAGTTTATTCATTGTAACATTAACCAGAACCTAAGGCCTTTCATGAATGTCCCTTCCTTTTGAAAGAAATCTATATAATTAGTCATTGATCTTATTTCTTTTTACAATTTTCAACACTTCTTCCTTATGGCTTAGAAATTATTAGGGGGAAATTTCTTGTAAAGTTTTGTGACCCTTAAAATGCTGGAAAAAACATTTTGCATTTTACACGAAACCACATCAATACTTAGAAAAATAAAAGGCCAAAAACTTTTACAAGATCTAGCAAACAGTTATGGTTCAAGTACAAGCCAGTTCTCAATCAGATTTTTTTTTTGTTCCAATTGTTATGAAAATAAGTCAAATACGCCATTTTATCCTACTTTGTCATTATGTGTGGCAAAAGAAAAAAATCTGAAACAAGACAATGACAAAGTTGAAAGATGATATCATTTTAGATTACCTTATATAAATATATTTCAATGATTGTTCAGCATTCAAACACGCTTTAGGATATGGGAAATCCTTCAGAACCTCATCCCAGTCTTGGTTATCCGACACCTGAAAAAACAAATTATAAAATGCCAATGAAGTAGTGACAACAAGATTCATTCTTCTTCTTAATTGTTGTCTAGGCGTAGGACCAATGATTTTAGAGTAAAAGCACTTGAAAACCATTGAGCCCCATACACATATATCTCTCACACAAAGTTAATAAAAGCCTTAACCCTTTCCCAAACAATAACGACATTTGACTACTTTGTTACAGACTTAAGAAAACATCGTGGAAAAAGGAGAAATTGCTCGTAACTTTTGCCACAAGTTTTTCTATTTTATCAGAAGATTATTTCCAAATTTAATCACATTTTGAAATGTCGTCTGCAATAACTTTCAATTTGGGACAGTCAAAAATTTGTTGTTTGGGAAAGGGTTAAGATGAAAATGCACAGTAACATTACAAACATGTTCGTTCTTGTCTTTACCCAAGTGTATGTCCTCAATATAATCATTTCCTAGAGACAGTTCTAATGAATTCCCACATGATATTTATTCCAAATAAACTTTAAAAAGCGGAAAGCTTGTTTCTCAGGTATCTACCTTACTAGACATCTGTACCATGCTATACAGCATTGAAAATACAGGACTATTTTTCCTAGAATTGGGAAGATCGTATAGATCTGTTGATTTGAATTGCTAATATGAAAAAAAAGAAATCTTGATTCAAGGAACACAAGAATTCAAAACTTACTTATATGTTGTGTATGAGATAGAAAAATCCTTAAATCCTTGTAACCGTGTAAGTCTTTAAATTATGTAGAATATGTGTTATTTGTATTTATCAAAGGAAATAATTGGAACTCATGAAAAAAAGTTGTTGTGACTTTAAATGCTTGGCAATAATGCATGATTTTAAAGAAATTTCATTTGGGAAAGTGCCTTTTATGGGCCCATGCTATAGATAGGTAAACATTATGCCAAGCAGTCAAAAAACCATTTGCACTGAGCCAGAATAAAAATTAAGAGAAAACCAGTTACAACTAGACAGTTGGACAGGTAAAACCTAGAACAAATAACCAGGTCACAAAGACCCTGAGTAAACATGTGTAAGTACACTATCAATGAATACACTCTGTTACACCAGTATTTGGATTTCCCACTGCCACTATTTTTAGATTACTACGCTTCAGTGATACCTAGTAGTCAATAATCAATGGTTGCTCCACTCTGGAGTAGCAAGCTCACCTAATACTACATTCAAAACCACCAATCTATTTATAGCAACAGGGGTTTTCGCAGCAGACACTTGGCTTTATCATTATGTCATTTCCCCAATACCATGCATTCCATCCTATAACGGTAGAGCACAGACAATGAATATCATTTAAATCACAACTTATGATTTCATAGAAATTGACAGTTTTAACATCTTGCACTTCATGAACTTTTGGGGTTTGGACATTGACCAAAGTAAGACTTTAAGAATAGACAAATTTAAATCAATTACTAACTATATACAAAGTATTGGACTAAGCTTCCTTAAAATCCTTTTTCACAGGTTGTTTGCTTCAAAGGTGTTTATCCTGCAAGCAGTGACCAAAATATGAGTTTTGTCGGTTTTAAACTGATATATGGATTGTATGTGGCCAATCGCAAGTTTAAAAATTTATGATGGCTGTTCAAAATAAGGAGTATGAAAAATACATGACACGAAAATGAAGAATATTATAGCATCTGGTCCAATAAAAATGATGCATATAAGATAGCGAGAATTAAGGGAGTGTTAATTTGAAGGCAAGTTCCCTCTTCAATTTAACATGTTTTGATTAATAATTAACAACTTTATGGGTCCTCATGCAAATCATCAAATGGGATCCCAGAAGAGTTGACAAACAACAGACCTAAAATCAGGGACCGCTAAAATCATGCTTGCCTTTCATATCAGGCATTTCTTAAATATCTCATGTAACTAAGATTTCAGAAATGAAATGTAATAAATATATCTAATGTTATCTAGAATAAAAGGGTACTGGAATAAAAGTTTGTTATTTATAATGTCATATACAGCATAATGTATGTTTCAATGCACGACAAAAATACCAGGGCTCACGCTGTCGGTCGCCAAATGCGAATATTATTTCATTATGGTGAAAGATTTCCCGATTTGGCGAATTTGCTTGGCGCATGTTTTTTTCATTCAACTTTACCATATTTCCACCTGTCCGGACATTACAGACAGTTATATCTTTTGACACACTTAACAGTATCTCCGAAACCCCCAAATTAATCCGCTAATTGTTATCCCCGTGTCAAACAATGCCTGAGGCGTGAATTAGGGTCTTTAATATGTGTATACAACTCAACACACTTGATTGGTAGACTCGATGCGGTTGCTCCACGAAAACCGATTACTATTTACCGCATTCCATCCAGTGTGTTATGATGCATGGTAGAATGCGAGAATTAAAAGAGGGTAAATTTGTAAAGTATTTTGATATTGACAGTTTGCTTCCTTGGCTGATGCAACGGTACTATTCAAATTGCGATCCTCTATTATTAATCATTCAAATCATCAGACCCGAGTCTTGACGAGAGTAAAAACAAATAGACCTAAGATCATGTTTAACTTTCATTTATCTATCGAACATTTCTAAAATAAATAACAAAACTGAGAGTTCAGAAATGTATAGTCTTCGATATGATTTAATGTTATCTGAGATAAAAGATTCATTATGATTTTGTCACTCAAAGCGTAGCCTTTATAGTTATATCATATTTGGTTTAAATTTGTTTGGAAGGGGGGGGGATGGCTTGGCTTTTTTTTTAACATAATATTTTCATTGGCATTACACATTACATATTTATGACAATATAATTTTAATACAAATGGTGAAACATAACAAACAGAAATAATTTACCAAGAGGATTTAACACATATGTAAATATAACATGAAAAGTGTTTAAAATAAAGAAATTTTAATTGAAGCCATTTGCTTAAGAATTTGGCTCCTACTTCTTTAATTTGGCTCCTATTTTTGTCATTTGGCGAATGTGCTGGAGCAGACTTTTTTCCAGCCAGGGTGAGCCCTGAATACATTTATATAGGAGGGATTGGGTTCCTCAGACTGTGATTTGCAAAGATTTCCTGATCCCTGACTACAATGATTTTCAAAGTAATTAGATTTTATCACAATAATATTATTATAATACATGTATTAAATAGTCATCTGCAGATTTCTACAATTCTAAGCAAGCAAGTATTTGAAGGCATTGTATTCCCCAGACATTTTAAGCACCGTGGGGCCCCAGTGCCTGAATTTCAAAATGAGGTCTCCCCTGGCGCCTGAATTGATCCCATTGTGCTTGAAATTTGTCCTGCAGCCAGTCAACTTGCTCGTGACATTGTTTGTTAAAGTTGAGTTTAAAACCATTACTTTTTGTTTTTTAATTTCAAAAAAACATTTAAAAATGTTCCATTTTAGGATGCATTTAGATTTAGAAAAATTTTTTGGCAGTCATTCAAGTTATCAAACGCAAGTCTCAACTAATAACAGTGTTTATTCTAGGATTGCGCAAATCCCCTTTTTAAAAAAAAACAAAAACGCTCCTGTCTTCTTGTGCACAAATGTGCCCCTTTTTATTGAAAATCCCTTTCATAAATGTTAATAAATCTTGCTTAAATATTCCGTGCGTCAAAGGATTATTTTTTGAACTTTCGAAAAATAAAGGAATAAAGATTATTTAACATTTCAGCAGAGAAACCAATAGAATATAAGATGAATTTGACATTTTATAAAAATCTGAGGGAAATCAGACATAATCTAAATATAGCATCAAGCTATGAACAACCGGTCACGTGACGCTCATGTGATACTAAGACTACAACGCTGAAAACAAAAATGGATGCTGACGCTAGTATCTTCAAAGTTAGGTGTACATCGTCATGTGACAGGTACTTGACAGCCCATGTGACGTAACTAATAACCATATAGCTGTAGTAACATACAAAAGTCGAGGCCATGTGGGTTTTCCGTCAATATCTTCATTTATACCACGTAAGCGATTTTTTTAAGGAATATCTGTTAGAAGCATAGCTGAATACCATACGCAAATTCTACTTTTTACCTATATATTTTTAGTGTATGACGTCCAGGATCTTTAAACTAAAAGAATAGTTTTCAGATCAATAATCGACAGACTAAGTACGAAATCGAGTGTATGCAAGATCATATTTAAAGGCAAGTTTTGATTGATATGACCTGGGATCTCCAACTATTTTCACAATTTATAACAGCGGTTACTTCCTTTACAAAGTTGTTTATTTTCAAAACTTTAATGTTCTACACGGTATTATATTTCTATTAACACTGTCCATCAATAATCAGATCCTTAAATTCTACTTAACTGTATCTGAAAAATTAATCTGTTTTATTCTGAGTGTTCGGTCACACATTACTCCTTTGACTGAGCTTTTGATTGCCAGGATTGATATGAATTGGACGGTTGACGTTTGGGAAAGATGGTGGGTTCATTTTCCAATTTGGGAACTGGTTGAATCTGGTGATTGGGAAAACATAGGTCCGTTTTTATTTAGTTGAGAAAATATGTCAAAACTGGATAGGGAAATTTTCGGTTTTCCGGGCCCGGTTACAAAAGTAGGAAAAACCCTGACAATCAACCCTTTAAATGCCCCCTGTTTTTAAAAGGAAGCGAGGAGCTACGCCCCTACAAATCCATTTTTAGAATGAACACTGAATAGTCAAACTCAGCATGGCATAATCAAGATACAGGCAAGGGTAATTGTTTTTACTCATTTCCCGTAATATTTGTAGACACTGAGGCGGTGACTTCTGTTTTAAGGAACGAGTCTAAAACGTGCATTTCCTTTGTTTGTATCAGAGAACACTTCATAGATTGCATATCAATAAGAGCAATTTGTATGACAAATTATTTAGACTTCCCTGAGAACAGTCAAAATAATATGACGCAAATATTTCCTTAAATTTTCTGATGGAGCAATCTTACATCAAAATTTCGAGGGACAGAGAAAGTGGTGGAAATAACTAAAAATCAGTTTTTCCGATTTTAACCACAAAAGTAATTTGATAATAGATAAGACAAGAAAAGTTTTAACAGTGTCTATTCTAGACTGTGCAATTGCGCAAATCACCCTATTTTCTCAAAGATCGCGCACATTTTCTACATGCATACAAGAAAATCGCGCATTGGACATCGATAAAACTAATATACATTTTGATTGCTAAAACTTAGCTTAGATGTGACAAGAGACTCAGAGTATTTTGTGACAGAAAACGCTCGAAATAAAAACTTTAAGTTTTCTGATACAGTTGAATAAACTTTAAGGAGCCAACTTTTGACGGAGAATTACGGTTAAATAAATCTAACGAAAATTTCGTCTAAATTTAGCAAGGGAGACAAATCTTCCAAAAAAAACACTTTGTTTAGGTAGTGCATACGTCCTTGTAAAAGCATGTAGAGGAAGCGGAAACTAGACTTTTATTCTGACATACATGTAATCGTGTATTGATTGATTAAATAAGGATTAATTTTAAACTGTGAGTAATGATCATTTTACATATTTCTATCATAATGGAAATATGGATGTTTAAAGTTGCGACAAAAATTTTATCACATCTGTCCACCAAACTTTTCTCAAAATATCTTGATTGCGTCCAATTAAATTGACTACCCTAAGAAAAGTCAAACTTATATGAGGCAATTGGAAAATACTGAAACATTTTTGCATCAGGTCATCTCTCCCATCACATCAAACTTTAGAAACTTTCCTTTAATGATAGACAAATGCGACAAAAGTTTTGCGACAGTTTTGTCGCAACGTTTGAAGACCCATATTTCCATCGTTATAGTGCATTATCAAATTGTTTCACTCACAGTTGTTAATTAATCCTTTTTCAATCAATTCATGTGCTCAACATGTCTGTAGTCCGAAAATATCAACTTTGTAGGAACGGTTTAATTAAAACAAGGTGACGATTTTTTGCGCCCAATAAGTTATCTCTGCGCATGCGCACTGGAACGTGAAAAATGTTTACACGTTTTTAAATTGTTTATCAGCAAGTGCCATTATTTGGTGTCATAAAAGTTTGTTGTACATATCTCGCCTTTCCAATTGACCATCAAGTGGCAATTTGGTGTTTTAAATCGGAAAAATGGAATTTGAAAAGTCCATCACTGTTTTGATCCTTCAAAATTTCGACTTTCGATTGCTTCATCAGAATTTTAAAAAGCATTCTTCACATCAAATTTTTTTGACTACCCTAAGAAGAGTACAAAAATTGCATTTTGCAAAG
Source organism: Cerastoderma edule (assembly GCA_947846245.1). Classification (NCBI taxonomy): domain Eukaryota; kingdom Metazoa; phylum Mollusca; class Bivalvia; order Cardiida; family Cardiidae; genus Cerastoderma; species Cerastoderma edule. The sequence continues at coordinate 34,812,251 of OX401407.1, read as the reverse complement.
ATATTTTTGGAAAAAATGAGTACAGTTGACTCTGATGTGACCCTTATCTGCACCTGGGTTTACCTAACAACTTGGTTAAATATTTAGAATTAAACATAGGGTCAAGGTCACATTTCAAAATCAACATAAAAATCATTTTCAAAAATCAACATAAAAAAATCGATTTAAAATGAATAATTTAAGCCATAATGGTTGATTGAAAAACAAGCAATTAGTAAGAAAACAATCCATACCTTCTTCCACCCTCCAAGAGAAGTCACTATTTGGTACAACGAATAAAGGTCCACTTCTGTCCCTCCAATCCTCGGTAAACGTTCAAACGGCGTCCTGAAAACAAAGCGATATTGTAGATTAACTTCCTTATCACACCAGTACGTCTGTGATTATAGCGAAAGTAGACTGCGTGCGACAGGATAGTCGTAGAAAAGTTAAACACTCACCCTCTGCTGTTGTGAAAATGTCGGAGGCCATCGAGGAATTCTCGTTTCTCTCGTTGATAATTGGGCGAGTCTTTGTTCACCGAACTAGCCATGGCACAATCAGTATCAAGCCAATCCGCCACTAGAAGGTAGTAAACGCTGCTTCAGGTGATGCGAAACCCGGTGACAACAAACGCGATAATCAAAACATCCCCACCTTGATGGTCACACTGGGGGAAATCCACGATAACTTGAATTTTCTCTCAGTAGAACACAACACTCAACTGTCGCACAGCCAAGCTGTAAGTACACAGCGGCGCGTTGTCGAGTCGATTTATTTCAAATCAATACACAGTAGATCAGTCCGCGCACTAAGCCAAGGAAATATTTTCCACAAAACTACAAAGCGCTCTACACTTTAGGCCACATATTTGACCATACGCACGTAAAAATCGACGAAAAATTCTCAACAAAAAGCATAATGAACATGCCTAAAAATCAATTCCCCGCTAGAGGGATAGCTCGTATTGGCCAATTTCCCAATGAAAATATTCAAGATGTCGGCGGTCATGCGCGAGAACAAAGTGAGACGCGTCAAAGTTCCCCTTACCCCTCTAGCGATATCCGTGATATGTACCTCTTTTGATGGAACAATATAGAAAACAATTTAAAAACTCTCTATCTCTCCGAAAAATGTAAACTAATTGAGCCAAAGGAGTTGGTGTAAACAAAGAAAATCAATTTTAGCATAATCTGTGACGTCATAGCGTATATAGAGCCCGATAAAAATTAGGCCACCAGACGGTTACCGTATACCTTTGTAGACAGGTTGGCAAGTGTCTTTCGAGTGTCCCTTTTCTTTGGCGTTTTATGCGTTTGAATGGTTGATTCGCATATCATTGAAAACATTTAAATGCGAGTAAGTTATCAAGAGCAAGATGGATTTCGTAATTTGAAAAAGATGCCTTTGATGTATACTGTTGGGGGAAAAGTTAAGCATCATGTAAACCTGACAATTATTTTTTGTACAAAGAGTAAAACGCTCATTTTTTGCACAATGCTTATTTTTGAAAAATATTTTTTTTATCTTAAACAGACTATTATTCTTACCAAATTAAAAGACTTCGCAATGATAACTCAGAGAAAGACCTTTCAATCACCCGTGGGCAATGCCTCGTAGCGCTCGTCTTGGCCTTAAAGAATTACTGAATGGGAACAGCGGAAAGCCAAAACAGTAGTGTTGCTATTGCATAACCTTGCCGCTAGTGGGTTTTCACCCTTCTATTTTTAGAAAAGGACTGATACAGATACTCACCACTGTCAATAATTCCGTTTCTCGATAAGTGCACTTTGCTTTAAAGTTTAACTGTAGCGCCTTGGTCGGTAGTGAGTGTAGATCTTGGCTCAGACGGTGGGTTTTCAGATATTTGCCTTCGCCCAACAGGCCTCGCAGTATATCGAGTATAGGCCTATCCCATAGAGTGAATGGAAATCATGGTCAATGGAACTCCTGTATTGACAGAATCAAAGCAACGCACAAGGATACGGAACTAAAGGAACCATTTGTGGTCAATCCGGATCCAGTAATCTTTTCTGCTATTTTGTCTTAATTATCTGATGATTAAACACGGTCATTTAATAGAAGGACCAGATCATTTTGTAAATGATCCTTTGAATAAGGTAGTAATATGTATATATGATTCATTTTTTATAACATTAAGCTTTGTAGATGGCATCAACATATATATAGGAATTTGTATGTTGCTGAAGATTGTGCTTTGCTTGACGTTGCTGAGTGCAGATCCAGTGACTATGCCTCTGAACAGAGATATTTGTAAAGCAGGTGAAACTACAAGGATGCAGGGAGAGAAAACATGTATTATTTCTCAGAAATAAACGACCAGCAAAAGTTCTTGTCTCAAGACAATATATCTGGTACACCCACTAATGCTGACGGAAAAAGCCATGATTTGAGGTTTGCTACTTTCCGACTGGTTCGAGTAAGGACAAATGAGAAACACGAATCATGGAATCAATTTCTCGAGCTGCAATTATTTATGCGCCCATTTGGTTTGTCCAAGAAGTTAATCATACTTTAACAGTCAAGTTTATGCAAATGCTATGAGTTTTGACAAGGCTTTTTTGTAACGACACTTTGGGTAGTCTTTTCTGCCATGGATGTCTTCATTAAGACGTAGACAGTATTTGAAACTACATTTCATTAGCTCTACAGTGGTGCATTGATGAATCTTACTAAGAAATTATGGCATTCTCAATTTAACCATTAAATTGACCCACAGAATTGTTACCACTCGGAATTGGACATATTGTCGGATGAACATGTTTGAATGCCATAAATGCTCCTGCAAAGCCAGTGGCATAGCTTCCTATAGGTACATGCTTACATATTTATTTCTGGATTTTTAAGAGATGGACAAAGATTTTACAGAGCTGCTTTGTTCGCCTATTTGTGTTGTCTGAATTCCTTGATTGATACTAATGCGTCGATTGGGGGAAAAGACTCTGAATAGTAAGTATTCACCATTTGCTACTTCTCCCTTGCAATGTACCTATGTTTTTGTTAAGTCATTGTTAACTGCATATGCTGGCCATGGCTTATAATTTTTCAAATGCCGAAAAGGGGGAGTTTTAAGAAAATTGCCCAACTCTGTACAATAATGAAGTCAATTTATATGTCCCAAACCCAAAATAAGTTTAAACTTATTCATTTTATATCTTAAAGCTTAACGCTTATTAAATTTACTCTCGATGACTGCTTTCTGGACACCACACCAGTACTCGCGCCGATTCGTGGGTTAGTCCCGGCAATTTTTCACATCGTGAGTTCGAACCCGGGACACTCGGTACAGGAAGTCGACGCTCTACCACGGCACCACTGTCGCCCACAACCCAAAGTTTATGTCAGAATACACCTGCTGGGCTTTAGAATATAGTTTTCTCGGGGGCATGTCCTACATATCCATCAACAATGACATGTCTACAACGTAATTACAGGGAAGGCACGTCACTGAAAATCGAGAAACTACGATATTTGACTTAGTTCAAACATATTTTACTCGTCAAAACAATATTATACACAATGATCGAATCGTAAAATATTGATAAACGGATTGAAATGAACTCTAGGCATGTAAATGGTCCCATTCGTTGACGGTAGAAAAGAATGGTAGGTTTTTTTTTTATCACAGGTTGGTCATACAGACAGTGGTTAAAATACTATCTGATCTGAGAAATCTATATTTTGACAAATCACCAACGACAGTGGGTGGGATAACCTGTTTTGAGTACATGTACATTTATCACCAAATAAAAACAAAATAGGCTTGTCAGGTGCATAGCTGATAACAAGATCACACATTTAAAGATTACACACTTAAATTATGGGCACAGGGACATATAGAGTACTGTAGGTGCTATGTTGTGCTATTTTATGGCTTTTTCGTGAAATAAAAAACTATGTGACGTATTGCTTATACATTTTATATCATTATATTTTAAAGATCACACTAATTTCCATCAGTTAAAACCATATTTCACGAAAGACAAACATGACACAAGTTATTAGACCAAATATACCGACATGCAAATCGAGGGTTTCTAAGGCCAAAGGATTTTCAAAATAGTTTTACGCACGTGCGTACTTCTGTAAGCCAAGTTTCACGCCTGCCTGTGCTAACATTTTCTCTGTCACAGAGGTTTCCATTTCACATTCAGTATAATTAAAGAACAGACATTGGCACTATTACACCCAGTTATAATACGGACTGCCTCTAGTTAACCCCACGAAGTTGGACTTTGAATTCTAGAATAACGATATCGCAATGCGGCATTAACGTCACCATATGCAAGATAAGTTCTTGAAAATAAGAAGCTAAATTAGGATATGTAACTTGACACCACGAATTGCAACCTGTGACGTTATTTCCTTCGGATAGATTAGGCATGTGCCCACACATTTATATCAGGAATAAATTAAGAAAAATAAAAACTAAATAAGATTCCCTGAGCGGTCTCGGATTGTCTGTGCTTTCCCGGGGACGTCATATAACACAGGGAAATACAGACTGTGCATTAGTCTGTCTTTTCCTCCATGCAACTTAACCATGCTTTATTAAGTAGTTTATTTCATATGATGACAATCGTTTATATTTTCACAACCTCTCTTTTCTTTCTATAACAAAGTTGAAATGTATGCTTGAAGTACATGCTAAGATGCATATGTGCAGCTTTAGATTGCTATCTTCCTCAGTGAAACATCCCAATTGACCACGTACGATGAGTGTATACACATTTATTAAAGGCAAGCTATGTCTGGGATATACTTGATCGGAGCATTTTCATACACTTTCTTTATGACACACATAACGCGTAGTTATCGTTAGACATTGGCACAGACGGGACATACCATTATAGCGGGGGAGTAAACGACAGACGAAACCACTTTCCTTGGTATTGGGGTTTATATTGGGGCAGACATAACCCTGATGATCCAAGCTATAACTGTGTAAAATAAAATATCTACGTCTGGATCATTTCGACTAGGGCAGACGAGGCAATTGGACTAGATTTTCGCCATGGTATTTGAAAATTAGAAACTGCTGCCTTAGTATTTCTTTTGCACCGAAACCATAAAAGATAACACATTTAAAGATTTCTTAGCGCTGTAAAGACCATAAAGTCAGCTCTGGATAAGATTATGGGATGATTGTGTCATGATGGAGATCAGTATGAACCGCGGATATACAAAAGGTGTTGGTGTGTTTGAGGATTTATTGGACAAGAACCAGAAAAATCTTTAGTAAATACCGTGGTGTTGCTTGGTCGGGGGCGGACTGTCGCGTTTCGTTTCCGAATGCTTGAGAAATGGTTAACCAATTTCCCTATTATGGGATTTTGTTACTGATCCAAATAAAAAGCACTGAACGACGACAAATATAGCAACAATTGAATTCATTTTAATAAGATTATTAGATATTGGGAAGACAGTGACCCATTGAGACAAAAAGAAACAAATATCACAGAGGTTTCTTCAGTCGCCTGATAGTTAATCCAACAAAGCAATGTACATGTTTACGCAGACGACATTCATTCGATATCATTAGTACCTTAACATAGGCGTAGGAGCGTTTTCAACATTGGGGGAGGGGGCAACTTCAGATGAGGACCGGTCTAAGAATAAATGTTCCTAAACATTTTCATGACTATTCATGCATTTACAAATTCAATAAAATCATAAGAAAAAAAGAAAAAGAAAAAAGGATATGCCAGGTCTCGATCTCACGCGGAAATCAAATGTATTGATCTAAACAAAAAGTGGCAGCGACCAGGCTGTCACAGACACGGATTCAACTAATTTACAGTCAAAGAATTGAATTATTCTTCAAGATTTAGGTAACAATTGAAGACACTACATAGAGTCTGACTCCTTAGAACACGTTTTACACCACTGTTTTCGTCAATCAAAACTTCCAGGGTATTTTTGTGAGCTGAGTTTTCATTGGATAAACCCGATGTGTTCAGATTGCCATTTGCGATGATGACGTCAAAAAGATTTTTGTTATTGTTCGTAACAAAAGGCGAATTGGTATTAGATAAAGCACAAAATACACATTTATTTTTATTCTGCTACAAAGTATACGCTGCTCCCCGGTCTGGATATGAGGGGCGGCTCCCCTGGCCTTCCCTGGCCCCCAGCTCCTACGCCTATGCTATATATACGTAGAACGATTCTAAGTATATGTTCAAAACGATCATGTAACGCGACATTTTTTGAGAAATCGTTTGTGGGAGTGTACTGCGACGAAACAGTTCATAGCCCTAGCCATGTATGGAGTGTTCATGCGTAAGACACTTGTTCCTGTCATAGAGATGGTAGCTATAAACTTTACCCGTAACATATTATAATACTTTTTAAGGAAATGAGATATGTTCATTAATGGGATAAGAAAAAGAAAGCGGTAGGCCTACCGTGTCATTAAAAAAACGGAAACAATTTTGGCTCGGGTCAGCTTGTTTGGATTAACCAAACAAATACAGCACAACGATCCAAATCGCGAACCAATAACAGATAGTGTACTTGTAACTTGTCTTAGTTAACGTAAATAACGTACGTCTAAAGGGTGTTTCAGTTTGGCTCCATGTGTTGCAATAAAGGGGGGGATCGCTTAAAGAACGCCGCACAGCCGTTCTATATTTACATCGTGGGAAACTTTTCGATACGCGGACAATCTATTGGGAAATTCATACATCTATATTTAGCACTCGCGATAAAGGCAATGTTTTGAATGAATTTGTACTTACGTTCGTGCGTAACCACTATTACTATTGAGGATACCTGTAGTAGAAGTACAGACAAGGTTTACTTGACGGTGAATATAATACCTACATGTACACACAGCAAAATGCGCGGGGAGGCCTTTTTATCGGTTTGCTACAGCTTAGTGCGGCTATTGCCTGATGGAGAAAAAAATGTGGCCTCAACAGTTTGTGTTGCCAATTTACATTTAGCCCATATTTTTCTGTTTTCAATTAATGTGTGACAATAAAACATGATTTAAGTAATATCTTGATCTTCAGTCAAAATTCATATATTTCCTGGATTTGGGTCTGAGAGGCATTTGTAACGTTCTTATTGTAGGCCATAATATTCTGCACTATCACTGTCATTGGTATACATGATTGCTGCCCATCTGAGTTATTGCGACATTATTTACGAAATAAGTCACCCTTTCATCACTGAACAAACGTGTTCGTTTGGAAAAACAGCCTTTGTAAGAATGCTGTGCATGATGGGAGTGAAAATAGCAACGACCTGGTTGTGCGAATTGACCGCTGCAACGTAACTCAATATAGTTGAAAATAACGTTAAACTAATACACATATAATCTTCTAATATGTAACTATATATAATGCCTGTGCATGCAGGATTTGGACGAAAGTATCCAGCAGATTCCTTATTGTAGATGTTGATTGGGATGGCCGGTATGGAAATTTCCTATTAGGAAAACACGACATATCGAAGCTTCAATACAGGACTATGGTATCTCATTTCACGTTAGTTAAGGGGTTACTATAATTTTACATCGACCCCCGACGTGGTCTTTCAAAGGAAGAGAAAAGTCCAGAAAGTAACCTTTTTCCTTAATCTCAGGATTCCAAAACAATACCAGATTGATTTGCAAAGGCATGTTACAAATGTATCAGTCCTTATATTACTTAACCGTTTAAATGTCCAATGCGTAGAGACAAACGTATTCATATTAAATTTGGTTGAATATTTTGAGGTATTGGTTTTTACGCCGGATCAACATTCGTTCCAATATATCACGACCTTCTCGGGGTCTCTAAAGAACTACGCTATGGCTCTTAAGTGTCTTATCAAAGGATCATCGGAACTCGAAGCCGGGAACCATGGGTCCAATACCGGCACAATAACCACTGGGTCACGAAGGACCTCGGTTGGTTACAACTCAACTTGTTACAGTTAGGGATTGTATACTTATTTACCACACCTTCGCAAGGCATACGTCAATTTCTCGCTGTTTTATAGATATTTTAAATTTTACAATAATATTTCAATATAATTGAACAGGGCGTGTAAATTTCGTCATAGAATCAACATTTCATATATCGGCGCAGTGCAAAGAGAAGCGCAATAAATGAACAAGTTTGTTACATTAGGCCTATTTTTGCCGATCTAATCCTGTAACAATCCGCAGTAAAAGGGTGTTCGCGGCTCTTTCAAAAAGGATATACAGTACTTAGGATCGAGAATATTTAAGGACATACCAATAACAAACAATCATTTGATTTATAAACAGCATTACCCTGTGTCATTCTGAGTTTTGGAGAAGGCGGCATGACCTTGAAATGCCAGTTCCCGGAAAAAAATACATATTTGACTCCAGGGATATGCCCACAAGGATCGAGATGTGACTGAAAGAATTTGGCGCTAAACAGCAGTTCAAACCAACAACAAAAAGCACAGGCCTTCATTTCGATTCATTATCCATTTAAACTGTACCTCATGTAATTTATAAGTCGTTACTATGGGGTTATCGACCGAAAGGTATCTTAACTATCACTTCAATTCATGTCTTCATATATACACTACAGTGAAGCCTCGTTTATCCGGACCCGATTATCCGGATGTCTCGCAATCAGAACGAAATTGTAAGGGACCGGAATTATTTGACCAGTTTGTTGCAGACGACTTTTGAAAACATTGTGGGTAAAGGAGACATTGCTCGTGACGAGCAATTTCTCCTTTTCCCACAATGTTTTCTGCCATATCAGAAGATTATCTTTGAATTTCATCACGTTTTGATATGTCGTCTGCAAACTCTTTCAATTTGGGACGGTCGACAATTTGGCGTTTGCTAAAGGGTTATAAGTATACACGTGCATACAGACCGTTTATGTCTTAATGTGTATAAGAACATGCGCTACTTCATTAGTCCGGATTATTCGGTAAACCGGACATTTTGTTGGGAACGGACGTGTTCGGATTAACGAGAAATCACTGTATATTTGTGGCTATACACAGACCGTTGTTTAACCATTAGAATGCTGGATAATTTCCTAAAATATATTTGTGTGTCGTCTGGTTTCCAAAACTGCTTAATTTTGTTATCGAAATATACCCAGATAAGCAAAAGGTTAGATCACACGCCAGCCGACAATATACTTGGCGGCTGGCCTGGATCTAACCTGTTTGCATAAGCACGAAGTCGGTTCCAGCACTATAAGGGTTAAGACTTAACGATCGCCTAACATTCATTTACCTTCGTAGACACTGTACCTCTTGTAATCTACAAACTGTTTCTATGGACCGAAATGTCTGTCAAGCTTCGTTGTAAGTATTTAACCCTTTTCCCATACAGACCGCACCTCTTATAATTCATAAAACTTTGCTTAAAATCCAAAATATTGCCCAACCTTCGCTTCTACTCATTCATTCATATGCACTGTACCGTTTGTAATCTAGGCGTCGTTTATATGAACCAAATTGCCACTTACATTCATTTCAACACATATCCCATATGAACACTGAACCTCTTATAATTCATAAAACTTTGCTTAAATTTCAAAATGTCGCTCAACCTTCATTTCAACAGATATCTCATATGTACACTGAACCTCTTAAAGTTTATAAACTGCAGCTTAAAAATTCGGTCGGATGAATAGTTAAGCCACACGGTCCAAAAAGGGGGTTATGATGAAAATTCAAGACTCTGTGTAACTGCATGTCCTATAGCTTTCATATCGATCATATATCATCCCCAATGGAGTCTCTATGTATATCAACCATGATCCTAGGACCACCCTACGGACGTATGACTTGGACCAAATGGGGAATCTGTAAAAATGTTTGTCATCTCTGAAGACTAGCTGTTTCACATTTGGTGTGAATCGTCATCCAGAGGTCCTCTAAAAATGGTAAGCATATGCCTCTGGGTACCGTTTTACTAAACAAATTAATGAAAATATTTGTGTAAGTTAAAACAGATAAGCATGGAAAATATCATAGATGTACATACAATATTGCAACGTGACATATCATTGGAAGTGTCTCGGAGAGACGATTTCAATGATGTGTTATCTTGCAATATTACTTAGCCATATATTGAAATAAGAGCGAATGTTGCTCTGAACTTAAGCAAATTTAAAGCATAACATGGTTAGTAAAACAGTACCAAGGAGTCAAGGTTAGCCCGCCCAGAGGTTCATCAGTGTCTCATATGCTTATATGACGGAAATCGTTGAGAAAATTGTTAGCGGTCCAGGAGAGATAACCTATGATTATTCCCAAGTTACTTCGCTTGTATAAGTGAAGTATCGGATTGTATTTGCCCGATTGCACTCATACGCACGTGGCTGGTAAGCCTGTGTTTATATTCAATAAGGAGTTATGGCTAACCACATCCTATACCGTTTAGCTCCCATTGAAACGTTTATGAATATTTTGTGATTTGTTCATGCAAGGTCAAATTTAATAATTGATGCTCAGCAGAAACTAGAATATGCTGGCCAATTTCAATCAAGGGAAAGTGTTCTTTTAACTTTGTTTATATGAATGCCTACTTTATCAGTTACTATAGAAACAAGATGACGGAACCATAGCCACCATGACCCATTTGTTTTCATACTTTCTACAATCATTTAGATTAATCACAACTACCCCTGTATCAAAACCAGTGGCGTACGTCTGTTTTTAATTATGACCTGGACAATCGCAATGTTACCGAGGAAAGCCACTCCTTTCATCATGCATCGTGATCGTTGTTAATATTACCAGGTGTACGCTCGAACTCTGTCACGAACACACCTGGATATCGAAGATTCAGTCAGAGACCAAGGCATACTATACTAAACTTGAAGACATCATTTGAAGTTGTCAAAACGCGCCTGTATACAATCTTCGATAAAGGGGTACTACTGTAATACTACACGTCATTGGAAGTGTCTCTTACTTCGCAATATTGCCTTTCTCTTTATTGAAATAAGGAGGAATGTTATTTTGAACTTGCACAAGTTCTCAGTATACGATGTTAAGGGCTACCAAGCTCTAGCTCTAAACAATGGCATTAGGTATACCTTTTGAATTTACTGAAGAACGCGCTTATATTCTAGTAACTTAAAATGACTAAGGATGGTGTGAAAATAAACGAAATTGTCCGTAAAGAGCAATTTCCATATTTGGTGCAGCTGCTTTTTACTCAGCTTTCATTATTGGAATATTTGTTGGCAATTTCCCTCGAAATTTTGAAATTTTAGTCGGTAATATCTTTTAAAAAATTGGAATCTTTCTGATCACGTGGTATATTAACAATTTTGTCTACACTAGACGCTACCTTGAAAGTAAAACCGGTTAAGGACAAATTAATGCTCTGCACGTATTACAAAGGGTTAGTTAAATTGGATTTTTACATGGCTATCAATTGCTGTCAACAAATTAAGCTCACTTTTTGTATTTCCTCACCGGTGCCATACACTATTATTTCAAAACTACTTTACTGTGTTGCCACATGTTCCTAACGTATCAGTAGTGACGAATAACTAATACAATATTTTGCAGTGATTTTAGTACGTTCAGGAGAGATTATAGGCCACCAAGTTCAAACATCAGAACATACACATAGTTATCCATTTTCTTCACATGTTATCGCACATACATAACCTTTAGGAACCTGTAATGTCCAATGGTAAAATAAACCACGAAGAATAATCATATTTTCATTCAAAAAGATTTCCCCCTAAAATACATGTTGCTTTTCATACGGTATGATGGTCTTCTGTAGTCTTCAGTCGCAAGCTGTCACAAAATTCTAAATAAGGAATTGTTCAAAGGGGTAATCCATCACGTTTGTTCACAGGACGGTATCTCATCCAATAAGACAAAGAGATAGCAACATATCGACCCCCAAATAGTATCATTACTGTGTTCACACTACGTACGACCTAGTCCTTCGCAATATTGCCTTTCTCTTTATTGAAATAATTACAATAATGACAATTATAATTCAATGTCATCTGCTAACATCACTCATTACAAGGACAAGGGTTAGTAAAGTTTGAAAACACTAAAGGCAAGGCATGATAAATGTTTACACATTTATTTCATGAATTTAAAATATTAAGCTACTCAAAACAAGACAGTGGATATCATTTCACAGCAGAATTTTTCTTTTTCTTCTTCTTTTTCTTTTTTGTTGTTGACTCAGCCACATTTGATGTGTCTGTTGCTTCTTCCCCCATAGCAACATCCTCTGTCTCCATGGCATCAGAGTTATCTACCTTTGCTTTTGGCTTGCCAGAGCAGAAATGGCTAAATACTGAAGCAGATAATTCATTTTTTTATATAAGTTTAATAATCATCACAATGACATTCATATATCTGTAACAAAACACTTTTGGAACCAATATAAAAAGAAGTCACATCTCTAAAATTTTGTTCCCACACTTAAAAGTTTTTGATACGTCCACAACCTACCAATCACAATAAAAGAATAAAACAAGGGTTGTTGATTGTCTTTTCTTCTTCATCAGTTCCATCTTTTTCTAATCATAATGATAATAGTTTTAAAATAATGATTATAAATAGAGATTGATTTTGATAGAAAACACTGTTTTGTATCTGCTTCTAAGGGATAGAATGTAAATTCTTTATCATACAAGGGCTGTAACTCTAAAATTGTTTCATCAATCTTAACGAATACTTAGGTTTTAAGGCTACAAACATTTTCATAAATTTTGTTCAAGATTTTATTTTTGGAATAAGACAACTGTTCATCAATAATTCTTTGAACAGTCAAGCTAAAAATTGCTTTAAAGGTATTCTGCAGCAGAAGTAGGAATGAAAGGTATAAAGTAGTGTTTAACAATCTATTAAACAACTATGAACATGTATTCAGGAATCTTACCATCAGCATTGTCGCGGATGTCCCAAACTTTCAGCTCTTTGGTACCACCAAATGCAAACACATAAGGGCCGTCTGGGCAGTTTGCCATACAATGTATTGGACCCTGGATAGAATAAAGGATTAAACTATCATGTAATATCACGTAATCAGTAACAAGACAATCTCTTGTCTAAAGTTTTGTCATTTTGAGCAACAAAGTCTTTAACCCATAGAATGCTGGGTAGTTTTCTAAAAAAAGATTTTTGTGTCTTCTGCTTTCAAAAACCTTAAACTTCTGCTTGGTTTTGATGAGAAAAGATACACAGAGTATCAAACAGGTTAAATCACAGGTCAGCCACCAATTAACTTGGCGGCTGGCCTGGATCTAACCTGTTTGCATAAACATGAAGTCAGTTCCAGCACTATAAGGGTTGAAGGCAAAGTATGATATCATAGTATTTGGGGTTAAAGTTATGTTTCAGACAAGATGTATGACAAATAATATGAGGCACAACTCCTCAATAGTACAAAAGATATGTTGGTCTTGTACACTGCAGTTCTACTAATTAAATTAAGTTACCAATGACAATTTTTTAAATCTAGATAAAATACTTATCAACAGACAAAAACAGATAAAGGGTCTGACGACAAATAAGTAACTTTATACTCTCCATTAGTGGAGGACAATAAAGTTGAAAGCTATGAAAAAATAGCTATCATCTGCTTTGAACTGATTCTTCAAGCGCCTCACAATTATCTCCCTTTATGGGATTGATCAATGCCACCACAAATGTCACATGACCATCTGCTTAGAAACAAAACTGGTGTTTAAAGATGACAGTGACACCCAAAACAATCATCCATGTGTGCTCTATTCATAAATAAAAACAAAGATTTTTCAATTTGACTGGTCAGAAATCAAAACAACAAGACAATATTACTACTATATTTGGTAAAATTTGGTATACTGTGGTGGCTGTGATCGATGAAGTGTAGCAAGGGGAGGTTACTGTAAGGAGTATGCTGATAAGTACATAAACTCACAATTCTGAGGTTGGAACTGGCGACTGTTGTAGGGCGATTATCAGAGGTATCCCAAATCTTGACGGTTTCATCCACTGATGCCGTTAAAAGCATATTCGGAACCTCGCTGCTCAAGCTCATACCTGTAATATTTCAAGACACTGTATTAACTGAAGCAAGCAATATTGAGGGTCCTTTCCTTATCAGTTGCATGATAAATGGGGAGCAGCTTGAACAAAGAAAATATTCTCAAACCCTCACTTTTATATAAAGACTTCAGAAACCATTGTGAGAAACAAAGAAATTAATTTCATTTTGACAATGCTTCAACTGAATTTGAAATGATTAGTCCAGTTTCAGAAAAAAAAGATTTTTTTACAGATTTTTAAGTTTTCCCGGAAGTCTTGAGTGGTAAAGCTTCATGAAAGAAGGTTTCTCAAACATAAGTCTATCCAAATCTAGTGACCTTTTTGGGTAGGGTCAATTTTGACCCCAGCAGCACAGTTTGACCATCTTATTGGAGGATGTCTAGATGATGCTACATACCAAATATGAAAGCTTTGATTCAAGCAGTTTCATAGATGCACATGTTTTAACTTTGCATTTTAAAACACCTATTTTTGCCCCTTTGACATAATTCATCATCAGACCGATAGCATTTAAACATCCTTTACAAAGGGCCATCCAAGGATCCTTCCTGTTAAGTTTGGTAAGAATCAAGGCTGGGGTTATGGCCGAGAATAGGTTTAAAGAAAAAGTTGATACCTCACAGACATATACTTAAAGCTCATATTGAGGATTTTGTGCTCACATGAGCTAAAAAGGGGCAATTCCTTACATACCTGTCACAGCATCATTATGGGCTGACAAAGTATAAATGGGTTTATCCACTCTGGTATCCATGTAGTATATATGTCCACTGTCTGTACTGGCCTGAATACAAAAACATAAAGATAGTATGTATAGATCAGGAGTCCATTCTTCATATTGCCCAGTTCAAACGTGAATTTTTACTAAGATTACTATATAACCATTTTACGGATAGCTGCAGGAAACAATTTGGCATTTACGACAAGTAAATTAAAATCACATTTCACATCCCTGTCAATAGATTTTTCCACCCCTGTATTTATGTAGTATATAAGTCCATAGTAAGTCCTTGCAGAACTTCATAAAAATACAGATATAATCAGGGTTCAGGAAATTTGAAAATCACAATATATCCAGGAACGATTATGTATTCCCTCTTTCAAATGAATCTTTCATCCCCAAACACCCACTTGATCACTCTTTTTTAAGAACAAGAAGGTTTGATCAAGTTTCACAAATTGTGCTACACTGAATACTTGCTTTAGATGAGAATGTCAAAACCTCAATGACAAAAATTAACAATTTAATTTTGCCACCTAATTCTTAGTACAATTATGTAAGGAATTTGGATCAATAATTGGGCATTGAGTTTCAATCTTGCTGACCACTATACATATTCCCAATAGAATCATTCAATCACATAATTCTAGATATAGATATTTTACCAAAAATAAGTTGGAATGCCAGTTTAACCAATTTGAATGAATTTAAATTAAAATAGCTTTAGACAATACAATTATAACGCAATGGCCAATATATCTATCATTGCTCTTTGCATGTTCTAACAATTACAAAAAAAAATTCTTCACTGATCATAATTCTTCAGTGATGAGAGACAAAAAACTCATATTGCATTTGCTTTATGAAACATTGCTTAGAATTGTTGCTTGGCAAGGATCTCAAACTCAGAATCCTTATATACAATGCCAGGCTTGCTATTCATTTATCTGGTGCATCCGCATTTTGATGTACAATAAAGAAACAATAAGAAGTGTTTCTTACATAGAAGTTGAGAGGTGAATGATGGTTCCAGAGAACTTTTTCTATTTCTCCGGCCATGGCCCAGGTCCTATGTGTGGTCTCGGTGGATCTACAGTCAAACAGTTTTACTGTCCTGAAACAGGTTAAGATATAATAACCTTCTACAGTTATCTCTTTTCCTTTTTGGTTGGGGTCAACTATGACAACAATTTTCTAGTTATTTCATAACTATTGTGGGATTCACCAGTACTAGGCTAGGGCTCTGAAATGTGCCAGAGGACACCCTGTGTCCTCTGGAAACCCGTGATACTTGTGGATATCGAAACATCCTCTGAAGTACTAACTAAAAGTAGGTTTCTGTTACCAAATCAAGTGTTGGCGATATACAGTAGAATTGTCTCACTAAAAAAAAATATAGTGTGTATTATCAATGTATTGATGACAAAACAGAACTAACTTTATCTTTATTTTGGGTTTAACACCACTATCAATACTTTTTCAATTATATACAGCTTCTTTGACAATTTAATAGTACATGGTTAAAAAACACTTATTTGGCAATTTAACAGTACATGGTTGAAAAACAGTATCTTGCCCATAGAGGCTCCACAGTTTAAAAATGTGCCATAATTGCACATCAAACCGAGGTCCTCTGGTTTCACATCCAACAAGCTTACCATTTCCCCAAAACAGAAAACAACAAAACTTAAAAGGTTGTAGAATTACCCATACTTATTTAGGGCTGTAGGTTTGAAGTGTAAGGGGAAGATGTTTATCAAAAGATTATATGGGCCGCGTCACGCGAAAAGGGGCACTCGGACATATAAAAAAAAGCGCTAACTCAGCTCTATCTTAGCGCTATTATTCCAGCATCTAGTCACGAAAGTTATCATTTGTATTTATCTAAAGGTATAACTGGATGTCCTCTAAGATGGCAAACAGTGTACCCCCAGACCAGCCGCCACATCAGTGACGTGGCGGCTGGTCTGGGGATACACTGTTTGCTATGTCCGAGTGCCCCTTTTCGCGTGACGTGGCCCATATAAGCATTCACATAGTGATATACATACTTGTCAAATGATCCAGTCAACAACATATGTTCTTCAAATGGATGCCATTTCAAACACTGAACCTAAATAAGAAAGGCATGGATATAAAAAGAAGTGTTTTTAAATATGTCTAAGTACAATCATACATAAAAAAGAAAATGACAAGTATGCTATCTTAGTTTGATTTAAATAATTGAATTTTCCATTTCCAAATTAAAACAAATTTCTGGGTGTCACAAATTAATTGAGAGGAAATCCCAGTAGCAACAGATTGGAATTTCTTGATTAGAATGCAAATGGTTCTACCCATCTTGACTGACCCTGGTTGGAAAATCGTAAGCAACTATAGTTAGCTCAAAACAATTATTTTGTAAGTAAGAAACATTGATTTGACAAATAAATCTGATGCTATGACTATTACAAACACAAATACTTTGGAAGATTGACACATTCTCAATCATTGGAAAAAGTATTTTTACTGATGGGTTTAAATGATTAGGACAAAATGATAAATTGCTCAGATGGTTTCAGAAATTCTCTAATGCAGAATCGTCAAAACAAATATGTGAGAGAAAGACATAAACAACAATATATTCAAAGAGAACATTTTTTTCTATTGTTGCAGTGGTTTCACAAATCCTCCACTGCAAAAGCGTTGAGACAAGTTCATGCGAGAAAGTTAACTGAGCACATATAATAATAATGTTGACATGTAAGCGTTAAAATATGTAAGTACTTAAAAATCCTTCACTCACTTTATCTTTGTGGTTCTTCAGGGTCATTGCCACGCTCCCCTCTGTTAAATCCCAAACTATCACTGTCTTATCAGCTGATGCACTGGCTATTACATGCCTAGATAAAAAAGAATTACTCATTTAATAGCAGAATTATCGATTGAACACAACTAATATTGCCTAAAGTTTCGAGTGGTTAAACTCTCTTTTACATGTTTTTCATGATTATCATAGCATGTTTGTCTTCACATAGTGGTTTAACTTCTTCTACATAGTACACAAGGGAAATGTTCATTTAAAAGCAGACTGGTCCAAATTGTTCGAGACAAGCATATGACAACCATAACATAAAGGTCATATTGCAATACCAGGTTCATCACAGAAGGAGAAAGATTCCAAACTTAACTTCCACAGAAATGGTCAATTATTGTAGAATCATTGGCATTCTGTAAGTCAGCTTGGAGACCAAGAGCAGTAGAGGCAGATGCTTAAAGAGCATGGCCCATACAAAATACCATAGACAAGCAGAAAGTTGACCAGGGATGATATGAATAAATCAAAAGACTTGTTTCTCAAGTCTTCATTTCACGGTTTCAGTGCAAGACTATAGTAAGTGCTTCATAAACATGAAGCACTTACTATAGTATTGCACTGAACCCTCGATTTGCAGGTAAGTTTAATGATTATTTTAAGGACAAGGTAATCAGTATCGCATATTCAGGAATAAATGTTGCAATATGATAGTTCATTCTAATATTTTCACAGCAAATAATCTTGAAAGGTTTCAAATAAAAATGGTGATCTATTTAATTTGCATTTTTTGTGAACCTATGAGAATAAGAAATAGTTTTAATTATATTGATAAAAAAAAAAATTATTATAAAGTTGATCTTAATTACCTTGCATTTTGGTTCCATGATAAATCTAAAACAGCATCTCTATGTCCAAATGATTCTCCTTTCTGAAAGCAACATCAAAATTGTAAGCAAAAACAAGTTAAAATTAGAAAATAATCTGCTTTAAGATATCATCTTCATGAGCCTGCCATAAAAAATAAGCTAAAAACTGTACACATGACTTTCAAATCTAAAACAATAGTACATTTTCCAACAATCTAACAATGAAAAGTACATTTTAGGACAATCTAACTGCAAAATGGTAATAGGGCATAGACTTTCAGTTCTTTGTTTTTTTGTTCATAAGAAAGAATGTTCATTTTGACGCATAGTTTTTAAATGTTGAATGTTGGACAGAAATAATTGTAGTGAAGACATGGCGTACCTTTTTCTTCTTTATTTTCTGCCCTAATGTTGCTATAGGCTCGAGAGCATCTACTAAATCTAGGTCCCATATATCTATGGTGGGTTCCATTGTACCAACAGCAATAAAATTACCTGCAATCAAAATATAACTATAAACCATTGTGACAGCAGGACTTGTTGTCTCTTAAAACTCATTAGTCCATTAATTAAGCTATGGTAACACAATCTCAAAAGCAGTAATAAATTGGCCTGAGTTAGAGGTTAAGTAAATATTCTTTTAAACAAAAGAATATCTTTTTGTCACACAACATCCCAGTTATCAAAATGTCATTATTAGAGTTTGACATTTTCACAGCATTATTTGATTTATATTGAGATGTCAGGCTCATCATGATGGAAAAAGACCGAAACACTTAATTGCCAGAACCATTGGCATTCATAATTCACTTGGAGACGTCCTCTCATGATAATCAAAATTCCAACACTTGGGTTTCAACCCATCTTGAGAGGAGCCATGATTAGGCGAGACCTATGAAGTGTTTAACTTGGGTTATTAACCCTTAGAATGCTGGATAATTTTCTGAAATTAGAACTCTCATCTGCTTTCCAAAACCTTAAATATCTGCATAATTTTTATGAAGAAAGATACTCGGAGTAGCAAATAGGTTAGATCACAGGCCAGTCTCCAATTTACCTGGTGGCTGGCCTGTGATCCAACCTGTTTGAATAAGCATAAGGTCGGTTCCATCACTACAAGGTTAAAAGAAACTCTTCTTATCTAAACCTCTGCAATTAAAAAAAGAGTGAAATTACCTGGCTTGTCTTCTGTGATGTCAAAGTCCAGCCATTCAATGGTAAGTGGAAAGGAGGACAAGAAGAAATCATCATGGACATACAGGTTTACAAGTTCTGCATTATACACTGAAAACAGAAATAAACACACATCTAGCTGAAACCTATTCCTAATATTTTTTTTTTTTATATGGATTTTAAATCACATCAACATTATTTCAGTTATGTAGCGATGCCCGACTCTTAATGATGGAGGAAGACCCCATACTCAACTGCCCATACGGGCTGGTCAAGGCAGGTAGAACCATCGGCATTCCGTAAGTCAGTCGGGAGACTGCCTCTCATGAAAATCCATATCCCTCTCAGGATTTGAACCCACGTAGAGAGGGGCCATGTGATTTCAAGTTCTGTACTCTAACCACTAGGCCACGGAGGCCCCTTCCTAATGTCTCTGTTGACTGTTTAACTTGTTATAGTCTGAATAAGCTTGAATCAGAGAGCCATAATATTTAAAAACTCATTGTATGTAATTGTTTTGTAGTGTACTATAGGGGCTACATTGATTGATATGTCAAAGGTACTTGGTTGGTTATAACTACGGCCACAAAATAAGATGTCAGTGTAACAAAACAGGGAAAAGCTTTCAAGATATAATTCTTGATATTGCAATATTTTCATTCAATACAATATCATATCAATGATTTTGACTAAAATTAAAATACAGGCCATTTGTCCATACAGTTATATTTAAAAAACTAACACAATAACACAGAATAAATTGTTATTGACTAACCAATTTCTTTTCTTATATAAGACATTGTTATAGAACAACCAAAGTGGAAATAAGTTAAAGTATTAAAAATCAAAGCTTACCATGTTTTTCAATGGAACAGAAGTTTTCTTGGGCTTGTGCAACTACAATCAGATTATCTGTGTCTTTAATTTCAAAGTCTTCCTCATCACTATCTCCCTAAAGAATCAAGTTCAATAAATCTGAACCAAAGGCTTTAATAAAACACTGCAGCACAAGGAAAATATGCTGTTTGCATCACAATTTATGTCACTCCTTTGCTTTGTCATAATCTTAGAATGTCTATAGGTCTCCATTGTAATCAACAATTTTTCAGTCATATTACAGCAATAGTTCATTTAAATAATTGATTTCAAAATTCCAATCTCCTGCAATATCATATAAAATTCTCTAAATCAGGGAACTTCAGAGCCTCAGTAGATTGGTGAATCCAGACTTAACAGTAATGTCAATGAAAACTGTTAATATGGTTTTAAACCCAACAATGTATCAGGGAAAAGGGTTAACTCTTTCCCAAACAATAACGACATTTGACAATTTTGTTGTAGACGACCTTAAAAAACATTATGGGAAAAGGAGAAATTGCTAGTGATGAGCAATTTTTCCTTTTCCCACAATGTTTTCTGCGCTATCAGAAGATAATTTTCCAATTTCATCACCTTTTGAAATGTCGTCTGCAAACTCTTTCAATTTGGGACAGTCCAAAATTTGTTGATTGGGAAAGGGTTAATCAAAGAAGAGAGACTTACCCCCTCCTTGAGAGTTATGTAAGGATCATCCGCATTATCCGCATACACGGTTAGATTAGCTATACCAGCAAGGGGGTTTGATACTGAAAGCAAGAAGTATTTATCATGGTAAAGCTACCCTAATCCCTCCAGCAGGATAAATATGGGTATAAATAATTAAAAGCAACAACTAATGACAATCTTTTAAGTCTGACATGTGTCATCTATTTTGTGGTATAGGGGGAAAAATAGATAATGCCTAAAATGGACAATGTAAAATTAGGCAATATTCATTTATGTAACAATGGTTCTTTATTTGAAGTATATTATAAAATAGATAGCTTTTTCTAAGAAACTGATTCCTGATGGGACATGCTCAGTAAACATTGAACAAATATTGATCAACATGTGAATTGAGTTAAACCATAAGCATCCTTTATTTTTATGTCAAATGAGGTTATAACAAGCTCCCCCAAAGCCTGACTATTGCCCAGGCATTTGAACTATAAATATACTTCTTACTCAGACACAAGGTAAAATAATTATTTTTTGTTGTACTAAGCAAAAGGGTATATTTTGACATTGATGTTTTAAACAAGAGTCTGGTTTAGTGTTTTAGTGTAAGCTCACCCAAGTCTTCTTATTTCCAAAGGTTTCATTAAGAGCCAGTGGCAGAAATCATCTTCTGCCGGCAATTATGACCAAAATCCCAAGCTACTTTGCTCAGTTTTATGATAAATCTACAGATGAGGTCCCCCATACCCCGCTTATTTTGCATATCACCCTCCAACTACAAATTATTTCATATCAATGAAACCCCGGTTTTTCCATAGAGTGGTTGGTGGATGTTAAATATTATTCTGAAAAGGATTTATTGCCTCTGACCATTTGTGATTCAGAGATTTCTTGAACCCTGTTACTGACAATGAGACAAAATGTAAACTTACTTACCCATCTCGTTATCTTCCTTGTCATAGTCGTCCATTTTATATTTAGCATTGATATCGTTTATAAATGCAACATCGTTATCAATCTGCTCTTCAATTTCCTTTTTCTTATGTTTCTTCTTTTTCTTTTTAGTGGAGTTTTTGACAGCCATGGCAGCTCCCAGTGCAGCCTCAATCTGTGCATCTTTGTCATCGGGTTTGACATTTTCTGTGTCGAGATTCTCATCGTCAATTTCTTCTGCCTCATCTTCATCCTCAAGTCGCCTATAATTAAGAAACGCTTTGATGTATGCGGAGAAGAGGAAAGAAATCCCTTTGACTAAATGAGAAATTGCTTGTTACAAGGAATTTCTCATTCCATCACAATTTCTTCCAAATAAATATCAAGAAAAAAAAAAAAAGATAACAGCTATAGTTTGAAAGCATCAACTGTTGTCTACATGTCAATAAAATCCAATACCTCAATATGATTTTGGCCACTAGCAGATGACCGTTATTGTAATAAATTCATTGTAAAGGAGATAAAGATTCATGGAGTCTAAATGAATCCTTGGCTGGCAATGAATTAACATGCTTTGTTAATTGATAATTAAATGAAATTACACTGGAACTTAAGTTTAATTCTATACTTTTGGTAGACATAAAAAAATGTATATGCTTTGAAATAAAACACACACACTCACATCATCTGTAGGTCTAAAAAAAATGTTTGGCAGAGGAGATATACATTTTATTCAAATCCTACTTAGTTTCACTCTAATTAATTTTGGCAGGCTTAAAATAAATGATTTGTCATTATGACACTTACTCTTGTGTTTCTTCTATTGCTTTTTTGATGTCTTCTTTACTGACTTGAACCTATAAATGTAAAATAAAAAATAACATTTTCATGCATACACTAAATTTGTTCTAAACCCATTCAAAGGTTCACCCAAAAGTAATTTTGAGATTGATTAAATTCCTAAGCAAAACCTGACAAAATAAGTATCTATATATAAGAAATAGCATTTTCATTGTAACAAAGCTCAATTTAGCTACAGTTGTATCAATATCGATCTGAATAAATGTTGCTTCTGATTTTCTCTTGACATGATCAGTAGTCTAGTAAAGTTGGATCTGTAGAGTAAATCTAAGACAGAGACCCACTTTACTCAAGTTAACATACAAAAGAATTTACTTCTATTTTCAAAAACAGCATAAAGGAAATGAAGTTAACATTACTTCTAACTGTTTTGAACAAAGCAACGGTTTTATAATGAGCTATGTGGATGACATTGGTGCAGTAGTAGAGCATCGGCATCTTGTACCAAGGGTACCAGGTTTGATTCCCAATAGGCGAGGTGACAATTGACAGAACTTATAGTAACACACACACACATCTGTGTGGAAACTGATTAAAAAGTCAGACAGCAGTCATCGAGAGTGAATTTTATAAGCTTCAAATTTCCGTCACTATCAATGTAAAATTAACAAGTTCATAGACTAAAGAGCGATTCAAGAGTTCTGGTCCGTTGGCTTCAATGGTTGAAAGACGAAATCTAATGGGTATGATTTGGTAGTAAGTTCATTCTCATTACGATACTGATCCATGATCAAACAGTGGCACGAAAGAAAGAGATGCTAGACTTCAGTTATTGAAAAGAACCTTCCATAAGTTGCCAAGAAAAAGTTGAAACGGTAGCCTGGAACTGTGGAACCTGGAGATAGTGCCAGTCAAGATTAAGGAGATACGGGATTTGACGTTTTCGTAGTTATGAACAACTTTAGTCAAGGATACAAAACAAACCTTTTGCGGTTGGGATTTCGATTTCCCACGACGGACCCATGTTAAACATGGGATAATTGAACCACTCATCTCGAAATTCACGTGTTGGAGTTTTACAAATTTCACCGGATGTTATGAAAATTATCTCCCTTGTCAAAATCCACGTTTAAACTGCGGCCTTTACAGTACACAAAGAAGTAATGAAATGTAGATGACTGTTCATTCTTGGCCATTTTAAAGGTTCTTTAAGATATTTTAAGATCTTTCAAGATCTTTATATATCTTAAAATAATATTTTGATAATCTTTTCAGATCTTTTATCCTCCTCCTCCCCCCTCCTCCTCTCCCTCCTCCTCACCTCCTCCTTCTTCTCCTCCTCCCACTCCTCCTCCTCATCATCATCGTCGTCGTCGTCATCATCAACATCATCATCATCATCCTTGTTTGTTTCATTTCTTACTTATGTATAAGATGTTTCTGCCATGGTGACCGAACTCTAGAACATTGGCTTTTAACATTTCTTTTGATAAAACGTAGTGTTTTTTGTTTTGTTTTTGACGTCACATTGACAGTGACGTGTGGGGCAAAGCTAAGGTTGAACATTACGGTGACGCCAAGATGTTTGGATCGTTCAGTAGACTTCAATGCAATGTTATGTAATTTGTATGAGAAGATGGTAGGGTTTCTTTTGCGATGGATTCTTATCCTCTCACATTTGTCTGGGTTAAATTCCATTGACCAATCCAATTCACACAGCTCTAGTTGTGCTAGGTCTTGTTGCAGGATCTGAGCTGAGGTTTGGGCATTGACTATTGGGTACTCTACAGTGTCAGCAAAGAGAAGAGCCTTACATTTAATGCTGTCTATTTATCTATATTCCTATGATGTCGAACCCCTCACGGGGACTTAGACTTTGGCACGCGTCAAACTGTGAAGATGTTAAAAAGATAAAAGTATGAAAAAAAAAGATAGGTTTCGGAAAGTGTTAAAAAGTTAAAAGTAAAAGAATCTCACACTGCTGCCTATGAAGAAACATGTTCAATGTTGCTGATAGCAGCACTGAACTGTTCAGGAGTAGGGAGGATTGGAATATCAGGTGGTAGATTATTCCAGTACTGTCTGGTAGGTCATTGATTTTCTTCTTCTCACCATGCTTCTTTCTTTTCTTTTAATGCATCCCCCTCCTCCTTATTCATGCTTAAAATAGGTGCTTTTTCACAGATGACAAAATTTGAGAGTCCTAATAAAATATCGTTGAAACAATACACGTCTTGTATTGCTGTTTGATATACAATCAAAAGTATCTATTGAAAGCATAATTAATTCAGGAAGCGCCTTTTTTATCTAAGTTCTGGTAGGTATCAATTATCGTCTAGTTAGGAGGAAATTCGATATACGTTGACATTTAAAAGTTTTCTAAGTTGAATCAAGATTAACATTTTCATTTGCAATGTATGCAAATTCATCAGGCTCCCCATTAATGTGTGATGTTGAAATTTCGACATTCAATCAAACCATATACAATGTAGTTATATTGGTATATATGTTGACTTGTGGAGGTGATTTGTAGCCGAGCAGAGACTTTTAAGTCATGCAGCGTGATTGTGAAATTTGCTGACAATCCCGTGTTAGCTTTCAGAGGTGGATATTTTGTGCCTAGACCTCATCTTGCAATCATTTATCATCATTATATGCTTAACTAAAATAGTCGGAGTTAATCTGACCAATATTATTAAAAATTGGGTTCCCCCCGATAGTTTATTTCAGATAGTTTATTTCAAAACTGGTTATTTCAAAAAGGTTAACGCAATGAAACCACTTTTGAAATAAAATACGAGTTTGTATGTGTTAATATTTCAAAACTGGTAATTCCTTTCATGTTGGGCTGTAACAACCCTTTCCCCACTCTGTTCGCATTTATCTCACCAAGGACAAATTTAGAAAAGAAAAAAAACCCCATTGTTATGAGCATGTTTTCTGGTCATTAGTAACAAATCTTTTCCTTTGTCAAAGGAACATTGACAAAAGAAGAAATTACCTGAGACAAGGAATATCTTTAATCAAAAGTTTCCGATTAAGTATAATAATGGTGAGGCAAATCTTCAATTCGGAGCAATTAAAAACCTAATAAATAAGGTTTTTGGACCAGTAACCAAAGACCACACATGAGGCAGAACCGCTAATTCGAACAACGCACATGCTCTTTTTGACCACGAGGCAGAACCGCCAATTCGAACAATGCACGTTCTCTTTTTGACCATGAGACAGAACCGCTTATTCGAACAACGCACATGCTCTTTTTGACCATGAGGCAGAACCGCTAATTCGAACAATGCACGTGCTCTTTTTGACCACGAGGCAGAACAGCCAATTCAAACAACGCACATGCTCTTTTTGGCCACGAGGCAGAACCGCCAATTCGAACAATGCACGTGCTCTTTTTGATCACGAGGCAGAACCGCCAATTCGAACAATGCATGTGCCTTTTTTTACCACGAGGCAGAACCGCCAATTCGAGCAATGCACATGCTTTTTTTTACCACGAGGCAGAACCGCCAATTCAAACAACGCACATGCTCTTTTTGACCACGAGGCAGATCGCCAAATCAAACACGCACGTGCTCTTTTTGACCACAAGGAAGAACCGCCAATTCGAACAATGCACATGCTCATTTTGATCACGAGGCAGAACCCGCCAATTCGAACAATGCATGTGCTTTTTTTTACCACGAGGCAGAACCGCCAATTCAAACAATGCACATGCTTTTTTTTACCACGAGGCAGAACCGCCAATTCGAACAATGCACGTGCTCTTTTTGACCACGAGGCAGAGCCGCCAATTCGAACAATGCACTTGCTCTTTTTGACCACGAGGCAGAACCGCCAATTCGAAGAATGCACATGCTCTTTTTGACCACCAACTTCATTCAGCAAACACTGAAATATACGCGGGAAAATTGCGTCTAATTATTCTCCGACTTTCTGCAGGGCTTTGGACTGGTCATTATTGGAAACAACATTTCTCGACAATGCCTTTATTGTCTTCCTGTTCGGGACATTTTGTTTGTTGAGTGTTTTCGCTCATATGTCCAGAGACATAGATAACTATCTATGTCTCTGATATGTCACATTGTAAATGGAATTTTTTGGCGCCAAGAACGTACACAACTGCCTACCCTCCATGTATTGGTGGGATAAATCCCGCTGTCACTTGATATGATACGGCATGGTGCAATTCACGTAGGATGTAATCACCATCTTTGTCCTTGCCAGCCCTGGTGTTGCACCCTATAACTCCACCACACACGTTCATTAGTCTGCCTCAATTGTGTGCCGCCCCTATGTTAAATGATCACCACCGTCGTGAATAGTCATCCAGCTACTTTTTACGTTCTGAGTGCCGATAGGTGTTATTCTAGAGGTAAGCGTCATATTTGGACTTCATTAACCCATTACCAAACAATAACGACATTTGACCAGTTTGTTTGAGACGACTTTGGGAAACCTTGTGGGAAAAGGAGAAATTGCTTGTTACGAGCAATTTCTTTTTTTTCCCCAATGTTTTCTGCTCTTTCATTAGAATACTATTTTTCAAATTCATCACATTTCGAAATATCGTCTGAAACTCTTTCAATTTGAGACTGTCTAAAGTTTGGTAAAGGGTTAAGCGGGTAATAAGACTGTCTTTTGCAAGCGATCTTGGGCCATAGGTATGCGTTCAAAAGTTCGATAAAGAAGTTCTCAGGTAAAATTCATGCCTAAGATAAACTCTTTTCTGGGGAACGCCTATTCTATTTCTATTCATGAGGAAATCTATCGTGATGACCAAACCGCAAAAGTGTTCATCCTCAATCAGTATCTTACTTGTGAGAGAGCTACAGGTTGGCTGCAAGGACTTGTAATGCACTTGACCTTATAACCTTACTGTTCTTTTGCGACTGGTCCATATTGCAAGCAAAATCATACGGCAATAAAATAGCAAGAAAAGTAGTTTTTCTTGTCCATTTGCTACGATGTTCTCTTATGTCATTAGCTATATATCTGGACTCCTTTTGAGGAAATCGCTATGGTGTCAATGGGTGGGTAAAGACTGTGCAATTGTCAAGAATAGATCAAACAGATTCAGGGCAGAAGACATACACTGATGATTATAAATAAATTTGCCTACTTTATAGATCACTTCGGACAATTAAAACAGTTAACCTGCCTTATTTATGCTACAACACAAACTGATAAATCAATGTATTTGAATGGTATGTGCTATAACTGGGACTTATATTACAGAAAATCCACCTCGTTTGTGCTATAACAGAAACTGATAATTCAGTATATTTGAATGGTTTTCACTATAACCGTGTCTTACAACTGAGTAAACCTGTTTGATTTGCGATTTAACAGCCATGGATAATTCAGTATATTTGAAAGGTTTTCACTATAACTGTGACTTACAACTGAGTAAATCCATTAGATCTATGCTTTAACAGCAACAGATAATCCAGTATATTTATATTGGTTGTGCTATAATGGTGACCAATTATCTGAGCATAAGCTGCAAACAAAGCTATTCCTATTCCATTGGAGCCATCTTAGAACTCCTGGTTTCTATATTTTATGTATGCCATGAAATGTATTGGCTGATGTTCATCAAGCCTATGTCTGTCATGACTTTTGTAAATGATCTTTGTTTTCCAATGTGTTTATGCCATTATATTTGGGAACTTGCTTCTATATGATAGTTGGCCCTTCCTTCGACTCTTTTATATAATTTCTTCTAACTCCTTTCTTCTTACTGTGATTTCAATTTGTTATTTTTTTCACATGAATTCCATTTAAACCACCCAGACCAACAGATATAAAAAACTATGACATTTCTCAAAATAGATTTTTTCCCTTACATCTCAAGAACTATTATTCAACCCTTTACCAAATGCCAAGTTTTCGACTGTCCCAAATTGAAAGAGTCTGCAGACGACATTTCAAAATTTGATGGAATTGAAAAATACCCTTCTGACAGGGCAGAAAACATTGCGGGAAAAGGAGGAATTGCTTGTTACAAGCAATTTCTCCTTTTCCCACAATGTTTTCCAGAGTCATCCGCAAAAAGTGGTTAAATGTCGTTATTGTTTGGTAAAGGGTTAATGGTAGCGGTTTTTCCATTTGGACCAGTCTCAAAATTAACGGCAAAAGGTTACAAGAAGACTTTTTGCAAGATAAGAAGTTAGGACCAGATTAACGCAAAACAAAGTTGGAGGTAGGACACAATATGTGCATGAAAAATCAAGTCCTGTTTTCTTCAAAACGCTGCTCATTTCTCAATTGAAATCTATACATAAACAATTACATTTGAACAATATATACATGTTGTTACAATTCTTCTAAATACCCTATAAATACCACTTTTCTAAATTTCTCATAAAATATATGAAGACATACATTGGTTATGAAGATGACAAATGAAGAACGTTCTTTTAAAGAACAAGTCAAGGGTTCAATGCAAGACTATAGTAAGTGCTTCATGAACATGAAGCACTTGCTATAGTATTGCATTGAACCCTCATAGTGTTCCTATTTGCAATAATATAATTTTCAGTCATTCATACTTTGTTTAAGCATTGAAAAGTAACACTCATAATAGTTTATTCATGGTAAAAAAGATGCTAGTGAAAAACTGCTTTAAAGCACAGAAAATGAACAAATCCAAACAAGAAGCCATCAAATATTCATAAATCACCACAAATTGCAGTCATTTTAAAACAATGGTGATGTGGATCAACACCAAACTTTAAAGGTAGACCTGAATCAATTCAGAATAAGTAATAACCTTAAAAATCACATGCTAATTTACTGAGGTTAGTTGGTCCAAATTCAATGCCTCGGTCAGTAGAGATAGACTGTATATATATTTGTCAAAGGTAATTCAATGTCATAAGTACCTCCTTGTCTTACATTTCTACTTTGTACACATACGCAAATTTATTTGATGTAATTCAGTGCAGAGTATACTTTCAGTCCCCTTACTCTTTTATACATCACTTTGACATATCTGATTAAGGTAGAATACCCATAATCTACTATTTAAAATTCATTCTTTCATCGGATTACTCTGTGGGTCCTTGGAATACAGCTGCCAGAGCAGGAACTAAATCGGTGTAAAACTAATAGTCCTGGCCAACACTGATGTATACCGAGGATGACCAAAGTAATCTGCCCAAGGAAAAAAATTCAAAATGACAGATTATGGGTATTCTACCTTAAAGTCTTTAGAAACTAGTGTTGCGAAATAAGATTTGTCCTTTCGCCACACTGGTTTCAATCTTATATCACAAGGAAATACAGATAATATTATTTTTAGGCTATTTCTGCTTTCAATAAAAAAAATCTAGTTTTCTGGATTTTCCTTTCCATCTAGTTTATGTCTGGATTTTCTTTTTCATCTAGTTTATATTGAAATTTTCATATCTTGCTTTCTTGGATTTTTTACTTAAAGATGGTCTCTTTTCTTCTATTTTCCTTTTCTTCGCATCTCTCTTTGCAAGATGTTTCTTTATTTTTCTTCTTGCTGCCATCTCTGGGTCAATTATTGCCTGCAATGCATAGAGAAAAATCATAGATACCCCCTGCATACCAACAAAGCAATATCAGCATATAACAACTAATGAACAACCCAATTTTTGACTAAATCTTTTAACCCATTACCAAATAATCACGACATTTAACCACTTTGTTGCGTAAGGCTCTGGAAAACCTTGTGGGAAACGGAAAAATTGCGCTTAACAAACAATTTTCCCCTTTCCCCTAAGGTTTTCTGCCCCATCAGAAGATTATTTTCAAAATTCATCACATTTTGAAATGTCATCTGCAAACTCTTTCAATTTGGGACAATTGAAAATTTGGCGTTTGGTAATGGGTTAAACGGGGCCTCCGTGGCCTAGTGGTTAGAGTACAGAACTTGAATTCACATGGCCCCTCTCCGCGTGGGTTCAAATCCTGAGAGGGATATGGATTTTCATGAGAGGCAGTCTCCCGACTGACTTACGTAATGCCGATGGTTCTACCCTCCTTGACCAGCCCTTATGGGCAGTTGAGTATGGGGTCTTCCTCCATCATTAATAGTCGGGCATCGCTACATAACTGAAATAATGTTGATGTGATGTAAAACCCAAAAAAAAAAAAAAAAAAAAAAGGGTTGAACAATTGGTACAGAATTTAAACACTGGAAGCAAAGATATCAAGCAACCATTGTGACAGAACTTGCTGTTGTCTGCTTTTGGTTTAACCCATTACCAAACAATAACGACATTAAACTACTTTGTTACAGACAACTCTGGAAAACATTGTGGGAAAAGGAGAAATTGCTCGTAATTAAATAAATTAATTCATTAATTTCTGAATTCATTTATTTCATGAAGATGAGATTTTTTATACAGTCAACAAATCTCTCAAGGGGGAAATGAGTTACCCATACCTGAACAGCCCTCTTGTTTTTCCTGCTCTCCTTACGCTCCGCCCTTTCTTTCTGGGTACTGGCGTAGATATGCAGGAAGGTCTCGACACCTACAGCTTTCTTGAGGAGTTCTACCACTTCCTGGGCGAGGGTCTTTATAGCTGGATCTGTAGGAAATATACTTAGGTGTTAATGCCACTAGGACATATAGAATATACAATTAAATATACAATCAGCTGTTGATGCCACTATAAGGGTCTTTATAGCTGGATCTGTAGAGAATATACAATGTTATCAGGTCATGATGCCACTAGGACAAAAGTAATCCAGATCAAAATAACAAGTGACAACAATATTCAATTAAGCCAGCATAAACACTTACCCAACAATAACGGGTGTACAAGGAAAACAAGATCAACCATTTCTTTCATAAACATTCCTTTTAACACACCTTATGCAGATGACAGAAGAAAAACTTGTGAAATACACTGTTGCATTAAAGTTTGAACATATGTTAAGAACCACCACATTTAACCCTTAGAATGCAGGGTAATTTTCTTAAAGTAAATTTTTGTGTCATCTGCTTTCCAAAACCTTAAATATCTGCTTGATTTGATGAGGAAAGATACTCAGAGTAGCAAACAGGTAAGATCACAGACCTGTTCAAGCACTATAAGGGTTAGATACACAGAGTTCTGAAAGGGTTAAAAAAAAATTGTTAAAAAGCAAAAGTACAAGTCTCCTGCTATAAAACAGAATAAAGTTATCTAGTGATGATGATGATTAACAACAACTTGTTTTACCCAGATAGCCCAAAACACTTACTCTGTATTGAGGATTCATCTTCAATCTCTCTCTGTAGTGGGGGCAACATGCTCTTTAGTATAGAGGTAAGCACCTTCTCTCCCAGGTCCAAACTCACCGCAGCCATCCATTTAAATATACTGGATCTCTGAAATTACATCGCATTCATTGTTACATTTATTTAACCCTTTTCAAAGTATCTTATCATTATATCAACAACATTATTTCAGTTGAAATGCACAACTCATAATGATCCCAAATTTGGCTGGTTAAGCCGGGTAGAACCATCAGTATTCTGTTAGTGAATTGGGAGAATGCATCTCACGAAAAATCCAAATGATGTTACAGTGATTTGAAACCAAGTGGAGAGGGGTCATGTAATTCTGTCCCTTATTCAGTACTTCAGCACTTTGTAATAAAGGTTTCCCAACAAAAGCAAATTCTTGTGATGTTTCCCAGAAGAATACATTTGGTTACAGGCTTTATTTTACACTATATAACAGATACCCACAATTTTCTAAAAAATCATGCATTTCCCCCCTAAAAATGAGTTTATCTCAGGGATTTTATTTTCCTTTGACAAAGCCTGCACGATCTCCCCCCCCCCCCCCAATTACCCAATTTTACCATTTAAAAAAAGGGTATTAAACTTTTCCCTTTAGAGCAAAGAAAAAAGGCCTGGGTTAAACCATGAGTACCTTAATGATAAGGCGTCTGTTGTGAATGGCTTCGTAGTGTGCCTCTCTGACCATCTTCCTCACCAGCCAGGGTAAAGTAAATATATTATTGGTTGACTCATTCTCCTCTTCTCCCTCTTCTTCACTATCCGAGCCATCATCCTTTGGTTCTGTATACACATATCTCGCACATTTACCCAGAAAAACCATATTCTTAACAACCTGCAAAATCATACAAAGGGTTTTACAGAGCCAATGATAAAATGGGGTCATGAGCCTGTTACCAACCAAGCTGTACTGTGCTTTCAACCAACAGCCACACAAATAATTGATCAAAAGTGTTTGCAGCAGATGGCATTGAAAACATACCAGGAGCCATTCCTGCTATTGCCAACATTAATTATTACCAATTTAAAAAGGTCAAGGTCTTTTTTAATTCCTTGAACTTTGTGTCAGCCTTCTGGTTTTTTTGGTTTAGAAATAGAAACTGATAAAGCAGTAGCTTTGTAAATTCATACACTAATGAAAGCATTCCTCAATTTAAAAGGGTAAAAAGGAGAGAAAAATATACAAGAAAAGAGCTTTTGTCACAATGCTTGAATGCCAACTATGAATTTACTCACTTCCAACAGCTTGTAGATGCTTATGTTTGTTTTTAGGTCTACAACTGTTTTCAATATTTCTTTCAGCTATATGATGGCAAATATTCAAATATCCTGGGTCAAAGCTAGTACTACGCTTATGCAAATCTTTCCCCATTGACTTAAGTGCCAAAGAGGGGGATCATTACTTTCCATTATTTTTTGTCTTAGCTTGTACTGCTGAAAAAATGTTTTCATTGCCAGGTCACACACATTCTGCATAGGTTTAGAGTTAAAAAACTTCACTGTTACCTGATTGGCCAAGTCATCATTTAGCAGCTCAGATTGAAGTTGGGTGGTGAAATCCAGTGCCAGTTTCTGCATCTGAAAGTAAATGGAAGGCTTTATGAACAACAGCTCATTAACTTGCGACAAGCTTATAACTACATGAATATAGCATAACTTACAACCATTCAAGATTAACTTATGTCTCTGTTTATGGCCCTTTTAGCCCTTAAAATATAAGCATATATAAGCAAACATAAATAAATTTTACAGGACATAAACCATAAGGTTCTGGGTAGAAATAAGTGCGACCAATAATTTCTTCTTATGTCACAATTGCTTCGCAAGTTGTCTGATAAAGATGCTTACAACATCTGTATAATTATGAAGGAATAAACACCTATCAGTATTCTTACTTTTTTGAGAGTATCAATCATCAGGTATGGTGGGTCGTCAGAGCCATCCTTCCATGTAAATATTGTGTCTGGTGGATAGGCCACAAACAAAATGCCAAACAGCTGACACGACACTAGCTGTACCCATAGATGGGGGTAGGTTAAATAATGGTGGACATATTCTGAAATAGATAAATAAGATATGTTAAATAATGGTGGACATATTCGTTAATAGATAGATAAGATATGTTTAATAATGGTGGACATATTCTCTAAAAGATAAACAAGGTACATCAAATAATGGTGGACATATTCTGTAATAGATAAACAAAGTATGTTAAATAATGGTGGTCATATTCTCTAATAAATAAACATAGTATGTTAAATAATGGTGGACATATTCTGTAATAGATAAACAAAGTATGTTTAATAATGGTGGACATATTCTGTAATAGATAAACATAGTATGTTTAATAATGGTGGACATATTCTCTAATAAATAAACATAGTATGTTAAATAATGGTGGACATATTCTGTAATAGATAAACAAAGTATGTTTAATAATGGTGGACATATTCTCTAATAGATAAACATAGTATGTTAAATAATGGTGGACATATTCTATAATAAAGAAACAAGGTACGTTAAATAATGGTGGACATATTCTATAATAGAGAAACAAGGTACGTTAAATAATGGTGGACATATTCTATAATAGAGAAACAAGGTACGTTAAATAATGGTGGACATATTCTATAATAGAGAAACAAGGTACGTTAAATAACGATGGACATATTCTCTAATAGATAAACAAAGTATGTTAAATAATGGTGGACATATTCTCTAATAGATAAACAAGGTATGTTAAATAATGGTGGACATATTCTCTAATAGATAAACATAGTATGTTAAATAATGGTGGACATATTCTCTAATAGATAAACAAAGTATATTGAATAATGGTGGACATATTCTGTAATAGATAAACAAAGTATGTTAAATAATGGTGGACATATTCTATAATAGAGAAACAAGGTACGTTAAATAATGGCGGACATATTCTCTAATAGATAAACATAGTATGTTAAATAATGGTGGACATATTCTATAATAGAGAAACAAGGTACGTTAAATAATGGCGGACATATTCTCTAATAGATAAACATAGTATGTTAAATAATGGTGGACATATTCTCTAATAGATAAACAAAGTATATTGAATAATGGTGGACATATTCTGTAATAGATAAACATAGTATGTTAAATAATGGTGGACATATTCTCTAATAGATAAACAAAGTATATTGAATAATGGTGGACATATTCTGTAATAGATAAACATAGTATGTTAAATAATGGTGGACATATTCTCTAATAGATAAACATAGTATGTTAAATAATGGTGGACATATTCTGTAATAGATAAACATAGTATGTTAAATAATGGTGGACATATTCTGTAATAATTAGCTAAGATTGTTAAAAAATGATGGACATATTCTCTAATAGATAAACAAGGTACGTTAAATAATGGTGGACATATTCTCTAATAGATAAACATAGTATGTTAAAAAATGGTAGAAATATTTTCTAATGATAAACATAGTATGGTCAATTACGTTGGACAAATTCTGTCAAAAAGAACAAGCTTTGCTAAATAATAGTGGAAATATTCTGTACTGAATTAACAAGGTATGTTTAATGCACATGTTCTGATATTATAAACTAGGTATGTTCAAAAGTGGTGAAAATATTCTATATATATTCTAACAAACTATTTTCTTTTATCTGAAAGGTCACTTGGGTTGTCTGCTGCAGGCGTATTTAGAATTTATGAATTAAAACATGAGAACATTGATGGATCCATATCAATAATTTGAGTATTTGCCACCTTTTTCACAGTGGTTTCTTCAGTCTTCTCTAGGCATGTTGCACACACACAAAAATATGTCAAATCTTAAATTCCAACAAAAAATCCACATTACCCCATATGATGTTCATGGTAGCTGTCCATTTCCTGTCAGAGACAATGAAGTTACATTCTGTGAGAACTTTCAGCAGGGTGTTCAAGGTGTTATAAATCATGTGATCTTGGTCATGTTCCTTCGCCTCACTTACAGACTGTAAAACACAATACAACATTAATGTCACTGAAGATCCTATACATAAATCAAGATCACTTAAGGTCATATACATAATTCAAGGTCACTTAAGGTCATATACATAATTCAAGGTCACTGAAGGTCATATAGATAATCTAAGGTCAATATAGGTCCTTTTTGATTATTAATAAGTTTAGTCACTAAGGTGACTTAACAAGGTGTTATATATCATGTTATCTTGGTCAGGTTCCTTCACTTTACTTCCTAACTGCAAAACTCAGTACATAGAATACTGAAGAACATAGATCTGTCCCTTTATAAAGGGATTGGCACTTTTCTACTTTCCCATGTTGTTTCTTTCAATTCTTCACAGTTAATCTAATTTGATATATGGGAATGGGTTATTGGAAACCCTAAATGCTAAACTTATTAGTTAAAAAAAAATTGGAAAGAAAAATCCAAATGTTTTTTAACGTTATCATCTGTAAATCCATGTATTTATGTAATATCATTTTTAATCTATTATAAACAACTAAGGAATGTTTGTAATGACATAATAATATAAAGTACAGTGTATGAAACAAGTAAATGAAATCTCCTTACTCTGTATTTGCCTGGTTCTAGTTGCTGTTCAAGAATGGGCAAGAGTTCAGCTAAACGCCCTTTAAACTTCTGACCTTCAACCTCGACAAACTGGCCACATAACTGAGAGGCAAGTGATCTGTTTCTCAACTGTAAAATAAAATAAAACAATGAAAACAGGATAAACAGAACTACAGGAAAGTTTTTAAGTCACCAACTGCCTTCCCAAATGAACGACTATTCGACTAAGCTTGTCGTGGAATTGTTGTAAAAACAAATAATAGTTATATCAAAGGAAATATATGAAGGTTACTTTTTACACTATACAACCTTACCATGAGTAACAAACACTTAAGACACTCAATTAATCCCAAATTAAAAGAGTAAGAAAACAAGGAACAGAATTTGGGATAAAGATGGAATTCATAGTAGAGAAAAAAAGATATGTTTTAAATCTCCAAAAATAATTCTATATAGTCATCTTCCACAGACATTAAAATATGGAAACTGATTTGATGAACAAATGAAAGACAAGATACACAAATGCAATGCAAAAATAAGCTTTAATATTTAATTTAGCCAACTTTATGAATTCTGCAATAGCCAGTGCATAGGAGAGCATGACCAGCTTTCAATGATCCTTTTTTATTCTTCTTCATCTTAGATCTTTGATGATTTCTGATATTAATTTGCTCAAATAGCTTGAACATTTCATATTACATACCTGTGAGTCCATAAACCATTTCATGACAAATTGGAATAAGTTTGTTCTGTTGTTGTGATCAATATTAGTGAGAAGGGATTTGAGGGCCATTGCTGTCAGTTTTCGACACTTGGCTGATTCATCGTTGACTAGATTAGCTGCCATTGGGATGAAGAAAAGGCTTCCATAGTTAGATAAAACCTCCTGAAAATGTATTAGATGTAGTGTTGTTATACAATAGATCATTCTAAAGTGTTTCATTAACCTTTAAAAACGCTGGGCAACTTTCTAAAAAATAAATGTATGTTGTCTACTTCCCAAAACCTTAAATATCTGCTTAATTTTGATGAGGAAAGATACTCAGAGTAGCAAACAGGTTAGATCTAAGGCCAGCCACCAATTTATCTGGATCTAACCTGTTTGTATATTACACATGAAGTCAGTTCCAGCACTATAATGGTTAACCTTTTCTTTCATAGTAAAATTTACCAAATAAAGGAGGGCCATTATATAACTAATCTGGGTTCTAAAAGAGAAAGAGAGTTGATCCCATGCCTACATGTTTCAAATTTGGCTGAGATTTCATAAAAGCAAACAGTTTGAATAACAGTCACATTTATAAACAAACTCAAAGGGATACTTTGAGTGTACATAAAATATAATACCTTTTGGCCCAGTATTTGACCAAAACCCCTGCCCAAGATTTCACAAAACGAAACTTTTTGATCAAAGTTCATGAAGATTGGTAGATACATAAAGTATCTAGAGTGTAGAGTAAAATGTTGAGTTAAAGGTTGACAGTGTAAAGTAAGGAGTTAA
The DNA here is from genome assembly GCA_947846245.1 of Cerastoderma edule. Lineage (NCBI taxonomy): Eukaryota > Metazoa > Mollusca > Bivalvia > Cardiida > Cardiidae > Cerastoderma > Cerastoderma edule. Next base: position 34,774,055 of record OX401407.1, on the reverse strand, counting down.
GTTATAGTTTGACAGTGTAGAGTAAGGAGTTAAGTTATAGTTTGACAGTGTAGATTAAGGAGTTAAGTTATAGTTTGACAGTGTAGAGAAAGGAGTTAAGTTATACTTTTACAGTGTAGAGTAAGAAGTTTAGTTGTAGTTTGGTAGTGTAGATATAAAAGTTAAGTTATAGTTTGACAGTGTAGAGAAAGGAGTTAAGTTATAGTTTGACAGTGTAGAGAAAGGAGTTAAATTATAGTTTGACAGTGTAGAGTAAGGAGTTAAGTTATAGTTTGACAGTGTAGAGAAAGGAGTTAAGTTATACTTTTACAGTGTAGAGTAAGAAGTTTAGTTGTAGTTTGGTAGTGTAGATATAAAAGTTAAGTTATAGTTTGACAGTGTAGAGAAAGGAGTTAAATTATAGTTTGACAGTGTAGAGAAAGGAGTTAAGTTATAGTTTGACAGTGTAGAGAAAGGAGTTAAGTTATAGGTTGACAGTGTAGAGTAAGGAGTTAAGTTAAAGGTTGACAGTGTAGAGTAAGGAGTTAAGTTATAGTTTGACAGTGTAGAGTAAGGAGTTAAGTTATAGTTTGACAGTGTAGAGTAAGGAGTTAAGTTATACTTTTACAGTGTAGAGTAAGAAGTTTAGTTGTAGTTTGGTAGTGTAGATATAAAAGTTAAGTTATAGTTTGACAGTGTAGAGAAAGGAGTTAAATTATAGTTTGACAGTGTAGAGAAAGGAGTTAAGTTATACTTTTACAGTGTAGAGAAAGGAGTTAAGTTATAGTTTGACAGTGTAGAGAAAGGAGTTAAGTTATAGGTTGACAGTGTAGAGAAAGGAGTTAAGTTATAGGTTGACAGCGTAGAGAAAGGAGTTAAGTTATAGGTTGACAGTGTAGAGTAAGGAGTTAAGTTTTAGTTTGACTGACCTGCGGGAAGGATGTGAAGAATGTAGCCATCATTTCCAGGGCTGACTCTCGGCCAGATTCAAGCTCATAAGACAACTGGGTGATATAAAACTCAATGTGCTTCACTATCTTCTTGCCAAGTGGGAAGTCGAGCAAATACTGTATAACAACCTGTGGAACAAAGCAAGGCATAAATACAACAGGTTCTCCTCGAATTAACACTAGTCTTTTACCGTTGGCTTAGAATGCTGGGTAATTTTCAAAAAATAGATTTTTGTGACGTCTGCAATCCAAAACCATTAATATCTGCTTAATTTTGATGAAGAAAGATACCAAGAGTAGCAAACAGGTTAGATCACAGACCAGCCGCCAATTTACTTGGCGGCTGGCCTGGATCTAACCTATTTCCATAAGCATGAAGTTGGTTCCAGTATTATAAGGTTTAAATGGCTAATGCTTTATATACAAAGAGTAATAACTGTATACTGCACTTCTTCTCAATGTGATTTTTTAAAAACTTTTAAGAAAAATGGATATGCTATGCCATGATATTAAGCAGGCTCCTTTGGCTACAAAGTCAGCATTCTGATAAAGGTATTAAGGCCTGGCTCCAAGTTTGAACTAATTTCCATGTGGGTGTCATAAACAAGATATATTTACCCATCATGCCATGCATATCCACTTACAGCTTATCTTTTCTGAGTTGTGAAATTTTTGCACTTGTCAAAAATTAGCATTAAAAGAATGCATTTTAAAAGTGAAAGAAACAATCTCATAAAAAAAAAGAAACTTGTCTGAAAATGGAGGAAAACTTTCCTACTATCACAATGGTTCTCTTCAAAACCACAAAATGTTATTTTTCATCCTTTGTTAATAATGTGTCTGATGTTGCTTTAAATTCAAGCCAGTCCAAAAAGATCCCATATATGCAAATGGGTCAAGATCAACCCAATCATTCCCTATTAAGATAATTGGAGCACCTGAGCTCTTACCTGTCTACATTCCCTGCGTACATGAGGGGCCTCAGCACTAATTGACATTTCCTCAAGTTTGATAACCATCTCATCTATCTGCTGGAGTCTCATTTTTCTTGACATAATCGCCTGTAACAAAGATAACCATATAATTAGACAAGCACATAGATGATAATAGCAGTCCATGACGATATAAATGACATACTTACTTGTTTCAACATAGTTTAAATGACTGTAAGACAATGGATATTAGGCATACAGAGCTATCATTTCTTTTGTCCAACTTAATGTATGAAAGATACGGAAGCTGCATTAATGTTGAATTTTGATAACTTTATGGAGAGGGTCTAAAAGTATTCTTTAAACAAAGGTTCACAAAATCAAACTGCATAATATGACAATGAAAGTAGCCATGGTGACCATTATAAGAATTGCTCATGACACGATATCTTTCAATGCTTCATAACTGAGTCAAACTCTTTTTTTCCTCAAAATTATTACCCCCTTTTGGACTAAAATTATAGATGAGAAAACAATCAGCGTTACTGCAATAACTCCTATCTGCCGTCAACCACAATTTTGACTTGTCAGAAACATTACAATGACGGAAAAGGTCAACAGACTCAACACAAGTGCAACTGTAATTCATCTTTTTTAAACACATTTTCCAACATCTAATTAGATACATTACCAAATTCAGATAATAAGTTTATGTAAGAGATGCCTTATGTAAGAGATACCTACCTTGAGAAGTGAGAATGCTGTACTCTGTCTGTTATAGTCATGAAGATCCTCCTCACAGAATGTTAACAGCACTTCAAGTCTCTCTGGGGGTACCTTGTAATATCTCACTTCACGCACCAACACAGTAACTGCCTGTAATATAGGTAAGTTTGTAAAAATGTAAACGGTACGCTTCTTAACACTGCTGGGGCCCGTTTTACTAAACAGTTTACGCTTAAGATTTGCGTAAGTCTAAAACAACAATTCCTCTTATTTCAATATTGGACAAAGCAATATTGCAAAGTGACACATCATTGGAATCGTCTCTCCGAGACGCTTCCAATGAAGTGCCACATTGCAACATTGTACTTTCATTGAAGATACTATCCATGTTTATAAATTATGACTTACGCAAACATTTTCCGTAAGTTGTTTAGTAAAACGGGCCCCTGATGTACTGTAAAATGTAAGCATTGTTTGGGAATCAAAGATGTGAACAATCAGAAAATTGTAAAATTGTTGACATGGCGTTAAACCACATTTAAACAAACAAAAGACTCATTTCTTGTATACCAACCTTAAACAACATGGCGAGTAATTCAGCATTATCTCCCTTGGCTGTTCCAGGTGATGCATTATTACGCAGCAGTACAAACATGCCATCTGCTATCTTCCCAATATTCTCCTTCAGGGATGGTAGATTCAACTTCATGAACCAGCAGAGATTTCTCAATGTGAAAGCGTTCACCTGTAAAACATATCAACCACTAGAAATTGTGTAATATCTCTCTAATTTATAATTAGAGCAAAATAATAAAGAAATTGCCCAGTAATTCTAGAGTAAGTTTCTCGCCTCAGCATTCTCTTGTTTGCATGAAATTTGGAAGAAACATTTAGAAACTTATCAAGTTTTGTCTGCACAGATGCATTAAAACAATAGCATGAGTGAAAGTTAAAGAATAAAAAACCTGAAATCTCTAGTGCTTTATCCTGAAAAGGCATGTTTCCTATAGCATTATATAGGCACAAAAAGTCTCCAAATCCTGAAAATCAGGAATAATCCTGAACACTTTCACCCATGCAATAGTATATGAAGAGGAACAATTCCTGTTTCCTTCTCCATCCTCAGGCATCAAGGCAATACAATCTCCGTCAGTATTATTGTTTTACTTTATTGAATGAATGGGTTGTTGTATGATTATTAAAATCTGTCAGTAACATGGACTTCTTCTCTCTCACTGCTTATCATGTTCATGTGGGAAAGCATTCAGCAGCTTGATCAGACTATTGTAGTATACAGGAGCATGGGTAGGTGCACTGACCACCATCATATACCAGAAATATTGTTGAAAACTACATAAAACTATAAGTCAACCAACTCATATCTCAATCAAGTAAATAAAATACAAAATTATCGAAATTCTACCCTGTGTTTAAATGAATATCACAGTGACTTACCCTTGCATATTTGGAGTATATACATTCTTTTAGTAATGATACTAATGGATCCAACATCTGAAGGTGTTCGCTGTTCCGTGTATCAATTTTCTGTCTTTTCATACAGGAGTTCAGCATCTGTAACATCAAATAATAAATCATATACAGTTGTGGTTATATAAGATAAATTTTACAGAGCAAAATGTGTAATTTGATCAATTACTGATTTTTGCAGCAATATTCTGGAAAATTTTGCTTTTTGCATAGTCAATGATTGCTTTTTTTGTCAGTGTGTTGGAAACGAATGACAAATGCCTTTAGCTCTTTTTATACATATTGCAGAGTCACTAGGGAGATAAATTTAATCATTTTTCAGAGGATGATTTTCCCATCACTTGCCAATTCTACCTTTTCTATGTTTCAATAACAAACATTTATTAGTTTTTGTTAGAAAAAACAAACAACAACACTTGAACAACATGAAGTTGTGAATTCACATCATTAAAGGCTGAATAAAAACAAGTTTACAGTACCAACCAATGTGTGATAAAGGTTTTTACAACATCTTCAACAATTAAACTCTTCATTCATTTTTATCAAATACAATTTCCGAAAGGCAATATCATGGCCATCCCTCATTGCTTATAATTAGCAAATCTCTTTTTGTCATGTCACAATTGTTTCTCACCAACATCACAAAAGATATTTTATTTTTCGCAAATTCCATAAATACCATCATTCTACTCTTGCTTTCGAAGAGAAACAGCAACAGTATTGTATGTAACCCTTTACCAAACACCAAATTTTTGACTGACCCAAATTGAATGAGATTGCAGACGACATTTCAAAATGTGATGAAATTGAAAAATAGTCTTCTGATAGGGCAGAAAACTTTGTGGGTAAAGGAGAAATTGCTCGTTGTGAGCAATTTCTCCTTTTCCAACAATGTTTTCCAGAGTCGTCTACAACAAACTGGTCAAATGTCGTTATTGTTTGGTTGTGGTATAAAGGAAAAATGGCGATCCAAAATTGAAAGAGACAGGTAAGAAACCTACCTCCAGTCCAAACTCTACCAGGACATGCATGTTGGTTTTCTTACTCGTCTTTGGTTTAAGTCCTCCTCTTGGTAACTCATACTGTAGTAGAAGGGAATGTTCAGGCTTCTTTTCCAAAAGGCTGTCAGGTTTAACTTCCTCTTCCTCAGGTTCCCTAGAATACAGAAGACCAAGCTTATAATAAACCAGAACAGAAAAGAACATGCATTTAATTTGACAAGTACATGGTACATAGTCATCTTCACACACAAATATAATCTTAATTAAAGGACGCAATCACTCTCTCACACCCTTCTCTCTCTCTCTCTCCCTCCCTCTTCACCAATCACTTTGATACTACTGTTTCTTGTTTTTCACAACTGTGTCCATCGAGCTAAAGCAGAATTTGCTTGTTACAAGCAATTTATCCTTTCATTTGTCACAACGGTCTCTACCCAAATCACAAAAATCATCTTATCATACTTTACAAGTTGTCTGCTGCTGCTTTAATTTGATTCAGCTACAAATTCTTCTAAGGGAAATTCATTGGCAAATCGTCAAATGAGAAATTACATATAAATACAAAAGGAAACTGAATTTCAATGCCTTTCTAAAATTTGTTTAAAGGTGGTCACTTGACCAATAACTTTAGATCATACTTTCACTTTGACACTTGTTCAACAGAAAACTAAAACAGGATATTTCTGCATTTGTCATTTAATCTTCATATCCACATCACAAAAAAAGGTTTACAAGTTTCATTATTGTTACTGCTATTACTTCAAAAACAATCATAAAATCCCATATAAGGGAATAGTATAAATGTTAACCCTTCACCAAACGCCAAATTATGGATTGTCCCAAACTGAAGAGTTTGCAGACAATAGTTCAAAATATGGCGCAATTGAAAAATAATGTTCCGATAGGGCAGAAACCATTGTGGGTATAGTAGAAATTGCTTGTTAAAAGCAATTTTCTATTTCCCACAATGTTTTGCAGAGCCATCTGCAACAAACTGGGTCAAATGTCGTTATTGTTCGGTAATGGGTGAAAGGCGAAAAGATTGACTTACTTTGTTTGTACAAGCATGGGAAGGGTCTGAGAGACAAGTCCATGGACAAACACCAGTACATGTTCCAATTCAAGATTCTTGTTCTCCACCAGGCCCAGTACAATTGTCTTTAGTACTGTCTGTACTTTGATGGTGGTCTTATTGCTATGTGTACCGTCTAAAATCTGTAACATTTGTCATAAGCCTTATGAAATAACCCCAATACCTCCAATTGACAATGGAAATATCACAGTGCACTATCCCTCAAAAGCTTGTGTGGCCAGTACCCTGGTGGAAGTATATTTATGCATGAAATTACATGTAGGTCTTAAACCTACAGCAAAACTGTGACCAAAGCGAAACTGCTTGTATCACGCCATTTATCCATTTCATACAATGTGGTTCTTTTTTACTTAATATCGCAAAGAAAATGCTATTTATCATGTTATCCTTGTCGACTGCAGTTGCAATTGCAATTTCAAATGAGGGAAGGAAGCAGTTAATGTATGAGAATGTTAGGTTTTGTCTTCAGTCTTAATGGGCATAAAATCTAAAAACACATCAAATGCTCTTGATATGATGTCAAAACTCTATCAATAAATCTATCAATCATCATAATCTAGTGATGATATGGGGCGTTTTCTTTATAACCCCTTACCCCATAATCTAGTGATGATATGGGGTGTTTTCTATATAACCCCTTACTCCATAATCTAGTGATGATATGGGGTGTTTTCTATATAACCCCTTACCCCATAATCTAGTGATGATATGGGGTGTTTTCTATATAACCCCTTACTCCATAATCTAGTGATGATATGGGGTGTTTTCTATATAACCCCTTACTCCATAATCTAGTGATGATATGGGGTGTTTTCTATATAACCCCTTACTCCATAATCTAGTGATGATATGGGGTGTTTTCTATAAAACCCCTTACTCCATAATCTAGTGATGATATGGGGTGTTTTCTATATAACCCCTTACCCCATAATCTAGTGATGATATGGGGTGTTTTCTATATAACCCCTTACTCCATAATCTAGTGATGATATGGGGTGTTTTCTATATAACCCCTTACTCCATAATCTAGTGATGATATGGGGTGTTTTCTTTATAACCCCTTACTCCATAATCTAGTGATGATATGGGGTGTTTTCTTTATAACCCCTTACTCCATAATCTAGAGATGATATGGGGTGTTTTCTTTATAACCCCTTACTCCATAATCTAGTGATGATATGGGGCGTTTTCTTTATAACCCCTTACTCCATAATCTAGTGATGATATGGGGTGTTTTCTATATAACCCCTTACTCCATAATATAGTGATGATATGGGGTGTTTTCTTTATAACCCCTTACTCCATAATATAGTGATGATATGGGGTGTTTTCTTTATAACCCCTTACTCCATAATCTAGTGATGATATGGGGAGTTTTCTTTATAACCCCTTACTCCATAATCTAGTGATGATATGGGGAGTTTTCTTTATAACCCCTTACTCCATAATCTAGTGATGATATGGGGCGTTTTCTTTATAACCCCTTACTCCATAATACCAAGTTTTGAAGCAGATGTGGCATAGACTTCAAAACCCTCTATGAATCAAGAGGAAATTGCTTATGACAAGAAATTCATCGTTTTGTTACAATGGTTTCTATCCAATATTATGTAAAAGAGTATGATCAACCTTTATTGTCATCTACTGTTGCTTTTAATTTCGATCAGTCGCAAACTCAGATATAAAGGGAATACGTCATAAGGGCTGGTCAAGCCAGTTAGAACCATCAGGTTTTCTTAGTCAGTGGGGAGACTACCTCTTATGAAAATCATGTCGTAATCTAGATTTGAATCCACGGGGAGACGCGCAAGTGATTTCAAGTTCTGTACCCTAACTACTAGGCCATAGAGGCTCCCGATTTGATTTGTACAAAACTGGGACAATCAGTAAAACGACAATAGGACAATATAGTAACACGTTTCTCACCTCTTTCAAGGGTTGTAGAAGTTTCATCAGTGCATTTTTGGTGACATGAGCAGCAATAAGCTTGTAGGAGTCAAAGCTCTTGCTGGATTTTGCCTCCATCAGCTTTACCGTAATTCCCTTTACGTCCTTCTCTTCCGACATCTCCCCAAATATCTCTTCATTGAGCACCTGTAATAGCCAGGTAAAATTTTAACCATTCACTAAACAAACCTTGACCTTTATATTCATTTAGTGGAAGGGGACCGATTTCTTTTGATTTTGATCACCTGATCATTTGAAAAGTCTATTAGATGCATTAGTTGCAGATGAATTCAGAATTTATCGAGTTAAAAGAACTCTTGGTTGGAACAAAGTAATTGACTCATATTTGAAAAAAAAAAAAAAATGCCAACTTATATTATTCAACTCAAGATTCATTCAAACCAAAAATACATCCACAATATAAAGGAAATTTTAATTGAAAAATAAGTCTGTGCAAAGGTTGATTCTGTTGGTGAACAACTTAATCATTTGCACTACCAAATGCTCACATTTAAACACAGAAAACAACAGAAGACTCTGGAAACAATTTCGATAAAAGAAGATAAAAGAAGAAATTGTTTGTGACAAGCATTTCATACTTTGTCACAATGGTTCCAACAGAATATCTTACAAAACTTTCTTCCCATTCATTATTATTTTCATCTGCTGTTGCCTCCAATTTTGACAAGTCACAAATATAGATATGCAGGGGAATGGTTAAAATATAATGAACAAATCTCAAAGATTGTCTTGGTGTAGTAATCATCAAAGTATTTTTTTTTCAGATTAGACAATTTCGACAGGTAACTATCACAGATATGTGGGAGCTGCGCTGTATTGAACCTGAAAAGGTCACTTACCTCCTGAAGACTTTTCAAGCAGACGTCAATATCGCCTGGTTGTATTGTGTCTGCCATCTGCACCAGCAACATGTGTATGGTAAAACACAGGATATGTCTCTGGTACCCGCTTGTTAGAGTGCCCCGCAGCTCTGACAACATAAACGGGAAATAACGGGTACCAAGCGACTTCTGTATCTTGATGAGAGTGTCTCGTGCTGTCGTACGGATGTCAATGGACTTGGACTTTAGAAAGTTGCAGACTTTAAGTAATACCCTGTAAAATATTGATAACTGCTATGAAATTATAAATCTAATGAATACATGAAAAATATTTACAACAACATGCTCATCAACCTTGAAACAAAGAAAATATTGCAACAAATGTGCTATCTCAAAATTCCTTCATCAAAATCAATTAATTACAAGACTGCAGAGCAACAAAAGCACAAGATCATGAAGGAAAGTGTCTAACCCATATAGCGCTTGAACCAACTTCATGCTTCATGCAAGCAGGTTAGATCCAGGCCAGCAGGCAAGTAAACTATCTAACCTGTTTGCTTCTCTGAGTATCTTTCCTCAACAAAATTAACCAAACATCTAAGGTTTTGGAAAGCAGACGGCACAAAAATCTATTTTTTGAAAATTACCCAGCATTCTAAGGATTAAGAACACAAATCACCAAGTGGAACAAATAGATACAAGTAAACTCTTACCCGGGTAAGAATCGTTCGAGAGCTCCAGTAGGTAAATGTTGCAGAAGCTTTACCATCGCGAGGGATATTGGGACCCTCAATATTTCATCATCCTCTGCATATTTGGACTTGTTGACTTTATGCTGTTTGTCTGTTTCCACCTGGAAATACAACCATAACCCACTCTGTACTCATTGCAAATAATATTTGTATGTATGCTAGATATGGACATTGTTTGAAGAAATCTTTGTGATGCAAAAATACTTTGTCTCAGTATCTTTATATCTCATTTGGAAAAGATACTTTAAACAAACTTACAAATATTTGCTGTAAGTATCTTTAAACCACTATCTGGGATTTCTGGAAAGCAACTGCAGACAAGTAATTTCATTTGTGAAATTGGTTGTTGACTGAGGATCATTATGACAGTTTATTTAAAAATCATCTTTTACCTTTTGAACAAGAACTTTTCTCAACTGGTAGATGACTTTCTTGGAAATGATGAAATGTATTTTTGTGGCCACTTTTTCTGTACAGACTTGGACCCGACGTTTACCCCATAGAGGCGTTGTCTCGACAACTTCGTTCAGCGTAGGTATTTCAACATCTTTATCTTCATCATCTGAATCCAGTGTTATATTCACCTCTGGTATCTCATCTGTGTCATATAAAAGCATGTGTTTATAAATGTAGTTTCTGTATGATCGAAAGTTACATCAATTTTCCATCGACATTCATAGCACTTTGATTGTGCTTCACATGGTAATGTTCTCAGAAGTACATAATTTCCATCAAATCAACAACTTTTTTAACTTTTAACACATCTCAGTGTTACACTTCAGAAACAATTCTGAAAACAGAAGAAATTACTCCTGATGAGCAATTACTTCTTTAACCACAACAATTTCTTCCCAATATCACAGAGAAAATGTTATATTTTCTATTTAAACTTTCAAGACAATCATAAGCCATTATTTTTAATTTGGCTTTGTTACAAAATCCCATGAGGGAAGGAGTTAAGCCAAATTCAATATTCACAGTAATTTCATAATGACTGACATACTACTACACCCACAGGTTTATTCTTCTTTGTTCATTTGACTAAACGAATGGGACAAGCAGACAGTGAAAAGAATTTACTACATAACTGGCAAGGAATAGCCAACAGGGTGAAAGACTACCACAAAATAACTAATATACTGTTGAAAGTACCATGCCCCAATCCAATACAAACATTTCCTGTACAGGACTTCATAAGGTTAAGTTTTGTATCATAACCACTCCTACCTATCACATCTCCATTATCCTTTTTCTTCTCAACTTCCTCTGTTCCAGGGGTCAATTTCATGTCAAAGGTCGACTTTGAAAGGTCAAAATGGAATGCATCTAGTATAGAAACAATTACCCTGTAATAAAAAAAACCTTCAATATGTATTAAGAGCAATCTTTTTCATTAATAATGTTATTTTCAGTAATAATATTATTTTACTCCATATTCTGTGAATTTCTGTCAGTGTTTTTCTCTTTCTAAATTTCCACTTTCCACCCATTATATATATGGTTTCATCAGTATTTAAACCAAGTTTACAACCTAATAAATCCATATGAAAAAGCTTTAAGTGATTTTTTTTGTTTAAAGAAATATGGCAAAATCGATAACTATTCCCTTTTGAAGATAACATTTTATGCCTTTCAATTTAAACCAGACACAAAACGCAGAAACAAAAATCTCAACACACCGAACAATTAATCTCTGATTGTCTTGTCGTTTAGGCAACAGTTGTATATAATGCTCCAGCTGATGATAATAGTGTTTCCATGGTAGCTGCTGACAAATCACGCCAAAAGCTTCGACAGCTGTGTCTTGAAGCGCATTGTGCTTCTTGTAATAATCTGTCAGGAAGGAACTGACGAGGGGCAGAAAGTAGGTCAACAACGTGTTAGAGGAGACTAGATTCTTGCCGAGATGTTTGATCAGTCTGTGCATGCCTCGCGATCGCTTGTGCGTCTGAAAAAAAAAGAGTTGCTTTTCTAGTTATTTCAACCAGTTCCTGTTCCTAGTGTTTAACAGTTGAGGACAATAAAGCAACAATTATTGTCCTGCCGTCGCAAGCTTCACAAATCATAGGTGAATAAGGAATAATTGCTTATCATGATCAATTTTTCTTTTTGTCACAACAGTTTCTATCAAATTTACACAAAAAGAAAATATTATTTTTTTATTCTTAATCTTTGATTTTTTATGGTTATGATTGTGTCATGGCAGTTTCCAATTGATATCACAGAAATTCTTTTTTCATGCTTAACATCTAATTCCAAAATGGGAAAAAAAGTTTTTAAGAAATATTTTAAGGTATTAATCACAATGTTGAAAAGAAAAAGTGCATAACATTTGCACTTATCTCCTTTTGTCATAATATTTAATATCATTTAGCATATAAGGCATCTCTTTTAACTTAAAACATGTCTTTGCTAACCTCTGTGAAATTTCTTGTATTAAATTAATATCTAAGTTGATTAACAAATAATGTAATTTTTCATAATTATGTTCATTAACTTAAACACTTGGTTATGAAATTGTCTGCAACAAAAGAACTCAAATCAGCAAAAACATTGATACCAAGATAAAGTAAACAAGGACTAGCTAAAGATTTTCAAAATGCAAAGTCAATTTCTCAAAAAAGAAAAGAAAAAATACCACAAATAAAGGAATCTCTTACCTGAATATGTTTAATATTTTCATAGAAATCTGCCTCAATATCACTATCTCTAAGGGCCTTTAGCTCGGTGTAGGTTTGAACATTATCAAATGTGTCCATCAAAGAGACGAGTACCACTACATACTCGTGTCTCACAGCCTGTCAGAAAACAGTTAAAAATGTAGTAAAAGGTTTCCATGTGCTAACGTAATCAGGAGCTAGTCCATCTTGTAATAAAGGGGTAACACATTTGAGAACCAAACTGTATCAATATTTTTTGATACTTTAGAAAGTAAATATGAATTTTTTTTTCTTTGCTAAACAAATGATTAGATATGATACCAGATAATTGCTTTGAAAGGAAATTGTACAATACTGGTGATGACTTGGAGGATAGATATGTGACCACCACATTGACTGAAATAGTGTTGAAAAAAGCATAAATTCCAAGTCAAACTTTGGTATTCCATGATCAAGAGAAATGGATAGATAGACAATAGATGGTTGATGTCGTGAATCGGAAATGTTATCAGGCAAGGCGTAGGAATATTATCCGGTGAGCCGAAGACGGATAATATTCCGATGCCGAGCCCGATAATTTTTCCTATTCAAAGACACCAATCATCTATTCTATTTATCCTGTTACCCTTATGTATACTTTACACATGAAAAAAAGCAGAGAATGATGTATGTAATCATGACGTCATGTACCATGGCGTTCTTATGACGTCATGATTTGTCACACGGATGCGTTATATGGTTAGTGCAGGATATCACAAATGTTATACGGCACCTAGTTATCGGTCCCAAAATGGCACTATTGACAGGATAAAAGGTGTTAGCTTACTCCTTTATTTCTTCTTCAAGATTTATACTGAGGATACTCACTAGAATTGGCTCAACAAGGACATCTAAACATAATGCAAGAAATTCACTCCAATACATCCCTCATCTGGACCTTTGCATGGTCTGTATATACTACCTGTGGTCTAAGCAGGGGACGTTTTAGGGATGTTTAGATAGAGTATTCTTACAACTTGGACCATTCAATCAGATAAATGTTTACAAGGAGAATTCTTTAAACTTAGACCCTTCTATCAGTCAAACCATATTTTGTGGATATTCCCAAACAATATTGCTTTGATCTATTAAGAACATTGCCCCATTTATTTACATCTGTATCATTCATAGGGATATTAAAAGAAGGCGTTGGCAAGGGAAACACCATATTAACCTTGACCTTTGGAAAGTGATTATGATAGACATATTGTATAATCATTGTAATTTCTTACCTCCAGACGGTGATGGAGACCAGATTTGACCTCTTGTAACAAACAATCCACTATCACTGTCTTGTAGGCATAGTCATTGTATTCAAGTTTTCCAAACTGTGTTACTATGGTTACCAGGCAGTTGGTGGAGGCATCACGCAGTGACATATCCTCCGTCTAAAAGTAAAACAAAAGATATCAAGATAAGTCGCTGCAAAGGGAAATATGGAATCCAGAAATGTCAGGTCTAGCTGACAGAAATTGAATGTTTTATTGGTTATGGCATATTCATGAAAACCTTTGAACTCACTTCTTCATTAATCGATACCTACAAAATATTTCTTTTTTAAGTTAGTTTAAAGGAGCAATTGATTAAGGTAGGATTCACTGAATAAACAGAAGCATCAAAAAGCATGTTTAATTCCGTGTCAGTTTAAGAAAACAGAACCGACCCAGAAAAACCTTTCTCCACATACAACCACATAATCCACAGTTATTCATTTCTAGTTGTCATTTAGAGTTCAGCAACAAACTTCAAAATGCACATTAAGCACCTTGTACAAAATTACAGCAAACTTAAAAGGTTCTTTTTCCATATTGTATGAGTCTTATTCCACTGTCAAAAGTATTTCAGATATTTCAATGCCCAACTCATAACGATGATGGAAGATCTCAACCTCGACTGCTTTTGAAAGCTGGTAAAGCCGAATAAAATAATATGCATTCCTAAAGGTCAACTAAAAGATGTCCTCTAAAAAAATTCAAAGTCTGTCACAAGCATTTGAACCAGCAATGGAGATACTTACAGTATTGATAATATGACAGCAGTTGTTGACTAGAGCCACACACACATTTCTGTCCATCTTTGTCATAGCTTTCACCAAGCTGGTGGCCTCTCTGTAACCCTCAAGTCTCCTTACATAATCAGGCTCATCCACCTTCTTACTGTCAAAACTGTTCAACTACAAAACATTAACAGAGAGATGCAGAAATTATTGCATAGAACTGTCTTTTACATTGTTGATTTCAAAGTATATGTAGCAAATTTTACAATGTCATTTCTAGGGATGGGAACGAATATCTGAATATTTGGTTTAAGGTCCTAATATATAAATTGCAAATTACTAATCCTATATTCGTTTTTATTGGGCCAATATCACTGTATTTGTGTATTAAAAAACAATAGTAAGCCAGGTTTTGATCAGTTCTTCCCTTCTCCTAACTCATCAAATAGTGTTTGATACCATCTTAAACAATAATTTAGTTTATGTTACTGTGTTTAGAGCACCAGAGCTTCTATCAATGTTTCTTTCAATTCTTCTTTTTTTCCAAGTAATTGGCTGCTTTCAAACTAAAGAATGGTCAGTGCTAAATGACAAAACTAATTATAAAGGAGAATGTGAATTATAGGGGCCTAGTTTTAAAATGTTTAATGTCAGTTTAAGTAAAGATCTGCAAACAAAGTTCATTTAACGCCTCCCCACACCTCATAATGCCTCACTTTGAAGCAATCTCCTCGCTACTTATATCTTTTTTTCGTCACTTGCTGTACTGTTTCTTTCATTTGAAAACAGCAAGAAAACTCTCATATGAGTAATTGGGTTTAAGTTTATCTATTACCTTTTGTACAATCCCTGCCAAGTATTGTAGCTCCTCATCTCCTTCACACATCATCTGTTATAAAGGGAAAATAAAAGTGTTGACATACAGATCCTTATCAAATGGTCTGTCCCATCATCACACTACTATCAATCCATATGTACTAAAACGTTCAAACTTATTTATTTTACATCTTTTTTGACAGAATCTTGATACTTATTAATTCCTCTCTCAATGACTGCTTCCTGGCTACGAAACCAGTACTCGCACTGATTTGAAGGGTGGTCCTGGCATTTTCACCTAGCCTGATGGCGATCAAACATGCGACCCTTGGTACAAGAGGCCGACTATCTACCACTGCACCACTCTCGCCCACAAATTATATATCAGTTAACCAAACAGTAAAGTACTGTTTTAAATCTTTATTCTTATTACTAGGAATACGGCTACAAACTGTTTAATATCAAGAAGATATTGTTGCTTTAATATTTAATGACACCATTGTATTTCATTGAAAATATATACAAAACCTTCAGTTCTAAGCCAGTAACTCAGAGATACAACCTTTGATTATTTCATCACCCACACAATATTCTTCTATCAAAAAAGAAAAAGAAAAAAGGGATAGCAGAAGGTCAATAATGCATTTCTCTTTGGAACCACAAGAAAAGTCATAGATGAACAAATGTATTTTGCAAATATAAATGATTACATGTTATGATATCAGAACTTTTGACAATACAGATATTAAGTTGGTAATCCAATATTAAACATTTCTGTCATCATGAAGATGGCTGGTTGCTTTACCTGAAGAAATGACTGTATTTATCTGAAAACACCTACAGCAGAAAATTAAAGAAACCGATGAGTCGAAAGGTGAAATTGCTCATCATGAGCAATTTCTCCTTTTGTCACACTGGTTTTGACCCTGTATCACATAGAAAATGAGTATTTCTAATACTTTATAAATGACGTCTGTTGCTGCTTTGAATTTGGTTCACTCATGTTATTTCCATACAAGGGAAAGCGTTAAAGGGGAGAGAGAGAAAGAGGACGAAGTGGCAACAGTTGTGGCATACCCAGAATACATTAGACAATAGCACTCTGGAGTTCTTCTGTATCAGAGTTGCAAACAGTCGACAAACGGTGCAGATAAAACTTTTCCTGTCATCTACCAATTTTAACAGATTCTGGATGGTCAGTAGAATGTCCTCCTCAGCTTTCTGCAATCAGAATATATATGATATTAGAATCGAAAAGAAATACAAGGTCACATGAATAGATGCACTAGTCTCTGGATTACCCTCATCAGCTCTCTGTATTCTAATATATATTCATATGTCCTTTTGCCCACTGATTGGTTTTTCTTCAAAATATCAAGAGAAAAAGCATTTTCTTTTTTATATTTTTTATTAACCATTGTCTATCATTTTGGTCAGTTATGAAAACTCAATAATTACAATGCCACAAGAGCTTGTTAACATTGACAGTGAAACACAATATTATTCCTAGGACTGCTTCCCCAAATGAATATGATTGATCAGCAGAGATCAGTATGTTACTCTGAGTATCTTTCCTCAACAAAATTAAAAATCTATTTGTGGTTTTGGAAAGCAGAGGACACAAAAATCTATTTTTAGACAATTACCCAGCATTCTAAGGGTTAGAAATGCCATGTTCTATCAGTTTTTGACAGACAAAACTTTCAGTGAAAAGTTAGGTGAAGAAAGAAAGTGCTGCAGAGTCGAAGGATACTCCTCATGAAAGAGATGAAAATCAGGTGAAATTGTAGATGTTGTGTAACCAAAAGGGCAAGCATACCTGTGATTTTCTCTTGTATAGGAAGGGTAGAAGTAAGTTGATTAATGTCTTACACAGCTCAGGGTCAGTGACAAAACAACTTATCCTGAAAATAAGTACACATTGTTATAGATCATACATTTATAGGAATTAAGGTACAAAGATATTTGATTTTGCCAAGAATTGTATGAATAAAGTTAAAGGCGCATTCACAGCTTTGGTCATCTAGCATTGTTGTTTACCATAAACCTTGCCATAGTTTGTAAACCCCTAATTTAGGCAACAATATTGTGAGGTTAAAGAAAGGAATTGTATTATAAAGCAATATTTGAGGTACCTTGAAAGGATATCCAGCTCCACAAACTTTTCCTGTCTCTTATTCTGCTTCGTAAAGAGTGTCTTAATCACCTTCTCCAGGTATAACAGAATCTTGTTTACATGGGGCTTCAGAAGGGCAATCCCAAGGGAACAATCTGGAACGAATAAAGCTTTAAAGTGGCCCCTCATGTATGTTATAGTTAACAATAAACCAAAGTGATAATCACACACACTTCAATTCATCTGCAGCACATGTTTATAAATCCCTTGTGACAAAAGAAGAAATGTACTTGTGCTGAAGAATTTCTCCATCTGGAAAAATAGTTTTCTACTAGATTTTACTTAGAACTACATTATTTCACCCTTTACTATAATTGTTTTGGGCATCTGCTTTCAATTTGGAAGGGTCAAAATATTCAAAATGAGGGAATATGTTTGAGACTCGTTTAATGGCGTAAAATTGTTGTTGCTTAAACAAAATTTATGTATAAAAGTAACACATCTAGAAACCATTGACATTAGGAGGTCCTCATTTCAACGAAATGCTTTTATTTTTCATCATTGTCTGCTGTTGGTTTGAAATGAGGACCAATTGAAGAATTATACTAGGGCATTTGTACAGCAAGAATATGCCAGACTGACCCTTTTAGGACTGAAGTCTTGAGACTGACACTCTACATCTTAACCTCAGAAACACCAGAATAGGTTCTTTTAATCCATTATCTCAAATAATGCTTATTTTTACAGTACCAAATTAAAGGCAGCAGCAAATTGCAAATAGAAAGTAGAAAATAATCGTCTTCTTCGTTTAGCAGTTTCCCCATTTGTCACTGTTATTACCAAAGCCTTCTGCAATAAGTTCTAAATCAATGAATGGCCTGAACTGCATCGCAGTATGGTCTGAGAGGTTTGTGTGTATGAATGGATTTGAAAGAAATCTAAGAGATTTTTGAAGACAAACCAAACATTTCTGTTGTATAGCAGAAATCAAAATAGAATTCAAAATAGACATGTCCCAGTACTCCGTTGGTACTCAAACCCAATTCTCTTATCAAATGAAAAAGTCTTATTCCAGTTATCAACAAAATAGATCTTGTAGACGAAAACAAGCCTTTTCAGTTTAGTTACCAATATACCAGGGGCCACAGTCACAAATTATTTAAGAAACACTGCAGCACCAATATATGTAAATACAGCTTCAGTCAGAGATCATAGATTTATAGAGCAGTTTGACAGAGGAAGGAGTTTTATCCAATAGTGTGAAAAGTTTTAAAAGTGCATTGAATACACGTTGGGTTAAATGCCATATCAAAGGCATGTCGGAGTGTTACGAACAGGAACCGGAACACAAGAAAAGGATAGATCAAAAAGGATCGGAGAGATGTAAGTCTTAAAATTGATCTCAACAACAAAGTTAACAATCATACATTTTAGTCTGGGTGATTTTCTTATCTACTAAACAATACCTACATTCAGCGTTTCTTCCAGGATTTGAAACAATAGAGGTATTTCCCGAAACATGGGTATAAGGTGATAATTTTGTTTTCCTTTTGCTATTGAAAAATGCACATGCTCACTTCACGGTCAGTAATGGTAACGAAAAAAACACAGTGTATTTCCCGGATCATTAAGAAACAACATGCAATATTTCTTTTTTTTTCTAATAATGAAAAAATGACAGCAGATTTTTTTATTAGTATGAACCGTCCTGTCCAATTATAAAATCACTTCCAAATTAAAAGTAACAAAACAATCTGGTAACCAAATAAACAAATCGTAAACCTATTACTGAAATTGGGTCATTGGTTTATGAAACAAAATAAAATCGCTGATAACTACCAGTTCTCCTTCATAAATGTTTCCATGCCATTTCTGGCACAAGGCCTGTTGTTGAAAGAATTTTGCAAATGATTTTAAGTAGGGACTTTGTTCTGCACTGAGTAAAAAAATACTGGGGATTCCTTTAAAGATGGGGGAAATCCCACGGCCTAGATACGGGTGCCGCTAGATACCTTCCAACCAGCTAGGATGTTGGGAAATTAACGCGGATTATTTGCATTACCTTTGATCACCATGCTGCACTTCACAAACGCTTCCAAAACAAACCAAGGAAGATTTTATTTAAACAAAAATGACGATTTAATTTGATAAGCATTCACAAGGTTATAGACAGATTACAATCAACATAGAAGTTCGAACTACTTGCTTTCTCTCGACGGTGATTAAGCCCTTATAGGTAAAGAAGGATTCCGAGGTAAAGAAAGATTCTGATCGATCGCTATATACACTTTTCGGGCATGCGCACGCGACTCATATAAAAAGGGTAAGGTTAAACAGCAAGGAAACTTACCAGAGTCCAATTTAACCATGTGGTTTACTTCAATCATTGGCACTTCTTCCTCTATGCTATCTGTGTCAACCAGAAGATTGCAAATCATCTCCATGACAACACTAGTCACACTTTTTGCAACATCTTTGTGAAAAAGAAGTTTGAATACATGAACAAGTGGGGTACAGTGCTGGTCTGCCTCCTGGTGTATGCCTAGTAGAGGGAAGTATCTGAAATATAGAAGAACAAAAACAACGGGTAATAAAACCATGAGCATGCTTTTATTCATATATGAGTTCATACATCACATCAACATGATTTTAGTTCCGATGTCCGAGTGAATGATGGTGGCAGACATCATATCCACCTATCAGCTTAGTAGAACCATCGTCATTCTGGTAGTAAGTCGGAGACTGTCTCTCATGAAAATTCAAACTGAATGTTGACGTTTCTACAGAGCTTGACCAGGCCTGCTTTTGAGTAATAGTAATAAAGTTAAGAGCTGTGCGCTATAAGCCTAGAATCTCAATACATATAATTGTGGACATCATAAAATAAAAAAATAAAAAGTTTCAGAGCTAAAAGAAGAGCAAGACTTACCGGGGGTTCTTTGTGAGGGCAAGTAAAAATCGCAGGACCGGATTTGGGTTGTCAAACCCATCAACTGAGAGTTTCTCCAATTGTGGCCAGACCAAACCTTCAAATATTCCCTCTATCTCATCCGGTCTCCAATCATAGGTGTCGTAATCTACAAATATCTGTGGAGATAAGAAATATTATCTAAAAACATGTCTTTTGTATATTGCAAACCATATCTCCAAAGAGCATATATATAACAAAACAAGAGGGCCATAATGCCCCTGAAACCGCTCACCTGAGATTACCACCTATTTGAAGAATAGTTAGAAACATTGCTTTTAACTTTTACACAGAGTTTCTTGTGCTTCTATGCATTGAACTTTTTTTTATTTCCATTTTACAAGTTTGACACTTTATGCTTGATGTGGGACATTAAAATGGTACATAATTCTTACAATACGGAAACTGACTATTTTACTTTACAGATTGTATGTGCGAAGATCAGCCTGCACTTTTGTCCAGTACTATCTATTGTTGCCTTTTTATGGTTGTCATTTTGGCATATTTGGACATCCAAATTGATATTGATGTACTTTGTTAGAAATTCTATCATACATGTATATAGTGGAAATTTTCAAGATATCTATTTTTTTTTAACAATCTTTATAGAAGGGTCCCCAAAGAACACTCCTGTGAAATTATTTTGAAATCTGACCAATGGTTTGTGACAAGAAGATTTTTTAAGGTTTTTACCAAATATGGGCATGGCAGCCATTTTGCAATATGACAATCTTTTTTTTTTGACAAATCTTTCTCCCCTCCAACTAGGGATGCTTCACATGATATCTCATTGAAATTGGCCCAAAAGTTTGAAAAAAAAAAGATGTTTGTAAAGTTATAAATTTTAGCATACATGTACATGTATATAGTGAACACAAAAACGCGTTCAAAGTTCAACGCAGTTTGTGGCTATGTTTTTCGAGATGTCAAAATTCTTTGAACAACTTTTGAAAAGAGGCCCCCAAAGAACATTCCTGTGAAATTATTTTGAATTCTGACCAGTGGTTTCAGACAAGAAGATTTTTTAAAAATTGCAGAAATTACCATTTTTCATGCCAAGGCAACCAAAGTTCTGCATGAAATCAACTTCTTTTAACAACTTTTGAAGAGCATCACCCAACGGACATCCTGTGAAGTTTGGTTAATATTGGCTCAATGGTTAAGGAGGAGAAGATGTTTAAAGGAATTGTTGACGGTGCACGACGGACATTGTGCGATCACAAAAGCTCACCTTGAGCACTTTGTGCTCAGGTGAGCTAATAAAAACACAGTGAAAAAAGTAAATTTGCATGTACCAGTCAATATCTTCATTAACCCTTTTAGTGTTGGACTTAATTGTGCTTATGTACACAGGTTGGATCCAGGCCAGCCGCCAAGTAAATTGGCAGCTGGCCTATATCTTACCTGTTTGCGATAGTACCTTTCCTCATCAAAATTAATCAGATATTTTAGGTTTTGGAAAGCAGACGACACAAAAATCTATTTTTAGAAAATTGACCCAACATTCTAAGGGTTAATTACAGAGTTTTCACAAAAATGATACTTTATACATGTTATAATTGGCTTCAGCTGTTGCAATCAAACCTTTGACAAAATCCAAAATAAGGTATTAAACTTAAATAAAATTGGTTGAATTTGTAGAGCATCATAGTATCAACAATATCTTTACAGTTCAAAATGAAAGACTTCTCCTTTTGACAAAAGGCAAATTTACTTGGTGGCTGGCCTGATCTAACCTGCTTGCATAAGCATGAAGTCGGTTCCAGCACTATAGGGGTCAACTAATGTAAACAAGAGACCATGCTATTCATCCTTATGTATAAACCTTTGTATAAAGGTTGTCTATTTCTCATCCTTATTACCTGGGTTATTCTGGACATGGTCATCTGTCTAATTGTCTTCAGGGGACCATGGATGAAGGGAACAATTCTCTCCCTTTGCTCGAGACATGCGCAACTCATGGTTCCCAGTCCAACAATAACCTGTATCATGGTGGGCAGGTAACCGTCAATCAGGTGACCGAGCTTCTGCAGGATCAGCTCTATAGAGCTTAACACTCTGTAATAATAAATGAACATAAGTAACTTCTTTTGTTTGTATCTTATTTTAAAAAAGCCTCAACAATTGTTCAGTTATATTGATGGAAATTTACTGAGCTAGATCTAACAATGTGGCAGAACCATTGACCTCTGTAAGGCAGCTGAGAAACCTCCCCTTATGTTGCATGATGATGTAGGAATATCCCAAACTTTTCTGTTCATAAGGGCTAGTAAAGCCCGGGTAGAACCATTGACCTCTGTAAGGCAGCTGAGAAACCCCTTATGTTGCAATGTCCAGCTCATGATGATGTAGGAATATCCCAAACTTTTCTGTTCATAAGGGCTAGTAAAGCTGGGTAGAACCATTGACCTCTGTAAGGCAGCTGAGAAACCCCTTATGTTGCAATGCCCAGCTCACGATGATGGAGGAATATCCCAAACTTTTCTGTTCATAAGGGCTAGTAAAGCTGGGTAGTAAAGGGCTAGTAAAGCTGGGTAGAACCATTGGAAATTCAAAACCCAGTCGGGAGATTACCACTCATCAAAATCCAAATGCTGCAACAGGGATTTGTACTTATGCCGAGTGGGGCCATGTGTCACTACTGTTTGTGAAGTGTGGTGTTGGAAGAGTGTAAAGACGATTAGTAATGAGGCAAATCTTCCATTAAGCCTGAAATACCTAAAACCAATGGTAGTGATGGCTTCCTTCCATGGTACTCTAAGTAACAATATGACAAGAGACAAGGCTGGTTCCAGGTAAATAAGGGACATTCTGGTGCGGACTTAGGGCATGCACCAATATCTCGGAAAAAAAGTTGTGATAATGGCATCAAAGGACAAACAAACAATAATTCTATCAAATTTAGATGAGGAGGTGTACAAGAGACTTTTTCATGCAATATTTCAAGTAATTAAGAGAACCATGTCATATGAGTACAGGTTAGAATCTTCTGCACAAGACCATTCTAATAAGTATAATGAAGAACAAGTGAATAAATACAAAAGTAATTTAAAGAAGTCAGTCTGGAAAAAAGTACCCAAACTCTGATCAATAAAGCATAGTCCAGCTACATACCCTTGTACTCTTTTTATTGTCACAACCTTAGAAAGGTCCAGTTCCCTTCTGATCTCCTTCACCTTCTCACACAGATTATCTGCAATTTATGGACAAAAACCTGTAACATATCTGTAGTATACTTCTTAATCCTTTGCTTCAAACAAACTTGTTTAACCCATTCTTTCATACACAATTATTTTATGAATGTTTTATTTATATATAAATATATACATGAATTTAACTTATTTGTGAGAAATAAGCAATGATTGTGACAAAAAGACAAATTGCTCAATACAAGCAATTCCTCCAGTGGTTAACACCAAATACTTTCAAGAAAGCGTTGTTTATACAGTTTACTTGAATTGCTGTCATTTCTTTACATTACCAAAATTCTATACAAGGAAATGGTTAAATGTACCTGCAACAGAAAAGGATAACAAACATTTGACAAAATGATTTCTTGGCACTATGGGTTCTAAACTTTCTACCTAATAACTCAAGTCTTTCTTCCAAACTTCAAATCTTTTAACTGTTGTTGCTTTTTAACTGAGGTCAGTCAAAAAATCTAAAAATAGGTTCAACAACTGGAGCCAAACTACCTAACTGTAGCATTTATAAATTACCCTTTTGCAATAAATTTGTTTTATTTCATTATTCATTGCAAGCCAATGAATTGCAACAATTGTAAAATCCCATGAGAATGGGTTAATATTGTTTGGATTACCAAGACTTACCCGAGACAAATCCAAGGAAAGACTTGAAGACTAGATCTATAAAGATTTTCAGTTCCTCTTCTCGTGAGCCGTTCAGAAACCTGAGAATTATCGACTGTCTGTTACCCATCCCACGTCGTCCCGCAGCACCCATTCCTGTCTTAGAGTGCATTCTTCCATGAAGAATCCTGAACAAATAGAAAAGTGCAATACCTCTATGTTAAGAAAAAGGTTAAAATAAATGAGTTCAAAAAAACAATTTGAGTTTACACCATCTTTAAACAGTATTGCAGTTGTTTTATTTGACTTTTTATTTGCCACATTTATATGATGTCATTTATTTCTATAACTTGAAATTCTGCAATTTCTATTCTGATTCATTGACAGATAGTTATCAATTGGTGATGATCAATGAATGTGTCATTGTTGAGAAATTCCGTTTGGCTCTGTCGATGGAAAAAAAGTTGGAAAAGCATACATATTATTTTTAACATTGTGAGGTAACCAGAGCACTTGAGAAATAAACAAATTCTAATTTAACACAAGCAATACTTTAACTGTTTTTCATACAAAAGGAAACAGAGTTTAATCAACAGTTAAATTCGTTTATGGGAAAAAGTTTCCTGAGTGAAACATCACTTGCGCATAACAAATAAGTGCACTAGCACAAATTTGTTATACACAAGGAATGTTCACAAGGGGAATATTTCCCATAAACGAAACATACTGTTGATTGAATTCATATTACATATACTATCAAAATGTCAAAACATACCATTAAAACAGATTTTGTAAAAATGGTCCATGGCAAATCAATCACAATACGCTGATCAATATACACATGCAGCAATTGGAATACATGCTTACATTAATTTTCATTAGTGTTTAACCTACATTTTCATCCAATGAGAATGCGTCAATTTGAATTTTTTTGATGGTTTATTTTCCATAAACTACTATTCGAGTGTTCTATCTGGGCTCTATGAGACTATTACTCTGGCATCACGCATGCGCATAAATGTGTAGTTTTAGGCTCCACCTCCAAATCAATGACACGTGTAAGTCTAGCCTACGGTAGCGATTGAAAGATCGCTGTGACGTCGCGGGGGAGAAATAAACACAGAAATAAATAAAAAGGAATTACAATTCAATTCAATTTTTTTTTTTAACATCGTTGAGAAAAAAAGAAACTGAACTATATTAACCTTTTACCCCATTAGGAATAATGTGACGGGTACAAATTGAAAGCATCAACAGACAACACATATAAACATTATGAAAAACACAGTTTCTTTTTGAAATTGAAAAGAAAATATTGTTATAAAAGGAGAAATTGCTCGTCGTTACAAGCAATTTCTTCTTTTGTCACAAGGGCTTCTCAAGTTTTCTGCTGTATGTGAGGAATAAATTATGGAGTAACGGGTTAAACTCAAAACTACATTGCAATCTACATCACTGGGTAGTGCAGTTTTCTTCTTCCAAATATGGTATGGCAGATTCTTGGCATGCAATTGACAGCCGCGGAAGGCGTGGTTTATGTCGAATTTCAAAATACTGAGCAGCAGTTTTATGCCATTCGCAGATCATTCCCGTAAAGGCGTGGTTTGCCAGCGCCAAATAGAGCGCTCTATGGAAATGTAGGTTAAACACTAAATTGTTTAGAGGCTATATAGTGAAATTTAAACGACATAGAAACCCCGTCAGTCGCTATCGCTCCTTCCTTGGGGTTTCTATATCGTTTAAATTTCACTATCTAGCCTCTAACCTATATTTAAACTGGGAATTCCAAACATACTGGTCAAAAAGCAGTTCTAAACCATGCATATCATTAACGCTGGCTATAGCCCATTCTACTAAGCGTAGGGGCCAGTAAAAGGGAACCAGACATTTTCATAATTCTCACTGCAAAATATTCCTCATTGAGAACAACAAGATTTATTTTTTTCATTAAAACTGTATAAATCCTTGCCAAAAATGTTATATAATGGTGTTAATCACTGTCAGAAATATAATAGATATAATTTTTACCTCATGAGTATAGGCAAAACATCCTGCCTGTGAGAGGCATCTATAATACTGTTAGAATCATCAATACTAAAGGACACCAACTCATTCTTGAAAGTCGCATCATCCAGTAAACGGTAAAAGTTGTCTCTGTAATAAACATCAAATTCATTATCACCATACATGGAGTTTTATCACCTTATGGCAATTTTAGCTTATGCATATGAATATAAACAGGGCTTGTTTTTCTCTGATTATTTGATGCAAAGAAAGAAATGGCAGTTTAATTTGGTAAACTCTGCTTGAAAGTTTGGACAATTTTTGTAAACTTTTGGCTCATAAAGAGTGTATATATATCAAGATAGAAAATCAGTGTATACATTTACTCTTATACATTTGTTTGGATTTCCATTAATGCACAATAGCTGCAAAGGCATTGCTGCCATTCATAGAGTTTTGTACATGTTCTGTAGGTTCAAAGTAACATAAACAAAACAATGCTGTGACAAAAGCAAGGATTTGAAAAATAATCAATGTATCATTTCAAAAGCAACTTTTCTCTTAGTCACAATTGTTTTTACCCAAGATATCTCAAAGACGAGTTTTAATTTTTTTTTATACTTCAGAATAAAAATATGCTGATGCTGTCAATTTTTGTTACTGCTTTACAATACGACCAATAATAAAGTTCCAAACAGAGGATTTGGTTGAAATAACTTACTTATATGGTATGAGATTTTTATCCTTGTAGCCAACAATACAGGAGAAAGCAGCCTTTTGGACCTGGGGGTGTCGATGTAACAGGAACTGTGAAATATAACAGTTGTTAAAAATCAAAACATCACTTCATATATTCTAATTAGAAAGCCTCAAAAGGAAAAAAAATCTTTAAAGAAGTCACTGTAGTAAGCTGTAGGCAGCTGGCCTGGATATAACCTGTTTGCATAAGCATGAAGTCAGTTCCAGCACTATAAGGCTTAAGTCATTTAGGAACACACTAGCTACTCTGGAACTGAATTACAAGTTGTCATGCTGTGTCCATTATCCAAAGTGTAATGGAGGGAAGGATAACTCATAAGGAAAAAATATTCACTGACCAGATACTCAAACAATGATAATATTTGTCTGTTTTAAGAACATACAGACACAGAAACAGATCCCTTACCTCATAAAACAGTTCCCTCAGCTCTCCCTCACGATGTATGGCCTTTAGGTTCTTAAACTTAGACAGCAGTTCTAATATAACAAGCAATGTACCAGTCACAGCTTTGTTCCCTCTACCTTTACCAGACACCTTTCCCTCTTTAAATGAGAGGGACAGTTCCCGTCCGGCCTTCTCAACTTTGTCATGTTCCACGTCATCTTCTGCTTCAATAACTTCATCATCAGACTGTGTAAGAGTATCTTTATCTGAAGTTTTATCCATTGTTAAATCATCTGTCTCCATGACATCATCATCTTCATCATCACTGCCAGCTGTGTCCTTATCATCAACTTTACCATGACTTCTAGTGAAATGTGTGTAATCTGTTGGTGCGCTTTGATCTGACTCTTTGGTTTCTTTTGTTAATTTAGTTTTCTTTCTTTTACTTGATTTAGATTTAGAATCACTGTTAGGGATATCTTTCTGGCTATCAGTCTCAGTTAATTCCTTCTTCTGTTTAACTGGTGTTTTCGATTCTTTACTAGGAGTGTTTTTTCTCTTTCTACTTGATCTTAGAACTTTAGCATCTTCTTCACATGCAGGTTCTTCAGATCTGCTCATTTTCCGTGTCCTGTAAGGACGACTTGGTGTTTTCTCAATATCACAATTTGTATCTTTAACTATTGGAAGTCCTCCAGCATCAACATCTAACTTTCCATCAGTATCACTTCCACTTGTTGATTCCTTCTTTGTTACTTTAGTTGAGTTACTAGAAATATCTTCTGGAGCATCTAGCTCCCTCTTTAATATATCCTGTGTTGGAGACAGGCCCATATCTGCTGTATAGTATTCCTTGCTGTAAAGGATAAAAGAAATCATTTACTGGTTCATCTCTCATAGCAGGGCTCATCTTCACATGCTCAGTTGTTAGGGACCCAGCTCAGCCAATATTCTTTCTGATACTGAATGAAGTAAATGAGACATTTTTTATTTGTTTCTCACTACTGTTCAATCATATTCATTCTGGGAAAGCATTAGGCAGCTTGGAAAGGAAATTGAACAGGAAGATACATCACTTGACACCTTTTTCTTGAGGGGAAGACACATAGAATCTCTATTTCTTAGTAAAAATAAAACCTGCGTTGGTATGACTTCAACCACAAAATAAAAATATAGGTCAATTGTATTTAGCTGTAAACAAAACCAAATTATATATTTAAAATATCTTCTGGTAATAAATTCTATTGATAACCTTTATCAAAGAAGGTTCTAAATTCCAATTTGAAAATTTATATTTTGTTTCACTTCAATATGTAATTCAATGTTCAACCGTCTGCAAAGCATTTTGGTATTTCCTGGGCATGGTATTTGGTTTGACCTACTGACTGTTTTCTCTCATAGACACTTCTTGAAAGAGGCAATTAAGTATCAAAAATTTGTCTTCCAATGAAGGCAAGAGAGTTTAAGTAATTGAAAATTGAAATGCGATTTCTCGTTGGGAACAGAATAGAACTTTAATCTTATTCAAAAGATTTCATAAACCTTAATTTGATCCACAAATTTGAAGAAGTACAAAAATCGTTACTATAAGCATTGTGAGAAATTCAAGATATTGTGCTAAGCATTTTATTTAATAAATCTTGAAAGAATTTGGTTATTCGACTGGTATGGATTACGATCAAAATGTCAGTCAACAATCATACTGGAGGAAGAATGACATTTACTATATATCTGCTTGTCAAATTGGATGGATTGACTTCCATTTTCCCAAAAGAGATAAAATAAATAATACTTCAAGGATATACCTTAAGAAATCAAAGACTAGTGGCACAATCAGCTTTGATTTGGATTCACATTTTTCTGGAAATGACTGCATACACTTCCACAACTGCATCCTGAAGAGATCAGCGTCAGGTGTCTGTTGTGTGTCCACAATATCTTCCATGGTACTGAGAAATAGCTCATTCAGCTCCCCAGACTCTGAGAGCTTGCAGGCAGTGAACTCTGCATTTCTCTTCTCTGTGGGATAAATCAAGAGGCCAATAGATTCCTTAACACCAATTTGATGATATAACTTTTCTTTTCTTTATAAGGGTTTTTACAGCATGTCATTATTATTTCAGTTATGTTGGGATGCTCAACTCTTAATGATGGCTAAAGATCTCTTATTTAACAGTTTATAAGGACTAGTCAAGCCAGCTAGATCCAAGACTTAAGACACAAATATGTACAAGTATTCAAAAGAAGCGAGTAAACAACCACACTTTCCTTAATAAAGGTATTATGTAAAAGATAAAAAAGTTAACACTAATTATCCAACTAAGTAAAAGATGTTAATAATCACTGCTTATTCAATTGATCAACATTGAAATAATAAGTTCTGGAAAAATTCCAGATGCATGGCTGCTATCAAAGATGAGCAAGAATATACTGGCAAACAGACATATACTTACGGCAGTTTTCTTGCGCTATCGTTAGATGTTTACCAAACACGTCCCAGAATACGACTTTGTCCATCCCATGGGCATGGCTTGATATCATCTCTATCACAGGTTGCCATAGCAACTTGAAGTTTATATAAAGGCATCCAATCAGGTATCTGAGGGGTACCTGCAAAAATAATTTGAGTCTATTAAGTGCCAAAACCTGAATTGATAATGTCTATGACAGTGAGATAAGATTCAATTGTATTGTATTGATAATAGATTAAGATACATAAGCAAAAGTGATATACTTAGAGTGAACAAAGTATAGTAAACCAAAGATACGTCAAAAAGGGGTAATTGTTGTAAAATAAATATGTTAATTTCTTGATATATTTGAAACAGACTATCATTTAAGATGTAGTTAAAATGGAAAGTTGTCAAACAAGGAAAGGGAAGTAATTATCATTTTACAATTGCATTATAACCATCAGGATTCTCATTTGGACGACTAGGAATTCTAACAGAAACAATCCTTTTGATTAAAAACAAAAAGGGCTTTAAAACACATATGTTATATGACAGCGGAAAAATATACCCTAAAGTCAAAATAATAAATAACTAAAAAGAAAAGAAACACAAGACTCTTCTTCATTTACCTCTTGCAATCTACCATTAGGTATAGTTTTCTTCATATTTTCGAAAAAGAATATTGGAAAAGCTCAAACATTAAACACTAAAACTGAAGGAGTTGTAGTGGATGGTAGTTATAACAAAATAGAAACACAAGATACTTCTACACTTTACCTCTTGCAATCTACCATTAGGTATAGTTTTCTTCATATTTTCAAATTCAAGTTTCTGGAGGAAACGTAGTTTATCTCTGTATGTGTGAACTGTGGCAGGGGCCAGTTCTGCTTCTAAGCAAATCTTCAACACATCCTGACCATCAAAGCCCTGTTGAGTAAACATAATGGGTTATATACATGTGAACAAATGTTTTACAAAAGTTTAATACCTGATTACATTCGAAAACAAAAGACAAACGGAACATATTGAATAACCCACTCACCTTCTTCAGCACTAAAAAGGTTTAGTGATGGGAACAAAAATTATCTGCCATTTTCATTTAAATAGCAAAATCTTTTTATGTTTCCTATCATGACAAAGTTTGGAGACAGAAAGCTTATTGTATGACCCACCCTTTTATTTACTTTATATCAATAAACTGTCCTTTATTTCAAGCTTTAAAGAGATTGTATGACAAAAAAAAGCAAACTTGTAAGATTATCCAGCACAGGGCAAACTATTTTGGGAAAAGTATTTGTCTGGATAATTTCAACATTTTTCAACAGGAACTGACTTAATGCTTAGGCAAACAGGTTAGATTGAGGCCAGCTGCCAAGTAAATTGGTAAATTGGTGACTGGCCTGTGATCTGACCTGTTTGCTACTCTGAGAATCTTTCCTCAACAAAATTAAGCAGATATTCAAGGTTATGAAAAGCATACAACATAAAAATCTATTTTTAGAAAATTACTGAGCATTCTAAGGGTTAAGTTGTCTGAAACAGACCTTGTAAAATAAAGGAAATGTCTGGTAGAGAGGTTGCTAAAACTTTTGTTTGTTAAACTGTCCCTTTTTGTATTGGGTTTCACGCCCTATCAACATTGTTTAACTCATACTAATGCTTTCCGAAGAATCACCAGTACTAGGCAAGGGCTCTCAAAAGAGTCTAGCAAACAGACTCTCCAACCAGACTTGTGGCTCCAACCAGACTTGCGGCGTCAATTGGGAGTCCTGCATGGCCCAATGGTTAAGGTGGCGGACTTCTGAAGCCACAAGTTTGAGGCCCATCGAAAAATTACTGAAGTCTCAAGTTTGAGCCCCATTGACACCACTGGCATGGTGGGAGTGATCTTTGGCAATTCACTTCAAAGCCCTAGCTTTGTACAAATGGAACCAGGAAAGTCATTACATAACCGAAAAACTGTTGGTGCTGCGTTAAATACCATACAAGTGTCAGTTGGGGTTAAACCCATGAATCCCTGGTTACAAGTGCACCTCTTTAATCACTGGGTGTATGATGCAGAAACTACGACTGCCTTTATTAACCCTTTCCCAAACAATAACGACATTGGATGACTTTAGAAAACATTGTGGGAAAAGGAGAAATTGCTCGTAACGAGCAATTTTTCCTTTTCCCACAAGGTTTTCTGCTCTATCTAAAGAATATTTTTCAATTCCATCACATTTTGAAATGTCATCTGCAATTTCTTTCAATTTGGGACAGTCGACAATTTGTTGTTTGGGAAAGGGTTAAGGAGTATAGGCCTATAGCAAGTATATTGCAGATAGTTTAAACTTACTGTTTCTTGAGGAGGTAGATTGAAGGATGTCAATATTCTCAAAGTCAACATTCGCACCTGAAAATGAATTCATAGAGAACATTAAGTGCAAGAAAAGACATTTAAAAGGTTTTCTACAGTCGTTCAAATAAAAAAACAGGTTCAAGTAAAAAAAATGTTGACTGCAGGTGGTTAAGACGAACATTCTGAGTAACTTTGATGAAAATTGGATCAATACTGTGTAGTCACTAGAATAGTTATTACAAAATTGTTGATAATAATGGACACACAAGAGAAATCAAAATGATAAAGCTCATCATTTACAAGCACACTTCGAGGGTTCAATGCAATACTATAGTAAGTGCTTCATGTTTGTGAAGCACTTACCATGGCCTTAAATTGAACTCTCGACTTGAGCTTGAAACTATAGGAGCTATAAAGTCCTATAGACAGGAGAATGCTGGGTAATTTTCTAAAATAGATTTTGTGTCATCTGCTTTCAAAAACCCTGAATATCTGCTTAATTTTGATGAGGAAAGATACTTAGAGAAGCAAACAGGTTAGATCACAGGCTTTACTTGGCGGCTGGCCTGGATCCAACCTGTTTGCATAAGCATGAAGAGGGTTCCAGCACTATAAGAGTTAAGTATTGAGAGCAAAGACAAATTAATATTTCAAGAAATCATGTTATTTTAACCCATTACCAAACCATTACCATTAATGACATTCAACCACTCTGTTGCAGACGATTCTGGAAAAAACATTGTGGGAAAGGAGGAATTGTTTGTAACAAGCAATTTTTCCTTTTCCTGCAATGTTTCCTGCCCTATCAGAAGATAGTTATCCAATTTCATCACATTTTGAGATGTCATCTGCAAACTCTTTCAATTTGGGAGTCAAAATTTGGAGTTTGGTAAAGGGTTAACAGAGTTAACTCACCATTGAGCTTGGAGAAGATAGGTTCTCCTGTAATGTGGGAAATATTTTGTTGAAGTTGACCTCCGTCAATATATCCTCAAAACCAAGCTTGACTGCATTTGTCAAATAAATATCAACAAATCGCAAAAAGTGGAGATTACTTGGATTTTCCCTGGAAAGAGAGATTTGAATGAAACTGTAAACACTGTAATCATTTTACAAACCTTTTTTTGATGCTAACATCTGAAAAGGTTTTTAAGCAAAATTTTTTATTTTTATTTCTAATTATTAAGATATGATAAATGTTTAGTTACCATGAGTAAATTTTATGATAATGATTTAAAGGTGCTTGTTCACAGGTGTGTGGAAATTCGGAAGTTGGAAACTTTTTTCAACATAGCAAACTAATAAGATATTAGTTTACATTCTCATAGACAAACTTAATAATCTATTCTGAATAAAGACACTTCTATTTAATTCAAGTCAATGTCTTTTTCAACAGTTATTTTAAACTCAATTTAGAAATTCATTATTATTATGTGCCTCCAGTTGAACAATCAATCCAAAACAAATGATCATGACAATGAGTGAAAGCAATATGTTTGATGTGATGCAAAGCTTGGGTTTTAAAACATTCTTTTTATATTAGCAAGTAATACCTCTGTTTCTATAACAAACAACTCTGACTCTGATTATCCAATTCCCTTATTCAGAGGTTGCAGATTTTTTAGAAAGCAACTCATCCTGCAGGGCGTCAATACAGTTTCTCTTTCCCATAATGTTTTCTGCCCTAATCAAAGATTAATTTTCAATTTCATCACATTTCAAAATGTTGTCTAAAAACTCTTTACATTCAGGACAGTCAAAAATTTGGCATTCGGTAAAGAGTTAAGTCATACAGTGAGCCCACCAGTTTTTGATAAAATTTTACCAGATCAGGTTTGATCTGTTATTAATCAAGCACTTACAGAAGGCTAGTATAGACTCTGTCCGCGGATATCAGGCAGGTAACATCCCCATCTTTTAACATTGTCATGGTAACAAGGATTTGGGTCAGCATGAAACACATCTCATTGTCCAGTGGCCTTGACCTCGATAACTGGCTGTTGACAAAGTCTGCCCATTCATCCATTACTGCATCCAACTTTAAGGGTCTGAAGCAAATTGTATGAGATTAAACATTTCTTTATTCAAGATATTGATCAAATACATCGTTTTTTTTGTTGACACAAGGTCTGATGAAACAATGATTAAACAAACTGGATTAATTCTTAGCCTTAGGAAATCAAAACTTATTACAAAATATATAACAAAAAAGATATCTTAATTGATAAATAGATTTTAAAATACACAAGTCATTTGCGATAAGGAAATGGTGGTTAAGCAAGTAAGAAAGTAAGCCTACCTTAAATGTGGAGCACACACCAGCCCCATCCAAACTTTGATCAGAGAGTGTCTGTCTGAAAATCCCTTCACACCTTTTAACACAGACCCTATAAACCCTGGGAAATTGGACCTAAAAGAAACAACAATGACACATAAACAAATATGAATAAGATGACAGCTTGAAATACAAAATGAGTAGACACTATGCATGGCTAAACAGAGTACTTATTATCAAGGAATCCAAGAGACCTTGTGACCTATTTCAAGAAGTGTTAGACTCTTTTTTATTTCTTTTTTACGAAGTTTCAACAATTTTTTCAGTTATGTAGCACTTTCCTGGGCCCATCAGTTCTAGGCTAGGGCTTTTAAGTGACTTGCCAAAGGTCACTCCCACCAGAGGTATCAGTGGGGCTCAAACCAGGGACCCAGAGTTCTAAGTCCGCCACCTTAACCACTGAGCCACGCAGGACCAATTATACTTTATCATATATCATTACTCAAGCCTTGAAATAAATAAAGGGTCTTACATAGAGACTTTTGTGTATTCAATTTATTAAAAGATTCATTTTAATGAAGGCTTGCTTAGTTTTTGTCTTCATCTAGAAGGCGAGTAAAATAAATGTGATACAAAACGATCACAAACAGAATATTATAATTATAATAATAAGACTGAACTCAACATGAAAATGCGCAAAAACTTAAAGTGTTTCATATCCTTTATGGTATGGTAGGTTAAACGCTTTGTCCTTTCAGTCAATAGGTCAGCAATTGATTCTGAAGTCTTCAGCAGCTGGTAGGGCAAAGTGAGGTTTTATGGAGAAAGTCTCTTTTTCTTGCATGATTTAACTGATAAAATAAAACCTACTTAACCCTTAGAATGTTGGGTAATATTCTAAAAACAAATTTTTGTGTTGTGGGTTTTCCAAAACCTTAAACATCTGCTTAATTTTAAGAGGAATGATACTTAGAGAAGCAAATAAGCTAGATCACAGGTCAGCCGCCAATTTATTTGGTGCCTGGCCTGTGATCCAACCTGTTTCCATAAGCATGAAGTCAATTCCAGCACTGTAAGGGGTAAGACCTTTGTACACAAACTTACTTTGAACCAAAGTCTAGTATATAGGTGTCCTTGTTCGCTAACTCTCCACCATTTTGTATCAAGGGGGACTTCTGAAGTAAAAGTTCTGTAACAAACAGCAGCGTCTGATCTTGTACATTTGTATCCATGGTGATGTAATGATCACAATATGGCAGAAGGTAAGGTAAGACATTCTTCTCGAATATGGAAGAGTTGAACAGTGTCCGAGAAAATCTGTATATCTCCTCTGAAGAAAGTCTTGTTTTGAACACCTGAATACAAGGGGAAAAAAAGTATATCGATAAATACTAAATACCAAACTAGAAATTTGAAACCAATATACTTTAACAAACACTAAGCAAGTTATGATTAAAGCGCATAATGAGAGCTTTAAACTGGGTATTTCAGTTGAAGCAAACCAAATACAGCTTATCTTGTTTAAGCGACCACTCTCAAACAGCCAATGAAAAGTTTTTTAGTCTAAGGGTTTTAGACTCTCAAACAGAACGCAAGTCATTCAGAAAGCTCCTATTGTATCTGTTATGAGCCATTAGATGTCTTATACAAAACAGTTCTATCTCCTTTTTCTATTGACACTTAAAACAAATTTGACTGTAAACAAAATATATGATAGATGCTCTAAAACCATTGTAAGTAAATTCCACTTTCACCACAATGCTCCTAAATGCTGCCTGCCGGAAACATGGCACCAAACAAAACCATCCGTGTTGAACGTATTTTCTTCCATAAATATAATTCCCGAGCTCGACCTTCTAAAAAAAACACCAACCAACAACCCAAAACACATACTTACAGACGTAAGGGTTGTCATTAAGAGCCAGTCGCCGGCCAATTTGACCGCGTCAAATGACTTTTCATCATCTCAAATAACCAAAAATAAAGGAATGAAAGACTGTCATATGAAGTAGTTAAAACATCTGAATTTTGTAGGATGTTTGCTTCATTGGCCTCCTCAAATAGACAGTTGGTCTCTTACCCAAATAATTAATGACAACCCTGCAACCAGAAAAAAATACTTACAGAAGACAAAAGTCTCGATGTGACTTGAACCTCCATTCTAGAGCTACACTTTAACAATAGTGAAGAAGAGATAGCCAGTAAGGGTTTACCAACACTCCTAATTATGTCCCCTCCTTGCAGGAACTCTGTCAACATCTGTAAGAAGGGAGAAAGAAACAAGTTCTGAGTTGTTGTTTGTCATTATGAATCATAATACATTTTGTATCTCTATCATTTTGACCTTGTGATGGTAGTATATACATATGTTTGTAAATTGTAATGACACAAAACTTTGTAAGTTTACGAAACTGTAAGTTTATGTCTAAATGAAGTAGTCTTATTTCATACCAACCAATCCATGTTCAACCTTGACCCAGATACAGTGATGTCCTTTATTCCCAACAGTGTTGATGCTGCAAATGTTTCCAGTTTAACCCTTATAAAGCAGGAACCGACAAGCAATTTCTCCTTTTCCTGCAATGTTTTCTACTCTATCAGGAGATTGCTTTCCAATTTCATCACATTTTGAAATGTCGTCTGCAACCTCTTCCAGTTTGGGACCGTAGAAAATTTGGCGTTTGGTAAAAGGTAAACCTTACCCTGCCTATAGCATCCGGCTTATCAATCACTAGGGCACCCTTGAAGTCCACAATACACTTTCCAAGCCTCAAAAATCTGGAAAACGAGTCAACCTTTTCAGTCCTTTTTATTTCTTGTTTCTCCGACACAACCTCCTGATACTGCTTCTTCATGGTTTCCTAAAGTTAAACGAGAGATGTGAAAATACCATAAAATATGCAAAATATAGATAAATAGTGAGTGATAATCATTAGATACTTCAGTAAACTTGGGAATATTTCAAGTTGCATTTAAAATTTTAGTGTGATATATCCCTTATTTCGTATTGAAACATATCAACAAACCTAAACCAACATCTAAAAACACTTAGGGCAATAATAGGGCGATTTGGGCAACCTAGAATAGACACTGCAGTTGTGTCGGATTTTAGGGGCTAACTATTTTGGTTCATCTATAACTATATAACTATATAGTGAAGTAACTATAATACAGTTAGTACTGGTGAATCCAGGCAAGCAGTAGCATAACTAAAATATTGTTGACATGACATTAAACCCACATAAACAAACAAACAAACTGAATACAGCTGATTTGAGACAATTACTAGGGTGGAAAAGGGGTTACATATCTGGGCTTTTTTCAATGTAGTTTTTACCACTAACTATATTGTAATAACAACTTAATTAATCTTGTTATAAAAGGATAAAAACAAAATACATGCATTTTTTCTCAAATTGGGGTAGGGTTGGGCGGGTGAGGCTGGGGCGGATTAGGCCTGCTAATTTTGGAAAATTGTTTTAATGAAATTGCCAAATTGAGAAACCAAAAAGCTTGTGTGACTTTGAATTTTTGGGAAAACTGCATGATTTTAAAAAAATTCCCAATTGGATAGGTTTTTTTAATGGGCCCCTTGACATATAACGGGAAAAGCTCTGTCCTAACACTAAGCCACCATAAATGACACAATAGGGAAGAAACAATCAGTTCTTACCATGAATATATCCACCATTGGGACAACATGTTCTATATCTGCATGCTTCAACATAGACAACAACATTATCTTAAAAACAGTCTCCACTTGTTCCCATGGCAACGACCCTCCTGATCCACCTTTCCCTGAACCCAGTTTGCTGAGCAAGATTGGAAAAATCTGTAAAATGAATAAAAACAAATCACTAAACCCATAGACAAATAATATTGGGCATTAAATCCATGCCCTTAGATTGCACTTTATGAAGACAAAAATTGAAAGCAATAGAAGACGACAATCTCGAAATTTGAAAATCATTTTATAACATTAGGTAAAAACCATTGTGAGGAAGAAAATGCACATTTTTACAATTTTTCCTTTTGTAACAATTGTCTCATGAATCATTTGCTACAGGCCTGTTAAAACAAAAATGTATCATGTTAAAGGTAACATTATGCTGTAAACAATTTTTGAATACTTGTTAAAAAATAAAAATGGGCATGTAATCAGGGGAAGATCTACAAATGCTTTTGAATGTTTAATTGTCTTCCACAATCTTAACCCTTATAATGCTATAACCGATTTCATGCTTATGCAAACAGGTTAGATTCAATCCTGCCGCCAAGTAATTGGCGGCTGGCCTGGATCTAACCTGTTTGCATAAGCATGAAGTTGGTTCCAGCACTATAAGGGTTAAGAAAGAAATATCCCTGTTATGACTAAATTTGGAAACTAAAAATATGGATAGAAAGATGGTTATTCAAATATAATGCAAAAAAATATTGTTTTAGAGAAATCAGTGCTGTAAAAAGGAAACAAAGTTCAGAAGATTTAAAGTTGTAGAAAATTTTTCTTTACCTAATCAAAAGTATTTTGTAATACATGTATCTGTTGCAGCATTTAAATGGTTATCATTTGTTAAAGAGGGTATACAACAATCCTTAATATGTGAACTTGTGACTGGTTTAAATTGAATAGAACAGCAAATGAGGTGTAGCTATGGGGTAACTTACCTTAGTAGAACTGCTGTGAAACTGGCTCTTGACTCCTTTCATCATTTCAAACAGCAACCGACCCAAACCTTCCGATTTCTAGAGTAAAATTGAACAATGTTCTTATAAGTCACAATAATCTAATCAGAGCCTTTAAAACTTTCAAATAGTACAAAAATATGAAAGTCAACAAGATAAGGAACTCACAAATAGTAACAAAAGAGGTTAAAGACCCAGTAATATAGATATTTAGATGTAGTGGGGCATCTTGCCTGCAGTATTTCTAAAAACGACTGGACAGTTGCTGTTTTGAGGAAACTAATTTGAATAGTCTGGTCAAAATGGCTCTCTAACTGTTTACCAAACACCAAATATTCAACTGTTCCAAATAAAGAGAGTTTGCAGATGACATTTCAAAATGTGATGAAATTGAAAAATAATCTTCTGGTAGGACAGAAAACATTGTGGGAAAACGAAAAATTGCTTGCTATAAGCAATCTCTCCTTTTCCCACAATGATTTCAAGAGTCTTCTGCAACAAAGTGGTTAAATGTCATTGTTGTTTGTTTGGTAATGGGCTAATGAGTATCTACCATATAAATTTTGAGAACCAAAAAAGCAGTTCACTAGACAAATATGTTTCTCATCTGGCCTTATACAAATCTGTTGATATATAGAATCATCTCATTAAAAATTTACAATTACTTGGCTAGGGCTGTGATGTGTCTTGAAGGTCCTCCATCTATTCAACAGGCCCATGAAAGATTTATTTTTGGCTGGTAAGGCATCTCTTTATACACATTACCACCTAATCCCACATTTTTGCCTCTTACAGCAGCAGAACTTTCAAAAAGTATTGCAGCCAAAGGAGAAATTGCTTGTCATAAGCAATTTCTCATTTTGCCACAATGCTTTTTCAATATATTCACATATCACAACAGCAGAACTGAAAGGTTTTTCACATGTTTACAAAGGTTTTTTAAGGCATCTGCTTCAGGTAAAAAAAGAAAATCGTCTGCAGGTGGTGAAGAGTTAGTAAACAACCATTTCTATCCCATCGACTGAAAAAGTCTGTCCACCCCTGCATTATTGAGCAAACAAGATCGATACTTACCTCTGGATGTTCATTTAATGTCTGAAGCAGGAAATCAAACAAAGCACTGTGATCTTTCACCTAGAAATACACAAGAAAAATAGTCCATGACATACAATCAAAAAGAAAGTTATTAAAAAATCCTATCTTTCTTTAGGACCGTTTAATTGATTGATTAATTGGATCCAATAAAATAGCATAGATACAAATAAGCTTTAGTACATGTATACAGTTCTTGACAACAATTTCATAAACATTTTTTTGTTTTACCAAGAAAAAACAGTTGTGACTAAAAGCATAACTATCGACAAATTTCTATTTAAGGTTGAATGGTTTAATGTCACCAGCTGTAGGTAGGAAAATCTATTTGAAGTATGAAATAAATACATATTTTACGAACATTGGTGTGTCAAGAGGATATTTTAAAATTCAGCCATCCTTTGGCAGGAATTTCTAAATAAAAGTAGTGAAGGGGCTCAAAAAAATTGCCATTGGCGCATGGCTGAATCTGAACTGGCCTTCCTCCCCTCCTGTACCAAATAAAAAGGAAGAACTGTAATTCCTTTTATCACTTCCTGTAAAAGGTAAATTAGCCATTCATCATCTCATCATTTCATATTCCAGGTAAAATAACTCTCTGAAGAGTGATGAATAAAGTATCCCACACACCTTTCTCATTAGGAAGGCAAAACATTCGGCAGCAAAGTTCCGAATATATTCTTTGTAGTGTTGACTCAACAGTGAAGAAAAGTACCTGAAAAATACATTTCATATAAACTTTTTGACAGTTCAAAAATTTCTGTCTAGTCCAATAAGTAAAGTAAGAGCAGAAGATAAATATCAAGTTTGAAAAATGACATCATCAAACTGAACTTTAGTATCAATCATTGCAACGCAGCCAAATATCAATGTGATGAGCTATTTCTCCTGTGGAGAGAAAATTCTAAACCCTAAATACTCCATTGTTTAATCAATCATGCTTGATGTAAAGAGTCACATTATCGATTTTGAAGAAAGTTCTCATAAATTATATCAATCGTTCTCGATTCTGCTTTCTGGATACATAACCTGTACTCCCGCCAAGTGCATTTTAATGAAAGGTCACAAAGTAGACCCGACCTCTCACAAGATTTACACCCATGATCCTTGTGTCCATAGGGCTATGCTCTAACCATGACTCAGTGTCCTCCATTGAAATCCTACTGATGTCCTGTATTGAGCTTTTACTTGTCTTACACACCAATTTCTTTGTTGTTTTTACTAAACCCATTCCAGTTTTGTAACCAAGTGCCCTAAAGACCTCTAAAGAAGTTGCTTATTAGTAAGATACTATAGAGGAAGGGGCTAGATCGACATTGACCATAGCTGCATGTGAGATGTTTTTTGTCTTTCTTCTCCTCAGCTTCCGAGTCTGGTTTAACTTAAAAAAGACAGTTAAAACGTTCATTGCGATATTATGTAGAAACCATTGCAACAGATAAAAAAATTATTATTACAAGACATATCCATTTTGGTCACAGTAATTTCTAAAGCTGCTCATTGCAGATGCATTAAAATGAATATCAATGACAGACAAGGTTTCGTGACTTACTCATAGACGGATTCTATATCTTTGATGAGATATCTCCAGAGGAACTTGAAAAGGTACGAGAGGCAGGTGAACGTCTTCTCAAGGACCTCAATATCCTGTGTGTAAGTACTCAACAGCTGAACAAGAATGTCGAAGAAGTCACGGAAATGGCGGTAAAAGTCCTTCTGAAGATCCCGTGCAAGGGCTACAACCAGGCTTAAAAAAAGAAAACAGGTTCAATAACTCATTGTTTCCTCAGATTCATGTTTAGTTCACTAAGCTATCTTGCAATTTCTCAATTATTATTCATGTATTCTGCTAACAGTGTGTAAGAAAGTGTAACTATTAATTATCGTTTTAATTCTTTCCCTCAAACATTATATTTCTAAAATGTCCAAATTCAAAACAATTAAGACAGCATTTATGAACCATAAGAAAAAACACTTTGTTTGAAAAATTAATCATTTTCTTTATTAAAATAAAATGTGAACTTGCTTCATAAAATGTCATGCAGACAGATGTGTTTAAACGAGCAAATATGAAGTACTGATATTACCTCATGAATTTGGACATCATTAATTATTGACCAATATAGAAATCATTGGGGCACTCATATTTAAACGTCTGATACTTACTCCATCAAAGCCGGTAGAGCCATGCTTTCTGGTACCAACAAATGTTTCTTTAAACTGGCAACTATGGTTTCCTGAAATATATCAATCAATTGTAATTGCTAGCCAACAGTCATTGTCTTCTCTTCATAAAAACAAGGGTTTACTTTGTATCAATAGTATTTCTTCTACACCGTGACAGTTGGCAAGGATAAGGAATCTTTCAGATCATAATCGGTTCAAGAGTCATCACAAATTTTCTGAAAACCATCCCAACAAAAATCAAGATCATTATTTTATCATACTTTTATGATTTGATCCTTAGTAAATTGTTGCAATCCTAAAGATTTAACATCACCTAACTGAATGTGGTTAAACAAGCGTGCCACATTGTGAACTTCAATCAAGCATGTTACTTGTAGTCATACTGAGCCCCTCATTTCTCTGTGACACTGTGTAGAAAATAATTGAAAAATAATAACAAGAGCATTGTTGTTTAATCAGCAATTTTTGTCTACTAATGTTGCCAGCTTTAACAACCAGTCACAAATTTGTAAGTAAACTTTAGATTCGTCAAAAGGTTACCTCATGATGAAGTAGTTGAGTTATAGTCTTCACTTTTTGAACA
The DNA here is from genome assembly GCA_947846245.1 of Cerastoderma edule. NCBI lineage: Eukaryota > Metazoa > Mollusca > Bivalvia > Cardiida > Cardiidae > Cerastoderma > Cerastoderma edule. Next base: position 34,731,179 of record OX401407.1, on the reverse strand, counting down.
ATTTCTCTCCGGAAATTTGCTGAAAAGGAAGATATATGTTGATATATAACAAATGAATAGATGCAGGACCATGTAAACAAAACCTAACCATCCCTGAATTTAATGATTTTTTTTTCACAAAACATTTGAAATTATTGTTGGAAAAGCAATTATTCCTTCTAAAAGTTACACTGATTTGTAAATGAAAAAAAAGAACTCTTTCAATAAAACTTTTGTTCACATTCAAACTGGACCAATTAAAAAATGACAAGTGAGAATTGTTACTGCATTGTTTTTATATCAATCAAATTAAGGATGATACATGCAAATAGGAATTGCTTATGATGGAAGATTTTCACAAACTCTTCGATCACAAATGATACCCCTTCATGGTTTTAGTTCCTAACCTCCTATCAAAATTGACAATGCACTTTTTTGAGAAATAGTTTCTGTGTTATTAAGATATATCAATTAGAAAAGCATATGCAATGTTTGGATTGCAATTTAAAGCCGTTTTCAACAATATTTCAGTCATATCATGGATGCCAGTGCACCTATCCATGCTCCAGGTATCACCTCACCAGCACTGCTCTCATGATAGAACAGGACTAAGTTATCAGAATAAGATCTACTTAACCCTTATAATGCTGGAACTGACTTAATGCTTATACAAACAGGTTGGATCAAGGCCAGCCACCAAGCAAATTGGTGGCTTGCCTGTGATCTAACCGGTTTGTTACTCTGAGTATCTTTCCTCATCAAAATTAATCAAATATTTAAGGTTTTGGAAAGCAGACAACACAAAAACATATTTTTAGAAAAATATTCAGCATTTAAGTGTTTAAGTCTAAAAGAAGATATACTCACTGAAATGTTCTGTACAGTTCAATTCGGAACATTTCGACAATGTCTCCCAGAAATATGTACTTATATCCTGCAAGGAAAAGTACAATCATCAAATTGATTTCATCCTGATCCAAGGATTACCGTTATGAACTTTAGACACCTTTTTAAAAAATAATCTGCAAAGTGAGCCCTCACTCACCATAACTTATATTCTCACTATAGTTTTTTCCAGTTATTTCTAAAACACAGAAAGTATTAGATGAAATCATTTACTTAGAATTCATCATGAAATATTTTTTTTTTTTTTGAACATCAGTCAGAAGTTATCATATACTGTACAAAATTTTGTATCACCTAGCCTGGACTGCACAAAATTGTCTCCATGATACAGAACTGTCTTTAAGATTATCATCATTGTTTAGTAATTTAGACAAATAAAAGTCATGTATATTGATAAGATTAAATACCAGAAAAAACTTTTTATCAAGATTGAATGGTTTAATAAAAGAAGAAAAATTGAAAATTCTATCTATGTACAGTGGACCCTCGTTTATCCGAACACTTTCGTTCCCAGGAGAAATGTTCGGATTAACGAATTTTCCGGAATAAAGAATATGCGAGTTACAGCGAAATGTTTACCTTTACACGGTGTCGGTGTATCATGATCATTACTATGAAGTAAGAAATACACAATTATTTTTTTTTGAAGGGAAATATAAAATGTGTTAAGGAAGTGTTTATTTGGTCAAAACGGATTTTTTAAAAAATGACAATTTGAAGCAATGTCTTTCGAGAAGTTAAAATTCCTTAAGATAGCTCTGAAAAGAACTGTCTTCGTTTGGCTGTGGGTGTAGACATCTTCAAGTTGTATCTTCTTATTTCAATATCGAGAAATGAGATAGGTAGGGATTGTCGAGTTTATTTATAGGGAAAAGGAGCATATCGATTGAGTAATAATTGAAAATGATTGCCAGACATTGTCTCCCGATCGCTGTCTAAGCAGCCAATCAGCCAATCAACACCTTTTACAAACTCAACTATCGACATGCGACCGTAATTACAATAATGTAAGACCAATCAACTGACAGAATGACCGATTAACAAACAATCAACACCTTCCAGTACACTACACTAGGTGACATGTTATGGTCAAGCATACGTGACAGTTTGCAAAATGTGTGAATGCCGTTTACAACAGAAGACCGATCCCTTCATTCGCAACTGTAACCGCAAAATAAACGATTTTACTGGTTTCCGGACTAGCCATACGCATATACTATGAAAAGTGACTGTTGGTTCCCGAATATTTTTGTCCGGTTCCGGAACGCGGATTTTCTGCATTAAACAGTTAAATTGATGAAGGTAAGATCTGTTCCCTCAAAATTTTGTTCGGATGGTGAATATTCCGGATAAACGACGTTCGGATTATCGCGGGTCCACTGTATAACCCTTTTACTCCTAAAAACATTGATTAAATGTCCTGTGCTTCAGCAAATTTTAACTTGAAGGCATTTTGAGCAAATCATCTTTTCATCGCAATGGTTTTAGCCCATTTCCATAGAAAAAACAGTTATTTTTTGTTTTCTACTGTTGCTTTCAATGTGGACTGCTCACAAATTTCCATCAGAAGAAATGGTTACAAAATGTTTATGCTAAATTTAAAAAAAAAAAGAATTTTGTCGTTTACTTATGTAACTTTATCACATCATCAATCTGTATTACAAGTCCTCCTTACCTCTGGTGTATCATCATAATGTTTTATTTGGTGGATCACGTCTATATTGATACTTGAAATACGCTCCGAAAATGTCTGGAACTGCAAACAAAAGAAGGTAAAAAATGATACGATAACCTTCCTACTGTATCAATTCACCAAATCCAACATAAATCTTACTTTTGCAACAATGTTTGTTACATCTTTCTATATGTCAATCTAATTAGGGACTCTTTCAAAGTACTTCAAGATGAATGTAAAAGTGTTTTAGCAAGTGAACACAGTCATTTTACCAAGGGATTGGCTCACAACATTTGAGCATAAAATCATGAATTCTGAATTCTAACCACCTTTTCCATACTACTTCACCATAGCCCATCTACTGCAAAGGAGTTGAAAAAACCCACTGGGACAATATGACAAATTACAACATGTATAAATAATAAGATTGATAAAAATTCAAAGTTTATGAAAATTAAAAAGAATTTTTTTGTCATTACATAGAACAATTGTAAAACATTAATTCACGTTTTAAGAATTTCAACTAAGAAGTCAGGAAGAGGGTGTACAACTACATTAACAGCAGTTTGATCATGCTGTTTATGTTCAGAAAGCTTTTTTCTTCATAATGTAACATTCATGGAATGTTTACAGTAAAAGAAAAGTGAGAACATCACACACTGTGATAAAATCATATAGATAGACACCGGCAACCGATCAGTGGATGGCATCTTTTTTTTCACTGACGGCCCAAAGATCCAGGTTTCTTTGCTTGGTTTGTTACAATAGCACAACAGCTTTTTGACAATTGTCTGTTGCAAGGTTTTCCCAAAGCCTAGTGTTGTGGGGCAAAAGCAACTGAATTTAAAAACTAGAGCCTTCAATGATCACGCTACGCTTTAATTTGTCCTGCAGCCAGGCTTCTGAATTTGTTCGGTAAATGTATTTGATTCTGTTTAGGCAGGGTAATTTTTGTCATCTAATTCCATATATCTCTCAACACACATTTTTCAGAAATACATAATTAAAACAAAATCTACATAGAAATGGGATACGAATTCCATGTCTAGTTGTATTTTGGAGGTAAAATAACGACACGTGAAACGCGAAATCTGGTTACAATCTGGACTGATACATACCCGGAAAGTATTCTCCGATTTATGACGAGATGACTTTCCCATGATGTTGATTTGTGCTTAGTTCTCTTTAAAGTGTTAGTGTTTACAACGAGATTAACGCGTCATTAAACATTTTAGCCACTGCTGTCCAAATGTTGACCCATGCTTGTTTACACCGGAAGAGGTTGATAGTTAAAAACGAAATACCCATATACTCCAAAGCATACCGAACTAAACCGAAATAGTACACAATATACGAAGACTCAATCTTAAACCATGCAGTTCCGAAAAATACTTCGACTGAGGTACATGACATATTTATTAGAAATATCCAGCCTTCAGACTCACTATGAAAATCATTTTCTTTTCATATAAAAAGGAGAGTCGACGAATTTAGCAGTTTGTGACTGTGGTTCACCCCTAACATGCTATAGGCAAGCATTTACCTTTACAATTGCTTAAGTATAAGACCTATATATGTACATGTATAATATCAAACAATTCTTGTTCACCAGTTGTCCCCCCCCCCCTGGCAAGGCGGGAACAAAAAAAATCTTCCTGCCACCGCGCTGCTGAGTGGTAAAACCCCGGTCAAGTGCCTGCCCGTTTGCCGTGGTCTGCGATTCGTGCCACTTGATGCCGGGATCCCGGTGGTTAAGTGAATCCAGGGTTAGGCTAGATAACCCTTTTCCAAACAATAACGACATTTGACCACCTTGTAGCAGACGACTTAAGAAAACATTGTGGGAAAAGGAGAAATTGCTCGTAACGAGCAATTTTTCCTTTTCCCACAATGTTTTCTGTCCTATCAGAAGATTATTTTCCAATTTCATCATATTTTGAAATGCCGTCTGCAAACTCCTTCAATTTGGGACAGTCGAACATTTCTTGTCTGGGAAAGGGTTAATACCCTGTTTTTGCAATACACCACTTTGACCAGCATTAGGGCTAAACTGGAGGTCAGGAAGGCCAGACCTGGTGACTCGGCTGCTCATGCCTTGTCATGAGCAACTTGTTCCCATCAATACTTTATCATCAATGCTTTTTACCAACAAAACATATTTCCAAATTCATTCAAAACATTTTTTCCTTGAGTAGCCCATGACGGTGGCCCATGGGTCAATCAGATGAAAAAAATGGGTGTTTCTACTTTTAAAAAACGACATACGATATCGATTGTTTACCTATGTTTACCTCATTTGTTTTACATCGATTGTGAAGGAAGCTTAAAGCTTGTTCAAACACTCGATGACTGGTTCCTGATACTAAAACAGTACTCGTGCCGAATTGTAGGATAGTCTCGGAAATTTCACCTCGCCTAACACGGTATCGAACCCTGCACCCTCGGTACAAGAGGCTGACGCTCTACCTCCGCCCTCTGATACCCTAATGATCCGTTTGTTCAGGACGAACTTGTTGACATTTTCAAGTTTCATTTGATTTGTGTCTTGTTAATTTAAAACATATATCTATTGATCTTTATACATTCAATTATAAATATGTCTATATGGACATCTGCAGAAAATGGGGATTATAACGTTAAATAATATAACTTACGTTTATTGTAATTCTATTGCTAACCAACTCTTACACCTCGTTAAGGCTGTGATAAGCTTGGAGGAACGTCCAGCGTTCTGTTTCAATATACCGATGCCGGGATTTGAACCCAGTGGGGTATGGGCGTGTGAGCTGAGTTCAGTGTTTTGATATCTTTGCCTCGGTGCCCCTCTCGTATAGGTAAATGTTTTGTTTATTTCACCCATATTGAAAGGGTCAGCCAGTTTGGCTTATGAGACACTTTTCTCCGATTATACCAAATAACTCCCAACTTCTATCACTATGCCGGGCGCCAAGAGGATATAGGTAGGTAACCACTATACTAACTAGTCGCGACTCACGAACCGGCCATTTCGGAACAAGTCCCATAAGAAACATTTCATTGTCAAACGCTTCCCTTGGGGCTCGAACCTTCTACCTCCCTGTCCCGAGGCGGACGCCTTATCCAGTAGGATACGGTGAGGGTTATGTACACTGTTATCATGCAACTACCCAAATTGAAGGCGGCAGCAGACTATCGGTATCAATTGGAGTACATATTTGCTTGAAACTTCTGTAACAAAAGAAAACTTTCTTGTTTCAAGAAACCTTTTCTCACAACTTTCGTTGCTCATTTCCAACAGGAAATCTCGACTGCTCCAAATCTAAACGAACCACAGAGGGTAAACAATAACATAGAAAAACTTTTTCAGATATTTGGTAGAAACCATTGTGCCAAAAGAAGAAATTGCTCATCGCGAGCAATTTCTTCTTTTGTCACAATGGCTTCTATCTAAGCCTTCTGTAGCCTAAATATAAAAATGCGATACCATGGGGGTCCAAAAGCATTACAAGATAGCTAGGAAGTAACACGAGACTAGGACAACTAATTAATCAGACCAAGACACGAACGTAGCTAATTCACTGCCATGCAACAGACAATTATAGTCTGGATTACCTGCCCCGTTACATTACATTGGTGCTAATGTTTTATAGTACGATGGGAACAAGACTGATTGACTTGGCGGCTGTCCTGGATTTAATGTGTTTTTATAAGCATGAATTTTTGTTCCAGCACAATAAGGGATAATGATAAAGTAGGCCATGTTCTGAGCTGGATTCATGAATCACCACAATACAGCTGATTATTTTTATAATATCTTCAACAATATTGACCTATATCACCGCACTGGTGGAATTAAAACTAGTTCCCTCCCAGTCATTTTATTTGCACAAGTTCACAGAGTCCTACAAAGTGAAGATATGGAAGTGTTTGTTCTTCACTGCTTATCATTAAATTTCCAGGTGAGCTTAATCATGAAGTATAAATTGTATTGTTTTTACATCGCGCAAACATTTTCTCAGCCATGTTGTGTTTTCTTTATCAACTTAAATGACGATTTATATTTACAAATAAGATCAATATTTGGAAACGAAATTAAAATGAAAGAAGTCTCACGAAAAACAATATGGATGCTTCCATATTACTTCAGAGGTGTTGTCATTGGATAAACTCGATGAGTTCAAATTGCAAGTCGATGCTTAGCTCTAAACCAATGTATACATTCTCGTCATCATCTAGATTTTATTTTATTTAGTCTGAGGCAATCTTAATACAGGACGAACTATTTCCGTATTAATTAAACCGTTCTTTGTCTTCACGGTCATGTCTTCTATAACTAAGGCCGCTTAAAACAAGATACATCGTATACGCTTCCTGACGGTCTTGTTCACTAAAATTGTGTAAGTTCTAGAATAATTGACAATTAACTCAACCCATTACCAAACAATAACGACATTTGACCACAATATTGCAGACAACGTTAGAAAACATTGTGGAAAAAGGAGAAATTGCTCGGAACGAGCAATTTTTCCTTTTCCCGCAATGTTTTCTGTCCTATCAGAAGAATGTTTTCAAATTTCATCACATTTTGAAATGTCTTCTGCAAACTTTCTCAATTTGGGACAGTCGAAAATTTGGCGTTTGGGAAACGGCTAAAGGTACTTCAATTTCCCTTTATAGAGGAAATGAGAAGGTAACACGCTCACCTGGTGCTCTTTAAATAGTAAATACGATAGGGTGTTTACAATTAGCAATACAGCAAGGTCAGCAGAGACACGTCGGGAACCAAAGAAATCTGAGAAATTCTCCAGAATATGCGGGTTGTTGGTGTTGGATAAATGACTTACTTTTATGTGAATCGTTGACTCTCCTTACCAGGTGAGCGCCACTCGTTATCCGTGCGCCAATCGATATTTTAGACGTCACTTGAATGTAAATAATAAAGTCACAATTGTGGCGTAAACAATTTGGAAAAAAAGCAATTTGAAACATAAATTTACCCAGTTTTACATTTTTTCGAGCGCTAACATGATTCATTGACGTGTTTAAATCAAAAATGATTACTTTAAACATATTTATTTCCAGAAAACTGTTCACAGTGAGTTACAAACACAAAATATACAAGTTATGACAAAAAGGTCTAGCCACAAGTTGTCAAAACATTTGAAACTGTTTGAAAGAATTACTTAAAACTAGGTCGTCATTTGTACTTCAGATGGTGCATTATGATAATCTTATAAAAACAAGGGAAGACGAAATTCAATGTTTTGGTCCGGCTATTTGAGGATAACGTTCAGTTGGCAGCATATGTGAGTAATCAAACTAATGATCAAACAATGCGTAGATAAGAAAAGAAAAAATCGCCAAATTTGTTAGAAATTTGTCAATTCTGCGGTTAAGTTCGCGTACCTATTTAAAGATGAAACAAATCGTGCACATATTGTTTGTTGTGTTGTGTTGTGTAAAAACCAGTGTACCAAAAGGTTAGATTCACGTTATGAGAAATTTGTTTGTTTTTTTGTCATAGTGGTCTCTTAGCCCATTACAGATAAATAACGACATTTGACCATTTTGCTGCAGACGACTCTGGACAAGATTGTGGAAAAAGGAGTAATTGCTCTTAACGAAGATTATTTTTCAATTCCACCACATTTTGAAATGTCGTCTGCAAACTCTTTCAATTTGGGTAAGTCGAAAACTTTGGCGTTTTGTAATGGGTTAAACATCGTGGAGCAGGTATGGCAAATTGTGGTACAATATAGTAAGGGGTCAATTAAGTAGAATGTGGTCGTCAACAAGTGTGACAGCAGAATCCGATAGGGCTTCCTTTCTAGTTGGATCTTCGCCGGTATAGAAGGATAACAGGATAACAGTGGTCGTAGACATTTTGGGTAAAGTAGATTTCAGGTGTAGGTATTAAAGCAATTCGATTTTACCCATTACCAGACAATAACGACATTTGATAAGTTTGGTGCAACTGACTCTTGAAAACATTGTGGGAAAAGGAGATATTGTTCTAAACAAGCAATTTCTCCTTTCCCCCTAATGTTTTCTGTCCTATCAGAAGATTTTTTTTTTCAATTTCAACACCTTTTTGAAATGTCGTCTGCAAACTCTTTCAATTTGGGACAGTCGAAAATTTGGCGTTGGTAACTGAGGGTTAAGGAAATTCAATTTAGTATTGATGTATACTTATTTTATTGACCAATGTTCGCTTTTAACAAGAATATTTACAGTAGTTTATCAACGTTGAAATGTTAAATGATAGGTACTCTATAAACAATTATTTTGAATTTTTCAATGATTTTTCTATGCCAAAGACATATAGAATTGCTTTAAATAAGATGATGATACTGTTTGATATACAATTATTCATTCCTATTGAAATAATAATTAATTCAGGAAACATCAACTCATCTAAGTATGTACAGTTTATATGCGGTAGGTCTCGAAAAGCGATGTCATATTTTTTTCATCGAAATACGTTTGATTTTATTGAATATACAGTGTTAAGAAATAAAAACGATCTAATTTTCATTCCAATGACGATTCTTTTGTGCGTATTATATATTACAGAGCAGCCAGTGTACATTTTATAACGTAACATAACACAATTTATTGCATTGTAATTTGTAAACATAACATGTTATATAGCAATTTTACAATCATTTTAACAAAGACATGGATTAACGGAAGAGCTTTTCATTTAAAGGTGTCTTCAATTTCTATTGTGTTGAGCCAGAGATATAGATAATCTATGCCTCTGGATAAGCTTAACATAATTTTTTTTTGACATATTAAAAACGGTTTTCTTTGAAGGATTTGATAATTAGATTAGATTATTTGATTTATGCATATTTGACTATGTATGATAGTATTTCCCTATATATCTTTATCTTAAAATTTGAATGTTTTGAACAGACCAAAAAATATATATTCGTTTTGTATTTGTCGAGAGTTACAATTACTGCATATTCTATCATTTCTGGGAATATTGTTTTGACGACCCCTTGGCGCCCCTGTTTCATTTCTATTCCTAGCTCATGAGAAGATATTTTAAACCTAGCAAGAGACATTCTTAATTCTGATGGATGATGTCAAGATATTGTTCCATATTAAATGAACGTTTGAATATACTATAACTATAGAGATGATTCAAATAATTCATTGATGAATACCATCTCTGTTGATAGATGTCTAATATAATATGCATTGTTTTATAGTTTTGTCATTGATTTGCATGTAGAAATCAGTTTTTAACTTCCATATTTCCTCATGTCTGTAATCAAGAACCTTCAATTCAGGGTCATTCCAATCAGATGTCCGGATGATAAACCTATTCGTATTGCTAAATTCTTATTTCCTTACTATAATCCTATGTTGTTGGTACTCAATCGGGTCGTCTCGTTTAGGCGGTCAAATGATATCCACAAAATAGGATTAATTCGCATTTGTCTCGAATTTACCATAAGACCTTTCCCCTTACCGTATAACACAACATTAACAGCAACAAAAGCTTATAAAACCTCAGTGACGAGCAATTCCTCCTTTGGTCAACAATGTTTTTTATCTAATATCGTGTAAGTATTTCGGGCATACTTTTCTGTCGTCAGTTTGGCTTTCTATGTTAATCATCCACATTTCGCAACTGACCTCCGACACAGATTCCCCTTATACATGTCATGGAGCTTCATTAACCCATTACCAACCAATAACGATATTTAACCACTGTGTGGCAGACGACTCTAGAAATTGTAAAGGGTTAGGGGTTTATTGTAATTAAATATTTTTCTTCTGAATTCAGGCAACGTTGCCGATGAGCTAATTACAATATTGATGACGATCTTAAGTATTGCATGCAAAGCTAACCGATCTTCCATCATTAACCTTTTTAGTGCTTGAACCGACTTCATGCTTATGCGAACAGGTTAGATCTAGGCCAGTCGCCAAGTAAATTAGCGGCTGGCCTGTGATCTAGCCTGTTTGCTACTCCGAGAATATTTCATCATCAAAATCAAGCAGGTATTTATTGTTTTGGAAAGCAGACGATATAAAGATCTTCTTTCAAAATTAGCCAGTATTCTAAGGGTTAAATGCATTGTTTTGGAAAGCAGACGATATAAAGATCTTCTTTCAAAATTAGCCAGTATTCTAAGGGTTAAATGCATTTTATTCCAGAATCAACAAAATAAACAGCGTTTTATATTGTCATATTCATCATAAAAGCTCCTTTTACAAAAACAAATTGCTTGATCTTCTTTGGTTTTCCTTTCGTGGTCATGATGAACGTAATGTAGAATATTGATTTATATGAACATTATTTAATTACATTACATTGGCTTGTGATATTAACTAGTAAGAAATGTAGGAATTCTTTTTTCGATGGAGTAACGAAAGCTAAAGCCTAATTACTCTTCTGTATGATATCAATCCCAATTTCTTACAATGTGATGCGATTGTTGTTTACATCCATGAACATAAAGTTCGTCATTCCTTACGAGATAATGGTTTTGTTTTGTTCGATCAAATTCAGCTTTAAGAATCAGCTAAATGGAAACAAACATTCGCTAGGGAAATGGAAAGATCATTGGACTGTCTCGGCAAAGAAACACCGACAAGTTAATTACACATGGCTTGACCATCCTGATATATAATCTGAAATACCTCAAACAGCGTATAAAGCCTTTTTGATGAAGAAAATCTAAGAAAGAATTTCATTTAATTTCTATAAATTGCGTATTGTTCTCTTAAATAGGGCTTTGGCTATTTCTTGATATAAAATTTAAATCCATTACCAAACCATAACGACATTTGACCAGTTTGTTGCAGACGACTCTGAAAAACATTGTGGGAATAGAAGAAATATGTTGCTGTTAACATCATAAACGACGATTTTGTGTATTTCGGTTATTCTAGGCAGCTTTGAACAGTTAAAATGACATCATCGCATTCCCATATGTACTGACTTTATTGGTCAGTATTTACTTCTCCATTGGATTTCTAGCCGAATTTCCATGAAGAAACAATCTTTCAAATGAAATTTGTGTTGAAAACGTTTAGATAGTACGGTATGTTTAAAAGTAGGGAAACATTTCGTTTTCTCATTTTTCATTTATTTGTAGTCCAACACATTGTTTATACCTTCTATGGGACATTAAGATCGTTTTCTTTCGAAATGTTATTATATGTTATATGTTGTGTATGGGCCGTGGGCATGAAATGCAGTAAACGATATGAATCTGAATCTGAGACCCATGGAGGCATGCTGTTCCTCCTATTGGCGTTGGTATGAGCCGGTACCGGTTCAAACCTGCAACCTCAACCTTCTAGGTGAACATCTAACCGCTTTACGGGGTATACGCATGGGCCAGGACCCAAGGCAACCTCTGCATAAACGATAAGGACCCTTAATTAGATACAGAACTTCTCATGTATACGTTTAAGACATTCCTTATCTTTTCAGACTTGACGATAACAATGAACTTCAACAATTCGACCGTAGAGGATACGGATACATTTAAAGAAGAACACGTCAGTGTGGGGGTGTTGTTGTTTGGTGTAATTGCTCTGACATGGACTATTGGTGCGAATCTCTTCATCTTGGTGTGCTTCGTCCGCAACAGAAAACGGCGCTGGACACAGTTTAGCCGACAGACATGTAGCCTGTCCGTCTGTGACCTGTTTGTCGGACTCTCGGGGATTCCATTCCTAGTCATCGAGCAGCGCGGCAGACAGATTGGCATGCCAATGTGTGTGACAACATCCTATCTGTCGTTTTCGTTCCAATGTGTCACGTTACTGCATGTGGTCGGCATATGCATCCATAGAAACATCAAACTCCGGAAAATAGCTGAAACCGTCGAATCAACATACCGCACTGACAACTCTAACCTGATAATCCTCGTCTCTTGGCCGTTAGCCCTGTGTGGTATGGCAGTGCCCTATGTTGTATGGGCGCGGAAGGATAATATTCAGATGCCCTGTTACCTGAGCACAGTGTTCGGGTCCCACCACAGGGATGCCATGGCATATATCGGCTACTTCTACCTCGTACTGCAGGGTTTAACAAACGGCCTATATATCCTTACTGGCTGGCGGCTGTCGAATGCCATCCGGAGGATCGTACCAAGTGTTCCCAGTAGCGGCGTTCAGGTCATTTCAGTGCAAAATACCCGACGTACAACCCGATCCACTAACGTCACCACACAAAGGACTGGAATCGGAAGTCAGAACATAAATACACAGCGCATGCGTGGAACAAACCCCCTTCTATCTATACTCAGGACAGAGAGACGAACAATTGCTACGATCGGGATACTGTTGGTGATATTCAATGTTTTCACGTTACCATTCACTGCTACGATAATTACAGTCCGACAGATGCCCTTTAACCCGACGGTCAGGTATCTCGTGGGTTGTATATTCGTTGTAAACTCAGGCCTTAACCCACTCGTATACACCAGCCGTATTTCCTCTTTAAGAGAGGCTGCTAGAAAACTGTTCCGTGACATAAAATCATGTGTTTTATGTGTTTGTCTGCAGAGGCGAGGCGTACGTGGAGGGGCATCTTCAAGCTGATTTTAAATAATTTACCTCATTTGTTTTACATTGATTGTGAAGGAAGCTATAAGCTTGTTCAAAACTAGTGTCTTGCATACGGAACACTTTTTGGGGAATGATTCTCATGAACAAAATATATTTACTATTAACCATAATGTCAATGTATATTCTATAACACTTAGATTGCTAGGTTATGTTTTAAAAATACATCTTTGTGCCGCCTGCTTTGCGAAACCTTAAATATATGCTTGATTTTGTTGAGGAAAGATACCCAGAGTAGCAAACAGGTTACATCACAGAACAAACGCCAATTTACTTGGCGGCTAGCTTGGATCTAAACTGTTTGCATAAGCATGAAGTCGGTTCCATCACTATAAGGGTTTATTGACAAAAGCACCAGACCGCACAATACAGTTCATATGTTGCATCGTAAACATCTAGATTGCTTTCCATACCGCTGGTTTATTAAACCAGTGGTATTTTTGTCCCTCTAGATTATGAAAGTTTCATTTTACAATCAATTAGAGTCGAACTAAAGATCCGAGTGAATTCATTAAAGCAAAACGAGCGTTACGAGGAAGCCAACGGGTGCGTCTTGTAAAATATTAAATCAACACAGACCTGAAAGCGACTATCCCACAGATAAAGTGAGTACTCTTTTTTTAAAAATAAATTTCCTTCTACGAATAAAAAATGACATCACAGATCTCAATAAGTCACAGGAAAATTGATATACTTCTTACATCCTATCATAACCATGTAGTGGAGATAAAACTAATTTATTTTGCAGATTTTATAACCGTTTAAAACGGTTTCGTTTGTAAACAATGATCATTTTTCATGCGCGTGTGTGCCCCACCCATGTATATTTGAGTATAAGTTTTCTTAGTTTCAACTTATTTATGTTACATAGATTATGAACCAAGTTCTAAAACTTAGATAAATCACTGTCGATTCTGCTTCCTGGATACATAGCCGGAACTCACACCGAATGGTCCCGCTATTCACAGGATTCGAACTCATGACCCTCGTGTCCCTCGGCTGAAGCTCTACCCCTGGACCACTTTCCTCCACAATAACAAATTTCTAGAGAATCATGTTCGATTAGTGGAGTTGTTTAACCCATTACCAAACAATAACGATATTTGACCACTTTGTTGCAGACGACTTGGGAAAACTTTGTGGGAAAAGGAGAAATTGCTCGTGACGAGCAGTTTTTCCTTTTCCCACAAGGTTGTCTGCTCTTTCTGAAGAATATTGTTCAATTTCATCACATTTTGAAATGTCGTCTGCAAACTCTTTCAATTTGGGACAGTCGAAAATTTGTTGTATGGGAAAGGGTTAATTGCGAGTTTCACAATTTCAATGAAAAGATATCCTTTTTATATGGAAACAACTGCTGACAACTACTTTGCATATTCTACATATTTGAGCTTTTAAAGATCAACACATCTAAAGTGGAGCATGATCGTATTCCCATATAAAATATTTCTTTCGCAAAATTTTATGTTGTCTGATTATGGTTTGATTTTGTCTTCGCCGTTTTATTAATTTTTAGATATTTTTAAATTAAAGCTCTATCCATAGAAAACTGGGAGTGAAGAAAGAAATGCGTTTGTTGTTTAATACAGGGCCATTTTTTGTACCTTTAGACTCTCCCAAGAAGTTACAGGTTTGCTATACATTTTTTATACACAGTATAAGAGAAATAATAAGTGACATAGGAAACATCCATTTCATTCAAACAATATATTTAATCTTTTAAAATGAGTTCGCTTCAAATTATACCATGTTCTTTTTTCTGCATGATATACATGTATAAACTTGAAAGAATACATAAGATCGTTACGTGATAGACTTATGATGAGTTGTGCCAAAGATTATAGAAATTGTGTTCACATAAATGTTCAGTCAACCTTGTTGGATGCGACCACTCGTAAACAGTGCGTGAAAAGGTAAGTTAGTCTGAATCTGTCTTAATACAGGACGCAAGTCATTCAGAGAGCTCCCACTAAAGGTCCTACTGGAGAACGTGACAAGCAATTAAATCTAAGGCTGTTTTTATACATGACAAAAGTACTTCGGAAAGCTCCTACTAAAGGTCCTACTGGAGAACGTGACAAGCAATTAAATCTGAGGCTGTTTTTATACAGGACGCAAGTCATTCAGAGAGCTCCTACTAAAGGTCCTACTGGAGAACGTGACAAGCAATTAAATCTGAGGCTGTTTTTATACATGACAAAAGTACTTCGGAAAGCTCCTACTTAAGGTCCTACTGGAGAACGTGACAAGCAATTAAATCTGAGGCTGTTTTTATACAGGACTCAAGTCATTCGGAAAGCTCCTACTAAAGGTCCTTATGGAGAATGTGACAAGCAATTAAATCTGAGGCTGTTTTGATACAGGACTCAAGTCATTCGGAAAGCTCATATTAAAGCGCATACTATAATATGTGACGAGTTATTTAGCCTGAAGCTATCCTGATACAGGGCGCAAGCCATTTGAAAAGCTCCCCCTGGAGCCCCTACTCGAATGTGGGACAAGTTGTTTAGTCTGAAGCTGTCTTGACAAAGGACGTAAGGCATTTGGAAAGCTCCTACTCAAGCTCCAACTAGAGTGTGTGACAAGTTATTAGGTCTGAGACTGTCTCAATACATGACACAACTCATTAGGGAAAGCTCCTAATGGTGCTTTCTGAATGACTTGCTTACTTATTAAGCCGTTAGTTGTCTTATACACATTTTTGTCTCCATTTAATATCGTTGCTTAAAATAAGATTGACTGCATACATATTAAACTATCGCTAAAGGGAGGCAATACGTTTTCCACTTCGTTAAAGCATTGAGTTATCATGGCTATTTCGCAGAGCTTTTGAACTCTTATAGAGCTGGAACCGACTTCATGTTTACGCAAACAGTTTAGATCCACGTCAGCCTGTGATCTAGTCTGTTTGCTACTCTGGATATCTTTCCTCAATAAAATCAAGCAGGTATTCAGGGTTTCGCAAAACAGACGACACAAAATCTATTAATAGAAAGTTACCCAGTATTCAAAGGGTTTAGACGACTGATGAAACGATGTACCAATCACCAGAATATAGAAATAAAAAACAACCCCAAAAAACATGTAATCTGAAATTCGTTGATTTCTCACTATATTTTTTAGAAACCGTTAATTTCTCCCAACTGATATTACATTTTCAAGTTCGTATCGTTCATTTTTATTTCTTTTGTTAACCCATTACCAAACATTAACGACATTTGACCAGTATGTTGCAGACGACTCTGGAAAACATTGTGGGAAAAGGAGAAATTGCTCGTGACGAGCAATGTCTCCTTTTTCCAAAATATTTCTACCATTTCAGAAAAGTATTTTTCAATTTCATCGCATTTTAAAATGTCGTCTGCAAACTCTTTCAATTAGGGTCAGTCGAAAATTTGGCGTTTTGTAAAGGGTTAAGCTTCGCTCGCAGAAAACGGGGATTTCGGCACGTAATTCCGGGTACCCGTTTTTGGCTCCGGAAGCTCGAACTCGTCCAGGGATAGTTGGTCTGCCTCTGCCGGGGATGGGGCACGTCTGGGGTGAGAGTCGTCGCTGTTACCCGTATTATAACCGTCTTTTCCCGGGCCTCCGTCCGTCTGAAATATACGGATACATGTATATAGGTTTAACCCTTATAGTGCTGAAACCGACTTCGTGCTTATGCAAACAGGTTGAATTCATGCCAGCCGCCAAGTAAATTAACGGCTGGCCTGTGATCTCACCTGTTTGCTACCCCTAGTATCTTTCCTCGTCAAAATTAAGCAGACATTTAAGGTTTTGGAAAGCAGACGACACAAAAATCTATTTCTAGAAAATAGCCCAGCATTCTAAGGGTTAACCCATTACCAAACAATAACGACGTTTGACCAGTTTGTTGCAAACGAATCCGGAAAATATTGTGGGGAAGGGGAAATTGCTCTTAACGAGCATCTACTTTTCCCACAATGTTTTCTGTCCTATAGGAAGATTATTTTACCCGTACTATAACCGTCCTTTTCCGGGCCTCCGTTCGCCTGAATTACACGGATATATGGATTTAACCCTTATAGTGGATAACAGTGGTCAAGGGGTAGAGCGTCTTCTTCTGGACACGAGGGTCGTGGGTTTGCATCCCGTTAGAAGCGGGATCTGCCTTGCGAACTGTCACTTATCCACATTCGGCGCGAGTACTGGTTATGTATCCGGGAAGCAGAATCGAGAGTGATTAATCTAAGTTGTAAGAACTTGTTTCACAATCGATGTAAAATAAATAAGTTTAATAAAAAAAGAAACCTTGATAGTGCTGGAACCGGCTTTTCTGTGTCGTCGGTTCTAGCACTATACGAGATAAGGTTTCTTCAGATGATTAAAACTAAACGGATATCCATGGCAACATGATCGGAGTGCTGAATTTTAAATCACAACGGCCTCTCAGCGTAAGATACAATACATGGTACTAGTTAAAAAGAATTTCAAGCATTCCAGATGGCTTGCGGTGCATCGGTGGTTCTACCCTGTGTATTCATATGGATAATAGAACATCAGAGTCCTTTCCCCAACAATAAGCTGTACTTCGTAACACAACTAAATCCTTTTAGTGCTGGAAGCGACTTCATGCTTATGCAAACAAGAAAATTGGCGGCTGGCCTGTGATCTGACCTGTTTGCTACTCTGAGTATATTTCATTATCGAAATTAGGCAGATATAAAATGTTTTGGAAAGCAGACGACACAAACATCTTTTTTTTAGAAAACTACCCAGCACATGAGCACATGGATTGAAAAAAAGTTCCTAGTATACAGAACGTATTGAACATTTCCAATGAGCATTCCAAAAAACGTATCCCTCGCATTTAAGGAGCCGAGACTGCGTCATTTTTAAGATTATATGTTTAATTAGATAAAAGGACTTAACTAATAAGTTAAAAGTTCTGTTATCTAAACTTGTCATTTTGTATTATGGGCTAGAGGTATTTGTTTACAATGATATTTTTTTTCTGTATTCATCCTCTAGAACAAGCTCGTCGAACAGGGCGCAAGTCATTCGGAAAGCTCCTTCTGTAACTAAAGCTTCTACTAGAGTGTGTGACTAGTGATCTAGTATGAGGCTGTTTTGATACAGGCCACAAGTCATACAGATAGCTCCCAAAGAACATATAAGAAACACCCCAGCAGCCCCGAATTGCAGCGAGAGTCTCGCGCCTCAATTTTGGTCAATATGTTAGAATGGAGGGTATATATAATCTTATGGAGCCATTCAATTTGAAATACTTTCATTCAAGCTGCTTTAGCCAAGGTAAGTGCACCATGTTTTAAAGTCCTCAAAACTCGGAGCAGGGCAATGTGTATTATAAATGAAAGACAAAACCTCTAGACATAAATGGTAGATAACTAAAATGACTATCATGGTTACGGTCTATTCTCAAAACCACGAGGAAAGTTTCATGATATCTATGTCAAAGTGAAAGATAAGTCATTCATACATGGGTTTACTTTAAATGTTATGGCTTCATTTAACCATATTACCATGGTAACATACTCTTTATTACCGATCACCGATTCTGCTTGTCATGATGAAGGGAGTTAAGATAGCTTTTCGGTTTTCTTCAGATAATTAACACTTAGAATGCTTGGTATTTTCTATAAATAGATTCTGTGTCGCCTGCTTCCAAAACATGAACTATCTGCTTAATTTAATATATCTAATATTTAAGGTTTTGGAAAGCAGATAACACAAAAATCTGTTTTCATAAAAAAATACCTAGCATAATAACGATTAATTACTACTGATGTGACCATAAAACGAACAAGACACATGACCATGTTGCACGCACCTGTTTGTTGTCCCTGTCTGGAACAATCGAGCCAGTCATTGTGGGCTTCAACACCATTTCCGGTCTAAATCGATCCGATTCGTGTCCTAACTGTTTCTTCGATTTCTTGTCACTTGGGGTCTTCAGGAAAGAGGGGAGGTCTATTTTCTCCACCTTGGGGTACCCAATGGCGGGCTTTTTGGGTGGCGGGTGTACAGGTGACCTTGACCTCGTTTCCGGGTCCTCAGTTATCCCCGGACCCGGAGAGATCCTGGAATACTTCGACCTTCTGTTATGGGCTTGTCCGTGTGTAGCGGAATTGGGTCTCTCTACCATAAAAGGCGAAAATAGAGACTTCTTTTCTAGGTCTTTGATTTTTTCTTCCGGTTCATCGTCTTCGGTTTCCTACAAAAAGACCCATCCTTGAAGTTCTTTTGGTTATTTGAAAGAAAAATTCATTTTAATTTTTTCCCTAACATTTGATAGACATTTTTAAGATACGATGTTTCAGTGTGTGTCTGTGCTTATTTATCAACACCATTGTTATCTTTCTTTTTGCTGAAAGCCCTGTGAAAAAAGAAGAATCAATGCTCACAAAGAGCATGTTTTCCTGTTGTTCTCAATAATTTCCCTGAAAGTGCACCAAAAATATCAACCAAGAAAATCGGATTTTGCTCATGATTCATACATAACATGATTTTTGTACTCAGATTTATAGTATGCCATTGTTTTTTTCTAACGGTTTTTATATAACAAATATTTCAATTATGCAAATGAGGTTGTTGATCCGAATTACATTTAATGTTTTCATAAGCGATGATATGAAAAAAAAAAAAAACGCCGAACGTTGCGTCATTTCACATTTCTGTTAAACAAAAGTCTCGTTTTTATCTAAAATTAGACCATTTGATAGATTTATAACTCCATTGCTAAATTTGATCAACATATAAGAAGCTAGGTTTATACAATAGTGTTGTTTATATTCACCATATGAAAAGATACCACTGAGTAGTGTGCCCAATTACTTATTTCTACTAAGGTGCTTCTAAATAAGGTATTGTATCACAAGTTACAAACCATTAACTTATTAATATGAACAGAACAGAACTGTTCTGTTCTGTTCTTATTAATATGACGAGACGATTGCGCGAAGATCTAACTGAAAACCTCTGAAATACCAGCAGGCTACCATTTTGCTAACCAGTTTGCGCTTAAAAGCATACCAGTGCTTAGAAAAACTGCAAAACTGGGTAACATGAGTTATAAATTGTGATAAAATATGTTGAAACATAGCGAAACACCACAGGATCATGACAATATAACGCCTGTACTATTTATTATCTATTTTTGAAAGTGCTATTTTCACAAATTTGGTGCCCACCAATCAACTTCATTGTTTAAATTCGAATAACATCTAAAATAGCAAGGGGCGCTCGGATTAATGAGTGGTGAACACCTGGTTAAAGATATCACGTAAAACACATACAATGCTGTCATAAAAACGTTTCTTTGCTGACATTGCTTTATATTATCGCTAATTGTAAATAAACCTTTTAAGGACGAGTCACATTGCAATGAAGTGGTTTCATTTGGGAAACTATCCATGTTACCCAGTATCAGTTTTGACTTACGTAAACATTTCCGTAAGTTGTTAAGTTAAACGGTCATATGTAAGGTATGTCTATGATTCAGTCAATGTTCTTCCGGTTTATCATATTCAGTTTCCTACAATGAGATCCATGGAGTGTTTGTTTGTTCTTTAAAGGCCCATTAAAGGAGATTAATGCTATATCAAACTATACTATTTGGTAATCTTTTGGACAGATTCAAATAGTTATCACCAGAAAACGCCACAACTTAAATGTGAAAGTAAACCAGAAATAACCCAGATTAGCAAGTTTTATAATTCAGATTTCCTGATTCTTCACCTCTGACCTTGACAGTTGATACACACATTTTTGAATCGACCAATCAGAATTCGTTATCCTGAATATATAAACAAATAGGTTGTTGGTAAACATGATTGAATTGGAGACAACTATATTTCAAGCACAAAATAACTTATTTTAAATGAGTCTATTTAATAGGGTCTCAATGCATTCCTAAACTAATTCTCATGACTTTAATGAACATAATAAAAGAACCCCATATATTTTTTCAGTAATGTATTTGTACTCCTCTCCTTTGATGTGCCTTTAAATGGTACATTACGTTTACATTATTACAGGTAGGTCTACGATTCAGTAAATGTTCTTGCGCAATTAACGTTATCATATGTTTTAAACGATTTTTTCCTGCTAATATGTTTGGTATTTGGAGACTATGAGAAAATAAACACCTCTTCCTCGTTCCTCTTCCTCAGGTAAACCTTCTTGTAGAGGAACACCACCAACACCGCGACATCTATCACGATTAGTAGGATAAACAGGACTCCAAACACTATCAATATGTCGGGAAACATAGCTGGAAAAGGAACAAAGAGAGATACAATGATTATCCCTTATAGTGCCGGAACCGACTTCATGCTTATGCAAACAGGTATGATCAAGGTTATCCGCCATGTAAATTGGGGGCTGGCCTGTGATCTTATTAACCCTTAAAGTGCTGGAATCGACTTCATGCCCATGCAAACAGGTTAGATCAAGGTCAGCCGCCAAGTAAATTTGCGACTGGCCAGTGATCTAACCTGTTTGCTTCTCTGAGTCACTTTCCTCATCAAAATTAAGGAGATGTATAAGATTTTGGAAAGCAGACGACACAAAAATATATTCATAGAAAATAACCAAGCATTCTAAGGGTTAAAATATCACCCTCTGACAGTGCTAAGATACCACGCATTTACTCACTGTGTGAATTCGACAAAACAACAAGCTTCACAGTATAATTCATTCGTCTGTCACAATGAACTACTTTTTATGGTCCTTATCAGTTCTATATTCTTTTTATCTATAACATTTTAGCATTGATTCTTTGCCACACGTTTTAGTATTATATTTCCAGGCAGTTTCATGATTGTTTAATGATAACTGAACACCAATTCCTTTCTGCTGTAAGTTGCTAGTCCGAGTTATTCGACGTATTTATTCGTCTTTTCACCACTTAACATTTACGTTAAAGTTGGAAACAGTCAGTGACGCGACCAGAATTTATGGAGAGCCGTTAAAAAGATACCATATTTGTTGAAAGAGCTACTGCCCGCAGTGAAGGCATACACGCACACGTGTACTACTATTGCTAAAGTATACGTATATACAGTCCATTACTATATGTGAATAATTTTTCTAATTTGTTATACGTTGTGATGGAAGATGAACATTGTCATGTTCAAATCCCTAATCGTAAATATTATGTTATGCTATGCGATGTTATTACTCAAACAAACCTCAAAGCGGCGATGTTACGTTCTCGTCAAATAATTAAAACCAAAATCAGTGTTATCTTACCAAACAGACAAGATGGCTCCACTCCGGACCAGAGCCCCGTGGTTTGACATTTTCTCGTGGATTGCCCGACCAACGCATAGTTTTTGTCGCATATATACGTGGCGACAGAATCTGCCCAGTTACCTAGCGACAAGTCCACGGTTCCATGTGGTATACTGGCCAACACCGAACATTCTATTGGGGGAACAAAGCAAAAGGAAGATACAAATTTTACACATGTGTGAAACAAGTTTTCCATATGTAAAGCATACACAGATGTATGATGAATGGTCAAACAATTTCATTAAATTAATTTTCTTGTGTTATTGAAAAACTGCGTCAATTCTTCAACTCTGAATGACTTAGGTTCTATACCAAGATGACATTGGACAAATAAACCCTTCACGCAATTCAAAATGCGGTAGCCTAAAACAAGATTCAATTACCACCAATGCCTTTTTTCTTTGTGGGTGACAACTGTATGGACCAAAGTATATACTTTGTTTCGTGTGGTTGGGTGGCGTGCCCTTCATTAAAGTTCAATGAATGTCCGTTACAGGTTGTTCGAGCTTATCTTTCTTTTTTTGTGGTTGAGTTACATAACTTTGTTACACGTTTTTCGCTGCCAATGTTTATTTTTTTACCTTTGTGACAACTACAAGAACCAAAGTGCATACTTTGTTTGGTGTGGTTTAGTGACATACCTTTGTTACATGTCTGCGTCTTACAGCTATTTTCTTTTTAAATTCATCTTTATTGGGCGCGACAACTATACGGAAAATTTCGTTTCGAGTGGTTAACCCTTTTAGCACTGAAACCGAATACATGTTTATGCAGACTTGTTAGATCCAGGCCAGCCGGCAAATAAATTGGCGGCTGGCCTGTGATCTAACCTTTTTGCTACTCTGGGTATCTTCCCTCATTAAAATCAAGCAGATATTTAAGATTTTTGGAAGCAGACGACACAAAAATCTATTTTGGAAAATTACCCAGCATTCTAAGGGTAAAGTGACTTACCTTTGTTACAGGAAGGCGTCTGTCCGTTCCATGTTGTATCTATCAGACATATTCTCGAGGTTGATCCCACCAAAGCATATCCGGTGTCACATGTATAGGTTATCACCGAACCATAGGTTAACCCATCTGTTGTGTTGACTTTACCGTTTACTGGTGGGTTTGGGACGGGGCAATCTGTAATATAAGTGAAGTTGTGACAAAACTCAATAGATTTAATCTTGACCTTTTTTTCTTATCAATTCTATGGGCTAATCATAATGCTATATCTTACGGCGAACCTTTCCTTGCTTTTATTCTCGTAACTGTACAGTACAATACAAAGAGAAATATTTTTGGTTGAAAGAAGTTAATTGCACTATATCGACTGATTCAAAGTTTGTTGGCTAATTGTACATTACAAGCAGCAATAAAACAAAATAGGAGAGAGACACAGAAGATTTAGTACAATTATTAAATAAATGAAAATTCATGACAATGATGATAATGTAAAAAATAATAAAAAATTAAAATTAGTAAAATGAAATAATGAACATGACGTTATTGTTGTTGATGCTGATGTTCATGATGATGATATGATGATGATGATGATGATGATGATGATGATGATGATGATGATGATGATGATGATGATGAAAATGATGATGATGATGATGATGATGATGATGATGATGATGATGATGATGATGATGATGATGATGATGATGATGATGATGATGATGATGATATTATTGAACAAGCTTTAAGTACATTATTGTCGTTTTGTTGTTGAATGATTTCACCAAACGCTATTGTCATTATTAATTAAGTTTTTCTTATTTTCGTTATGACTTTCAATGTTACTACTAAACACATAGAACGCATATGATGGCATTTGATTTGTTCACAAATTAACACCATGGGCTTGATTAAAGATTTATAGATACCTTGGCCGTTCACTAGTAATGGAATCAAGAGAATAACGATACCAGATAACTCCCCGAACATCCTAGTGTTCGATTTTGAGAAAGAAAGGAAAAACAAACGAACACAAATCGTCAAATCGAAATCCTTTTCACATAAACTCGAACACTATAGAAATGTAATTTGGAAATTATTTAATAATCGTTCTGATTTGTAATGCGCCCAATATTCTGCGTTATTCCTCGTCACGGAAGCTTGGGTAGAGATATTTAAAACCGCTCTCTCACAAAACCCCCGTTGAAATATCACTAGGAAGCGAATGAATATGATGGCTTTTTTATTGGCATAGAGCGATCTTTTTATTTGTCATGTATCATAATTGTTTCTTAAGCTGTCTTGCATCGACTGAGTCAAATGTTTTCTTTTTGAGTCTCTATTTGAGGAATGGTTATACACGTGCCGCAGACATGTATGAAACATTTTACCCAGATCAGGACTTAGCTCTGACAATATTATGCTGTATATCAAGAACTATAGAATTCTTCGTCTCCCATGCATATGTTATTCTCTTGACATATTATGTTCGCCAGTCAATGGTACTCCTTGATTACCGAAAATAAATTCAAAGAATCGTAATAAATTGAATAAACTATTGTTACATCTATGATTCAGAAATGATGACACATTTTACAATGACACAGCCTTTATTGGCCTATATTGCCTTTGTTTCGAACATGTTATGAGAAGAGTCATCAAAGAACAGTTCTGAATCAATGTTCGATAAGTGTGAGGTCCAGCCATTCGAACCATTTAAATCGTAATTTGTGATTTTTAAGTTACAAAGTTATCAACTATAAACAGAACATACTTTTATTTAGATTTGTTCAAAGAACATCACCTACAACATACATTAAGTAGAAATTGATGACAACGTGATAAAAAGTTATTTATAAAAAAAAACCACACAATCATTTTGTTATCTTTGGAGGTAAACATATATATTTCTATAGGCCCAAATTCAACAGAGCATTTCCTTGTTGCAAGAGAAATTTTGATAAACAAGCATGGCTTATTCTGCTCATCTCTCTGACAGGTCTGTAAAAGAATAGTAGTAGGAGCCTCCGTGGCCTCGTGGTTAGAGTCGTAACATGGCCCCTCTCCGCGTAGGTTCAAATCCTGAGAGGGATATGGATTTTCATGAGAGGCAGTCTCCCGATTGAATTACGGAATGCCAATGGTTCTTCCCGCCTTGGGCAGTTGAGAATGGGGTCTTCCTCCATCATTTAGAGTCGGGGGTCGCTACATAACTGAAATAATGTTGATGTGATGTAAAACCCATAAATAAATATAAATAAAAGTAACAGTAAATCCATAAAATGAAGATCGCATGTAGTATTTTAAAGTTTTAAGCTTATGTAAGAATCAAATTGCACTGTACCGTTGAAAGAAAATACCAATATACTTGGCGGCTGGCCTGGATCTAACCTGTTTTGTATAACCGTGAAGTCGGTTCCAGCACTAAAAGGGTTAACACCCTATTTTTTGTATGTCTCAGTATAGATGTACACTCCACACCTTGGTTAACTGATCCCCAGATAACATTGTGAAGGATTTCAAGACAATTCACGCGGGGGTTTAAATACCAATTAACATCGATAATGGCAAATACTTGATATTGACCGCTCTTTGGGAAAAAATGCATTGTGTACTTATCAAAATTTTCTGAAGCGAACAGAACAGAACGGATCATATCTTTTATTACACCCAGGTATTTACAGAATACAACATGGGGAAATGTCAAGAAAAACTAACATACAATCATTAACATCATTAAACGTAGGTTTTTCGGGGATGGGGTACACTCGAGCTGATTACCATGAATAGGTCACCTTTCCAGCTAAATAATGTTGTTCTTATTGCATAAAACACAGGCTGACTCGGGACATGATGGTTGGCAATACATTCTGTGTGATATACATGTACATGTATGCTAGACATATTTGCAATATGCAGTTATGTTTTGCTTATAACGCGTAAGTT
Source organism: Cerastoderma edule (assembly GCA_947846245.1). Lineage (NCBI taxonomy): Eukaryota > Metazoa > Mollusca > Bivalvia > Cardiida > Cardiidae > Cerastoderma > Cerastoderma edule. The sequence continues at coordinate 34,704,871 of OX401407.1, read as the reverse complement.
TGAACATATTTTATTGTCCTAATCTATACACTTAAAACAATGAAATTTCAGTATCAAATCATTGTTACCAAAATTAATAATGTGAGCAATTTCTAACTTTGTGACAGTGATTTCTTAAGTGATTTTCTAAACTAACTTATTAAAATTGCAGTAAAATGAAGTATATATGAGCTTTATATTAAATATGTTCCCTTTGTAAGATTTTTTCAGCATTAACAAACAAACCTTAGTACTCCAGTACTTTGATTCTTCATGTGGGAGCTCTAGTATGTCGCTAAGACGGTTAAGATCAACGTGTTGTGTGTAATTGAAAGATTATTCATATAATGATTAATTAAACCTTTTGTTTTATCACACATTGTAGGTGTATATCCAAATGACATTTGCCAGATTAAAAATATGTAAAGTGCCCAGAGAACGAAAGATAGCATGTTTCACATGTGACTGCTTCAAAACTAAGTTCTTTCTCATTTTTAAAGTTATTTTTGTCACGTTTGGGATAATGATGTAATTGATACTGTTTCATCTATCTAATCTGAAGTCTTTTTCAGGGAATTGTTAGTCTGTCACAACGTTTTCAGCTACCGTCTGCTAAAAGGTACTTAAAGTCATCTAAATAAAGGACATGCCTAGACTATGAGTATATTTGTTCACTGGTTAAAAATTCAATTCATATGTTTATGTTTTAAAATGGAACTTGTCTGCATTAATTGAACCAATACCGATAGCTCGAAATGTGTATCTGAATAAAACTGTTTCGCGGTTACCTCCTCTTGTTCATGTGTGTAATTGTTAAACGCTTGTTTGATTATTTACGTTATTTGGTTTTCATATCACCTATACAATATTCAACCAAATCAATGTGTCCAGTACATATTTGATGGAGGAAAGCCCATTATTGCTGTTATTAGACCGGTAAGTTTTGGCTTTTCTTTCTTGTATACAAATACAGCCATTTTGACCCATTCACAGCACCTTCCACAACAAATTCCAGAGTTAATCATTGTTGTTTCACTAATCCACACTCCTTAGCCCTTAACCAAACGCCAAATTTTCGACTGTCCCAAATTGAAAGAGTTTGCAGACAACATTTCAAAATGAGATGAAATTAAAATTACATTCTTCTGATAGGGCAGATAACATTGTGGGAAAAGGAAAACATTGCTCATTAAGAACAATTTCTCGTTTTCGCACAATGTTTTCCATAGCCGTCTGCAACAAACTGGTCAAATGTCAATATTATTTGGTGATGGGTTGAGAAGTAAATTTTCCACGAAGAATCATAGCGGTCAACTGCTACTTTTTACTCCATCAGCATATCTTTAGTACCACCCTCTAAAATCCAATCAAGATGCTGCAGTCAGCGACGTGCACCTTCATTATCGTTTACGTTCTGCGACAAGTAATTCTAGAAATAAAATAACAAACCCAAGGTGTGTTATCATGGCTTACACACGCAAAAGGTCAAAATCAGTTAAAAAAGTCACTCGTGTACCCTTTGACCCTTTCCCAAACAACAAATTTTCGACTGTCCCAAATTGAAAGAGTTTCCAGACGACATTTCAAAATGTGATGAAATTGGAAAATAATCTTCTGATTGGGCAGAAAACATTGTGGGAAAAGGAGAAATTGCTCGTTACGAGCAATTTCTTCTTTTTCCACAATGTTTTCTAAAGTCTTCTGCAACAAGGTCGTCAAATGTCGTTATTGTTTGGGAAGGGGTTAAGCATATGGTCCTACCTGTTTGACGTTATATTACAAATGATCGGGATACATAGGTGTTGTCAAAATAAAAATAATGGCATTTTTTATGTGCACTCACTGACTAAATAATATTACCCCTGCCCCTCCCCCGTATGAAATCATGTTTCTGGTCTAAATTTGGATCAATACCAGGCAACAAAGACAGCAAATGACGATGCTACATTTGTCCGTGCAGATCAGACTTGCTTTTCCATGTCGACGAGCTATTCTACTGCCGTTTTACTGCACTTTATTTGTTACGTGGCCGGACAAGCGATAACAATCTCTGCATATGTAAATCACCAACGCTTAACCCTTTCCCAAACAACAACTTTTCGACTGTCCCAAATTGAAAAAGTTTGCAGACAACATTTCAAAATGGGATGAAATTGCAAAATAAGCTTCTGATAGGACAGAAAACATTGTGGGAAAAGGAAAAATTACTCGTTACGAGCAATTTCTCCTTTTCCCACAATGTTTTCTAAAGTCGTCTGCAACAAAGTCGTCAAATGTCGTTATTGTTTGGGAAAGGGTTAACAAAAGTCCTTTGTTGCAAGAACGGGCCAAAACTATACTACATCGATGAAAATCGGACAGGCTCACCCGTGTCGAGTCTTTTCCGCTACCATTGTAGTGCTCTCCACTTGTTTCAACGTTAGGCAAGCAATGATAATCTTTGCATACATAGCTCACAGGCGGTGCTAAGAAAAAGCCTTTTTTTTTTTTTTTACAAAAAACAGACGAAATATGATACAGCATTGTAAATCTGACAGACTGATCCGTGTCGAGTTAATCTGCTGTCTCTTAGCTGCACTGCATTCGTTGCATGATTCACCAACTTATGATGAGGCTTTGAGGATACTCTAGTCAGAAATAAATACATCCTGTAGCCTACATTTTTACACCAGCCCAATTATCATATCTCATGTGATTCGGTATGTGGTGGTAATTCATCATCTGGCAGGCTCCATCCCTGTAAACAACATTTGTTGCTCGACAATGGATGTGTATAAACTTGCGGTGGTGATACTTTCTGGATTATTCGCGTTTGTTAACGGTCAAGGTTAGTCGGATACAGTATTTGTTTTATTTTCTTACATGATATATAGAGAAATGCGGAAAAAAGCGCGTTCGCCAAGCTGGTTACGTTAGTTATCGTTTAACCTGGGGAACCTGTGTTTCTATTCATATATTCCAACTCGGGTCAAAGCCGTATATGTTGTTGTTACTCAGTATAAACGATTTTAGTGTCGCCTCCTAGGAAATAAAGAAGGAACCCGATCGGACAAAAATTTGATCAAATATAAGCACATGACCTTCAGCTAAAACCGTTTACCAATTAGGAAGCGATTGCAACGTGTAGCATCGACTTTCTTTTCATTTCAAACTCCATCTTTTGGCCAATGTCGTTTATAAAACATAGCTATGACATATCGTCAATCCTTTTCGTTTCTGTGTTAGTAATTGGAAAATAGATAACTGTATGCATTGAACGTATTGCTTATTACGTACTTTCTATTTCAGATCCGGGAAATTGGCCGTCATGTCAAGGAGATGCGGTATGTACAAATGTATCACATGGTTCTTCCAGGGGCGTAGTTTTGTATAGGTACTTCAAATAAGTACCAACAAGATTTATGGTCATTTATCCTTGACTGGGAAGGGGCCTAGGCATATTGATCTTTGATATTGTATCGATACAATGTCTTATTGGGAATGAGTCTGTTAAGTGCATCTGTTATGTAACGTAAAAAAGCTCTTCGTTCATGGCTGATAATTGAATAAAAAAGAAAGAAAAAATGCATAGAATTCGCGGAACAGGTTAGTTGTTTTTAATGAGTTTTTTTAATGTCCCAATACAAACATGGCTATAAAACATAAGTTATCAACATACTGCGATTACTTAATATCTAATTTTGTTAATTATCAATGCAAAACATCGATGCTTTGAAAGTTCTCTGTATCTTGCAACATACGCCATGATGCACCTGAGCGGCGTTATAGGGCAGTTTGTCTCTGGTGCACATAGCCCCAAACCACTATGGTGCGCTGTTTATGATCTCATTTTCATCTTACGTATGGTACGCATTGGTCTCCACAACAAAGACCTTTATTTTTTAGCGCAGCAAAATCGAAAATTGTTGAATTCGACTTAAAAGGATTGCTATTATTTGGCTTTGATTATAAACTTTATATTACATAGGAATGTGTATCTTTTGTCTAACTGCTTTATAAACGTTATCCTATCGTGATGATGCAAGGGCGGTAACTCGGGTACATACAGAGTACGTATCGAGCTGACAGATGCCTGATCCAGGGAACCGGCATACTTTTGGCGGTGTTTCTGGTACCCGGATGCGCCTGGATTCCAATAAAAAATGAAGATAATGCAATTGTTCCTAGAACATTTTTAAGTCGTTGCTTCGGTTTTGTTTTTACCATTGTTGTTTCCTGTTTTTATGACGCGTTTTTGTATCATTGCCTTCACATAACGCCACATATTTGCGTCTTGCAGCAGAGGGCTTTAAAATACATTGTGGCAAAAGAAGAAATTGCTTGTCACAAGCAATTTCTCCTTTTGCCACAGTGCCTTTTTTTCTTCAATATATTCACATAGCACAACAGCAGAGCTGAAAGGTTCTCACATGTTTACAAAGCTTTTCGAAAGTCGTCTGCTTCAAGAAAAAAAATGTCGTCTGCAGGCGGCATAAAAACGATTTCGATATTGGAGATTGCACTGCTATCATCATTGCCTTATGCAAGTGTCCAAGGCTAACACAGCGCAAGGTTATATGCCAATTATGTGTTATTTAGTGCCTGTTGCTAGTACACAATGCTGACAAAATTAATTGGTAATTACGTGTTATTCTCGTTTCAGGTCCGATCCCCGTCCATAACCGATACAGGAAGCCGCGTGGCGGCGCTGAGGAGCAAGATGGCGGAAAAGAAAATCGGGGCCTACATCGTGCCGACAGCCGACTTTCATCTGGTAAGGGTTGATTTACCTTTTTTAGCAAAAATCATTTCATCCTCGGCAAAGCAAGACGTTAATGATATCGTTTAATACTTTTGTACGTGTATGTTATATTAATGTGTGTTGGAACACATACAGACGTATGTGTTGAATTTTCTCGCACTATTTGCTTTTTTAATTTTCTATTGTAGTTTGTAATGTTGGCAATATTTGAGTTCAAGCACTAATATCCATGTATCTCCGTTAATTCAATTGTATGTCAACAGTATTCCTTAATAGCCTTATGGAATATGTAAATAAATTTCCTTGACGATATTGGATATGACCCATTTTGTAATAAAAAAACCCAATTCATATCAATAGCATTTTCACCTCATCATCTTTGCGAATGTTTATCAGGACGTGCATCAATTTGACTCTTTATGTAGTATTGTCTAATATAAAATCATTTCCATAATACATGCGTCTCCCATTTCTTGTACATATACATTTAAAATGAATGAAAGACAAACACGAAATGAAAGACAACTTGTTAACAATTACTTCGAAACAAGTTTATCCTTTACCAATTCGTTGTTTCACAGGCGTGTGGATTCTATTAACCGACATAGTATAACATGTTATTTACGTGTGTTTAGAAACGCAAAATGTCCCGCTTTTAATCAGTGGTGCAAATCTTTCTTTAACATGCTTAAATGTGAGGTGTCAACACAGCATGTTAAATGTTATGATTAAAGTAGTCGTTGATGCAAAATTAACCCTTTACTTTACCTATTGATTAACCTGTTTGCTTTACATCAATTGTGAAGGAACTCGAAGCTTGTTCAGAGTCTCCCTCGATGACTGCTTCCTGGATACTCAACCAGTTTTCGCGCCAATTTAATGGTTAGTCCCAGCAATTTTCACCTCGCATAATGGGAAGTCGAACCGAGGTATGAGTGGCCGACGCTCTATTAACGTCTTCATTTGCATCATAAAAAACACAGGGACCATCAATTAACAGCATTCTGGTGGAACTTTGTTTGGTTAGAAGGAATCCTCAATATACCAACATGACAACCTTAGATTTTCTCGAACCATTCTATCATTACACACATTACTGCAAAATGAATTGATGTTTTGGTGAAGTATATACATGCACATTTCAATACTTGGTTGCTTTTTTGTGGTATAATTAATGTTGCTTTGTTAAGAAAAGGCCAATGTTCAATCATAATCTTGATTACATCTCGAAGTGATTGCCTTCCTTTTTGGATTACCATATTTGTCCATTCAGGGAATGGAGGAATTCGCACAAGAAGTTCTCGTCTTCTTAGAGCTACCAATGTGCTCCTTTGTAATCACATTACTCATTTTCAAATTTTAAACACGATCTGAATGTTTTGCTTTTATAATACTAAACCCTTGTACCGAGATGTTGATATCTTCATGAACCAGTGATGGAATACATATATCTTTTCTCCTTTCAGAGTGAGTTTACGTCAGCCTACGACCAGCGGCGATATTACATCTCTGGATTCTCTGGTTCTGCTGGTATGTATTCCTTTTATCCCATTATTTGGGAAAGGCCATGGTGTCCTGAACTCACTAATTGCACTTTATCAAATATAAAGGGTTCTGTGTGACCTAGCGGTAGGTATTTTTAGTTTTTAGCTTTGGGGTCACATGTTTGAGCCATATCAGCACCACTGGAACTGGGGGAATATTGACAAGGCGCTTCAGATTCCTAGCCTATTGCTAGTGAGTCAATGGAAAGTCGCTTGTACATGTTGTAACTTAAAGGTTTTTAATACTGTGTTAAACAACACAGATTTATTGAATACAGGTTTTCTATGCAAACGTTGCTGCCGTAGTCACTTTTATCTAGTATTCCATGGAGATATAACCTTTTGGCGATTTATGCATATGATTTATGTATATGAGAGGGCATTTTCCCTTAACGACCATTTCGGTATAATGGAGCAATTTCGGCTTATTTTTTCCTGTTTCCATGTTCAATGTTGGACAAGATGAAGTTTTTTTACGTCATGAATGGCCTACTTTATTCATGCACGGCGCCTGCGACAACAGAAACAAACATAACCCCTGGCAAGCAACCTTGACTATAGACTTGATGGTATGATTTGCCATACGCCATTTTCTGGAAATGTTTAGGACGCAAGGAACAACGTTTATAATAGAGGAGGACCGCGATTCAATGGTCGAATAAACCCTTTGACTTACGAATGGAAAACGCGTCATGTTGGCAAAAACGGGGGTTGAATCTACAAAAAAGAAAACACTTCATCAAGTCGACCTTAACGTCAAATGTTTTAGATAAATCATCCATACATTTCTTGCAGACCGGTTGCTCAATTTTTCTGTCTTTTTTAATGGAATCTTTCAAAGTTGGTAGATTAAATCAGAGATCAAGGTACTACAAGATAAGTACCCATATCAAATCTAATGGTTTGACCTTTTCATACTGCATTACTTGATAATTTACATCACAAACTTTTATCTGCATATCTAATGAAAGAGGAGCAACCTCGTAATTTTATTGGCGGAAATAACTTTGACATTTTGAACCTATAATCATGCCATCACTTTGGAATCTGGTTCTATCATGACAAAAGTAATTAGGTTTCAAAACACGGAAACACTCGTTTGATAAAGATACATTCAAGTGACAAGTGAAAACAATTGGTGACACTTACATGGACATAGTATGGGATCCCGACCCGTGCATGTACCCCTACTGGGGGAATACGCACGGGCCAGGAAACCAGGGTAACAAAAATTTTGCACTATTATACTAAATTTGTGTACAATGTATATCATATCGTATTATCCCTGAGAAATTACCGGCAACATATTCATACCAAGCCTAGGTTAGGAGCATTCAAACAATTCATTTATCAAGTATTTGTCTGAAAGTAAAAATGTCTTCAATATAGATGTTCCAATCCTCTCTGTACTCAGGTACAGCTGTCATTACCAACAACAAGACGGCCTTATGGACAGATGGACGGTATTTTCTACAGGCCGAAGCAGAACTAGGCTGTGATTGGATTCTCATGCGAGAAGGTTTACCTTTTATATTTACGTACATTTTGATGAAATCAAACATTAGTTTGTGATTAGTATTTATCTGTAATTGGACTTTGAGGAGGGTGGTTAACTTCATGAAGCTATGCACGTTGTGACCAAATAAAAAGTCACTTGTGGTGAACACTGATTTATTAAATAACTACAATCTTGAGTCATACCACATGCTTTAAACGTGCAAACGAACTAGCTATTTGACCAATACTTTATCATAGAATCCGCATTGTCAAACGATATGCAAATTGAACGTACATAATACTAGTTATTCGCCATCAGAACTACATGACGTGTTACATAACGACATTTTAATTTTGTTTAAGATAAAATGGATGGCTATTTGCTCTTTCATACGCAAAATTGTTCCTCTAATCGTTTAGTAAAATGATACATTGGGCTGTTGGTGTTCAAATAAAAACATTTGTTGTTGTTGTTTTTTCAGGTGAAGAGGGGACCCCAGACCTTACAGACTGGGTCACCAGACAGGTTGGAGGCGGTCAAAAAGTCGGTGCCTGTCCACTTTTCTTTTCAAGCGGTATTTCAGGAGTTTATTAGACCTGTTTAAGTGTGGCCATTTGTATGAAGTTGTATTCGAGTCTTTTCATTTCTGTAATTAATCGGTTGAGGATTTCACGCTTCTTAAGCTTAGTATCCGTCCATACTAGAAGAAAAGGGCTGGCAAAATATTAGTCATTGATTGATGTGACTTCGTTAACATTGTAACCACCCCTAGCCTTATGAAATGATAACTGGTGTATTACAAAGGTTGACTGACTGCTCTCTATCCATAATCCGTTGTTCGAACTTAGAAGGGTTTCGTTGAGACCGAAGGATAGGATTTACAGTAGCTTTTAACTTTGCTTATCTGGTTGTATAATACTCTAATAACCACTGTCTTTGATTTAAAAATCTGCTTAATTAAGACTTTGATCTGCTGCTGAACTCTTTTAAGTGGAAACTAATTGGAATCGTTTTTAAGACCCACAACATAGGATCAATGGCAGAGTAGTTCAGATAACTACCAAATTCAAAATGATCAGATAACCCCTATTCTCTACTTGAATGCATGGTTATGTAAAAAGTCATTATGTCACAAAAAGTGACAAATAGCATGTAGTTGGTGTCTCTGAATAGGAAAGGTTTTCGGGCTCAGCTTCGGCTCACCGGATTATACTCCTACACGCCTTGCCCGAAAACATTTCCGAATCAAGACACCAAACATCTTTTTTCTATATCTTTCCACCGTTTAAGAGACGTGGCTGAAGTATTCCGATGCTTTACGAGGAAAGGAGATCGTTCTAGAGAGTGTCAATCAGGACTTTATAGATCTGATCTGGACCGACGGAAGGGCCTTCCCAAGTACCCCAATAAACGCACTTCCACTCAAATACTCAGGTAACTGTTCGTCGGCCTCGAAACATACTTCTTTCATACTTCTGTACCAAAGGTAATTAAAACCCAGATGTTGAAAAAAACCCTGTTGTTTTGATGAAATTAGAGGATTCAGTTAAACGTGAACTACCAGCCCTTGAAGTGATCTGTCTTTCAAAGGATGGTGTTTTTTGTCTACCAGATTGAAATGTTAATCGAATGTTCTGATAGTCTTTTTATATTGTTTAATCAACATACATTGATTAATCCTTTACAAAAAACAACAACACCGGTGTTATAGAACAATATTTCATGTTAGAAAGGACTTTTGATAAGCTTTGAGCTTTCAGTCCAATCCAATTCTCTTATTGTTAAAACCTTCACCTGTATGATATTCTCTATAATAATAGAGAAATAAATATGTCTAAACAAATAAGTGATGAACTCTCTTTGTAGAATGGAATTTAAAAAATTGGTATCAGATAAAATCTTTATAGAATTGTTAAACATTGTATGGAACAACGCTGCCTCTTTCTTTATACATCGCCTCCATATCCACTTCATAACATCAAATCTTGACACCCTTGATGCAGAAATCACTACCACTACAATAGAAAACATTACCCCTGATAACAACGTGCATACTCTATATGTCTATTTGTTCTTAGGAAAGACATGGCAGGATAAGTTGACGGATGTTTACAGGTCGATGGAAGACCATGGTGCGGACGTTCTCATTCTGACGGGACTTGATGAAATAGCTTGTAAGTAAAAAAACATTGCTAAGTATAACCCAGAATGCTGGGTAATTGTCTAACAAAGATTTTGTGTCGTCTGCTTTCCGAAACCTTAAATATCTGCCTTAATGTTGACGAGGAAGAATACTCATTGTAGAAAACATGTTAGATCACAGGCCAGTCGCCAATTTATTTGTAACTGTATACATCCAATATTTTCCTTAATTGTGCTGGAACCGACTTCATGCTTTTGCAAATAGGTTGCAGTAAAATTCAATTAAACAAAAAGGATACACACAATAAGTTATGAACTGTCTTATAAACCACGTGTTTTCGTCTATAAATTAGTCTCTCAAAACAAGAATGCATGTAATGTATAGCAATGGTTTTTTGTACTGTGTATATCTGTAACGCTATCTTACTATTTAGATCGCATTCAAGATACGTATTTTCTCATTATTCAAGGGCTGTTCAACGCTAGAGCGACAGATATATCAGGCTTTGTAAGCGACCCGTTCTTTTACTCGTTTGCCATCATACAGAGCGGCATGAACCCGAAGTAAGTTTTAAACATTTGCACAACGCTATTCTAGTAAGTAGTTTATAGATTTAAGACTTGCTAATGTTATCACACATAAGAGAAAAGAAATGAAACCCAACCCGACTCCATTTGTATTAAGTTGTATACGTTTACTGGACACCAAATGAACGAACGTAATTAGAAGTGCGAACATTTCCTTCTGCCACATTAACTAAATATTTCGTTTGTATCAAGTCCAAAAATCTCCAGAAATAATTTGATGCCACACTTGTGACATGTGCACCATTATGTCATAAAAACCGAAAAAGTTGCATAAAGGCATATACTTACCTTAATCCAACCGTTTATGGGTGTCTAAAAAGTAATGAAATAAACCATTGACAACATCGGTTCAGTTAAACCTTTGAATTGTCTGAAACAAGCATCGTCAACAAGTTATGTTTGTATTTTCACCATGTATTCATATCACACGGCGTAAATAAATCATACTTACGATTTCCATTTGTAGCCATGCTTTCCTTTTATATCCATTCTTTCCTTTTATAGCCATGCAACCTTTTTTGTCTATTTCAGTTTGTTTATCGTCGACAAGAAGTTAAAGCTGAACGAAAAGCCGACTGATCCCGCAACAGCCTTTACGCTGGCAGATTACTGGAACACTGGACCAGACGGGAAATGTACCGGAAAGAAATTGCTCTGTGTTAAGGTCAGGCGACAGTCATTATCAAAACTGCTTGTGCACATATGTGGGGAAATTAGGAAGTTTAAATTTAAACTTGTAGTTTATAAAACTGTACAGCAGCTGTACTGTTGTATAATAAGCACTGTAGAGTAGCAATTTTAAAGCAAATATTTCGTATTTAAGTATGTAGAGCCTGTATACATACAGTGAGTTAATATGTTTATAAACCAAAAGGCTTTTGAAATCTACCGCATATAGTCTGTACATACCTAGAAATATTGACGCTTCATTGGTTTAAATGGTTTAAATTGCTTCCAACAGATAACTTCAATTCTCATATGTGAGCAATCAGTTATAGGTCACCATCTATTAAACAATACTGAGTTGAGATAGATCGTTAACCCTCGAATGAGGATGGCTTCATAGATACAAGCAATGTGATTGACTTGTAAGGGGTGGGGGTGGGGGGGGGGTAGGTTCTCTGGTTTCATACCAATAGATGTCGCTTATTTTGTTTAAGTATCTCTCGACAAAACACTTCAGCGACAAATCCTAGTGATTGTAAACAACAGGTAAGCTGAAGTATAACAGCAAAATGTTAAACTTGCGGGAAACAAGACCACCCTTTTACTTTTATAGCGCAGGAACCGACTTCATGCTTATGCAAACATGTTAGATATAGGCCAGCCGCCAAGCAAACTAGCGGCTTGTCTGATTAAGATTTAGGTTTTGGAAAGCAGACGACATAAATATCTATTTTTAGAAATAAAAAACAGCATTCTGAGAGTTAAATATGCTCTATGATATTGTAGAAAACAACGGACATGACTTCAGTCTGTGGCACTGTTGCTATGCAGTTAATTTTTTTTAAAAAATGTTTCCCAGAACATGAAAAATTACCCTCGTCAGTGATATTTCGTAAAACTTTGGGTTGTCGTGTTGTCTTGGGACAATATTTTACACGATGCTTTTAGAAATTAACCGTTCTTGAACTTGGTTATTCAATCTCCTATTGCTCTTATTGAGCCCCCGCATGTGATGTTTCAATGATTCATCCTAGAGGTGTCCGTGTCTGAAATAAACATCGTTTCCAAAGCGTTTTGAAAACGATTTTGAACGTCGCTTAATGTTAACATTCGTTATAAATGATATGATATCTGAAAGCCTCACGAAAAAAAACAAGCTTTAGAAGAGATGAATCGTTTGACATCAATCTACTTGCTACAAGAATTTATCAGGGCAACACAAAGCGTCAAAGAAAATTTGTTTCTTATTTATGTATTATTATTCTTCGAACTCGTTTTTGGAGATGATTTGGCAATAACATGTATGTATTGGAATAGAATGATTAGAATAATGAACTCCATTACATTGATATCAACAATATGTCACTTGAATGTGTTGGTATCACTTCTTCGAACTCGTTTGTTTTTTCAACCTGTTAACAACACATTCTCGATACATATTTATGATCTTTTTATCTAATTCATCAATTAATTCATTTACTTAACACGATTGATTTATTTCAGGTGGACACCTACGATCCGTCCTATTTACTGGAGGTGATTCGAAGGAAAGTCGTCACATATCCGATCAAAAGGATATGGGTGTCCTATCACTGTAACTACGCAGTGTTTAAAACAATACCCGCCGTACGTATATGATGTTTATAGGGAATAATGATTACAAGCTAATCTGTATTAGAATCAATTCAAACATTTTATGCTTATCTTACTTAACCCTTATAGTGCTGGAACCGACCTCATGCTAAGGCAAACAGGTTAGATCCAGGCCAGCCGCCAATTCAATTGGCGGCTGGTCTGTGATCTAACGTGTTTGCTACTCTTGGTATCTTTCTTTAACAACATTTAGCAGATATTTAAGGGTTTGGAAAGTAGACGACACTAAATTTTCTTTTTTAGAAAATTACCAAGCATTCTTAGGCATAAACATTCACGTTTGTGTGTGTTATTTTTATTTTTTGATAAATAAATAAACATGTGAAGAAAAAAGCATACACATTTTATACACCTATCCAGGTTTACTGTTCCAATAGGATAATTTTACCTTCTACATGACAGAATATGCGGTACGTTGCCAACACGCCGCCCGCAATGATGAAGGCACAGAAGAACCCCGTGGAAATACAGGGCATGACGAACTGTCACGTATGTAAACTTTGTGATCTTTGTATCGGTAGAATTGATACTTATCGTATGTTATGTCTTATTTTGTGATCTTGTGAAACTACTTCTGTTTGTACATTTGTGTGTGTGTGTGGGGGTATAGCATAGTTTATGAATACCTCATTTATATCTGGAACCTAAATTAAAGGTAAAGTATGACATTCCATCTGTTGTAGAAGAAAGTGAACATAATTACGCACGTACTTCATAGTTCCATACTTCACGACATTTGTCTATTTATAAAAGACTGTGACGAATTGATGAGCTTCTCCCAATAATCGGTATGCTCTTTTGTGTCAATGGTTTATACGAAGTATCATAAAGAAAACGGTATCTTTCATACTTTACAATTGTCGTCCGTTGTTGTTTGCAACTTAGAGCCACCGAAAACATATATCAGAGGGCGAGTGAAGTAATGTTCTTCAATTCCTTTTCTTCATTTGTTGTTTTATTCAATTTTCATCGCGAACACCTTTTGCAGGAAATTTCAGGATTCAATATACTTTGAAAACAATGAAACGGTTAAGATAAGATGTAGCTGACCAATTCTTAAAAGAATATTAGGGAATGATTAGTAGTTGAAATAAAGGAAAGAAAATAACATATGCTATAAGAAATATTAAATGTAACATATGCTATAAGAAATATAAAATGTAACATAAGTTTCTATGTTTTAGATACGAGATGCAGTGGCCCTGGCTAGATTTGCGTCCAAGTTAGAACGGACGGTAATATTCTTATTTGACCATCAGTTATGAAAACCCTTTAGTCACGAGGGTATATACATATAAATGATACGATTCAAATGACTCATTCAATTTAAGTATGGCCAAAAAACACACCAAATTTATACAGTCTAACCCTTAGAATCCTTGGTAATTTTCTTAAACCGGGCTTTTGTGTCGTCTGCTTTACAAAGCCTTAAATATCTGCTTAATTTTGTTGAGGAGAGATACCCAGAATAGAAAACAGGTTAGATCACAGGCCAGTCGCCAATTATCTTGGCGGCTGACCTAGATCTATTCTGTTTGCATAAGCATTAAGGCGGTTCCAGCACTATAAGGGTTCAGTTTCCACAGCCAATATTCACTTGTCAGTTTTAAAGAAAGTTCAACTGAGAAGCAAAGATATTTAGAACGGGCGCAATAACTGATTGACAAGATGCAGTACAAAATCCCAAAAAGCAACAGAGTATGTCACACAACGATGCTTATTGCGTCCTTTATCTGGTCAAACCTGACACATTCTCTAAACGATTCGGCTACAGCAAGTAGTAGTCATGTTACCCGGGGAGTCTTTGTTCGATCCCCATTGGCAACATTCAAGTGTCCTTTGGTAAGGTACTTCATAGCCTAGTATAAAGTACTAAAAGGAAAAATTATCATACCTCAGCTCTTGTTAGGATATTAGGATACGAACAATTTACATTTCAATGCCTTTCAACTACATTTTTCATCGAAAAAGCATTACCTTGTTGAGAATTCTTGTTCGTCTACTCTGACTGCTTTACATTCATCCACACATTCAGATCGCTCATGTTGATAAGCAGCTGTCTGTGGCTTGAAAATCCGATGTGTGAACCTGTTCTTGTGAGTAAATATTAGGACGCTGTGAATAAGCGATGTAAACCATGATGTAGAAGATGCATTGCTGAAAGGGCATATATTAAACAGAATTAAAAACTATGGTTAAGAATTGACCCATGAATCTAGATTGTAAGGTGATTTAGAAAATGATTGCTCGTTGGCTGAGGAGAGTCCAATCATCAGCGCTGCTTAAAGCTTCTGGCTTTGTCATTAAATGCATGGGTCAAACGGGTTATCGTCGTCTGTTTACATGAATCACTCGTCCTAGGTGTGATTGGTCGGAAATTTACGTGCATCACCCTGACATTAAATACATGTCGAGCATAAAAAACCTTAGCGGAAACATATCTGAAGTCCTTTGACCCGTAATCTATTAGTAATCAATGACGTTGTAACCTATACTAAATACTCACAAAGTATGGTTGAGTGAAGAAATATAAAGGCATACCATCTTCCCACTTGATTGTTGTTCCACCTCTTTCAACCCTGAATGATACCTAACTAACTATGGCAATTAGGTTTCGATTCTAAATAGTTTATTACACTTAGTACTGTCTTTGATTTTTGATGTGATTCACGCATTTTTCTCCATTGAAGCTCAAAGAGGGGAAGAAATGGACAGAGCTGTCTGCTATGAAAGAGCTATCCAGATTCAGAAGGTAGTCCGTTTGAAAAGGCGTTTAAAATATAAGATTCTACATTAAAATAATGAAAATGCGTTTCAAATAATGATTCTATAATACAATACTGAAAAAGGCATTTAAAGTTATTATTATAAAATACAATGCACTGTTCGTTCAGCTTTAAAGGTCGTTTGATTCAAAACTGACTTTGCTTTGGAACTGAAAATGCATCATACAGTACTGGATATATGTGTCTGAATGAGAGTTCGTAAATAATAGATCACTTTTTTAACATTCTTTTCGAATGGCGATCGAAAAGTACTGTACAGTACAAAAATTGAAGAAGTATTACTGATACAATGTTGAAAACGACATGAAATACAAATATAGCCCATGGACCTACATAATAAACATTTCATCTTTGTCTGTTTAAATCCACCAAAAAAATCTGAGACCTTTTTTCACATGGATTAAGATCTTTATGATTTTAATCCATTACATGTAACAACTCTACTTGTTCTGCTCTGTTTAAACCTCTACTTGTTCCGTTCTGTTTAGACCTCTACTTGTTCTGCTCTGTTAAAACCTCTACTTGTTCTGCTCTGTTTAATCCTCTACTTGTTTTGCTCTGTTTAAACCTCTACTTGTTTTGCTCTGTTTAATCCTCTACTTGTTCTGCTCTGTTTAAACCTCTACTTGTTCTGCCCTGTTTATACAGGATGCAAGCAGATAACCGTGGGGATAGTTTTGCAGCCATCTCGTCTGTGGGTCCGAACGCGGCAATCAACCACTACTTCGTCACCGAGAAAACAGATAGACCTATAACGCTGAATGAAACTTATCTTTTGGACTCCGGTGGGCAATATCTGTAAGGGACTTCCTTAACCCAATACCAAACAATAACGACATTTGACCAGTTTGTTGCCGGTGACTCTGGGAAACATTGTGGGAAAAGGGGAAATTGCTCTCCTTTTCCCACAATGTTTACTGCCCTATCAGAAGATGATGTTCAATTTCATCACATTTTGAAATGTATTCTGCAAACTCTTTCAATTTGGGACAGTCGAAAATTTGACGTTTGGTAAAGGTTTAAACAAAATTTAAATATCTTAAGCCACATCAGATGTATCGGGGTCAAGCCAACATGTGCCTATATTGAGAATCTAGGTTAGGAACGTCCTCCTGAAAATAGCATATACATGTTATTTACATAAGGAACCGACGTACGTAGTATTTGAATTACCACAGGGACATAATTTGTAAGGGTTATTTCCCCCCGAAAAGAAAACCCGCGAAAACATATGGTAAATATGAATAGCATTAAGGCCATCGCCTATATTTTACTCACTTATTCCACTGAATTAGTATACTCAGTTCATTGTTCAATGTAGAACAGATATCTTTGTGACGAAACCTGGCACTTATTAGGTCCGGTATTTATCAAAAGCATTATCTCACAAATTGGGATTTTAACTTTTTGAAATAAGTTGCCTCCTACCGTTAAAATGACAACATAGATCTGTAAAATTAAGAAAAGAGACTATGTGATTTGCAGCTTTCCAATAACGTTCATAATCGTTTAGAAAAGATATAGAACATTTATTTTGCAGATATTACAAACTGTTTTTCCATTACCAAACAATTAACGGCATTTGACCAGCGTGTTGCAGACGACTCTGAAAAACTTTGTGGGAAAAGGACAAATTGCTCTTTGAGAGCAATTTCTCCTTTTCCCACACGGTTTTCTACCCTATCAGAAGATAATTCTTTTTTATTTCATCACATTTTGAAATGTCGTCTGCAAACTCTTTCAGTTTAGGACAATCGAACATTAGGCGTTTGGTAAAGGGTTACACTGGCTTTGTCGTTTACATTGATCTAAACTTAGAATGAGAGGTTTTGTCTTTAGGTACCATTGTCACGTTGGTCTTTATAATGTTAACCATTAACATGCCGGGTAATTTTCTAAAAATAGATTTTTGTGTCTTCTGCTTTCCAAAAAACCTTTAATGTCCGCGTAAATTTGTTAATGAAAGATACTCAGAGTAGCAAACGGATTAGATCACAGGCTAGCTGCCAATTTACTTTGCGGCTAGCCTGGATCTAACCTGTTTGCATAAGCCTGAAGGCGGTTCCACCACTATTGTTAAACGATAAACCGCTATTGCACCGTGACGCTAGCAATGTGTACTAGAAAGAACTCGTGTGTCTATCAGTAACCGACTGTCCTATAGAAGTGCTGTGAGAAGAAGCTCATTAAACCATGTACCATGTATTCCTTGCAGGGATGGAACAACGGATGTTACCAGAACCTTCTTCTATCGTGAACCGGATGATTTCCTTAAGGTAAGGCAATTGTGCTTCCAGCGATAAACTCACAAATAACATAAATTCGTTATTTTAAAAAGAAGTCTGCATGATTCAAACAATATAAGAAGATCAGCCAAACATATGTCCGTCTCGATGAAAATTGCGATTCTGTTCAGACTTGTTGATAATTTGAAACAATTTTTGTTTGTTTTCTGACTACCGTGGTTTGACGATGTCGTTAAGAAATCTTGGTGTGTGTGAAAGTTTTAGATAAAATGAACATAATTGTAAAAGAAAAATACACCCATGAATTGAATTCCTACTACTAAATTTAAGCTGAAGAGGTTTCATTACCTTTTTCAAACTTTGACTTCAAAATCTCCCGACTGACCTTCGAAGGCATACATATCTTAATGGCTAAACACCCCACCTGTCTACATTTTAAAACTCTTCCATATTTGGTCAAAAGCATCCTCATGTAAACCACATACTTCGTTAGCAATCCCTGCTTATTGAATGGTTTAAAATCCTCATGTAAACCACATACTTCGTTAGCATTCCCTGCTTATTGAATGGTTTAAAATATTACCTGTCTACACCCTTGCGTCATTTACCACAGTCCAAATTCCCCAGCGCTATACGGGTATGTTATGAAAAAAGAGAAATTAAAAGTCTCTGCAAAATTACTTAAATATTGTTTTAGATGGCATCAATCGTTATGAATGTAGTCGCTGGTGACACGTTCAACTTTACCAACAACAGGGTAAAACAATATTACTACAATATCAATGATCAACGAAATCACCCTGAAGAAAACTAGATAAACACATACAAAGGGATATATCTAAGATTTTGTTATATCCTTAAGCGTTCGCTTGAAACGGAAATGTTTACAAAACATGAAACTGACCTAGGAAA
This sequence comes from Cerastoderma edule, assembly GCA_947846245.1. NCBI lineage: Eukaryota > Metazoa > Mollusca > Bivalvia > Cardiida > Cardiidae > Cerastoderma > Cerastoderma edule. The sequence goes on along the minus strand of OX401407.1, from coordinate 34,686,116 downwards.
CCCCTCTAGGTTACCTGCATTGGATACGTTGCCTTGATGACAAATAAATGTTTGTTAGTGTTATTTAGAAATAGTTCTTCATTTAATTTTTGAGAGAGGTAAGCACCATCCGTCAATTGAATATTAATTGATAATTAATCACTTACAGGAGTGCTATACTCGAGTTCTAATGGGCCAGATAGATCTTGCACAAGCAATTTGGGATAAAGGCAGATATGGTAAGACGTTTTCTACTTTCATGTGATTTCATCAAAGCCGCAAAGTTCCGTTGTAGAAATAATTTTTAACTCTTATAGTGCTGGAACCGACTTCATGTTTATGCAACCAGGTTGGATCCAGGCCAGCCGCCAAGTACATTGGCGACTGGCCTGTGATCTAATCTGTTTGCTACTCTGAGTATCATCTCTCATCAAAATTAAACAGATATTTCAGGTTTTGGAAAGCAGGCGACACCAAAATCGACTTTAAGAAAAATATCCAGCATTACAAGGGTTAACATACAACACTCGTATTGGTGTGTGTTTGAATACTGGCTGGAATTGGTTTCCCTTTCGGTCTCGAAACAAAGATATAGTTTTTTCTCCATGGCGTAGCATATGATTTTCTGTAAGGTCGTCTTTTCTGTCGCTCTTGACTCTTTACCACCTGTAGATGACATTATTATACTTAAAGCAGGCGACTTCCAGTCCACCTGTTGTGATATGTAAATAGATCGTAAAAGCACTGTGGCAAAAGGAGAAATTGCTTGAGATATGTAAATAGATCGTAAAAGCATTATGGCAAAAGGAGAAATTGCTTGTGGCAAGCAATTTCTCCTTTTGCCACAATGCTTTTTGAAAATCGTCTGCTACAAGACGCAAATATGTGGCGTAAGGTTGTAATGTTTTGAGGATCACTAGTGTTTGCACAATAAAAACAATTTTTTTGATTACTTAGAAGGCCATCTGACAATACGATGGCAGAGATAATTGGCAGAGCTTACTTACCGTCCAGTCTAAACCATGTGGTCGGAATATTCAAATCCTAGATTTAATTAATCAAACAACAGTACCATGTACAACACATTCTCAAATCGTTTACTGTTAAATTCAGGTCGTGAGATTGATGCATTCGCTCGCAAGGCGCTGTGGGATGTGGGATTGGTATACAGACACGGTACTGGGCACGGTATTGGAGCATACCTCAGTGTTCACGAAGGTAAGGTTAGAATTTTATGGGTCAAATCTTAGTATACCTCGGTGTTCAAGAAGGTAAAGTGAGAATAAAGTGGGTAAACATTTGCGTTTACCACGAAGCTCAATGGAAGCAAAAGTTGCAAAGGCTTCAATATCGTTCCCTTATTTATCATAGGGTGAAGTTTACAGAACTTGAACTACGGTGTGTCGTAGCACGTGACGTAACGATAGCCCTACAAAGTCTGTAATTTCATCGTAAAATGTGATGACGGGTTTTCTCACACAAGTTAAATGGAGTTAATGACCAGCAGGAATGACATAAATCGGTTTTTCCTCTATGCTTTGAAAGCATTTTGGGGTATCTTTAGTGTAGGACTGTATTCCTAAACATTTAATGCTAAAAAATTGCGAACGATAAAAAATCATTCCCTATTATTTCGATTTAAGGCTAAACAGTATTGCATAGTAACACATCATCGGAATCGTCTCTCTGAGACGCTTTCAATGACATGTCACATGCCAATATTGTGTTGTTAATAGATACACTATACTAAACAACTTCAGGAAAAAATTGCCTAAGTCAAAATTGATAAATATGGATAGTATCATAAGCAAAAGAACAATATTGCATTGTGACGCGTCATTGGAAGCGTCTCGGAGAGACGATTTCAATGATGTGTTACATTGCAATATTGCTTTGCCCAATATTGAAATAAGAGGAATTGTTGTTTTAGACTCACGCAAATTTTAACCGTAAACTGTTTTGTAAACTGGTACCATGGTCCGTATGTACCTTCGCATTGCGCATTCTATGAGCCGGGATCCCAGGCTACCTAGTTCGTTGGTTATACTTTTTTCCAGGTCCCGGTAGAATATCAAACCACCATCCACTGTTTGTTTGGGATGTCCCACTTGATGAACACATGTTCTTCTCAGACGGTAATGCGAAACTTCTTTTTTTCTCCCTGTGGGTTTTTGTGGGATAGTTCCTTGGCTCTAATGATTTTGAACATAAAGCGATATTAATCAACATTTAAACAATCTCAAGTGAAGAGCGAAGAACAAATATCGGCGCATTTTTTTTTTTTTATAGAAGCAATGATGTTTTTCATTAAAATTTGATTTTTTTATGCAATGCAATCATATAAATATTAAAACTTGAAAAGGTAGTAACTTTAGTACTTTGGAAAACTTTGAATATTTTTCCTTTATATATTTTATTAAAACAACTAAATTCTGGATGTATATGTACAATTTCTTTATTTTCAACGAACTATTGGGAAATATTTTCTGTTTTTCAGAACCTGGTTACTATGAAAGTGGAAAGTTTGGGATTCGGCTTGAGAACATCATCTACGTGAAGAAGGTCGAGACGAAGGTAAGGTCCAAAAGAATCTATAAATATACAGATAAGTTACGTTTGTGGTACAGGTAACAACAGTTAGAAAATCTTTTAAACTGGTGTACCCCATTCGTATAACAAACATTACCATTATCGAATTAATCGGCCAAAAAATGTCTCGATCATTGAAGTGTATGTATTTATGATATTTATGATATGTCATAAAATATCAAGATCGTTAGACAATTATTACCAACATCGGATTGAACTGCCATAAAATGTCCCGTTCATTGAACAAGCATTTCAATTTAGCGGATGATACTCACAAAGAAAGAAAATACTAATGAAAGCTAATATAGAGAGAGATAACGCGTGTGGCACGAGACGAGCGATATACAGTCCATAGATATTGTTAATCTTTATTGTTAAAACAATGGTCATTTATGTAATGGCTGTTTGGTGTTATGTCATCATTGTATTAACTGTATAACTGTATTTGTTATGTTCCTGTGTATTTATTAAAAAAAAAAAAAAAAAAACGGTAATGATCTGAAAAAGAAAAAGAAATCCCTTGTTTTATCTTCCATCTTATTTGACTCCATATGACCAATACCGACTGTATTATAAAAACGCTGTAAGTAATCTGTTTGTCCTGATTTCAGTTTAGGTTTCCCGGTGCCACAATGCTGGGTATGGAGACTATCACGTTGTTCCCTTATGAGCCACATCTTATCGACTTTAGTCTACTCACTGACAAACAGGTACCACTTTCTCAATTTCATTCAATTCAATTCAAACCCATCCCTTTATTGACTCCTTTGAAGAAGATAAATCAAAGTATAAAGTTTTTAACAAAAATAAATATGGTCACGCTAAACATAAAAATAGGAAAAAAGAGCAACCCTACATCAACACATATCCATGTTCATACACTTTTACCCCATACGCGTATTCACACCCGCAAGTACATACCTGTCTAATTTATTGTCAGAGCAACATGCATAATGTAAGGATGAACAAGCAGAAAGCCTTATGCATATGAGCAAAGAACAAGAACTTGACTTGTCTACAAACACGTGACAAGATGAAATACACACATGAAAATATCTTAGCACAGACTCAGCACTTCTGAAACAAGCCTAATGCCCAACTTTAGCCCAAAGAAGGCATACACGGATACATAATAATATATAAAGCAAACATGATAAATACGTTTCAGCTGAGACATAATTCACATCACGTGAATATATTACTGGCATTTGATACTGTTTTTTAGAAGCCTTCGGTACAAAAGATGAATTAAGTTTTAAGTTATTTATTTCACATCAGTTGTGACGGAAACTTGAAGCTTATTAACCCATTGCCAAACAATAACGACATTTGACTAGTTTGTTGTAGACGACTCTGGAAAAGATTCTGGGAAAAGGAGAAATTGCTCTTGACGTGTAACGATAAGGTTTAATGGAGTAAAGGGTGTTAAATACAAGATCATGTCCGAAATATCTAAAATTGAAGAAAGCACGCTTTTTCATGGTGAAGGGGTAGGTTTATTATGTTGAAGGTGTAGGTTTATGATGTAGAGCGGTGTCTCCATTCTCATGATGTTGAAAACCAACACATGGATTGATCAATAGCAAAGGTAGTCATAAAAGGGGCCTTTAATCAGGGTTTTTCCCTTGACATCTTGATTTATTCTGTTTACCCCCTTATATTGAACAAATTGTGAATGAAAACTATTGATCTGTATGTGTCATATCCAGGAATATGGGGTCATTTACTTTGTAAGTTGGGGTTCATGGAGAAGCCTGCTTAAATGTCCTTATTTGTAAGAGTACCTTACTTGAACATCTCATCTTAATGCATCTCGATGTGGAATTTGAATCCTGGGGTTCCCCATTTCGTGTCCTAAGTGTACTTAGGTAAAAGATATTAAATGATCGTATTTTCAGAACGTTTATTGCATTATAATTTACGACGGTTCTATATACATGTGCGTTTCAACAAACAATGACAAGAGCGAAGAACTGCCATTAATAAGGAGCTAGTTCAAAACGGTCATAACAATCTTGTATTTACCGAAATGAGTGCATGTCTTTAGTACCCTTACATTCTTTGCAGATAATTAATCCTTTACCAAACACCAAATTTTTGACTGTTCCAAATTGAAAGAGTTTGCAGACGACATTTCAATTTGTGATTAAATTGCAAAACAATCTTCTGAGAGGGCAGAAAACATTGTGGAAAAAGAAAGAATTGCTCTTAACGAGCAATTTCTCCTTTTCCCACAATGCTTTCCATAGTCTTCTGCAATAACGTCGTTAAATGTCATTATTGTTTGGTAATGGGTTAATATCATATTCTTTGGATTTACTAGTAAACATAATTTTATATTAACGCATGCTAGGAAAAAAAAATATGTATTTTTATCACCGATCTGGCTGTAAAGTAAATATTTCGGTTTGGTAACATACTATTTATTGTGATTTTACATCGCGTCAATATCATTTCATTTGTATTACGATACCCGACGCGCAATCGATGGAATGAGATGCCAAGATTTACTTGGTTTGTTGAGCCTTGTAGAATATATCTATTTGGGGATTTACATCGCGTCAACTTCAGTTCAGTTATGTTGCAATGCCCGATTCGAATGATGGAGGAACACCCCATACTTAGCTACCCATAAGAGCCAGTGAAGCTTGGTAGATCACTCAGGAGACTTCCTTAACCCTTTCCCAAACAACAAATTTTCGACTGTCCCAAATTGAAAGAGTTTGCAGACGATATTTCACAATGTGATGAAATTGGAAAATAATCTTTTGATAGACCAGAAAACTTACGAGCAATTTCTCCTTTTCCCACAGTGTTTTCTAAAGTCGTCTGCAACAAAGTGGTCAAATGTCGTTATTGTTTGGGAAAGGGTTAAATGAAAATACTTATGCCGTCACCGAGATTTGAACCCACGCAAATTCTCTACTCACACTGTTATGGGAGTGTTTAAAACGAGGACGATTTTGCGAATGATATGCACATAGAAGGAATAGAATACGACAGTTGGATTCTGCTCGGCCAGGGCAAAAGGTAGTTGATTTTGATGTTTCTTACCATGGATTGTCAGCCGTACAGTGAATTTATAGTTTCATGATGATAACGAAAACACATGGAAAATGCAATGCTTTTAGTCAAAGGATTTATTTATAAAATTTACAACCAACTAAATAACAATATTTACAAACACGAAACTATTATCAAACCAAGTCCCACTTTGTTGCAGATTAAATGGCTGAACGAGTACAACAGACAAATACGGGACAAAGTAGCACCACTCATTCGAGAACAAGAGGACAACGATGCCTACGAATGGCTGATGAAACGAACATACCCCGTCGAAAGGGTTGTCATGGTAACCGTCAGTAAAGGTGTTGTAAACAGAAGCAGCCTCGTTTTGGTTTTGATGGTCTCGGTATGGACACGGCTATAGTTTAACAGTGTCAAATATAGATGGAAGTCGTTTGATGATCAATCGATTGTGAATTCCAAATCCTACATTATTTTCAAATTTAATAAATCTTAAGCATGTTTGGAATATTCCCATTTGTTAGAAAAAAGATGTAGTACAAGAGAGAGGATGGTACTTGTTATTTACATGTGGGTGTACTTCAAGCGGGATTTTTTTTATCTAGGGAAGCTCCATCGTAAAACTTTAACTGTCTGATGGAATTGTTGGCAATGATTGATTGTAATGAAATGTCACGCTGGTTATATAACAATATATTTGTTAAATCGTGGTGGTCTGTACATATACCCACGCTCATGGTACATGTTATACCAAATCTGCTCTTCAAACTATCATGGATTCGAGAATGTTCAATTCCTATCAGAGGTTAGAGCCATCTTCGTTGAACAGTATAATAGTAGCAATTCACTCAGTTGGGCGGCAAGAATTAAAGGCACATGAAAGGATATGAGTACACATGAATTACTAAAAATATATTCATTTAGAGTTCTTTGTTATCTTCACCAAAGTCATAAACATTAATTTATGATTGCATTGCGAACCTCTTAATTAAACTCCTTGAACATAAGTTGTTTTGTGCTTGAAATATGATTTTTTCTAATTCGATCATGTTTATCAACAATCTGTTTGTTTACATATTTAAAATAATGAATTTCAATTGGTCGGTCCAAAAAAAGTGTGTATGACGTGATCAGGTCAAGGATGAAAAATCGGGCAATCTAAATTATCAAACTGGCTAATCTATGTTATTTCTCGTTGGCTTTAACGGATAAGTTGTGCTGATGTTTTTCTTTTGTGATACCTATTTGAACCTGACCAAAAGTTTACTAAATGATATAGTTTGATATACCATTAATCTGTTTTCATGAGCCTTAAAACGGTTATTGGATAGTCTCCGTTTTAATGATATTTTAAATAGCTTTGATAACAACATGAATTACAATCGAAAGGGATCAATGTGTCAAAAGCAAGGGGAGTTCAACACAAACAATGTCTAAACTAGATTTTTATAATCGATATAAAACCGAAGGTTACACCGGTGTTATTAAAGGTGATATGTTAAGCAATTACATGAGTCATTTTAGTTTAATGTCTCATACATATAATGGAACAGACAGACAAAATCGAATTTGTAATCCATGTAGCTTTAACCAAATACAGTCGCAATACCATTTTGATCCTTTTGTCACAAATGAAATCACAATTCATTGATATTCATTTTGTAAATATGATTTCAAAATCAAACAAATTCGCAAAAGTGGCTTGGTGCATTTTTTTGAAATGATAAATACTTTCATTATTTTCATTTTAATTGATTCTTTAACCAAAGTTCATACAAGTTTCCCATCAGGGGTGGACTACTTTAAAGGAGATCAGGAGCCTCTCTTGCCAAATTGTTCGAGTACTTTTAAAAAAGGACAATTGTGTATTTCATAAAACGTGCAATTATTTTGTTACTTTAAAATATCCATAAATATGTTATATAATGAACACTTCATTTATCCCGATGTATGAGATGTGCCTTATATTCCCCTATCTGAGAACGACTTACCCCGACGCTTCTGTATCAGAAGACATAAACAATTTCTCCTTAGTCACAACGGTAACTACCAAATGTCCTAAGGGAAACATCATTGATCATACTTTGAAATTGTTATCGATTGCTGATTCTTAAAGTTCGTCTTTATGTGAGCGTGTAACCATTTCGTTATATTAAAATGTGCATTCGTGTAAGCGTGAAACTTTCTGTCACGTTAAAATTGTGTAATTATCTTACTCCCTTTCTCAACCTTCAATTGATGAGAGAAAAAATAGGATCCCACCATATGCACTATAGCATGGACCTATTGATTCGTATGTGTATGGTTGAATAAAGAGAGGTCTTGGCGTTCTCCTTAAAAGCATACTTCCTCTAAAAAATCTGCAAAACTGGGTAAAATGAGTCATAAATTATAAAAGAATATGTTTAAACATAGCGAAAAACCACACCATCCTGAAAATATAACACCTGCACCTTTTATTATGGATGTTTCTAAGTGTTACTTTCACAAAGTGTGCACTCCACAATTTTATTTTATTGCTTATATTCGAGTTAAGCGATGGGCGCTCGGATAAACGAGTCGTGGTCACCTGGCTAAAATAGTCATGTGATACACATGAAAATATTGTCATTTATCTAACACCAACAACGCGAATATTCAAAATAGAGAATTTATCTGATTTCTTTGGTTCCCGACGTTTCTCGACCGACCTAGTCGCTAATTGTGAACAAATCTTATCATAGGCCTACTCACTCTTTTAAAAGCATCATGAGAACGTGCTGACGTCTCAGTTCCTCTGTTAAAGGGAACTTAAAGTACTTTTCAGTTAATTGTCAATTTATCTAGAACTTAAACTCTTTAAGTGTACATGAGCGCTAATATGGCTTTCAGATGGTGTATGACACTATTCATTCTTGTCTAGAACATGTCACTCTTGTTTCTTCTTCTTATTTATCATATTCACCAAGATATTCTTTGAGACATTGTTAACTTTTGTTGAAACACATATACTTAACAAAATACTGTCAACGGTATGTGTTAAATGTAATGCAAAAGTAAAATATTTTTTCAAAAAGAAATATGAAGGTCAAAGCACACAGGGAACTTAACATAATCGTCCTTTCCCTGATTATTTCTAGACCGGGAAGTCCCCGTTTTTTTTTCAATACTTGAAATTATCGATTCATCTCTGAAACTATTTGACGTACAAAGCGTATTGAAAGGTTCGTGTATACCTTCATTGTATTACCTACATTGGTTATTTCTAGACCAGGAAGTCCCCGTATTTTAATACTTGGAATTATTGATTTTTCGCTGAAACTATTTGACGTTCAAATGGTGTTAATATCTATTCATAGAACTCCAAAGTAAGTATACTTTCAGTAATATCGCCCAAGCAAGCAATACCTTATCCGACATTATAGAACATTGTCGAATGCATGTTTATGTTTTACTGATATTAATGACTGTTAATATTCCATTCGATTATTTTAGTTTGTTTTGTATTTTCATTGTTTGTAGCTATATCGTGTAGACAGACCACAGCTTCACTGAAATTACATCTTTTCTCCATCTTTAAGCATCTCATGACATGCAACATGTTTCTGATAAAAACAAACATAGGAAACTCGTGAAAAAAGAAACCTACAACCAATTCGAATAAGATTGAACACCAAACCTTTGTGAAGAACAAACAACTTCTGTTGAATCGGGAATGAATGACTGGTTTTTAAGGCGCATCGACAGCTAAGGTCAATTAGCACGCATAATGATGATGTGGATAAATGTATATATAATTATTTACAGGCTAAAATGAATGTGGTTAAAGAAAGAAACCCTTAAAAATGTGTAATGAAGGAATGATAGTAGATAGAAAATTTGTAAATAATTACTGATAATAGATAAATAATTTGTAATGGGTGTATGATATCAAATAAATAGTTTGTTATAATCTAATGACACTTTTATATGTATATTTGAAATTAGTAAAGAATCACAATTTATTGTAAATTCCAATTTCTTTGAGAAAGGAAATAATTAGTTTAATCCTGACTGTCTCTAAAAGCTCATGAAGAGTGTTGACATTGAACTATTTTGAACAAATTCTTTGAAAGTCAATGCAACCAAGTTATATATGTTTAATGGTAAAGGATACATTACATGGTATGCGTCCAGGTGCATCTTTCTTAGCCAAGAGCCAGGAGTGTGTAATGTATGAATGACCAATTCGGACTCGTGCAAATGTGACTTTCTCTCTTCGTACGGACCTGTAAGAAGGGTACACCTCTCCGAGGTTGGGTTTAATTGAATGCAATTCATTGAACACATCATCATTCCTTTTTGATTGCCAGATGGTGATGTAAGTTAAAATAGAAGCTTTAAAATCGGTGTATGGTACTTTAAAATATGAAATGGGAAGGTTAAGAACTGCTCAAGCGGATCTATCCGCTCAAGCGGATCTATCCGCGTGTTCATTACCCTTTTTACCAGTGTGGCTGAGCCAACAGAAAACAAATCTGTTGAAAGCCAAACTATGAGATATTTTTTGAATAATCTGACATACGAGAGGATAACAGTTGCATCGGTTTTGGGTTTATCCATCAATAACTACTGACGCGAGAGACATACGTTTTGAGTTGGAGATATTGCTGAGTATTAGTCCTTTCTATGTAAACAGAATTCGTAAACTGAATTCGGAATTCGGAACAATTGTGGGGGTTGTCTCAAAGGGCTTGAAACAAATAAAAAGGTTTAAGAGCATCCGATTTCTCTTTAATAAAATGCCAACTGCGACTAGTCTCAGATATGATCTTCATCATTGGACTCACTGCTGTAACCTAGCTCTTAGAAGATTCGGAACCTTTTTTTTAATAAGGAACCGTCTGTATAGAATTTGGTTGTATCTCATCAAATCGACCAGAGAACGCTATATGACTCAAAGACGAACTAGATTTTCTGGTTTTCCCTGTACCTTGTCATCGCTCTCAGCGGCTATGATGGTTCACGTTTCCCTCTTCCTTCTCGGAGTCAGTTATTTACTGAACCAGTGCCTCTCCGTGATATTGTGGTTGTGGCTCCAGTACAGGGATTGCTTCGTGTACGGGGCGCGCTACCACTCTTCGCTATGTAGCATGATCATGGATGTATTTGTCTCGTTGAGAGCAGGTTTCCAGGAAATTTAAACGTCGCACAGCAGTATGGTCTAATAACAGCAGTGGGATTGTTACTCCATCTATTACCCAGCAAATCCAAAGGACTGAAATTGGACAGCAGCGAAAGTTTCAAAAAAATGTTGACAGGCTTGTGCAGAAATACCGTGTGTCGGTAGAACATTCTATTTCAGAGTTAAAGAAGTACAATTCCGTAAGCCCTGTTTGTTATCAGTCTCGAAAAGTGTTGCCTAAAATTTTTAAAATATGTGTGTGCCTGGCAATAAGGCGTGAACAATAATATTAATTGTACAAGATAATGAGCTTGGTTCACTGTATGCACTGTAACTTATCAGTCGAATAAGCCTGTGCTTTTCGCATATACTGACCCATGGCGAGATTTCCACAACTCAATGATAAAGGACTACATTATGAAAATAGTACCGGGTCGGAAATGTCGTCCTCAATCAGACTGTCCGGATTGCAAATGGTTAAAAATTTGCGGATACCAAGAAAAGTTGAAGTCTGCCCAACGTCAAACCGACGTCGTTACATCAGATTGACTTTTGGCCAACGTCGGGTCGATGTAGCATGTTTGCAGGGTAAACACTTCGGCCATATATGTTAGAGAGCGGTAAAAAAACACACGAGATATGAATGGATGTTTGTGGTATTGTTCGCTTTTTCAGATATTAAACGCCTTGAGATAACCCCCACATTTTTGGTCATTTTCGAAGTCAGTTTACGTTTAAGTTTCCTATTCCGTTTAAGTTAGAAAGGTCTATTGGCTGATATCGAAACATATTGATATGTTCGCGTATACTCATTGGTTATTTCTAGACCGGGAAGTCCACGTTTTCTAATACTTGTAATTATTGATTTTTCGCTGAAACTACTTGACGTTTAATGGGTGTTGATATTAATTAATAGGAATATCGCCAAAGCAAACGATACCCTTTCCCACATTATAGAACATTGTCGAATTCATGCTTATGTTTGGCTGATATTGATGACTGTTTATCTTCCGTTCGTTTTGTTTTGTATTTTCATGGTTTTTTGCTTTATTGTGAAGACAGACTACTACTCCACTGATTGTATCTCTTTTCTCCATCTCTAAGCATCTTATGACATGCAAACATGTTTTCTGATAAAATCGGACAAGAGGAAAAGCGTGAATAAAGAAACCTCAAACCAGAACAAAATTAATTGAACACCAAACCTTTGTGAAGGACAAACACCTTCTGTTGAATCGGGTTTTGCTGAATATTGGCTGCTAAACAATACGTGTAATGAATTGTTGGATATCATATGACGTAGGTGAAAACAACGGATAAATCGCAATAAGAATACTTTAGGTAAAGCAGGTTATATTTCAATTGAAGGTGGGCTACAAAAACTGCCATCACATACCAATAATCCTTATCACAGGATTTCTACTTGTCGAGAATCATGTCACTCTTTCTTTCTATTGGTTAGCATGATGTAATGGCAGTAACTTTGAATATCTTCAGATTTATAGTATTACTCAAAATATTCTTTGAGATATTTCAAAAATACTTTTGTTGAAACATATATGTTACATTGATAAGATACTGTCAACGGTATATGTGTTAAATGTAACGCAAAAGCTAAAGTATTTCTTCAAAATGAAATATGAAGGTCAGAGCACACAGGGGTCTAAACAAGTTCGTGCATTCTTTGATTATTTCTAGACCAGGAAGTCCCCATTTTTTAATACTTGTAATTATTGATTTTTCTCTGAAACTATTTGACAATCAAGACATATCCGTATTTATTCATATGGAAATCTCTGTAGTAATTATACTTTCAGGGAAATCGTTCGGTAAGCAATAATAGTCTATCCCACATTATAGACCATTGTTGAATTCAAATATTTATTTGACTGCTATTGATAACATTTAACATTACGTTCGGTTTGTTTTTAGCTATGTATTATAGACAAACCACAACTCCACTGAATTCATCTCTTTTCTCCGGTCCCAAGTATCTTGTGACATGCAAACATTTCTTTTCTGATTAAAACGATATATAAAGATACATTAAATAAAAATGAATTAGAATGAATACCAAAACATACGCGTTCTTTTGAATGGGATCGTGGGTTTGCCTTTAAATACCTGTCAATAATGTAAGCGATTTTATTTACATAAGTGACAGCCCTTTTCAGTTGGACGTATTGCTTTTGGTAAAGGGTGTATATCGAGGTTTTACTAACAATACTTTAAAAGATATCCGACAACCCTACAGGGTATGATCTTAATTGAATTCTAACAAGAGCCAATAGAATATGGTTCAATGAAGCATAAATTGACTTAACTAGGTGATAACAAATCTTATTCAGAATTCTGTAAAGTGACTTAAAGAATGTTCACAAAACGATGAAATGAATACTTTTGTAAATTATACTCCTTTGACAGAATTGATCGTTCGAAGGCCAATTTAAACTCGCATTGATAGTGAACTAAAAACATGCATATCTCAAATATACAACTTTTTTTCTCATCCTTCATGAAGGCAGGGTTTAGCTATATCAACACCCAGTTTCCGTTCTTGAAGCCAACTGTCTAATTTCTGTCAAATCAAATCAACCCGTCAATTTATCCAATCAGAAGAAGGAGTATGCAACCCGGAACAAATGAACGTATAAAAGATCCAGCACTTCTGTTTGCTGTACAAACGATCAAAATGCTGTCGTTCGTGTTTATGGTATTTGTGCTGGTACAGTCTAGCTATACACAGGCAGATGTATGTAACCCAATCATCAACGTGAACACTGAGAATAATGATAGCAGCACAGTCAAGGTGACCACCGAGATACAAGCAGAACACACAAGACAGCTATTCAAAAACGTATCGGAACAGCTTCTTGACGAATACGAGGATCGCTTTGAGAACTTCGTCTCTACACTGAATATTTCAACCAGGCCGAGAGATTGTCAAGATGTTTACGCCCAAGGCTCGACAGAGACGGGGATCTATACTATATACCCCGTAGGCACATACAGAGGATTCCGTGTACGCTGTGACATGGACACTGAATCTGGAGGCTGGGTGGTGTTTCAGCGCAGAGTATCCGATTCGGATTTTTACAAATATTGGATTGACTATCAAACGGGCTTCGGCAATCTTTCGGAGAATTTCTGGCTCGGAAATCAGCAGATTCATCTTATAACGTCTCAGGGTTGGTACGAACTAAGGGTCGATATGACACATCCAGACGGAAACACCGCATACGCTGGCTATAACGTCTTTCGTGTCGGAGATGCAGACTCGCGTTACAAGCTGACAGTCGACGGTTACCATGGGAATGCTGGAGACAGTTTAACAAGCCATCATACGGGCCGGTTCTCAACACGAGACCGGGATTATGATTCATATTGGTCAAACTGCGCTACTTCCTATCGTGGTGCATGGTGGTACACAAAATGCCATTCGTCAAATCTGAACGGAGTCTATGGAAGCACGACGTATGCAGTTGGCATGAACTGGAGAGCACTTACAACATATTACAAATCTGTGACAAAGTCGGAAATGAAAATCCGTAGATGGATGCCAAAGGCAAGTACAACGTCTGCAAGCGCTGGGAGTGGCTAAGTCGATACTTATAAAGAGAAAACTGAAAGGGTGAAACAGGAAGACTTAACCTCTATAATTAATTCAGCTTGTGGAAACACTTTTCTTTAAACGTCTTCTTTTAAAATCACGACTGAGGTCATGTGTGTTGACTGTTTGATAAAGTGACCTGTAAATACAACTTTATATAATTTTGAGATATTGTTTAGCTTTTCACGTACAAACCACCTGTGGATTTCGTCTTTTTTTGTATTAGGTCAATCCTTGTTTACTTTTGGTTTTGATTTGTCTGTTTTACACAGTTTTTGGAGACTCGCACACTTACATCATTCCGTAATTTGCTTTACATTAACCCCTAACTTTTTAATCTGATACATTTCTATCAGAAGTACTTCTTACGTTTAGAACATTGCACTTGTTTTTGTGATATTTGGTACCTGTCATGGAAAAAGGAGAAAACTCTTTCTTTAATCAGCTTAAAACGAGTTTTTATGAAAAAGGTGTCGATTTACAAAGAAACTAGGCTGCTCAAGTTGAACGCAATCCATTGAAGCAAGACCATGTTGCCTGAAGTTATACACCATCCGATGCGATATTTTCCTTCATAAAACAAGGTGAAATATAAATGCAACAATTATAAAAAAAAAACACTCAAGAAAATTTTACAAATCATGCTGAAGTCGGTTAATGGTTGCAACAAAGTAGAATGAAACAAACATGTATAAATAAAGAAAATATGAAAATTGATTATAATTAAAATCTGTATTCATCAATTGTTTCTGTTCTTTTATATCCCGATGACCAAATCACCTACCCTTTATTCCTCTATCGTCATTCTCCCTATTGACGTTTTTGACTGGTCCAAAAAAGAGATAGCAGACGAAAAAAAAAATATGTTTAAATCAAACCAAGATTTGCTTAATGCTAAAGGTCAGTAAACCACGAGGCAAAATGTCATATTGCTAATTGAGAGTAATTAATTCACCAAGAGCATGGTTTTAAAAGTCTTTAAGAACAAATTAGTTATGATTGAGTACAAGATAAGTAGAACTAGCTAACTAAGACCCAGGATAACGAGTCGGTGTCAGGACATGAAGTTTTTTTCGTCAAATCCTATGAGTAGCGATTTACGATTTTTTAAAATATGAATTCTACTCTCACATCTATCACGTTACAATGGGTAAATCAATCAAAACAATGCATTTGCCCTGAAATCCACAGACTATAAAGTCTGTGCAGTTGTAATGGAGAAGTTTATCGCGTCAATAGAAAGTGTTTCTCTGTCCCACGAGATGACCTTAACTATGCTTGTCATGAGAGTCGGGGAAGCTGATACGAACCATTTGTATTCCGCACGTCAGTCGAGAGACTACCTCTCACGAAAATCAAGACCTACTGGTTCATGGATTTGAACCAAACTCGGATAACCGCCTTGTGAGTCCAAGATCAGTACTCTTACCGCCACACAACATTGGTAATGAGGAATCAAAAAGAAAACAATGAATGGATTTGTCTGAGGTCAGACAGGAGGGTTATTTTTTAGAATAGGTTTCAATCGTCAGAAGTATATGTCTATTTTTCGCTTAGGGTTTTATTTGTCTTTGAAATCATTTTGATAATGATAGCAAAAAACATATGTTGGTCTTGGGAATATGCGATCAGCACGCTTAAATAAAAAAATATGTCTTGAAAACCTCTAAATGATTCTAATCTAATTGCTAAATC
The DNA here is from genome assembly GCA_947846245.1 of Cerastoderma edule. NCBI lineage: Eukaryota > Metazoa > Mollusca > Bivalvia > Cardiida > Cardiidae > Cerastoderma > Cerastoderma edule. Next base: position 34,670,073 of record OX401407.1, on the reverse strand, counting down.
TGGCAGATGTATACATCTATTCAGTTCATATTTATTGTAATGAGTGCTGTTAAGAGGCTTGTCCGATGTTTCTTAACTACTAGAAATGAAAAACTCTAATTTTCATGAATACTTTTTTCGTATACATGAATTTGGTAAATGCATACTGTCAATGAAGGTAGGTATAAGAATAAAACATTAATCTTACAACTCATTACAGATATGGACTTATGGCAATTTTTAGGTGATGACACATTTAACATTGAGTGCAATATGAGTGTAGGAAGTGCACAAGCTTTTAATTTGAAGACCGCGATGACATTCTGATCAAAACAGTCAAAACTATTGCAATGAAATTTCAAGTGATCAAAGGGAAGTAATCTTATAGGAACACTTTGGTAATTTACAGATGATGACTTCCCTTGGTCGGCAAAGGGATTTTGTCGTTAGTAATTAAATTGGGGTTTTAGACCGTTCACAAGTTTTCAGTAATTCCGAGAGAGCCAGACCACCTTTCCAGAGTTTTTCAACACAAAAGTTCCAGACTATTCACATAAACATTAATGATCAGGCCGATGTCGAATAATTCATGCCTCGGTGGCTTTATTGAATATCGGAAAGAACGAAGAACATTCAGATCTCGATATCTAAACCTCAACATTACAAGTTGGACAATCTACAGACTAAGTCAATTGGACAAGACTTGAAGGTATGGAAAGTGACATAAATCGTCGCATTCTGAATTATTCGAATCGGCGCCAAACCATGAGACCTAGTCTACACGGTATTTTAAAAAAGACGATGTTTTTTACATGTCATGTTCTGATTCTAATAATAATAATTTGCTATTTGCTTCGTTTTGTTGTTCATCGCTTCCATGCTTTAGGATTAATAATTGAAATAAATGTCATTATTCTTCGTGTCACCCTAGACCATGCAAGGACGGTATTCCATAAAGCCAGGCCAAACCTTACAAGAGAATGATTTATGATGATGACAAATTCCATTCCCCCCTTGCTAACTTTGCAATGATTTCATCGGAAGAATGTCTCCAAAGACCGTGATAGACGATGCTCTTAATAAAGTGTTGATGGCATCTCAATATGAAGCGCTAAAGTCCTGTTCTAGAAGGAGAAAACATGTTTTACATACACTGTTGAGCACAATCGCACTTTGTCAAATATTGGTAATAAAGGATTTATCGATACTGGGGCATACTCAATAGTTCAAAAAACGAAAGTGTAATATATATTTATGATAACTATAAACCGAGTGTTGCTTTCAGAAGTCCGGAGAAGCTCAATGAATATTTGATAACTTTAATAATTCAATAGCCTAAGAATACTTTGAATTCCCCTTTAAAGAGTAAATGAGATGGTAACATGCGATGGTTTTTAAAAAGTTAAGACAATATGGTTTGTTAAAATTAAGAGGTGAAACAAGTTAAGCCGAGAAAGGTCGGGTCGGGGACCAATGAATTCTTAGATATCTTTCATTTTGAATAAATTTGCGTTGCTCATGTTGGATAAATCAAAGGGCTCTGTAATTTTCCTGGGGTCAATACTATGTCATTACCGATTAATATTTACGTTTTGGTACAGGATAAGACCCAGGTCCAAAGCTTCAATAATTCAATAAAATAAGAATACTTTGAATTCCCATTTAAAGAGTGACTGGTGAACGAGGATGAGTCGAGAAGCGAGGGTTGGGGACCAATGAACTCTTAGAAATCTTTTATTTTGAATATATTCGCGTTGTTTATGTTGGATAAATTGAAGAGTCTGTAGTTATCCATGGGCCAACTATGTAATTACCGTTCGCCGTTTACGTTTTGGTACAGGATAAAGGCCAAAGCCCGTAATTCCTACAACAACGAGGGTTACGACTCTAAAATGAAAACCCCGACTATCACCCGTACTGAGTCATCTACTACTGCAACAATCAACGGGAGTTTCACAGAATGCTTTCAGATATCCAAAGAATATTATTTTTCTTTCAAATGAACAACCTCCCATGACAGCACTTTACTTATTGCGATCAAAACAAGGGTTCCGTTTCTAAGGTTATCTCGAAAAGGGTTTGTTCGCTTCATTTACTCCCAAAATAGCTATAACTAGACACTAAGCTCTAAACTTTGCAATGGAATGATGAAAGAATTCAATTTTTATCTCAAAACTCTGGGACAAACGTAAGTATGTTTATGTGAATCATGTGACTTTTCTAACCAGGTGACGACCAACCATTTATCCGAGTGGTTATCGCTATTTTCGGACGTAACTTGAATGTAAACAATGAAGTCAAATTGTGTGCTACACAATTCGTGAAAATAGCACTTTAAGCCATCGCTAATAAATAGTGATACATACTGTCATAAAATACAGTGTTTCGTCATGTTAACATATCCATTCATAATTCAGTTTTAATTAAGTTTTGTAATTTTTGGGCGACATTCTGGTTTTATTTTATGCACTGACAAGTGTAACAAAAACTATTAAACCAAAATTGTGTTTGTATCACACCAGGACCAAGACGGAAGAGACATTTTCATTAGAACACAACACAAACTGACATATAATTGATACCATGCAAACAACGTCAAAAACAATACGTGTGACAAATAAAACAAACCGTTTCAAAACGGATGAACAGTCATACGATTGATATTACAAACTTCCCAGACCCTACATGTTCTACTTTTGTTAGTACCTATTTCAATGTAAGCAACCATAGTATGGCTGGATTTACATTTATGCCTGATGATGTTATCAACAATAGTGTTAACCGCTTATAAAGAAACCGTTTGAATCATAAGATAATAACTTTTAATACCAATGGTTCTAATTGAAAATTTCCTTTTGCAGTATAATATCATAGAGTTAAATACTACTTCGTTTTTCCTGTTTTTTTTGTAATATGTAGGAAAGTATGTACTTAATAGTCGATTAGAACTAAACTTCCCATCGCAGTAAATAAGCACTTCCTTATTCAGTTTCAAGATTGGAGATGTGGCGTTGAAATAACTTTCAATTAAGGGACATCATATAGCAAATCATAAAGCAAGTACTTCGTGACAGATATCTTAATAAGTCAAAACGTTTCGAAGTTTGTTACACCAAAAACCTCTCCTTGTTCATATTCAAACTGCTGCTAATTGTGGTAGAAGCCGAACCATGTATTTTCAAAGAGCCCGTGATCTTTTGCTGCTGTAAGTTAGGAGGACCAGACATTCCCTCCACATCACAAACAAATTTTGTAAGCGTAAACAGAACAAACACCAGCCGATTTCAAGTACCCTCGATTGAACAGCACGCTTTCAATGAAGCTATTTGGCACCAGTGCTTTCTTGGCATTGTACACACATCCATCTACACCAAATACCTCTCATTATTCATTTGTTGGTTGAAACTTATTAATTTAACATCGATTGTTTCGAAAGCTTGAAACGTATTAAATTCACTCTCGATGATTGCTTCCTGGATACTCTTCAAGTACTCGCACCGATGTGTGGGTTAGTCCTGGCAATTTTCGCCTCGCTTAACTGGGATTCTAACCCAGTGCCCTCGGTACAAGAGGCCGAAGCTCTACCACTGTATCACTGTCGCCCACCAATGTATATTCGTTCATACTCGACCTGCTGTTGATTGTGGTAGAGACTGAACCAGTTATTTTCAAAGAGCCCGGGATCTTTTGCTGCTGTAAGTTAGGAGGACAAGACATTCCCTCCACATCACGAACACGTTTTGTAAGCGTAATCAAAACAAAAACCAGCCGTTTTCAAGTACCCTCGATTTAACGGCACCCTTTCAATGACGCTATTTGGTACCAGTGCTTTCTTGGCATTGTACACATACCCATCTAAGCAGCTTGTGAAAATTGCTCGGCTTATGGAATGCCCAATAAGCTAGAGGTGTTACCTTTATAACAGCTTTAGGAGATTATTTGACGAACTTGAAAGTTTAGCATGACAGTAAAATGAAACCTTGTGCTCTTCTTGTAGAGTGTTAGCAAGTCAATGGCTGACAAGACAGGATTTTAAAGGTGACATGCATCGGACATGACACGCCTTTGTAACTGTTTCGTCTTTGAACAGCGTTTGCAACACAGGTGCATTTGAAGCTGTACATGCACGTTTAAACTACATCATATCCTACGCAGTCTGTTAACATCAAGGTTTGTAAATAACAAACTAACTATCTTCAAGTTTTCGAGATCGAGGTTCGAACACAGACAGTGGATATTACAAACACTATAAGTACAAAGTATGCCGGATGATTGTCGACGGTTTATAGCATTACTTCTTCAACGGATGAGGTAGATAGACAATATATTTCAATATCTGTTCAAAGCCTCATGAAATGGGAAAAAGGAGCACTATGTCGGACCTACTTTAGCTAGCAAAACAAATATATAATAAATTACATAAATCCTTTAGTGGCGATGGCGAAAGTAGTCGAGACGTTTGCATGGTTGTGGATCAAACAAATTCATAATCTTTCAAGATCTCACGTTGCGGAGGTAAAAACTCGAAAAACGTGTTTTACTTCCGTGTTAAACCTATAAGCCTCGCGATGTCATACTGTATTGTTAATTCATTTTTGTTTATACCTTCGTGAACGCATAACAATACACTCAAAGCCTCAAAACAACAGGTAAATCAAGCAAGCAAATGGATTTTTAAGGAGCTCCCTTTAACAGATCAATTTCTGTTCTGTACTATCAATGTACAATGAACTTCGATGATATGTTTAAAATGTTTGATTTGTTATGCATAATAACCGATACTTGAAGACCACCTTGTGGACGACGATGCCATTACTACTCTTTAAAGTGTTTATCTCACAGAATGTAATTATATACTTTAAAGTAAAACGTGAACTAGAACAATTTATTTTTGAGGTACAGAATAGTTGTCTTGCACAAACAGTAAACTCTTCAAACGGTTTATTCTATAAACGATGATTAACTTTTTCCTGCAAGATTATCGAATGTATATGAGTGTATATGAATGTATATACGACCCAGACTACAAAATGGTAGACAGTTTAATCACATGCTTCTAACAATGTGCGTTAGAGAACAATCCAACAATTAGCTAAATATCATTTTCAAAGCACCGAAAGGCGCTGATGCTAGTTTTCAAATTGTCAAATTTCTTTCCCCTTGGAAATGAAGAAATTGAAAATGGTAATTTATTAGTGTTTACTTGGGTATGTCATCTTTTAAATGTTTTCTCTGGCTTAACACAGTCTTTAAGACGATTTTGTTTTGTTCTTGATGATTAAGAATTTAACGTCGAATGTGGGTTAATGAAAAGTCGCAAGGCAGATCCCGCCACTCACGAGATTAGAACCCACTACCCTCGTGTCCATCGGCCGATGCCTACCACTAAACCACTGGCCTCCACGAGATGTGTTCAAGTCTGCATTGGATACTCTGCGCTATATGACGCGGTATATAGTATAGAATACCGTCTCTGACGATACTTGGGCGTGATAATCTTGACATCTTCCGGCTTTATAGAAATAAGGCAAAAACAACTTATTTGGTAAAATCGCTCGCATTCCAATGTTAATACGACACAGAAATACCTCTGGTACATGTTAGTCAACACCAACCCTTAACCAGATGAAAAATGTTTCAAAACTACAAAGTGATATGATCGCCAGTACAAATACAAATGAGCCCATTTAACTAATCTTATTTCTTTTATTGATCTACTTTTGATCCCTGTGACGGTTATGTAACGATTATATGGATAGAAGATGTTGATACTTTATTGAATTTATAGTGTATGACTGTCATGAGCTTTCGTATCTGAATATGAATTCAGAATGCCTTTCCTAGTGTGCCATTGAAACATATTACCGATAGTTACAGGATCGAACTTGAAATCACAAGGCCGTGTTCCATTTAGTTTGAACCCAGTGGACCTAAGCTAAAAAAGGCCAATATCTGTGTAATTCGATTCATAACGGGTAGTTTGTGTCACGGACTTTAAATCACAAGGTCTTTATTATCGTGGTTTGAATCCCAGTATTCGATTGTTTGGGTCCAGAGCTTGATATTAATATACCATTATCTGCTTGGGCTCGAACCCGGTACCGGTACATGAAGTATGAGTAGTGAACAAACTTGAAATCACTCTTAGTGTTATTTAGGATCGCTATACGAATAATTCGAGGACTAAACTTAAAAAGAAATAATCCCTTGAATTTGAGCCCTTGTTTTGATAGTGAGAGCACTGCACTTAGTATCACTAAACCCGTTCTAACATTGGTTAGAATTTTGGTGCACGTTAGTAGAGATCTGAACTTAAAAGCATTAATCCCCAATTCACGTGAGTTCGAATCAAGGTACAAGACTTTCTATGTGTTAATGAGAGTTGGTCTCCCGGCTGCAAACCAGAATTGGTATGGCTTGGCTTGAAAAGTATAAATCGGTATTAAGGTAAGGGCCCTTTTCACATCGATCATAGTTTTGTAATTTCAATGTAACTGAAAAATGATGGCGATTATAGAAACCAACAATGGAAACGAAATTAATGAGTTCAATAGATAAATTGATTTTAAGGACTTCTTTAGAGGCCACTCTAAAAGATTGGACTGAATGTACAGGCCGGCGAGAGGAATAATTGTTCAAGATGTATCAGGAAACAATTAGATAGCAACTTGTAAAATATTTTTGAACGTTGCAATACACCCTGTTTAGCGAGTAGACAATGGACACATTTATGGTAAAGTTCTCAAAACAATTACTCGTTGTCTAAGCATTGTTTATCAATCTTTTGTACTGTCATGTTTTCCCATTGGCGGGATCTAAATGGGGAAATACCCTTTTCATGAATTTCTTTCCCTCTTCTTTTTTCGCAAGATGACCAAGTCATTAAAAAAACTCATCCGTATGATTTATTAATATCTATTTTGTAGTTTTTCATTTTAAAGTTTCAAAAATACTTTCAAATGTATGTCGTATCCAAAATGCATTTTACCTTGACGGCGGGCCCTAAAACTTATATTTTGTGCCAGTTGACTGGCTCCATATTCGATATGATGTCATTTAACATTGAATTATGTATCACTTGGTAAATGATTCAGCTCAAAACAATTACGGTCAACTCTTTGTCAAAAAAGCGATAGTACCTTTGGAGATCAAGCGTGTCCAGCTCATGAAGAGAAAAAATGCTGATATTCAATTATGAGGCTGTCGAGCGTGTGCGATCAATGTATGCAGAGGGTTCGAACCTCAATCTTTGAAGGTCCGTACGCAAATCAACCTACTGAGCCTATTGATAAAGGATTGTAGAGTCATTTCTTCCCTAGCTCAGAAAAATGTTGGCAGACCTATCCAGTCCATCACGGTAAAAATTTTGAATCTTTTGAAAACAATCTAGAACGAATTGATTTAGGACACTAAAAACATCAATATATCATTGATATGCAAATAGGTAGCTTTAACCAATGAATGAAAAGTATGCTCAACCCGGAACAACCATGAATGTATAAAAGATCCTGCACCTTCTGTTTGCTGTACAAACGATCAAAATGCTGTCGTCCGTGTTTATGGTATTTGTGCTGGTACAGTATAGCTATACACAAGCTGATGTATGTAACCCAATTATCAACGTGAACACTAAAGGTAATGGCAGCGGTAAAACTAAAGTGACCACCGAGATACAAGCAGAACAGACAAGACAGCTATTCAGAAACGTATCAGAACAACTCCTTGAAGAATACGAGGAACGCTTTGAGAACTTCGTCGCTACACTGAATATTTCAACCAGGCCGAGGGATTGTCAAGAAGTTTACGCCCAAGGATCCACAGAGACGGGGATCTATACCATATACCCCGTCGGCACATACCGAGGATTCCCTGTACTCTGCGACATGGACACTGAATCTGGAGGATGGGTGGTGCTTCAGCGCAGAGTATCCGATTCGGATTTTTACAAATATTGGGTTGACTATCAAACGGGCTTCGGCAATCTTTCGGAGAATTTCTGGCTCGGAAATCAGCAAGTCCATCTTATAACGTCTCAGGGCTGGTACGAACTAAGGGTTGACTTGACACATCCAAACGGAAGCACCGCATACGCTGGCTATAACGTTTTTCGTGTCGGGGATGCAGACTCACGTTACAAGCTGTCCGTTGATGGTTACCATGGGAATGCTGGTGACAGTTTAACACATCACCATGGATATAGCTTCACAACCCGTGACAGGGATTATGATAACGTTTCATCAAACTGCGCTACTCTATATCATGGTGCATGGTGGTACAAAGATTGCCATTTTGTAAATCTGAACGGGGTCTATGGAAGTACGGCGTATGGAGTTGGCATGAACTGGAGAGCACTTACAACATTTTACACATCTGTGACAAAGTCGGAAATGAAAATTCGGAGATGGATGCCAAAGGCAAGTGCAACGTCTGCAAGCGCTGGGAGTGGCTAAGTCGATACTTATAAAAAAAAACGAAAGGGTGAAACAGGAAGATTTAACCTCTTTAATTAATTCAGTTTTCGTTAACAACTTCCTTAGACGTATCTTGAAAACTTCGAGTAAGCTCCTGTGTGCTGACATTTTTAGGTACTGTACCTGTTCAAAAGATTTTGTATATCTTGTGATTTTGCTTTGTCTGTTATCGTACCATTGTATTCATTCTTTGATTTTGGGTAGATACCATACTTGCATACAAAGCGATTTGCTTTAACTTTTCATTAAGTTGATGTAAGCAAAATTTGTTATGAAGACACGTTTCTATGACATTATACAAAATAATTGAGCTGGTATAGTAATTGCCAATCCAGTGAAGCAAGGCCATGTTGCTATTGGCCATATAAGAGCTAAGCATCTTACCTAACAAAATACAGAGCAATATTATTGCAACAGACACAACATATAGTACTTAAGTTAACCAAACACATCACGTTGAGGTTAACTTAAGGGCACAATAAAAACCCGGGTCGCACAATTGATAAATAAAATCAAAATAAAGTAGAATGATACGAACATGTTCTTTAAATGAGTAACGAGTTTATATATATTACAAATAAAATAAATATTCATCAGTTGTTTCTGTATTGTTTTATCCCGACGATCGAGTCACTTATCCCGTTTTCCGCTTTTTACTTAGGAGGTAATTCACCATTTTGATGTTTTTGACTGGTCCAACATAAAGACATGGCAGACGACAAAATACATTGAAAACAAATGTATTTACTCAATGCTTTTTGTCAGAAAACAATGTTGCAATTTTTTTTGTTTCTCATTAAAAGTGATTAATTCGCTTAGGACATGGTCTCAAAAGTCTGTAAGAAAGATACTAAAAGTGAGTTTTTATTGAGTAAAAGATAAGGATTAGATAAGGACTCCCGTGAAAATAGTCGGCGTCAGGACATGAATGGTATTTCGTCAAAGCCTGCAGGCTAATTATCGATGTTTGTTATAAATGCGTTAAATTTGAAATACTACTCTCGATGGTCGGTGAACCTATTCAGGCATTTGGCGATTCCGCACCGTACAGCAAAATAAACGTTCCAGGGTTCTGTTTTATTTGCGTTAGTCGAAACTGTTAAATATTGATGTCTTAAATGAAAACACAATATTTCCATGTGGCAGGTCATTGGAAGAATCTCGCACGGAGAGACGATTTCAATGATGTGTTATTTTGCAATATTGCCTATCTCAATATTGACATAAGAGGAAATTCTGTATTGAACTTTTGCAAATAATGAGTATATATGTAAAGTAAAACGGTACCCTGTAGTTGCATTCGATAAATTTATTGTTTCAATAGATTTTCTCTATCCTAAGAGATGACCTTTACTATGCTTGTCAGGAGAGCCGGGGAAGCTGATACGAACCATTTGTATTCCGTACGTCAGGCGCGACTACCTCTTACGAAAAGCAAGACCTACTGGTTCAAAGATTTGGACCAAACTCGGATGTAGGCCTTGTGATTTCAAGCTCTGTTCTTTTTGCCCTAACACAACATTGGTAATGAGAAAATGATAAGCTTAAGCTAAACAATATATGGATATGTCTGATGAAATATAATGATCAGACAGGGGGTTTATATTTCAAAATAAGTTCCAATCGTCAGAAGTGTATGGCTATTTTTTGCTCGGGTTTTTATTTCTCGTTGAAATCAGTTTTGATATTGATGGCAAAATCATATGTTGGTCTTGGGAATATGCGATCAGCACGTGTCTTGAAAACCTCTAGATGATTCTAATCTAATTGCTAAATCTGGCAGATGTATACATCTATTCAATTCATATTTATTGTAATGAGTGCTGTTAAGAGGCTTATCCAATGTTTCTTAACTACTAGACATGAAAAGGTCTACTTTTCACGAATACTTTTTTTCGTATAAATGAATTTGGTAAATGCATACTGCCCATGAAGGTAGGTATAAGAAGAAAAAATAATCTTACCACTCATTACAGTTATGGACTTATGGCAATTTTTAGATGATGATACATTTAACATTGAGTGCAATATGAGTGTAGGAAGTGCACAGGCTTTTAAACTAAAGACCGAGATGGCACCCCGATCAGAAGAATCAAAGATTATACAATGACATTGCAAGTGATCAAAGGGAAGTAATCTTATAGGAACACTTTGGTAATTTACAGATTATGACTTCCCTTTGTCTGCAAAGGCATTTTGTTGTTAGTATGTAAATTGGGGTTTTAGACCTTTCACCAGTTTTTAGTCAGTCCAAGAGAGCCAGAACACCTTTCCAGAGTTTGTCCTCAACAAAGTTCCAGACTATTCTTTTTAGGACACTGACTGATTTCACACATACACATAATGACTAGGTTGGAGACGAACAATTAATGTCTCATTGGTTGCATTGAATATCTGAAAGACCGAAGGACAAGTCAGATCTCGAACTCTAAACTTCTATGTTACGTGATGGACAATCTACTGACTAAGTCAATGAAGTTATTGAGAAGTAGTTTGAATCGTCGCATTGTAGATCATTCGACCCGGCGATAAAACATGATACTTAGCTGACACGGTATTAAAAAACGATGTCTTTTTACATGTCATGTTCTAATTCCAATAATGTTATTTGTTTTTAGCTTTGTTTTATTGACCATCAATTCTATGCTTAAGAATCTGTTGTTGAGATAAATGTGATTACACTTCGTGTCAGCCTAGACCATGTACGGACAGTTTTCCATATAGCCATGCCAAACTTTACAGGAGAATGATTTCTGATGATGACAAATTCAAATTCTCTCTTTGCGAACTTCGCAATGCTTTCATCGAAATAAACTTCCCCAAAACCGTGATAGATTATGCCCTTAATAAAGTGTTGATGGACAATCTCTCTATGCCAAATATTGGTTATGTACCATTCATTGCTAAGTGGACATTCTTAATATTCCCAAAATCGAAATGGTAAGATATATTTATGATAATTATAAACCGATTTGTTCTTTTAGACGTTCAAAAATCTCAATGAACATCTGATCACTATGAATTCCCTTTAAAAGAGTAACTGAGACCGGAATTGTTCATATGATGCTTTTTAGGTAGTGAAGACGATATGTTTTTTCGACATTAAGAGATAACACAAGGGCATCCGAGAGACGTCGGGTACAAATATATTATTATTAAAATAAATCATTTTCAATATTCACGTTGTTTGGGTTGGATAAATCAAGGATGTCTGTAGTTAACCTGAGGGCCAATACTTTGTAATATATTATACAAGGATTACGACTTTCAAATGGGAAACCCGACTACCACTCATGCAAAGTCGTCTGCCTCTCAAACAATCAATGGAATATTCTTTAAGATATGGAAAGAAAAAAATGTTTTTCAAATGAACACCTTCCCATGCTTATTGCTACCACAACAAATGTTTTTTTTTTCAACGTTATCTCGACATGGGTACGTTCACTTCATTTACTACCTACACAGCTATAACCAGAGTCTAAGTGGTCTCAACAAGAATGATAAAACAATTCGATTATATAACAAACCTCTGGGACAAATGGCAGTTTTTTATATGCATCATGTAACTTTTCTTACCAGATGACCGCCACTTGTTCATCCGAGCGCTTATCGCTTTTCTAGACGTAACTTTAATTTAAACAATGTAGTCCAATTATGTGTGAAAATAGCACTTTAAGACATCGCTAATAAATAGTACAGGCCTTATACTGTCATGCTAGTGTAGTGTTTCGCTATGTTTAAACATATTCTCTAGTAATTTATAACTCATTTACCAAGTTTTGCAGTTTTTGAGCGACATTCTGGTTTTAATTAACACACTGACAAGTGCAACAAAAACTATTGTACCAAAAATGTGTTCGTATCACTCATGGCTCAACATTTCCAGTACCAAGACGGAAGAGACGTTTTCATAACAACACAACACAAACTGACATATACATGATACCATGCAAACAACGTCAAAAACAAAAGGTATGACAAATAAAGCAAATAGTTTCAAAACGGATTGATAGTCATAAGATTGATATTACAAATGTTATAGACACTACATGTTCTACTTTTGTTACTACTTATTTCATTGAAAGCATCAAAAGCGCGGCTGATTTTACATATGTGTCGGTTTGTCTTAGCAACGATATGGTTAGCCGCTTATGTAAGAAATCTTTTAAATCTCAATGGTCATAATTAAAAAGCTCTTTTTCAGAATAAAGAGTTAAGAACTATTTCGTTTTTTTTTTCCTGTGTTTTATACTTGGAACAAAAGTTATTGTAGTTAATATTCGAATAGCACTATACCAACTTCATTAAAGTAAGTCCTTCTTTATTCGGTTTCCCAAATGAAACTGTGCCGTTAAAATAATCCAATTTTCAATTCATGGATATCATATAGCAAGTACTTCGTGACATATTTCTAAATAAGTCCAAACACTTTCAAGTTTGTTACACCAAAAACCTCTCGTTTTACATTTTTTAGTCTAAACTAATTTATTTTACATCGATTGTGACGAAAGCTTAAAACTTATTAAATTCACTCTCGATGACTGCTTCCTGGATACTACACAAGTAATCGCATCGATGTGTGGGTTAGTTCTGGCAATTTTCACCTCGGTTAACAGGGATTCTAACCCGGGCCCTCGGTACAAGAGGCCGAAGCTCTACCACTATGTTGATGTCGCCCACCAATGTATATTCGTTCATATTCGAGGTGCTGTATATTGTGGTAGGAGCATAGGCGTAGGAGCGTTTTCAACATTGGGGGGCCAACTTCAGATGAGGACCGTTTCTAAGAATAAATGTTCCTTAACTTTTTCATGACTATTCATGCATTTACAACTTGGATTACATTTAAAATGTGTATCTTTAATGAAAAAAAAACAAAAAAACAAAAACGATCTCACACGAAAATCAAATGTATTGATCTAAACAAAAAGTAGCAGCGATCAGGCTGTCACAGCCACGGATTCAAATGGGCAAAAATTAAAATTGTTGTTTAAGTTTTAGCTAACCCGATGTGTTCAGATTGCCATTTGCGATGATGACGTCAAAAAGATTTTGGTTATTGTTCGTAACAAAAGGCGAATTGGTATTAGATAAAGCACGAAAAAACATATTTATTTTTATTCTGCTGTTAAATTTCGTTTCTTTCATTTTTCTTTTCAAATATCTTCATTTGCCATTGTGAATATTGGGGGGACCCAAGCATACTCTGGCCCCCCCCAGTCTGGATATTGGGGGAAGGGGGCGCAGCCCCCCCCCCCACCCCCCCGCCCTCGCTCCTTCGCCTATGGGTAGGAGCCGAAGCAATTATTTTCAAAGAGCCCGGGATCTTTTGCCGCTGTTTGTAAGGAGGACCAGACATTCCCTCCACATCACAAACAAGTTGTGTAAGCGTAAACAGAACAAACACCAGCCGATTTTAAGTACTCGCGATTGAACGGCACACTTTCAATGAAGCTTTTTGGCACCAATGCTTTCTTGGCATTGTATACATACCTATCTAAGCAGCATGGGAAAATTGCTCGGCTTATAGAATGCTCAAAAAGCTAGAGATGTAACCTTTATAACAGCTTTTAAGAGCTTATTTGACGAATTAGATAGTTTAGCATGTCAGTCGGGGGAAACCATGTGCTTTTCTTGTAGAGCGTGAGCAAGTCAATGGAAGACAAGACAGGACGATAAACGTGACATGCATCGGACATGGCACTCTTACTTTAAAACTGTTCCCGTCTTTGAATAGCGTTTGCAACTCAGGTGCAAAAGAAGCTGTACATGTACGTTTAAACTACATCATATCTTACGCAGTCCGTTACCATCAAAGTTTGCTTTGTGGATATTACAAACACTATAAGTTCAAATTATGCCGGATTGTCGACGGTTTATAACATCACTTCTTTAACGGTTGAGGTTGATAGATTCACAGTGTTCTTTTTCTAAAATATTTCAATATCTGTTCAAAGCTCACGAAATGGAAAAACGATCGCTGCGACGCAATTACTTTAGCTGGCATAACATATATATAGTAAATCATATAAATCCTATATTAGTTAGGGTGAAAGTGGTCCAGATGTTTGTATACTTGTCGATTAAACAAACTCATAATCTTTGAAGATGTTGTGGCGTTGCGTTCATGGAGGTAACAACCCAAAAGTCTTATTTCACTTCGTTATGAAACTTTTTAGCCTCGCGTTCTTATACTGTATTGTTAGATTATTTTGTCAATACCTCCTTGAATGCATAACGATGAATTTAATTCCTGAAAAGAACAGGTAAATCAAGCCAGTAAATGGGTTTGTAAGGAGCTAACTTAAACAGATCAATTACTGTTCCATACTATCAAACTACCAAATGTACAATGAACTTCGACTGATATGAATGAAACGTTTGATTCTGTATGCATAAAAAACAATTATTGAAGGGCACATTGTGGACGATGTAATTAATACTCTTCAAAGTGTCTATCTCACAGAATGTAATGTTATACATAGTAAAATGTCTTCTATGAAAAGAAATGACAACACAGATCTAAAGAGTTATACAAATCTATAAAAACTTGTTTGGTTAAGGTACAGAATAGTCGCCATGCAGCAACATCTAACTCTTTAAACGGTTCATTCTATAAACGATGATTAACTATTTTCTGCAAAATTATCAAATGTATATGAGCGTCTGCGACCCAGACTATAAAATGGGTAGACATTTTAATCACATGCTTTTATATATGTGATTTAGAAAACAAACAAACAACTATCTAAATATTGAATTATTATAGCGCTGAAAGGCGCTAATGCTGGTTTTCAACTTGTCTGATTGAAAAACAAATTTCCCTTACATTTGAAAAAAGGAAATTGAAGATGGTTATTTATTAGTGTCAAGACTTGTGTATGTCATGTTTTTAATGTTCTCTCTGTCTTAACACAGTCTTTAAGACGATTTTGTTTTGTTCTTGATGACCAAGATTTTATGTTTTTTAAAGACATTGGTTTTTAAAAACACGGGATTATTTAAACAATTTGATATCACTTGTTCTTTTCTCATCATCACTCAATAATAGGTACCATGTCAGTATGTAATGAGATCTCTTCTTGGGGTGTACGTAATACAAGCCTCTGTATTTCCTATAAAAGGTCATGATCTTGATACATAGAAATGATGACTGTGGTAGCCTTGTGTAACTACGTTTTGACTGTTAGCCTCAAACAACTGCGTTTTGACGCAAATGTAACAGGCGCCATAAGAACAGTTTGCCATAGTAATGCAACATTTTCGTTGTCCCCATGTCTTTTCTCAATATCACATAATTTGTTTTGATTTTAAGTGATTAGCTGTTCTCAAAACTTAAACTGACCAATGATTGATAAAAACAGAAAAAAGTTACCAATTTCTCACATTCAAGAGAATAAGCACAAGTGTCAACACAAATACGAAGAGAGAAATAGAGATATAAATGGTTCATGATACAAAGGTCTTAACAATAAAGTGTTATTCACAGGTTAGGATACTACAAGCTATACTTTCAGGAATCTCGGAGGGAAATTATATTACTTTATTTAATGTATAACAAGTTTTGCTTTTTATGTACAAGTTTGACTATGAGATAAATTCAGAGCGCCTAAATCATCATTAGTTTATAAAAAAGATCTAACAGAAAAGCGTTTAATGAAAGTATTTTTCAAAGTAAGTCCAAAATGTGTCTTCTTTTCCATTTTGTATATGTTGTATTAGATATCGCTTTAGCAACTCTTAGCACTTGTAGACGCTGTACTTGGCTTTGGTATCTATCACTGAGATTACATTTCCGACTGTGTCACAGATTTGTAATGTGTCGTTAATTCGAACCAATGTATGCCAGTTCCGTTAGAAGTGTTTCGAAAGACACCTTTACCGCATGGCATGTTGTGTAATACCATGAGCTGTGACCGGTAATCCCTGTCGCGCTTTGTGTACCACTATCCATGGTGTCGTATTAAACTGACCCAGCATTCCAATGTTGATGTAAGTTCGCATCACCGATACGGAAGACGTTATTGCCAGCATGTGCGGTATTTCCGTCTGGATGTGTCATGTCAATCCTTAGTAAGTACCAAGCCACAGACGTTACAAGATGGATCTGCTTATTTCGAGCCAGACGTTCCCTGAAATATTGTGGAAGCCCGTTTGATAGTCAATCCAATATTTGTTTTAAGTTTAAACTTATTTATTTTACATCGATTGTGAAACAAGTTCTTACAGCTTAGATTAATCTCTCTCGATTCTGTCTCCTGGATACATAGCCAATTCAAACGCCGAATGTCGATAAATGAAAACTCGCATGGCAGAACCCGCCACTCACGAGATTCGAACCTACTGCCCTCGTGTCCATAGGCCAACGCTTTACCCCTGAACCACTGTCCTCCACGATATGTGTAAAAGTCTGCATTGGATACGCTGCGCTATATGACGCGGTATATGGTATAGAATACCGTCTCTGACGATACTTGGGCGTAATCATATTGACATCTCCCAGCTTTATACAAAAAAGCCAAAAACACCTTACTTATGAAAATTGTTCGTATTCCAATGTGAATACGACACACAAATATCTCTGGTACATGTTAGTCAATACCAGCCCTTAGTCGGATGAAAAATGTTTACAAACTACAAAGACATGGGATCTTCAGTACAAATACAAGCGAGAACATTAATTAAAAGCTTGTGCGCTCAATGTTAAATGTAACATCAACTTAAATTGTCATAAGTCCATAGCTGTAATGAGTGGTAAGATTAATGTTTTCTTCTTATACCAAACTTGATGAGCAGTATGCATTTACCAAATTCATGTATACTAAAAAGGGTATTCGTGAAAATTAGAGCTTTTCATGTCTAGTAGTTAAGAAACATTGGATAAGCCTCTTAACAGCATTCATAACAATAAATATTAACTGAATAGATGTATACATATCCCAGATTTAGCAATTAGATTAGAATCAAAAAGAGTTTTTCAAGACAACGATTACATGATCGCATATTCCCAAGACTAACATAATGCGCCCGCCCTAAGGGCTTGTCAGTTTTACATTGCCTTAAATATTTAGATTTTTTTTTAAATCTTTGTTTTCTTAAGATCAATTTGACAAAGAGTTTTGATTTTTGGTAAGTAGCATTATTTATTAGTCCTCTTAAAATTTTGATAAGATGATGACCTTTGGGCCTTTAATGGCCCTGGCTTGTTGGCTTGTCAGTTTAATATAGCCTTATATAGGAAAATATTTAAAGATCTTCTTTTCTGGAGTCATAAGGCCGAAAGCTTTGAAATTTGGTTTGCAACATCACATTAAGGTCTTCTGTCAAATCTGTTCAAATCATGACCCTCGGATTTGAAATTGCCCCGCCCTAGGGGCTTATCAGTTTTATATGAAAAAGTCTTTATAATTTTCTGGAGTCATATTGCTTAGAGCTTTGATATTTGGTATGTAGCATCATCTACTGTTCCTCTACAAAGTGTTTTTTTCAAATCATGACCACTGGGCCTCAGTTGTCACGCAATACGGGCTTATCAGTTATACATAGCAGTGTATAAGAAAATCTTCAATAATATTCTTCTCCGGAGCCACCAGGCCTAGAACCTTGATATTATGTATGTAGCATCATTTACTGGTCCTCCACCACGTTCGTTTAATCTTGACCCCTTGGGCATATAATGCTTATGTCCTATGGGTTTATCAGTTATACATAGTAGTATGTAAGGAAATATTTAAAAATCTTCTTCTTCTTTGGAGCCATATTGCCTAGAGCTTTGATGTTTGGTGTGTAGCATCATATATTGGTCCTCTACTAAGTTTATTTAAATCATGACCCCCTCGCCTAACATGTCCCCACCCTAGTACACATATCAGCTTAACATAGCAGTACATAAGAAAATATTCAAAAG
Source organism: Cerastoderma edule (assembly GCA_947846245.1). NCBI lineage: Eukaryota > Metazoa > Mollusca > Bivalvia > Cardiida > Cardiidae > Cerastoderma > Cerastoderma edule. Next base: position 34,651,716 of record OX401407.1, on the reverse strand, counting down.
TCATTGCCTCTCTTGTTGTTCTCTATCAACATTGATCAAATTATGACACCCGGGCATAAAATGGCTCCCCACCCCACCCCAGGAATATATCAATTTAACGTAAATGTATATAAGAAAATCTTTAAAAGTCTTCTCCTTTGCAGCCAATTAGCCTTGATTTTATATTTGGTATAGATAGTGTAGCATGCTTTTGTGGTCTTCCACTAAGTTTGTTCAAAAGACAGCCAGGCAAAAAACTGGCCAAAAGGAAATGTTTGAAAATCTTCAATATGTTATTCATTTATGACCCATTGACCCTCCCTATTTTGATAATGATTAATTATTAATACTAGTTTAATACAAGTGCCCAGATAAATGTTTTGTTTGTATATATTACAACGGTTAATTTTGCCATTTAAACAGTCATTAAGTTAAAATACAGCAACAATTGATTCTATAGGTCCAGGGTTGAAAAAACAATTATATGGCTAGGAAAAGCGCCTTCCTGAAAGTTTGCAAGCACGCTCTTTCATTATCTGCGAATGTGAGATAATTATGAAGTTACTTTTATCCTTTATCCAAGCCAATATCACCAAAATGCGAAATTATCTCAAGCAAAGAACCAGAAAAAAAGATATTGATTTGCATTTACTCAATACAGTCTAGGCGATTTGACATGTTACCTGCCCAAAAACCTGAATGTTGAAAATTATGGAACAAAAGGCGATGATTCCAGTTGTTCAGGTAAATTTTTGACTGCTGATGAGAAGATTGTAAATTCCAATCTCTAGCAGAAAGGAAATAATCAATTAAATGATAATACAGACAGTCTTTAAAAGCTGTCTAAATAGTGTTGACGTGAAGATAATTAAAGATTTTCTTGTGAATTGCTATCTATAACTAATAAACCCTTTAAGCGGTCATTAAATTAATCTTAGCAGAGGACCAGTAGATGATGCTACATACAAATTACAAAAGCTCTGGGCAATATTGCTCCAGAGAAGAAGATTATTAAAGATTTCTTACATAATGCCGTGTATTACTGATAAGCCCATAGGGTGTGAACATTGTCGGCCAAGAGGTCATAAATTGAACAAACTTGGTAGAGAACCAGTAGATGATGCTACATACCAAATATCAAAGCCCTAGGCAATGTGACTCCAGAAATTTCTAAATATTTTATTATATAAGTCTATGTAAAACTGATAAGCCACATTTTAAACCGAGTGGTCATGATAATGAATAAATTTGGCAGAGGATCAGAAAGTGATGCTACATACCAAATACCAAAGCTTAAGGCCTAATGGCTCTAGAAAAGAAGATTTTTAAATATTGTCCTATATAAGGCTTTGTTAAACTGATAAGCCGAAGAGGCAGGGTCATTTAAGGCTGAAAGGTCATCATCTTATCAACATGTACAGAGTACCAATCGATTATGCTACATACCAAATATCAAAAGTCTAGGTCAACTGAACCTTAACAAGAAGATGTTTAAACCTTTTTTCTATATAATTAAGGCAATGTAAAACTGATAAGCCCCTAGGGCGGGGCCATTTTAAATCAGAGGGTGATGATTAGAACAGATTTGGCAAAGGACCAGTAGATAATGTTTCATACCAAATATCAAAGCTCTAAGCCTCATGGCTTGTGAGAAAAAGATTTTTAAATATTTTCCTATATAAGCGATATTTAACTGATAAGCCCCAGGGCGGGGCAATTTAAGGCCCAAAGGTCATCATCTATCAAAATTTGAAGAGGACCAATAGATAATGCTACAAACCAAAAATTAACTCCAGGTCAAATGGATCTTTAGAAAACGAACATTTTAAAACATTTTTCTACATAATTAAGGCAATGTAAAACAGATAAGCCCCTAGGGCGGCGGCATTTTTGGCCCAGTGGTCATGATTTTAACAAGCTTGGTAGAGGATACATACCAAATATCAAAGATGTAGGACTTATGGATCGAGAGGAAAATATTTTTAAAGATTTTCTCATATAGGCTATAATTCACTGATAAGCCCATCTTCAAAGTCCCATAACTCCGTAAAGCCCCAACGGAATTTTGCAATCTTTCGTCTGCTTATGCCCTATAGCCCAAGGTTCAAGAAAGACATAACCTTCAAAATTCCCCCTGGGGGGAGCAAAAGTGTTCTTGGCTCATGGCCTATATGTTTTTTGCCATCAATATCAAAACTGAATTAAAGGATCAATAAAACCCGAGCAAAAAAAAAGACATATATACTTCTGACGATCGAAACTTATTTTAAAATAAAACCCTCCTGTCTGACAATTATATTTCCTCAGAAATTTCGATATATTGTTTTCTATGCTTTTAAGTTCCTCATTACCAATGTTGTGTGGTGGTAAGAGTACTGAGCTTGGAATCACAAGGCTGATATCCGAGTTTGGTTCAAATCCTTGAACCAGTAGGTCTTGCTTTTCGTGAGAGGTAGTCTCTCGCCTGACGTGCGGAATACAAATGGTTCGTATCAGCTTCCCGGCTCTCATGACAAGCATAGTTAAGGTCATCTCTTAGGACAGAGAAAGTGTCATCTATTGAAACAATAAATTTATCGTATGCAATAACAGTGCACCGTTTTACTATACATAATACTCATTATTTGCACAAAATCAATACAACATTCCCTCTTATGTCAATTATTGAGATAAGCAATGTTGCAAAGTAACAAATCATTGAAATCGTCTCTCCAAGCGGGACTCTTCCAATGACGTGTCACATGGCAATATTGAGTTTTCATTTAAGACATCAATATCTTACAGTTTCGACTTACGCAAATAAAACAGGACCCTGGAACGTATATTTTGCTGTATTGGTACGGAATCGCCAAAAGCCTGGATACCTTCACCGACCATCGAGAGTAGTATTTCTAATTTAACGCATTAATAACAAACATTGATGATTAGCCTGCAGGATTTGACGAAATAACATTCATGTCCTGACGCCGACTCTTTTTTCGGGGACTCCTAAATTATTCCATAAAAACTCACTTTTAGTATCTTTTCTAAAAGACTTTTGAGATCATGTCTCAGGCGAATTAATCACTTTTAATGAGAAACTTGACATTTGCAACATTGTTTTCTGACAAATAGCATTGAGTAAATGTACTTTTGTTTTCAATATATTTTGTCGTCTACCATGTCTTTATGTTGGACCAGTCAAAAACATCAAAAGGGTGAATAACCTCCTAAGTTAAAAGCGGAATACGGGATAGGTGACTCGATTGTCAGGATATAGCAAAAAAGAAACAATTGATGAATACAGATTTTATTTCTTATATGTATACTCGTTACTCATTTAAGAACGTGTTCGTATCATTCTACTTTATTTCGATTTCATTTATTAAGTGTGCGACCCGGGTTTTTATTGCGCCCTAAGTTAACCTCAACATGATGTGTTTGGTTTACTTCAGTACTATATGTTGTGTCTGTTGCAATAATATTGCTTTGGATTTTGTTAGGGAAGATACTTAGCTCTTATATGACCAATAACAACATGGCCTTGCTTCACTGGATTGGCAATTACTATACCACCTCAATTATTTTGTATATTGTCATAGACACGTGTCTTCATAACAAATTGTGTTTACATCAACTTAATAAACATTTTAGAGATTCGCTTTTTTGTCAGTATGGCATCTACCAAATATAAAAAAATCAATACAATGTTCTAAACGTTAGTGGTACTTTCTGTAAACTTTTTCAATTCTGATCGGTTACGAGTTACTTCAGGAACCGTTAAGAACAAAGGGACGATTAAATGTGTCAGCTAACAACGAAGGGGGGTTAATCTTTAAAAAAAAGTACAATTATGACCACAATTATCTCAAATTAATAAGATGTAAGAGAGCAATTTAAAAGATAACTTGTTCTTCAACAAACAAAACAAAACCACGAATATCAATAGTTAACCTAAATAGAAAAACAATAAGATTATTGGTACGTTAACAGACAACGCTTAATCACAAGATCTACAAAGTCGTTTGAACAGGTATAGTACCTTACAATGTCAACACACAGGAGCTTAGTCGGGATTTAAAAGAGATGTCTTAAGAAAGGTGTTAACGAAAACTAAAATAATTATAGAGGTTAAGTCTTCCTGTTTCACCATATCGGATTTTTCTTTATAAGTATCGATTTAGCCACTCCCAGCGCTTGCAGACGTTGTACTAGCCTTTGGCACCCACCTTCGAATTTTCATTTCAGACATTGTCACAGAGTTGTAATGTGTCGAAAATGTGATCCAGTTCATGCCAACTCCATACGTCGTACTTCCATATACCCCATTCAGATTTGACGAATGGCATGCTTTGTACCACCATGCACCGTGAAAGGTAGTAGCACAGTTTATTGAAGCGCTATCATAATCCCGGTCTAGTGTTGAAAACCGGCCTCCATGGTGGCCTGTTAAACTGTCACCAGCATTCCCGTGGTATCCATCGACTGTCAGCTTGTAACGTGAATCAGCATCCCCGACACGAAAGACGTGATAGCCAGCGTATGCGGTGTTTCCGTCTGGGTGTGTCATGTCGACCCTTAGTTCGTACCAACCCTGAGACGTTATAAGATGGATCTGTTGATTACCGAGCCAGAAATTCCCCGAAAGATTGCCGAAGCCCGTTTGATAGTCAACCCAATATTTGTAAAAGTCCGAATTGGATACTCTGCGCTGTAACACCACCCATCCTCCAGATTCAGTGTCCATGTCACAGCGTACAGGGAATCCTCTGTATGTGCCTACGGGGTATATATTATAGATTCCCGTATCTGTCGATCCTTGGGCGTAAACATCTTGACAGTCCTTCGGTCTGTTTGAAATATTCAGTGTAGAAACGAAGTCCTCAAAGCGTTCCTCGTATTCGTCAAGGAGTTGTTCCGATACGATTCTGAAAAGCTGTCTTGTCTGTTCCGCTTGTATTTCGGTGGTCACCTTGACCGTGCTGCTGTCATTACCTTCAGTGTTCACGTTGATGATTGGGTTACATACATCTGCCTGTGTAAAGCTAGACTGTACCAGCATAAATACCATAAACACAGACGACAACATTGTGATCGTTTGCACAGCAAACAGAACTGCGGGATCTTTTATACGTTCATGAATGTTCCGGGTTGACCATACTGTTCATTGATTGGTCAAAGTAAATCTATTTGCATACCAATGATACATTGGTTTTTATTTTGTGTCCCCAACAACAATTCGTTCTAGATCGGTCTCAAAGGATTCGAAGTTTTAATCGTGAAGGACCGAATAGGTTCGCAAACATTGCCTGGAATAAGTAACAAATGACCCTTCAATCATGTACTGCTGGTTTCAGTGGGTTTAATTTGTACAGCCCTGCAAACATTGATGTTCGAACCCTCTGTCTATTTTGATCACATACGCTCGACAGACGCTGACCAAATTGGATAAGTTGAACCGATAATTCTTTGTTTGACTATGCTTCAGCAAATTCCACTTTATGAGCATGGTACGCTTGATTTTAACCAGTACTACCGCTTTTTAACATCGAATAGTTCTGTTTTGCTTTGAGTTACATCAATTACCAGGAGTGCCATTACGGAGATACATTTCATCACTGTATCATGACAGCATATCGACTAGAAAGCCAGTCAACGGTCACAAAATGAAAGCCGTTTAAGGGACAGAACGACAAGGTAAAATGCATTGTTGATACGACATGTATCTGAAAGAATCTTTGAAAATGCCAAAGAGAACACCCCAAGAAATACCGAAAAAGATACATATGGGGTTTTTATGACTCGGCCGATGACTTATCATTTTTTTTAAAAAAGAAAACAAACAACTGAAGAGGGTATTTCCCCATTAAGATAATACATGCACAGCACAATGAGGAATTCTATTGAGAACTATACCATACATGTGTCCATTGTCTACTCGCTAAACAGGGCGTATTGCGATGTTCAAAAAAAATAGTTTCTTTCTATTTTTTCTGATACATCTTGAACATTTTTTTTTCTCTCGTCGCCCTGTATAGTCAGTCCATCAATCCTTAAGGTAGGTCTCCAAAGAAGTCCCTCAAATCGATTTATCTACTCAACTCATTATTAAAATTTCCATTGTTGGTTTCCACCACCATTATCTTTTAGTTATACTGAAATTACGAAAACATTACCGATGTAGAAAGCGCTTTTTATCCTTAAAACTGGTTTATGTTTTTCAAGCCGCGCCATAAACATTGTGGTATTCTGTCAGGAGACGATCTTTCATTTAAAAGCAGAAAAACTTGTTCTATGATTCGAATCCACGTAAATCGGTGCTTAATGATTTTACGTTCAGAGCTTTACTTATGTGTACCTGGAATCTAACCAATGTAGAAACGTGGTTTAGTGATGTTAAGTTCAGTACTCTCTCTATCAAAACAAGGGCTCGAATTCATACAGCAAGGGATTAAGTGATTTTAAATTCGGTACTCTATTCTTTGCGTTACGTTCCTAAATATCACGATAAATAACAAGAATGATTTCAAGTTTGTTTCACTACTCATACCTCATGTACCGGTACCGTGGTTCGAGTCCACGCAGGTAATGGTCTAATACTATTAGGCTCAGGACCCAAACAATCGAACTGGGTTTCAAACCACGATGATAACGATCTTGTGATTTAAAGTCCGCCACTCAAACTACAGGTTATGCGATTCGAGTTTACGCAGAGATTTACCTTTTTTAAGCTTAGGACCAAAACAATTGGACACTTGGATTCAAACTTAATAGATCATTGCCTTGCGATTTCAAATTCGATCCTGTAACTATCGGTAATATGTTTCAAAGGAACACTAGGAAAGGCATTCTGAATTCATATGCAGATACGAAAGCTCATGACAGTCATACACTATAAATTCAATGAAATATCAACATCTACTATTCATATAATCGTTACACATCTGTCACAGGGATCAAATTTAAGTCCATGAAAGGAATTAGATTAGTTAAAAGGGCTCGTTTGTATTTGTACTGGCGACCATATATCTTTGCAGTTTTGAAACATTTTTCGTCCGGATAAGGGTTGGTGTTAAGTGACATGTGCCAGAGGTTTTCGTGTGTCGTATTAACATTGGAATGCGAGCGATTTTACCAAATAAGTTGTTTTTGTCTTATTTCTATAAAGCCGGAAGAGGTCAAGATGATTACACCCAAGTTTCGTCAGAGACGGTATTCTATATCATATACTGCGTCATATAGCGCAGAGTATCCAATGCGGATTTTAACACATATTGTGGAGGACAGTTGTCTAGGGGTAAAGCGTTGGCCTATGGACACGAGGGTAGTGGGTTCGAACTTCATGAGTGGCGGTTTCTGCCTTGCGACTTTTATTAAGCCACATACAGTGCGAGTACTGGTTTTGCATCAAGGAAACAGAATTGGGAGTGATCAATCTAAGCTATGAGAACTTGTTTCACAATCGATGTAAAATTAATAAGTTTAAACTGAAACCAAATATTGGATTGACTAGCAAACGGGCTTCAATAGTCTTTCTGAGAACTTTTGGCTCGAAAGAAGCAGATATATCTTATAACGTCTCAGGCTTGGTACTTACTAAGGGTCGACATGCGCATCCAAACGGAAACACCGCATTGGCTAGATATAACGTCTTCGGGGATGCAAACTCACGTTACCTTTGGAATGCTTTTGACAGTTAAAATGGATAGTGGTTCACAACGCGCGACAGGGATTACCGATAACAAGTCATCACTCTGAGCTAAAACCCATCACAGCTCAGAGTATAACACAACATGCCATGCGGTAAAAGAGTCTCTAAAATCATGCCTTAAAGAACTGGCCTTCACTGGTTCACTTTAAGACGACACATTACAAATCTGTGACAAAGTCGGACATGTAATCTCAAAGATTGATACCAAAGCTAAGTACAGCGTCTACAAGTACCGAGAGTAGCTAAGGTGATACTTAATAACGCATCCACAAAACAGAAAAGCAGACGCATTATAGACTTATCTTAAAAAATCTTTTCAGGAAACGATTTCTGTTATACTTTTTTGTTTGCTTAAATCAATGAGTTAAACGCTTTGAATTTATCTGATAGAAAAACATGTACATAAAATGCAAAACCTGTTATAAATGAAATGAATAAATATTTACTGTTCGAGATTGTTTCATGTTTATGTTGTTAATTATTTTAACATGTGATTATCACTTTATTTTAAAGACATTTGTGCATCTGTGTAATGACCCATTTGTATCTATTTTTTCTATTCATAGTTGTGTTGACGTAAGTGCGTTTTCACTTTTAATGTGAGGTATTGGTAACTATTTCTGTTTTTATGCATCATTGATCTGTTAGATTTTGAGAAAAGCAAACTACAAAAAAAAATTTAAGGCAATATAGAAATAACGTGGTATTGAGAAAAAACATGGAAACAAAGAAAATATTGCATTACTAGAGCAAACCTTCTTTTGTCAAAACTGTTCTGATGGCGTCTGCTACATTTGCGTCTGAGCGTAGTTACACAAGCTACCAGAGTCATCAATTCGATGTATCCAGATCATGACCTTTTATAGGAAACACAGATATTCGTATTCCGTACACCACAAGAAGAGATTTAACTCCATACTAACGTGGTACCTATTATTGAGTGGTGATGAGAAAAGAACAATTGATATCTAATTGTTCAAATAATCCCGTGTCTTTAAAAACATATAAATTCTTAATCATCAAGAACAAACCAAAATCGTCTTTAAGACTGTGTTAAGTCAGAGGAAACATTTAAAAGATGACATACACACGTCTTGATACTAATAAATGACCATTTTCAATTTCTTCATTTCCAAGGTGAGAAAAATTTGACAATTTGAAAACTAGCATCAGCGCCTTTTGGTGCTTTCAAAATGCGATATTTGGCCAGTCGTTCTCTAACGCACATTTATAGAAGCATGTGATTAAACTGTCTACCATTTTGTAGTCTGGGTCGCAAACACTCATATACGTTAGTTTTGCAGAAAATAGTTAATCATCGTTTATAGGATAAACCGTTAAAAAAGAGTTTACTGTTTCGGTTCACATTTTACTTTAAATTATATAATTACATTCTGTGAGATAAACACTTTAAAGAGTAGTAATGGCATCGTCCATAGGTGCTCTTCAAGTATTGGTTATTATGCATAACAAATCAAACGTTTTATTCATATCATCGAAGTTCATTGTTGAATGGATGGTACGGACAGAAACTGATCTGTTAAAGGTAGCTCCTTGCAAAACCATTTGCTGGCTCTTGATTAACCTGGAATTGAATTTAATGTTATGCGTTCACGAAGGTATAAACAAGAAATAAAATAACAATACAGTATGAGATTGCGAGGCTAAAAGGTTTTTTACGGAAGTAAAACACGCTTTTAAGTTTTTACCTCCATGAACGCAACATGACAACATCTTCAAAGATTGTGAATTTGTTTAATCCACAATTATGCAAACGTCTCGACTACTTTCGCCATTGCTACTACATGATTTATATGATTTATTATATACTTGTTTTGCCAGCTAACATAGGCCCGACACATTGGTCCTTTTTCCCCATTTCATGAGGCATTGAACAGATATTGAAATATGTTATCTATCTTCTTCGTTCGTTGAAGGAGTAATGGAACAAACCTTCGACAATCCGGCATACTTTGTACTTATTGTGTTTGTAATATCCACTGTCTGTGCTCCAACCTTCAATCTCGACAACTTGAAGAGAATAGTTAACAGAGTGCGTAGGATATGATGTAGTTTAAACGTACATGTACAGCTTCTAATGCACCTGAGTTGCAAACGCTATTCAAAGACGGGAACAGTTTTAAAGTAAGCGTGCCGTGTCCAATGCATGTCACGTTTATAGTCCTGTCTTGTCTTCCATTGACTTGCTCACGCTCTACAATAAAAGCACAAGGTCTCCCCTGACTGTCATGTTAAACGATCTAGTTCGTCAAATAAGCTCCTACAAGCTACACCTCTATATTCTTGAGCATTCTCTTATCCGAGCAATTTGCACACACTGCATAGATAGGTATGTGTACAATGCCACAAAGCACTGATGCCAAATATCTTCATTTTAAGCTTGCAGTTCAATCGAGGGTACTTACATGCGGCTAGTGTTTGTTGTGATTACACTTACAAAACTTGTTTGTGATAAGGAGCTAATGTCTGGTCCTCCTAACTTGCAGCGCCAAAAGATCCCTGACTCTTTGAAAATAACTGGTTCGGCTTCTACCACAATTAACAGCAACTCGAATATGAACACATATACATTGGCGGGCGACAATGATACAGTGGTAGAGCTTCGGCCTCTTGTACCGAGGGCCCGGGTTAAAATCCCAATTAAGCGAAGTGCATTGCGAGGACTAACCAACAAATCGGTGCAAGTACTTGTGTAATATCCAGGAAGCAGTCATCGAGAGTGAATTTAATAAGCTTCCAGCTTTCGTCACAATCGATGTAAAGTAAATAAGTTTAAACTAACAAATATATAATGACAGGTTTTTGGTGTAACGAACATGAAAACGTTTGGACTTATTAAGAGATATGTCACGAAGTAATTGCTATATGATATCCCTTAAATGAAAATTGATACTTTAGTACACAGTATTAAACACAGGGAAAAAAACGAAATAGTACTTAACTCTTTATTCTGAAAAAGAGCTTTTTAAATATGACCATTGAGATTTAAAAGGATTCTTTACATAACCGACTTACCATATCATTGATAACATCAACATGCATACATGTAAAATCAGCCGCGCTTTTGATGCTTTTATTGAAATAACTAGTAACAAAAGTAGAACATGTAGAGTCTGTAAAATTTGAAATATCAATTTTTTGACTGTTCATCCGTTTTGAAACGATTTGCTTTATTTGTCATACGTATTATCCCGACGTTTCTCGGCTGACCTTGTGTTATCGCTTATTGTAATAAAAAGTATCGTATTTCCTATCTAAAAAGCATCATATGCAAATTTTACCATCTTAGAATCTGAGATTCTTCTGACGTCTAAAGGAACGAATTGGTTTATAATTAGCATAAAATATATCTTACCATTTCGATTATTGAACTATTAAGGATGCCCACGTAGCGATGAATGGTACATAACCAATATTTAGCTAAGAGCAATTGTACATCAACACTTGATTAAGGGCATCGTCTATCACGGTTTTTTTGAAAGTATATTTCGATGAAAGCAGTGCAAAGTTTGCCAAGAGAGAATTGGAAATTGTCATCATCAGAAATCATTATTCTGTAAGGTCTGGCTTGGCTATATTGAATACCGTCCGTGCATGGTCTAGGCTGACACGAAGTATAATCACATTTAATTCAACGATATTATCTTAAGCATAGAGGCGATGGCTGATAGAACAAAGCTAATGGCAAGTTGCATTATCAGGATTGAAACATGACATGTTAGAAACATCGTTTTTTTTAGAATACCATGTCGACTAAGTAAAGTATCATGTTTTATCGCCGGTTTGAATGATCAAGAATGCGACGATTTATATCACTTCCCCATAACTTCAAGTCTTGTGCAATAGACTTAATGGGTAGGTGGTCCAGCTTGAAATGTGGAGGTTTAAAGTTCGAAATCTGAATTGGCCGTCATTCTTTCAGATATCTAATGAAGCCAGTGAAACATGAATTATTCGTCTACAACCTGATAATTAATGTTTATGTCAGAAAGAAACAAGTGTCTTATAAAGACTAGTGTTGAATTCTGATGAGGACAAAGAATGAATGGATGAACTTGTTATAGAAATATAACTGAACAACTGTAGAAATGCCTTAAACCTCAATTAAATTACTGACAAAAATCCTTTTCCAGATCAAGGGAATTAATAACCTACAAATTACCAAGTTGTCCTTATATTATTACTTCCCTTTGATCGCTTTATTTGTTCTTGTAACATATTCGACAGTTTTGATCGGAATTTCATGCCGGTCTTCAGAGGAAAAGCTTGTCTGATTATTTCGACATTGAAATATCATATTGCACTCAAGGTCAGATAAATCATCCGCCAAAAAATATAATAGGTGCATCTCTGTACTGATCGGCAAGATGAATTTATGTTCTAATATCAACTACCTTCATGGAAAGTATGCAGTTATCCGAGGTATATGCACAAAATGTAAATCCGTAACGTTAAAAGTTTTTCATGTCTAGGAATAAGAAAAACTTGATAATCCTCTAAACGGAACTGAGTACAATTATTCCGAACTAGATGAATGTATACATCCGTCGGAGTAGAATAATTTAAGACAAAGGTTACATTAAAGTGTGCTGATCGCATATAAAAACTGATTTCTACGAGCCATAAAGCCCCAAGCAAAATAAAGAAATACAATGGTATCGATTTAAGCTGATTTATTTTGAAATATAAATCTTTTCGTCCCCTTATATTTCATCAGAAAAATCCATATATTGTTTTCTAAAGTTCCTCAGGACCAATGTTGTGTGGTGGTAAAGAGTACTGAGCTGAAAATCACAAGGTCTATATCCGAGTTTGTTTCAAGTAACTGAACCATTAGGTCTTACTTTTCGTGAGAGGTTGTATCTCGGCTGACGTACAGTACACAAATGGTTCGTATCAGCTTCCACGACTCTCCTGACAAGCATGGTTAATGTCATTTCTTAGGACAGAGAAAAAAAGTCATCTATTGAAACAATAAATTTATCGAATGCAACTACAGGGCATCATTTTCGAAAAATTTATACTAATCATTTTCGCAAGTTTAAAACAATATCCTCTCTTATTTCAATATTCAGATAAGCAATATTGCAAAAAACACATCATTGATATCATCCCTATGAGACACCTCCAATGACGTGTCCAATGCCAATGTTGAGTTTTCATTGAAGACACTATACATGTTTACCAGTTTCGACTAACGCCAATATTTCCCATAAGATATTTAGTAAAACAGGACCCTCGAACGTATACTTTGCTGATCTGGTACGGAATCGCCGAAAGCCTGGATACGTGCACTGACCGCCAAGAGAAGTATTCATGGAGTAGTATTACTAATTGGGTTAACCCATTAATAACAAACATAGATACTTAGCCTGCAGGATTTGACGAAATACCATTCATGTCCTGACACTGACTCTTTATCTCGGATGGAATTTACTTATTCCTTATCTTTTACTCAATAGAAACTCACTTTTTAGCATATTTCTAAGTGACTTTTGAAACCATGTTCTAAGTGAATTAATCACTCTTGATTAGCACTTTGACATTTTGCCACAATCATTTCTGACCAATTGCATTGAGTAAATATAATTGTTTTCAGTTTATTTCATCGTCTGTAATTCCTTTCAGTTTGGACCAGTTTAAGACGTTTATAGGGATAGATAAGTAAATAGTGGAACAAGGGATAGATGACTTGATCGTCGGGATAAAACAAAAACAGAAACAGTTGATGAATACAGATTTTATTTGTTATATATTAACGTATTACTTGTTTAAACAACTTGTTCGTATCATTCTACTTTATTTCGATTCCATTTATTAATTGTACGACCCGGTTTTTTATTACGCCCTTTGAGAAACCTCAACATAATGTGTTTAGTTTACTTGAATACTATATGATGTGTGTGTTGCAATAATATTACTTTGGGTTTTTGGGGGGAAGATGTTTAGCTCTTGTATGGGTAGTAGTAACATGGTCTAGCTTCACTGGGTTTTCAATTACTAAACCACTTCAATTATTTTTTATATTGTCATAGACACGTGTCTTCATAACAAATTGTGTTTTGTTCAATCGTATAAACAGTTTTAGAGAATCGCTCTTTTTGTCAGTATGACATCTACCCAATATCAAAGAATGAATACAATATTCGAAACGTTAGAGGCGTTTTCTGTAGCCTTTTTCAATTCTGATCGGTTACGAGTTAATTCAGGAAGGGTTAAAAAACTTAAGAACGATTAAATGTATCAGCTAACAACGAAGGGGGGTAATCTAAACAGAAAGTACAATTATGACAACAAATATCCCGAACCAATAAGATGCAAAAGGGCAATTTAAAAGATAGCTTATTCTTCAACAGACAAAACAAAACCACTAACATCAATGATTAACCTAAATAAGATACAATCAGATGGTCGGTACGTTAACAGACAAAGCAAAATCACAAGATATACAAAATCGTTTGAACAGGTATAGTACCATACAATTTAAGCACACAGGAGCTTACTCGAGGTTTTTTAAGAGACGTCTAAGGAAATTGTTAAGGAAAACTGAATTACTTAAAGAGGTTAAATCTTCCTATTTCACCATTTCGGTTGTCTCGACTTAGCCACTCCCAGCGCTTGCAGACGTTTGACTTGCCTTTGGCACCCATCTTCGGATTTTCATTTCCGACATTGTCAAAGATTTGTAATGTGTTGTGAAAGCAATCTAGTTCATGCCAACTCCATACGTCGTACTTCCAAAGACCCCGTTCATGTTTGCCTGATGACAAGCATGGTACCACCAAGCGCCTTGAAATATAATAGCACAGTTTGATGAATGGCTATCATAATCCCTGTCGCGTGTTGAAAACCGGCCACCATGATGATATGTTAAACTGTCGCCTGCATTCCCATTGTAACCGTCGACTGTCAGTTTGTAACGAGAGTCTGCATCCCCGACACGAAAGACGTTATAGCCAGCGTATGCGGTGTTTCCGTCTGCATGTTTCATGTCGATCCTTAGTTCGCACCAGCCCTGAGACGTTATAAGATGGATCTGCTGATTTCCGAGCCAGAAATTCTCCGAAAGATTGCCGAAGCCCGTTTGATAGTCAATCCAATATTTGTAAAAGTCCGAATTGGATACTCTGCGCTGAAGCACCACCCATCCTCCAGATCCAGTGTCCATGTCACAGCGTACAGGGAATCCTCTGTATGCGCCTATGGGGTATATAGTATAGATCCCCGTCTCTGTCGATCCTTGGGTGTAAACATCTTGACAGTCCCTCGGCCTGGCTGAAATATTCAGTGTAGAGACAAAGGCCTCAAAGCGTTCCTCGTATTCGTCAAGGAGCTGTTCCGATACGTTTTTGAATAGTTGTCTTGTCTGTTCCGCTTGTAATTCGGTGGTCACCTTGACAGTGCTGCTGTCATTATTCTCAGTGGTCACGTTGATGATTGGG
Source organism: Cerastoderma edule (assembly GCA_947846245.1). Classification (NCBI taxonomy): domain Eukaryota; kingdom Metazoa; phylum Mollusca; class Bivalvia; order Cardiida; family Cardiidae; genus Cerastoderma; species Cerastoderma edule. Next base: position 34,636,584 of record OX401407.1, on the reverse strand, counting down.
TAACATGCATCAGCATTTGTAAAGCCAGACTGTACCAGCACAAATACCATAAACACGAACGACAGCATTTTGATCGTTTGTACAGCAAACAGAAGTGCTGGATCTTTTATACGTTCATTTGATCCGGGTTGATCATACTTTCTATTGATTGGTTAAAGTTACCTATTTGCATATCAATGATACAGTGTTGTGTTTTAGTTTCCTAGACATCTATTTGTTCTATATCGTTCTCAAAAGATTCAAAGTTTTTACCGTGATGGACCGAATAGGTTCGCAAGCATTATCTGGACTAAGTTACAAATGGCACATCAATTATACATCGATGGTTCCAGTGGGTCGGTCTTTGTACAGCCCTGCAACATTGATGTTCGAACCATTGGTACACCTTGTTTGCATACGCGCAGCAGACGCTGACCAAATTTGATAAGTTGAACGGAAATGTTTTTGTTCCATGTTTGACTATGATTGAGCTTTATGAGCAGGACATGGTTGATTTCAACTGGTACTACAGCTTTTAACATAGAATGGTCCTTTTTCGATTTGAACTACATCGATTACAAAGAGCGCAATTAAGGATATACATTTCTTCAATGCTTTATGACAGAATATCGACTAGGAAGTCATTCAACAGTCACAAAATATCAGCCGTTTTAGGGTCCATTTGTCAAGGTAAAATGCACTGTTGATAGGTCATATATCTGAATTTCTCTTTGAAAATGCCAATGAAAAAAACCCAAAAGAAACATCGATAAAGATACGTGTGGTTTTTTTTACGACTCGGCCAATGACTAATCGTCTCAAAACGAAAATAAACAACACGAAAAGGGTATTTCTTCATTAAGATCCGACCAATGGTAAGACATGAACAAAACAAAGAGTTGATAACAATGCTTAGACAACGAGTAATTGTTTTGAGAACTATACTATAAATGTGTCCGTTGTCTACTCCCTAAACAGGGTGTATTGCAGCGTTAAAAAAATATTTACTAATTTCCATCTTATTTTTTCCTGAAACATCTTTAATATTTTTTTCTCGTCTCCCTGTATAGTAAGTCCATCAATCCTTAAGGTAGGTCTCCAAAGAAGTCCCCCAAATCGATTTATCTATTAAACTTATTATTAAAATTTCCATTGTTGGTTTCCACCACCATTATCTTTTAGTTATACTGAAATTACGAAAACATTACCGATGTAGAAAGCGCTTTTTATCCTTAAAACTGGTTTATGTTTTTCAAGCCGCGCCATAAACATTATGGTATTCTGTCAGGAGACGATCTTTCATTTAAAAGCAGAAAAACTTGTTCTATGATTCGAATCCACGTAAATCGGTGCTTAATGATTTTACGTTCAGAGCTTTACTTATGTGTACCTGGAATCTAACCAATGTAGAAACGTGCTTTAGTGATGTTAAGTTCAGTACTCTCTCTATCAAAACAAGGGCTCGAATTCATACAGCAAGGGATTAAGTGATTTTAAATTCGGTACTCTATTCTTTGTGTCACGATCCTAAATAACACGATAAATAACAAGAGTGATTCCAAGTTTGTTTCACTACTCATACCTCATGTACCGGTACCGTGGTTCAAGTCCACGCAGGTAATGGTCTATTACTATTAGCTCAGGACCAAAACAATCGAACTGGATTTCAAACCACGATGATAACGATCTTGTGATTTAAAGTCCACGACTCAAACTACAGGTTATGCGATTCGAATTTACGCAGACATTGACCTTTTTTTAAGCTTAGGACCAAAACAAATGGACACTTGGATTCAAACTTAATAGATCATCGCCTTGCGATTTCAAGTTCGATCCTGTAACTATTGGTAATATAATTCAAAAGCACACTAGGATAGGCATTCTGAATTCGTATTCAGATACGAAAGCTCATGACAGTCATACACTATAAATTCAATAAAATATCAACATCTACTATTCATATAATCGTTACACATCTGTCACAGGGATCAAATGTAGTTCCATGAAAGGAATTAGATTAGTTAAAACGGCTCGTTTGTATTTGTACTGGCGATCATATATCTTTGCAGTTTTGAAACATTTTTCATCCGGATAAGGGTTGGTGTTAAGTGACATGTGCCAGAGGTATTCGTGTGTCGTATTAACATTGGAATGCGAGCGATTTCACCAAATAAGTTGTTTTTGACTTATTTCTATAAAGCCGGAAGATGTCAAGATGATTACCCCCAAGTATCGTCAGAGACGGTATTCTATACCATATACCGCGTCATATAGCGCAGAGTGTCCAATGCGGATTTTAACACATATCGTGGAGGACAGTTGTCTAGGGGTAAAGCGTTGGCCTATGGACACGAGGGTAGTGGGTTCGAACTTCATGAGTGGCGGTTTCTGCCTTGCGACTTTTATTAAGCCACATACAGTGCGAGTACTGGTTTTGCATCAAGGAAACAGAATTGAGGGTGATTAATCTAAGCTATAAGAACTTGTTTCACAATCGATGTAAAATAAATAAGTTTAAACTTAAACCAAATATTGGATTGACTATCAAACGGGCTTCAATAATCTTTCGGGGAACTTTTGGCTCGAAAGAAGCAGATATATCTTATAACGTCTCAGGCTTGGTACTTACTAAGGGTCGACATGACACATCCAAACGGAAACACCGCATTGGCTAGATATAACGTCTTCGGGGATGCAAACTCACGTTACCTTGGGAATGCTTTTGACAGTTTAAAAGACACCATGGATAGTGGTTCACATCGCGCGACAGGGCTTACCCATAACAAGTCATTACTCTGAGCTAAAACCCATCACAGCTCAGAGTATAACACAACATGCCATGCGGTAAAAGAGTCTTTAAAAATCATGCCTTAAAGAACTGGCCTTCACTGGTTCACTTTAAGACGACACATTACAAATCTATGACAAAGTCGGAAATGTAATCTCAAAGATTGATACCAAAGCCAAGTACAGCGCCTACAAGTACCGAGAGTAGTGGTGATATTTAATAACGCATCCACGAAATAGAAAAGCAGACGCATTATAGACTTATCTTAAAAAATCTTTTCAGGAAACGATTTCTGTTATACTTTTTTGTTTGTTTAAATCAATGAGTTAAACGCTTTGAATTTATCTGATAGAAAAGCATGTACATAAAATGCAAAACTTGTTATAAATGAAATGAATAAATATTTACTGTTCGAGATTGTTGCATGTTTATGTTGTTAATAATTTTAACATGTGATTATCACTTTATTTTAAAGACATTTGTGCATCTGTATAATGACCCATTTGTATCTATTTTACTATTTTTTTTGTGTTGGCGTAAGTGCGTTTTCACTTTGAATGTGAGGTATTGGTAACTATTTCTGTTTTTATGCATCATTGATCTGTTAGAATTTGAGGAAAGCAAACTACCAAAAAAATTAAAAGCATATTAGGAATAACGTGGTATTGAGAAAAAACATGGAGACAAAGAAAATATTGCATTACTAGCGCAAACCTTCTTTTGTCAAAACTGTTCTGATGGCGTCTGCTACATTTGCGTCTAAGCGTAGTTACACAAGGCTACCAGAGTCATCAATTCAATGTATCCAGATCATGACCTTTTATAGGAAACACAGATATTCGTATTTCGTACACCACAAGAAGAGATCTAACTCAATACTAACGTGGTACCTATTATTGAGTGATGATGAGAAAAGAACAATTGATATCTAATTGTTCAAATAATCCCGTGTCTTTAAAAAAATATAAATTCTTAATCATCAAGAACAAACCAAAATCGTCTTTAAGACTGTGTTAAGCCAGAGAAAATATTTAAAATATGACATACACACGTCTTGATACTTATAAATGACCGTTTTCAATTTCTTCATTTCCAAGGTGAGAGAAATTTGACAATTTGAAAACTAGCATCAGCGCCTTTCGGTGCTTTCAAAATGCGATATTTGGCTAGTTGTTGGATTGTTCTCTAACGCACATTTATAGAAGCGTGTGATTAAATTGTCTTCCCATTTTGTAGTCTGGGTCGCAAACACTCATATACGTTAGTTTTGCAGAAAATAGTTAATCATCGTTTATAGGATAAACCGTTAAAAAAGAGTTTACTGTTTCTGCATGACAACTATTCTGTAGCAATAAAAACGAATTGTTCTAGTACACATTTTACTTTACAGTATATAATTACATTTTGTGAGATAAACACTTTAAAGAGAAGAAATGGCATCGTCAACAAGGTGGTCTTCAAGTATTGGTTATTATGCATAACAAATCAAACGTTTTATTCATAGCATCGAAGTTCATTGTTGAATGGATGGTACGGAACAGAAATTGATCTGTTAAAGGTAACTTCTTGCAAAACAATTTGCTGGCTCTTGATTAACCTGGAATAGAATTTATTGTTATGCGTTCACGAAGGTATAAACAAGAAATAAAATAACAAAACAGTATGAGATCACGAGGCTAAAAGGTTTTTTACGGAAGTAAAACACGCTTTTAGGTTTTTACCTCCATGAACGCAACGTGACAACATCTTCAAAGATTATGAATTTGTTCAATCCACAATTATGCAAACGTCTCGACTATTTTCGCCATTGCTACTACAGGATTTATATGATTTGTTATATACTTGTTTTGCCAGCTAACGTAGGCCCGACACAGTGGTCCTTTTTCCCCATTTCATGAAGCACTGAACAGATATTGAAATATGTTATCTATCTACCTCATTCGTTGAAGGAGTAATGGAACAAACCTTCGACAGTTCGGCATACTTTGTACTTATTGTGTTTGTAATATCCACTGTCTGTGCTCCAACCTTCAATCTCGAAAACTTGAAGAGAATAGTTAACGGAGTGCGTAGGATATGATGTAGTTTAAACGTACATGTACAGCTTCTAATGCACATGAGTTGCAAACGCTTTTCAAAGACGGGAACAGTTCTAAAGTAAGCGTGCCGTGTCCAATGCATGTCACGTTTATAGTCCTGTCTCGTCTTCCATTGACTTGCTCACGCTCTACAAGAAAAGCACAATGTTTCCCCCGACTGTCAAGCTGAACTATCAAGATGACAAAAAAGCTCCTAACAACTGTTATAAAGGTTACACCTCTAGCTTCTTGAGCATTATATAAGCAATTTACACAAGCTGCTAAGATAGGTATATGTACAATGCCAAGAAAGCACTGGTGCCAACAAGCTTCATTGAACGTGTGCTGTTTAATCGAGGGTACTTACATGCGACTGGTGTTTGTTCTGTTATGCTTACAAAACTTGTTTGTGATGTGGAGGGAATCCCTGGTCCTCCTAACGTACAGCGGCAAAAGACCCCGGGCTCGTTGAAAATAACTGGTTTGGCTTCTACCACGAGTATCAGTAGTTTAAATATGAACAAATGCACAAGTAGAAGTATTTGGTGTAACGAACATGAAACCGTTTGGACTTTTTTGGAAATCTGTCACGAGGTTCTTGCTATATAATGTACCTTAATACCTTAAAGTGCTATTTTCACGAATTGTGTAGCACATAATTTGACTACATTGTTAAAATTAAAGTTACGTCTAGAATAGTGATAAGCGCTCGGATGAACGAGTGGCGGTCATTTGGTTAGAAAAGTCACATGATACACATAAAAAACTGTCATTTGTCCCAGGGCTGGTGATATAATCGAATTGTTTTATCATTCTAGCGCGAAGTATAGACCGCTTAGCGTCTGGTTATTGCTGTATATATAGTGAATGAGGTGAACGCACCATTGTCGAGATAACTTTGAAAAAGAGCCATTGTCCTTTATAGAATAGAGTGGAATATTGATGAGGACAAACTATGGATAGGTGATCTGGTTCTATAGATATGCCTGAAAACTGTTGAAAGGTCTAAGACCCCAATTCAACTACTTACGAAAAAATCCCTTTCCAGATCAAGGGGAGTAATAATCTACAAATTACCAAATTGTCCCTATATGATTTCTTCCCTTTTGATCGGTTGTACTTGTAACCTATCTGACTGTTTGATCGGGGTTTTAATGCCGGTCTTAAGATGACAAGCTTGTCTGATAATTTCGACTTTGAAATGTCATACTGCACTCAATGTCAAATGTATCATCAGCCAAAAAATGTGATTAGTGCATCTCTGTACTGAGTGGTAAGATTTATGTATTTTCTAATATCTACCTTCATGGAAAGAATGCAGTTATCTAAGGTATATGCAAAATGTATATCCGTGCAGTTAAGAGTAGTTGCAGGTATGAATAAAGGAAAATTGATTAGTCTCTAAACAGAACTCAGTACAATTAATTCGATCTAGATGAATGTATACATCCTCCATATTTAGTATTTAGATAAGAATAATTAAAGACAAAGATTACATTCAAGTGTACGGATCGCATATCAAAGCTGAATTCAACGAGCCATAAACTCCTGAAAGAAATATAATTGTAGCTCATTTTGAAATATAAACCTTTCTGTCTGACCCATGTATTTCATCAGACAAATCCATATATATGATTTTCTTAACTTTTAATTTCATGATATCCAATTTTGTGTGGTGGTAAAGAGAACTGAGCTTGGAATCACAAAGCCTATCTCTGAGTTTGGTTAAAATCCATGAACCAGTAGGTCTTGCTTTTCGTGAGAGGTAGTCTCTCGGTTGACGTACGGAATACAAATGGTTCGTATCAGCTTCCCTGACTCTCATGACAAGCATAGATAAGGTCATCTCGTAACACAGAGAAAAGGTAGAGTTAACTTATTGATGATAAACCTTTCCACTACATCTGCACAGACTTTGATGTCTGTGGATTTCGGGGAAATGTATTGTTTTGATTAACTTTCCTACTCTAACCTGATAGATGTGAGAGTAGAATTCATATTTAACCCAGTCAACTTAAAAATCTCTGCTCATAGGATTTGACGAAACAACCTTCACGTCCTGATACCGACTCTTTTCCCAGGGGTCTCCTTTACTAATACTTATCTTTTACTCAATCATAACTCATTTCTTCTTAAAGATGTTTAAAACCATGCTCTTTGTGAATTAATTACTCTTAATTTGCAATATGACATTTTGCCACAATATTTCCTGACCTTTAGCATAAAGCAAATCTGGAATCTGGTTTTATTTTCAATATATTTTGTCGTCTACTATATCTTTAATATGGACCAGTCAAAAACATCAATAGAGAGAATGACGTTAGATAAAAGAGGAATAAAGGGCAGGTGAATTGATCATCGGGATATAAAAACCCCCAGAAACAATTGATAAATACAGGTTTTATTTGTTATATATTTTCTTGTTTGCTACATTTATACATGTTTGTTTCATTCTACATTATTGTGATTCCTTTCAAAAAAATTGTGCAACCATTTACATACCTCAGCATGAGTTGTTAAATTTTCTTGAGTAAACTTTGTTATTATTGTTGCATTCATATTTCACCTTGTTTTATCAGGGAAGATATCGCATTGGATGGTGTATAACTACAGGCAACATATTATTGCTTCAATGGATTGCGTTCAACTTTAGCAGCCAAGTTCCCTTGTATATCGACACATTTTTTCATATAAACTCGTTTTACGCTGACTTAAGAAACAGTTATACAAAATTTCTACTTTTGTCAATAGCAGCTACCAAATATCACAAAACCAATGCAATGTTCTAAACGTTAAAAATATTTCTGCAGATAAATGAAAAACACAGATAAACAAGGATTGACCTAATACAAAAAAGACGAAATACTCAGGTGGTTTGTACGTGAAAATCTAAGTTATATCTCAAGATATACAAAGTTATATTTTCAGGTGCACTTTCTCAAACAGCCAACATGCAGGACCTCAGTCGGGATTTTTTAAAAAGACGTCTCAAGAAAAGCGATTACACAAGCTGTATTAATGATAGAGGTTAAGTCTTCCTGTTTCACCCTTTCGGTTTTCTCTTTATAAGTATCGACTTAGCCACTCCCAGCGCTTGCAGACGTTGTACTTGCCTTTGGCATCCATCTACGGATTTTCATTTCCGACTTTGTCACAGATTTGTATGGTGTTGTAAATGCTCTCCAGATCATGCCAACTCCAGGCGTCGTGCTACCATAGACCCCGTTCAGATTTACCTTATGACAAGAACGGTACCACCATGCACCATGATAGGAAGTAGCGCAGTTTGATGAATAGGCATCATAATCCCTGTCGCGTGTTGAAAACCGGCATTCATGATGAATAGTTAAACTGTCACCAGCATCCCCATGGTAACCGTCGACTGTCAGCTTGTAACGTGAATCAGCATCCCCTACACGAAAGACGTTATAGCCAGCGTATGCGGTCTTTCCGTCTGGATGTGTCATGTCGACCCTTAGTTCGTACCAACCCTGAGATGTGATAAGATGGATCTGCTGATTTCCGAGCCAGAAATTCTCCGAAAGATTACCGAAGCCCGTTTGATAGTCAACCCAGTATTTGTAAAAGTCCGAATCGGATACTCTGCGCTGAAGCACCACCCATCCTCCAGATTCAGTGTCCATGTCACAGCGTACAGGAAATCCTGTGTATGTGCCTACTGGGTATATAGTATAGATCCCCGTCTCTGTCGAGCCTTGGGCGTAAACATCTTGACAATCCCTCGGCCTGGTTGAAATATTCAGTGTAGAGAGGAAGTTCTCAAAGCGTTCCTCATATTCGTGAAGGAGCTGTTCCGATACGTTTCTGAATAGCTGTCTTGTCTGTTCCGCTTGTATCTCGGTGGTCACTTTAGTGCTACCGCTGCCATTACCTTCAGTGTTCACATTGATGATTGGGTTACATACATCTGCCTGTGTATAGCTAGACTGTACCAGCACAAATACCATAAACACGAACGACATCATTTTGATCGTTTGTACAGCAAGCAGTTGTATTGGATCTTTTTATACATTATTAATTGTTCCGGGTTGAGCATATCTTCTTTTGATTGGTTTAAGCTACCTATTTGCATATGAATGATACATTGTTGTTTTTTAGTGTCCTAAACATCTATCCGTTCTAGATCATTTTTAAAAGATTCAAAGTTTTAACCGTGATGGATCAGATAGGTCTGCCAACATTTTCTGAACTAGGGAAGAAATGAGCCTACAATCATATATCAATAGGCTCAGTAAGTTGGTATTCGTACAGCTCTGCAGAAATTGAGGTTCGAAACCCTTTGCATACATTGATCGCACACGCTCGACAGCCTCATGATTGACTATCAGCAAGTTTTCTCTTCATGAGCTGGACACGCTTGATCTCAACTGGTACTATGGCTTCTTTGACAAGGAATTGGCCGTATTTGGTTTGAGCTGCATCCTTTACCAAGTGAAACATGACTTCAATGTATAATGACATCATATCGAATAGGGAGCCAGTCAACAGTCACAAATATGAGCCATTTTAGGGACCGGTCGTCAAGGTAAAATGCATTGTGGATAAGACATATATTTGAAAGAACTTTTGAAAAATCCAAAGAAAATAGCAATAAGAAAATCGATAAACTATACGCGTTTTCCTATTACTCGGTCAATGACTTATCTCAAAACGAAAACAAACAACATGAAAAGGGTAATTCCCCATTAAGATCCAACCAATGCTATGATATACACAGTACAAAAGATTGATAAACAATGCTTAGACAACGAGTAATTGTTTTTAGAACTATACCATAAATGTATCCAATGTCTACTCGCTAAACAGGGCGTATTGCGACGTTAAAAAAATGTTTACAAATTTCCATCTTATTTTTTCCTGATACATCTTGAACATTTTTCTCTCGTCGGCCTGTATAGTCAGTCCATCAATCCTTAAGGGTGGTCTCCAAAAAAGTCATTAAAATGAATTTATCTATTCAATTCATTATTAAAATTCCCACTATTGGTTTCATCCATCACCATTTTCTTTTAGTTATACTGGAATTACGAAAACATTACTGATGTAGAGAGCGCTTTTATCTTAAAACCGGTTTGTGTTTTTCAAGCCGAGCCATAAACATTATGGTATTTAGTCGGGAGACGATCTTTCATTTAAAAGCAGAACAAAATGGTTTTATGATTCGAATCCACGTGGATCAGGACTGAATGATTTTACGTTCAGAGCTTTACTTATGTGTACCTGGAATCTAACCAATGTAGAAACGTGCTTTAGTGATGTTAAGTTTAGTACTCTAGCTATCAAAACAAGGGCTCGAATTCATACAGCCAGGGATTAAGTGATTTTAAATTATGCACTCTATTCTTTGTGTCGAGATCCTAAATATCGCGATAAATAACAAGAGTGATTTCAAGTTTGTTTCACTACTCATACTACATGTACCGGTACCGGGGTTCGAGTCTACACAGATAATGGTCTATTAATATCAAGCTCTGGACCAAAACAATCGAACTGGGTTTCAAACGGCGATGATAACGACCTTGTGATTTAAAGTCCGCGACATAAACTACGGTTATGCGATTCGAATTTACGCAGAGATTGGCCTTTTTTAGCTTAAGACCAAAACAATTGGACACTGCGATTCAAACTACATGTAGATGGATCATGGCCTTGCGATTTCAAGTTCGATCCTGTAACTATCGGTAATATAATTCAAAAGCACACTAGAATAGGCATTCTGAATTCGTATTCAGATACGAAAGCTCATGACAGTCATACACTATAAGTTCAATAAAATATCAACATCTTCTATTCATATTATCGTTACACATCTGTCACAGGAATCAAATGTAGTTCCACGAAAGAAATTAGATTAGTTAAATGGGCTTGTTTGTATTTGTACTGGCGATCATATCACTTTGTAGTTTTGAAACATTTTTCATCCGGTTAAGGGTTGGTGTTGACTGACATGTACCAGAGGTATTTGTGTGTCGTATTAACGTTGGAATGCGAGCGATTTTACCAAATAAGGTGCTTTTGCCTTATTTCTATAAAGCCGGAAGATTTCAAGATGATTACGCCCAAGTATCGTCAGAGACGGTAATCTATACCATATACCGCGTCATATAGCGCAGAGTACCCAATGCGGACTTATCGTGGACGACATAGGTTCAGGAGTAAAGCGTCGGCCTATTGACACGAGGGTAGTGGGTTCGAATCTAGTGAGTGGCGGGATCTGCCTTGCCACCTTTTCATTATGCCACATAAGGCGGGAGTACTGGCTATACATTAAGGAAACAGAATCGACAGTGATTAGTCTAAGATGTAAAAACTTGTTTCACAATCAATGTAAAATAAATAAGTTTAAATTTATATTGGATTGATTATCAAACGGGCTTCGATAGTCTTTCGGGGGAACGTTTGGCTCGAAATAAGCAGATCTATCTTATAACGTCTCAGGCTTGGTACTTACTAAGGGTCGACATGACACATCCAAACGGTTACACCGCATACGCTGGCTAAAGAACTGGCCTTCACTGGTTCACTTTAAGACGACCCATTACAAATCTGTGACAAAGTCGGACACGTAATCTCAAAGATTGTCTGAGATTGTTGGTAGTATACTGAACAAAAGAAGTTTAGCCATACTTTTAAAATTCGCGTCATTTTAACACTTCACAAATTGAAGCACTTCCTCCAGTCAAAATATATTTGGTTTGAGATCGTGAATCTGAAATCGATTGATTTTTTTTCTCCCATGACGGGCCTCTCCTCGTGAGACGAAAAAACGCAATATGCACGTGTATGACGTGTAGGGGCTGTTGGGTTGCCCGAGTGCACCCAGTTTACATATAGTTACACAACAATCCTAATGGTACTTCGAAAACTTAGAAAAACGTCTTTAAAATTAAGCATGGGACGCCGCGCTGGAATGACTCAGAATCAACGTCACATGGCCATTGGGATGCTGACTGCTGGGTCCAGGGTTACGGATATTGCCCGGCATTTCGCTTATCTGAACGGACTGTTAATTGTCTTAAAGCAAGGTTTAACCAAACTGGGAGCGTATCTGACCTACCACGCTCAGTAGTTTTTTTTTTTCTCCCATGACGGGCCTCTCTTCGTGAGACGAAAAAACGCAATATGCATGTGCATGACGTGTAGGGGCTGTTGGGTTGCCCGAGTGTACCCAGTTTACATATAGTTACACAGCAATCCTAATGGTACTTCGAAAACTTAGAGAAACGTCTTTAAAATTAAGCATGGGACGCCGCGCTTGGATGACGCCGAATCAACGTCACATGGCCATTGGGATGCTGACTGCTGGGTCCAGGGTTAGGGATATTGCCCGGCATATATCAGCGGTAAGCATGCGGACACGTTACAGCAACTCCAGATTCAAGCCCTCGACTGGCCATCTCGTTTACCGGATTTGTCCCCCATCGAACATCTTTGGGGTGACCTAGGCAGACGTGTCCGACAACGTCATGACGTCAGTAACGTCAGAGAACTGGAAGACACACTACGTCAGGAATGGCGCCTAAGAGTAATAAGTATGTGATTAAACTGTCTTCCCATTTTGTAGTCTGGGTCTCAGACGCTCATATAAATTAATTTTACAGGAAATAGTTAATCATCGTTTATAGGATAAACCGTTTAAATAGTTTACTGTTTCTGCATGACAACTATTCTGTACCTTAAAACAAATTGTTCTAGTTCACATTTTACTTCAAGGTAAAACAATTACACTCTGTTAGATAAACATTTTTAAGAGTAGTAATGACATCGTCCACGAGGTGGTCTTCAAGTATTGGTTATTATGCATAACAAATCAAACATTTAACTCGTGTTATCGAAATTCATTGTAAATTGATAGTACAGAACAGAAATTGATCTGTTTATGGTAGCTCCTTACAAAACGTTTGCTGGCTCGATTAACCTGTTGTTTTAAGACATTGGGTTTATTGTTATGTGTTCAAGAAAGTATAAACAAAAACAGATTAACAATACAGTATGAGATCGCGAGGCTAATAGGTTTTATACGGAAGTAAAACATGCTTTCGAGTTTTTACCTCCATGACCGCAACGTGAGATCTTCAAAGATTATGAATTTGTTTAATCCGCAATTATGCAAACGTCTCGACTACTTTCGCAAGTGCTACTAAAGGATTTATATGATTTAATACGTATTTGTTTTGCCAGCTTAAGTAGGCCCGACACAGTGTTATAAAGGTTACACCTCTAGTTTCTTGAGCATTCAATAAGCAATTTGCACAAGCTGCTTAGATAGGTATGTGTACAATGCCAAGAGAGCCCTGGTGCCAAATAGGTTAATTGAAAGCGTGCCGTTCAATCAAGGGTACTTAAAATCGGCTGGTGTTTGTTCTGTTTACGCTTACAAAACTTGTTTGTGATGTGGAGGGAATGTCTGGTCCTTCTAACTTACAGCGCCAAAAGACCCCGAGCTCTTTGAAAATAACTGGTTCGGTCTCTACCACAATCAACAGCAGGTCGAATATGAACAAATATACATTGGTGGGCGACAGTGATACAGTGGTGGAGCCTCTTGGACCGATGGCCCCGGGTGAGAATCCCAATTCAGCAAAGTGCATTGCGAGGACTAACCCACACATCGGTGCGAGTACTTGTTTAGTATCCAGGAAGCAGTCATCGAGAGTGAATTTAATAAGCTTCAAGCTTCCGTCACAATCGATGTAAAGTAAATAAGTTTAAACTAACAAATATATTATGACAGGTATTTGGTGTAACGAACATAATAACATGTGGACTTATTAAGAAATATGTCACGAAGTAATTGCTATATGATATCCCTTAATTGAGAATTGGATTATTTTAACGCCACAGTTTCTATTGAGACACCGAATAAAGAAGCATTTACTTCAAAGTACCTCAAAGTTAAAAAACACAGGAAAAAAACGAAATAGTACTTAACTCTTTATTCTGAAAAGGAGCTTTTTAATTTTGACCATTCAGATTTAAAAGAGTATTTACATAAGCGGTTAACCATATCGTTGATAACAACAACATGCATACATGTAAAATCAGCCGCGCTTTTGATGCTTTTATTGAAATAAGTAGTAACAAAAGTAGAACATGTATTGTCTGTAAAATTTGTTATACGAATCTTATGACTATTTATCCGTTTTGAAACAATTTGCTTTATTTGTCATACGTATTGTTTTTGACGTTGTTTGCATGGTATCAAGTATATGTCAGATTGTGTTGTGTTGTTATGAAAACGTTTCTTTCGTCTTGGTACTGGAAATGTGGAGCCATGAGTGATACGAACACATTTTTGGTACAATAGTTTTTGTTGCACTTGTCAGTGTTTTAAATAAAACAAGAAACTTGGTTAAAAAACTGCAAAACTTGGTAATGAGTTATAGGTTACGAAAGAATATGTTTAAACATGGCGTAACACCACATTAGCATGACAGTTTAATGCCTGTACTATTTATTAGCGATGTCTAAAAGTGCTATTGTCACACATAGTTTGACTACATTGTTTAAATTAAAGTTATGTCTTGAAAAGCGATAAGCGCTCGGATGAACGTCATCTGGTTAGAAAGGTTACATGATACACATAAAGAAACTGTTATTTGACCGAGAGGTTTGTGATATAATCGAATTGTTTTGTCATTCTTTTGCGTAGTTCAGACCGCTTAGTGTCTGGTTATTGTTGTATATATAATAAATGAGGTGAACGTACCCTTGTCGAGAAAATTTTGAAAAAGAGCCCTTGTTGTGATCGCAATTAATAAGGCACTTTCATGGTACAGTGTTCATTTGAAAGAAAAATATCAGTATTCTTTCTATATCTGAGAGAATTCCGTCAATATTCCATTGATTGTTTAAGTAGCTGACGACTTTGCACGGTTTGAAGTCGAGTTTTCCATTCGAAAGTCGTAACCCTTGTAAAATGTTATACATAGTATTGACTCCCAGGTTAACTATATACATTTCTGATTTATCCAACACGAACAAAGCGATTATTAAAAAAAAAGATTTAGTTGGTTCCCGACGTTTCTCGGATGACCTTGTGTTATCGCTTAATGTAATAAAAAGTAACGTCTTTCCTATCTAAAAAGCAGCATATGCAAATTCTAACATCTCAGTTACTCTTTAAAAGGGAACTTATAGTATTCTTATGTTAATTGTCAACTATTCTAGTTATTGAAGTTATCAAATGTTAAGATTCTTCGGACGTCTGAAGGAACAAATCGGTTTTTAATTATCATAAATATATCTTACCATTTCGATTTTGAACTATTATAGGGTGCCCACGTAGCGATGAATGGTACATAACCAATAATTAGCTAAGACCGATTGTTCATCAATACTTTATTAAGGGCATCGTCTATTACGGTTTTTGGAAAGTTTATTTTGATGGATCATTGCAAAGGTTGCCAAGAGAGAATTGGAATTTGTCATCATCAGAAATAATTTTCCTGTAAGGTTTGGCTTGGCTACATGGAATACAGTCCTTGCATGGTTGAGGCTGACACGAAGTATAATCACACTATATTCAACGATAGATTCTTAAGCATAGAGGCAATGGTCGATAGAACAAAGCTAATGGCAATCTGCAATATCAGGATCAAAACATGACATGTTAGAAACATCGGTTTTTTATAGAATACCATGTCGACTAAGTAAAGTATCATGTTTCATCGCCGGTTCGAATGATCAAGAATGCGACGATTTATGTCACTTCCCCATAACTTCAAATCTTGTCCGATTTACTTAGTCGGTAGGTGCTCCAGCTTGAAATGTGGAGGTTTAAAGTTCGAAATCTGAATTGGCCGTCGTTCTTTCATATATTTAATGAAGCCAGTGAGACATGAATTATTCGTCTCCAACCTGATCATTAATGTTTATGTCAGAAAGAAATCAGTGTCTTATAAAGACTAGTGTTGAATTCTGATGAGTACAAAGAATGAGTGGGTGGACTTGTTATAAAGATATAACCGAACAACTGTAGAAATGTCTTAAACCTCAATTAAATTACTTACAAAAATCCTTTTCCAGATCAAGGGAAGTAATAACCTACAAATTACCAAGTTGTCCCTATATGATTACTTACCTTTGATCGCTTGAATTGTTCTTGTAACCTATTCGACAGTTTTGATCGGAATTTCACACCGGTCTTCAGAGGAATGGCATGTCTGATAATTTCGACATTGAAATATCATATTGCACTCAAGGTCAAATGTATCATCCGCCAAAAAATATAATAAGTGCATCTCTGTACTGATCGGCAAGATGAATTTATTTTCTAATATCTACTACCTTCATGGAAAGTATGCAGTTATCCGAGGTATATGCACAAAATGTATATCCGTAACGTTAAAAGTTTTTCATGTCTGTATATAAGAAAATCTTTTTAAGCCTCTAAACGGAACTCAGTACAATTAATCCGAACTAGATGAATGTATACATCCGTCGGATTAGAATAATTTAAGACAAAGGTTACATTCAAGTGTGCTGATCGCATATAAAAACTGATTTCTACGAGCCATAAAGCCCCAAGCGAAATAAAGAAATACAATGGTATGATACAATCTCGGCTGACGTACAGTATACAAATGGTTCGTATCAGCTTCCCCGACTCTCCTGACAAGCATGGTTAATGTCATTTCTTAGGACAGAGAAAAAAAGTCATCTATTGAAACAATAAATTTATCGAATGCAACTACAGGGCATCATTTTCGAAAAATTTATACTAATCATTTTCGCAAGTTTAAAACAATATCCTCTCTTATTTCAATATTGAGATAAGCAATATTGCAAAAAACACATCATTGATATCATCCCTATGAGACACCTCCAATGACGTGTCCAATGCCAATGTTGAGTTTTCATTTAAGACACTATACATGTTTACCAGTTTCGACTAACGCCAATATTTTCCATAAGATATTAAGTAAAACAGGACCCTGGAACGTATATTTTGCTGATCTGGTACGGAAACGCCGAAAGCCTGGATACGTGCACTGACCGCCAAGAGAAGTATTCATGGAGTAGTATTACTAATTGGGTTAACCCATTAATAACAAACATCGATGCTTAGCCTGCAGGATTTGACGAAATACCATTCATGTCCTGATACCGAATTTACTTATTCCTTATCTTTTACTCAATAGAAACTCACTTTTTAGCATATTTCTAAGTGACTTTTGAAACCATGTTCTAAGTGAATTAATCACTCTTGATTAGCACTTTGACATTTTGCAACAATCTTTTCTGACCAATTGCATTGAGTAAATATAATTGTTTTCAGTTTATTTCGTCGTCTGTAATTCCTTTCAGTTTGGACCAGTTTAAGACGTTTATGGGGATAGATAAATAAATAGTGGAACAAGGGATAGATGACTTGATCGTCGGGATAAAACAAAAACAGAAACAGTTGATGAATACAGATTTTATTTGTTATATATTAACGTATTACTTGTTTAAACAACGTGTTCGTATCATTCTACTTTATTTCGATTCCATTTATTAATTGTACGACCCGGTTTTTTATTACGCCCTTTGAGAAACCTCAACATAATGTGTTTAGTTTACTTGAATACTATATGATGTGTGTGTTGCAATAATATTACTTTGGGTTTTTTGGGGGAAGATGTTTAGCTCTTGTATGGGTAGTAGTAACATGGTCTAGCTTCACTGGGTTTTCAATTACTAAACCACCTCAATTATTTTGTATATTTTCATAGACACGTGTCTTCATAACAAATTGTGTTTTGTTCAATCGTATAAACAGTTTTAGAGAATCGCTCTTTTTGTCAGTATGACATCTACCCAATATCAAAGAATGAATACAATGTTCTAAACGTTAGAGGCGTTTTCTGTAGCCTTTTTCAATTCTGATCGGTTACGAGTTAATTCAGGAAGGGTTAAAAAACTTAAGAACGATTAAATGTATCAGCTAACAACGAAGGGGGTTAATCTTAACAGAAAGTACAATTATGACAACAAATATCCCGAACCAATAAGATGCAAAAGAGCAATTTAAAAGAGAGCTTATTCTTCAACAGACAAAACAAAACCACTAACATCAATGATTAACCTAAATAAGATACAATCAGATGGTCGGTACGTTAACAGACAAAGCAAAATCACAAGATATACAAAATCGTTTGAACAGGTATAGTACCATACAATGTAAGCACACAGGAGCTTACTCGAGGTTTTTTAAGAGACGTCTAAGGAAATTGTTAAGGAAAACTGAATTACTTAAAGAGGTTAAATCTTCCTATTTCACCATTTCGGTTGTCTCGACTTAGCCACTCCCAGCGCTTGCAGGCGTTTGACTTGCCTTTGGCACCCATCTTCGGATTTTCATTTCCGACATTGTCAAAGATTTGTAATGTGTTGTGAAAGCAATCCAGTTCATGCCAACTCCATACGTCGTACTTCCAAAGACCCCGTTCAGGTTTGCCTGATGACAAGCATGGTACCACCAAGCGCCTTGAAATATAATAGCACAGTTTGATGAATGGCTATCATAATCCCTGTCGCGTGATGAAAACCGGCCACCATGATGATATGTTAAACTGTCGCCTGCATTCCCATTGTAACCGTCGACTGTCAGTTTGTAACGAGAGTCTGCATCCCCGACACGAAAGACGTTATAGCCAGCGTATGCGGTGTTTCCGTCTGCATGTATCATGTCGATCCTTAGTTCGTACCAGCCCTGAGACGTTATAAGATGGATCTGCTGATTTCCGAGCCAGAAATTCTCCGAAAGATTGCCGAAGCCCGTTTGATAGTCAATCCAATATTTGTAAAAGTCCGAATTGGATACTCTGCGCTGAAGCACCACCCATCCTCCAGATCCAGTGTCCATGTCACAGCGTACAGGGAATCCTCGGTATGCGCCTATGGCGTATATAGTATAGATCCCCGTCTCTGTCGATCCTTGGGTGTAAACATCTTGACAGTCCCTCGGCCTGGCTGAAATATTCAGTGTAGAGACAAAGGCCTCAAAGCGTTCCTCGTATTCGTCAAGGAGCTATTCCGATACGTTTTTGAATAGTTGTCTTGTCTGTTCGGCTTGTAATTCGGTGGTCACCTTGACCGTGCTGCTGTCATTATTCTCAGTGTTCACGTTGATGATTGGGTTACATACATCAGCATTTGTAAAGCTAGACTGTACCAGCACAAATACCATAAACACGAACGACAGCATTTTGATCGTTTGTACAGCAAACAGAAGTGCTGTGTAACAACCCAGTATGTAATAAAGTTGCACTATGTAATAATTATTACAAAACGGGTTGAAGTTTATTACATTTTGCGTTTTTCGATGCGAACCCACTATGTAATAAAGTTACATAATGTAATAATTATTACAAAACGGGTTGAGGCGTATTACACTTTGCGTTTTTCGATGCCAACCCGTTATGTAATAAAGTTGCAATATGTAATAATTATTACGAAACGGGTTGATTTTTTTTTCAAAGTGATTTTTTCTTTACAAACCCGATATGTAGTAGTATTCATAATGGTAACATGGTGATATTTTCACACTAAAGGTAGCCTCTTCCAAGCCAAAACAGGCTTATAAGCAAAAACCAAACGTTCATAAAATCTTTGTTTGAGCAATTTTCAAGCAAGGAAACAGTTCCGAATGATTAAACGTACCAGAAACAGTCAAGCCAAGTATCTAAAAAGCCGAAATGGGCTTATCAGCAAATTACAAAAAATATTTTAAATGTCTGTTTTAGCGTTTAGATACTAAAAATCCCATCGCAAGTGGCAACAAGTACCGAAAAAAGGCCAACAGAGATGCTTGAAAGCCAACATAGGCATATCAGCAATATGTAAAAATATCAGAAAACTTGGTTGTTCGCGATAAATGCTTCAGATATGGCACACATATATGGCAGAACCTTTCGAAACGAGACACATAAAGTTATTTTCGGCCAGATAAAGCTTATCAGCGATATTGAAATGGACTCTAATATCTCTTTTTCTGACGTAAGTGAAACACAAAAACCTATTGAATACGACCAAAATATGGCGAGAACCTTTGGTGAATCGCATATATTGGCGTATAAGCAATAAGATCAATTGGCTGTACAAGTAATATGATAGTTAGGTTTAGCACAGTGGTCAATGCTATGAACATACCAAACATAGCAAATGTCGCATGAAGATTTTCCGATGACAAACTTAAATGATGACTTCAAAAGGGGTAACTCTATGGTTTTATTTCAAAGTGCAGTTCTCTAAGTAAAGCCGTATTCTTATAACGTTGCACTATGTAATAAATATTACAAAACGGGTTGAATTTTATTACATTTTGCGTTTTTCGATGCCAACCCGTTTTGTAATAAAGTTGCATTATGTAATAAAATATATGAAAAGGCTTGATATTCTACAAAGCGAACTTTAAGATGCCAACCCTTTCTGTTATAATATTCATAATGGTTACGTGATGACATTTTCACACAAAAGATAACCGCTTCCAAGCCAAAAGAGGCTTATGAGCCAAGGTCAGAAGTCATCGGAAAACTTTAGTTGAGCGATGTTCAAGCTAGGATGCCGTTCCGAATGACTCAGTGTACCGAAAAAGATTAGACCTAGTATCTAAGATAGCCGACGAGGGCTTATCAGCAAATTACAATGGCGATTTTATTTATCTTTTAACACTTTTATGGTGGGAAATCTTCACAAATAGCAGCACATACCAAAATGAAATTCTCTAAGTAAAGCTGTTTTCTAATAACGTTGCACTATGTAATAATTATTACAAAACGGGTTGAGTTTTATTACATTTTGTCTTTTTCGATGCCATTCAGTAAAGCAATAAAGTTGCAACATGTAACAAACTATGCATGCACAATTTTAACCAATATCTTTTGTTAGTACAAAATACGACATAATTTGCTTAAATTCAAAACAAGACATATGAAACTCGGTCAAAGACCTTACAAAACGACACCAAACACGAATGGGATGTATCAACCCATTACAAACAGTAGTTCATAAGATACAAAGTTGCACGTAAAAACTAAAGCAGGATTTTCTAAGCACGAAAGGTCGCGCATAATTTGCTTAAATTAAAATCAAGAGATTTGAAACTTTGTCAGGTACCATAGATTATTTCATGGTCTCTATATGATGACACTAAAGATATTTGTGAAGTATTAACCCATAGCGTACTGTAGGTAATGAGATGCAATCTTGCACGTAAAAACGTAACCAAGATGTGACGCCGACTCCCACGTTCGAATGAGAATCATTGCTCTCACTATATCCGAATAGTCGAGCTAAAAACAGATTAACATTGAAAAACACACAATGTGATGAAACTCAAACCTTGTTGTTACAATCAAAGTACTGATAGTACTAAGAGATGGGTCTTGTTGTTTGAACTAGGATGAAAAAAAAGAAGAAAGACAAAATCTTAACTATAGACATTAAGTTCAATATTTAAAGGGACTCTCTCAGAGATGGAAATTTTTCTTTTTAAATAAATCGTCTTCTAAAAATAACAACAAAGATTTCTGAAGTAACATAGAACTAGACTATTGACAGCTTCCCAGCCCTGCTCGTAACTATACAAAGTGGATCTAGAACATTAGAATCGCAGATATCTAAGCGCGGGTTTATTTTGTAAACAATGTCTTAACTTAGAGTAAGAGGTGGTACTCATCAGTCTACCATCACCGCCTAGGCGTTTGTCATTCGGTGAGCATGATAAATCCGGGGTAATAAATAAGCATTATTTATACATAGGATACTACGATACATCTTCTGAAAAGGTTAACCACGGGTATTGTCAGAAAAACAAGATTAAAG
Organism: Cerastoderma edule; assembly: GCA_947846245.1. NCBI lineage: Eukaryota > Metazoa > Mollusca > Bivalvia > Cardiida > Cardiidae > Cerastoderma > Cerastoderma edule. The sequence goes on along the minus strand of OX401407.1, from coordinate 34,614,909 downwards.
ACTTAACAGAACACATGCCATTTCAAATCAGATTATATATTATAATTTTTTTCCTGGAAAGGAATTTTTATTTGACAACTTTAATCATGTGATCTTAATTATAATGTGAAAATAAAAAAAGTAAAGGGAGGTCATTGATATGAAAATATTTTTAGTTAACAGAAGCAAACTGCGCGGGAAGAAGAATTCTACCTTTTATTTATAAACCGGCTTTCCCAAAGATGATCAGACAAACGCGATGGCTCACTGCATGTTTATTAACGAAAGCACGGGGTTTTAGCAACTTATTTGTAAAGAAATGGAAAACGGTCTTTAGTTTAGTGACAAGGACTTTCAATACCAATGTTTTTACTTTTGTAACTCCAAATACACACAGCTCTGAGAGAGAGCCTTTAAGTGTCTATAAAAAAGTGTTAATTCATTGGTCAAGATAACGTCGTTTGTACCAAGAATCCTAATCTAGAAACCTTGTTCCTGAAATTTGTTTTATCTTCAGGAAATTATACCTATATTAAACATTTAACAAACAACAAATGTTAAATCTTTTTAAGTTCAAAAGAAATGCAGACACCAGTTTAGTTTGTGACATATATGGGAGATGTTTTAGGAAAGGGTAGAAAATATTGTAAGAAAAGCCTCTCCCTTTTTCCTTTACATGTACTTTGCATCGGATATACGTGTACTATATAGCTTACTCGTCATTTTGATATAAAGACACTAAAAATATCGAAATCTTTGAATGCATTTGATATAAAAGACGTCATGTCAAAATAATTGTCATATGAAGATCATCTGCTGTAAATGCATCTTAATAAGTTTTCATCAAGATTTTTAACCATGACATAACCATCCCACTTCCATTAATACTTTAACTTTACAACTGTATTTAGTGATTATTTTGGTATAGGCATTCCATAAGCCATATTATAGTGCACGTAAAGTCGCGGCCAAGTATAAAAAAAGATATACCCTTATAAAAAGGCTCGTGATAATGTGTCCATCCGCTAATTTCATGTACACTTCGGTCAAGTTAGATGTATGGATAAAACAAATATAATACTTTTATACAACATACACTTTAACTGAGTAGCTTCATCTGGCGCCTGGTAGAGTTTGAGTATGACTATAGTAAAGGTTTTGTTATAACTTTAATCAGGATGCTACAACGACAAAATGTAAATCAACGTTTTCATCATTGTACACGTGAGAAGCAGATACAGAAAGAAGAAGACGTCATTAGATATAATTTGATTTTGGTTTATTTCTATGAGTTAGTGTTGCCTTGTAATTTTTTGTACAACTCGAGCACAATAAAAAGCAAATGATCTGATCTATACCGAGGTGCTTGTCATACCCCCTGCATGCGTCGAAACGTCACGATTGTTAGAAAATACAATAAACTGCTTAAGTGGTTCCGAGCTAAAAATACAGTGTGTTTACAAGTCAAGAGAAATCCGGATAACCTGCTCCGTACGATAGCATAGACAGGCCTAAAAGGCCAGTCAATTACTATAAATTGCAATATTGGTAAAGACCCATTTTACTTTGCGATTTGCATTTTGAAGGAATATATTGTAATTCTTTTACGAAAATGATTGGTTGGGACGGTAGTTTAAGGTTCATTGATAACTAAGATCATTAAGGACGCAGTGTGGTCTGTGTATTTCCTTATTTTGGTCGTTTGCAAGCTTTTTCAGTATAAGTGACGCATATAATCTCGAAAGAGTTGTCGATAAAACAGCGTATTCGACTATTCGATAATGTCGGAGAGAGGTAAATGCCAGTGAAATATTATTTGTTTCAGGGACGGTGGATCTTACAAAATGAATAAGGTGCCAAGATTAGGATTATTCCTTTCATAAGTTGTTGAGTACAAACTTGCATGCACAAACTTTAAACAAAATTTTCTACGTACAAAAGGCCACATAATTTGCTTAAATTCATAACCAGAGTTATGAATACTGTACCTTAGACGATGACTCTTAACCCATGTGTAAAGTACTATACCATTCAATACTGTAGTTAATGAGATGCAAACTTGCATATTCAAAATTAACCATAAAGTCCAAAGGTAGCGTAATTTGTTTGAATTTAAAACATGAGATATGACACCTGGTCAGGGACCTTAAAGTGCAATCCAAACAAATGTGTGAAGTGTCAGTCCATTCCATACCGTGGTTTTATTAATTACAAACGCATGTGAAAAAAATGACCCAAAGTACAAAAGGCCGCATAATTTGCTTCAATTCAATACAAAATATATGAAATTTGGACCTTAGATTATGACTATGAACACAACTGTAAAGTATCAACCCATTCCATACAGTAACTCGTAATTTACATACTTGCTGTTAAAATCATTTTTCATATTGATAAAAGGACCGTTTTGGTCACCAAACAATGGTTTGTGTCTATTTTGTAAGGCTTGTTCAAAGCTGAGCCATTTTTAAACTGAATATTACCTCTTTTGACCTGGGAGAGATTATCCTTTGTGCGTAAACACATCGGTATTTGACCGTTATAGATTCTTGTTACATAATGGGTTGGCATCTAAAAATGCAAAATGTAATAAAACACGACCCATTTTGTAATAATTGTTACATAGTTCAACGTTCAAAGAAAACAGCTTCCCTTCAAGAATTGCACTTTGGTGCGCTACCATTTGCGAAGTCTTTCTCACTATATAAGTGTATCTAACAGATATATAAAATCGCCTTTGTAATTTGCTGATGCGCTCGCTTCGGCTTTCTTAGTTACTTGGTTTAACTTTTTGTCGGTACATTGAGTCATTTGGAACGGTATCCTAGCTTGAAAATTGCTCAAACAAAGTTCTGCTCATGAGCCTTTTTGGCTTGGAAGAGGTTACCTTTTATGTGAAAATGTCACCACGTAACCATTATGAATTTTATAACATAAGTGGTTTGCATCTAAAAATTCACTTTGTAGAATAACAATCCTTTTTGTTTATTTTATTACATATTGCAACTTTATTACATAACGGGTTCGCATCGAAAAAAGCAAAATGTAATAAACCCCAACCCGTATTGTAATAATCATTACATAATGCAACTTTACTTAAAACAGCTTTACTGCGAAAATAGAACTCTTTTTTCATGCGTGCTGCCATTTGCGATGTTTTTCTTACCATATTAGCTCAAAAACAAACATACAAATTCATTTTTGTAATATGCTTATAAGCCCATTTTGGCATTCTTAGTAACGTGCTTTAGGTACATTGAGTCATTTGGAACAGTATCCTCGTTTGAAAATTGGGGAACAATCAAGTTTTCAGATATTTTTACAAATCGCTGATATGCCTATGTTGGCTTTCAAGCATCTCTGTTGGCCTTTTTGTTGGTACTTGTTGCCACATGCGATGCTATTTTTAGCATCTAAACGCTAAAACAGACATTTAAAATATTTTTTGTACTTTGCTGATAAGCCCATTTCGGCTTTTTAGATACTTGGCTTGACTGTTTCTGGTACGTTTAATCATTCGGAACTGTTTCCTTGCTTGAAAATTGCTCAAACAAAGATTTTATGAACGTTTGGTTTTTGCTTATAAGCCTGTTTTGGCTTGGAAGAGGCTACCTTTAGTGTGAAAATATCACCATGTTACCATTATGAATACTACTACATATCGGGTTTGTAAAGAAAAAATCACTTTGAAAAAAAAATCAACCCGTTTCGTAATAATTATTACATATTGCAACTTTATTACATAACGGGTTGGCATCGAAAAACGCAAAGTGTAATACGCCTCAACCCGTTTTGTAATAATTATTACATTATGTAACTTTATTACATAGTGGGTTCGCATCGAAAAACGCAAAATGTAATAAACTTCAACCCGTTTTGTAATAATTATTACATAGTGCAACTTTATTACATAACGGGTTGTTACAGTGCTGGATCTTTTATACGTTCATTTGATCCGGGTTGATCATACTTTCTATTGATTGGTTAAAGTTACCTATTTGCATATCAATGATACAGTGTTGTGTTTTAGTTTCCTAGACATATATTTGTTCTAGATCGTTCTCAAAAGATTCAAAGTTTTTACCGTGATGGACCGAATAGGTTCGCAAGCATTATCTGGACTAAGTTACAAATGGCACGTCAATTATACATCGATGGTTCCAGTGGGTCGGTCTTTGTACAGCCCTGCAACATTGATGTTCGAACCATTGGTACACCTTGTTTGCATACGCGCAGCAGACGCTGACCAAATTTGATAAGTTGAACGGAAATGTTTTTGTTCCATGTTTGACTATGATTGAGCTTTATGAGCAGGACATGGTTGATTTCAACTGGTACTACAGCTTTTAACATAGAATGGTCCTTTTTCGATTTGAACTACATCGATTACAAAGAGCGCAATTAAGGACATACATTTCTTCAATGCTTTATGACAGAATATCGACTAGGAAGTCATTCAACAGTCACAAAATATCAGCCGTTTTAGGGTCCATTAGTCAAGGTAAAATGCACTGTTGATAGGTCATATATCTGAATTTTTCTTTGAAAATGCCAATGAAAAAAAACAAAAGAAACATCGATAAAGATACGTGTGGGTTTTTTTACGACTCGGCCAATGACTAATCGTCTCAAAACGAAAATAAACAACACGAAAAGGGTATTTCTTCATTAAGATCCGACCAATGGTAAGACATGAACAAAACAAAGAGTTGATAACAATGCTTAGACAACGAGTAATTGTTTTTAGAACTATACTATAAATGTGTCCGTTGTCTACTCCCTAAACAGGGTGTATTGCAACGTTAAAAAAATATTTACTAATTTCCATCTTATTTTTTCCTGAAACATCTTTAATATTTTTTTCTCGTCTCCCTGTATAGTCAGTCCATCAATCCTTAAGGTAGGTCTCCAAAGAAGTCCCCCAAATCGATTTATCTATTAAACTTATTATTAAATTGTCCATTGTTGGTTTCCACCACCATTATCTTTTAGTTATACTGAAATTACGAAAACATTACCGATGTAGAAAGCGCTTTTTATCCTTAAAACTGGTTTATGTTTTTCAAGCCGCGCCATAAACATTATGGTATTCTGTCAGGAGACGATCTTTCATTTAAAAGCAGAAAAACTGGTTCTATGATTCGAATCCACGTAAATCGGGGCTTAATGATTTTACGTTCAGAGCTTTATTTATGTGTACCTGGAATCTAACCAATGTAGAAACGTGGTTTAGTGATGTTAAGTTCAGTACTCTCTCTATCAAAACAAGGGCTCGAATTCATACAGCAAGGGATTAAGTGATTTTAAATTCGGTACTCTATTCTTTGTGTCACGATCCTAAATAACACGATAAATAACAAGAGTGATTCCAAGTTTGTTTCACTACTCATACCTCATGTACCGGTACCGTGGTTCAAGTCCACGCAGGTAATGGTCTATTACTATTAGCTCAGGACCAAAACAATCGAACTGGATTTCAAACCACGATGATAACGATCTTGTGATTTAAAGTCCGCGACTCAAACTACAGGTTATGCGATTCGAATTTACGCAGACATTGACCTTTTTTTAAGCTTAGGACCAAAACAAATGGACACTTGGATTCAAACTTAATAGATCATCGCCTTGCGATTTCAAGTTCGATCCTGTAACTATTGGTAATATAATTCAAAAGCACACTAGGATAGGCATTCTGAATTCATATTCAGATACGAAAGCTCATGACAGTCATACACTATAAGTTCAATAAAATATCAACATCTACTATTCATATAATCGTTACACATCTGTCACAGGAATCAAATGTAGTTCCATGAAAGGAATTAGATTAGTTAAAACGGCTCGTTTGTATTTGTACTGGCGATCATATATCTTTGCAGTTTTGAAACATTTTTCATCCGGATAAGGGTTGGTGTTAAGTGACATGTGCCAGAGGTATTCGTGTGTCGTATTAACATTGGAATGCGAGCGATTTCACCAAATAAGTTGTTTTTGACTTATTTCTATAAAGCCGGAATATGTCAAGATGATTACGCCCAAGTATCGTCAGAGACGGTATTCTATACTATATACCGCGTCATATAGCGCAGAGTGTCCAATGCGGATTTTAACACATATCGTGGAGGACAGTTGTCTAGGGGTAAAGCGTTGGCCTATGGACACGAGGGTAGTGGGTTCGAACTTCATGAGTGGCGGTTTCTGCCTTGCGACTTCTATTAAGCCACATACAGTGCGAGTACTGGTTTTGCATCAAGGAAACAGAATTGAGGGTGATTAATCTAAGCTATAAGAACTTGTTTCACAATCGATGTAAAATAAATAAGTTTAAACTTAAACCAAATATTGGATTGACTATCAAACGGGCTTCAATAATCTTTCGGGGAACTTTTGGCTCGAAAGAAGCAGATATATCTTATAACGTCTCAGGCTTGGTACTTACTAAGGGTCGACATGACACATACAAACGGAAACACCGCATTGGCTAGATATAACGTCTTCGGGGATGCAAACTCACGTTACCTTGGGAATGCTTTTGACAGTTTAAAAGACACCATGGATAGTGGTTCACATTGCGCGACAGGGCTTACCGATAACAAGTCATTACTCTGAGCTAAAACCCATCACAGCTCAGAGTATTACACAACATGCCATGCGGTAAAAGAGTCTTTAAAAATCATGCCTTAAAGAACTGGCCTTCACTGGTTCACTTTAAGACGACACATTACAAATCTATGACAAAGTCGGAAATGTAATCTCAAAGATTGATACCAAAGCCAAGTACAGCGCCTACAAGTACCGAGAGTAGCTAAGGTGATATTTGATAACGCATCCACGAAATAGAAAAGCAGACGCATAATAGACTTATCTTAAAAAATCTTTTCATGAAACGATTTCTGTTTTACTTTTTTGTTTGTTTAAATCAATGAGTTAAACGCTTTGAATTTATCTGATAGAAAAGCATGTACATAAAATGCAAAACTTGTTATAAATGAAATGAATAAATATTTACTGTTCGAGATTGTTGCATGTTTATGTTGTTAATTATTTTAACATGTGATTATCACTTTATTTTAAAGACATTTGTGCATCTGTGTAATGACCCATTTGTATCTATTTTTTCTATTCATAGTTGTGTTGACGTAAGTGCGTTTTCACTTTTAATGTGAGGTATTGGTAACTATTTCTGTTTTTATGCATCATTGATCTGTTAGATTTTGAGAAAAGCAAACTACAAAAAAAAATTTAAGGCAATATAGAAATAACGTGGTATTGAAAAAAAACATGGAAACAAAGAAAATATTGCATTACTAGAGCAAACCTTCTTTTGTCAAAACTGTTCTGATGGCGTCTGCTACATTTGCGTCTGAGCGTAGTTACACAAGCTACCAGAGCCATCAATTCGATGTATCCAGATCATGACCTTTTATAGGAAACACAGATATTCGTATTCCGTACACCACAAGAAGAGATTTAACTCCATACTAACGTGGTACCTATTATTGAGTGATGATGAGAAAAGAACAATTGATATCTAATTGTTCAAATAATCCCGTGCCTTTAAAAACATACAAATTCTTAATCATCAAGAACAAACCAAAATCGTCTTTAAGACTGTGTTAAGTCAGAGGAAACATTTAAAAGATGACATACACACGCCTTGATACTAATAAATGACCATTTTCAATTTCTTCATTTCCAAGGTGAGAAAAATTTGACAATTTGAAAACTAGCATCAGCACCTTTTGGTGCTTTCAAAATGCGATATTTGGCCAGTTGTTCTCTAACGCACATTTATAAAAGCATGTGATTAAACTGTCTACCATTTTGTAGTCTGGGTCGAAGACACTCATATACGTTAGTTTTGCAGAAAATAGTTAATCATCGTTTATAGGATAAACCGTTAAAAAAGAGTTTACTGTTTCGGTTCACATTTTACTTTAAATTATATAATTACATTCTGTGAGATAAACACTTTAAAGAGTAGTAATGGCATCGTCCATAGGTGCTCTTCAAGTATTGGTTATTATGCATAACAAATCAAACGTTTTATTCATATCATCGAAGTTCATTGTTGAATGGATGGTACGGACAGAAACTGATCTGTTAAAGGTAGCTCCTTGCAAAACCATTTGCTGGCTCTTGATTAACCTGGAATTGAATTTAATGTTATGCGTTCACGAAGGTATAAACAAGAAATAAAATAACAATACAGTATGAGATTGCGAGGCTAAAAGGTTTTTTACGGAAGTAAAACACGCTTTTAAGTTTTTACCTCCATGAACGCAACATGACAACATCTTCAAAGATTGTGAATTTGTTTAATCCACAATTATGCAAACGTCTCGACTACTTTCGCCATTGCTACTACATGATTTATATGATTTATTATATACTTGTTTTGCCAGCTAACATAGGCCCGACACATTGGTCCTTTTTTCCCATTTCATGAGGCATTGAACAGATATTGAAATATGTTATCTATCTTCTTCGTTCGTTGAAGGAGTAATGGAACAAACCTTCGACAATCCGGCATACTTTGTACTTATTGTGTTTGTAATATCCACTGTCTGTGCTCCAACCTTCAATCTCGACAACTTGAAGAGAATAGTTAACAGAGTGCGTAGGATATGATGTAGTTTAAACGTACATGTACAGCTTCTAATGCACCTGAGTTGCAAACGCTATTCAAAGACGGGAACAGTTTTAAAGTAAGCGTGCCGTGTCCAATGCATGTCACGTTTATAGTCCTGTCTTGTCTTCCATTGACTTGCTCACGCTCTACAATAAAAGCAAAAGGTCTCCCCTGACTGTCATGTTAAACGATCTAGTTCGTCAAATAAGCTCCTACAAGCTACACCTCTAGATTCTTGAGCATTCTCTTATCCGAGCAATTTGCACACACTGCTTAGATAGGTATGTGTACAATGCCACAAAGCACTGATGCCAAATATCTTCATTTAAAGCTTGCAGTTCAATCGAGGGTACTTACATGCGGCTAGTGTTTGTTGTGATTACACTTACAAAACTTGTTTGTGATGTGGAGCTAATGTCTGGTCCTCCTAACTTGCAGCGCCAAAAGATCCCTGACTCTTTGAAAATAACTGGTTCGGCTTCTACCACAATTAACAGCAACTCGAATATGAACACATATACATTGGCGGGCGACATGATACAGTGGTAGAGCTTCGGCCTCTTGTACCGAGGGCCCCGGGTTAAAATCCCAATTAAGCGAAGTGCATTGCGAGGACTAACCAACAAATCGGTGCAAGTACTTGTGTAATATCCAGGAAGCAGTCATCGAGAGTGAATTTAATAAGCTTCCAGCTTTCGTCACAATCGATGTAAAGTAAATAAGTTTAAACTAACAAATATATAATGACAGGTTTTTGGTGTAACGAACATGAAAACGTTTGGACTTATTAAGAGATATGTCACGAAGTAATTGCTATATGATATCCCTTAAATGAAAATTGATACTTTAGTACACAGTATTAAACACAGGGAAAAAAACGAAATAGTACTTAACTCTTTATTCTGAAAAAGAGCTTTTTAAATATGACCATTGAGATTTAAAAGGATTCTTTACATAACCGGCTTACCATATCATTGATAACATCAACATGCATACATGTAAAATCAGTCGCGCTTTTGATGCTTTTATTGAAATAACTAGTAACAAAAGTAGAACATGTAGAGTCTGTAAAATTTGAAATATCAATTTTTTGACTGTTCATCCGTTTTGAAACGATTTGCTTTATTTGTCATACGTATTATCCCGACGTTTCTCGGCTGACCTTGTGTTATCGCTTATTGTAATAAAAAGTATCGTATTCCCTATCTAAAAAGCATCATATGCAAATTTTACCATCTTAGAATCTGAGATTCTTCTGACGTCTAAAGGAACGAATTGGTTTATAATTAGCATAAAATATATCTTACCATTTCGATTATTGAACTATTAAGGATGCCCACGTAGCGATGAATGGTACATAACCAATATTTAGCTAAGAGCAATTGTACATCAACACTTGATTAAGGGCATCGTCTATCACGGTTTTTTTGAAAGTATATTTCGATGAAAGCAGTGCAAAGTTTGCCAAGAGAGAATTGGAAATTGTCATCATCAGAAATCATTATTCTGTAAGGTTTGGCTTGGCTATATTGAATACCGTCCGTGCATGGTATAGGCTGACACGAAGTATAATCACATTTAATTCAACGATATTATCTTAAGCATAGAGGCGATGGCTGATAGAACAAAGCTAATGGCAAGTTGCATTATCAGGATTGAAACATGACATGTTAGAAACATCGTTTTTTTAGAATACCATGTCGACTAAGTAAAGTATCATGTTTTATCGCCGGTTTGAATGATCAAGAATGCGACGATTTATATCACTTCCCCATAACTTCAAGTCTTGTGCAATAGACTTAATGGGTAGGTGGTCCAGCTTGAAATGTGGAGGTTTAAAGTTCGAAATCTGAATTGGCCGTCATTCTTTCAGATATTTAATGAAGCCAGTGAAACATGAATTATTCGTCTACAACCTGATAATTAATGTTTATGTCAGAAAGAAACAAGTGTCTTATAAAGACTAGTGTTGAATTCTGATGAGGACAAAGAATGAATGGATGGACTTGTTATAAAAATATAACTGAACAACTGTAGAAATGCCTTAAACCTCAATTAAATTACTGACAAAAATCCTTTTCCAGATCAAGGGAATTAATAACCTACAAATTACCAAGTTGTCCCTATATGATTACTTCCCTTTGATCGCTTTATTTGTTCTTGTAACATATTCGACAGTTTTGATCGGAATTTCATGCCGGTCTTCAGAGGAAAAGCTTGTCTGATTATTTCGACATTGAAATATCATATTGCACTCAAGGTCAGATAAATCATCCGCCAAAAAATATAATAGGTGCATCTCTGTACTGATCGGCAAGATGAATTTATGTTCTAATATCAACTACCTTCATGGAAAGTATGCAGTTATCCGAGGTATATGCACAAAATGTAAATCCGTAACGTTTAAAGTTTTTCATGTCTAGGAATAAGAAAAACTTGATAATCCTCTAAACGGAACTGAGTACAATTATTCCGAACTAGATGAATGTATACATCCGTCGGAGTAGAATAATTTAAGACAAAGGTTACATTAAAGTGTGCTGATCGCATATAAAAACTGATTTCTACGAGCCATAAAGCCCCAAGCAAAATAAAGAAATACAATGGTATCGATTTAAGCTGATTTATTTTGAAATATAAATCTTTTCGTCTGACCCTTATATTTCATCAGAAAAATCCATATATTGTTTTCTAAAGTTCCTCAGGACCAATGTTGTGTGGTGGTAAAGAGTACTGAGCTGAAAATCACAAGGTCTATATCCGAGTTTGTTTCAAGTAACTGAACCATTAGGTCTTACTTTTCGTGAGAGGTTGTATCTCGGCTGACGTACAGTACACAAATGGTTCGTATCAGCTTCCCCGACTCTCCTGACAAGCATGGTTAATGTCATTTCTTAGGACAGAGAAAAAAGTCATCTATTGAAACAATAAATTTATCGAATGCAACTACAGGACATCATTTTCGAAAAATTTATACTAATCATTTTCGCAAGTTTAAAACAATATCCTCTCTTATTTCAATATTCAGATAAGCAATATTGCAAAAAACACATCATTGATATCATCCCTATGAGACACCTCCAATGACGTGTCCAATGCCAATGTTGAGTTTTCATTTAAGACACTATACATGTTTACCAGTTTCGACTAACGCCAATATTTCCCATAAGATATTTAGTAAAACAGGACCCTCGAACGTATACTTTGCTGATCTGGTACGGAATCGCCGAAAGCCTGGATACGTGCACTGACCGCCAAGAGAAGTATTCATGGAGTAGTATTACTAATTGGGTTAACCCATTAATACCAAACATAGATACTTAGCCTGCAGGATTTGACGAAATACCATTCATGTCCTGACACCGACTCTTTATATCGGATGGAATTTACTTATTCCTTATCTTTTACTCAATAGAAACTCACTTTTTAGCATATTTCTAAGTGACTTTTGAAACCATGTTCTAAGTGAATTAATCACTCTTGATTAGCACTTTGACATTTTGCCACAATCATTTCTGACCAATTGCATTGAGTAAATATAATTGTTTTCAGTTTATTTCGTCGTCTGTAATTCCTTTCAGTTTGGACCAGTTTAAGACGTTTATAGGGATAGATAAATAAATAGTGGAACAAGGGATAGATGACTTGATCGTCGGGATAAAACAAAAACAGAAACAGTTGATGAATACAGATTTTATTTGTTATATATTAACGTATTACTTGTTTAAACAACTTGTTCGTATCATTCTACTTTATTTCGATTCCATTTATTAATTGTACGACCCGGTTTTTTATTACGCCCTTTGAGAAACCTCAACATAATGTGTTTAGTTTACTTGAATACTATATGATGTGTGTGTTGCAATAATATTACTTTGGGTTTTTGGGGGGAAGATGTTTAGCTCTTGTATGGGTAGTAGTAACATGGTCTAGCTTCACTGGGTTTTCAATTACTAAACCACCTCAATTATTTTTTATATTGTCATAGACACGAGTCTTCATAACAAATTGTGTTTTGTTCAATCGTATAAACAGTTTTAGAGAATCGCTCTTTTTGTCAGTATGACATCTACCCAATATCAAAGAATGAATACAATATTCTAAACGTTAGAGGCGTTTTCTGTAGCCTTTTTCAATTCTGATCGGTTACGAGTTAATTCAGGAAGGGTTAAAAAACTTAAGAACGATTAAATGTATCAGCTAACAACGAAGGGGGTTAATCTAAACAGAAAGTACAATTATGACAACAAATATCCCGAACCAATAAGATGCAAAAGGGCAATTTAAAAGATAGCTTATTCTTCAACAGACAAAACAAAACCACTAACATCAATGATTAACCTAAATAAGATACAATCAGATGGTCGGTACGTTAACAGACAAAGCAAAATCACAAGATATACAAAATCGTTTGAACAGGTATAGTACCATACAATTTAAGCACACAGGAGCTTACTCGAGGTTTTTTAAGAGACGTCTAAGGAAATTGTTAAGGAAAACTGAATTACTTAAAGAGGTTAAATCTTCCTATTTCACCATTTCGGTTGTCTCGACTTAGCCACTCCCAGCGCTTGCAGACGTTTGACTTGCCTTTGGCACCCATCTTCGGATTTTCATTTCCGACATTGTCAAAGATTTGTAATGTGTTGTGAAAGCAATCCAGTTCATGCCAACTCCATACGTCGTACTTCCAAAGACCCCGTTCAGGTTTGCCTGATGACAAGCATGGTACCACCAAGCGCCTTGAAATATAATAGCACAGTTTGATGAATGGCTATCATAATCCCTGTCGCGTGTTGAAAACCGGCCACCATGATGATATGTTAAACTGTCGCCTGCATTCCCATTGTAACCGTCGACTGTCAGTTTGTAACGAGAGTCTGCATCCCCGACACGAAAGACGTTATAGCCAGCGTATGCGGTGTTTCCGTCTGCATGTTTCATGTCGATCCTTAGTTCGCACCAGCCCTGAGACGTTATAAGATCGATCTGCTGATTTCCGAGCCAGAAATTCTCCGAAAGATTGCCGAAGCCCGTTTGATAGTCAATCCAATATTTGTAAAAGTCCGAATTGGATACTCTGCGCTGAAGCACCACCCATCCTCCAGATCCAGTGTCCATGTCACAGCCTACAGGGAATCCTCGGTATGCGCCTATGGGGTATATAGTATAGATCCCCGTCTCTGTCGATCCTTGGGTGTAAACATCTTGACAGTCCCTCGGCCTGGCTGAAATATTCAGTGTAGAGACAAAGGCCTCAAAGCGTTCCTCGTATTCGTCAAAGAGCTGTTCCGATACGTTTTTGAATAGTTGTCTTGTCTGTTCCGCTTGTAATTCGGTGGTCACCTTGACCGTGCTGCTGTCATTATTCTCAGTGTTCACGTTGATGATTGGGTTACATGCATCAGCATTTGTAAAGCTAGACTGTACCAGCACAAATACCATAAACACGAACGACAGCATTTTGATCGTTTGTACAGCAAACAGAAGTGCTGGATCTTTTATACGTTCATTTGATCCGGGTTGATCATACTTTCTATTGATTGGTTAAAGTTACCTATTTGCATATCAATGATACAGTGTTGTGTTTTAGTTTCCTAGACATCTATTTGTTCTATATCGTTCTCAAAAGATTCAAAGTTTTTACCGTGATGGACCGAATAGGTTCGCAAGCATTATCTGGACTAAGTTACAAATGGCACATCAAATATACATCGATGGTTCCAGTGGGTCGGTCTTCGTACAGCCCTGCAACATTGATGTTCGAACCATTTGTACACCTTGTTTGCATACGCGCAGCAGACGCTGACCGAATTGGATGAGTTGAACGGAAATGTTTTTGTTCCATGTTGACTATAATTTAGCTTTATGAGCAGGACACGGTTGATTTCAACTGGTACTACCGCTTTTAACATAAAATGGTCCTTTTTCGATTTGAACTACATCGATTACCAAGAGTGCAATTAAGGACATACATTTCTTCAATGCTTTATGACAGAATATCGACTAGGAAGTCATTCAACAGTCACAAAATATCAGCCGTTTTAGGGCCCGTTAGTCAAGGTAAAATGCACTGTTGATAGGTCATATATCTGAATTTCTCTTTGAAAATGCCAATGAAAAAACAAAAGAATTATCGATAAAGATACGTGTGGGTTTTTTTATGACTCGGCCAATGACTTATCGTCTCAATACGAAAATAAACAACACGAAAAGGGTATTTCTTCATTAAGATCCGACCAATGGTAAGACACGAACAATACAAAGAGTTGATAACAATGCTTAGACAACGAGTAATTGTTTTGAGAACTATACTATAAATGTGTTCGTTGTCTACTCCCTAAACAGGGTGTATTGCAACGTTAAAAAATATTTACTAATTTCCATCTTATTTTTTCCTGATACATCTTTAATATTTTTTTCTCGTCGCCCTGTATAGTCAGTACATCAATCCTTAAGGTAGGTCTCCAAAGAAGTCCCCCAAATCGATTTGTCTATTAAACTCATTATAAAAATTTCCATTGTTGGTTTCCACCACCATTATCTTTTAGTTTTACTGAAATTACGAAAACATTACCGATGTAGAAAGCGCTTTTTATCCTTAAAACTGGTTTATGTTTTTCAAGCCGCGCCATAAACATTATGGTATTTTGTCAGGAGACGATCTTTCATTTAAAGCAGAAAAACTGGTTCTATGATTCGAATCCACGCAAATCGGGGCTTAATAATTTTAAGTTCAGAGCTTTACTTATGTGTACCTGGAATCTAACCAATGTAGAAACGTGCTTTAGTGATGTTAAGTTCAGTACTCTCTCTATCAAAACAAGGGCTCGAATTCATACAGCAAGGGATTAAGTGATTTTAAATTCGGTACTCTATCCTTTGTGTCACGATCCTAAATAACACGATAAATAACAAGAGCGATTCCAAGTTTGTTTCACTACTCATACCTCATGTACCGGTACCGTGGTTCGAGTCCACACAGATAATGGTCTATTACTATTAGGCTCAGGACCCAAACAATCGAACTGGGTTTCAAACCACGGTGATAACAATCTTATGATTTAAAGTCCGCGACTCAAACTACAGGTTATGCGATTCGAATCTATGCAGAGATTGACCTTTTTTAAGCTTAAGACCAAAACAATTGGACACACTGCGATTCAAAGTAAATGGACCATGGCCTTGTGATGTCAAGTTCGATTTTGTAACTATCGGTAATATGATTCATAGGCACACTAGGAAAGGCATTCTGAATTCATATTCAGATACGAAAGCTCATGACAGTCATACACTATAAATTCAATAAGATATCAACATCTACTATTCATATAATCGTTACACATCTGTCACAGGGATCAAATGTAGTTCCATGAAAGGAATTAGATTAGTTAAAAGGGCTCATTTGTATTTGTACTGGCGATCATATATCTTTGCAGTTTTGAAACATTTTTCATCCGGATAAGGGTTGGTGTTGACTGACATGTACCAAAGATATTTGTGTGTCGTATCAACATTAGAATGCGAGCGATTTTACCAAATAATGTGTTTTTGTCTTATTTCTATAAAGCCGGAAGATGTCAAGATGATTGCGCCGAAGTTTCGTCAGAGACGGTATTCTATATCATATACTGCGTCATAAAGCGCAGAGTATCCAATGCGGATTTTAACACATATTAAGGAGAACAGTTGTCTAGGGGTAAAGCGTTGGCCTATGGACACGAGGGTAGTGGGTTCGAACTTCATGAGTGGCGGTTTCTGCCTTGCGACTTTTATTAAGCCACATACAGTGCGAGTACTGGTTTTGCATCCAGGAAACAGAATCGAGAGTGATTAATCTAAGCTGTAAGAACTTGTTTCACAATCGATGTTAAGTAAATAAGTTTAAACTTAAACAAAATATTGGATTGACTATCAAACGGGCTTCGATAATCTTTCGGGGAACTTTTGGTTCGAAAGAAGCAGATCTATCTTATAACGTCTCAGGCTTGGTACTTACTAAGGGTCGCCATGACACATCCAAACGGAAACGCCGCATTGGCTATATATAACGTCTTCGGGGGATGCAAACTCACGTTACCTTGGGAATGCTTTTGACAGTTTAACAGACACAACGCACGACGGGGATTATCAATAACAAGTCATCACTCTGAGCTAATACCCATGACTTATAGAACTGGCATTCACTGGTTCACTTTAAGACGAAACATTACAAATCTGTGACAAAGTCGGAAATGTAATTTCAAAGATGGATACCAAAGCCAAGTACAGCGTCTACATGTACCGAGAGTAGCTAAGGTGATATTTAATAACGCATCCACAAAACAGAAAAGCAGACGCATTATAGACTAATCTTAAAAAATGTTTTCAGGAAACGATTTCTGTTTTACTATTATGTTTGCTTAAATCAATGAGTTAAACGCTTTGAATTTATCTGATAGAAAAGCATGTACATAAAATGCAAAACGTGTTATAAATGAAATGAATACATATTTACTGTTCGAGATTATTGCATGTTTATGTTGTTAATTATTTTAGCATGTGATTATCACTTTATTTTCAAGACCTTTGTGCATCTGTATAATGACCCATTTATATCTATTTTTCTCTATTCATATTTGTGTTGACGTAAGTGCGTTTTCACTTTGAATGTGAGGCATTGGTAATCATTTCTGTTTTTATGCATCATTGATCTGTAAGATTTTGAGGAAAGCAAACTACCAAAACAATTAGAAGCATAACATGAATAACGTGGTATTGGGAAAAACATGGAGTCAAAGAAAAAATTGCATTACTAGAACACATCTTCTTTTGTCAAAACTGTTCTGATGGCGTCTGCTACATATGCGTCAAAGCGTAGTTACACAAGGCTACCAGAGTCATCAATTCGATGTATCAAGATCATGGCATTTTATAGGAAACACAGATATTCGTATTACGTAAACCACAAGAAGAGATCTAACTCCATACTAACGTGGTTCCTATGATTGAGTGATGATGAGAAAAGAACAATTGATATCTAATTGTTCAAATAATCCCGTGTCTTTAAAAGAATATAAATTCTTAATCATCAAGAACAAAAAATATCGTCTTTAAGACTGTGTTAAGCAAGAGAAAACATTTAAAAGATGACATACACGCGTCTTTATACTAATAAATGACCATTTTCAATTTCTTCATTTCCAAGGTGAGAGAAATTTGACAATTTGAAAACTAGCATCAGCGCCTTTCGTTGCTTTCAAAATGGGGAATTTAGCTAGTTGTCGGATTGTTCTCTAACGCACGTTTATAGAAGCATGTGATTAAACTGTCTACCATTTTGTAGTCTGGGTCTCAGACGCTCACATACATTAATTTTGCAGGAAATAGTTAATCATCGTTTATAGGATAAACCGTTTAAAGAGTTTACTGTTTCTGCATGACAACTATTCTGTAGCATAAAAACAAATGGTTGTGGTTCACATTTTACTTTCAAGTATACAATTACATTCTGTGAGATAAACACTTTAAAGAGTAGTAATGGCATCGTCCACAAGGTGCTCTTCACGTATTGGTTATTATGCATAACAAATCAAACGTTTTATTCATATCATCGAAGTCCATTGTTAATGGATGGTACGGAACAGAAATTGATCTGTTAACGGTAGCTCCTTGCAAAACCATTTGCTGGCTCTTGATTAACCTGGAATTATATTTAATGTTATGCGTTCACGAACGTTTAAACAAACAAAAAATAACAATATAGTATGAGATCGCGAGGCTAGTAGGTTTTATACGGAAGTAAGACATGCTTTTGAGTTTTTACCTCCATGAACGCAACGTGACATCTTCAAAGATTATGAATTTGTTTAATCCACAATTATGCAAACGTCTCAACTACTTTCGCAAATGCTACTAAAGGATTTATATGAGTCATCATATATTTGTTTTGCCAGCTAACGTAGGCCCGGCACAGTTGTCCTTTATTCTCATTTCATGAGGCTTTGAAAATAAATTGAAATATGTTATCTACCTACCTCATTCGTTGAAGGAGTAATGGAACAAACCGTCGACAATCCGGCATACTTAGTACTTAATGTGTTTGTAATATCCACTGTCTGTGCTCGAACCTTCAATCTCGAAAACTTGAAGACGATGGTTAACGGAGTGCGTAGGATATGATGTAGTTTAAACGTACATGAACATCTTCAAATGCAGCTGAGTTGCAAACGCTTTTCAAAGACGGGCACAGTTTTAAAGTAAGCGTGCCATGCCACGCTTATAGTCCTGTCTTGTCTTCCATTGACTTGCTCACGCTCTACAAGAAAAGCACAATGTTTCCCCCGACTGTCAAGCTGAACTATCAAGATGTCCAAAAAGGCACCTAAAAGCTGTTATAAAGGTTACACCTCTAGCTTCTTGAGCATTATATAAGCAATTTGCACAAGCTGCTTAGATAGGTATATGTACAATGCCAAGAAAGCACTGGTGCCAACTAGTTTCATTGAACGTGTGCTGTTCAATCGAGGGTACTTACATGCGACTGGTGTTCTGTTATGCTTACAAAACTTGTTTGTGACGTGGAGGGAATCCCTGGTCCTCCTAACGTACAGCGGCAAAAGACCCCGGGCTCGTTGAAAATAACTGGCTTGGCTTCTACCACGAGTATCAGTAGTTTAAATTTGAACAAATGCACAAGTAGAGGTATTTGGTGTAACGAACATGAAACTGTTTGGACTTATTAGGAAATCTGTCACGAGGTTCTTGCTATATAATGTACCTTAATACCTTAATAGAAAGTTTGATTTTATTCAACACCAATGTTTTATCTAGAAACCGAAAGAAAGAAGCGCTTACTCACTTCAATGAAGAAAGTATAGTACTATTCGAATGCTAAGTTAAAAATTTTCCTACATACATGTAGTATAAAGACACAGGAAAAACAAAATAGTACTTTAACTCTATTTACTGAAAGGGAGCTTTTGAATAAAGACCAATCAGATTTAGAGTTTTTATCTTATGACTCGAAAAAGTTTCTTTGCATGAGCCCTTAACCCTATTGTTGATAGCATCAACCCGCATAAATGTAAAATCAGCCATACTATGACTGTTCATCCGTTTGGAAACGATTTGCTTTATTTATTATACGTATTTCCTTTCGACAAAGTTTGCATGGTATCAAGTATCCAACAGTTTCAGATTGACAATTTGTGTTGTGTTTTAATGAAAACGTCTCTTCAGTCTCGGTACTGATAAATGTGGAGCCGTGAGTTATACAAGCACAAAAGGCTTACTAACTTTTGTTGCACTTATCAGTGTATCAATTCAACTTGAGAGCCACCACAATATAAAAACTGGGTAGATGAGTTATAAAATATGAAAGAGATTGTTTAAACATTGCGTAACACAACATTAACATGACAGTATAACGCCTGTAATATTTATTGGCGATGTCAATTTCACGAATTGTGTAGCACATAATTTGACTACATTGTTAAAATAAAAGTTACGTCTAGAATAGTGATAAGCGCTCGGATGAACCAGTGGCGGTCACCTGGTTAGAAAAGTCACATGATACACATAAAAACTGTCATTTGTCCCATGGCTGGTGATATAATCGAATTGTTTTATCATTCAAGCGCGAAGTATAGAACGCTTAGCGTCTGGTTATGGCTGTATATATAGTAAATGAGGTGAACGCACCATTGTCGAGATAACTTTGAAAAAGAGCCATTGTTCTTTATAGAATAGAGTGGAACATTGATGAGGACAAACTATGTATAGGTGGACTGGTTCCGTAGATATGCCTGAAAACTGTTGAAAGGTCTAAGACCCCAATTCAACTACTTACGAAAAAATCCCTTTCCAGATCAAGGGAAGTAATAATCTACAAATTACCTAATTGTCCCTATATGATTACTTCCCTTTGATCGCTTGTACTTGTAACCTATCTGACTGTTTGATCGGGGTTTAATGCCGGTCTTCAGATGACAAGCTTGTCTGATAATTTCGACTTTGAAATATCATATTGCACTCAATGTCAAATGTATCATCAGCCCAAAAATGTGATTAGTGCATCTCTGTACTGAGTGGTAAGATTTATATATTTTCTAATATTTACCTTCATGGAAAGTATGCAGTTATCTAAGGTATATGCAAAATGTATATCCGTGCAGTTGAAAGTTTTTGCAGGTATGAATAAAGGAAAATTGATTAGTCTCTAAACAGAACTCAGTACAATTAATTCGATCTAGATGAATGTATACATCCTCCAGATTTAGCATTTAGATAAGAATAATTAAAGACAAAGATTACATTCAAGTGTACTGATCGCATATCAAAACTGATTTCAACGAGCCATGAACCCCCGAAAGAAATATAATTGTAGCTCATTTTGAAATATAAACCTTTCTGTCTGACCCATGTATTTCATCAGACAAATCATTATATATGGTTTTCTTAACTTTTAATTTCATGATTTCCAATTTTGTGGGGTGGTAAAGAGAACTGAGCTTGGAATCACAAGGCCTCTCTCTGAGTTTGGTTAAAATCCATGTACCAGTAGGTCTTGCTTTTCGTGAGAGGTAGTCTCTCGGCTGACGTACGGAATATAAATGGTTCGTATTAGCTTCCCCGACTCTCATGACAAGCATAGTTAAGGTCATCTCGTAACACAGAGAAAACGTAGAATTAATTTATTGATATTAAACCTTTCCATTACATCTGCACAGACTTTGATGTCTGTGGAATTCGGGAAAATGTATTGTTTTGATTAACTTTCCTACTCTAACGTGATAGATGTGAGAGTAGAATTCATATTTAACCCAGTCAACTTAAAAATCTCTACTCATAGAATTTGACGAAACAACCTTCACGTCCTGACACCGACTCTTTTCCCCGGGGTCTCCTTTACTAATACTTATCTTTTACTCAATCATAACTCATTTCTTCTTAAAGACTTATAAAACCATGCTCTTTGTGAATTAATTACTCTTAATTTGCAATATGACATTTTGCCACAATGTTTTCTGACCTTTAGCGTTAAGCAAATCTGGAATCTGGTTTTATTTTCAATATATTTTGTCGTCTACTATATCTTTAATATGGACCAGTCAAAAACGTCAATAGAGAGAATGACGTTAGATAATAGAGGAATAAAGGGTATGTGAATTGATCATCGGGATATAAAAAAACAGATACAATTGATAAATACAGCTTTTATTTGTTATATATTTTCTTGTTTGCTACAGTTATACAGGTTTGTTTCATTCTACATTATTGCAATTCCTTTCATAAATTGTGCAAACATTTACATACCTCAGCATGAGCTGTTTAATTTTCTTGAGTAATATTTGTTATTATTGTTGCATTCATATTTCACCTTGTTTTATCAGGGAAGATATTGCATTGGATGGTGTCTAACTACATGCAACATATTATTGCTTCAATGGATTGCGTTCAACTTTAGCAGCCAAGATCCCTTGTATATCGACACATTTTTTCATATAAACTCGTTTTACACTGACTTAAGAAGCAGTTGTACAAAATTTCTACTTTTGTCAATGGCAGCTACCAAATATCACAAAACCAATGCAATGTTCTAAACGTTAAAAATATTTCTGCAGACAAATGAAAAACACAAATAAACAAGGATTGACCTAATACAAAAAAGACGAAATACTCAGGTGGTTTGTACGTGAAAATCTAAGCTATATCTCAAAATATACAAAGTTGTATTTACTGGTCACTTTCTCAAACAGTCAACACACAAGACCGCAGTCGGGATTTTTTAAGAAGACGTCTAAAGAAAAGTGTTTCCACAAGCTGTATTAATGATAGAGGTTAAGTCTTCCTGTTTCACCCTTTCAGCTTTCTCTAAGTATCGACTTAGCCACTCCCAGCGCTTGCAGACGTTGTACTTGCCTTTGGCATCCATCGACGGATTTTCATTTCCGACTTTGTCACAGATTTGTAATGTGTCGAAAATGCGTACCAGTTCATGCCAACTCCATGCGTCGTGCTTCCATAGACTCCGTTCAGATTTGACGCATGGCATGCTGTGTACCACCATGCACCACGATAGGTAGTAGCGCAGTTGGATGAATGGCTATCATAATCCCGGTCTCGTGTTGAGAACCGGCTTCCATGATGGGTTGTTAAACTGTCTCCAGCATTCCCATGGTAACCGTCGACTGTCAGCTTGTAACGCAAGTCTGCATCTCCGACACGAAAGACGTTATAGCCAGCGTATGCGGTGTTTCCGTCTGGATGTGTCATATCGACCCTTAGTTCGTACCAACCCTGAGACGTTATAAGATGAATCTGCTGATTTTCGAGCCAGAAATTCTTTGAAAGATTGCCGAAGCCCGTTTGATAGTCAATCCAATATTTGTAAAAATCCGAATCGGATACTCTGCGCTGAAACACCACCCAGCCTCCAGATTCAGTGTCCATGTCACAGCGTACAGGGAATCCTCTGTATGTGCCTACGGGGTATATGGTATAGATCCCCGTCTCTGTCGAGCCTTGGGCGTAAACATCTTGACAATCTCTCGGCCTGGTTGAAATATTCAGTGTAGAGACGAAGTTCTCAAAGCGATCCTCGTATTCGTCAAGAAGCTGTTCCGATACGTTTCTGAATAGCTGTCTTGTCTGTTCCGCTTGTATCTCGGTGGTCACTTTAGTGCTACATCTGCCATTTTTACCTTCAGTGTTCACATTGATGATTGGGTTACATACATCTGCCTGTGTATAGCTAGACTGTACCAGCACAAATACCATAAACACGAACGACATCATTTTGATCGTTTGTACAGCAAGCAGTTGTACTGGATCTTTTATACATTATTAATTGTTCCGGGTTGAGCATATCTTCTTTTGATTGGTTTAAGCTACCTATTTGCATATGAATGATACATTGTTGTTTTTTAGTGTCCTAAACATCTATTCGTTCTAGATCATTTTTAAAAGATTCAAAGTTTTAACCGTGATGGATCAGATAGGTCTGCCAACATTTTTCTAAACTAGGGAAGAAATGAGCCTACAATCATCTATCAAAAGGCTCAGTAAGTTGGTATTCGTACAGCCCTGCAGAAATTGAGGTTCGAAACCCTTTGCATACATTGATCGCACACGCTCGACAGCCTCATGATTGACTATCAGCAAGTTTTCTCTTCATGAGCTGGACACGCTTGATCTCAACTGGTACTATGGCTTCTTTGACAAGGAATTGGCCGTTTTTGGTTTGAGCTGCATCATTTACCAAGTGAAACATGACTTCCATGTATAATGACATCATATCGAATAGGGAGCCAGTCAACAGTCACAAATATGAGCCATTTTAGGGACCGGTTGTCAAGGTAAAATGCATTGTGGATAAGACATATATTTGAAAGAATTTTTGAAAAATCCAACGAAAGTAGCAATAAGAAAATCGATAAACTATACGCTTTTTCCTATTACTCGGTCAATGACTTATCTCAAAACGAAAACAAACAACATGAAAAGGGTAATTCCCCATTAAGATCCAACCAATGCTAAGATATACACAGTACAAAAGATTGATAAACAATGCTTAGACAACGAGTAATTGATTTGAGAACTATAGCATAAATGTGTCCATTGTCTACTCGCTAAACAGGGCGTATTGCGACGTTAAAAAAATGTTTACAAATTTCCATCTTATTTTTTCCTGATACATCTTGAGCATTTTTCTCTCTCGTCGGCCTGTATAGTCAGTCCATCAATCCTTAAGGGTGGTCTCCAAAGAAGTCATTAAAATCAATTTATCTATTCAATTCATTATTAAAATTTCCATTGTTGGTTCCAACTTCCATTATCTTTTAGTTATACTGGAATTACGAAAACATTACTGATGTAGAGAGCGCTTTTACCTTAAAACCGGTTTGTGTTTTTCAAGGCTGAACCATAAACATTATGGTATTTAGTCGGGAGACGATCTTTCATTTAAAAGCAGAAAAAAATGGTTTTATGATTCGAATCCACGTGGATCAGAACTGAATGATTTTACGTTCAGAGCTTTACTTATGTGTACCTGGAATCTAACCGATGTAGAAACGTGGTTTAGTGATGTTAAGTTCAGTTCACTAGCTATCAGAACAAGGGCTCGAATTCATACAGCAAGGGATTAAGTGATTCTAAATTCGGTACTCTTTTCTTAGTGTCACGATCCTAAATATCACGATAAACAACAAGAGTGATTCCAAGTTTGTTCACTACTCGTACTACATGAATCGGTACCGGGGTTCGAGTCCACACAGATAATGATCTATTAATATCAAGCTCAGGGCCCAAACAATCGAACTGGGTTTCAAACGACGATGATAACGACCTTGTGATTTAAAGTCTGCGACTCAAACTACAGGTTATGCGGTTCGTATTTACGCAGAGATTGGCCTTTGTTAGCTTACTACCTAAACAAATTGAAACTGGGATTCAAACTAGATGGATCATGGCCTTGTGATTTCAAGTTCGATCCTGTAACTATCGGTAATATGATTCATAGGCACACTAGAATAGGCATTCTGAATTCATATTCAGGTACGAAAGCTCATGCCAATCATACACTATAAATTCAATAAAACATCAACATCTTCTATTCGTGTACAAAGGCATGCAACAAAACAACTACCAAGCTTCAAGAACTTGAAATATCCTGAGAGACTTAGAAGATTAACACTACAAACCTTATCCTATAGAAGATGTAGAGGTGACATGATAGAAGCATACAAATTTATACATAGATTATATGATACTGGGGATACAACCTTATTAAAACTTTGGGATAATTGCTCACTCAGACACAGTCAAAGAAGAAATTATCTTCAAATTTGTCCACAACATTGTGCATCTAATATAAGAAATAACTCCTTTACAATAAGAATTTCGAGAGTCTGGAATGGCCTTCCCGAGGAGGTTGTTCCAGCGCCATCATTTAATTAATTTAAGAACAGACTAGATAAAAACTGGCATAAACAGGAGGTCCTGTATGATAATCATAGGGCAGAAATAAAAATTAACCGAACCGGAGAACGTAATACATGTAGGATAAATACAATTAACGAAAATAACGAGCCTGGCGAAGAGGACCCTAGAGGACCTGTGCTGGGAACCAACCCTAAGTAAACCCTAAGTAATATAATCGTTACACATCTGTCACAGGAATCAAATGTTGTTCAATGAAAGGAATAAGATTAGGTAAATGGGCTCGTTTGTATTTGTACTGGCGATCATATCACTTTGTAGTTTTGAAGCATTTTTCATCCGGTTAAGGGTTGGTGTTGACTGACATGTACCAGAGGTATTTGTGTGTCGTATTAACATTGGAATGCGAGCGATTCTACCAAATAAGTTGTTTTTGATTTATTTCTATTTAGCCGGAAGATTTCAAGATGATCACGCCCAAGTATCATCAGAGGCGGTAATCTATACCATATACCGCGTCATATAGCGCAGAGTACCCAATGCGGACTTTTACACATCGTGGAGGACATAGATCAGGAGTAAAGCGTCGGCCTATTGACACAAGGGTAGTGGGTTCGAATCTAGTGAGTGGCGGGATCTGCCTTGCAACCTTTTCATTAGGCCACATACGGCGGGAGTACTGGCTATACATCAAGGAAACAGAATCGACAGTGATTAATCTAAGGTGTAAAAACTTGTTTCACAATCAATGTAAAATAAATAAGTTTAAATTTATATTGGATTGACTATCAAACGGGCTTCGATAATCTTTCGGGGAACGTTTGGCTCGAAAGAAGCAGATCTATCTTATAACGTCTCAGGCTTGGTACTTACTAAGGGTCGACATGACACATCCAGACGGAAACACCGCATATGCCGGCTATAACGTCTTCGGGGATGCAAACTCACGTTAACATGGGAATGCTGGTGACAGTTTAACAGACACCATGGATAGTGGTTCACAACGCGCGACAGGTATTACCGATAACAAGTCATCACTCTGAGCTAATACCGATCACAGCTCAGTGTATTACACAACATGCCATGCGGTAAAAGAGTCTTTAAAAATCATGACTTATAAAACTGGCCTTCACTGGTTCACTTTAAGACGACACATTACAAATCTGTGACAAAGTCGGAAATGTAATCTCAAAGATTGATACCAAAGCCAAGTACAGCGTCTACATGTACCGAGAGTAGCGGTGATATTTGATAACGCATCCACGAAATAGAAAAGCAGACACATTATAGAATTACTTTAAAAAATCTTTTCAGGAAACGCTTTTCTGTTATGCTTTTTTGTTTGTTTAAATCAATGAGTTAAAAGCTTTGAATTTATCTGATAGCAAAGTATGCACATAAAACATAAAATGCAAACTTGTTACGCATGAAATAAATAAAATTTTACTGTCTGAGATTGTTTTTAGTATACTGAACAAAAGAGTTTAGTCATACTTTTAAAATTCGCGTCATTTTAACACTTCACAAATTTAAGCACTTCCTTAAGTCAAAATACATTTTGTTTGAGATCGTGAATCTGAAATCAATTGATTTTTTTTCTCCCGTGACGGGCCTCTCCTCGTGAGACGGAACAAAACGCAATATGTATGTGCACCATGTGCAGGGGCAGTTGGGTGGCCCGAGTGCACCCAGTTTACATTTAGTTTCACAGCAATTCTATCGGTACTTCGAAACTTAGAAAAACGTCTTTGAAATTAAGCATGGACGCCGCGCTGGGATGACACCGAATCAACGTCACATGGCCATCTGGATGCTGACCGCTGGGTCCAGAGTTAGGGATATTGCCCGGCATTTCGCCTATCTTCATGGACTGTTCTTCGTCTTAAGGCAAGGTTTTACCAAACTGGGAGCGTATCTGACCTACCACGCTCAGGCAGACCACGCAAAACCACGGCACGTCAGGACCGGTATCTAGTGACGTTGTCGAGACGTAACCGCTTTTTTACACGACGAAAACTCTCGGATCGTTTGCATCAAGCAACAAGTACTGGTTTCTGTTATCAAAGCTGTAATGGTTCAGAACCGTCTGCGTGTAACAGAGCTAAGGGGACGTCGACACATGTTGGTATTCCCCTGCACGACGTCATCGTCAATTGAGAGTTCAATTGGCCACATCGTATTTTCCTTGGACCAGGCTAATGTGGAATCGCATTTTGTGTACGGATGAGTCGCGGTTTAATGTTAATTCTGCTGATGGTCGGATTCGTGTTTGGAGACGACGTGGTGAGCGTTTTAACCCTGAAAACATGATTGAGAGAGACCGTTATTGAGGCGGCAGTGTGATGATTTGGGGTGAAATATCACACCAAGGAAAAACTGAACTGGTTACTGTAGCCGATACGTTAAATGCAGCTTTCTATTGTGATGAAATCATTCGCCCAATAGTACACACGTATATCAGCGGTAAGCATGCGGACACGTTACAGCAAGAAAACGCCCGTCCCCACGCTGCACGTCACACAGTTGATACTCTGAGGCAACTCCAGATTCAAGCCCTCGACTGGCCAGCTCGTTCACCGGATTTGTCCCCCATCGAACATCTTTGGGGTGACCTAGGCAAACGTGTCCGACAACGTCATGACGTCAGTAACGTCCGAGAACTGGAAGACGCACTACGTCAGGAATGGCGCCTAAGAATAATCAGGCCACTCATTAACAGCATGAGAAAGCAATGGCTTGCAGAAAGGACAAATATTGGAGGACATACACGTTAATAAAGAGAACTTTGAAAGTGTTTGAATTTGGGCTTTGACCCCTAATGTAATGAAATGGATCGTGTGTCGATATTGAAAAACGGACGGAAATTTAAATTGAAAATGAATTGTCTTTCAAATGAATAAATAATAAATAACTACCAAAAAAATAAAAGCATAACATGAATAACGTGGTATTGAGAAAAAAATATGGAGACAAAGAAAATATTGCATTACGAGAGCAAACCTTCTTTTGTCAAAACTGTTTCGTATGGTGTCTGCTACATTTGCGTCAAAGCGTAGTTACACAAGCTACCAGAGTCATCAATTCGATGTATCCAGATCATGACCTTTTATAGGAAACACAGATATTCGTATTTCGTACACCACAAGAAGAGATCTAACTCCATACTAACGTGGTACCTATTATTGAGTGATGATGAGAAAAGAACAATTGATATCTAATTGTTCAAATAATCCCGTGTCTTTAAAAAAATATAAATTCTTAATCATCAAGAACAAACCAAAATCGTCTTTAAGACTGTGTTAAGCCAGAGAAAATATTTAAAAGATGACATACACACGTCTTGATACTTATAAATGACCGTTTTCAATTTCTTCATTTCCAAGGTGAGAGAAATTTGACAATTTGAAAACTAGCATCAGCGCCTTTCGGTGCTTTCAAAATGCGATATTTGGCTAGTTGTTGGATTGTTCTCTGACGCACATTTATAGAAGCGTGTGATTAAATTGTCTTCCCATTTTGTAGTCTGGGTCGCAAACACTCATATACGTTAGTTTTGCAGGAAATAGTTAATCATCGTTTATAGGATAAACCGTTAAAAAAGAGTTTACTGTTTCTGCATGACAACTATTCTGTAGCATAAAAACAAATGGTTGTGGTTCACATTTTACTTTAAAGTATACAATTACATTCTGTGAGATAAACACTTTAAAGAGCAGTAATGGCATCGTATACAGGGTGCTCTTCAAGTATTGGTTATTATGCATAACAAATCAAACGTTTTATTCATATCATCGAAGTTCATTGTTGAATGGATGGTACGGAACAGAAATTTATCTGTTAACGGTAGCTCCTTGCAAAACCATTTGCTGGCTCTTGATTAACCTGGAATTATATTTAATGTTATGCGTTCACGAAGGTTTAAACAAAAACAAAAAAATAACAATATAGTATGAGATCGCGAGGCTAGTAGGCTTTATACGGAAGTAAGACATGCTTTTGAGTTTTTACCTCCATGAACGCAACGTGACAACATCTTCAAAGATCGTGAATTTGTTTAATCCACAATTATGCAAACGTCTCGACTACTTTCGCAATTGCTACTAAAGGATTTATATGAGTCATCATATATTTGTTTTGCCAGCTAATGTAGGCCCGGCACAGTTGTCCTTTTTCTCATTTCATGAGGCTTTGAAAAGATATTGAAGTATGTTATCTATCTACCTCATTCGTTGAAGGAGTAATGGAACAAACCGTCGACAATCCGGCATACTTTGTACTTAATGTGTTTGTAATATCCACTGTCTGTGCTCGAACATTCAATCTCGAAAACTTGAAGACGATGGTTAACGGAGTGCGTAGGATATGATGTAGTTTAAACGTACATGTACATCTTCAAATGCAGCTGAGTTGCAAACGCTTTTCAAAGACGGGCACAGTTTTAAAGTAAGCGTGCCATGCCACGCTTATAGTCCTGTCTTGTCTTCCATTGACTTGCTCACGCTCTACAAGAAAAGCACAATGTTTCCCCCGACTGTCAAGCTGAACTATCAAGATGTCCAAAAAGGCACCTAAAAGCTGTTATAAAGGTTACACCTCTAGCTTCTTGAGCATTATATAAGCAATTTGCACAAGCTGCTTAGATAGGTATTTGTACAATGCCAAGAAAGCACTGGTGCCAACTAGTTTCATTGAACGTGTGCTGTTCAATCGAGGGTACTTAAATGCGACTGGTGTTTGTTCTGTTATGCTTACAAAACTTGTTTGTGATGTGGAGGGAATCCCTGGTCCTCCTAACATACAGCGGCAAAAGACCCAGGGCTCGTTGAAAATAACTGGTTTGGCTTCTACCACGAGTATCAGTAGTTTAAATATGAACAAATGCACAAGTAGAGGTATTTGGTGTAACGAACATGAAACCGTTTGGACTTATTAGGAAATCTGTCACGAGGTTCTTGCTATATAATGTACCTTAATACCTTAATAGAAAGTTTGATTTTATTCAACACCAATGTTTTATCTAGAAACCGAAAGAAAGAAGCGCTTACTCACTTCAATGAAGAAAGTATAGTACTATTCGAATGCTAAGTTAAAATTTTTCCTACATACATGTAGTATAAAGACACAGGAAAAACAAAATAGTACTTTAACTCTATTTACTGAAAGGGAGCTTTTGAATAAAGACCAATCAGATTTAGAGTTTTTATCTTATGACTCGAAAAAGTATCTTTGCATGAGCCCTTAACCCTATTGTTGATAGCATCAACCCGCATAAATGTAAAATCAGCCATACTATGACTGTTCATCCGTTTGGAAACGATTTGCTTTATTTATTATACGTATTTCCTTTCGACAAAGTTTGCATGGTATCAAGTATCCAACAGTTTCAGATTGACAATTTGTGTTGTGTTTTAATGAAAACGTCTCTTCAGTCTCGGTACTGATAAATGTGGAGCCGTAAGTTATACAAGCACAAAAGGCTTACTAACTTTTGTTGCACTTATCAGTGTATCAATTCAACTTGAGAGCCACCACAATATAAAAACTGGGTAGATGAGTTATAAAATATGAAAGAGATTGTTTAAACATTGCGTAACACAACATTAACATGACAGTATAACGCCTGTAATATTTATTGGCGATGTCAATTTCACGAATTGTGCAGCACATAATTTGACTACATTGTTAAAATAAAAGTTACGTCTAGAATAGTGATAAGCGCTCGGATGAACCAGTGGCGGTCACCTGGTTAGAAAAGGCACATGATACACATAAAAACTGTCAATTGTCCCATGGCTGGTGATATAATCGAATTGTTTTATCATTCAAGCGCGAAGTATAGACCGCTTAGCGTCTGGTTATGGCTGTATATATAGTAAATGAGGTGAACGCACCATTGTCGAGATAACTTTGAAAAAGAGCCATTGTCCTTTATAGAATAGAGTGGAATATTGATGAGGACAAACTATGGATAGGTGATCTGGTTCTATAGATATGCCTGAAAACTGTTGAAAGGTCTAAGACCCCAATTCAACTACTTACGAAAAAAAAATCCCTTTCCAGATCAAGGGGAGTAATAATCTACAAATTACCAAATTGTCCCTATATGATTTCTTCCCTTTTGATCGGTTGTACTTGTAACCTATCTGACTGTTTGATCGGGGTTTTAATGCCGGTCTTAAGATGACAAGCTTGTCTGATAATTTCGACTTTGAAATGTCATACTGCACTCAATGTCAAATGTATCATCAGCCCAAAAATGTGATTAGTGCATCTCTGTACTGAGTGGTAAGATTAATATATTTTCTAATATTTACCTTCATGGAAAGTATGCAGTTATCTAAGGTATATGCAAAATGTATATCCGTGTAGTTGAAAGTTTTTGCAGGTATGAATAAAGGAAAATTGATTAGTCTCTAAACAGAACTCAGTACAATTAATTCGATCTAGATGAATGTATACATCCTCCAGATTTAGCATTTAGATAAGAATAATTAAAGACAAAGATTACATTCAAGTGTACTGATCGCATATCAAAACTGATTTCAACGAGCCATGAACCCCCGAAAGAAATATAATTGTAGCTCATTTTGAAATATAAACCTTTCTGTCTGACCCATGTATTTCATCAGACAAATCATTATATATGGTTTTCTTAACTTTTAATTTCATGATTTCCAATTTTGTGGGGTGGTAAAAAGAACTGAGCTTGGAATCACAAGGCCTCTCTCTGAGTTTGGTTAAAATCCATGAACCAGTAGGTCTTGCTTTTCGTGAGAGGTAGTCTCTCGGCTGACGTACGGAATATAAATGGTTCGTATTAGCTTCCCCGACTCTCATGACAAGCATAGTTAAGGTCATCTCGTAACACAGAGAAAACGTAGAATTAATTTATTGATATTAAACCTTTCCATTACATCTGCACAGACTTTGATGTCTGTGGAATTCGGGAAAATGTATTGTTTTGATTAACTTTCCTACTCTAACGTGATAGATGTGAGAGTAGAATTCATATTTAACCCAGTCAACTTAAAAATCTCTACTCATAGAATTTGACGAAACAACCTTCACGTCCTGACACCGACTCTTTTCCCCGGGGTCTCCTTTACTAATACTTATCTTTTACTCAATCATAACTCATTTCTTCTTAAAGACTTATAAAACCATGCTCTTTGTGAATTATTTACTCTTAATTTGCAATATGACATTTTGCCACAATGTTTTCTGACCTTTAGCGTTAAGCAAATCTGGAATCTGGTTTTATTTTCAATATATTTTTTTACGTCTACTATATCTTTAATATGGACCAGTCAAAAACGTCAATAGAGAGAATGACGTTAGATAATAGAGGAATAAAGGGTATGTGAATTGATCATCGGGATATAAAAAAACAGAAACAATTGATAAATACAGCTTTTATTTGTTATATATTTTCTTGTTTGCTACAGTTATACATGTTTGTTTCATTCTACATTATTGCGATTCCTTTCATAAATTGTGCAAACATTTACATACCTCAGCATGAGCTGTTTAATTTTCTTGAGTAATATTTGTTATTAATGTTGCATTCATATTTCACCTTGTTTTATCAGGGAAGATATCGCATTGGATGGTGTCTAACTACATGCAACATATTATTGCTTCAATGGATTGCGTTCAACTTTTGCAGCCAAGATCCCTTGTATATCGACACATTTTTTCATATAAACTCGTTTTACACTGACTTAAGATGCAGTTGTACAAAATTTCTACTTTTGTCAATGGCAGCTACCAAATATCACAAAACCAATGCAATGTTCTAAATGTTAAAAATATTTCTGTAGACGAATGAAAAACACAAATAAACAAGGATTGACCTAATACAAAAAAGACGAAATACTCAGGTGGTTTGTACGTGAAAAGCTAAGCTATATCTCAAGATTATACAAAGTTGTATTTACAGGTGCACTTTCTCAAACAGCCAACATGCAGGACCGCAGTCGGGATTTTATAAAACGACGTCTAAAGAAAAGTGTTTCCACAAGCTGTATTAATGATAGAGGTTAAGTCTTCCTGTTTCACCCTTTCAGCTTTCTCTAAGTATCGACTTAGCCACTCCCAGCGCTTGCAGACGTTGTACTTGCCTTTGGCATCCATCGACGGATTTTCATTTCCGACTTTGTCACAGATTTGTAATGTGTCGAAAATGCGTACCAGATCATGCCAACTCCATACGTCGTGCTTCCATAGACTCCGTTCAGATTTGACGAATGGCATGTTGTGTACCACCATGCACCACGATAGGTAGTAGCGCAGTTGGATGAATGGCTATCATAATCCCGGTCTCGTGTTGAGAACCGGCCCCCATGATGGCCTATTAAACTCTCTCCAGCATTCCCATGGTAACCGTCGACTGTCAGCTTGTAACGCGAGTCTGCATCTCCGACACGAAAGACGTTATAGCCAGCGTATGCGGTGTTTCCGTCTGGATGTGTCATATCGACCCTTAGTTCGTACCAACCCTGAGACGTTATAAGATGAATCTGCTGATTTTCGAGCCAGAAATTCTTTGAAAGATTGCCGAAGCCCGTTTGATAGTCAATCCAATATTTGTAAAAATCCGAATCGGATACTCTGCGCTGAAACACCACCCAGCCTCCAGATTCAGTGTCCATGTCACAGCGTACAGGGAATCCTCTGTATGTGCCTACGGGGTATATGGTATAGATCCCCGTCTCTGTCGAGCCTTGGGCGTAAACATCTTGACAATCTCTCGGCCTGGTTGAAATATTCAGTGTAGAGACGAAGTTCTCAAAGCGATCCTCGTATTCGTCAAGAAGCTGTTCCGATACGTTTTTGAATAGCTGTCTTGTGTGTTCTGCTTGTATCTCGGTGGTCACCTTGACTGTGCTGCTATCATTATTCTCAGTGTTCACGTTGATGATTGGGTTACATACATCTGCCTGTGTATAGCTAGACTGTACCAGCACAAATACCATAAACACGAACGACATCATTTTGATCGTTTGTACAGCAAGCAGTTGTACTGGACCTTTATACATTATTAATTGTTCCGGGTTGAGCATATCTTCTTTTGATTGGTTTAAGCTACCTATTTGCATATGAATGATACATTGTTGTTTTTTAGTGTCCTAAACATCTATTCGTTCTAGATCATTTTTAAAAGATTCAAAGTTTTAACCGTGATGGATCAGATAGGTCTGCCAACATTTTTCTAAACTAGGGAAGAAATGAGCCTACAATCATCTATCAAAAGGCTCAGTAAGTTGGTATTCGAAACCCTTTGCATACATTGATCGCACACGCTCGACAGCCTCATGATTGACTATCAGCAAGTTTTCTCTTCATGAGCTGGACACGCTTAATCTCAACTGGTACTATGGCTTCTTTGACAAGGAATTGGCCGTATTTGGTTTGAGCTGCATCATTTACCAAGTGAAACATGACTTCAATGTATAATGACATCATATCGAATAGGGAGCCAGTCAACAGTCACAAATATGAGCCATTTTAGGGACCGGTTGTCAAGGTAAAATGCATTGTGGATAAGACATATATTTGAAAGAATTTTTGAAAAATCCAACGAAAGTAGCAATAAGAAAATCGATAAACTATACGCTTTTTCCTATTACTCGGTCAATGACTTATCTCAAAACGAAAACAAACAACATGAAAAGGGTAATTCCCCATTAAGATCCAACCAATGCTAAGATATACACAGTACAAAAGATTGATAAACAATGCTTAGACAACGAGTAATTGTTTTGAGAACCATAGCATAAATGTGTCCATTGTCTACTCGCTAAACAGGGCGTATTGCGACGTTAAAAAAATGTTTACAAATTTCCATCTTATTCTTTCCTGATACATCTTGAACATTTTTCTCTCTCGTCGGCCTGTATAGTCAGTCCATCAATCCTTAAGGGTGGTCTCCAAAGAAGTCATTAAAATCAATTTATCTATTCAATTCATTATTAAAATTTTCATTGTTGGTTCCAACTTCCATTATCTTTTAGTTATACTGGAATTACGAAAACATTACCGATGGAAAAAGCGCTTTTACCTTAAAACTGGTTTATGCTTTTCAAGCCGAGCCATAAACATTATGGTATTTAGTCGGGAGACGATCTTTCATTTAAAAACAGAAAAAAATGGTTTTATGATTCGAATCCACGTGGATCAGAACTGAATGATTTTACGTTCAGAGCTTTACTTATGTGTACCTGGAATCTAACCAATGTAGAAACGTGGTTTAGTGATGTTAAGTTCAGTTCACTAACTATCAGAACAAGGGCTCGAATTCATACAGCAAGGGATTAAGTGAATTTAAATTCGGTACTCTATCCTTTGTGTCACGATCCTAAATATCACGATAAAAAACAAGAGTGATTTCAAGTTTATTCACTACTCATACTACATGTACCGGTACCGGGGTTCGAGTCTACACAGATAATGGTCTATTAATATCAAGCTCTGGACCAAATCAATCGAACTGGGTTTCAAACGGCGATGATAACGACCTTGTGATTTAAAGTCCGCGACATAAACTACGGTTATGCGATTCGAATTTACGCAGAGATTGGCCTTTTTTAGCTTAAGACCAAAACAATTGGACACTGCGATTCAAACTACATGTAGATGGATCATGGCCTTGCGATTTCAAGTTCGATCCTGTAACTATCGGTAATATAATTCAAAAGCACACTAGAATAGGCATTCTGAATTCGTATTCAGATACGAAAGCTCATGACAGTCATACACTATAAGTTCAATAAAATATCAACATCTTCTATTCATATTATCGTTACACATCTGTCACAGGGATCAAATGTAATTCCCCGAAAGAAATTAGATTAGTTAAATGGGCTTGTTTGTATTTGTACTGGCGATCATATCACTTTGTAGTTTTGAAACATTTTTCATCCGGTTAAGGGTTGGTGTTGAATGACATGTACCAGAGGTATTTGTGTGTCGTATTAACGTTGGAATGCGAGCGATTTTACCAAAATAAGGTGCTTTTGCCTTATTTCTATAAAGCCGGAAGATTTCAAGATGATTACGCCCAAGTATCGTCAGGGACGGTAATCTATACCATATACCGCGTCATATTGCGCAGAGTACCCAATGCGGACTTATCGTGGACGACATAGGTTCAGGAGTAAAGCGTCGGCCTATTGACACGAGGTTAGTGGGTTCGAATCTAGTGAGTGGCGGGATCGGCCTTGCCACCTTTTCATTATGCCACATAAGGCGGGAGTACTGGCTATACATTAAGGAAACAGAATCGACAGTGATTAGTCTAAGATGTAAAAACTTGTTTCACAATCAATGTAAAATAAATAAGTTTAAATTTATATTGGATTGATTATCAAACGGGCTTCGATAGTCTTTCGGGGGAACGTTTGGCTCGAAATAAGCAGATCTATCTTATAACGTCTCAGGCTTGGTACTTACTAAGGGTCCACATGACACATCCAAACGGTTACACCGCATACGCTGGCTAAAGAACTGGCCTTCACTGGTTCACTTTAAGACGACACATTACAAATCTGTGACAAAGTCGGACACGTAATCTCAAAGATTGTCTGAGATTATTGGTAGTATACTGAACAAAAGAAGTTTAGCCATACTTTTAAAATTCGCGTCATTTCAACACTTCACAAATTGAAGCACTTCCTCCAGTCAAAATATATTTGGTTTGAGATCGTGAATCTGAAATCGATTGATTTTTTTTCTCCCATGACGGGCCTCTCCTCGTGAGACGAAAAAAACGCAATATGCACGTGTATGACGTGTAGGGGCTGTTGGGTTGCCCGAGTGCACCCAGTTTACATATAGTTACACAACAATCCTAATGGTACTTCGAAAACTTAGAAAAACGTCTTTAAAATTAAGCATGGGACGCCGCGCTGGAATGACTCAGAATCAACGTCACATGGCCATTGGGATGCTGACTGCTGGGTCCAGGGTTACGGATATTGCCCGGCATTTCGCTTATCTGAACGGACTGTTAATTGTCTTAAAGCAAGGTTTAACCAAACTGGGAGCGTATCTGACCTGCCACGCTCAGGCAGACCACGCAAAACCACGGCACGTCAGGACCGGTCTCTAGTAAAAACAATTTCTCCCATGACGGGCCTCTCTTCGTGAGACGAAAAAACGCAATATGCACGTGCATGACGTGTAGGGGCTGTTGGGTTGCCCGAGTGTACCCAGTTTACATATAGTTACACAGCAATCCTAATGGTACTTCGAAAACTTAGAGAAACGTCTTTAAAATTAAGCATGGGACGCCGCGCTGGGATGACGCCGAATCAACGTCACATGGCCATTGGGATGCTGACTGCTGGGTCCATTGTTAGGGATATTGCCCGG
Source organism: Cerastoderma edule (assembly GCA_947846245.1). NCBI lineage: Eukaryota > Metazoa > Mollusca > Bivalvia > Cardiida > Cardiidae > Cerastoderma > Cerastoderma edule. The sequence goes on along the minus strand of OX401407.1, from coordinate 34,577,003 downwards.
CATTTCGCTTATCTGAACGGACTGTTAATCGTCTTAAAGCAAGGTTTAACCAAACTGGGAGCGTATCTGACCTACCACGCTCAGGCAGACCACGCAAAACCACGGCACGTCAGGACCGGTCTCTAGTGACGTTATCGAGACGTACCCGTTTTTTTGCATGACTAAAAACACTCGGATCGTTTGCATCAAGCAACAGGTACTCGTTTCTGTTATCAAAGCGGTTATCGTTCAGAACCGTCTGCGTGTAACAGAGCTAAGAGTACCTCGACACATATTGGTATTCCTCTGCACGACGTCATCGTCAATTGAGAGTTCAATTGGCCACAGCGTACCGCGTATCTTCCTTGGACCTGGCTAATGTTGAATCTCATTTTGTTTACGTATGAGTCGCGGTTTAATGATGATTCTGCTGATGGTCGGATTCGTGTTTGGAGACGTGGTGAGCGTTTTAACCCTGAAAACAGGATTGAGAGAGACCGTTATTGACGCGGCAGCGTGATGATTTGGGGTGAAATATTACACAAAGGACAAACTAAACTGGTTACTGTAGCCGATACGTTAAATGCAGTTCTCTATTGTGATGAAATCATCCGCCCAGTAGTACACCCGTATATCAGCGGTAAGCATGCAGACACGTTACAGCAACTCCAGATTCAAGCCCTCGACTGGCCAGCTCGTTCACCGGATTTGTCCCCCATCGAACATCTTTGGGGTGACATAGGCAGACGTGTCCGACAACGTCATGACGTCAGTAACGTCAGAGAACTGGAAGACGCACTACGTCCGGAATGGCGCCTAAGAATAGTAAGAATAATAAGCATGTGATTAAACTGTCTTCCCATTGTGTAGTCTGGGTCTCAGACGCTCATATAAATTAATTTTACAGGAAATAGTTAATCATCGTTTATAGGATAAACCGTTTAAATAGTTTACTGTTTCTGCATGACAACTATTCTGTACCTTAAAACAAATTGTTCTAGTTCACATTTTACTTCAAGGTAAAACAATTACACTCTGTGAGATAATGTACCTTAAAACAAATTGTTCTAGTTCACATTTTACTTCAAGGTAAAACAATTACACTCTGTGAGATAAACATTTTTAAGAGTAGTAATGACATCGTCCACGAGGTGGTCTTCAAGTATTGGTTATTATGCATAACAAATCAAACACTTAACTCGTATTATCGAAATTCATTGTAAATTGATAGTACAGAACAGAAATTGATCTGTTTACGGTAGCTCCTTACAAAACGTTTGCTGGCTCGATTAACCTGTTGTTTTAAGATATTGAGTTTATTGTTATGTGTTCACGAAAGTATAAACAAAAACAGATTAACAATACAGTATGAGATCGCGAGGCTAATAGGTTTTATACGGAAGTAAAACATGCTTTCGAGTTTTTGCCTCCATGACCGAAACGTGAGATCTTCAAAGATTATGAATTTGTTTAATCCGCAATTATGCAAACGTCTCGACTACTTTCGCAAATGCTACTAAAGGATTTATATGATTTAATATATATTTGTTTTGCCAGCTTAAGTAGGCCCGACACAGTGTTATAAAGGTTACACCTCTAGTTCCTTGAGCATTCAATAAGCAATTTGCACAAGCTGCTTAGATAGGTATGTGTAAAATGCCAAGAAAGCCCTGGTGCCAAATAGGTTGATTGAAAGCGTGCCGTTCAATCGAGGGTACTTAAAATCGGCTGGTGTTTGTTCTGTTTACGCTTACAAAACTTGTTTTTGATGTGGAGGGAATGTCTGGTCCTTCTAACTTACAGCGCCAAAAGACCCCGGGCTCTTTGAAAATAACTAGTTCGGTCTCTACCACAATTAACAGCAGGTCGAATATGAACAAATATACATTGGTGGGCGACAGTGATACAGTGGTAGAGCTTCGGCCTCTTGTACCGATGGTCCCGGGTGAGAATCCCAATTTAGCAAAGTGCATTGCGAGGACTAACCCACACATCGATGCGGGTACTTGTGTAGTATCCAGGAAGCAGTCATCGAGAGTGAATTTAATATGCTTCAAGCTTCCGTCACAATCGATGTAAAGTAAATAAGTTTAAACTAACAAATATATAATGACAGGTTTTTGGTGTAACGAACATGAAAACGTTTGGACTTATTAAGAGATATGTCACGAAGTAATTGCTATATGATATCCCTTAATTGAAAATTGGATTATTTTAACGCCACAGTTTCTATTGGGACACCGAATAAAGAAGCACTTACTTCAAAGTACTACAATGTATTAAACACATGAAAAAAACGAAATAGTACTTAACTCTTTATTCTGAAAAGGAGCATTTTAATTTTGACCATTCAGATTTAAAAAAGTCTTTACATAAGCGGTTAACCATATCGTTGATAACATCAACATGCATACATGTAAAATCAGCTGCGCTTTTGATGCTTTAATTGAAATAAGTAGTAACAAAAGTAGAACATGTAGTGTCTGTAAAATTTGTAATACCAATCTTATGACTATTTATCCGTTTTGAAACAATTTGCTTTATTTGTCATACCTTTTGTTTTTGACGTTGTTTGCATGGTATCAAGTATATGTCAGATTGTGTCGTGTTGTTATGAAATCGTCTCTTTCGTCTTGGTACTGGAAATGTGGAGCCATGAGTGATACGAACACATTTTTGGTACAATAGTTTTTGTTGCACTTGTCAGTGTTTTAAATAAAACCAGAATCTTGGTTAAAAACTGCAAAACTTGGTAATGAGTTATAGGTTACGAAAGAATATGTTTAAACACCACATTAGCATGACAGTTTAATGCCTGTACTATTTATTAGCGATGTCTAAAAGTGCTATTTTCACACATAGTTTGACTACATTGTTTAATTTGAAGTTATGTCTTGAAAAGCGATAAGTGTTCGGATGAACGTCATCTTGTTAGAAGGGTTACATGATACACATAGAGAAACTGTTATTTGTCCGAGAGGTTTTTTATTGGTTCCCGACGTTTCTCGGCTGACCTTGTGTTATCTCTTAATGTAATAAAAAGTAACGTCTTTCCTATCTAAAAAGCATCATATGCAAATTTTAACATCTCAGTTACTCTTTAAAAGGCAATTTATAGTATTCTTATGTTAATTGCCAACTATTCTAGTTATTAAAGTTATCAAATGTTAAGATTCTTCGGACGTCTGAAGGAACAAATCGGTTTATAATTATCATAAGATATAATCTTACCATTTCGATTTTTGAAATATTAAGGGTGCCCACGTAGCAATGAATGGTACAACACCAATAATTAGCTAAGAGCAATTGTACATCAACACTTTATTAAGGGCATCGTCTATCACGGTTTTTGGAAAGTTTATTTTGATGAAAGCAGTGCAAAGTTTGCCAAGAGAGCATTTGAATTTGTCATCATCAGAAATAATTTTCCTATAAGGTTTGGCTTGGCTATATGGAATACAGTCCTTGCATGGTCTAGGCTGACACGAAGTATAATCACACTTAATTCACAATAGATTCTTAAGCATAGAAACGATGGCCGATAGAACAAAGCTAATGGCAAATTGAATTATCAGGAACAAAACATGACATGTTAGAAACATCGGTTTTTTAGAATACCATGTCGACTAAGTAAAGTATCATGTTTTATCGCCGGTTCGAATGATCAAGAATGCGACGATTTATGTCACTTCCCCATAACTTTAAATCTTGTCCGATTGACTTAGTCGGTAGGTGGTCCAGCTTGAAATGTGGAGGTGTAAAGTTCGAAATCTGAATTGGCCGTCATTCTTTCATATATTTAATGAAGCCAGTGAGACATGTATTATTCGTCTCCAACCTGATCATTAATGTTTATGTCAGAAAGAAATCAGTGTCTTATAAAGAGTAGTGTTGAATTCTGATGCGGACAAAGAATGAATGGCTGGACTTGTTATAAAGATATAACTGAACAACTGTAGAAATGTCTTAAACCTCAATTAATTACTTACAAAAATCCTCTTCCAGATCAAGGGAAGTAATAACCTACAAATTACCAAGTTGTCCCTATATGATTACTTCCCTTTGATCGCTTGAATTGTTCTTGTAACCTATTCAACAGTTTTAATCGGAATTTCATGCCGGTCTTCAGAGGAAAAGCTTGTCTGATAATTTCGACATTGAAATATCATATTGTACTCAAGGTCAAATGTATCATCCGCCAAAAAATATAATAAGTGCATTTCTGTACGGATCGGCAAGATGGATTTATTTTCTAATATCTACTTCCTTCATGGAAAGTATGCAGTTATCCGAGGTATATGCACAAAATGTATATCCGTAACGTTAAGAGTTTTTCATGTCTATGAAAATGAAAAACTGTTTAAGCCTCTTAACGGAACTCTGTACAATTGATCCGAACTAGATGAATGTATACATCTGTCCGATTAGCATAATCTAAGACAAAGATTACATTCAAGTGTGCTGATCGCATATAAAAACTGATTTCAACGAGCCATACAGCCCCAAGCGAAATAAAGAAATACAATGGTATCGATTTAAGCTTATTATGAAATATAACTCTTTGTCTGACCCTTATATTTCATCAGAAAAATACATACATTTTTTTTCTAAACTTTTAAGTTCCTCATTACCAATGTTGTGTGGTGGTAAAGAGTACTAAGCTGAAAATCGCAAGGCCTATATCCGAGTTTGTTTCAAGTTATTGAACCATAAAGTCTTGCTTTTCGAGAGAGGTTTATCTCGGCTGACGTACTGAATACAAATGGTTCGTATCAGCTTCCCCGATTCTCCTGACAAGCATAATTAAGGTCATCTCCTAAGACAGAGAAGAAAAGTCATCTATTGAAACAATGAATTTATCGAATGGAACTACAGGGTATCATTTTCGAAAAATTTATTAATAATTAATTTCGCAAGTTTACAACAATATCCTCTCTTATTTCAATATTGAGATAAGCAATATTGCAAAAAACACATCATTGATATCATCCCTACGAGACACTCCAAACAAAGTGTCCAATGCCAATGTTGAGTTTTCTTTTCAGACACTATCCATGTTTACCAGTTTCGACTTATGCCAATATTTTCCATAAGATATTTAGTAAAACGGTGCCCTGCAACGTTTATTTTGCTGTATCGTGCGGAATCGCCAAAAACCTGGATAGGTGCACTGACCGCCGAGAGTAGTATTACAGATTTAACCCATTAATAACAAACATCGATTCTTAGCCTGTAAGATTTGACGAAATAACATTCATGTCCTGACACTGACTCTTTATCTCGGGACTACTATACTCATGCCTTATCTTTTACTCAATAGAAACTCACTTTTTATCATATTTCTAAATGATTTTTGAAACCTTGTTCTAAGTGAATTAATCACTCTTGATTAGCACTTTGACATTTTGCCACAATCTTTTCTGACCAATAGTATTGAGTTAACATATTTGTTTTCAATATATTTTGTCGTCTGTCATCTCCTTTAGTTTGGACCAGTTTAAGACGTTTATAGGGATAGATAAGTAAATAGCGGAATATGGGTTAGGTGACGTGATCGCCGGGATAAAACAAAACAGAAACAGTTGATGAATACAGATTTTATTTGTTATATATTATCACATTACTTGTTTAGAGAACATGTTCGTATCATTCTACTTTATTTCGATTCCATTTATTAAGTGCACGACCCAGTTTTTTTATTACGCCCGTTAATAAACCTCAAAATGATGTGTTTGGTTTACTTGAGTACTATATGTTGTGTGTGCTCCAATAATTTTGCTTTGGATTTTGTTTGTGAAGATGCTTAGCTCTTGTATGGCCAAAAGCAACATGGTCTTGCCTAACTAAACTGCCAATAACTATACCAGGTCGATTATCTGGTATATTGGCATAGACACACGTATTCATAACAAATTGTGTTTTATTCAACCGAGTTTTAGAGAATCACTCTTTTTGTAAGTATGACATTTACCCAATATCAATGAATGAATACATACAATGTTCTAAACTTAAGAGTTATTTTTATGTAGCCTTTTCAATTATGATCGGCTACGAGTAACTTCAGGAAGGGTTAAAATCTAAAGAACGATTAAATGTATCAGCCAACAACGAAGGGGTTTAATCTAAACAGAAAGTACAATTATGACAACAAATATCCCGAATTAATAAGATGTAAGAGAGCAATTTAAAAGATAGTTTATTCTTCAACAGAAAAAACAAAACCACTAATATCAATGATTAACCTAAAAAAGATATAATCAGATGGTTGTTACGTTAACCGACAAAGCTAAATCACAAGATACACAAAGTCGTTTGAACAGGTATAGTATACTAAAATATCAACACACAGGAGCTTTGTCGTGATTTTCGAGAGACGTCTAAAGAAAGGTGTTAATGGAAACTGAATTAATTGTTAAGGTTAGGTCTTTCTGTTTCACCCTTTCGGTTTTCTCATCATAAGTATCGACTTAGCCACTCCCAGCGCTTTTGGACGTTTGACTTGCCTTGGGCACCCATCTTCGAATTTTCATTTCCGACTTTGTCACAGATTTATAATATGTTGTAAATGCTTTCCAGTTCATGCCAACTCCAAACGTCGAATTTCCATAGACCCCGTTTAAATTTGAGAAATGGCAATCTGAGTACCACCATGCGCCGTGAAATTTAGAAGCACAGTTTGATGAAACGGCATCATAGTCCCTGTCGCGTGTTGAGAACCGGTATCCATGGTGTAGTGTTAAACTGTCACCAGCATTCCCATGGTAACCATCAACTGTCAGCTTGTAACGTAAGTCTGCATCCCCGACACGAAAGACGTTATAGTCAGCGTATGCAGTGCTTCCGTCTGGATGTGTCATGTCGACCCTTAGTTCATACCAACCCTGAGATGTTATAAGATGGATCTGCTGATTTCCGAGCCAGAAATTCTCCGAAAGAGTACCGAAGCCCGTTTGATAGTCAATCCAATATTTGTAAAAGTCCGAATCGGATAATCTGCGCTGGAGCACCACCCATCCTCCAGATTCAGTGTCCATGTCACAGCGTACAGGGAATCCTCTGTATGTGCCTACTGGGTATATACTATAGATCCCCGTCTCTGTCGAGCTTTGGGCGTAAACATCTTGACAATCCGTCGGCCTGGTTGAAATATTCAGTGAAGCGAAGTTCTCAAAGCGTTCCTCGTATTCTTCAAGGAGCTGTTCCGATACGTTTCTGAATAGTTGTCTTGTCTGTTCTGCTTTTATTTCGGTGGTCACTTTAGTGTTACCGCTGCCATTACTCTCAGTGTTCACGTTGATGATTGGGTTACATACATCTGCCTGTGTATAGATAGACTGTACCAGCACAAATACCATAAACATGAACGACATCATTTTGATCGTTTGTACAGCAAGCAGTTGTACTGGATCTTTTATACATTATTAATTGTTCCGGGTTGAGCATATCTTCTTTTGATTGGTTTAAGCTACCTATTTGCATATGAATGATACATTGTTGTTTTTAGTGTCCTAAACATCTATTCGTTCTAGATCGTTTTCAAAAGATTCAAAGTTTTAACCGTGATGGATCAGATAGGTCTGCCAACATTTTCTGACCTAGGGAAGAAATGACTCTACAATCATATATCAATAGGCTCAGTAAGTTGATATTTGTACAGCCCTGCGAAAATTGAGGCTCGAACCCTTTGCTTACATTGATCGCATACGCTCGACAGCCTCATGATTGACTATCAGCAAGTTTTCTCTTCATGAGCTGGACACGCTTGATCTCAACTGGTACTATGGCTTCTTTGACAAAGAATTGGCCGTATTTGGTTTGAGCTGCATCATTTACCAAGCGAAATATGACTTCAATGTATAATGACATCATATCGAATAGGGAGCCAGTCAACAATCACAAATACGAGCCATTTTAGGGACCGGTTGTCAAGGTAAAATGCATTGTGGATACGACATATATTTGAAGGAATTTTTGAAAAATCAAAAGAAAATAGCAATAAAAAAAATCGATAAACTAAACGCGTTTTCTTATTACTCGGTCAATGACTTATCTCAAAACGAAAACAAACACTATGAAAAGGGTAATTCCCCATTAAGATCCAACCAATGGTAAGATATGCACAGTACAAAAGATTGATAAACAATGCTTAGACAACGAGTAACTGTTTTGAGAACTATACCATAAATGTGTCCATTGTCTACTCGCTAAACAGGGCGTATTGCGACGTTAAAAAAATGTTTACAAATTTCCATCTTATTTTTTCCTGATACATCTTGAACATTTTTCTCTCGTCAGCCTGTATAGTCAGTCCATCAATCTTTAAGTGTGGTCTCCAAAGAAATCATTAAAATCAATTTATCTATTCAATTCATTATTAAAACTTCCATTGTTGGTTTCCACCATCACCATTTTCTTTTAGTTTTATTGGAATTACGAAAACATTACTGATGTAGAGAGCGCTTTTATCTTAAAACCGGTTGGTGTTTTTCAAGGCTGTACCATAAACATTATGGTATTTAGTCGGGAGACGATCTTTCATTTTAAAGCAGAAAAAAAATGGTTTTATGATTCGAATCCACGTGGATCAGAACTAAATGATTTTACGTTCAGATTACTTATGTGTACCTGGAAACTAACCAATGTAGAAACGTTGTTTAGGTCAGTTCTCTAGCTATCAGAACAAGGGCTCGAATTCATACAGCAAGGGATTAAGTGATTCTAAATTCGGTACTCTTTTCTTAGTGTCACGATCCTAAATATCACGATAAATAACAAGAGTGATTCCAAGTTTGTTCACTACTCGTACTACATGAATCGGTACCGTGGTTCGAGTCCACACAGATAATGGTCTATTAATATCAAGCTCAGGGCCCAAACAATCGAACTGGGTTTCAAACGACGATGATAACGACCTTGTGATTTAAAGTCTGCGACTCAAACTACAGGTTATGCGGTTCGTATTTACGCAGAGATTGGCCTTTGTTAGCTTACTACCTAAACAAATTGACACTGGGATTCAAACTAGATGGATCATGGCCTTGTGATTTCAAGTTCGATCCTGTAACTATCGGTAATATGATTCATAGGCACACTAGAATAGGCATTCTGAATTCATATTCAGGTACGAAAGCTCATGACAATCATACACTATAAATTCAATAAAACATCAACATCTTCTATTCGTGTACAAAGGCATGCAACAAAACAACTACCAAGCTTCAAGAACTTGAAATATCCTGAGAGACTTAGAAGATTAACACTACAAACCTTATCCTATAGAAGATGTAGAGGTGACATGATAGAAGCATACAAATTTATACATAGATTATATGATACTGGGGATACAACCTTATTAAAACTTTGGGATAATTGCTCACTCAGACACAGTCAAAGAAGAAATTATCTTCAAATTTGTCCACAACATTGTGCATCTAATATAAGAAATAACTCCTTTACAATAAGAATTTCGAGAGTCTGGAATGGCCTTCCCGAGGAGGTTGTTCCAGCGCCATCATTTAATTAATTTAAGAACAGACTAGATAAAAACTGGCATAAACAGGAGGTCCTGTATGATAATCATAGGGCAGAAATAAAAATTAACCGAACCGGAGAACGTAATACATGTAGGATAAATACAATTAACGAAAATAACGAGCCTGGCGAAGAGGACCCTAGAGGACCTGTGCTGGGAACCAACCCTAAGTAAACCCTAAGTAATATAATCGTTACACATCTGTCACAGGAATCAAATGTTGTTCAATGAAAGGAATAAGATTAGGTAAATGGGCTCGTTTGTATTTGTACTGGCGATCATATCACTTTGTAGTTTTGAAGCATTTTTCATCCGGTTAAGGGTTGGTGTTGACTGACATGTACCAGAGGTATTTGTGTGTCGTATTAACATTGGAATGCGAGCGATTTTACCAAATAAGTTGTTTTTGATTTATTTCTATTTAGCCGGAAGATTTCAAGATGATCACGCCCAAGTATCATCAGAGGCGGTAATCTATACCATATACCGCGTCATATAGCGCAGAGTACCCAATGCGGACTTTTACACATCGTGGAGGACATAGATCAGGAGTAAAGCGTCGGCCTATTGACACGAGGGTAGTGGGTTCGAATCTAGTGAGTGGCGGGGTCTGCCTTGCAACCTTTTCATTAGGCCACATACGGCGGGAGTACTGGCTATACATCAAGGAAACAGAATCGACAGTGATTAATCTAAGGTGTAAAAACTTGTTTCACAATCAATGTAAAATAAATAAGTTTAAATTTATATTGGATTGACTATCAAACGGGCTTCGATAATCTTTCGGGGAACGTTTGGCTCGAAAGAAGCAGATCTATCTTATAACGTCTCAGGCTTGGTACTTACTAAGGGTCGACATGACACATCCAGACGGAAACACCGCATATGCCGGCTATAACGTCTTCGGGGATGCAAACTCACGTTAACATGGGAATGCTGGTGACAGTTTAACAGACACTATGGATAGTGGTTCACAACTCGCGACAGGTATTACCGATAACAAGTCATCACTCTGAGCTAATACCGATCACAGCTCAGTGTATTACACAACATGCCATGCGGTAAAAGAGTCTTTAAAAATCATGACTTATAAAACTGGCCTTCACTGGTTCACTTTAAGACGACACATTACAAATCTGTGACAAAGTCGGAAATGTAATCTCAAAGATTGATACCAAAGCCAAGTACAGCGTCTACATGTACCGAGAGTAGCTAAGGTGATATTTGATAACGCATCCACGAAATAGAAAAGCACACACATTATATAATTACTTTAAAAAATCTTTTCAGGAAACGCTTTTCTGTTATGCTTTTTTGTTTGTTTAAATCAATGAGTTAAAAGCTTTGAATTTATCTGATAGCAAAGTATGCACATAAAACATAAAATGCAAACTTGTTACGCATGAAATAAATAAAAGTTTACTGTCTGAGATTGTTTGTAGTATACTGAACAAAAGAGTTTAGTCATACTTTTAAAATTCGCGTCATTTTAACACTTCACAAATTCAAGCACTTCCTTAAGTCAAAATACATTTTGTTTGAGATCGTGAATCTGAAATCAATTGATTTTTTTTTCTCCCGTGACGGGCCTCTCCTCGTGAGACGGAACAAAACGCAATATGTATGTGCACCATGTGCAGGGGCAGTTGGGTGGCCCGAGTGCACCCAGTTTACATTTAGTTTCACAGCAATTCTATCGGTACTTCGAAACTTAGAAAAACGTCTTTGAAATTAAGCATGGACGCCGCGCTGGGATGACACCGAATCAACGTCACATGGCCATCTGGATGCTGACCGCTGGGTCCAGAGTTAGGGATATTGCCCGGCATTTCGCCTATCTTCATGGACTGTTCTTCGTCTTAAGGCAAGGTTTTACCAAACTGGGAGCGTATCTGACCTACCACGCTCAGGCAGACCACGCAAAACCACGGCACGTCAGGACCGGTATCTAGTGACGTTGTCGAGACGTAACCGCTTTTTTACACGACGAAAACTCTCGGATCGTTTGCATCAAGCAACAAGTACTGGTTTCTGTTATCAAAGCTGTAATCGTTCAGAACCGTCTGTGTGTAACAGAGCTAAGGGGACGTCGACACAACTTGGTATTCCCCTGCAAGACGTCATCGTCAATTGAGAGTTCAATGGGCCACATCGTATTTTCCTTGGACCAGGCTAATGTGGAATCGCATTTTGTGTACGGATGAGTCGCGGTTTAATGTTAATTCTGCTGATGGTCGGATTCGTGTTTGGAGACGACGTGGTGAGCGTTTTAACCCTGAAAACATGATTGAGAGATACCGTTATTGAGGCGGCAGTGTGATGATTTGGGGTGAAATATCACACCAAGGAAAAACTGAACTGGTTACTGTAACCGATACGTTAAATGCAGCTTTCTATTGTGATGAAATCATTCGCCCAGTAGTACACACGTATATCAGCGGTAAGCATGCTGACACGTTACAGCAAGAAAACGCCCGTCCCCACGCTGCACGTCACACAGTTGATACTCCAGATTCAAGCCCTCGACTGGCCAGCTCGTTCACTGGATTTATCCCCCAACGAACATCTTTGGGGTGACCTAGGCAGACGTGTCCGACAACGTCATGACGTCAGTAACGTCCGAGAACTGGAAGACGCACTACGTCAGGAATGGCGCCTAAGAATAATCAGGCCACTCATTAACAGAATGAGAAAGCAATGGCTTGCAGAAAGGACAAATATTGGAGGACATACACGTTAATAAAGAGAACTTTGAAAGTGTTTGAATTTGGGCTTTGACCCCTAATGTAATGAAATGGATCGTGTGTCGATATTGAAAAACGGACGGAAATTTAAATTGAAAATGAATTGTCTTTCAAATGAATAAATAATAAATAACTACCAAAAAAATAAAAGCATAACATGAATAACGTGGTATTGAGAAAAAAATATGGAGACAAAGAAAATATTGCATTACGAGAGCAAACCTTCTTTTGTCAAAACTATTCTGATGGTGTCTGCTACATTTGCGTCAAAGCATAGTTACACAAGCTACCAGAGTCATCAATTCGATGTATCCAGATCATGACCTTTTATAGGAAACACAGAGGTTCGTATTCCTTACACCACAAGAAGAGATCTAACTACATACTAACGTGGTACCTATTATTGCGTGATGATGAGAAAAGAACAAGTGATATCAAATTGTTTAAATTATCCCGTGTTTTTAAAAACGAATGTCTTCAAAACATATAAAGTCTTGGCCATCTAGAACAAAACAAAATCGTCTTAAAGACTATGTTAAGCCAGAGAACATTAAAAAGATGATATACAGTGAACCCTCGTTTATCCGAACATGTCCGTTCCCAACAAAATGTCCGGTTTACCGAATAATCCGGACTAATGAAGCAGAGCATGTTCTTATTTACGTTAAGACATAAACGGTCTGTATGAGCGGTGTATACTTATAACCCTTTAGCAAACGCCAAATTGTCGACCGTCCCAAATTGAAAGAGTTTGCAGAAGACATATCAAAACGTGATGAAATTCAAAGATAATCTTCTGATATGGAAGAAAACATTGTGGGAAAAGGAGAAATTGCTCGTCACGAGCAATTTCTCCTTTACCCACAATGTTTTCTAAAGTCGTCTGCAATAAACTGGTCCAATAATTCCGTTCCCTTACAATTTTGTTCGGATTGCGAGACATCCGGATAATCGGGGTCCGGATAAACGAGGGTTCACTGTACACAAGAAGTGACACAAATAAATGTGGAAGAAGTAATGCTTTAAATCGTCGACAATACGGCATACTTTGTTCTTATAGTGTTTTTAATATTCACTGTCTGTGCTTGAACCTTCAATCTCGAAAACTTGAAGAGGATAGTTAACGGAGTGCGTAGGATATGATGTATTTTAAACGTACATGTACAGCTTCTATTGCACCTGAGTTGCAAACGCTATTCAAAGACGGGAACCGTTTTAAGGTAAGCGTGCCATGTCCGATGCATGTCACGTTTATAGTCCTGTCATGTCTTCCATTGACTTGATCATGCTCTACAAGAAAAGCATAAGGTTTCCCCCGACTGCCATGCTAAACTATCTAGTTCGTCAAATAAGCTCCTAGACCTGTTATAAAGATTACACCTCTAGCTTCTTGAGGATTCTCTAAGCCAAGCACTTTGCACAAACTACTTAGACAGGTATGTGTAAAATGCCAAAAAGCATTGGTGCCAAATAGTTTCATTGAAAGCGGCGCCGTTCAATCGAGGGTACTTAAAATCGGCTTGTGTTTGTTCTGTTTACGCTTACAAAACTTGTTTGTGATGTGGAGAGGATGTCTGGTCCTCCTATTTTACAGATGCAAAAGTCCCCGGGCTCTTGATAGCAGTTCGAATATGAACAAATATACATTGGTGAGCGACAGTGATACAGTGGTAGAGCTTCGGCCTCTTGTACCGAGAGCACCGGGTTAGAATCCCAATTAAGCAAAGTGCATTGCGAGGACTAACCCACACATCGGTGCGAGTACTTTTGTAGTATCCAGGAAGCAGTCATCGAGAGTGAATTTTATAAGCTTCAAGCTTCCGTCACAATCGATGTAAAGTAAATAAGTTTAAACTAACAAATATATAATGACAGGTTTTTGGTGTAACGAACATGAAAACGTTTGGACTTATTAAGAAATATGTCACGGAGTAATTGCTATATGATATCCCTTAATTGAGAATTGGATTATTTTAACGCCACAGTTTCTATTGGGAAACCAAATAAAGAAGCACTTAATTCAAAGTACTACAAAGTATTAAACACAGGAAAAAACGAAATAGTACTTAACTCTTTATTTTGAAAAGGAGCTTTTTAATTTTGACCATTTAGATTTAAAAGATTTCTTACATAAGCGGCTAACCATATCGTTGCCACGATAAACCGACACAGATGTAAAATCAGCCGCGCTTTTGATGCTTTCAATGAAATAAGTAGTAACAAAAGTAGAACATGTAGTGTCTGTAAAATTTGTAATATCAATCTTATGACTATTTATCCGTTTTGAAACGATTTGCTTTATTTGTCATACGTATTGTTTTTTGCGTTGTTTGCATGGTATCAAGTATACACCAGTTTCAGATTGACAATTTGTGTTGTGTTGGATTGCAAATGTCTCTTCCGTCTTTGTGCTGGAAGATGTGGAGCCGTGAGTGGTACGAACATATTTTGGTACAATAGTTTTTGTTGCACTTATCAGTGTTTTAAATAAAACCAGAATGTTGCCCAAAAATTGCAAACCTGGGTAATTAGTTATAAATTACGAAAGAATATGTTTAAACATGGCGTAACACCACATTAGCATGACAGTATACTGCCTGTACTATTCACTAGCGATGTCTAAAATGCTATTTTCACACATAGTTTAACTACATTGTTTAAATTAAAGTTATGTTTTGAAAAGCGATAAGCGCTCGGATGAACAAGTGGCGGTCATCTGGTTAGAAAGGTTACATGATACACAAAAAGAAATTGTCATTTGTCCGAAAGAGTTGTGATATAATCGAAGAAGTGTTTGATCATTCTATTGCGTAGTTTAGACCGCTTAGTGTCTGGTTATTGTTGTATATATGATAAATGAGGTGAACGTACCCTTGTCGAGGAAATTTGGAAAAAGAACCCTTGTTGTGATCGCAATTGATAAAGCGATTTCATTGTAAAGTCTTCATTTGAAAGAAAAAAATCAGTATTCTTTCTATATCTGTAAGATTTCTGTGAATATTCCATTGATTGTTTAAGTAGCTGACGACTTTGCACGGATGGAAGTCGTGTTTTCCATTCGAAAGTCGTAACGCCTGTATAATATATTACATAGTATTGGTTCCCAGGTTAACTATTGTACATTTTTGATTCATCCAACACGAACAAAGAGATTATTCAAAATAAAAGATGTTCCCGGCGTTTCTCGGCTAACCTTGTGTTATCGCTCAATGTAATAAAAAGTATCGTCTTCCCTATCTAAAAATCATCATATGCAAATTTTACCATCTCAGTTACTCTTTAAAAGGAAATTTATAGTATTCTTATGTTAATTATATTTTAGTTATTGAAGTTATCAAATGTTGAGATTCTTCGGACGTCTGAAGGAACAAATTGGTTTATAATTATCATGAAATATATCTTACCATTTCGATTTTTGAAATATTAAGGGTGCCCACGTAGCAATGAATGGTACATCACCAATATTTAGCTAAGAGCAATTGTTCATCAACACTTTATTAAGGGCATCGCATTTCACGGTTTTTGGAAAGTTTATTCGATGAAAGCATTGCAAAGTTTGCCAAGAGAGAATTGGAATTTATCATCATCAAAAATCATTCTCCTGTAAGGTTTGGCTTTATTGAATACCGTCCTTGCATGGTCTAGGCTGACACGAAGTATAATCACACTTAATACAACGATGGATTCTTAAGCATAGAGGCGATGGCTGATAGAACAAAGCTAATGGCAAATGACATTATCAGGATCGAAACATAACATGTAAGAAACATCGTTTTTTTAGAATACCATGTCGACTAAGTAAAGTATCATGCTTTATCGCCGGTTCGAATGATCAAGAATGCGACGACTTATGTCACTTCCCCATAACTTCAAGTCTTGTGCAATTGACTTAGTCGGTAGGTGGTCCAGCTTGAAATATGGAGGTTTAAAATTCGAAATCTGAATTGGCCGTCGTTCTTTTATATATTTAATGAAGCCAGTGAGACATGTATTATTCGTCTCCAACCTGATCATTAATGTTTATGTCAGAAAGAAATCAGTGTCTTATAAAGACTAGTGTTGAATTCTGATGAGGACAAAGAATGAATGGGTGGACTTGTTATAAAGATATAACTGAACAACTGTAGAAATGTCTTAAACCTCAATTAAATTACTGACAAAAATCCTATACCAGATCAAGGGAAGTAATAACCTACAAATTACCAAATTGTCCCTATATGATTACTTCCCTTTGATCGCTTGAATTGTTCTTGTAACCTATTCGACAGTTTTGATCGGAATTTCATGCCGGTCTTCAGAGGAAAAGCTTGTCTGATAATTTCGACATTGAAATATCATATTGCACTCAAGGCCAAAAAATATAATAAGTGCATCTCTGTACTGTTCGGCAAGATGAATTTATTTCCTAATATCTACTACCTTCATGGAAAGTATGCAGTTATCCGAGGTATATGCACAACATGTATATCCGTAATGTCAAGAGTTTTTCATGTCTATGAATAAGAAAAACTTTTTAAGCCTCTAAACAGAACTCTGTACAATTAATCCGAACTAGATGAATGTATACATCTGTCGGATTAGAATAATTTAAGACAAAGATTACATTCAAGTGTGCTGATCGCATATAAAAACTGATTTCAACGAGCCTTAAAGCCCCAAACGAAATAGAGAAATACAATGGTATCGATTAAAGCATATTTTGAAATATAAAACTTTGTCTGACCCTTATATTTTATCAGAAAAATCCATACATTTTTTTCTAAACTTTTAAGTTCCTCATTACCAATGTTGTGTGGTGGTAAAGGGTACTACGGTGAAAGTCACAAGGCCTATATCCGAGTTTGTTTCAAATTATTGAACCATTAGGCCTTGCTTTACGTGACAGGTTGTATCTCAGCTGACGTACTGAATACAAATGGTTCGTATCAGCTTCCCCGATTTGCCTGACAAGCATTATTAAGGTCATCTCTTAAGACAGAGAAGAAAAGTCATCTATTGAAACAATAAATTTATCGAATGCAACTACAGGGTATCATTTTCGAAAAAATTATACTAATTATTTTCGCAAGATTACAACAATATTCTCTCTTATTTCAATATTGAGATAAGCAATATTGCAAAAAACACATCATTGATATCATCCCTACGAGACACTTCCAATAACGTGTCCAATTCCAATGTTGAGTTTTCATTTAAGACACTATACATGTTTACCTGTTTAGACTTACGCCAATATTTTACATAAGATATTTGGTAAAACAGGACCCTGGAACGTATTCTTTGCTGTTCTTGTGCGGGAATCGCCAAAAGGCTGGTACCTGCACTGACTGCCGAGAGTAGCATTACTAATATAACCCATTAATAACAAACATCGATACTTAGCCTGCAGGATTTTACTAAATATCATTCATGCCCTGACGCCGACACGGGACTCCTTAAATATTCCTTATCTTTTACTCAATAAAAACTCACTTTTCGTATCTTTTAATCACTTTAAATAAGCCACTTAAAATTTTGCCACACTGTTTTCTGACTAATAATATTAGGAAAATTTATTTGTTTTCAATGTATTTTGTCGTCTGCCATCTCTTTATGTTTGGACCAGTCGAAAACATCAATAGGGTGAATAACCTCCTAAGTAAAAAGAGGAATACGGGCTAGGTGACCCGATCTTCAGGATATAACAAAACAGAAACAATTGATGAATACATATTTTATTTGTTACATATAAACTCGTTACTCATTTAAAGAACGTTCGTATCATTCTACTTTATTTCGATTCCATTTATTAATTGTGCGACCCGGGTTTTCATTGCGCCCTTTGAATGATAAACCTCAACATGATGTGTTTGGTTTACTTGGGTACTGTATGTTGTGTTTGTGTCAATAATATTACTTTTGTTTTTGTTAGGGAAGATGCTTAGCTCTTATATGGCCAATAGCAACATGGTTTTGCTCCACTGGATTGGCAATTACTATACCAGCTCAATTGTTTTGTATAATGTCATTGATACGTGTCTTCTGATCAAATTGTGTTTACATCAACTTTATAAACAGTTTTAGAAAATGGCTCTATTTGTCAGTATGGCATATACCCCATATCAAAAAATGAATAAAATGCTCTAAACGTTAGAGGTATCTTCTATAGCCTTTTTCGATTCTTATCGGTTTTGAGTTACTTCAGGAAGGTTTAAAAACTAAAGAACGATTAAATGGTACAGCTAATAACGAAGGGGGGTAATCTAAAGAAAAGTACAATTATGACCATACTTATCTCAAATTAATAAAATTTAAGAGAGCATTTTAAAGGATAACTTGTTCTTCAACATACTAAACAATACCACGAATATATGTGATTAACTTAGATAAAATACAATCAGATGGTTGGTACGTTAAAAGATAAAGCAAAATCACAAGATATACAAAATCGTTTGAACAGAGATAGTACCTTACAATGTAAGCAAACAGGAGCTTACTCGAGGTTTTCAATAGACCTCTGAGGAAATTGTTAACGAAAACTGGATTTATTATAGTGGTTAAGTCTTCCTGTTTCACCCTTTAGGTTGTCTCTTTAAAAGTATCGACTTAGCCACTCCCATCGCTTGCAGACGTTGTACTTGCCTTAGGCACCCATCTTCGAATTTTCATTTCCGACTTTGTCACAGATTTGAGATGTGTTGTGAAATCAAGCCAGTTCATGCCAACCCCATGCGTCGTACTTCCATAGACCCCGTTCAGATTTACCCCATGACAAGCACGGTACCACCATGCACCATGATAACGAGTAGCGCAGTTTGATGAAGAGGTATCATAATCCCTGTCTCGGGTTGAAAATTGGGAGTCATGATGGTAAGTTAAACTGTCACCAGCATCCCCATAGTACCCATCGACTGTCAGCTTGTAACGTGAATCAGCATCCCCGACACGAAAGACGTTATAGCCAGCGTATGCAGTGTTTCCGTCTGGATGTTTCATGTCGACCCTTAGTTCGTACCAACCCTGAGATGTTATAAGATGGATCTGCTGATTTCCGAGCCAGAAATTCTCCGAAAGATTGCCGAAGCCCGTTTGATAGTCAACCCAGTATTTGTAAAAGTCCGAAGTGGATACTCTGCGCTGAAGCACCACCCATCCTCCAGATTCAGTGTCCATGTCACAGCGTACAGGGAATCCTCTGTATGTGCCTACTGGGTATATAGTATAGATCCCCGTCTCTGTCGAGCCTTGGGCGTAAACATCTTGACAATCCCTCGGCCTGGCTGAAATATTCAGTGTAGAGACGAAGTTCTCAAAGCGTTCCTCGTATTTGTCAAGGAGCTGTTCCGATACGTTTCTGAATAGCTGTCTTGTCTGTTCTGCTTGTATCTCGGTGGTCACTTTAGTGCTACCGCTGCCATAACCTTCAGTGTTCACGTTGATGATTGGGTTACATACCTCAGCCTGTGTATAGCTAGACTGTACCAGCACAAATACCATAAACACGAACGACATCATTTTGATCGTTTGTACAGCAAGCAGTTGTACTGGATCTTTTATACATTATTAATTGTTCCGGGTTGAGCATATCTTATTTTGATTGGTTTAAGCTACCTATTTGCATATTAAAAATACATTGTTGTTTTTAAGTGTCCTAAACATCTATTCGTACTAGATCATTTTTAAAAGATTCAAAGTTTTACCGTGATGGACTGGATTGGTCTGCCAACATTTTTCTAAACTAGGGAAGAAATTACTCTACAATCATCTATCAATAGGCTCAGTAAGTTGGTATTCGTACAGCCCTTCAGAAATTGAGGTTCGAAACCCTTTGCATACATTGATCGCACACGCTAAACAGCCTCATGATTGACTATCAGCAAGTTTTCTCTTCATGAGCTGGACACGCTTGATCTCAACTGGTACTATGGCTTCTCTGACAAAGAATTGGCCGTATTTGGTTTGAGCTGCATCATTTACCAAGTGAAACATGACTTCCATGTATGATGACATCATATCGAATAGGGAGCCAGTCAACAATCACAAATATGAGCCATTTTAGGGACCGGTCGTCAAGGTAAAATGCATTGTGGATACGACATATATTTGAAAGAATTTTTGAAAAATCCAACGAAAGAAGCAATAAGAAAATCGATAAACTATACGCTTTTTCTTATTACTCGGTCAATGACTTATCTCAAAACGAAAACAAACAACATGAAAAGGGTTTTTCCCCATTTAGATCCAACCAATGGTTAGATATACACAGTACAAAGGATTGATAAACAATGCGTAGACAACGAGGAATTGTTTTTGAGAACTATACCATAAATGTGTCCATTGTCTACTCGCTAAACAGGGTGTATCGCAACGTTAAAAAAATATTATCAAATTTCCATCTTATTTTTTCCTGATACATCTTGAACATTTTTCTCTCTCGTCGGCCTGTAAAGTCAGTCCATCAATCCTTAAGGTTGGTCTCCAAAGAAGTCATTAAATCGATTTATCTACTCAACTCATTATTAAAATTTCCATTGTTGGTTCCCACTTCCATTATCTTTTAGTTATACTGGAATTACGAAAATATTACCGATGGAAAAAGCGCTTTTACCTTAAAACTGGTTTATGCTTTTCAAGCCGAGCCATAAACATAATGGTATTTAGTCGGGAGACGATCTTTCATTTAAAAGCAGAAAAACTGGTTCCATGATTCGAATCCACGTGGATCAGGGCTTAATGATTTTAAGCTCAGAGCTTACTTATGTGTACATGGAATCTAACCAATGTAGAAACGTGGTTTAGTGATGTTTAGTTCAATACTCTCTCTATCAAAACAAGGGCTCGAATTCATACAGCAAGGGATTAAGTGATTTTAAATTCGGTACTCTGTTCTTTGTGTCACGATCCTAAATATCACGATAAATAACAAGAATGCTTTCAAGTTCATTCCCTACTCATATTACATATACCGGTACCGGGGCTCGAGTCTACACAGATAATGGTCTATTAATATCAAGCTCAGGACCAAAACAATCGAACTGGGATTAAAACCACGACGATAACGACCTTGTCTTTGCAAGTCCGCGACATAAACTACGGTTATGCGATTCAAATTTACGCAGAGATTGGCCTTTTTTAGCTTAAGACCAAAACAAATGGACACTGCGATTCAAACTACATGTAGATGGATCATGGCCTTGCGATTTCAAGTTCGATCCTGTAACTATTGGTAATATGATTCATAGGCACACTAGGATAGGCATTCTGAATTCATATTCAGGTACGAAAGCTCATGACAGTCATACACTATAAATTTAATAAAATATCAACATCTTCTATTCATATAATCGTTACACATCTGTCACAGGGATCAAATGTAGTTCCATGAAAGGAATTAGATTAGTTAAAACGGCTCCTTTGTATTTGTACTGGCGATCATATATCTTTGCAGTTTTGAAACATTTTTCATCCGGATAAGGGTTGGTGTTAAGTGACATG
Organism: Cerastoderma edule; assembly: GCA_947846245.1. Taxonomy (NCBI): domain Eukaryota; kingdom Metazoa; phylum Mollusca; class Bivalvia; order Cardiida; family Cardiidae; genus Cerastoderma; species Cerastoderma edule. The sequence continues at coordinate 34,555,274 of OX401407.1, read as the reverse complement.
TGCCAGAGGTATTCGTGTGTCGTATTAACATTGGAATGCGAGCGATTTCACCAAATAAGTTGTTTTTGACTTATTTCTATAAAGCCGGAAGATGTCAAGATGATTACGCCCAAGTATCGTCAGAGACGGTATTCTATACTATATACCGCGTCATATAGCGCAGAGTGTCCAATGTGGATTTTAACACATATCGTGGAGGACAGTTGTCTAGGGGTAAAGCGTTGGCCTATGGACACGAGGGTAGTGGGTTCGAACTTCATGAGTGGCGGTTTCTGCCTTGCGACTTCTATTAAGCCACATACAGTGCGAGTACTGGTTTTGCATCAAGGAAATAGAATTGAGGGTGATTAATCTAAGCTATAAGAACTTGTTTCACAATCGATGTAAAATAAATAAGTTTAAACTTAAACCAAATATTGGATTGACTATCAAACGGGCTTCAATAATCTTTCGGGGAACTTTTGGCTCGAAAGAAGCAGATATATCTTATAACGTCTCAGGCTTGGTACTTACTAAGGGTCGACATGACACATCCAAACGGAAACACCGCATTGGCTAGATATAACGTCTTCGGGGATGCAAACTCACGTTACCTTGGGAATGCTTTTGACAGTTTAAAAGACACCATGGATAGTGGTTCACATCGCGCGACAGGGCTTACCGATAACAAGTCATTACTCTGAGCTAAAACCCATCACAGCTCAGAGTATTACACAACATGCCATGCGGTAAAAGAGTCTTTAAAAATCATGCCTTAAAGAACTGGCCTTCACTGGTTCACTTTAAGACGACACATTACAATTCTATGACAAAGTCGGAAATGTAATCTCAAAGATTGATACCAAAGCCAAGTACAGCGCCTACAAGTACCGAGAGTAGCGGTGATATTTAATAACGCATCCACGAAATAGAAAAGCAGACGCATTATAGACTTATCTTAAAAAATCTTTGAACGCTTTGAATTTATCTGATAGAAAAGCATGTACATAAAATGCAAAACTTGTTATAAATGAAATGAATAAATATTTACTGTTCGAGATTGTTGCATGTTTATGTTGTTAATAATTTTAACATGTGATTATCACTTTATTTTAAAGACGTTTGTGCATCTGTATAATGACCCATTTGTATCTATTTTTTCTATTAATATTTGTGTTGACGTAAGTGCGTTTTCACTTTGAATGTGAGGTATTGGTAACTATTTCTGTTTTTATGCATCATTGATCTGTTAGATTTTGAGGAAAGCAAACTACCAAAAAAATTAAAAGCATATTAGGAATAACGTGGTATTGAGAAAAAACATGGAGACAAAGAAAATATTGCATTACTAGCGCAAACCTTCTTTTGTCAAAACTGTTCTGATGGCGTCTGCTACATTTGCGTCTAAGCGTAGTTACACAAGGCTACCAGAGTCATCATTTCGATGTATCCAGATCATGACCTTTTATAGGAAACACAGATATTCGTATTTCGTACACCACAAGAAGAGATCTAACTCCATACTAACGTGGTACCTATTATTGAATGATGATGAGAAAAGAACAATTGATATCTAATTGTTCAAATAATCCCGTGTCTTTAAAAAAATATAAATTCTTAATCATCAAGAACAAACCAAAATCGTCTTTAAGACTGTGTTAAGCCAGAGAAAATATTTAAAATATGACATACACACGTCTTGATACTTATAAATGACCGTTTTCAATTTCTTCATTTCCAAGGTGAGAGAAATTTGACAATTTGAAAACTAGCATCAGCGCCTTTCGGTGCTTTCAAAATGCGATATTTGGCTAGTTGTTGGATTGTTCTCTAACGCACATTTATAGAAGCGTGTGATTAAATTGTCTTCCCATTTTGTAGTCTGGGTCGCAAACACTCAATACGTTAGTTTTGCAGAAAATAGTTAATCATCGTTTATAGGATAAACCGTTAAAAAAGAGTTTACTGTTTCTGCATGACAACTATTCTGTAGCAATAAAAACGAATTGTTCTAGTTCACATTTTACTTTACAGTATATAATTACATCTTGTGAGATAAACACTTTAAAGAGTAATAATGGCATCGTCAACAAGGTGGTCTTCAAGTATTGGTTATTATGCATAACAAATCAAACGTTTTATTCATATCATCGAAGTTCATTGTTGAGTGGATGGTACGGAACAGCTATTGTTCTGTTAAAGGTAGCTTCTTGCAAAACAATTTGCTGGCTCTTGATTAACCTGGAATAGAATTTATTGTTATGCGTTCACGAAGGTATAAACAAGAAATAAAATAACAAAACAGTATGAGATCACGAGGCTAAAAGGTTTTTTACGGAAGTAAAACACGCTTTTAGGTTTTACCTCCATGAACGCAACGTGACAACATCTTCAAAGATTATGAATTTGTTTAATCCACAATTATGCAAACGTCTCGACTACTTTCGCCATTGCTACTACAGGATTTATATGATTTATTATATACTTGTTTTGCCAGCTACAATGGTCCTTTTTCCCCATTTCATGAGGCATTGAACAGATATTGAAATATGTTATCTATCTACCTCATTCGTTGAAGGAGTAATGGAACAAACCTTCGACAGTTCGGCATACTTTGTACTTATTGTGTTTGTAATATCCACTGTCTGTGCTCCAACCTTCAATCTCGAAAACTTGAAGAGAATAGTTAACGGAGTGCGTAGGATATGATGTAGTTTAAACGTACATGTACAGCTTCTAATGCACCTGAGTTGCAAACGCTTTTCAAAGACGGGAACAGTTCTAAAGTAAGCGTGCCGTGTCCAATGCATGTCACGTTTATAGTCCTGTCTTGTCTTCCATTGACTTGCTCACGCTCTACAAGAAAGGCACAATGTTTCCCCCGACTGTCAAGCTGAACTATCAAGATGTCCAAAAAGGCACCTAAAAACTGTTATAAAGGTTACACCTCTAGCTTCTTGAGCATTATATAAGCAATTTGCACAAGCTGGTTAGATAGGTATATGTACAATGCCAAGAAAGCACTGGTGCCAACAAGCTTCATTGAACGTGTGCTGTTTAATCGAGGGTACTTACACGCGACTGGTGTTTGTTCTGTTATGCTTACAAAACTTGTTTGTGATGTGGAGGGAATCCCTGGTCCTCCTAACGTACAGCGGCAAAAGACCCCGGGCTCGTTGAAAATAACTGGTTTGGCTTCTACCACGAGTATCAGTAGTTTAAATATGAACAAATGCACAAGTAGAGGTATTTGGTGTAACGAACATGAAACCGTTTGGACTTCTTTGGAAATCTGTCACGAGGTTCTTGCTATATAATGTACCTTAATACCTTAATAGAAAGTTTGATTTTATTCAACACCAATGTTTTATCTAGAAACCGAATAAAAGAAGCGTTTATTCACTTCAATGAAGGAAGGAAGTACTATTCGAATGCTGAGTTCAAAAACTTTCCTACATACATGTAGTATAAAGACACAGGAAAAACAAAATAGTACTTTAACTCTATTTACTGAAAGGGAGCTTTTGAATTAGGACCAATGACACTTAGAGTTTTTATCTTATGACTCGAAATTTGACAATTTGAAAACTAGCATCAGCGCCTTTCGGTGCTTTCAAAATGCGATATTTGGCTAGTTGTTGGATTGTTCTCTAACGCACATTTATAGAAGCGTGTGATTAAATTGTCTTCCCATTTTGTAGTCTGGGTCGCAAACACTCATATACGTTAGTTTTGCAGAAAATAGTTAATCATCGTTTATAGGATAAACCGTTAAAAAAGAGTTTACTGTTTCTGCATGACAACTATTCTGTAGCAATAAAAACGAATTGTTCTAGTTCACATTTTACTTTACAGTATATAATTACATCTTGTGAGATAAACACTTTAAAGAGTAATAATGGCATCGTCAACAAGGTGGTCTTCAAGTATTGGTTATTATGCATAACAAATCAAACGTTTTATTCATATCATCGAAGTTCATTGTTGAGTGGATGGTACGGAACAGCTATTGTTCTGTTAAAGGTAGCTTCTTGCAAAACAATTTGCTGGCTCTTGATTAACCTGGAATAGAATTTATTGTTATGCGTTCACGAAGGTATAAACAAGAAATAAAATAACAAAACAGTATGAGTGATAGTGACACTATTGGTGATAGCATAAACACGCATAAATGTAAAATCAGCCATACTATGACTGTTCATCCGTTTGGAAACGATTTGCTTTATTTATCATACGTATTTCCTTCGAGTATCCAACAGTTTCAGATTGACAATTTGTGTTGTGTTTTAATGAAAACGTCTCTCCCGTCTCGGTACTGATAAATGTGGAGCCGTGAGTTATACGAGTACAAAAGGCTCACTAACTTTTGTTGCACTTATCAGTGTATCAATTCAACTTGAGAGCCACCACAATATGAAAAACTGGGTAGATGAGTTATAAAATATGAAAGAATTTGTTTAAACATGGCGAAACACAACATTAACATGACAGTATAACGCCTGTACTATTTATTGGAAATGTCTTAAAGTGCTATTTTCACGAATTGTGTAGCACATAATTTGACTACATTGTTAAAATTAAAGTTACGTCTAGAATAGTGATAAGCGCTCGGATGAACGAGTGGAGGTCATTTGGTTAGAAAAGTCACATGATACACATAAAAAACTGTCATTTGTCCCAGGGCTGGAGATATAATCGATTTTTTTTATCATTCTAGCGCGAAGTATAGACCGCTTAGCGTCTGTTTATTGCTGTATATATAGTGAATGAGGTGAACGCACTAGGGATGGGAACGAATATTCGAATATTCGAATAGCGGGTCGAATATTCGAATAGGAAAATAGTATTCGAATATTCGATTTTAATGAACCCATATAACTGTATGTTTACCATAAATTTTATTCAAAAATAATGTTGTTTTATTTTCATTTTCTTCCTCTAAACCGATCCCAAATATCGAAGAACGTGCCTAGCTCCCAGGTACAGTTACGATGTTTTTACAACGTATGTCACACAGTAAAACACCTGTGACAAATTACCACATCGTTTGACAGTTTGCAAAACGATTAATTCCTAAGTGTGAAAATAGTCGATTTTAAGCCGCTAAATCTAACACCTTAATGATCTGCACTTGCTCCTTATTATCCAAAACAAGTCAATCACGCTAATTGACAATTGTCAGTGTCAACCAATCACGTAACTTGTTTGTCGTGAAATCAAACAATTACTCTTTCAATGACCAATCGTAATCATGATTGCATATGCACGAAGACCAATCAAATAATGTGTTAGAAAGTATATTTTTCTTCAGAATAATTTGTCAAACTTATCTTCATTCTAATTTCTACATCTATTCGATAAACATCACAATGTCTCCATCACGTGTCTGGAATTACTTCACTCGTTCTGCTGACAAGTCGAAGGCGACCTGTAACCTGTGTAACCAGGACTTTGTATTCAAGAATACAACATCCAACCTACTGAATCTGAATGGACCAACTCTGTAAGAAACTGGAAAAGTTGTCTGTTGATAAAAAACGAAATAATGGTTATTACTGCTTAGATATTGCATGCACGTACATGTATACAGATATCGGCTGTACACAAAATGTTTGAACAGAGGACTAGTGTACTAATATTCGGACATGCAGACATTCGGACATCAAAACGAATTCTAAAATCGAATATTCGAATATATTCGAATAGTTCTAGTCGAATATTCGAATAGTGATTTCACTATTCGTTCCCATCCCTAGAACGCACCATTGTCGAGATAACTTTGAAAAAGAGCCATTGTCCTTTATAGAATAGAGTGGAATATTGATGAGGACATACTATGGATAGGTGATCTGGTTCTATAGATATGCCTGAAAACTGTTGAAAGGTCTAAGACCCCAATTCAACTACTTACGAAAAAATCCCTTTCCAGATCAAGGGGAGTGATAATCTACAAATTACCAAATTGTCCCTATATGATTTCTTCCCTTTTGATCGGTTGTACTTGTAACCTATCTGACTGTTTGATCGGGGTTTTAATGCCGGTCTTAAGATGACAACCTTGTCTGATAATTTCGACTTTGAAATGTCATACTGCACTCAATGTCAAATGTATCATCAGCCCAAAAATGTGATTAGTGCATCTCTGTACTGAGTGGTAAGATTTATATATTTTCTAATATTTACCTTCATGGAAAGTATGCAGTTATCTAAGGTATATGCAAAATGTATATCCGTGTAGTTGAAAGTTTTTGCAGGTATGAATAAAGGAAAATTGATTAGTCTCTAAACAGAACTCAGTACAATTAATTCGAACTAGATGAATGTATACATCCTCCAGATTTAACATTTAGATAAGAATAATTAAAGACAAAGATTACATTCAAGTGTACTGATCGCATATCAAAACTGATTTCAACGAGCCATGAACCCCCGAAAGAAATATAATTGTAGCTCATTTTGAAATATAAACCTTTCTGTCTGACCCATGTATTTCATCAGACAAATCATTATATATGGTTTTCTTAACTTTTAATTTCATGATTTCCAATTTTGTGGGGTGGTAAAGAGAACTGAGCTTTGAATCACAAGGTCTATCTCTGAGTTTGGTTAAAATCCATGAACCAGTAGGTCTTGCTTTTCGTGAGAGGTAGTCTCTCGGCTGACGTACGGAATATAAATGGTTCGTATCAGCTTCCCCGACTCTCATGACAAGCATAGTTAAGGTCATCTCGTAACACAGAGAAAACGTAGAATTAATTTATTGATATTAAACCTTTCCATTACATCTGCACAGACTTTGATGTCTGTGGAATTCGGGAAAATGTATTGTTTTGATTAACTTTCCTACTCTAACGTGATGGATGTGAGAGTAGAATTCATATTTAACCCAGTCAACTTAAAAATCTCTACTCATAGAATTTGACGAAACAACATTCACGTCCTGATACCGACTCTTTTCCCAGGGGTCTCCTTTACTAATACTTATCTTTTACTCAATCATAACTCATTTCTTCTTAAAGACTTATAAAACCATGCTCTTTGTGAATTAATTACTCTTAATTTGCAATATGACATTTTGCCACAATGTTTTCTGACCTTTAGCGTTAAGCAAATCTGGAATCTGGTTTTATTTTCAATATATTTTGTCGTCTACTATATCTTTAATATGGACCAGTCAAAAACGTCAATAGAGAGAATGACGTTAGATAATAGAGGAATAAAGGGTATGTGAATTGATCATCGGGATATAAAAAAACAGAAACAATTGATAAATACAGCTTTTATTTGTTATATATTTTCTTGTTTGCTACAGTTATACATGTTTGTTTCATTCTACATTATTGCAATTCCTTTCATAAATTGTGCAAACATTTACATACCTCAGCATGAGCTGTTTAATTTTCTTGAGTAATATTTGTTATTATTGTTGCATTCATATTTCACCTTGTTTTATCAGGGAAGATATCGCATTGGATGGTGTCTAACTACATGCAACATATTATTGCTTCAATGGATTGCGTTCAACTTTAGCAGCCAAGATCCCTTGTATATCGACACATTTTTTCATATATAAACTCGTTTTACACTGACTTAAGAAGCAGTTGTACAAAATTTCTTCTTTTGTCAATGGCAGCTACCAAATATCACAAAACCAATGCAATGTTCTAAACGTTAAAAATATTTCTGCAGACAAATGAAAAACACAAATAAACAAGGATTGACCTAATACAAAAAAGACGAAATACTCAGATGGTTTGTACGTGAAAATCTAAGCTATATCTCAAAATATACAAAGTTGTATTTACTGGTCACTTTCTCAAACAGTCAACACACAAGACCGCAGTCGGGATTTTTTAAGAAGACGTCTAAAGAAAAGTGTTTCCACAAGCTGTATTAATGATAGAGGTTAAGTCTTCCTGTTTCACCCTTTCAGCTTTCTCTAAGTATCGACTTAGCCACTCCCAGCGCTTGCAGACGTTGTACTTGCCTTTGGCATCCATCGACGGATTTTCATTTCCGACTTTGTCACAGATTTGTTATGTGTCGAAAATGCGTACCAGTTCATGCCAACTCCATACGCCGTGCTTCCATAGACTCCGTTCAGATTTGACGAATGGCAATTTGTGTACCACCATGCGCCAACACAGGAAGTAGCGCAGTTGAATAAATGGCTATCATAGTCCCGGTCTCGTGTTGTGAACCGGCTTCCATGATGGGTTGTTAAACTGTCTCCAGCATTCCCATGGTAACCGTCGACTGTCAGCTTGTAACGCGAGTCTGCATCTCCGACACGAAAGACGTTATAGCCAGCGTATGCGGTGTTTCCGTCTGGATGTGTCATATCGACCCTTAGTTCGTACCAACCCTGAGACGTTATAAGATGAATCTGCTGATTTCCGAGCCAGAAATTCTCTGAAAGATTGCCGAAGCCCGTTTGATAGTCAATCCAATATTTGTAAAAATCCGAATCGGATACTCTGCGCTGAAACACCACCCAGCCTCCAGATTCAGTGTCCATGTCACAGCGTACAGGGAACCCTCTGTATGTGCCTACGGGGTATATGGTATAGATCCCCGTCTCTGTCGAGCCTTGGGCGTAAACATCTTGACAATCTCTCGGCCTGGTTGAAATATTCAGTGTAGAGACGAAGTTCTCAAAGCGATCCTCGTATTCGTCAAGAAGCTGTTCCGATACGTTTCTGAATAGCTGTCTTGTGTGTTCTGCTTGTATCTCGGTGGTCACTTTAGTGCTACATCTGCCATTTTTACCTTCAGTGTTCACATTGATGATTGGGTTACATACATCTGCCTGTGTATAGCTAGACTGTACCAGCACAAATACCATAAACACGAACGACACCATTTTGATCGTTTGTACAGCAAGCAGTTGTACTGGATCTTTTATACATTATTAATTGTTCCGGGTTGAGCATATCTTCTTTTGATTGGTTTAAGCTACCTATTTGCATTATGAATGATACATTGTTGTTTTTTAGTGTCCTAAACATCTATTCGTTCTAGATCATTTTTAAAAGATTCAAAGTTTTAACCGTGATGGATCAGATAGGTCTGCCAACATTTTTCTAAACTAGGGAAGAAATGAGCCTACAATCATCTATCAAAAGGCTCAGTAAGTTGGTATTCGTACAGCCCTGCAGAAATTGAGGTTCGAAACCCTTTGCATACATTGATCGCACACGCTCGACAGCCTCATGATTGACTATCAGCAAGTTTTCTCTTCATGAGCTGAACACGCTTGATCTCAACTGGTACTATGGCTTCTTTGACAAGGAATTGGCCGTATTTGGTTTGAGCTGCATCATTTACCAAGTGAAACATGACTTCCATGTATAATGACATCATATCGAATAGGGAGCCAGTCAACAGTCACAAATATGAGCCATTTTAGGGACCGGTTGTCAAGGTAAAATGCATTGTGGATAAGACATATATTTGAAAGAATTTTTGAAAAATCCAACGAAAGTAGCAATAAGAAAATCGATAAACTATACGCTTTTTCCTATTACTCGGTCAATGACTTATCTCAAAACGTAAACAAACAACATGAAAAGGGTAATTCCCCATTAAGATCCAACCAATGCTAAGATATACACAGTACAAAAGATTGATAAACAATGCTTAGACAACGAGTAATTGATTTGAGAACTATAGCATAAATGTGTCCATTGTCTACTCGCTAAACAGGGCGTATTGCGACGTTAAAAAAATGTTTACAAATTTCCATCTTATTTTTTCCTGATACATCTTGAACATTTTTCTCTCTCGTCGGCCTGTATAGTCAGTCCATCAATCCTTAAGGATGGTCTCCAAAGAAGTCATTAAAATCAATTTATCTATTCAATTCATTATTAAAATTTCCATTGTTGGTTCCAACTTCCATTATCTTTTAGTTATACTGGAATTACGAAAACATTACCGATGGAAAAAGCGCTTTTACCTTAAAACCGGTTTATGCTTTTCAAGCCGAGCCATAAACATTATTGTATTTAGTCGGGAGACGATCTTTCATTTAAAAACAGAAAAAAAAATGGTTTTATGATTCGAATCCACGTGGATCAGAACTGAATGATTTTACGTTCAGAGCTTTACTTATGTGTACCTGGAATCTAACCAATGTAGAAACGTGGTTTAGTGATGTTAAGTTCAGTTCACTAGCTATCAGAACAAGGGCTCGAATTCATACAGCAAGGGATTAAGTGAATTTAAATTCGGTACTCTATCCTTTGTGTCACGATCCTAAATATCACGATAAAAAACAAGAGTGATTTCAAGTTTATTCACTACTCATACTACATGTACCGGTACCGGGGTTCGAGTCTACACAGATAATGGTCTATTAATATCAAGCTCTGGACCAAAACAATCGAACTGGGTTTCAAACGGCGATGATAACGACCTTGTGATTTAAAGTCCGCGACATAAACTACGGTTATGCGATTCGAATTTACGCAGAGATTGGCCTTTTTTAGCTTAAGACCAAAACAATTGGACACTGCGATTCAAACTACATGTAGATGGATCATGGCCTTGCGATTTCAAGTTCGATCCTGTAGCTATCGGTAATATAATTCAAAAGCACACTAGAATAGGCATTCTGAATTCGTATTCAGATACGAAAGCTCATGCCAATCATACACTATAAGTTCAATAAAATATCAACATCTTCTATTCATATTATCGTTACACATCTGTCACAGGGATCAAATGTAGTTCCACGAAAGAAATTAGATTAGTTAAATGGGCTTGTTTGTATTTGTACTGGCGATCATATCACTTTGTAGTTTTGAAACATTTTTCATCCGGTTAAGGGTTGGTGTTGAATGACATGTACCAGAGGTATTTGTGTGTCGTATTAACGTTGGAATGCGAGCGATTTTACCAAAATAAGGTGCTTTTGCCTTATTTCTATAAAGCCGGAAGATTTCAAGATGATTACGCCCAAGTATCGTCAGAGACGGTAATCTATACCATATACCGCGTCATATAGCGCAGAGTACCCAATGCGGACTTATCGTGGACGACATAGGTTCAGGAGTAAAGCGTCGGCCTATTGACACGAGGTTAGTGGGTTCGAATCTAGTGAGTGGCGGGATCGGCCTTGCCACCTATTCATTATGCCACATAAGGCGGGAGTACTGGCTATACATTAAGGAAACAGAATCGACAGTGATTAGTCTAAGATGTAAAAACTTGTTTCACAATCAATGTAAAATAAATAAGTTTAAATTTATATTGGATTGATTATCAAACGGGCTTCGATAGTCTTTCGGGGGAACATTTGGCTCGAAATAAGCAGATCTATCTTATAACGTCTCAGGCTTGGTACTTACTAAGGGTCCACATGACACATCCAAACGGTTACACCGCATACGCTGGCTAAAGAACTGGCCTTCACTGGTTCACTTTAAGACGACACATTACAAATCTGTGACAAAGTCGGACACGTAATCTCAAAGATTGTCTGAGATTATTGGTAGTATACTGAACAAAAGAAGTTTAGCCATACTTTTAAAATTCGCGTCATTTCAACACTTCACAAATTGAAGCACTTCCTCCAGTCAAAATATATTTGGTTTGAGATCGTGAATCTGAAATCGATTGATTTTTTTTCTCCCATGACGGGCCTCTCCTCGTGAGACGAAAAAAACGCAATATGCACGTGTATGACGTGTAGGGGCTGTTGGGTTGCCCGAGTGCACCCAGTTTACATATAGTTACACAACAATCCTAATGGTACTTCGAAAACTTAGAAAAACGTCTTTAAAATTAAGCATGGGACGCCGCGCTGGAATGACTCAGAATCAACGTCACATGGCCATTTGGATGCTGACTGCTGGGTCCAGGGTTACGGATATTGCCCGGCATTTCGCTTATCTGAACGGACTGTTAATTGTCTTAAAGCAAGGTTTAACCAAACTGGGAGCGTATCTGACCTACCACGCTCAGGCAGACCACGCAAAACCACGGCACGTCAGGACCGGTCTCTAGTAAAAACAATTTCTCCCATGACGGGCCTCTCTTCGTGAGACGAAAAAACGCAATATGCACGTGCATGACGTGTAGGGGCTGTTGGATTGCCCGAGTGTACCCAGTTTACATATAGTTACACAGCAATCCTAATGGTACTTCGAAAAGTTAGAGAAACGTCTTTAAAATTAAGCATGGGACGCCGCGCTGGGATGACGCCGAATCAACGTCACATGGCCATTGGGATGCTGACTGCTGGGTCCATTGTTAGGGATATTGCCCGGCATTTCGCTTATCTGAACGGACTGTTAATCGTCTTAAAGCAAGGTTTAACCAAACTGGGAGCGTATCTGACCTACCACGCTCAGGCAGACCACGCAAAACCACGGCACGTCAGGACCGGTCTCTAGTGACGTTATCGAGACATACCCGTTTTTTTGCATGACTAAAAAACACTCGGATCGTTTGCATCAAGCAACAGGTACTCGTTTCTGTTATCAAAGCTGTTATCGTTCAGAACCGTCTGCGTGTAACAGAGCTAAGAGTACCTCGACACATATTGGTATTCCTCTGCACGACGTCATCGTCAATTGAGTGTTCAATTGGCCACAGCGTACCGCGTATCTTCCTTGGACCTGGCTAATGTTGAATCTCATTTTGTTTACGTATGAGTCGCGGTTTAATGTTGATTCTGCTGATGGTCGGATTCGTGTTTGGAGACGTGGTGAGCGTTTTAACCCTGAAAACAGGATTGAGAGAGACCGTTATTGACGCGGCAGCGTGATGATTTGGGGTGAAATATTACACAAAGGACAAACTAAACTGGTTACTGTAGCCGATACGTTAAATGCAGTTCTCTATTGTGATGAAATCATCCGCCCAGTAGTACACCCGTATATCAGCGGTAAGCATGCGGACACGTTACAGCAACTCCAGATTCAAGCCCTCGACTGGCCATCTCGTTCACCGGATTTGTCCCCCATCGAACATCTTTGGGGTGACCTTGGCAGACGTGTCCGACAACGTCATGACGTCAGTAACGTCAGAGAACTGGAAAACGCACTACGTCAGGAATGGCGCCTAAGAGTAATAAGCATGTGATTAAACTGTCTTCCCATTTTGTAGTCTGGGTCTCAGACGCTCATATAAATTAATTTTACAGGAAATAGTTAATCATCGTTTATAGGATAAACCGTTTAAATAGTTTACTGTTTCTGCATGACAACTATTCTGTACCTTAAAACAAATTGTTCTAGTTCACATTTTACTTCAAGGTAAAACAATTACACTCTGTGAGATAAACATTTTTAAGAGTAGTAATGACATCGTCCACGAGGTGGTCTTCAAGTATTGGTTATTATGCATAACAAATCAAACATTTAACTCGTATTATCGAAATTCATTGTAAATTGATAGTACAGAACATAAATTGATCTGTTTACGGTAGCTCCTTACAAAACGTTTGCTGGCTCGATTAACCTGTTGTTTTAAGACATTGGGTTTATTGTTATGTGTTCAAGAAAGTATAAACAAAAACAGATTAACAATACAGTATGAGATCGCGAGGCTAATAGGTTTTATACGGAAGTAAAACATGCTTTCGAGTTTTTACCTCCATGACCGCAACGTGAGATCTTCAAAGATTATGAATTTGTTTAATCCGCAATTATGCAAACGTCTCGACTACTTTCGCAAGTGCTACTAAAGGATTTATATGATTTAATACGTATTTGTTTTGCCAGCTTAAGTAGGCCCGACACAGTGTTATAAAGGTTACACCTCTAGTTTCTTGAGCATTCAATAAGCAATTTGCACAAGCTGCTTAGATAGGTATATGTACAATGCCAAGAGAGCCCTGGTGCCAAATAGGTTAATTGAAAGCGTGTCGTTCAATCGAGGGTACTTAAAATCGGCTGGTGTTTGTTCTGTTTACGCTTACAAAACTTGTTTGTGATGTGGAGGGAATGTCTGGTCCTTCTAACTTACAGCGCCAAAACACCCCGAGCTCTTTGAAAATAACTGGTTCGGTCTCTACCACAATCAACAGCAGGTCGAATATGAACAAATATACATTGGTGGGCGACAGTGATACAGTGGTAGAGCCTCTTGTACCGATGGCCCCGGGTGAGAATCCCAATTCAGCAAAGTGCATTGCGAGGACTAACCCACACATCGGTGCGAGTACTTGTTTAGTATCCAGGAAGCAGTCATCGAGAGTGAATTTAATAAGCTTCAAGCTTCCGTCACAATCGATGTAAAGTAAATAAGTTTAAACTAACAAATATATTATGACAGGTATTTGGTGTAACGAACATAATAACATGTGGACTTATTAAGAAATATGTCACGAAGTAATTGCTATATGATATCCCTTAATTGAGAATTGGATTATTTTAACGCCACAGTTTCTATTGAGACACCGAATAAAGAAGCATTTACTTCAAAGTACCTCAAAGTTAAAAAACACAGGAAAAAAACGAAATAGTACTTAACTCTTTATTCTGAAAAGGAGCTTTTTAATTTTGACCATTCAGATTTAAAAGAGTATTTACATAAGCGGTTAACCATATCGTTGATAACAACAACATGCATACATGTAAAATCAGCCGCGCTTTTGATGCTTTTATTGAAATAAGTAGTAACAAAAGTAGAACATGTATTGTCTGTAAAATTTGTTATACGAATCTTATGACTATTTATCCGTTTTGAAACAATTTGCTTTATTTGTCATACGTATTGTTTTTGACATTGTTTGCATGGTATCAAGTATATGTCAGATTGTGTTGTGTTGTTATGAAAACGTTTCTTTCGTCTTGGTACTGGAAATGTGGAGCCATGAGTGATACGAACACATTTTTGGTACAATAGTTTTTGTTGCACTTGTCAGTGTTTTAAATAAAACAAGAAACTTGGTTAAAAAACTGCAAAACTTGGTAATGAGTTATAGGTTACGAAAGAATATGTTTAAACATGGCGTATAACCACATTAGCATGACAGTTTAATGCCTGTACTATTTATTAGCGATGTCTAAAAGTGCTATTGTCACACATAGTTTGACTACATTGTTTAAATTAAAGTTATGTCTTGCAAAGCGATAAGCGCTCGGATGAACGTCATCTGGTTAGAAAGGTTACATGATACACATAAAGAAACTGTTATTTGACCGAGAGGTTTGTGATATAATCGAATTGTTTTGTCATTCTTTTGCGTAGTTCAGACCGCTTAGTGTCTGGTTATTGTTGTATATATAATAAATGAGGTGCACGTACCCTTGTCGAGAAAATTTTGAAAAAGAGCCCTTGTTGTGATCGCAATTAATAAGGCACCTTCATGGTACAGTGTTCATTTGAAAGAAAAATATCAGTATTCTTTCTATATCTGAGAGAATTCCGTGAATATTCCATTGATTGTTTAAGTAGCTGACGACTTTGAACGGTTTGAAGTCGAGTTTTCCATTCGAAAGTCGTAACCCTTGTAAAATGTTATACATAGTATTGACTCCCAGGTTAACTATATACATTTCTGATTTATCCAACACGAACAAAGCGATTATTAAAAAAAAAGATTTAATTGGTTCCCGACGTTTCTCGGATGACCTTGTGTTATCGCTTAATGTAATAAAAAGTAACGTCTTTCCTATCTAAAAAGCAGCATATGCAAATTCTAACATCTCAGTTACTCTTTAAAAGGGAACTTATAGTATTCTTATGTTAATTGTCAACTATTCTAGTTATTGAAGTTATCAAATGTTAAGATTCTTCGGACGTCTGAAGGAACAAATCGGTTTTTAATTATCATAAATATATCTTACCATTTCGATTTTGAACTATTATAGGGTGCCCACGTAGCGATGAATGGTACATAACCAATAATTAGCTAAGACCGATTGTTCATCAATACTTTATTAAGGGCATCGTCTATTACGGTTTTTGGAAAGTGTATTTTGATGGATCATTGCAAAGGTTGCCAAGAGAGAATTGGAATTTGTCATCATCAGAAATAATTTTCCTGTAAGGTTTGGCTTGGCTACATGGAATACAGTCCTTGCATGGTTGAGGCTGACACGAAGTATAATCACACTTAATACAACGATAGATTCTTAAGCATAGAGGCAATGGTCTATAGAACAAAGCTAATGGCAAATTGCAATATCAGGATCAAAACATGACATGTTAGAAACATCGGTTTTTTATAGAATACCATGTCGACTAAGTAAAGTATCATGTTTCATCGCCGTTTCGAATGATCAAGAATGCGACGATTTATGTCACTTCCCCATAACTTCAAATCTTGTCCGATTTACTTAGTCGGTAGGTGCTCCAGCTTGAAATGTGGAGGTTTAAAGTTCGAAATCTGAATTGGCCGTCGTTCTTTCATATATTTAATGAAGCCAGTGAGACATGAATTATTCGTCTCCAACCTGATCATTAATGTTTATGTCAGAAAGAAATCAGTGTCTTATAAAGACTAGTGTTGAATTCTGATGAGTACAAAGAATGAATGGGTGGACTTGTTATAAAGATATAACCGAACAACTGTAAAAATGTATTAAACCTCAATTAAATTACTTACAAAAATCCTTTTCCAGATCAAGGGAAGTAATAACCTACAAATTACCAAGTTGTCCCTATATGATTACTTACCTTTGATCGCTTGAATTGTTCTTGTAACCTATTCGACAGTTTTGATCGGAATTTCACACCGGTCTTCAGAGGAATGGCATGTCTGATAATTTCGACATTGAAATATCATATTGCACTCAAGGTCAAATGTATCATCCGCCAAAAAATATAATAAGTGCATCTCTGTACTGATCGGCAAGATGAATTTATTTTCTAATATCTACTACCTTCATGGAAAGTATGCAGTTATCCGAGGTATATGCACAAAATGTATATCCGTAACGTTAAAAGTTTTTCATGTCTGTATATAAGAAAAACTTTTTAAGCCTCTAAACGGAACTCAGTACAATTAATCCGAACTAGATGAATGTATACATCCGTCGGATTAGAATAATTTAAGACAAAGGTTACATTCAAGTGTGCTGATCGCATATAAAAACTGATTTCTACGAGCCATAAAGCCCCAAGCGAAATAAAGAAATACAATGGTATCGATTTAAGCTTATTTATTTTGAAATATAAATCTTTTCGTCTGACCCTTATATTTCATCAGAAAAATCCATATATTGTTTTCTAAACTTTTCAGTTCCTCAGTACCAATGTTGTGTGGTGGTAAAGAGTACTGAGCTGAAAATCACAAGGACTATATGCGAGTTTGTTTCAAGTTACTGAACCATTAGGTCTTATTTTCGTGAGAGGTTGTATCTCGGCTGACGTACAGTATACAAATGGTTCGTATCAGCTTCCCCGACTCTCCTGACAAGCATGGTTAATGTCATTTCTTAGGATAGAGAAAAAAAGTCATCTATTGAAACAATAAATTTATCGAATGCAACTACAGGGCATCATTTTCGAAAAATTTATACTAATCATTTTCGCAAGTTTAAAACAATATCCTCTCTTATTTCAATATTGAGATAAGCAATATTGCAAAAAACACATCATTGATATCATCCCTACGAGACACCTCCAATAACGTGTCCAATGCCAATGTTGAGTTTTCATTTAAGACACTATACATGTTTACCAGTTTCGACTAACGCCAATATTTTCCATCAGATATTAAGTAAAACAGGACCCTGGAACGTATATTTTGCTGATCTGGTACGGAATCCCCGAAAGCCTGGATACGTGCACTGACCGCCAAGAGAAGTATTCATGGAGTAGTATTACTAATTGGGTTAACCCATTAATAACAAACATCGATACTTAGCCTGCAGGATTTGACGAAATACCATTCATGTCCTGACACCGACTCTTTATCTCGGATGGAATTTACTTATTCCTTATCTTTTACTCAATAGAAACTCACTTTTTAGCATATTTCTAAGTGACTTTTGAAACCATGTTCTAAGTGAATTAATCACTCTTGATTAGCACTTTGACATTTTGCCACAATCTTTTCTGACCAATTGCATTGAGTAAATATAATTGTTTTCAGTTTATTTCATCGTCTGTAATTCCTTTCAGTTTGGACCAGTTTAAGACGTTTATAGGGATAGATAAGTAAATAGTGGAACAAGGGATAGATGACTTGATCGTCGGGATAAAACAAAAACAGAAACAGTTCATGAATACAGATTTTATTTGTTATATATTAACGTATTACTTGTTTAAACAACTTGTTCGTATCATTCTACTTTATTTCGATTCCATTTATTAATTGTACGACCCGGTTTTTTATTACGCCCTTTGAGAAACCTCAACATAATGTGTTTAGTTTACTTGAAAACTATATGATGTGTGTGTTGCAATAATATTACTTTGGGTTTTTTGGGGGAAGATGTTTAGCTCTTGTATGGGTAGTAGTAACGTGGTCTAGCTTCACTGGGTTTTCAATTACTAAACCACCTCAATTATTTTGTATATTGTCATAGACACGTGTTTTCATAACAAATTGTGTTTTGTTCAATCGTATAAACAGTTTTAGAGAATCGCTCTTTGTGTCAGTATGACATCTACCCAATATCAAAGAATGAATACAATGTTCTAAACGTTAGAGGCGTTTTCTGTAGCCTTTTTCAATTCTGATCGGTTACGAGTTAATCCAGGAAGGGTTAAAAAACTTAAGAACGATTAAATGTATCAGCTAACAACGAAGGGGGTTAATCTAAACAGAAAGTACAATTATGACAACAAATATCCCGAACCAATAAGATGCAAAAGAGCAATTTAAAAGATAGCTTATTCTTCAACAGACAAAACAAAACCACTAACATCAATAAGTTACCTATTTGCATATCAATGATACAGTGTTGTGTTTTAGTTTCCTAGACATCTATTTGTTCTAGATCGTTCTCAAAAGATTCAAAGTTTTTACCGTGATGTACCGAATAGATTCGCAAGCATTATCTGGACTAAGTTACAAATGGCATGTCAATTATACATCGATGGTTCCAGTGGGTCGGTCTTTGTACAGCCCTGCAACATTGATGTTCGAACCATTGGTACACCTTGTTTGCATACGCGCAGCAGACGCTGACCAAATTTGATAAGTTGAACGGAAATGTTTTTGTTCCATGTTTGACTATGATTGAGCTTTATGAGCAGGACATGGTTGATTTCAACTGGTACTACAGCTTTTAACATAGAATGGTCCTTTTTCGATTTGAACTACATCGATTACAAAGAGCGCAATTAAGGACATACATTTCTTCAATGCTTTATGACAGAATATCGACTAGGAAGTCATTCAACAGTCACAAAATATCAGCCGTTTTAGGGTCCATTAGTCAAGGTAAAATGCACTGTTGATAGGTCATATATCTGAATTTCTCTTGGATAAAGATACGTGTGGGTTTTTTTACGACTCGGCCAATGACTAATCGTCTCAAAACGAAAATAAACAACACGAAAAGGATATTTCTTCATTAAGATCCGACCAATGGTAAGACATGAACAAAACAAAGAGTTGATAACAATGCTTAGACAACGAGTAATTGTTTTGAGAACTATACTATAAATGTGTCCGTTGTCTACTCCCTAAACAGGGTGTATTGCAACGTTAAAAACATATTTACTAATTTCCATCTTATTTTTTCCTGAAATATCTTTAATATTTTTTTCTCGTCTCCCTGTATAGTCAGTCCATCAATCCTTAAGGTAGGTCTCCAAAGAAGTCCCCCAAATCGATTTATCTATTAAACTTATTATTAAATTTTCCATTGTTGGTTTCCACCACCATTATCTTTTAGTTATACTGAAATTACGAAAACATTACCGATGTAGAAAGCGCTTTTTATCCTTAAAACATGGTTTATGTTTTTCAAGCCGCGCCATAAACATTATGGTATTCTGTCAGGAGACGATCTTTCATTTAAAAGCAGAAAAACTGGTTTTATGATTCGAATCCACGTAAATCGGGGCTTAATGATTTTACGTTCAGAGCTTTATTTATGTGTACCTGGAATCTAACCAATGTAGAAACGTGCTTTAGTGATGTTAAGTTCAGTACTCTCTCTATCAAAACAAGGGCTCGAATTCATACAGCAAGGGATTAAGTGATTTTACATTCGGTACTCTATTCTTTGTGTCACGATCCTAAATAACACGATAAATAACAAGAGTGATTCCAAGTTTGTTTCACTACTCATACCTCATGTACCGGTACCGTGGTTCAAGTCCACGCAGGTAATGGTCTATTACTATTAGCTCAGGACCAAAACAATCGAACTGGATTTCAAACCACGATGATAACGATCTTGTGATTTAAAGTCCGCGACTCAAACTACAGGTTATGCGATTCGAATTTACGCAGACATTGACCCTTTTTTAAGCTTAGGACCAAAACAAATGGACACTTGGATTCAAACTTAATAGATCATCGCCTTGCGATTTCAAGTTCGATCCTGTAACTATTGGTAATATAATTCAAAAGCACACTAGGATAGGCATTCTGAATTCGTATTCAGATACGAAAGCTCATGACAGTCATACACTATAAATTCAATAAAATATCAACATCTACTATTCATATAATCGTTACACATCTGTCACAGGGATCAAATGTAGTTCCATGAAAGGAATTAGATTAGTTAAAACGGCTCGTTTGTATTTGTACTGGCGATCATATATCTTTGCAGTTTTGAAACATTTTTAATCCGGATAAGGGTTGGTGTTAAGTGACATGTGCCAGAGGTATTCGTGTGTCGTATTAACATTGGAATGCGAGCGATTTCACCAAATAAGTTGTTTTTGACTTATTTCTATAAAGCCGGAAGATGTCAAGATGATTACGCCCAAGTATCGTCAGAGACGGTATTCTATACTATATACCGCGTCATATAGCGCAGAGTGTCCAATGTGGATTTTAACACATATCGTGGAGGACAGTTGTCTAGGGGTAAAGCGTTGGCCTATGGACACGAGGGTAGTGGGTTCGAACTTCATGAGTGGCGGTTTCTGCCTTGCGACTTCTATTAAGCCACATACAGTGCGAGTACTGGTTTTGCATCAAGGAAACAGAATTGAGGGTGATTAATCTAAGCTATAAGAACTTGTTTCACAATCGATGTAAAATAAATAAGTTTAAACTTAAACCAAATATTGGATTGACTATCAAACGGGCTTCAATAATCTTTCGGGGAACTTTTGGCTCGAAAGAAGCAGATATATCTTATAACGTCTCAGGCTTGGTACTTACTAAGGGTCGACATGACACATCCAAACGGAAACACCGCATTGGCTAGATATAACGTCTTCGGGGATGCAAACTCACGTTACCTTGGGAATGCTTTTGACAGTTTAAAAGACACCATGGATAGTGGTTCACATCGCGCGACAGGGCTTACCCATAACAAGTCATTACTCTGAGCTAAAACCCATCACAGCTCAGAGTATTACACAACATGCCATGCGGTAAAAGAGTCTTTAAAAACCATGCCTTAAAGAACTGGCCTTCACTGGTTCACTTTAAGACGACACATTACAAATCTATGACAAAGTCGGAAATGTAATCTCAAAGATTGATACCAAAGCCAAGTACAGCGCCTACAAGTACCGAGAGTAGCGGTGATATTTAATAACGCATCCACGAAATAGAAAAGCAGACGCATTATAGACTTATCTTAAAAAATCTTTTCAGGAAACGATTTCTGTTATACTTTTTTGTTTGTTTAAATCAATGAGTTAAACGCTTTGAATTTATCTGATAGAAAAGCATGTACATAAAATGCAAAACTTGTTATAAATGAAATGAATAAATATTTACTGTTCGAGATTGTTGCATGTTTATGTTGTTAATAATTTTAACATGTGATTATCACTTTATTTTAAAGACGTTTGTGCATCTGTATAATGACCCATTTGTATCTATTTTACTATTTTTTTTGTGTTGGCGTAAGTGCGTTTTCACTTTGAATGTGAGGTATTGGTAACTATTTCTGTTTTTATGCATCATTGATCTGTTAGATTTTGAGGAAAGCAAACTACCAAAAAAATTAAAAGCATATTAGGAATAACGTGGTATTGAGAAAAAACATGGAGACAAAGAAAATATTGCATTACTAGCGCAAACCTTCTTTTGTCAAAACTGTTCTGATGGCGTCTGCTACATTTGCGTCTAAGCGTAGTTACACAAGGCTACCAGAGTCATCAATTCAATGTATCCAGATCATGACCTTTTATAGGAAACACAGATATTCGTATTTCGTACACCACAAGAAGAGATCTAACTCCATACTAACGTGGTACCTATTATTGAGTGATGATGAGAAAAGAACAATTGATATCTAATTGTTCAAATAATCCAGTGTCTTTAAAAAAATATAAATTCTTAATCATCAAGAACAAACCAAAATCGTCTTTAAGACTGTGTTAAGTCAGAGGAAACATTTAAAAGATGACATACACACGTCTTGATACTAATAAATGACCATTTTCAATTTCTTCATTTCCAAGGTGAGAAAAATTTGACAATTTGAAAACTAGCATCAGCGCCTTTCGGTGCTTTCAAAATGCGATATTTGGCTAGTTGTTGGATTGTTCTCTAACGCACATTTATAGAAGCGAGTGATTAAATTGTCTTCCCATTTTGTAGTCTGGGTCGCAAACACTCATATACGTTAGTTTTGCAGAAAATAGTTAATCATCGTTTATAGGATAAACCGTTAAAAAAGAGTTTACTGTTTCTGCATGACAACTATTCTGTAGCAATAAAAACGAATTGTTCTAGTTCACATTTTACTTTACAGTATATAATTACATCTTGTGAGATAAACACTTTAAAGAGTAATAATGGCATCGTCAACAAGGTGGTTTTCAAGTATTGGTTATCATGCATAACAAATCAAACGTTTTATTCATATCATCGAAGTTCATTGTTGAATGGATGGTACGGAACAGAAATTGATCTGTTAAAGGTAGCTTCTTGCAAAACAATTTGCTGGCTCTTGATTAACCTGGAATATAATTTATTGTTATGCGTTCACGAAGGTATAAACAAGAAATAAAATAACAAAACAGTATGAGATCACGAGGCTAAAAGGTTTTTTACGGAAGTAAAACACGCTTTTGAGTTTTTACCTCCATGAACGCAACATGACAACATCTTCAAAGATTATGAATTTGTTCAATCCACAATTATGCAAACGTCTCGACTACTTTCGCCATTGCTACTACAGGATTTATATGATTTATTATATACTTGTTTTGCCAGCTAACGTAGGCCCGATACAGTGGTCCTTTTTCCCCATTTCATGAGGCATTGAACAGATATTGAAATATGTTATCTATCTACCTCATTCGTTGAAGGAGTAATGGAACAAACCTTCGACAGTTCGGCATACTTTGTACTTATTGTGTTTGTAATATCCACTGTCTGTGCTCCAACCTTCAATCTCGAAAACTTGAAGAGAATAGTTAACGGAGTGCGTAGGATATGATGTAGTTTAAACGTACATGTACAGCTTCTAATGCACCTGAGTTGCAAACGCTTTTCAAAGACGGGAACAGTTCTAAAGTAAGCGTGCCGTGTCCAATGCATGTCACGTTTATAGTCCTGTCTCGTCTTCCATTGACTTGCTCACGCTCTACAAGAAAAGCACAATGTTTCCCCCGACTGTCAAGATGAACTATCAAGATGACAAAAAAACTCCTAAAAACTGTTATAAAGGTTACACCTCTAGCTTCTTGAGCATTATATAAGCAATTTGCACAAGCTGCTTAGATAGGTATATGTACAATGCCAAGAAAGCACTGGTGCCAACAAGCTTCATTGAACGTGTGCTATTTAATCGAGGGTACTTACATGCGACTGGTGTTTGTTCTGTTATGCTTACAAAACTTGTTTGTGATGTGGAGGGAATCCCTGGTCCTCCTAACGTACAGCGGCAAAAGACCCCGGGCTCGTTGAAAATAACTGGTTTGGCTTCTACCACGAGTATCAGTAGTTTAAATATGAACAAATGCACAAGTAGAAGTATTTGGTGTAACGAACATGAAACCGTTTGGACTTTTTTGGAAATCTGTCACGAGGTTCTTGCTATATAATGTATCTTAATACCTTAATAGAAAGTTTGATTTTATTCAACACCAGTGTTTTATCTAGAAACCGAATAAAAGAAGCGCTTATTCACTTCAATGAAGGAAGGAAGTACTATTCGAATGCTGAGTTCAAAAACTTTCCTACATACATGTAGTATAAAGACACAGGAAAAACAAAATAGTACTTTAACTCTATTAACTGAAAGGGAGCTTTTGAATTAGGACCAATGACACTTAGAGTTTTTATCTTATGACTCGAAAAAGTTAACACTATTGTTGATAGCATAACACGCATAAATGTAAAATCAGCCATACTATGACTGTTCATCCGTTTGGAAACGATTTGCTTTATTTATCATACGTATTTCCTTCGAGTATCCAACAGTTTCAGATTGACAATTTGTGTTGTGTTTTAATGAAAACGTCTCTCCCGTCTCGGTACTGATAAATGTGGAGCCGTGAGTTATACGAGTACAAAAGGCTCACTAACTTTTGTTGCACTTATCAGTGTATCAATTCAACTTGAGAGCCACCACAATATGAAAAACTGGGTAGATGAGATATAAAATATGAAAGAATTTGTTTAAACATGGCGAAACACAACATTAACATGACAGTATAACGCCTGTACTATTTATTGGAAATGTCTTAAAGTGCTATTTTCACGAATTGTGTAGCACATAATTTGACTACATTGTTAAAATTAAAGTTACGTCTAGAATAGTGATAAGCGCTCGGATGAACGAGTGGCGGTCATTTGGTTAGAAAAGTCACATGATACACATAAAAAACTGACATTTGTCCCAGGGCTGGTGATATAATCGAATTGTTTTATCATTCTAGTGCGAAGTATAGACCGCTTAGCGTCTGGTTATTGCTGTATATATATAGTGAATGAGGTGAACGCACCATTGTCGAGATAACTTTGAAAAAGAGCCATTGTCCTTTATAGAATAGAGTGGAATATTGATGAGGACAAACTATGGATAGGTGATCTGGTTCTATAGATATGCCTGAAAACTGTTGAAAGGTCTAAGACCCAAATTCAACTACTTACGAAAAAATCCATTTCCAGATCAAGGGGAGTAATAATCTACAAATTACCAAATTGTCCCTATATGATTTCTTCCCTTTTGATCGGTTGTACTTGTAATCTATCTGACTGTTTGATCGGGGTTTTAATGCCGGTCTTAAGATGACAAGCTTGTCTGATAATTTCGACTTTGAAATGTCATACTGCACTCAATGTCAAACGTATCATCAGCCAAAAAATGTGATTAGTGCATCTCTGTACTGAGTGGTAAGATTTATGTATTTTCTAATATCTACCTTCATGGAAAGTATGCAGTTATCTAAGGTATATGCAAAATGTATATCCGTGCAGTTAAGAGTAGTTGCAGGTATGAATAAAGGAAACTTGATTAGTCTCTAAACAGAACTCAGTACAATTAATTCGATCTAGATGAATGTATACATCCTCCATATTTAGTATTTAGATAAGAATAATTAAAGACAAAGATTACAAGTGTACGGATCGCATATCAAAGCTGAATTCAACGAGCCATAAACTCCTGAAAGAAATATAATTGTAGCTCATTTTGAAATATAAACCTTTCTGTCTGACCCATGTATTTCATCAGACAAATCCATATATATGGTTTTCTTAACTTTTAATTTCATGATATCCAATTTTGTGTGGTGGTAAAGAGAACTGAGCTTGGAATCACAAAGCCTATCTCTGAGTTTGGTTAAAATCCATGAACCAGTAGATCTTGCTTTTCGTGAGAGGTAGTCTCTCGGTTGACGTACGGAATACAAATGGTTCGTATCAGCTTCCCTGACTCTCATGACAAG
This sequence comes from Cerastoderma edule, assembly GCA_947846245.1. NCBI lineage: Eukaryota > Metazoa > Mollusca > Bivalvia > Cardiida > Cardiidae > Cerastoderma > Cerastoderma edule. The sequence continues at coordinate 34,529,348 of OX401407.1, read as the reverse complement.
CATAGATAAGGTCATCTCGTAACACAGAGAAAAGGTAGAGTTAACTTATTGATGATAAACCTTTCCACTACATCTGCACAGACTTTGATGTCTGTGGATTTCGGGGAAATGTATTGTTTTGATTAACTTTCCTACTCTAACCTGATAGATGTGAGAGTAGAATTCATATTTAACCCAGTCAACTTAAAAATCTCTACTCATAGGATTTGACGAAACAACCTTCACGTACTGATACCGACTCTTTTCCCAGAGGTCTCCATTACTAATACTTATCTTTTACTCAATCATAACTCATTTCTTCTTAAAGTCATAACTCATTTCTTCTTAAAGATGTTTAAAACCATGCTCTTTGTGAATTAATTACTCTTAATTTGCAATATGACATTTTGCCACAATGTTTTCTGACCTTTAGCGTTAAGCAAATCTGGAATCTGGTTTTATTTTCAATATATTTTGTCGTCTATATCTTTAATATGGACCAGTCAAAAACGTCAATAGAGAGAATGACGTTAGATAATAGAGGAATAAAGGGTATGTGAATTGATCATCGGGATATAAAAAAAAAAACAGAAACAATTGATAAATACAGGTTTTATTTGTTATATATTTTCTTGTTTGCTACATGTATACATGTTTGTTTCATTCTACATTATTGCGATTCCTTTCATAAATTGTGCAACCATTTACATACCTCAGCATGAGCTGTTCAATTTTCTTGAGTAATCTTTGTTATTATTGTTGCATTCATATTTCACCTTGTTTTATCAGGGAAGATATCGCATTGGATGGTGTCTAACTACATGCAACATATTATTGCTTCAATGGATTGCGTTCAACTTTAGCAGCCAAGATCCCTTGTATATCGACACATTTTTTCATATAAACTCGTTTTACACTGACGTAAGAAGCAGTTGTACAAAATTTCTACTTTTGTCAATGGCAGCTACGAAATATCACAAAACCAATGCAATGTTCTAAACGTTAAAAATATTTCTGCAGACAAATGAAAAACACAAATAAACAAGGATTGACCTAATACAAAAAAGACGAAATACTCAGGTGGTTTGTACGTGAAAAGCTAAGCTATATCTCAAGATTATACAAAGTTGTATTTACAGGTGCACTTTCTCAAACAGCCAACATGCAGAACCTCAGTCGGGATTTTTTAAAAAGACGTCTCAAGAAAAAGCGATTACACAAGCTGTATTAATGATAGAGGTTAAGTCTTCCTGTTTCACCAGTTCAGTTTTCTCTTTATAAGTATCGACTTAGCCACTCCCAGCGATTGCAGACGTTGTACTTGCCTTAGGCACCCATCTTCGAATTTTCATTTCCGACTTTGCCACAGATTTGAGATGTGTTGTAAATAATCTCCAGTTCATGCCAATTCCCTCCGTCGTACTTCCATAGACCCCGTTCAGATTTACATGATGACAAGCACGGTACCACCATGCGCCATGGAATTTAGTAGCGCAGTTTGATGAATAGGTATCATAATCCCGGTCTCGTGTTGAGAACCGACTTTCATGATGATAAGTTAAACTGTCACCAGCATCCCCATGGTAACCATCGACTGTCAGCTTGTAACGTGATTCAGCATCACCGACACGAAAAACGTTATAGCCAGCGTATGCGGTGTTTCCGTCTGGATGTGTCATGTCAACCCTTAGTTCGTACCAACCCTGAGATGTTATAAGATGGATCTGCTGATTTCCGAGCCAGAAATTCTCCGAAAGATTACCGAAGCCCGTTTGATAGTCAATCCAATATTTGTTAAAGTCCGAATACGATACTCTGCGCTGAAGCACAACCCATCCTCCAGATTCAGTGTCCATGTCACAGCGTACAGGGAATCCTCTGTATGTGCCTACTGGGTATATAGTATAGATCCCCGTCTCTGTCGAGCCTTGGGCGTAAACATCTTGACAATCCCTTGGCCTGGTTGAAATATTCAGTGTAGAGACGAAGTTCTCAAAGCGTTCCTCATATTCGTGAAGGAGCTGTTCCGATACGTTTCTGAATAACTGTCTTGTCTGTTCCGCTTGTATCTCGGTGGTCACTTTAGTGCTACCGCTGCCATTACCTTCAGTGTTCACATTGATGATTGGGTTACATACATCTGCCTGTGTATAGCTAGACTGTACCAGCACAAATACCATAAACACGAACGACATCATTTTGATCGTTTGTACAGCAAGCAGTTGTACTGGATCTTTTTATACATTATTAATTGTTCCGGGTTGAGCATATCTTCTTTTGATTGGTTTAAGCTACCTATTTGCATATGAATGATACATTGTTGTTTTTTAGTGTCCTAAACATCTATTCGTTCTAGATCATTTTTAAAAGATTCAAAGTTTTAACCGTGATGGATCAGATAGGTCTGCCAACATTTTCTGAACTAGGGAAGAAATGAGCCTACAATCATATATCAATAGGCTCAGTAAGTTGGTATTCGTACAGCCCTGCACAAATTGAGGTTCGAAACCCTTTAAATACATTGATCGCACACGCTCGACAGCCTCATGATTGACTATCAGCAAGTTTTCTCTTCATGAGCTTGACACGCTTGATCTCAACTGGTACTATGGCTTCTTTGACAAGGAATTGGCCGTATTTGGTTTGAGCTGCATCCTTTACCAAGTGAAACATGACTTCAATGTATAATGACATCATATCGAATAGGGAGCCAGTCAACAGTCACAAATATGAGCCATTTTAGGGACCGGTCGTCAAGGTAAAATGCATTGTGGATAAGACATATATTTGAAAGAACTTTTGAAAAATCCAAAGAAAATAGCAATAAGAAAATCGATAAACTATACGCGTTTTCCTATTACTCGGTCAATAGCTTATCTCAAAACGAAAACAAACAACATGAAAAGGGTAATTCCCCATTAAGATCCAACCAATGCTATGATATACACAGTACAAAAGATTGATAAACAATGCTTAGACAACGAGTAATTGTTTTGAGAACTATACCATAAATGTATCCATTGTCTACTCGCTAAACAGGGCGTATTGCGACGTTAAAAAAATGTTTACAAATTTCCATCTTATTTTTTCCTGATACATCTTGAACATTTTTCTCTCGTCGGCCTGTATAGTCAGTCCATCAATCCTTAAGGGTGGTCTCCAAAGAAGTCATTAAAATCAATTTATCTATTCAATTCATTATTAAAATTTCCATTGTTGGTTCCAACTTCCATTATCTTTTAGTTATACTGGAATTACGAAAACATTACCGATGGAAAAAGCGCTTTTACCTTAAAACTGGTTTATGCTTTTCAAGCCGAGCCATAAACATTATGGTATTTAGTCGGGAGACGATCTTTCATTTAAAAACAGAAAAAAAAATGGTTTTATGATTCGAATCCACGTGGATCAGAACTGAATGATTTTACGTTCAGAGCTTTACTTATGTGTACCTGGAATCTAACCAATGTAGAAACGTGGTTTAGTGATGTTAAGTTCAGTTCACTAACTATCAGAACAAGGGCTCGAATTCGTACAGCAAGGGATTAAGTGAATTTAAATTCGGTACTCTATCCTTTGTGTCACGATCCTAAATATCACGATAAAAAACAAGAGTGATTTCAAGTTTATTCACTACTCATACTACATGTACCGGTACCGGGGTTCGAGTCTACACAGATAATGGTCTATTAATATCAAGCTCTGGACCAAAACAATCGAACTGGGTTTCAAACGGCGATGATAACGACCTTGTGATTTAAAGTCCGCGACATAAACTACGGTTATGCGATTCGAATTTACGCAGAGATTGGCCTTTTTTAGCTTAAGACCAAAACAAATGGACACTGCGATTCAAACTACATGTAGATGGATCATGGCCTTGCGATTTCAAGTTCGATCCTGTAACTATCGGTAATATAATTCAAAGGCACACCAGAATAGGCATTCCGAATTCGTATTCAGATACGAAAGCTCATGACGGTCATACACTATAAGTTCAATAAAATATCAACATCTTCTATTCATATTATCGTTACACATCTGTCACAGGGATCAAATGTAGTTCCACGAAAGAAATTAGATTAGTTAAATGGGCTTGTTTGTATTTGTACTGGCGATCATATCACTTTGTAGTTTTGAAACATTTTTCATCCGGTTAAGGGTTGGTGTTGACTGACATGTACCAGAGGTATTTGTGTGTCGTATTAACGTTGGAATGCGAGCGATTTTACCAAATAAGGTGCTTTTGCCTTATTTCTATAAAGCCGGAAGATTTCAAGATGATTACGCCCAAGTATCGTCAGAGACGGTAATCTATACCATATACCGCGTCATATAGCGCAGAGTATCCAATGCGGACTTTTACACATATCGTGAAGGACAGTTGGCTAGGGGTAAAACGTCGGCCTATTGACACGAGGGTAGTGGGTTCGAATCTAGTGGGTGGCGGGATCTGCCTTGCCACCTTTTCATTATGCCACATACGGCGGGAGTACTGGCTATATATCAAGGAAACATAATCGACAGTGATTAATCTAAGATGTAAAAACTTGTTTCACAATCAATGTAAAATAAATAAGTTTAAATTTATATTGGATTGATTATCAAACGGGCTTCAATAGTCTTTTGGGGAACGTTTGGCTAGAAATAAGCAGATCTATCTTATAACGTCTCAGGCTTGGTACTTTCTAAGGGTCGACATGACACATCCAAACGGAAACACCGCATACGCTGGCTATAACGGCTTTCGTGTCGTTGATGCAAAGTCGCTTACCACTGGAATGTTGGTGACAGTTTAACAGACACTATGGATAGTGTTTCACAACGCGCGACAGTGATTACCGATAACAGGTCATCACTCTGAGCTAATACTCATAGTCCAGTCATCCTATGAAAAAAATGGACTTAACCGTCAACTAATTGCAACAGAAACGAAATCTCTTTTAAAGTTATCATGAATGTATAAGAGATGACAGAAAAAAAGTCCTCCAAAATCCCTTCAGGGGAAATTGGTTAAAAACTCGTTTTATTATTGCTACTTTCAGGCCTTTTGGAAAAAATCGCATATTTGTATATATCTACCAACATGGAACAAAACCCTAACAATTCACACAAAAATGATGTTTTGATAAGCAGTATACTCTATCTACATGTTTATTTATCATTCACATCAGTTTGCCTTCTAGAATTGATGTATTCCTATAAATATTGTGAATTGAAAGGGGTCAACTTACCCCACCCACCCATTAAAACTAAAGATTTTTTTTTCATGTCAATGCATTCCTATATGCTAGAATTCGATATTTTCTGGCAAAGCTTGTTCTCTAAAACTTAGATCAAAGACAAAACACACTTTTTTGTATTAGATAACTTATATATAAAGACAATCCCTTAAATAAGGTACCGAAATCCATATAGACTCTATGCCTATATAAGAAAAACGAAATATATGACACAAGCAATACAATATTCATGTGGTATTTTTTGACGTTTTGCATTTGTTTTGTGAACTTAAAAAACAATAAATGAAATAAAGGAAGAAACATATTGGGAAAAGCAGCAAAAATAGTACTATTATATTGCCCCTTTCTCACTATGTGCCAGCTTTTCAAAATTAAGTGTACACTCGTTGAATTACACATGGAATACACTATGCGTTAAAAAATAAGGGAACGCCTAAATTCAATATTGAGGTATCTTTAATTTCGTTTAAAACACTTCTCCTGAAGTGCTGCACCAAATTCCTGAAGATTGGCTGGTATGGCGCAACGTGCGCGGACTCTCCTAATAACAACATCCAATACATGCTCAATGGGATAGAGGTCTGATTATTTCGCAGATCACTGGATTGTCAAGATGCCCTGTTTCCCGACGAAGTCAACTACAACACGAGCTCTGTGGGGTCCGGAATTAATATCCTGGAAGACAAAGTTTTGACCAATTCTATGTGCAAATGGGACAACAACAGGACGAAAAATTTCATCAATGTGTCCATTCAGGTTTCCAGGAACAGGTACAAGTTATATTCTCCTCCCGTAATAAACACCACACCAGACCATGATGCTCCCCCGCTAAAAGAAATCATGCTCCAAGATAGTGGTGCATTTGTATCTCTCCCCACGCCGATGCTATCAGAATCACAGACAGAACCTCGACTCATCCGAAAAGACCACATGACGCCACCGACGTATAGGCCAACCTAAATGTTGCTAGCACAACCGTAAACGATTACACCTGTTCAGCCTTGACATGATGACACCATGAAAAGGACGCCTTGTCCGAGATTTACTGTACTGCTAGAAACTCAAGTCCTGTCACAGTATGGATCTCCTGCTTTGGTTATGGTGCGGTTACGAAACAGTTGCGGAAAGCAATAATCCATTAAAGGCGATCTTGCTGGAATGTTGATTTCCTAAGGTGCCCATGCCCCCTCCTAATTTGAACATCACCAGTCTGGTGGTGTAAAGCTGCAGGTCGTGCAATAACACTTTTTGACTTCCCAATAATCCTGGCAACATGGTTCTAGGATTCACCAGCTTGCAACATGCCTATGCATTGCCATTTCTAAGCTTCTGAGATACTGCCATGATGGCATATTGCATTGATATGAGACTTGATTGTGTTTCATTTTTATCGTATCCAAGAATTCACGTGAGTGCACGGGCAATACATGTAATAAATACATGCTACAACACTTTATCGAATATGTTCGATTACACGGTGTCGTGAGTTTGGATTTACGGATTATGAAGAGGCAAATTCTCCCTATCCTATCTAGAAAATAGTTAACAGTAATAGAGTTCCCTTATTTTTGCATCTCAAAATATTCACAGACTCCCTTTTCCATTTTGTATCGTTCTTGCACAATTTCTGCATCAGCGAAGATTGCTCCCCGACATTCCCCACACCCTCAGGAACATCAAGAAGGTATGTCTACAAGAACAAGGTTTTCGGTCACACTTTGTTTTACATGAGCATTTTAATTAAAGGCAATTCACAGTATTTGATAAGAACTGCTGTTTTTGGAAGTGAACAATCTTCCTCGAGTAAAACCACCTTTTTGGTACCTACCCCTTCACTGCATTCCTTTTGTACACAATCCTTTCGAGAAGGACAATTTGAACATCCATCAAATACAAATATTGCAGGTTTGCTAATGACATCATCAGAATATGTTCCACGTATATCGGAAGGCAAACGTAAGAACAAAGCCCTATCGTCGTGTACATATTGAACTGAATCATCTAGCTATTTATTGACACTGCAGCCAACCTGAAGGTTTGTCAGCTAGTTTCAATAACTAGAAGACCCATATTGTGATGGCGGGAAACTACACAGCTCTTTCTTAAATATATCTTTTTTATTGCCATGCAATATATCAACCGGAGCTGTTAAACGCAAATGCGGACCAGTTTGTGCTGCTTCTCCAATTTCTCTTAACGTTAATTGAGAGTTTGGGGTTACGGAATGGCTTTAACCTATAAAACTGTATTCTGAATCGTATGTATAAACCATGTTGTTAATATTCAATTGGCCTTCTTACTCTGCATAGTCGACAATTACATAATATATACTCGTCGACCTGACAATGTTTTCAATTGTACAGTCCGCAACGTGGATGTCTATGTTTAGGTTGTCCGTATGATCTTTTTCCACCCTCGAATGACTGGTTTCTACATGCTGATCACTTGTATATTTCTGCATTACATAATTGTAGTATGTACATACAGGAATTGAAACTATTGCCGATGCGAGATCGCTTTGACAAACTATATGGTTTCCTTCATATAAGTGAAGAAATCTGGACTCTGTAGGTAAAATTTGGCTTTAGTTTGAACATAACATAGGAAGATAACAGAGCTCCAGACTGGGGCTACATTTCTCTGATGGCTTGAATATACAGTTCTCAGCAATACAATCATTTGGCTTTAATAAACGTGTGTAGTAGGTCAGCCATTGTTTATATATGAAACACAACTTGGAAATGCGATTTGACAAACAAAGGGTTTCTTTTCAAGTTTGTCCTACATCTTTTGAAAACTTCTTCAACTGGTTTTTCTTCTTGCATAAGGATTTCATAAATGTTAACTAACATTAAATCATTTCATTGGGTTCAACCTCGCTAAAGGTTTCAGTATTTGTCTTTGGTTTGGAAGTCCAGCTCATGCTTTCAACTTCATGTATTGTGACTTCCTCTCAAAGCAATGCAGTATTAAAAGAGATTCCCATAAGTATTACATTTAAAAATTTATTCAGTAGGAAATAGCCTCAAGTTGCTCTAGAAATAACCATGTCTTTGAACATGTGAATCACCACATTTTGAGAAATTCTGATAGTCTTGTTCTTCCATTGTCCAATACAACGGAAGAAGCTCAAAATGGTATGGAATCCACGATGTTAATGTGACCTTCTTGCACTCTTGATAGTACTATCCATTTTTACCTGCAAATGGAAAATAGATAAAAAGGCATAAATCATCACTTGTGCGTTGATTTTGTCTACGTCATTTTTAATATTGGTACTATTCAGTTAACATCACTGCAAATGAAAAATATTAAATTAAGCACAACCACACTTGCTTTATCTTACTTTTGATTGAAGGTTGTACTTTAGCGTATTTCACCTTAATTTTCATAGTTCTCACCACATAATATTATGTATTAATGATGAATAATAATTAAAAACGTTATAAGAAGAAAAAATGTGACTATAATGATATCTTTATCATACAATAGGTTATAGTAATAAATGCACCTTCAGAGTAAATTACAATCGCCACCAGATGATATTTGCCGACGATTTTTATCTCATCTACATTTGCTCTTCATCTTTAACCTTCAATTCGATCTATTTTGCCAATGATTAAGAAACTAAACAAATGTAAAAATCAATTAGATCTAAACAAATCATAAATAGATTTATTTCATTATTTTCAAAAAATAATTTAAGAATTAAATAATTTTAACATATGAACATGATTGATTTAATTGAGTGAGTAAGAGAAACTTGAGTTTTCGTCAAATCATTATCTACAATGGCACTAATTGGCTACCGTAGTTTAAAAAAAGAACAGCTATTCCGAGGTAAATATTTTATATTTATTTTATATATTTGTCATTGTAAGGTGCATTTTTGTCATTTTATTCATGTTTAAAGATATATTTGAGTGTGAATGGTCATAAAATCGATGTTTTGGGCGAAATTAAACAAAACACACACTTTTTAAATTACCCACGAAAACCCATTACAAAGCATTCTGCAGGCTATTTCAAAAATAATTTTTCATCTAAAATGTAATCAGGAACATGAAATTATGTTTTTTATCAGATAAGGGCATATATAAATGATAATAAGCTCAACTTACCCTTTCATGTGACTTTCAACAGCAAGTTGACCTCGAAATTTACCGATGACAGTTCACGCTATGTACTTTTCTATGGTGGTACCTTCGAACCATGCACTTTTCAAAAAGTTTAAATGCATTTTTCAGTGTTTTCCCCTGGTGGGATTTCTGAGGACTTTTTATATGTTATTAAGGAACTGTGTAGCTATAATAAAATCACAAATTTGTTTCTGTTGCAATTAGTTGGGGGTTGACTTACAGATTGACTGGACTATCATCACAGCTCAGAATATTACACAACATGCCACGCGGTAAAAGAGTTTTTAAAAAAACATAACTTAAAGAACTGGCCTTCACTGGTTCACTTTAAAACGACACATTACAAATCTGTGACAAAGTCGGAAATGTAATCTCAAAGATTGATACCAAAGCCAAGTACAGCGCCTACAAGTACCGAGAGTAGCGGTGATATTTGATAACGCATCCACAAAACAGAAAAGCAGACGCATTATAGACTTATCTTAAAAAATCTTTTCAGGAAACGATTTCTGTTATACTTTTTTGTTCGTTTAAATCAATGAGTTAAACGCTTTGAATTTATCTGATAGAAAAGCATGTACATAAAATGCAAAACTTGTTATAAATGAAATGAATAAATATTTACTGTTCGAGATTGTTGCATGTTTATGTTGTTAATAATTTTAACATGTGATTATCACTTTATTTAAAAGACGTTTGTGCATCTGTATAATGACCCATTTGTATCTATTTTTTCTATTAATATTTGTGTTGACGTAAGTGCGTTTTCACTTTGAATGTGAGGTATTGGTAACTATTTCTGTTTTTATGCATCATTGATCTGTTAGATTTTGAGGAAAGCAAACTACCAAAAAAATTAAAAGCATATTAGGAATAACGTGGTATTGAGAAAAAACATGGAGACAAAGAAAATATTGCATTACTAGCGCAAACCTTCTTTTGTCAAAACTGTTCTGATGGCGTCTGCTACATTTGCGTCTAAGCGTAGTTACACAAGGCTACCAGAGTCATCAATTCGATGTATCCAGATCATGACCTTTTATAGGAAACACAGATATTCGTATTTCGTACACCACAAGAAGAGATCTAACTCCATACTAACGTGGTACCTATTATTGAATGATGATGAGAAAAGAACAATTGATATCTAATTGTTCAAATAATCCCGTGTCTTTAAAAAAATATAAATTCTTAATCATCAAGAACAAACCAAAATCGTCTTTAAGACTGTGTTAAGCCAGAGAAAATATTTAAAATATGACATACACACGTCTTGATATTTATAAATGACCGTTTTCAATTTCTTCATTTCCAAGGTGAGAGAAATTTGACAATTTGAAAACTAGCATCAGCGCCTTTCGGTGCTTTCAAAATGCGATATTTGGCTAGTTGTTGGATTGTTCTCTAACGCACATTTATAGAAGCGTGTGATTAAATTGTCTTCCCATTTTGTAGTCTGGGTCGCAAACACTCAAATACGTTAGTTTTGCAGAAAATAGTTAATCATCGTTTATAGGATAAACCGTTAAAAAAGAGTTTACTGTTTCTGCATGACAACTATTCTGTAGCAATAAAAACGAATTGTTCTAGTTCACATTTTACTTTACAGTATATAATTACATCTTGTGAGATAAACACTTTAAAGAGTAATAATGGCATCGTCAACAAGGTGGTCTTCAAGTATTGGTTATCATGCATAACAAATCAAACGTTTTATTCATATCATCGAAGTTCATTGTTGAATGGATGGTACGGAACAGAAATTGATCTGTTAAAGGTAGCTTCTTGCAAAACAATTTGCTGGCTCTTGATTAACCTGGAATAGAATTTATTGTTATGCGTTCACGAAGGTATAAACAAGAAATAAAATAACAAAACAGTATGAGATCACTAGGCTAAAAGGTTTTTTACGTAAGTAAAACACGCTTTTAGGTTTTTACCTCCATGAACGCAACGTGACAACATCTTCAAAGATTATGAATTTGTTTAATCCACAATTATGCAAACGTCTCGACTACTTTCGCCATTGCTACTACATGATTTATATGATTTATTATATACTTGTTTTGCCACCTAACATAGGCCCGACACAGTGGTCCTTTTTTCCCATTTCATGAGGCATTGAACAGATATTGAAATATGTTATCTATCTTCTTCGTTCGTTGAAGGAGTAATGGAACAAACCTTCGACAATCCGGCATACTTTGTACTTATTGTGTTTGTAATATCCACTGTCTGTGCTCAAAGCTTCAATCTCGAAAACTTGAAGAGAATAGTTAACAGAGTGCGTAGGATATGATGTAGTTTAAACGTACATGTACAGCTTCTAATGCACCTGAGTTGCAAACGCTATTCAAAGACGGGAACAGTTTTAAAGTAAGCGTGCCGTGTCCAATGCATGTCACGTTTATAGTCCTGTCTCGTCTTCCATTGACTTGCTCACGCTCTACAAGAAAAGCACAAGGTCTCCCCTGACTGTCATGTTAAACGATCTAGTTCGTCAAATAAGCTCCTACAAGCTACACCTCTAGATTCTTGAGCATTCTCTTATCCGAGCAATTTGCGCACACTGCTTAGATAGGTATGTGTACAATGCCACCTTTCAATTTACAATATTTATAGGAATAAATCAATTTTAGAAGGCAAACTGATGTGAATGATAAATAAACATGTAGATAGAGTATACCGCTTATGAAAACATCATTTTTGTGTGAATTGTTGGGGTTTTGTTCCATTTTGGTAGATATATACAAATATGCGATTTTTTCCAAAAGGCCTGAAAGTAGCAATAATAAAACGCGTTTTTAACCAATTTCCCCTTAAGGGATTTTGGAGGACTTTTTTTCTGTCATCTCTTATACATTCATGATAACTTTAAAAGAGATTTCGTTTCTGTTGCAATTAGTTGACGGTTGAGTCCATTTTTTTCATAGGATGAATGGACTATTTATACATTATTAATTGTTCCGGGTTGAGCATATCTTATTTTGATTGGTTTAAGCTACCTATTTGCATATTAAAAATACATTGTTGATTTTTAGTGTCCTAAACATCTATTCGTACTGGATCATTTTTAAAAGATTCAAAGTTTTACCGTGATGGACTGGATTGGTCTGCCAACATTTTTCTAAACTAGGGAAGAAATGACTCTACAATCATCTATCAATAGGCTCAGTAAGTTGGTATACATACAGCCCTGCAGAAATTGAGGTTCGAGACCCTTTAAATACATTGATCGCACACGCTCGACAGCCTCATGATTGACTATCAGCAAGTTTTCTCTTCATGAGCTGGCCACGCTTGATCTCAACTGGTACTATGGCTTCTTTGACAAAGAATTGGCCGTATTTGGTTTGAGCTGCATCATTTACCAAGTGAAACATGACTTCCATGTATAATGACATCATATTGAATAGGGAGCCAGTCAACAATCACAAATATGAGCCATTTTAGGGACCGGTCGTCAAGGTAAAATGCATTGTGGATACGACATATATTTGAAAGAATTTTTGAAAAATCCAACGAAAGAAGCAATAAGAAAATCGATAAACTATACGCTTTTTCTTATTACTCGGTCAATGACTTATCTCAAAACGAAAACAAACAACATGGAAAGGTTTTTTCCCCATTTAGATCCAACCAATGGTAAGATATACACAGTACAAATGATTGATAAACAATGCGTAGACAACGAGGAATTGTTTTTGAGAACTATACCATAAATGTGTCCATTGTCTACTCGCTAAACAGGGTGTATCGCAACGTTAAAAAAATATTATCAAATTTCCATCTTATTTTTTCCTGATACATCTTGAACATTTTTCTCTCTCGTCGGCCTGTAAAGTCAGTCCATCAATCCTTAAGGGTGTTCTCCAAAGAAGTCATTAAATCGATTTATCTACTCAACTCATTATTAAAATTTCCATTGTTGGTTCCCACTTCCATTATCTTTTAGTTATACTGGAATTACGAAAATATTACCGATGGAAAAAGCGCTTTCACCTTAAAACTGGTTTATGCTTTTCAAGCCGAGCCATAAACATAATCGTATTTAGTCGGGAGACGATCTTTCATTTAAAAGCAGAAAAACTGGTTCCATGATTCGAATCCACGTGGATCAGGGCTTAATGATTTTAAGCTCAGAGCTTACTTATGTGTACATGGAATCTAACCAATGTAGAAACGAGGTTTAGTGATGTTTAGTTCAATACTCTCTCTATCAAAACAAGGGCTCGAATTCATACAGCAAGGGGTTAAGTGATTTTAAATTCGGTACTCTGTTCTTTGTGTCACGATCCTAAATATCACGATAAATAACAAAAATGCTTTCAAGTTCATTTCCTACTCATATTACATGTACCGGTACCGGGGCTCGAGTCTACACAGATAATGGTCTATTAATATCAAGCTCAGGACCCAAACAATCGAACTGGGATTAAAACCACGACGATAACGACCTTGTCTTTGCAAGTCCTCGACATAAACTACGGTTATGCGATTCAAATTTACGCAGAGATTGGCCTTTTTTAGCTTAAGGCCCAAACAATTGGACACTGCGATTCAAACTAGGTGGATCATAGCCTTGTAATGTCAAGTTCGATCCTGTAACTATTGGTAATATGATTCATAGGCACACTAGGATAGGCATTCTGAATTCATATTCAGGTACGAAAGCTCATGACAGTCATACACTATAAATTTAATAACATATCAACATCTTCTGTTCATATTATCGTTACACATATGTCACAGGGATCAAATTCTGATCAATAAAAGGAATCAGATTAGTTGAAAGGGCTCGTTTGTATTTGTACTGGCGATTATATCACTTTGTAGTTTTAAAACGTTTTCGTTAAGGGTTGGTGTTGACTGACATGTACCAGAGATATTTGTGTGTCGTATTAACATTGGAATGCGAGCGATTTTACCAAATAAGTTGTTTTTGCCTTATTTCTATAAAGCCGGAAGATGTCAAGATGATTACGCCCAAGTATCGTGAGAGACGGTATTCTATACCATATACCGCGTCATATAGCGCAGAGTATCCAATGCGGACTTCTACACATATCGTGGAGGGCAGTGGTTCAGGGGAAAAGCGTCGGCTTATTCACACGAGGGTAGTGGGTTCGAACTTCGTGAGTGGTGGGATCTGCCTTGCGACTTTTCATTAGGCCACATACGGCGGGAGTTTTGGCTATACATCAAGGAAACAGACTTGACAGTGATTAATCTAAGGGGTAAAAACATGTTTCACAATCAATGTAAAATAAATAAGTTTAAATTTATACTGGATTGACTATCAAACGGGCTTCAATAATCTTTCGGGGAACTTCTGGCTCGAAACAAGCAGATCAATCTTGTAACGTCTCAGGGTTGGTACTAACTAAGGGTAGACATGACACATAAAGACGTAAACAACGCTTCGGATGGCTATAACGTCTTCGTGTCGGGGATGCAAACTTACGTTAACTTGGGAATGCTGGCGACCGTTTAACCCTTTCCCAAACAATAACGACATTTGACCACTTTGTTGCAGACGACTTTGGAAAACATTGAGGGAAAAGGGGAAATTGCTCGTGACGAGCAATTTTTCCTTTCCCCACAATGCTTTCTGCCCCACCAGAAGATTATTTTCTTATTTCAGCATATTTTACAACTTCATCTGCAAACTCTTGCAATTTTGGGACAGTCGAAAATTTGGTGTTTGGGAAAGGATTATCACGACACAAAGGATAGTGGTTCACAACGCGCGACAGGGATTACCGATAACAAGTCATTACCCTGAGCTAATACCCATCACAGCTCAGAGTATTACACAATATGTCATGCGGTAAATTTTGGTGTTTGCACTAGTAAGTTTTCTCTTTGAATATGAGGCATTCGTAACTATTACTTTTCTCATACACTAAAGGCCAGGTAATGATTAGAGAATAGCCAACAGATTAGTAAATTCAAAACAGAACATAAATGGTATAGTATTGAGAAAAGCCATGGCGACAGAGAAAATATTGAATTACTAGAGCAGTTGTTCTTCTCAAAACTCTTTCTTAAGGCGTCTGTTACATCTGAGTCAAAATGTATGTACACGAGGCTTTCAGAGAGGTGGAAAGTTCATGGACTGGCGCTCGTTACGGAACGAAGGGATTTACCTGCACATTTGAATTGTTAGTATAACTCTTCACATACGCAAAAAATCGACTGTTCCAAATTGAAAGAGTTTGCAGACGACATTTCAAAATGATCCTCTGATAGGGGAGAAAGCATTGTGGGAAAAGGAGAAATTATTCGTAAACAGCGATTTCTCATTTCCCCACAATGTTTTCCAGGGTCATCTGCATCAACGTGGTTAAATCCCGTTTCTGTTTGGTAATGGGTTAACATACGTAACTGATTTTTACCGGGAAAGCTTATGGATACCACATTATAACACTTCTGCATTTACCAAAGCAAATATGACATTTTTAAAAATGACTGACTAACAAAATACCGATGGTTGAAAACAACTGGACATTCTCTTTGAGGAAATTTAATTTGTTGATTTCCCGTCGTCCATGTGCTGTGTATAGCAGTTTAACTTGTAAATAGTCGACGCGATGTAAAAAACCCAAATGAATTAAACAAACACCATGTTCCCGATGGTTTTCGCATGAAGCTATCATCGACCTGTTTGAGAGATAGAAACATGCAGTTTTGTCTTCATCTTAAAGGTGCTTGTTCACAGGTGTGAGGAAATGTGTAAGTTATAAATTAACTTCCTTAATCCTTTCCCAGACAATAACGACATTTGATCACTCTGTTGCAGACAACTTTAGAAAACATTGTATGAAAAGGAGGAATTTCTCGTAACGCGCAATGTTTCCTTTTCCCTCAATGTTTTCTGCCCGATCAGAAGATTATTGTCCAATTTAAACACAGTTTGAAATGTCGTCTGTAAACTCTTCCAATTTGGAACAGTCAAAAATTTGGCGTTTGTTAAAAGGATAAAGCTGCATAACATCTTCACTGTTGTATGTTACGAACTGAAGAAAAGTCATTGGGATCAAAATTACAGTTTTTAATTCTTTAAAGTGTGTATACAGTAAATCAAAATGTAATTCAAGCCAAAAGCGTAACATCGCTTTTGAGTTCTACTGCATATAAACTATTCATACGTTTACAAATTGATGCTTCTTGAATGAATTATGCTGTAAAAGGCTTCTTTAACTGTATGCCTAATAACAAAACAACAACTGTGCGGTTTCAACGATTTTTTTTAAATCTTTTATAGTTTCTGTTCTATGAACAAGGACCTTTAACTGCCATTTGACAAACTCACATTAATTTCTTAACCATATTTCTCACTTTAAGCCAACAACAACAGATGTTTATCCTTGAAATCGCATAAAAACTGGGTCATCTATGACCTTAACGAATACAATGAAACTTTAACGTAAATTTGTATAGAACATTATAACAGATTATAAACGCTACAAAAGTTTGCCCATAATATTAATAATATATCAGTTAAACGAGCCACTTTGACCAAAAAAATATTTGCAAACATGTTGCACCATAAAGTGTTTCCCTTTTCTTAAGGGGAAGTGTTAAAGCTTATGCAATATTGACTTACTTTATTGGAAATGTGGTAAATGTTCGGTCACTTTAAAGTTGCTTGTTCACAGATAAGGATATTTGAAAGTTAAAATAAAAATGTCATTGAACCGCTTTTGTATTGTTGTATGAAATATAGTTAAAAGAAATTATTGAAATCATTATTAATTCAGAAATCAATATATCTTAGTACGTACAACCTATTTGCGGTAGATCTCAAAATCGTTGCAACGCTTGTAGGTCTAAAAAGTAAATACATATCAATTCATTGTATATATGGACTCTAAAACCCTAAATACGAAATAAATTTCGGCTAATGGCTACTATTTCGTATTAATCATGCAACGGCACATCTATTTTACAGTTCTAAAAAAAAAAGGTTACATTTACAAATTCCCTCGCATAATGTGCATAATCAGCTTTAATGTGCTAATCATGGTTCCAGCACTATAAGGGTTATTAATTATCCTTCGTCAAAATTTTCGTACGTTTGATAAATCTAGCTTCTTACTTCATAACACCTCACTTTGACACTTCTGCTACAAAGGAATCAAGAAGTCATTATTGCAATAAGAAATAAATACTCCGAAAGAGCTATTCATACTTATGTTATGATGTGTTCTTCCCAACACAAGGAAGACAATGTGTTATTCTCATACTGTTTTTTTTAATATGTTATTGCTTTTATTTTCGACCAATCGCAGACTCCCATAAGGGGGAATGGTCGAAGCACGAGTTCCCTCACCGTGGCCTAGTGGAAAAGGCGTCCGTCTGGGGACAGTGAGGTCGAAGGTTCGAAAATTATTCTCGTATGACTTGCTCCGAAATGGCCGGTTCGTGAGTCGTTAGCTAGTTGAATTAAAGATTACCGACTTACATCCGCTTGGCGCCTGGCATAGTGATTAGAAGTTGGGAGGTACTTGGTATAATCAGTGGAAAGTGTCTCATAAACCGAACTGGATGGCCCTTTCACTAGGGGTGACACTATAATAAACAAAACCTTTACCCTTTTTTGTTCTTGAATGTTGTCATTCTGATGAGTATTTGATACGTTTGTCGGACTATTTTCTAAAAAGATTATATGGAAACTAGCTGTTGGTGTTATTTCTACATGGAGTAAAATAAAATGGCTTACTTCTCGGCACGGTATTGACAATCTGTTCATTTCTCAAAGTTAAATCACGACATCGTTACGACACGTGACAACATTTCTACCTTTTACAAAAACAAACCCCCTTTATCACTAGTACTTTACAAAAGGCATTCGAAGTACAGTAAATATTTTCATGGAGAAAATGTTCTACAGATCAGCACATGCTTTCTATCTTACAATTTCAACATCTTCAAAACTTATTTTTTCTTTAGTTTCCGTTTCCTAAACGTCGTCTGCATACTCATCTGGTAAAGAGTGATAAACGCCATATGGCATGCAGACGACATCTGAAATCATTATAACGCCGATCTTTTGGAACCGTGAATATAAAGTATATCATGCTCATCTTTCTCTTCTCTCTGCTTCCTTCATTTAGTTCTTCGTATAATATTTTTTATAGGAATATACTTTTCTCTGCATGTAATGTGTAGTAATTTTTTTTCATGTCGTGGGAAGTTGCATCATTGGCAAAAACCAGAGCTTGTAAAACTTCGGATGATTTTGAGTAGCTTTAGCCTTTCGAAATGTCGTTTATTTGTGATTTATTATTTGAATAATTATACGGAAAAACAAAAGACGTAACATGATAGAATATAAGTTTTTACCTAACTCTTGCATTCCACATCGAAAAAACCTCTTTCTCCAGAATGCAAGTAAGAAAAGCCATTGTAACGTTCTTTTTGCGCCCTCTCTACATTGTTGTCGATATCAATTGCGTAGAGGAAAGCTTAGTCCTGGAATAGGAAGTCCCCTCCTTCCCTGACGGGACTATCTGCTCTTGGATCATGTATAAAACGATGGCTTTTCTCGAACAAAATCACAGTTGATCCAGGACACCCAAACGTCAACATGATAAGGACTATCGTAGCTCTGTTGGTCGCAGTATGCCTGCTCGGTATGACTTTATGCAATGAATAACTTTAAGATAACTTTAACAAAAAAACGTGATTTTTTTTTCTTTCTATATGCTAATTAACTCAGGCGGGGGAGTCACGTGACCAATGTTTTCTGATCTTATGGCCAAACAAAACAGCCGAGCCCATGACGGAACAGGTATTTTGGGGTTTTTACCTACTTTTGCCAATGATAGCCACAGTGAGTTGACCATTTTCCCGGTATTGGTGGTTTATGATAACCCATGCAGAAAGAGGTCGACGGGCGCGCATGTCCCAAACAGTCGGTCCTCATTGCGATTTCTCTGATGAGTGTTCAGATGTTATGTCGTAATAAAGCATGGGTTATCATATACCACCAGCACCGGAATGTTTATGGTCAACTCATGCGGGATACAAAATATAGCTATCTTTGGCAAAAGTAGATGAAAAAACAAAAATACCATTGACGCGGCCATCTTGTTCGGACATAAGATCGTAAACATTAATAACGTGATTCCTCCACCTGTTAAACTCATCCATATATGGGAATTTGACTAAACCTAATTGAAAGCAGCTGGTGCAAAGGAAAGGAATAAGAATGAAATACATTTTTCCTAATAACATCAGGAAGGAAGCGTTGTGACATAAGGATAAGTTGCACGTTAGGGGCAATACACATTTTTGTTTACAGTGTTTTCTAAAGCATTATTAAACAAGTTGTATTCTGATGAATGAAAACGTTGTGAAGGTAAGATCGTACCTCCAGGGTGCGCTCATTTTCGCATTTACCAACTCTATTGTAGACGGTCCTTGCACAAGGCGTTATATCCTTGCCTATCATTGGTAGTCATTGATAAGAAAACTACAACACCAATGATAGTTCCAATGATTGTGGGTTGCAAGATGTTTAATTCTAGAAAAAGCAAACAAAGTTTATTTCAACGATCATTATTTTAATCAGCAATAATTCGAATGCAAAATGTAATCTAAACTTCATGGTCTTTATAAATGCGCTATTGATCGTTTCTGATGTTAATGATACTTAATCAGTCACAATGTGCGGTTGTTGAGAGTATTCATTACAAATGCGGGAAAAGTCTGTCAATCCTTTCACATGGTACCATAAAAGAAAATGTGTTTTATATTACTTTAAGATACTCGTGTAATCTGAAAATTATGAGTACAAACGCTGCATTGTACATTCTCTCCAGTCGATGTGATGTTTTAACTGTTTAAGAGTTTTAAACAAACCATATAACTTGTCGTTTCAGGGCTCGTTTCAAGTCAAGGTAATGATTTACATGAATGAATTCTTTTTTATAAGATGAATAATATCCTTGCGCTTCAATTCTTGATAGATCTCCTTCCCCCAACCAATAATACCAGGAATAGACGTCACTGACGTGGCGGCTGGTCTGGGGCTACACTGTTTGCCATTTTAGAGGACATCCAGTTATACCTTTGAATAAATACAAATGATAACTTTCGTGACTAGATGCTGGAATAATAGCGCTAAGATAGAGCTGAGTCAGCGCTTTTTTTATATGTCCGAGTGCCCCTTTTCGCGTGACGCGGCCTAATTATAATCTACGCAATTCGCAAAATATTCGGTCTTTATCATGCAAAACTGATCTGTACAAAAAATCATTTCTCCCTTCTATAGTAGATGAGTGGATCACACTACCCACAAATGCAAGAAATTCCGATTCGCTTCTTAATTCTAAGGCATTCCTAGATATTGATAAGCCAAAGCCTAATAAACTGTTTTTATTGGGCATAGACGACTTCAAATACTACATATAAGACTTAGAAGAGATTGTAGCTCTATAAAGCATCAATTATTCACTAAAAATATTGTTGATTCACCTCAGTGTGATTGTGGTGCAGTGGAGACAACTACACACTATTTCTTTGAATGTCCGTTTTATCAGTCCTTAAGAAACGAATTGTTCCATTCTTTGGCGAGTTTCAATTTTATACTGGATCACACTACCCACAAATGCAAGAAATTCCGATTCGCTTCTTAATTCTAAGGCATTCCTAGATATTGATAAGCCAAAGCCTAATAAACTGTTTTTATTGGGCATAGACGACTTCAAATACTACATATAGACTTAGAAGAGATTGTAGCTCTATAAAGCATCAATTATTCACTAAAAATATTGTTGATTCACCTCAGTGTGATTGTGGTGTAGTGGAGACAACTACACACTATTTCTTTGAATGTCCGTTTTATCAGTCCTTAAGAAACGAATTGTTCCATTCTTTGGCGAGTTTCAATTTTATACTGGATCTAAATACACTCCTCTTTGGAAATGATTTCCTTACTCTTGATGAAAATATAGTGGTATTTACTCATGTTCACAATTATATCAAAGGAAGCAAACGGGTTGATTGATGGTTTATAATTTTCTGGTCCATTCATCTACAGTTCCATCCACTCTGCCTCTTTCTCCCAACTCTATATCTCTATATAACTCTTTCTCTACTTGTCCCCTTCTCTCTATCGGTGAATTTACAATTATATGTTACATATTTTTGTATTGTATTTGCTGTCATGTTGTAATGTTATTAAGGAGAGGGACTCAATAAGCTTATAGCTTCCGCCCCAATCCTATTGTAAAAACATTTTACAATAAAATATGTTTAAACTAAGGTCTTTGATAAGATTATATCGTTACGAGTTGAAAAATCACAAATGAAAGACTGCAAGAATATGCATTTACAAGAACAAAATGTGTAAATAAAGGGCAGCTTTTCATAATTTATAATGTGTTCAACTACGGCAATGTTTTTTTCCTTATCATCAGAAACATGTGACCCCAACAAACACCATCAGTGTAGCGGAACATCCTGTCCAGAAGGAAACACAGCAATCTGTAATACTAATGGTCATTGTGACTGTGGAGGACATGATGTTGTTGGAAAACGACTAGCAGGTACTCGATTACACTTAATCGTATCTGCACAAGCAATCTTCATGTGATAAAGGTTTTACCATACCTGTCAAAAGTATGAACAGCGAGCAATGAGTTTTCTTAAGATGCAAATTACACCCAAGTGTAAAAATCGCTTCATTCACAGAGTATTTGTGTTATCTATACATGTATACACATATCGACGTGCTTTCTTTTACAATACGTACATGTATATTATTTTAGTGTATAGATCCTTCCAGAAACGTAATCTAAACTTTACATGGAATGTAATCGAATTAAAGCTATCAGTTGTTTGAGACAGATTGCTTAAATATGCAATATATAAAAACAAAAGAAAACAACGAAATTAAATAATTTTGAATGCAAGGTAGCCATTCATAATTTCAAATCTGTTCATTCATTGATATATGCTATGCACGCTTGAAGCTCAGATTTATATCATGACTAAAGGCTCATCCCCCCCCCCATAACAAGAAAAACACAAGGAAAATGGTTCTCTCTGCTGAATAAATATCAAGGAGGAGATCAGCAAATCTTATATATTGTTGAACGTTGTTAAAATCGAATTTCCATGTAGGTTCTATTTAAAGGATGAATGAACCACACACCATATGTCACTCATTACTTTATTAGGAATGTAAAAGTGAGAATATACCTTCCCTCGTTACAGAAACATGTGACCCCAACAAACATCATCAGTGTAGCGGAACATCCTGTCCAGAAGGGAACACAGCAATCTGTAATACTAATGGTCATTGTGACTGTGGAGGACATGATGTTGTTGGAAAACGACTAGCAGGTACTCGATTAAACTAAATCATGTCTGCACAAGCAAACTGCTAGTGATATAGGACTTGTTTATACTGTTGCCAGTATTTTAAGTGTAATTTACTGCAAGCTAAGATATTTCTCAAGACACAAATCACATTAGTCAAGTGTAAAAAACGCTATACATATTCATCGATTATTTGTGTTTTTATAAAAATATCGACGTGCCTTCTTTTACAATATGTATGTTCTAGAAATTGCTTTATCGCACCGAAAGCATGACATAACAAGCAGCTCCCAGTTGCTTGAGACCGACTAGCGAGTATTCGATAGAAATTACTCGTTTTCTTTGTAACATAAACATGTCAGCCAGCCAAAATATGTAAGCATTTTACAAAAGAGGAAACAATTCAATGATTGTAATTAAGGCTGGCTTTCCATAGTTTCTAATTTGTTCAGTAAATTTAATATTAATTCTTTATCATTAGAAACATGTGACCCCAACAAACACCATCAATGTAGCGGAACATCCTGTCCAGAAGGAAATAACTTAATCATGTCTGCACAAGCAAACTGCGAGTGATATGGGATTTGTTTATACTGTTGCCAGTATTTTAAGTGTAATTTACTGCGAGCTAAGATATTTCTCAAGACACGAATCACATTAGTCAATAGCAACAAATCGAGCAGTTCGCTGATTATATGTTTTCTATTCACAAGCCAACGTGTCTTCTTTAGCCATTCGTAGGTTCTCTAATTTGCTTAAATGCTCAAGAAAACAGTTACATTAGCCATGTTCATTCGAGTTTACCCGATTTGAATTCACAGTTGAAGGTTTTTAAAAGAATCAACTCGTTGCGATATGAAACAAAACCAAAGAAATACTGCTAAAATATGCATTTTTAAAAAACCCAATCAAGTGTATGTAAGAAAAAGCAGTTTTTTTATAATGTTTATTATTTTCAATCATTGTTCAATGTTATTTTCTTATCTTCAGAAACATGTGACCCCAACAAACATCATCAGTGTAGCGGAACATCCTGTCCAGAAGGAAACACAGCAATCTGTAATACTAATGGTCATTGTGACTGTGGCGGACATGATGTTGTTGGAAAACGACTAGCAGGTACCCGATTAAACTTAATCAAATCCGAACAATCAAACTTCGAGTGTTATATGTTTTGTATTAACTGTAAAGAGCGTAACGTTCGTTGAACATTTATGCAAATTAGGGACCTAATGCATTGTTTGAGAAAACATGCTGGTATATATATAGACAACAAAACCGCTCAGGGTAAGACAGTGTTTTTCACTGATCGGATGTGTTTTATGTCTTTGAGAGGATCATTTGCTCGGTTCGTTACATTGGTGGCAGCGGTGGGATTAAGAATTCTCCTTCTCTCGGAGTTGCCTTCCCCACGTGTTTCCCAAAGGCCAAGACTCAAGACCAGTCTTCTCGGAAGTGAGAGTTATGTAACGGTCGTTGAACGTTTATGCAAATTAGGGACCTAATGCATTGTTTGAGAGAACATGCTGGTATATATATAGACAACACAACCGCTCAGTGAACGACAGTGTTTTTCACTGATCGGATGTGTTTATGTCTTTGAGAGGTTTATTTGCTCGGTTCGTTACAAGAGTGTTGTAGTAGCAACAAATCGAGCAGTTCACTGATTATGTTTTCTATTTACAAGCACACGTGTCTACTTTAACCATTCGTAGGTTCTCTAATTTGCTTAAACGCTCAAGAAAACAGTTACATTAGCATATGTTCATTCGAGTTCACCCGATTTGAATTCACAGTTGAAGGTTTTTGAAAAACTTAATTCGTTGCGATATCAAACAAAACCAAAGAAATACTGCTAAACTACGCATTTTTAAAAAACCCAAACAAGTGTTTACAAAAACAGCAGCTTTTCATGTTTATTATTTTCAATCATTGTTCAATGTTATTTCCTTATCTTCAGAAACATGTGACCCCAACAAACACCATCAGTGTAGCGGTACATCCTGTCCAGAGGGAAACACAGCAATCTGTAATACTAATGGTCATTGTGACTGTGGAGGACATGATGTTGTTGGAAAACGACTAGCAGGTACTCGATTAATCTTAATCGTCTCCGAACAATCAAACTGCGAGTGGTATAAGTTTTGTATTAACTGTAGAGAGTAATGTAGTAGCGACAAATCGAGCAGTTCGCTGATTATATATTTTCTATTCACAAGCCAACGCGTCTTCTTTAGCCATTCGTAGGTTCTCTAATTTGCTTAAATGCTCAAGAAAACAGTTACATTAGCATATGTTCATTCGAGTTTACCCGATTTGAATTCACAGTTGAAGGTTTTTAAAAGAATCAACCCGTTGCGATATGAAACAAAACATCAAAGAAATACTGCTAAAATATGCATTTTTAAAAAACCCACTCAAGTGGATGTAAGAAAAAGCAGTTTTTTTTATAATGTTTATTATTTTCAATCATTGTTCAATGTTATTTCCTTATCTTCAGAAACATGTGACCCCAACAAACATCATCAGTGTACCGGAACATCCTGTCCAGAAGGAAACACAGCAATCTGTAATACTAATGGTCATTGTGACTGTGGAGGACATGATGTTGTTGGAAAACGTCTTGCAGGTACCCGATTAAACTTAATCAAATCCGAACAATCAAACTTCGAGTGGTATAAGTTTTGTAAATATTGTTGCAAGTATCAAGTGTAACTAAAAGCGAACAAAGAGCTATCTCAATACACAAATCACATTAGTCAAGTGTAAAAGACTGTATCCACCGTGAAAATTGTGTTTTCTTTAAACATATTTGCTTGCCTTCTCTAGAAATCTGCAGGTTCTAGAAATAGCTTAATTGTTCTAGAAACGTCACATATGCTTTAATTGATTCGAGTGGAGTGGATTTAGAGCTCCCAGTTGTTTGTACAGACAAGCGAGTATTCGATACAATTTACTCGTTTTCTATGTAACATAGCAAATATGCCAGATTGCTAAAATATGTATGAATTTTACATTGTTCAATGTTATTTCCTTCAGAAACATGTGACCCCAACAAACATCATCAGTGTTCCGGGACATCCTGTCCAGAAGGAAACACAGCAATCTGTAATACTAATGGTCATTGTGACTGTGGCGGACATGATGTTGTTGGAAAACGACTAGCAGGTACTCGATTAATCTTAATCGTCTCCGAACAATCAAACTGCGAGTGGTATAAGTTTTGTATTAACTGTAGAGAGTAATGTAGTAGCGACAAATCGAGCAGTTCGCTGATTATATGTTTTCTATTCACAAGCCAACGTGTCTTCTTTAGCCATTCGTAGGTTCTCTAATTTGCTTAAATGCTCAAGAAAACAGTTACATTAGCCTTGTTCATTCGAGTTTACCCGATTTGAATTCACAGTTGAATGTTTTTAAAAGAATCAACTCGTTGCGATATGAAACAAAACCAAAGAAATACTGCTAAAATATGCATTTTTAAAAAACCCAATCAAGTGTATGTAAGAAAAAGCAGTTTTTTATAATGTTTATTATTTTCAATCATTGTTCAATGTTATTTCCTCATCTTCAGAAACATGTGACCCCAACAAACATCATCAGTGTAGCGGTACATCCTGTCCAGAAGGGAACACAGCAATCTGTAATACTAATGGTCATTGTGACTGTGGCGGACATGATGTTGTTGGAAAACGATAAACATGTAAGTACCCCTTCCTATGTTTTTACAGCGGCTGTCACTCTCTTTGTCTCAATGCTTTTCTCACAAACTGTCTCTCTTAAGAATTATCAATTTGGTACAAATGTTGTTCTGTTTTACTTTTGTACAATCGAACCATATTATGGCATGTCCCAGTATTCAAATATCAAGTGTAGTGAGGCCTTATATTTCATAGCATCGCCGTGTTGTTACACTAATTGTCTCTTGACTGCATCTTTTAGTGGTTCCCCTACAATATGCCGTTCGGAAGGAGTCACTTTTGCACTCAAAAAATGGGTCGTAGGCTGGCTGTTAAACTTTAAGAAGCCTTACCAAAATTAGCAATATCAAATGCACAAAGAGTGAATTCTGAGGAGTTTGTTTACATATATATAGGTCAATTACATAGAATATCGCGGACAGTCAAAAACTCAGGTTCAACTGATTTACTTTTGTTCCCATGCTCTCAATGTTACAGTATGATAATGGCCGTTGACATGCTGCATTATTCATCTTCATCTTTAACGCAATAATTAACACATTACCGCCTAACGCCACATTTTTGCATCTTGCAGTTGACAACTTTCAAAAAGCATTGTGGCAAAAGGAGAAATTGTTTGTCACAAGCAATTTCTACTTTTGTCACAATGCATTTTCAATCCATTCACAAAAGCAGAAATGAAAGGTTTTTCACATGTTTACAAAGCTTTTCTAAAGTCGTCTGCTTCAAGTAAAAAAATGTTTGAGGGTGGTAAAGAGTTAATAAAAGCAGGTATTCACACATCAATTCATGTTAATTATAAACAACTTCATAAGTATCTTTCTATTTGCAGAGAACAAGCATCTACCATGTGTTGTTTTGATGATTCTTTTATTATTTAACCAACTACCTTCGTTTTGATATTCACTATCAATAAATGATGTTATACAAAAGCTGTGTTACTATTTGTTCCTTGATCAGAGATTTATTCCCAACAGTTTGTATTTTTTGTATTCTATAGCATTTTATCCTTTTTGTTACACTGGCAATCAAGTACCCGCTTTATGATAAAAAAAATCACATCTAAGTACCAAAGAAGGGGTTGGGAGCTGGCAATGGAGGGAATTAACCCTTTACCGAACTCCAAATAGTAAGAGTTTGCAGACGACATTTGAAAAATAACATTCTGATGGGGCAGAAAATATTTTCCATCGTCGTCTGTAACAAACTAGTCAAATATCGTTAATGTTCAGTATTGGGTTAAGTATTTTAATGTGTGGATAATCCGTGGGCGTTTCACATTGGGGGTCTTTTTCTTTAATGAAGACACTGCACCATTTTATCTTTTTTAATTAATAGTTTATTAACTTATTTAGGTTACACATATTTGATCTTATCATTACTCTATAAAAAGAGTCTGGGCTTCACAAAACATAGAAAAAAAGTATTGATAAATATAGTGACAGTTCACTAGTCATGCTACATTACCACATTCCATCAAAAGAACTGACTTTGAGACACCTGAATCAAAGGCATTGAGAAGTCACTGTGACAAAAAGAAAAATTACTTATCATGAGGAATTTCTAGGTTTGTCACTATGGTTTCTGAAGTCTTCTGCAGCAGTTACGTTGAATGAAAAGTCACCTGATTAAAGGGCCAAACCCAAACAGTGAGGTCCAATGGCAAAAGAACATACCTACAGCACAGTGAAACGAGTCATTGGGATTTCATTGTCAGCAATTGGTACAAAAAAACAATAAATAGCATAATGATATGCGATATATAAAATTAGAAAAAAAACTGATAAAATCAACTAAGCACATGTTTTTTAAGATGGCACTTTACACATATCTCTTACCCATAATCAAATAGAAAAATCAATATTATTCGTACTTGATATATGATGACTCCTAATGCTTTTTATCTGGATTAGACATAAAATGCAATATGAGGATCGCTTAATGTAAATACAGTAGAAAGATTTCAAAATTATTGGACAAAAGAAATAATATAATTTTTGCAAATCATTTCTTTTGCTTCAATTGTTTCTTCTCCTCGTTTGCAAATGAATTATTAAATTTCCATTTCTATCAACTGTTATATGAAATTTTTCTAAATATTGACATTAAACAATTGTTTATTGATTTATTGAATTAAATAAACAGTCTGTAGACCTCTATGTAGATTTTGAAACTATGTAAATGTCAGGCAAGTTTGACATTTTTCCATTTAACAAAATAAATATTAATACAGGTATAACTCTTTAGGTATAGATTTTCATGACCATAAGTAAGATCTAGTTTAAATACATAGATTTATCTTGGATACGACTCCCTATCAAATACAAAATACCATTCTAGAAAAAAAGGTTTGTAGATGGCACTCAAAGTTACATCGCAGAAATTGGAATAAATTCAAAAGGTAGACTTAATTGTTAATGGAAAAATAAGCAAACAATTTATCCATTATTTTCCAACAACAGAAATGAAATTCATCTGTAGCTGAACAGATTAATTCCTACTTTATCTGGTAGAGATCAAGTAAAGTATTCCAAATTTGTAATTGTGATGAAAAAGGTGGGAATATTTTTATGGAACAATATCTTGCATAGTCTTTATTACAACAGGACTTGACACACATGTATATCTGATAGGATTGAGTAACAAACAACAAGTTGCCAAGTTAAACTTTGACAACAAATACAAAATTAATCTGTAGGCATGCAAGAAAAGTTTACAACAATTTTTTACTAGTTTGAATGCCTTTAAACGCATGCCTTTAAACGCATGCCTGTTCTCCCTTGCCTGTTTTATCTTGTTTATTTATGTTTTCTAAACACATTGCAGAGGTTATGATCATATCGGACATTGAGGGTGTAAATAAAAGTCATCAGTTTGAATTGTCTCCTTCATTATGTCCGCAACAAGCAAATTTTCCTCATGCCAAATGTATATAAATAACATACATTGTGAATGTGTTTAGAGCCATCTGTACAAGGAAAAGGGATAAACTATCTTTGTTTGTATAGACTTTAACGCCATGTCAACAATATTTCAGTTATGTAACTGCTATTCTGGATCCACCAGTACTAGGTGAGGGCTCTGAAGAGTCTTGCCAAAGGTCACTCTCACAAAACCAGAGGTGTCGGTGGGGATCTTACCCAGGGCCCCTGATTTCTAAGTCCGCCAACTTGACCACTGGAAATATTTATATATAGACTATCATTTCTCTCTCTGTTGCCCATCTTACACTTCTCTCATACACCTTCAATGTAATCAGGCTTTCATCATGCTGATTTCCAAAAAAAATGAGAAAACTTAATATAATCATCGGTGTTCTGAAGTTAACAATTCTTTTTTTGTCTACTTTGGACAGTATTCAAGGATATTTAAGGAGTTTTTCAAGCATGTATTAAGCAACTTTCAAGAATAGACCAAAATTCATGCAGTGTAGCATGTTTTAAAGCACTTTTCATGGAAACACCTGAAATCTATGCACTTTTCAAGGATGTACAAATCCTGAAATTTGATTTAAAACATTGTGACAAAAGAAGAATTTGCTCAGGATGAGCAAATTCTTCTTTTGTCACAATGTTTTCAAATTGATAGGTATCTGTGTAAGAAAAAGGATTAATCATCGGTTCTCCTTCTTCTGATTTATCGCATTTTCAATGTGATTAAGTTTCTCATCATGTCGAAGCTGTTTCCGTCTGGTTGGACGCTGAGATTCTGTCCGTCTTCCTTCTGTACTAGAAGGTAGCCATGTTCGTCTAGACCCACAACCTTGACCTCTATGTCACCTTCAGACTGCAAGGTCACCGTTTTATCACTGAAAAAATAAAATATTTACAGGATAAGCCAATACCATGCTAACTTGACTCATTTACCTCCAAATTTATCTCAAGCAGTTACATTGGACTTGGACAGTATATACAGCAGATCATATTATTTAAGTCAATTTCTTCTAGGGTCAAACAAGCTTGACCTCTGTCACCTTCAAAACAAAAAATTACTGATGTGGAACATTTAGATAGGACAAGGCAACAGCATCATAACTTTAACAATTTAGAATTATCTTAAAAGGACTACCGGGTATCTCACAAATAGGGATTTTAACTTCTTAAACAAAATGTCTTTTACCGATAAAATAACAACATAATTTGGGAGAGTAACATAAGAATAGGTATTCACAGATTTCAAGTACCTATCATAACTGTTTAAAAAACATAGAGAACATTTATAATGCCTATATTGCATACCGCTTCAATGGGTTTTAGAAAGGAAAAGGTTGGAAAACATGTTGTACAGAAGGTTTCAAAAAACATTTAATCCCAAATAATTCAAACACTAACACAAATAAAAGAGGTTGTGAGATTGTACACAGTGTTCTCAATAAGAACAGGCTGCAGGCCAAAATGACTGCTTCAAATTATGTTTTGGCCGGTTCAAATGTGCAGAGATGTCAAGAACCCTCATGGAAAACCCCTCCAAGTGGCCTGTTCAGATTTGTTTTGGGCTGTTCAACTAATTCTTATTGAGAACACTGTGTACATTAAATATCACCTTTTTCTTTTATTGGTCAACAAAAAAAATATGAATCATATTCTTGCACCCCAATCATTAAAAAATATGTTCAATGGAGTAAACAAATGAGTCTTATATACTGCCAGTGAACTAAAAATGCTGTCAGTATACAGGGTCACTGTTGTGCCCTAGAAAAGAAATAATTGGACAAATGACCACTTTATGGTAATTTGACTTATCTTAATCCTAGCCTTTAAACAGTATCATATGAATTAAATTGGTATATAAATCAACAATGTTGAACCATTTAGTACCTATGCAGCCATTTATCATAGTACATCTGTTGGAATGATCCTGGACCATCCCTTTGAAATTTGTCAATCAGTTTTTCTATCCATGAGACAGTCCCCGCCAGAAGCTGTTCTGTAGTACACGCCTGAAGCTGGGTATCAAACTGCCTGTTGTACGACTGTATAACATCATTAATACAAATCGTAGGGTTACTGTTCTCCACATTGAATCCACAACCTGAAACACAGCAGGAAAAAGAAATGTGATTTGTTTCTAAGACCCTTCTGCAATATTCTATCTGGCTTTTTATTAACTGAATTAATAAATGAGAGTCATTAATGATAGTTTACAATGAATTCATAATTATATAGACGCTTAAATTTATACACTGGTTCTGTTCTAGTAAAGTATCATAAAGTTTTAGAGGAAAATTAAATAAACAGTTTAGTTTTCAAGTAAATCTAGTTTACAACATGTTGGTGAGGCATGCATTTTATTTTAGGACAGGGAAATGCATCAACAAAATTTCCATCACAATTTTTTCAATTTGATCTCTTTCTTTCTTTTTGTAGAAGAATGAGCGCCCCGACATTTGACCATTATTAAAGGCTGAATCATCAATAAGGTAAAATCATATAATAAGTAATCTGCAGGTTGGCTAAAATGTATGCTCTACTCCTGCAAGAGTATCCTTAAACAATTAATGCATAATACCTTCAGAAGTAGAATTTAGAGTGCAATGTAACAAAAGGGAAGAATTGCTTGCTTGCATGCAACAAGCAATTTCTCCTTTTTGTCACATTTAGTTTTTTTCTTTTAATACTGTATGACTGTTACTAGCTATTGCTTCCAATTTGGATCAGTCACAAATTGTCAGATGGGGAATGCTATCATTTGCATAAAGTTACAAGTATAAGCCTTTGAACCTTCTCCCTCAAATGAAACATTGCAAAACTGACGACTTGGAGATTTTAAAAAGAGGGTAAGTATGAGAAATAATTTTTCAATGTAAAACTTGGAAGGAGAATTTGTGATTAAAAGCAGATTTTGCTCATCATAAGTGATGTCCATTTTAATACCACTGCAATAAACGGCTGTATTTAACCCTTTACAAAACACCATATTTTCGACTGTCCCAAATTGAAAGAGTTTGTAGACGACATTTTAAAATGTGATGAAATTAAAAGGTAATCTTTCGATAGGCTAGAAAACATTGTGGGAAAAGGAGAAATTGCTTCCTTTTCCCACAATGTTTTCCAGTCATCTGCAACAAGTGGTAAAATGTTGTTATTGTCTGGTAATGGGTTCAGTCAAATACATAAACATCGTAGTATGTTAAAAATCTTCCAAATACATCTGCTGCAAATTATTTCTTGTGACATACCTATAATTGCATGAACCATTCCATCGAGTATCGTAGATCTAACAATGACTCCGCCAAGTTTCATCATCTGACCGTAATAAATGTCGTTTGGCCATTTCAAACGTAAATTGATGTCCTGAAATACAGGCAGACAAAAAAAATAATTTTTGACGGGCGATTTTCTTCGAACAAAATTTGGTGCCATAAGTCAAAATACACTACAAGACAAAATACACTACAAGCTAGGTTTTGCTTGATCCAGACTATTTCCATAACCTTTTTGTAACTTAAAACAACAACTTGATTTGTGTTTTACAAACAAGTCCAAGATTTAAGCAGTCCATTGAAGACAACTTTTCAATATATTGTGGCAAGAGGAGAATTCACCTGTATGAAGAGAGCCGACTCATTTCAAAACATAAATGCTACCCCACCTGATAAACAGCCTCAATTTGTTTAATCTTAGGATGTTAACAGAAACTTGATGTTTTAGAAATAATTAAATGAGTAGAATTGCCCCATCCTTTAATATGTTTAAGGTAGAAATCATTATGAAAAAAAGCAATGCAAGACATGGGCAATTTCTCTTTTTTTTTCAACAGATTTGTTTTTGAAAACAAGTTCATAAGGAGTAATTGGTAAAAATCATTTGGAATACAATAGATATTTTTGAGGATCCTGTATGGCCAAGTGGTTAAGGTGTAGACCTTTTGACATTGGGGTCCCTCGCCATCGCCATGGGAGTGTTTTTGTGGGAGTGTCTTTCAACAAGACACTGTAGAACCCTGCCTAGAACTGGTGAAATCGAGGAAAACCTTAAAATAACTGAAATGCTGTGATAAGGCATTGAATACCATAAATAAAGGATATTTTTGATGCAGCTGTTTAATATTTACCTCAGCCCTCAGCAGATTAATATTTACCTTATAGCCGTCCATTTGACAAACACTGTAGACAACAGCGAGAGATGTGATATGCTGTAGATAGGACACACACCTGCCAAGGTTACTATCTAAAGGCACTTTAACATGCAGTGAGAACATGGCACATCCTACAGGGCTCAACCAGCTGTTTCCTCCACGACCTTAAAACAATAAAGGTCACTATCTAGATTAATGTCAGCAATTTGTTATGTCCACGACCTTCAAACAATAAAGTTCACTATTTTGATCAATGTCAGCAATTTGTTATGTCCATTACCTTCAAACAATAAAGGTCACTATTTACTTCAATGTCAGCAATTTGTCATGTCCATTACCTTCAAACAATAAAGGTCACTATTCTCAATGTCAGCAATTTGTTATGTCCATAACCTTCAAACAATAAAGGTCACTATTTACTTCAAAGTCAGCAATTTGTCATGTCCACTATATGTCGAACGTAGCATATGGCCAAGTTAAAAAAATGTAAACAGGTGATGTAGGCTAAATTGAACGGTGACCGCGGATATTCCTCCAGTCACTCCTTATTTTAGGTAAGGTATCAATTGAATGGAAACATAAACATCACACGAGAGCGTGATCGACCTATACATTCGAACAATAAAGGTCACTATTTACTTCAATGCAAACCAGCTGTTTCCTCCACGACCTTAAAACAATAAAGGTCACTATCTAGATTAATGTCAGCAATTTGTCATGTCCATTACCTTCAAACAATAAAGGTCACTATTTACTTCAATGTCAGCAATTTGTCATGTCCATTACCTTCAAACAATAAAGGTCACTATTTACTTCAATGTCAGCAATTTGTCATGTCCATTACCTTCAAACAATAAAGGTCACTATTTACTTCAATGTCAGCAATTTGTCATGTCCATTACCTTCAAACAATAAAGGTCACTATTTACTTCAATGTCAGCAATTTGTCATGTCCACTATATGTCGAACGTAGCATATGGCCAAGTTAAAAAAATGTAAACAGGTGATGTAGGCTAAATTGAACGGTGACCGCGGATATTCCTCCAGTCACTCCTTATTTTAGGTAAGGTATCAATTGAATGGAAACATAAACATCGCACGAGAGCGTGATCGACCTATACATTCGAACAATAAAGGTCACTATTTACTTCAATGCAAACCATTTGTTTTGTCCACAACCTTAAAGCAATATAGGTCACTATTTAGTTTCATGCCAAGCAGCTGTTGCAAAAGTCCTTTCCTCATAACAAGCATTTTCTTCTTTTGTTTTGTCACATTTTCTCTTCATAATATCAGAGCAAAAATAATTTCCCTATTTCATAATTAATTTTTGCTATCATTTTCAATTTGGACAAGTCATGTAACCATATTTCAGTGAATAAGTTAACTCGACTAGTATACATATAGTAGAAAAACATTTTTGATGGGACAAAATGGGAAAGATTATTCACTTTAAAAGGATAAGGATGAGCAAGCTTTGGAATTTTAAAGGCTGCATATGTGTGTTTATCTGGAAATGGCGTAGAGTTTAATGTTCCACTCCAAACTGTTTTGCCACTAAGCTTTTGGTTTTGCAATCAGGAAGTGTCCAATTCTTTATTTTTGACATTCAGCTTTTATAGTGTTGGTAATGAGGGAGCATGTTGGGTTGAAAGTTAACCAATGAAGTAAATAATAATAAACCAATTTCCTTACCTTTCCCACTAGTCTGCTGTCTTGCTATAGCTATAAGGCCAACATTGTTTGGTATGGAAAACATCATTCTATAATATAAAGCACAAGTTATTTCTTTGTAAGCTGTTACAATTTCTCTCTCCCCTTTTTGCCCATTGCTGATATAACTCTGATTTTAACAACCCTGAAGTAGAATATCTGAACACCATCGTATCAATAATTTTCCCTTTTCCCATACCGTTTACCCAGTCTGTAGTCAAAGTCGGAAAACAAGGGTCTTGAGTTACAGACCTGATTCTACTTATTTTCTCTCCAAGGTTTAATGAAGTCAATAAAGTCAATAAGATAAAATTTATTCATCTCTTACCACCAATCAATTATGTTCATTTGGGAAGGCAGTCACCGACAAATGAAGTGTAACATGCTGATGAGGAAATAACATGAGTATGAAAGTCATGCTGCTGCATGTGATATGATTAAATTACTGTTGAAAACAGTGTTGAACACCAATTCAACAAACCAGTTAAAGCCATTCGGTCTGCTCATCAATAGCATAAAAGAATGTGACCTTTATTATTTGATAAATATCTGATCCTTTGAATTTGGATCTCTCTCAGAACCCCTTTTGAATACCTCACATGTTTTGTCTGCTGGTGTTTTTAATCAGTATGAATGCAATAATTCTATATCTGTTTAATTCTAATGATGGGTTTATGTGGCCTTCAATGCAAACTTAAGCCTATCCCAAGTTTCAAGTAGTTAGCAACCAATTAGTGCATACCAAATGACAAGTAACTTGGTGATTGAAGAAACCAACATTCATATCAACCCTACATAATTCATTGATTTGGATTGAAGTAATTTCCAAATCATAGTGAATTTTTGCTTTTGTCCAAAGACTGCCATATCCTCTGTTTCTTTAGTGAAAGTCAATTGAACAAAAGAAAATAGAAAAGATCCAATATTTACCCATCCAAAAGTGGCATAGTCGAAGGAACGATGTCAACATAGATCACAGTGTTACCCAGTATGGAAGTGTGTAAATTGTTCATATAGTCATCCTCATTGAAATTGGAGCAGACTTGTTCAGTGTTTTCTGTTAATACAGGAAGTAAGTTTTCTTCCGCTGGTTCCATTTCCTTTGCACCAAAATTCAATGATAAGGAACCAGACTTCAGCATCCCCTTTGTAAGCCTCTTTTCAATGGACATTAAAAAAGCTTCTTTGATGTCCTGCAAATAAGTTAGATAAAAAAAATCAAACTTCTTTGAATGTCATATTGTTATGTCTGTGATACATGCGAGAATCCATTTAATGGTCTTTTTAAACATTGTTTTGGGATATTTTCAGCTGCCTGAACAAACTTTCAGCTGCAAGAACAAACTCAAATACAGATAAACAACAGTGTCACTGGGCTTTCATGATCAACCCTTTATAGAATGCCAAAAGGGGGCAAAAAAGGGGGCAAACAAATGTCAAGAAAAATTACATTAAGATATGTTAAAAGCAATTGGGAATTATATGACCTATCAATTGTCTGCTATTATCAAAAGAATCATTCATGAGAATCATCAGCCCATTTATTTCACTAATTTACCAGTTGTCAAAAGTCTTCAAAATGAATAATTATAATAACAATTTAACAAATGAAATTGCGACCAACCTCTAACAAACAAATTCAAGAGGACATGGCTTGACAAAAGGACCTTCTTTAGTCTTGCATTGAATCCTTGTATTGTAAAACTTCTGACAACATTAGGGGCAGGGTTTGTTGATCGGTAAAGATTAAAGAGGATGCAATTTTACAAGTGACATGCAATAAACATAATTGATATGGAGCTGCAAAGCAGTCTATCAATGCTTCCTTTAGAAACAAGTGAACATTTCAAACAAAGTTAAAGAAGAATATTATTGCCAACTTGAATTTGAGTATTTTACCATTCAGATCAGTCAAATAACAAAAATAATTACACCTATCTATGAACCAGGGTACTGTTTTACTGAACAAATTATGCTAGCAATTTGCATAATTTCAAAATAACATTCCCTCTCATTTCAAAACTGAGAAACAGACCATTAAATATGTCTCTCTATGGCACTTCTAATGACTTGCCACATTGCAATATTGTATTTTGTACTAGCAATCTATTTATAATAGTTTTGATGTATGACATTATTTATCTTTTCTTAAGTCGTTTAGTGAAATGCTTTCTGGCGTCTCCTCATAAATATTGGTCACTTTTTTCCAAGCTACTAAATTCTTTCTGATATGAACATACTTGTTTTTTGTGGGGTACAGTAAGATAATCACCTTACAATGACTTCATAAAACATTTCAAAGAATAACGGGCAGGTGAGGTTTAATATTTAGGATGCCTCCATTAGAAATTTGATGTGCTATCAATGTTCAAAACAACTCTTCCTCTCATTTGAATGAGAAAAGCAAAATCACAAAAGAACAAGTCTTTGGAATCATTTTCAAGAGACATCTCAATGACCTGTCAGTTTATAATATTGTATTTTTGTTTTAAGAGAACCAAGCATATCCGTTTTAGGTTCAACTGATTTATTTTACATTTATTGTGACGGAAGCTTACAGCTTATGAAATTCTCCCTCCATGACTGCTTCCTGGATACTTAACAAACTGTCTCTGATTTGTGGGTTAGTTTTAACCTTGCCTGGCATGATCTAACCCGGGACCCTCGATACAAGAGGCCATTGCTCAACCACTGCACCAACATCAGTCACATATCGGTTTTGACTCATGCAAACAGTTTCCTCAAGTCAGTCATTATGTAAATTATTACTCTGTTCCCTACCTTGGATTTTGTGACCAGTCCAGCTTGAGTTAGAGGTTTAGGACTTCTTCTATTGCATTCCAATCCAAGATCGCTTAGTATAGAGGAGAGAATCTCGAAACGATCAGCATTGGATTTCTTTAGCTGGTTAAAGATTTCCGGTGTCACTCCCACATCTGCAGCATCAGCTTCTAGTAACACCTAGCAGATTTTTATAAACACAGATTATAGATAAGTCTATCATTCAGAGCCTTTTACATTAACTATATCAAATGCTATAAGTTTTAACAAATCTCTGAGAGTACTCATTAAGATGGTCTTTAGAAGACATTTCCTAAAAGTATCAACAATATAGGGTTTAAAACAGATATGAAAGACAGAAAAATGAATGAAACAGCTAATAACATCCTGAATTAACCAAATTTATAGAAAGTGGATTGTTGATGATTTAGTCATTTGAACTGTTATTTGGGTTTTACAGTGCATCAACATTATTTCAGTTATGTTGCTCTTTCCAACTCTTAAGGACGGAGAAAGACCCCATACTCACCTGTCCATAATGGCTGGTCAAGCCGGGTAGAACCATCGGCATGCCCTAAGGCAGTCATATGACTACCTCTCATGAAAATCCAAATGCTATCACCAGGATTTGAACAACATGCATGCGATTTAAAGTTCTGTACTCTATCAACTAGGCCATGGAGGCCCCTTTTTTAACATTACAAAATGGCTACGAGGTTAAGTTTCCAGCATTAAAATGAAAAAAAAAAAAGACTTTTCTAAAAAAGAAAATATTACTGATGAAAATATATTTCTCTTTATTAACACAATGGTTTAAATTGGTTTCAACCTGGACCTGTGCAAATATTTTGTAAGAGAAAATGAGTTATAAGTGACAGAGAGGGCTAAGATATCAATCTGTGTTAAGTTAACAAAACCTTACCTGCGACAAAATAGCACATCCCTCTGATCTTTGTGGTTTATCATTTACTTTCACCATGAGCGTATAGTTTTCCTTGTCTTTACAGATATCCGAAACTGAACACCCTGGTACCAAACTCTTCCCTGGGTTATATGCGTACCTAGCACAAACCAAAACAACATCCTTCCACAACTCATAAGTTATCTCAGATATCCAGTTCTCTTTCCTGACCTGGGACTTATCTACAAACTTAGAATCAAATTCTGTACCAAGGGATAACACTTTGCCCCCTCCGTAGAAATACTGCAGGAACAGGTTACCCGTAACCTCTGCGACCTTTGCCCCGCTGAGAACCAATAGACTGGTATTTTCAATCCACGGGCTGGTTTCCAGTTCCTCATGTTTTAAATGGTAAATCACATAGCAGTCTGGGTCTAAGCACTGTTCTAGAACTTCCTTAACCTTCTCATATTTTCTAACTGTGTCTGTTTTACCAGTATATATCAGAACATTCGGAGGCTTGGCATTCCCACCCTTGTCAAAGTCGTCCATATTCATCTCTGACAAACTCTCTCCACACCCACTTTCTTCCACAAAGTCTGTTTCCCCCTTGTGACCATCACACCGGTCAAGTTCAGACGGGTCAAGCAGTTCTACTCTTCCCACACTGGAGTTAGAGGCTAGGGATTCATTTGACCAGGTCTCTTGTGACCTGTCACATGCTAGCGTGTGGGCAATATCCTCAGCAAGGTGGGCCGCGTCGCTCTCCTGATGCCCAATGTCCTCATTTGTTACATCAATGATGGGGATCTGTTTGAAGACAGATTGTGGTTTATCTACTTCAGCTGGAACTAAACTGACTGGATCACCAATAGTGCTGATTGCTGGAAAACAAAACCAGAAAGTAATAATAAATAAGAAGAATAAAAGGTAACATTTCTTTTTGACAGTGGTGATACAGTTATTTATGATGACATAGTAAGAAATAGCCATTTGCTGCTGATATCTTCTGCTGAGTGAGTGTAGTATGTCCAAATAAATGTGATAGAATGGCCTAAAGCATTTCCTTAAGCAATAAATGATTTAGAAATACCTATTCATTTACCCTAACTTTGTGGCACTTGCACTTAATTTGATCTAGTAACAAAATCCCTTTGAAGGAAAGGATCAGATTGTCAAGTCAACTTACTATGATTGAATGAATGGTGTTTTAACCCTGATAGTGCTGGAACCAACTTCATGCTTATGCAAACAGGTTCGATCCAGGCCAGCCACCAGGTAAATTGGAAGATGTCCTGTGATCGAACCTGTTTGCTTCTCTGAGTATCTATCTTCATCACAATAAAGCAGATATTAAAGGTTTTGGAAGCAGAAGGCAACAAAATCTAATTTTAGTAAATTACCCAGCATTCTTATGGTTAATTTTCAAACCAAACACTATAATGTATCATAATTGTGAAAGGATTACTCACTTTTCAGACTGTTCACTTCCAGATCTTCGTCCAATGTAAGATACCCATCCTCCATTCCTATAGCCAGTGTAATCAGCTCCTCTAGTGAGCATTGGTAGATGATACCAAATGGGGCCCCAGGCTTCCACGCAGTCGCAATCCCATGATTCAGTACCTACAGGAAATAAACCATTTACTTCATAGACACTCTACATCACCTGCAACAGGCAGTTTGTTTATTTACATGAGGTTTAAGATCATGTCAATGATATGTCAGTTATGAAACGTTTTCCCTGGATTTGCAAATATTAGGATAAGGCTCTGCAGTGTGCAAAAGACAGTCCGAGAAACAAATATGACAAAAAAAGGAATAACAAGTCATTAATAAATGATCTCAGAGGTTTTTTACCGATTTGAACACAAAAATGCAAATTTTTCTCATGTTTGTATAGTGATTGATTCAACAAGTGATTTCAACAAGTCACATAACACATTAATGTCTTGTAAATTTTGATTTTATTATGCGTATGGCTTAATTCTGAAAAAAAGCACCTTTATACCCTATATATACCAACAACCTCTTGCATAAACACTGTCATGAGCATGGTTCTTCCACAAAAGAAAGGAAACCCCAAAACGACCATATGTATCTGCGAAATGAATGATCTGATTAAAGGTCCAGAAAACATGTTTATCACCCTTACTAAGTTAAAAGTTGCTTCTCTAAATCCTTATACTGTTGGTACTCATTGAGACAATTCTTGTGAATACCAAAAGAAGGGAATTTGTCTGATAGTTGAAATACTCCATGTCAAACAACTTTATAAGCACCTTTATTTAGACCACTCATTGATGACATAGATTCACTAAACAATCATGAAGAAGTGTTGTTTAGATGCACCAGCAAACTGCTACCTAATCCTGTCCAGGGAACACACTCATCCATTGAAAAATCAATCGAATCAAGTGAGAGAGTAATGAAACAAAAAACTTAAAAGTTAAAAAGAACAGAGCCACAACAGATCACCAAAGATATACATGTACATACAAGAAACACAAGAAAACTTCACTCACATGTATTTTTTCAGCTAGCGGCACATCTAGTTGCTGTTTTACAAAATCTTCCAGGTCATCTGGCCTGACAGCCTCCAATAACACAGTAATATCTGTATCTGTGTTGGTTCTTGTATCACGCCCCTGCTGCTCTAGATAAGCTGTCCAGTCTGTCAGGTTTAAAGTTTGCTGAAACAAAAAAATGCAATAATTAGTATCCTAGATGTGTAGAATGTAAATGTGAAACTTTTTAGAGAAACTGTACTTGACGGATATTCCCGAGTGAAATGATACAGGCAACCAAACCATGAAATGAATCTTTTGCAAGTCACACCCCGGTATATCTATATACCAGTAATAACGGGTACCACTAGTATGCATCTCATACATATATAGTAGTATAATGATAAAAGCAAGAAGGTCCAAGTCTTGTACTTTATAACAACAGAAAATCTGTGTATGACAGCTAATTTGTGTATAACAGTCAATCTATGTTTAACAGCCAATTTGTGAACAGCCATTCTGTGTTTAACCCTTTACGGTATATAGCGCCGTTCGGCGCCTTATCAATTACCGTATGAAACCCTTTTCACCGTTATACCTATTTCCGTATAAAACCTATTTTGACGTTCTATCGATGACCGAATAGAACGCTTTTTGACAGCTGAAAAATTTATTCAACTTCAAACCTTCATTACACAACTTTACACACACGTCACTTTCTCCAAATTTCTTTTTCCCCTTAAATAATTATGATTTCTTTTTTATTTCCGATGATAAAATCATAGGGTCAAAGTTTAAACTTTTTCTTTAGAGAGAATCTTTTGATAATGGTCCCACGACACCCTTCTGAAAAAGACGCTATCAAATTGAGATGAAGGGAATTCAAATTACCAACCCAATTAATGAGAGGCCTTCAATATCCGGTCATAAAAGATCAAAACAATGCCAATTTGTAAAGACTCGATAAGGATTTCATGCAATTCTTTAGAAACTTAACACATATCTAAAAATATTATCCAATTAAAATGAGAGCATACGGCACGCGACCTGTAAAGAATGTTTATGACACGGAGCTATTGTTCAAAGTTTAAAAGAATTGAAAATAAAGCCGTCGAATAACTGACGTTATAAAGACGGCTATTTTTAAAATATTTAGCTAATTTTGGCGTGTCCGATCGCAGGTCAGAAATCAATGTAGATTCAGAGCAATCATTTGATCGTTTTAAAGCCTAAAGATGATGAAATGCTGATAAATCTTACCAATTCGCGGACAAGCAGCAAATAAGATCATTCCTCAGACTTTGACTACAACAAAGAGCTTTGGGTAAATTCATCACCCATGGACATGTATTTCACAGAAATATAAGCATGTTTGGTTGTCATTATGAATTGATATTAACCGTTTGACATGTATTAGAGGACCAGGTTTAACTACTTTACGAAGCAATATTGCATTGAAAAACATTCTTTTTTTTCATTTTGGAAACGGTTTTACTGGAAATTGAAGTAAAACATGCAGCTTTATTGAGAAATATGCAAAGACAAAGTATGTATCTCGAGTCATGAATGAAATTGTCCTTCAACAAAATTCCCTGCAATTGATGACAAAACAGAAAAACAAATTAGGGATCTCTCAGGGAGAACACATTAGTCGTTATATTACTTTTGATTTTGTATAATTCACACCACAATATACAGTTTCATTGTTTGTTTAATCTTTTACAC
Source organism: Cerastoderma edule (assembly GCA_947846245.1). NCBI lineage: Eukaryota > Metazoa > Mollusca > Bivalvia > Cardiida > Cardiidae > Cerastoderma > Cerastoderma edule. The sequence continues at coordinate 34,486,250 of OX401407.1, read as the reverse complement.
CTTAATCCTGATATGTATGTACCACTTAATAAAGAAAAAAGCATCAACTTAGAGGAAATTTTGTTCTCGTCGTCTTTTATTCTTTGAGAAAATCTATTAGATGAACGTAAATTTAATTAATTTTGGTTTGATTAACAGTACCCCAATCAATAACAATCATCGGAGATAGTCCTGTGCATATAGGTACTTAGGGTGACTGATTATGTATGCGTTAATGGTCTCCGATAATCGGCTGGTTTATACCTATGGTGTCACAGATAAGCCTTATCTCTATACCTTAAAGGGTTAACAGCCACTCTGTGCATAACAGCCACTCTATGTATAATGGCCGTTCTGTGTTTAACAGCCATTCTGTGTACAATAGTCAGCATGGGCTATCTCACCTACTGGCTGCTGATTTTAAGGTAGATTGAATAAAACTACATATTTACCTTTGGTTCAATAGCAGTTATCAGTATTTGGTCAAATACTGTCACAGGTTTTTCCCGAAACTGTCCTTCAGTTTTTACATAGGATCTTGCAGAACTCTTAGATTGAACTGATCTCTTCTGTATGCAGATGCTCTGCTTTGATATGTACTTTGGAAATAGAAAGACAGTTAAATTTTTAGGATCAAATACATCGTTTACTCAATATGTACAATTTTTTATGCATAATCAGCACCAAACTTAAAACAAATCTGAATATATTACAATTTATTTTGGCAGTTTCTCAAATGTACCCAGGTAATTTTTTGTTAAATTCATAAAGTCATTTACAGGGACAATTCACATAGTGCCAAAATTATCTAGATGAGTGAGAGGTCACTGTACTTCATAATAACTCTCTTTAAAGTACTTGCACAATAAAGTTTTACTGTGACAAAAGTAAAACTGCTTTAAATTAACAAACAATTTCTTCTTTTGTCTCTTATACCAACAGAAAATATCCTTTTTCATTCTTCATTCTTGTTGGATGGAATGTTGCTTCCAATTCAGAGATATTTAGGAATGGGATAACTTACCTGGGACAGAATTCTTCGAAACATGTTTCTACGTCTAGCTTTTCCAACCCATCTAACAACAGCGAGTACCAAGTAACCAAGGCTGAAAATCATCCTCACTTAGATATTGGTTTCAGCTGGCAATCTGGAAAGCAGAGGAAAAATCATTTACATAAATTCCTCACTAAATTCTTCTTCCAGTATGAGGTCTTTGGTAAACAGTTAAAGGATGAAGACCATCATATCTTCAATACAAAAAAAAAAGAAATTCACATTATGTACATTTTTCTAGTTGATTATGCAATAAAGACAAACATACTAACTCAAACCAGATTGTCTAATCTGGCTAAGAAGCCTTTTTTGCAAAGATATTGGTGGTGCTGGTGTGAAACTGATTCTCCAATAAGAGGATTGAAGAAGGACGATTAAATAGTGGCACTCAGTATGTCAAACGTAACCACATTTCTTTGTTAAAAAGTCTCATTATTGTGACAAGTTCAAAATGGTTTATTTTATATATACTTCTTTGAGTATAAAATTTTCTTTTTCAACTTGAAAAACAAAGTGTAATACACACTCTGGATCAGAGCTTGAACGGTTAGCAATTTACTACACAGGTACCCAAGATGGTGTTACCAAGGTACCCGAACCTGATATCATTCTCCCTTCGATCCATTAGGATTTCCCATGCAAATGAATGGTTTTCTTAATGATAACACAAGATCAGAAGAGGTTCAGACTTTACTTTATTACCCCACAACAAACCATGCAAAAATCTGTTACATGTACTATATTATACTCTCCAATGCTGCTCCTCAGCAATCAAAACAAATGTTGCTTTTGGAAAGCCTTGATGAATTGCCTACATATTGATTTACATATTCCATATTTAAAATCCGAATGGTCGAATTGACTACATTACCACACTGATTTGCCAGTTATGGTTACAGGCGCTTACGACTTACTGCAATGATCGGAACAAAAAATGTTGATAGTTTTGATAGCTAACAAGCAGCATTAAAGTTGGAGAGTATATAGAGCACATGTGACATTTGTACATGTGTTGAGAATTTTTGGGGGGATAATTGATTGCTAGATTGAGATTTAGAAATGTCTGATTCACTGGTCAATGAGTGCCAATTCACACATTCATGTGGATTTATAACCCGGGTAAAAATAATGTGTGGTAACGACCTAATACCAACAGGTAGTGATTTGCTACCAAGGAAGTGACCTGAATAAGGCCCGTACCTTGGTACTTGGGTACTCGTCCCAGTACTACTCTGAATCATCAGTGCACTTAAATGGTGCTGTGAGGTGCAAAGCAGTACTAGTTTAATAGCAGTAAAATAAACAGATCAAAACTTGTATTCTATTTTGTCTAGTTTGGCCTTTAAGGTCTTCAAGGATGGGGCTTCTTGTAAATGTCTGTTCAGCAGTAATAAATCATGAACTTGGATGGGTCACCTGGTGGAATTCATTCAAATATATGACAATCCTGTTTATCATGGTCAGCTTTTAGACAAAATTATTCAATGTGAAGATTGCCCTTTATTTTCTGATGGATCTAAAAAACATTGAAATTTCAAAGGACCAAATAGCGGTGGATTTTTCACATTTTCAGACTTTAAGTTAAAAAGTTTAAGGACAAACTTGCCAATCAGTCAATTGATAAGACAAAATATGTAAAATAAAGTTACATACCACCAAATAATGCCACAAATTGCCGTTAAACAAATTAAAAGCCACCTAATTGTCAAATGTATTTGGTTTTGAGCGATACCATTTATAGATTTCCATGATTTACAAAAAATTCTCGGTATTTTCCAATTGCGTCAAATTAGTTTGACTAGTCCAGGGATTGATTAAAAAGGATTAACTCACAACTATGAGTTAGTAAAAATAATTCATCGTAAGGATTGCTTTCTATTTTCTGATGGGGCAATCTAATGTAAAAATTTCGAAGAATCAAAATAGCGCCAGACTATTGGAATTCTGATTTTCGGATTTAAAGCACAAAATGGCCATTTGAAGTCAATTGATAAGACAATTTATGTAAAATAAACTGATATTCCGCCAAAGAATTGCATCATTTCCCGTTCAACAATAAAAAAACGCTTAATAGATTTTTCCCATTCCAGTGCGCATGCGCAGAGACAATCTATCTGGAGGAAAAAAATCGTCATCCACCGACATGTTAAAAGCATGGATTGATTAAAAAAGGATTTATTCACAACCGTGAGTAAAATGATTTGATAATTTTCAATAACATTTGCAATAGCAGTCATCAAACAGTGTGACAAAATTGTAATCGCATTTGTCCTCCATTAAATGAATCGTTTGAGAGTTTGACATGATGGGAGATATTGCCTGATGCAACAAATTTTCAATATTTTCTGATTGCGTTAACTTAGTTTGACTACAAATTAGGGAGTCTAATGCATTGTTGTCGAGAACATGCTGGTATATACAAAGACAACACAACCGCTCAGTGTACAATAGTGTTTTTTCACTGATCAGATGTGATTGTGTCTTTGAGAGGTTCATTTGCCCGGTTCGTTACATTAGGTCAGAGTACACTGAGGAATTACTTCCGGAGGTCGTTGTACAGTAAAAGGTAGTTCTTGAAAATTTAGAATGATGCTTTGAGTGTTAATTTTATGCTTTAAGGACAAAAGAGGGGGTGTGTTTGACTGTTTTTGATATTTTGTAGGTGTTGGCCATGTTTTCAACCCTTCGTTTGTTATATTTTCCAGAACTACTTCTCGCGGAAGGCAAGGGCTGAGGGAGGCTTCCTTCGCCGACCTTACCATTTTTGTGTGCGATTTCAGAGGTAGGTAAAAAGTAATGGCCGGTAGTGAAAAAAGTAGCTGATCATCGGCATATCAGCTCATTGAATTCCGATTGGGAACAGAGTGGAATAGTGAAACAACAAGGATTTACTCTGAATCTGTTCATGGGAGGTACTGTGAACATGCCAAAATGACTGTTTTTGTATAGAACAAAGAAGGGCCAAAACACGGTAGATTCTGACCATTAGTAAAATTGGTCGATCTATGTAGGGTACGAAAAGAACATTGACCCGTCTAAGCATAGCAAATCATGACAATGTCCAATAACCCGTCCAATTAGTAATTGGTGGAAAGAAATAACATAAAGTAAAAGCCATTACCTTCGACAATGCTTCTATCAATACGGAAATGCTTCTTAAATTAAAGATATTCAACCAAATTAAAGAATTTTATTTTTCTAGTCACTGTTAGAATAACACAATTGTAAAAAATACTAATGGAAAAGTTTATCATAACACCGTTTTTCAGACTGGTTTAAAGTTTTACTCTTAAAGCGTATTTAATTACTTCAAATGGACCAATCTTTGTAGCTCAGTCAATGTTGCATCGGTGGCCATTATTTGCATGGCAACGGAAGTTGCACATCAGTTTCTGTTTCCATCTGAGCAATAATTACTTAATCTGACTTATGGTTCCATAGAGAATTATTCAATTAGATAAGGTTTGTATTTTTCTTTCCAAATAGAACGACGTTTTGTGTTGCCACTAAATTTGTTTACCCAATTCAAACGTTTCACTTTTTAAAAATCTCGATCGAAACATGTCCCTTTAACAAACGGCTGATTGTCACTTGTTTATTCAATGTGTTTGTTGAGAAAGTGTGTACCGTTTTGAAACTTTTCTCTTAAGACATTCAGAAAAATAGATTGTCATGGACACACTCGTGTAGATGCAAATCGGATGTTAGACTTGGCTGTTATTTGTGTGGTGTCAGAAACTAGTCTTCATCTTTATAGCACCTAACTCACTGTCATGCAGATTGATGATTCTGCAGTAAAGTATGTTCAGGCAAAGCAAATAGAGAAGAAAAGTAAGGAAAGATATAGTCCTATATATATAGGCAAGAGAAATGGATATTGCATAATTGTTAGTGACAAAGTCAAGCATACATATGCAAAATAGCTTTTTTTGGATTCGCTTTAATAACGACTCAAAATTACCTGTTGTAGGACTCAATTGACAGCGTTGTTCCATTGAGGGCGTAGTGTCAGAACTTTAGAGACTTTGACCTGGTGTCATAAGAATGCTACATTATTGGGGAAGACACCCAATGCCTTATTTAGATTTCTATATGAAGAGGAGAAACTTAAATAGGCTAAAAGAAAAAAGAGCCCTAAAGGACCCTTCTTATCATCAGTGCTTTTCTGATGGTTCACCTTCAATGTTGACCTGCTTTGGCCTTTTTACCTTAGATAAAAGATATCTAATGAATGGAATGATGGGTTGAACTTGTGATACGATAGTAAAGAATTTTTTCACACTAGATGAACATTATAACTGGTCGTATAAATGTTCATACCTTTGATGCACCAATAACACATCATAAATAGCTTAAATCATTCAAACAAAAAAGATCACAACCCAGTGGGAATGATTTCTTCTTTGATAGTTTTTTTTCAATGTTTTTACAATACAGCTTGTGAAAAGGTATTTGTTGCTTCTTGTAATTTGGCATTTATGTATTCTTTAAAAGACTTTATTATCATAAAGAAACCTTACTCATTGACATTGTAACTTTTTTCAGAACTCAGCCAGCAATGGCTTCTGTGATGTCTGGACTGTTACCTGATACAGCAGGTGTGCAGTTTACAGCCCGACCAGTTCTTAGAACCAGGGACGGACCTCCTACAAGCAGATGTAGAAATGGGCGCTCATCTTCTATTGGTGAGATAATTATTGATGATACTCTTGACTACAGCTGCAAAATACATTTTTAAGACTACAGTGGCTATTGATCCCAGGTCAATAAAAAGACAATTTAATTTTTGATTTCATTTACTGTCATGCAGTTATACTCCAAATTTTTGATCTTGATTAAAAAAAAAGGGCATTTTCCCTGAAATAGTTGTAACTTGTATGTGGTATATTATTCAATCCATATCAACTCAGCACTTTTAAAGAAAATTGACAATTTATTTTGAGAATTGTACACTAAATCAAGGTACTCTTTCTGTACATTGGCTCCTTGCTTAAGTTAGTGTAAGTTCCTGTGAGTTGATGCTTTCAACTTTAACATGATATGATGATTACAAATCGGAAAACTTATTGACCCTGATCTCTGTGATAGATTAATCAGTTATAATTGTGTAATGTTGTGTTGTTTCAGGTTCAGCAGACAGTGGTGTTCTATCTGCCAATCCTAGTTTGTCTAGTATTGAGATAGAGGCCATGCTGCGTGAGAAGGTGAGGGCCAAGCCAGATAGCGTCAAACAGGTGTGTACCTCAGCTGTGTTACATCTGTAACTTTCAACGAATGTTTATGCAAGGGAAACTAATGTATTGTTGTAGAGAACATGCTAGTATATATATAAACAACACAACTGCTCAGTGTATGACAGTGTTTTTCACTGATCGAATGTGTTTGTGACTTTGAGAGGTTCATTTGCTTATTTCGTTACAAATCTATCAATAGGACCTTGACATTGTTTCAATGAAGTGGGCGTAATAGGGAGTTTCTTTTTCTCTCAATAAATGTAAGACTTTTCAGAGGTTCAGAAAAGAGGCGTGTAAGATAACTAATATCTTTATTGCTTCTTCAAAGCTTGTTTTTAGATACTTACTTGATTCATCTTAACAAAACAATGTCTTTTGTGGTTACAAAAATAAGATTTAATAGGTAATTCTTTGTATATTAATAGATAAATGATTGACTGGTCTCAATAATTCAGTCCAATAAAAATACAAGTTTTCCAATTTTGAAACCTCAGCTTGTCCAACATTCTTTAAGAATTTTTATGAAGTCATTGTGTTATGACTTTAATTTTTGATTTATTTCTCTTGCCATTGAACAAAATCGGTCATCAAGGAAAGGGTTCCATGACTTGTAAAGAAATCTATGAAGAATTTATAAGTTAGCATGTGTTGATAACTAAGAGTGTGAATAGATCATTGTCCAAAGTAATATAAATTTAAACTTATTTGAAAATACTCTTTGAACATGAATGTATTATTAATGTATTATGTATAAGTTAAATTGTACAATCAATCTTATTTCAAGCAGCCATTCACAAACAGTGTGTGAAAAATTGTTTTAGCTGAGGCTGTCTGGAGATATCTGAATGATTGGCGTCTGTATGAAGCCATTACTTGTTTTGGAAACCATGATTCTGTTTTCTTTTTCTGTGGTCGCTCAAAACAAGATTGACTGTATCCACATTTCACATATCATTGCTGTCCTCATCTGACTTTCTAGCAATAATGATATTACCATCACTTCAGTTCCTTAGGAGAAAGCCATTAATATGTTAGGAGAAGGCCATTAATATGGTAAGAGAAAGCCATTAATGTGTTAGGAGAAGGCCATTAATATGATAAGAGAAAGTCATTAATGTGTTAGGAAAAGGCCATTAATGTGTTAGAATATGACCATTAATATGTTAGGAGAAAGCCATTAATATGTTAGGAAAAGGCCTTTGTTATATTAGGAGAAGGCCATGAATATGTTAGGAGAAAGCCATAACTCTGTTAGAAGAAAGCCAGTTATAGACTTTGTGATTGGCTTTTGTATGACCCAGTAAGGTTTCGACCAGACAACCCTCCACACTATAGGGACAATGGCAATGGTAGTTGGAACGGTTTATGCAGTACATATTGATCACATTGTGTATTTATCAGCATATAACAGCAGCTTTCTGCCTGACATATCAAATGATGTATAAAGGTATTTAGGTTTTCCTAAAAATTCAAAGTCAGACCAGCTTTTAGGTTTCTCAATCCAGCAATTTCATTGATACAATTTCCCCAAATCAACAGGCCTAGGCCTCTTCCCAATTCAAGGAAAAAACATCTGCCCCACTTTATTTTCCAGTTTTGTCTATTTGTCAGCTACTGCTTTTTGCTTTAATTGCTCTCTTTTACCATGTATTAATTTTAGAATCTTGATCAAAACTTATTAATTCCAAACCTATTGTAAAGCAAGTTCTTACAAGTTAGATTAATTGATTCTGCTCCCTGGATATAAATCCCATACTTGCACCAAATGTTGATTAGTTAAAGGTTGTACCTTGGACTCTGCTATCAATTGGATTATAATTCACTGTCTTTGAGTCAAATATTTGAATATAACTTACTACTCACACTTTGTTGTCTTCTTTTTGTTTGATGGAATAAAAAAGGTTTTTTTTTCTTTCAAATTCTGAATATCTGAACAGAAAAGGATGGAACTTTTTGTTCATTTTCCTAAAGAGAATCTTTCACTTGGGATGAACAACACATAATATAGGGAATGAAAATTTATTTGTCACCAGACTTTGTATAAATGTAATGAAATAAAACCTTATTAGTTCTGCATGAGTATATGACCAATCAAACATATAAAAAGAAAATGTAAAATGGTTTTCGTGTGTTGCCTTCTTTAAACAGTTTAAATTGGAGAAAGTTTTTTATTCAAATCAAATAGCATTTTTTTTATGACCAAGCTATTGTCAATCCATTGTTTACAATTGTTTCCATGTTACATTGAATCAGTTAGCACTTAAACTTCAAAGTATCAAGTTTCACAGTTATAAAAAGAATGCAACCATTTGATTTGAAAGGGTATTGATTTTAAATGGTAAATCCTTTCCCTTACACAATCTTCTGTTGACTTGACCGTTTCCTCATGACTATTATTGGTAGTAATGTTAAAAAAGAGTATTTAGAGGGTTCAGTGCAATTCTATAGCAAGTGCTTCATATTTTTGAAGCGCTTGCTATAGTCTTGCACTGAACCCTTGATTTCTTTTGGGGTTTTTTGGGTGTCTGATTTTTATAGGTTATAAAAACAAACACAATTATAGAGGGAACAGCACTATTGTTCATTACAAAATAAATATTGAAAGAGAGTAAATAGCAATCTGATTATCATGAATTATCCTTTGAAAGCCTTCTTTCACCCTTCTACCAAAGGAAAACTGGTATCTTGTCTAAATCCAGAGCATATACAGTCAACATCAAAAAAGAAAAACATAAACAAGTACATGTTTATTATCATAGTGAGTTATGAAGAAATACTTGCAAGAAAAGCAGAAATTGCATGTTACATGCTTTTGTTTCAAGTGTTTCTGGAAATTGTTCTGAAGTAGGTCCTGGGTATTGTTTTGCTAAACAAGATACGTAAATTACTTGTGTAAATCAAACTGATATACATAGATAGTATCTTTGTTGCTTTGCCCATTATTGAAATAAGAAGGAATGTGGTTTTGAACCTATGAACATTTTTAGCATAAACATTTAGTAAAACAGTACCATGGTGTCCATGGAGAAAAAGTCTTTAACCCCTTTCCAAAACAATAATGACATTTGGCTACTTTGTTGCAGACGACTTAAGAAAACATTGTGGGAAAAGGAGAAATTGGTCGTAATGAGCAATGTTTCCTTTTTCCCACAAGGTTTTCTGCCCTATCAGAAGATTGTTTTTCAATTTCATCACATTTTGAAATGTCGTTTTCAAACTCTTTCAATTTGGGACAGTCCAAAATTTTTTGTTTGGGAAAGGGTTAAAACATGTCAATTGCTAAAGGTCCAGGACAATTTACATAACAATCAGACGACTTTTCAAGCGACTTTTAAGACAGGAAAAAAATGCATTTATCATTCCATTTTTAATGAAATCTAAAGCTGATATCTTTTAAATAAACTATTCAGGCATAACAACATAAAACGCAATGGGAATGTCTGTGCAATTGCATGGTAAAACTCAAACATGTAAAGAGAATACATGTATATGATAGTGAACTGATTTGCTATTATTACCTCAATGTATTAGTTTCACATATTTATCTATCTGTATTTTGCCTTTTGAACTTGTTAAAAACTTCTTAAAAGAAGAAAGTGTAAAGGTTGGGAAGACTGTGATAAGAATGACTTCATTTTGCAAATCATTTTTAACCATTCTTTGTTAATCATATTACAGTCACAGTTTGCTGTCTTCAAGGGTTAATAGTTCTTCTCTGTCAAAGGCAGGGACATTTCTTATATCTCTTTGCTTCAAGTTTTTTTCTCAAGTATTTTGTGACTGGTCAAAATTGAAAGCAATATTACAGGTGAAAAATATCTTTATTGGGTTGTGGGGTAAAGAAAATGAAATGTAAAGAAAAAAATGTTCATTACGAGTCATGTGTCATTTTGTCACACTTGTTTCTTAAAACTTGGACTGCAGGGGCATATTAAAAAAAATGGTATATTCATCTATGAAGTATCAGTTAAAGGGTTAGGCTGAAATACCCATTAAATAAATTTAGGAAAAAAATGATAAGAGGGAGGAGGTCTTGCTTGGCCCAGTGTTTAAAGGTGCTTGTTCACAGATGCGAATTTTGAAGCTAAAAATGATTTTTTCAAAATTGTACACCAGCTGTACTTTTGTATGATAATTGCACTGGAGAATAGCCATTACAATCAAAAATAGTTTGTATTAAAGTTTTCCACGTAATGGCAGATATAGACTGTTCATAATTAGATTATCGATGCTTCCTGAGTTAACTATGTTTTCATCTACTACTTTTAATTGTATAGCAAACAACAATACTAAAACTATATTGTTTCAACAACATGCAAGTTGTCTCTCATCTCTGAACAAGCACCTTCAAGGTGGATTGACTTGTAACTCTAAGGTCATGGACTCAAGCACCACAGGCACTACTGGCTATGTGGGAGTTTCCTTTGGCAAGAAAGTTTTGAACTCTAGACTAGAAGGGGTGAATCCCAGGAAAGCTTTAAGATACTTTTATATAAAAAAAAACCCATTAATTTAGCATTATACACAATATTGGACACCAAATTCAGCAATAATTATTCCAAAAATCAACAACCAAGGATCTCTGATCAATTAAAGAGGGAAAAAAAACCTGCAAAGTAACATGATGACTATATTGCTACTCTATGATTAATTTTCCAGAAATTATTTTTATCAAACTAGGTTAATAATAAGTGCAAGACTATAGTAGTAAGTTCATCAAGAACACCCTTTAAATATGATATCTTGTATTTTATTTCCAGGCATTTCAGGCCTATGATGTTGATCAGACTGGCAGTGTTACTAAGGGGGAGTTCAGACGTGTAATTGAAGTCTTCTGTTCTCCGCTTACCACAGACCAATTTGAAGCTGTACTTGCTAAGGTACTGGATATACCAGTGCTTTCTCATAGAATAATGTCTTGCCTAATGAATTCCGTGTTATATGTATATTGTATATGATTTGCTGTGATTGTGTTTATTCACCAACCGTTAAAACCATCTGTTGTACTGTAACCCTGGGGAATGCAATGAAAATGGCTCTAAGATCTAAGATAAAATCATGCTACATAAACCTTGATTTGTGACATGATTTGTAGCGTACATGTTAATTGTATAGAAAGACTGAATTGTAATTGCTGACTGCAGGATGTGCTTTGAAATCATTTGAATACACTATTATCAGAATTTCTTATACTGATGAGCAATTTCTCTCTTATTTTTTTTTAATTGATTAATTGAATTTCATTGCGTTAAAAAATGTTGCAGGTTGATATAGTTCTATAGCAACATATTTAATGATGTAGACTTCATAAAATGTTCCCATTTTCCTGTATCGGTTTTTGAGTATTTTGGATTATCAATTCAAGCGATGAAGAAGACTTTATGATAAAACAGAACTGAAGATTTACAGTATAACAATAAATGACTAAGGTAATAAAAATCAAATAAAGGTCTTCAATATCATTATTAATTATATTGAAGACCTTAGCTTTTTTTCTTTTGCCTCTAGATCACGCGTAAAACACAAAAGCCGACATATTAGCTTCCTCATGGTCTAGTACTCTAACCCTGTACAACATTGCATGGCCTGTGTGTTATCCTCACAAATGTTAACTCACTCATCTTTGGTCACAAGTCCCCTATCCATGTATTTGTAGTAGTGTAGAAACTCAGAGGGAGAAATCTAAGGTCTTGAGAATTTTCAATTCATCACATTTTATTGTGAAAGTCTTTTAAGAATAGGCTTTGATTTTGTTACCAGTCACACTTTCCAATGTGAGAATGTATATGTTATTATAATGATGTTCATGGATGAAATGCATGTACTTTAAAAACATTGTTTGAAATCACCATGATTTTTTGTAATGCACAAATACATGTACAATCTGCATGGTTATCTTTCAAAAGTGCAACGGGGTTTGTTGCATCAAGTTAATCCCAAATAAGCATTAGGGTCAAGCCATACTGGTTTACTAAGGTCAACATTCAGCATTTACAATACATTCTCGGAATTCCATTTGTCTACTGCTGACTACCTCTAAAGTTATCAAGCTGCATAAGCTATTTCTCAGGTCTAAACAAGTTTAACTATACTGCAAGAGAAATATACCCGAAAATCATCATTATCTGCCAATGATAACAATTTAGACATGTGTTTTGACAAGATATATCACAAGGAAGAAAAGGGTTAAGATTTAGGTGACCTTTTGGTGGATAGGGCCGCAAATTGATATTTTCAGAATGGCTCCAATTGATATGTTAAGAATGGACTGTTGTGTGTGATTTCCCATATATAACGATCATTCCCTCACCAAAGTCCCTACTCATAGATCTACCCTAGGAATATCTCTACTTTCTGGAATATAAGTGTGTTTTAGAAAAAAACTATATTGTCCAAATCCCTAAAATAATTATCTATAATAAGACTATGTACATGTATTAGAAAATCTATTTCTTGTCCATAGCCTTTGACAATATGTAAAGGTATACTTCCCCTTACTACTAGTATTGGAATTCTGTCTTAAGTTTTCTGACCAAAAATGAAACAAAAACATAATGCTATTAGAGTTACATGATACCCTTTTATCTCATAACATGGTTTTGTATGTTATATATTCTGTTTTGATTTTAAGATTATTTGACAAAGTATGAGTAAAATCATGTAGGTATGTAACTGAAAGCCGATCAGAATAATTTTCTTATTAACCCCTACTATGTATTCACCAACTCTTTATTCATTCTTCTCATTTACATTTAGTTATATAAAAATTCAGACTTAATCTTTTCCCTGATAAGAAACCAATTTTGAACAAGAACAAGTTGAATGTTTTGACAAAATCTGTGTAAAGCAATATTTCTCGATTGGTGGACTGCATAGACTGGCCAGGGACAATACTTGGTTTTTGGTTCAAAGCAAGATTCTCTAAAACCTTTAAGCTTTGAAGAATAAATGCAAGACTGTATTAAGTCAATCTACTTTGAGATTGAGATAGAATTACTATAGTTATGCACTGAATCTTCAGGTTCTGATATTCTCTCTTCCCGTCAAATTATATATGGGCCACGTCACGGGAAAAGGGGCACTCGGACATAGCAAACAGTGTAGCCCCAGACCAGCCGCCACGTCACTGACGTGACGTGGCGGCTGGTCTGGGGTTACACTGTTTGCCATCTTAGAGGACATCATGTTCTACCTTTAGATAAATACAAATGATAACTGTCATGACTAGATGCTGGAATAATAGCGCTAAGAAAGAGCTGAGTCAGTGGTTTTTATTTATGTCCGAGTGCCCCTTTTCGCGTGACGCGGCCTAAATATATAAGTATAGTGAAGACCCAATGCAAGACTGTAGTAAGTTTTTCACCATTGTAAAGAGTTTGCTACAATCCTGTATCAAAACTTTGATATAAATATCTTTACATCTATAGATGCTATCTATTGATGCTATCGAAGTCAGTTACATGTTTTCCTAGGCAAGCCTATTAAGCAGGTTGCACTGAATGATGTTATACACAGATGCCAAATAACTTGAATTTTTCATGCTCACTTATTTTCCAAACATATTTTCTGGTACTATCATAAGAGATTCACCTGATCTTTACCCAATTGTATAGTATGGAAATTTAAAAGCAATCACATATCGTTGCTCATTAGTATAGGTAATAATGGTTTCGGTTAATGTCAGGGAATCGAGAAAGAAACTGGCTTTTACTAATGTATGTAGATTTCATATTACCAGTATACAACAGCTTTAAAAGGCATGGATATGTTTGCTTACAAATGAAAAATTATTCCTTTGAAACCTTTGAATTTCAAGCAAGGGTTCAAATAGCAATAGATTGATGCCTTTTAGAAATTACAGGTTGTTTCCTTTTTTTATATGGTTATTTATCCTTATAAGTGACTCTTTGAATTTGAAAACAATTTGTCTCTGCCAAACTTGAATGTCAAATCACATTCATTTTAACATAGATGAAACAGCTTATTAGTTTAACATAGGAGATATGTCTATTTAATATGAACAGTATAAAATATCACATAATGTGATGTAACAATAGGAAGATATTTTTTCTTAGTGAAATATGAAACGACTTTTTATAAATGCAACTGCAAAGTTCTTAAAATTAAAACATATAGAAATATTTATGTTTAAAGGTCATCAGTTGATTGTCTTCAAAAGTTGGCTGTAGTTTATAATCAGTCAACCACTGTTTTCAAATAGCACACCATCACAACTTATCTTTCAATCAAAATTATATCGGATATTAATTGGCAAATATATGGGTTTTGTAATTTAACATACATGTGTAAAAGCTAGAGCAATATTTTGCTACATAATGTCCATACATATATATGTATGGCACACTGTATAACAGCTATCTTAACCTCATACTCTAATATACTTCAATTTACTGCATCTTATGCAGTATACTTAATGATCCATTATGATAAAAGAAGAAATTGCTTGAGATAAGCCATTTCTCCTTTTGTCACAATGGTTTTTACCATAAAGAAAATACTATTTTTCATATTTCTCAAATGTAAATTGCCGTTGCTTTTAATTTGGATCAGTCACAAATTACAATTAATATAAATTAAAGACTCACTCAGTTTTAAAAATGTTTAAAAAAAAACATGTATTATGATAACGGTGTCTAGCTGATTTTTCATGGTTTTTTTATTAAACCATCAATGAAAAAAATGTATTTCTGTAGATACTTAAATAGGTTGATACACTTCATATGAAAGTCCTTCACTAAAGTGATGATCTTATATAAGTATGACACCAATCTGGTGATTGTCATTATCTACATAACAAAGCTGAGTGTGATCAAAAACATGCTTTTATTAGTTAGTCTTTTTTTGTTGTATATCCAATACAATTCCTAATATACATTATATTCAAAGTAAACATAAACGTTTGTTTATCCATAAGTACCCATCATCTTTTTCAGACAGGTACTATTTTTGATTGTTAAAAAAATGTATTAAGGATGTAAGCATTCTGAAGAAATTCTATCCATTTCTGAAGACATAGATGAACTTTAACAGTTTTCAATGTAAATGGGTTTTATCGATAAATATATGGTTTTTAACTGTATATGGTCTTAACAAGCGTGTAGCTAAAACAAGATTTCAGGTAAGAGATGATGAACCGAGAACACAAGTAGAGGCTAATTGATTTTTTATAAATTGCTTGTAGTTGACTTGATGTGATTTCAGATGTTATATCGAGGGTTCAATGCAAAGCAATAGAAAAGCCTAACATTTTGACAAGGGCTTGCCATAGCCTTGCATTGATTTCTTGATATGTACATTTGTTTAAGAAGTATGAAGCATTTTTGTTTTATTGACTTGTAGATGCCTTGTATTTGTACAGAAAGTCAGATATGCATGTTAATGCTT
Organism: Cerastoderma edule; assembly: GCA_947846245.1. Taxonomy (NCBI): domain Eukaryota; kingdom Metazoa; phylum Mollusca; class Bivalvia; order Cardiida; family Cardiidae; genus Cerastoderma; species Cerastoderma edule. The sequence continues at coordinate 34,470,578 of OX401407.1, read as the reverse complement.
TTAGAATAAGAACCATTTAAATTTATCATTTTACTCATTTTTCTGCACAATACATTTCACTTCATCTGCCATACAATACTTTTAACATTACAAGGAAGAAACTCATAGAAACTCTTACAACAGAATGAATTACTCAATTAGGTAATTGTTCTGGCAGAAGGTATGGTTGGTAAGGAACATTTTCCTATTTTTTTGTGCATTGATTTCTATTTGATTGAAAAAGGAGAATATTAATTCTTTTAATTAGAAATATGGCCTACTGGTCTCACCTACTGGTCTCACAATTTGAACTGTCAACATAAGTTAGTTATGGCATCATGGGTCAAGAAGCCATTGCTTTTAAAGAATCATATATTAAAAAAATCTAATAATGTTTGGCAGATGTTGGACCTTAAATGGCAATGGTTTCTTGACGTACTTCACCAAAGCTTTACCATAAAGATAACCAGAATTTGTATGATTTGTTTTATTGCCATTTATGTAGAATATCAAAGAAGCATGGCAGAACTTTTGACACTGCTTAGTGTTCAATGTTTGCACTTTTTAGAGACTAAAAGAGAAGTGACTTTTTGCTCACAGTAGTATTCGTGTTATTGTAGTTAACCTTTTCCATCAAAAATGCAAAAGTTAACCTTGCTGCAGGGTTGTTTTATAGGTGCTTGTTCACAACTGTGAGGAAATTTGGAAGTTAAAAATTCATTTCTTTAAGACTGCACAACAGCAGCTGCTGTCACTAGGTGTTATACGCACTGAAGAATAGTCATTAGAAGCAAAATTAGATTGTTTAGACTTTTTAAAATGTGTATACAGTGAATAAACATGTATTTTAATCCAAAAGGGTAATATCCCTATTGAGATCTACTGCGTATAAACTGTAGATACTTAGATAAATTAACTTTCCTGAATAAATTATGCTTTCAATAGCTACATTTAATTATATTATCAAACAACAAGACAAAAACTGTATTGATTCAGCAAGATTTTATTTTGACTTTCAAATTCCCTCTTCTTTGAAAAAGCACATTGAAAACCACTGTGACAAAGGGTGAATTGCTTGTAACAAGCAATTCTCCCTTTTGTTTCAATGATGTCTGCCCAAAAGTATACAATAAAGGAATCATTATGATAAAAGCTTTGTAACTGCATTCGGTTTGGACATTATATAAAGGAGAAGGTTGCGGTACATGTTGAGGAACTCATGTCCTTCACAATTGATAAAACTGTCATATAACAAACGCTTTCAATGCATCATGGTCAATGACCTGAAGTTTTTGTGGTATCGACACATTCTTTCATTTACACAATTTCAAGCCGTCTGCAACAGAAGATTAAGGAGTCTTATTGTGAAATAAGAAGAAATTGCCGTCTTCCATATTACAGTCAAAATAGTTGCTACCAAAAATTTAAACAAAGTATAGCATGTCATATTTCGTTATTGCTGTCTGCTGTTTTCAATTTGACCAGTCACATTAACCCTTTCCCAAACAATAATGACATTTGACTACTTTGTTGCAGATGACGTTAGAAAACATTGTGGGAAAAGGAGAAATTGCTAGTGACGAGGTTCCCACAAGGTTTTCTGCTCTTTCTAAAGAATATTTTTCCATTTCATCACATTTTGAAAAGTCGTCTGCAGACTTTTTCAATTTAGGACAGTTGAAAATTTGTTGTTTGGGAAAGGGTTAAAGGAATGGGTTTTAGGGGGAAAAGAAGTGTCCTGTAAGGGATATATAGATATGTTATTCATAATCAGTTTTTCTTTTTTTATTTTACTCATATGATTATATTTATAAACAGATTTGTATTTATTTTCTCTTTGCATGTTATATTTATTGTGTTGCCTTAAAAGTATGACTTTCACATATATGCATTTCACTTCTATCTGTCTTATTATGACAGTTCTGGTACATGTATTTATCATGCAGATCTCTCTGGGAATGCGTTGAAGTTATTGCAATGCATCAACTGTTTTGGTTTTTTTCTTGAATTTGAATTCTCTGCTGGACCAAAATCCATAAAAACTGATAAAAACTTCATTTGGAATCTTTCAATCTTGTCCAATCAGCCAGACGACTTCCCTTGATATGGGTATTAAGTTTTCAAGCTGTTAATCCTCCTAATTGCTTCAATAGTCATGGTCTTAAAGGCCCTAGACTTACTTTACTTAAAACTTATTTTTTTACATTGATTGTGATGCAAGTCCTAATGATTCATATCGATAACTGTTCCTGCTTCCTGAATACATAACCAGTACTCTTGCCAAATATGGTTTGATGAAAGGTCACAGAATAGGCCTGCTTTGATCTGTAAAGTTTGATTTTACCAAGAGTTGAACCCATTGCTTCATAATGACTCGCCTGGATGCACCTTCAGTCATAAGAAACCATTCTGACAGGTAGCTTTATGCTTTTGTCACAGTGGTTTCCACTCAACATTACAAAGAAAATACATACGTTCATACTTTATGATTGGTGTCTGGGGATGTTTTCAATTTGAACCAATTACAAAATCCTCTATAATGCAGTGGATTAATGAGCGGTTGTAATTACTTGCATGTGCATGTTTTTTTCTGTAATTCATTCTCTCTTATATACAGATGTTAAATGAAACAAATTGGTACTTTCAGCAGCATACTGGATTAAGTTTAGTTGTTACAAAAATCTTTGTCTGTGTGTTCTTTCATGCAAAAAGTATGAGGTTTCAGCACAAGACTAGAGTTATCGGTAGTTTGTCACATTCTAAAGGACTAATCATAGTCTTGCATTGAATCCTTGTGCTGCAACCCACTATTGACATAATTCCCTTTTCTGTCACATTTACTTTTGCATTGTGTTCTGATCCATATTTCATTTGAATCATGAGATTTTTAGAATGTCCTTTGCCAAGTTGTATTTATTTTACATTTGAAGATTTAATTATATATTTGTACTCTTTCATGTTTAAACCCATAATTTGACTTTTTTTCCTTTTTTAAATCATTTATTGTTTACAGACATAGTTAGAAAAACATAACACAAAATGTATTATGTAACAAACCTAATTAAGTGAAATTTCTTAGTAACAAAAACTATGATTAAAATGGTTTATACTGTTAAAACTTAATTACTTTATAGTTAGAACTGCTAAATGTTAGAAACTTTTGTAATATAATGTCAGCTTAACCATCTGTTTTATTGTATTAGATAGTTAATTGACACAAAGTAACCTTGATTATCATTTAACACAGTAGGTTTAATCAAAAAGATCCACAGAACATGATTTGGAAGCCTTGTTGGAACATAAGGAATTTAATATGATAAATATCTTATGTCTATCTATAAACAATATGGGTGCATATTTGATGCCTAATAAAATCAGGAAGAAAGACAAACCATACATCAGTAAATTGATATTTTGTTGCAATCGTAAGTTTGTATTCTGCATCTAGTATTTTTAATGTCTGTTTGAAGTAAAATTTGTACATGTAAATTAATGTGTCCCTGTAATTTTTCAGTAACTAAACATCTCAAACCAAGCAATTGCTATAGCTTCTGATTCATTAATCATTGAAGGCAGATTAGTAAATTTTGAATACATTATTCCTATGGAAATTGGACTCTTGTATGAATTGAAATTGAATTAATCCATTCCCTCACATTTGGATTTGTGAATGATCAAATTGAGAGCAAAAGCAGTAAATTAGAAAGAAAAAAACACATTTTCTCTAGAATTTGGGGTAGAAATCATTTTTACAAAAGGACAAATTGTATGTCATGAACAATTTATCCTTTTGTCTTAGTGGTTTTTGATTTATTTTGCACAAGATTTGATAAAATGAGGTATTGCGGAATAAGGGGTGAATGGAAATTTAACTCAAATTCCATTGCATACATGGAAAACCAATTATCATTTAATTTATCAGTATTTATAACACTATCTTAATTTATTTTATATTTTACATTCACTTTTATACACTTTTTTCCCTTCACTTAACTTGTTTACTCATGCATATTAATTATGACCCTTTTAATTGACAACTTTTGAAAACAATGTTGGGAAATCAACTAGGTTAAAGAGAACAAAAGGTCCTTGTTTTCGATGATTTGTTTGAACAAATGTAGCCTATCCCAGGCAATTTCAATCAATGTGTCGAAAGATGAAATTGCAGATGCAGACTGTTTTTCTTTTTTTAACCGTGAATTTCAATTCTGTGAAGATTTCATTTGTATAAGTCAGTTATGCTGATGTGAGGCAGGTACATGTATTGAGTATGCTGAAGGATTACCTCACTCCTATATATATAGATTTGTAACAATCATTTGTTTCCCACACACAATTTCATTGTTTCTATTTATCAAATGTTGAATGAAGTGTTGATTTCCAGTGCCTTTACTTCAAATTGGTCTGTTGGTAAGCAATGTTTTGTATATGTAATGTAATTAGAGGTCCAGATAAGAGGCGTTTACCCCATCTATGTTTTTCTGAGCTTCCCTACACCTATACATTGTGGGTACTCATTAGAATTGTAGCGCTTCAGTCACAGGGGTCTATGACTATCCTGAGGTCAGTACTATGTAACGATTATATTACATAGTAATAACCCAAGGATTACTATAGACCCCTGTGGTATCAGCGAAACAATTCTAATGAGTAATCACAGAATAGGATTTATTAAATACTTTTTGAAATGCTGTTTGTGAAAGACCTTAAAACACCCCTTATCTTGACTGCTAACTTATTTATACTTGGTCTAAAACTAGCCCATCACCTCATTTTTGAATCTTACCTTTTCATAGAAAAGGAAAGAAATAAGCAAACAGAAAAAGTGAATGATGAGAAATTACAGTTTGATTAAGACATTGAATTGACAATTGTGAACACTGTGAAGCATTATTTTTTTTTCATTTGTCATTAAGTGAATCATTAAGTAGATGTGAATCAGAGCATTCATTGATTTAGACATTTTCAATTTTTTGTCACCAAACGCTTCCTGACCTGACTTATAACACTATGCATACTATAAGCATCTAATGGGTGAGTTTTAACAAATAGGTAACTGTTGTTTAAGATAAAGAATCAACAGTATTTTGCCACAATTTTTTGTGTATCAACTCAAAGTTTTCTAGTTAATTTGACTGTTGTAAATGTAAATGCCAAAAGTAATCTTGATGTTGTTTAATTTGATATTCTGATTATATTCTATGTTGACTTGTTGTTTGTTTTGGTATTTTCTTTATTCTTTATAATTGTCTTTTGTTTGTGTAGTGTAAATTTAAATATGAATCAATTAGGGTAGAATTGTGGCGATTACTAATTTTACTTTTTTCCTCATGATAAAAAGGAAAAGCATGAGCTGTATAAGGAACCTTGATATTTCAAACCCAAAACAATTGTCTTATGGAATAACTGACTACTTTTGAAATGAATATTGAAAAATCTGAGATCAAAGGAGAATTTGCTTGTGGGGAGCAAATTCTCTTTTCATTACAGGTTTTTCAATTCCTACCTCTTAATCATTCTCTAAGTATTCTGAGTGTTGTAAATGGTTGTATAGCAAGGAGCAGACTTTAACTCTTGTATGAACTGTTTTATAGGTTGATAAGAACCCGAATGGAACTGTTCGATACACAGATTTCTTTGATAAGTTCTACGGACATAGCTCTGGCCGTCAATCTGTTGCCAAATGGAATACAAATGCATCAAATGGAATACCCAGGTAAATTGAATATCTTTCTTGTAATTTTGATAAACTGTCTTCTATATCAGCAGCCTTTCTATGTCAAGAAAATAAAAAGTTACAAAAACAAACTTTTTAAGGACACAATGCAAGGTTGTAGCAACTCTTACAAGTATACAATGCAAGACTACAACATATCTATTACTGTATTACTTTAAAGAAATCACTTAAGTCTTGAACTACACCATTAACTTTCCTTATACAGTCAGGTATGATATGTCTTCACAGGGTTGTCAATAAGAGCTGGCTGCCGACCTATTTGACCACTTCAAATGTTTTTTTGGTCGGATCAAATACCAAAGAATATGATAGGTGGGCATAAGTAACACCTAATTTTTGTTGGGTGATTGCTTCATTGGCCTTTTCAAATTAAAAGTTGGCCTCTTACTCTAAAAACTAATGACAACCTTGTTTCATCAAATAGGCTATTGAGCCTTTTATACCAATCGAAAATCTGATATTGTGTGATTAAATTCCCCATTTAACAAAATTGCATATGAAAATATATGATCAATCGAGACAGACAAACCTAAGTATGAAATTTGGCTATTAAGTTGAAAGACTGTGACAAAAGCAGATGTTGCAAAGTACAATATAGTCCTCTGCAAACATAATATGTGAGATACCTATGAGAATGAGGTTAAGATATGTAGGTATTTACTTGTCAACATGCTAGATGATGTCTGATAATAGTTACTTTTTACATATAAAGTGTAATTTATATAATTTTGAGAAAGCTCAAAATTGATATGTGTGATTTGTCATAGTTGAAGGCAGGAAACTGTTGATATTGAAATGCAAAGCTTCATCCATATATTAATTGTAATGAGAAATTCTTCTGCTGTAGCTGACGAAAGTGTTTTGTCTATGAGACAATATGTTCTGGTATAGATCTTCATTTACTTAGCCAAAGGAAAGGTAATTTCTAATTAAAAGTGTCAAAAAGCCTAACACAAAAAAATCAATTTCTTTAAATGTACTTGCAGAATGGTCCCACCACCCACACCGAAGGAAATCAATGTGGACATGATAGAAAAGCAGCTTAAGGAGAAGGTATGTAATCATGTTAAATGTGAATTAAGTCTTATATAAGATAGCAAGGGTTCAATGCAAGACTAAAGCAAGTGTTTCACAAATGTTAAGCACTTACTATAGTATTGTGCTGAACCCATTTAAGGAGTTATACTTGTGTAAAAATGTATATTTTTGCAAGCTCGGAACGTTAAGACCATATAAATGGAGAACAATCCCAAAGGTTTGCTTGTGCCAACTACTGTCCAAGGATAACTTTTAAATCCTTATTTGATCTAAGTGAATTGCAGCAAGCATCTTAGAAACTAAATACATGTATCAAACATGGGACAAGGGATATATTGGGTTCTTTACATGTAATATTTTGAAAACTTGGACAGATCCTATTTTGTTGATACTAATTTAAAATCATCCGGTTTAGACAGCTCTGATGTGTACCTACAAAATAGGGTTAGCACATTATCACCTGAAGCCACATATGTGCGCGTTGCAGCAGACAACTTTCAAAAAGCATTGTGGCAATTGGAGAGATTGCTTGCCACAAAATGGCAGATGTTTTAAGGTACATTCTTGCAGTACACCTTCACCTAAGCCATTCACCATTTTAGAGTTATTATAACTTATATTTACATGTTTTTTAATTGGAAGCTAAATCATTGTGAAAAAACAAGAAACTGGCTTTGATCTACTGAAAACAACTGAAAAACTAAAGTAACTATCCTATTTTCTATTTTAGATTGAGACAAACTTGAAATCTGTGGTGAAAGCTCTACAGCTGTTTGATTACAACAGGGATGGCCGAATACAGCGACATGAAATGCGACGAGTTGTGGAGAACTACTGTTTTAAACTTAATGATCAACAGTTTGACAAGTAAGTCATGTATAGCCAAAAAGTGTGCATAAAAGAGTATTTCGAGATCAGTACATGTTCTATTGAAAATTCCGTGTGGGCTCCTTTTAGGGTGGCTTTGGACAAAATGCGCTTTATTTGTACAGATGTGGAGAATCCCTTCATAGAGTACCAAGTATCTAAGTCTTCTCTTCAAAAACTCATAGTATATTTCATAGACTTGTTTTAAACAACTGCTTTATGCTGATATATTCAGAGATTGCTTTCTTTGCCTTGTAAAGGCTTACATTGCTCTTGGATAACTCTATATTAAAATTCCAGTTCAGCAAGTGTAATACCCATGTTCAATTCTTGTTGATCTAAGGCAACTCTATGTAGATGTTCAAGGTTATTTATTTACTATTATAATTTTATTTTTGTAATATAGGCAAAATCCACTTTGTAAACATAAGGTATTCTTTCCCATTGAATTACTGCTTATTTAGAGAGATGCTCCTTCATTACACATTTTATATTTTTATATACACCTAAAGCAGCATACACTTACAGAAACATTTTAAAAAGTTATTTGTGAGTAGTTACTTTACCAAATTTTTTAAATGTTTTTTAAGATGTTTTTCTTGCTTAAAGTTTGGATTGGTCATAGATTAAGACATTGGAAATATTTATTGGAATGGCAATATATTGATGTTTATCTTGATGTTTCTTTTCCCAGATTATGGCAGCGTTACGACTTTCACCATACTGGTTTGGTGAACTATAAAGACTTTCTATCCAGACTAGGTGTGAATGTTCAGGCTAGAAACAAGCCCCAACAGGACAGTGCAATGGCAGGTAACGGTCTTTTGTGTTATTTATGCCATGTTTAAAAGTTCATTTACATATCAAGGTGTGTCAGATCACATGAACTTAATCAATAAGCAATGAGGGCTTAATATAATTAATAATCAGTCATGTACATCATCAAACATTAGAATTACATGTAGTAGTTGATTGCATAAAGGGCTTTATATTCAGATGCAGATACAATTGTCCTGTATTGTCGAAAAGGACACACAATGCAATGGGCTAATGAGGCTTGGCAGTTAGAATATTAGTCTCTGAAGCCATTCCTGTATAAGGATTTGTCACTGCTCTAAGGTGAAACCAGATGCAGACTACAAAAATAGCTTGAAATGGGTAGTTTATAGTTTTAACTTAATTTATGTGAAACAAGTTCTTGCAACAAAGATGAATCACTCTCAATTCTGCTTCCTTGATATATAATCAGTACTGTCAAATGTGGATTAATAAATGGTCGAAAAGCAGGTCCCGCTTCTCACAGGATTCAAACACATGACCCTCGTGTCCCGAAGCTGATGCTTTCTACCCCTAGACCACTGTCCTCCTGTCTTTCTTAAAATGGGTACTTGTTCATTTTGAGATAGGTGAGAAGCCATTTTGATAAGTTGCTTATTAGGAGCAATTTTATCCATGTGTCACATCAGTTTCTAAAGTAAGAATTCTGCAGCAGATGATATTATGAGTAATGGGGTTAACCTGACCTCTTGGGACTGATGATATATATACTTATCTTTTCAGCTCTGAACTGGCAGCAAAACAAACATAATTCTCACCTCCGTAACTACAAACAGAGGCAAAATGATGAGGAGATACTGAAAACCATGAGCTTCCGAGAAATTGAAATTGAGTTTAGAAGAAGGGTAATTTGCATTTCTTACTTTCTTAAAGAACAGGTTGTATGGTGACAAATGCAATGTACCAATACACTAGTTCTTTTCACATTTAATGTCTTCTTGCTTAAGGTTATTTTTGTTTAACCCATTACCAAACAATGACGACATTTGACCACTTTGTTACAGACTGCTCTGGAAAACACAGTGTGAAAAGGAGAAATTGCTCTAAGCGAGCAATTTCTCCATTTCCCACAATGTTTTCTTCTCTATCTGAAGGTTACTTTCCAATTCAATCACATTTTGAAATATCGTCTGCAGACTCTTTCAATTTGGGACAGTTGAGAATTTGGTGTTTGGTAAAGGGTTCAAAGAAACAGCAAAGAAGAATGAATTATTATTGTTCTAATAGTATTTTTTGGCATAATATCACATAATGGTTCAATGCAAGACTTTAGTAAATACTTCACAAACGGGGAAGCAGTTACAATAGTCCTGTAGTGAACCCTCACATCAGCACATTCTCTCTTGGAGGATACTTTGAATTTCATAAAAATGTTATTTAAAAGAATTCATCACATCATTTTGCCTAACATCAAATGAAAGGAAAAGTACAAGTATTTTACCAACAATTTTTGAAACTAATATTGCACAAGATGGATTGTTTACATTCCCTCAATGTTTTCTGTCCTACCAGAGGGGTATCATTTTTTAAAAGAATATAATTTTTAAATTTCATTTCTATCTGCAATCTTCCCCAACTATCATATATATGTTAAATGATTGAATTAGTGAAATACTATTAATCCATCAATTTCAGATGCGAGAGAACTATGTGAACCTAAAAAAGGCGTTTATGATGTTTGACCGAGAGCTAGACGGGTTTGTCACCATTGAAGATCTTGAGGCAATTCTTTCACAGTTCACTTTGCCCATGTCTAAACAGCTCTTTAATCAGCTCATGGAAAAGTAAGATAGTCAAGTAATATATATGTATTGTGTTGAAATCGTATCTGTCAAGGAATTTCTTCCCATGTTTAAAATCAATTTCAAGTGTCTTCTGTGAACTAATGTAAGTCAATCAATTTACATTTGTGTAAGGATGAGTTTCATATATTCAAGATATAAGATTTTGAGGAGGTAACCATAATGTGACCAATGATCAGATGAATCAGTGAGGCCATTTTGTTTTAGTTCAATGGAACCTTATGTTGGCTATTGCTTAAAATGTATTAAAAAAATGTATGCCTATCTATAAATATTGACTTTAAATTAAACATTAAACATTTATTAAACAAGGCTACTCAAAGAAAATTTGACCATGAGAAATCTCCTTTTGCCAAAATACTTTTAAATGATAGTTTGGGCAAAGGCAAAACCAGCATATTCCTTCTTCATTCACTAAGACAAAATGAGAAAAACTGGGTGTTTTGGGTTTCGCTTTTGTTTTGCAATTTAATTCATTACCACCTTCAGAGGACATTTTTACTTGAAGCATACAACTTTTTAAAAGCTTTGTAAACATGTGAAAAACCTTTCAGTTCTGCCGTTGTGATATGCGAATAGATTAAAAAAGCATTGTTGTAAAAGGAGAAACTGCTTGTGACAAGCAATTTCTCCTTTTGCCACAATGCTTTTTGAAAGTCGTCTGTTACAAGATGAAGAAATGTGGCGTTAGGTGGCGATGTGTTAAAGCATAATCTCATTCCTTTAATGTGTTTTTGAAGATGCCAAGTCCATGCAACTGGGAGGATAGGCTGGGAAGACTTCCTGGAGAAATTTCAAGATCCTACAACAGTTGGGAATGGGCAAACAGTTCCAATCCGACCTAACCATAAGTAAGTTTATCTTTAACCTGACAGTAAAGGTGGTGGTATTTAAGCTTCCTAGTAGCATGCAAACTTTGAAACAATGATGAGTATCTATGAATGCACTTATCAACCTGCATACATATTCTACATAGAACAATTTGTAGCCACGAAAAGTTAAAGGGATAAGTTAAGTTTTAAATAGTTAGATTTTATTTTTTTTTTCCAGGTTTTATTATATTCAAAATGGCCCAGGCCCACCAGTACAGGCATCTAACATACATGACAAATGACAAAAACAAATCATAAGCAAAAAGGACTAACAGATTGTACGTCAATGACTGCTAAAAAAGTAGCTTAAGTAGCTTTAGAAACCATTGTGACAAAAGGAGACACTGCTTGAGACAGGCAGTTTCTTCCTTTGTCACAATGGTGTCTACCCAATATCACTTAAAAAATTTATCATTCATGTGTTATAAGAGTAACAGAACAGTGATTGATTCAGGTTATACATGTTTGCCAATATTTCTGTTAAAGGTTCTTCCCAATTAAAGAGGGCATAGAGACGGTTGAAGTGGATGATATATGGAAACTACTGTATAAACATGTACAGAGAAACTATGCATCTATAAAACATGCCTTCCTACAGATTGATATTGTAAGTATAACACTTTGTTTATGTTACCTTTCTCAAGTGCATGTAAAACAAAAGCATCCAAACAAAATGAATTGTGACTTTGCTAATACATCTTGGCGCAGCATCTTTGATTAGATCTTGCTTTGGAATTTTGAATGTTTTTTTTTGGCAGTTTCAAAAGTAGAAACTATTTTTGTAAAGGAGTTCCTTCTTTTTTTGTCACTTTATTTCAAAATGCAAATTAAGTTTGTTTATGAATAACAAGCACTGTTCAAAAAACTCAATTATGAGGTGTTTTTTTTGTTGTTGTTTTTTCCAATATTTTTTAGATAGAAGGACATATGATTGTAATTCCACTAGTTAAACCATTCAAAGCAACATGTCCACTGACACATTGTTTCATGTAATAAAGCCTGGTATCCAACATATACAGATTGTATCTATTATTAATTGTAAATAGTTAGATTAAATGGACTTTTTTTGTATGTAGACCATTTCTTTTATATTATCAACTTTGTTACAATTATTTCAATGTGTATCAAATAGAAATGTTTTCTACTGCAAAATCCCATAATCCAGCTAAAAAAAAAGAAGTGGAGTAGTATTTAGATCAACATAATATTCTATGTATTTGTTAGAATCGTAGAGGAAAGGTGACAAGGTTGGAGTTACGAAACCTCCTGGACAAGTTCAACATTCGCCTACAGGATGATCAGTTCAAGCAACTGATGTTACAACTTGACCCCCATAACTCCAACAATATCTCATATCAGAGGTTCCTTGAACTGTTTGAGGAGAGAGATACTGCTGTAAGTAATCATGTTTTTATTATTCTTGAATCTAGATAAAACATTGAAACATGAAACTGCTTGAGGAGAGAGATACTGCTGTAAGTAATCATGTTTTTATTATTCTTGAATCTAGATAAAACATTGAAAAATTAAACTGTTTGAGGAGTGAGATACTGCTGTAAGTAATCATGTTTTTATTATACTTGAATCTAGATAAAACATTGAAACTGTTTGAGGAGAGAGATACTGCTGTAAGTAATCATGTTTATTGATTATTCTTAAATCTGGATAAAACATTGAAACATGAAACTGTTTGAAGCTCATTTTTATAAGTGACCATATTGTTGGTTTAGTGAATTAATTTCATCGTTCAGGTATTGAACTCTTTACAGATTGACAGCATCAAATATACAGTCTCACAGTGTTTGTCTTTAGTAAAAAGTTGTGTACTTGGAGAGTTTTTTTGACACAGGCATAATTTTTTTCTTTTATATGGTGTTTAAATGTCTTACATCTTCAAAACAAACGACTTATGTCACCTAAATGACCAAGGTCAATTTGTTCTAAACAAGATCAATTTTTGTCTCCTTAACTGTTTACAAGAATATAGATCTACATGTACTTATATGCAAAAATCATTGAAAAGAATTTAAGAAAGTTCTGCTTACCTTTCCAGGCATTGCCTAATTCTATATCAATTGGGTCCAAGTCCAAAAGATAAGTTATGAATAAACACTCGGGTGGGTTTAAAGTACCGGTAGTAAAGCTAATACAATGCCTGTAGAAGAAAGCACTTATATTGATTGAAAAATAAGAGGCCTTTTAACATAATTGCTGTGAAAGTATAACCCACTTTCTCCATAAAATCTCTCTTTGATGCATCATATACAAAACAATTATAAAACCAATGTTACAAAGTATAAGTTGCTCCAAATGAGCTTTCTATCCTCATTTCACAATGGTTTCTTCCCATTTTCATAAAAGAAAGATATTTTGTCTTGTTTATTTTCTTGCATTAGTAACAAATTCCAATAAAGGGAAAGACTTAAAGCATGCTGGACAATGTTTGTGATTAATTGACTGGCAATAGTAGATGTTGCCTATATTAAGGCAATTTCTCCCAATATCAAATATATGGGGAGGGCACTTTATAAAAAAAAAAATACTTTATTAAATGTTTATTTATTTATGTTTATTCATTTTGACATTTTTGTTGTGTTTCTTAAAAGAAACGAATGAAATATGGTAAGTAAATGAATGTTTGTTATTTTGTAATGAATACCAATTTCTCCTCATCATTTACTATAAACAATGAACCTAATTTGTGATTCCTTTTGTCACAACGAATCAATCACAATGACCTCAATGTTAATAAACAAAATGACAATTTTTGTCATTGGGTACATGTTTCCTACCTGTTTCAGAGCATGTGATCTATCTGAATTGATGAAGGGAAAAGGTGTTTACTACTTGTAATGAATTGTTTAATGATGTTCCATCACTGTAATTGTGAAAATGTTGTAAAGCAAATTTCATTAGCACACATTTTTACTGTTTGTATTTTGAAGTTTTGTTATCACACAGTATTAAATTTCAATAAGCTTACATATTACAATTTGGCATGATTTTTTCTCTCTTTTTTTTTGGGGGGGGGGGTTGTTGTTATTTTGAACTACCTTTTTAAGCTTGTTTATTCATGAAAGTCATTTGGTGCAACATTAATCTTTTACATCTCAGAAATGCTAAAATCACAGAAGGAAAATTAGATATTTCGGAGACTGATCTGAAGCAATACCAATAGATCTAATTTGTTCATGAAAAAAAATAAGTTTTACTATGTTTGCCTTACATATCAAATGAAAAATTGTCGTAACATGAAAAAATTGATGCTGTCACTAAAAGCGAATTTTGTCTGTTTGATAAAACTTTAGAAATGTTCCCTGATATGATTGAATAATCGTTCTTATTCACATAAAGGTTAATTCTATTTTTCCTCCTGGTTGTGCATTCAGGAACTGCTTTTGGTGTGTTAAAGAGAAAAATCTCACAAACAAAATCCTTCTATATATCGAGGGTTCATTGCAATACTTATGAAGCACTTACTATAGTCTTGCACTGAACCCTCGATATAGGTTGTTTGTAAGGGATGATAAAAATGTCAACTACATAAATTGTTATGTCTAATCATCTTTTGTGGGCAGCTAAGCTGGGGAAACACAAATACTGATTGACATCCTGTTTTGTACTTTCTTCATGAATTATTTGTCAATATTGCATGCTCGTTCAACCTTCTCCCTGAGTGAAGCACATTTTATTCCATCTGTTTGCATCTGATGTCTCATAAACCCAATTCCCCATTATGGAAATTTATAATAGGGAAAAGGATTGTGGCTGTTTCACTTTTTAATGCAGTTTCATTTTTACAAGTTACTCGTTTCATCACTTTGTGTTTTGCATGTATTGTTGATTTGTTAGAAATGTTGTTTTTAGTCATCATTACAAACTGAAGTTTGGTCATTTAATCATTTTTTAAACATATTCAGTCTACACCTTTATAGCACCATGGCAAATGTCGATAGGTTGTTATTTATTGTTATATAAACATTGCTTTTTCTTACATTGCTTTCGACTCAATTTAATACAAGACTATGTGTAGCATTTATTAAGGTTAAATGCAACCAAGACTTAAGTTAGTTTTTATGCTCTCAATGGAGGTATGGAGTGTTCCATGTGTGAGGTAAAAGCTAGGAATAGTTAACCCTTACAGTGCTGGAACCGACTTCATGCTTATGCAAACAGGTTGGATCCAGGCCAGCCGCAAAATTAATTGGCAGCTGGCCTGTGATCTAACCTGTTTGCTACTCTGAGCATCTTTCCTCACCAAAATTAAGCAGATATTTAAAGTTTTGGAAAACAGATGACATAAAAATTTAATTTAGAAAATTACACAGCATTGTAAGGGTTAAAATCTTTACACTTACAGCATATGGTGATAGTTTGCTTTAATTAAAGTCTGAATTGTTTACATTTTAGGAGGGCCACAAATGGCTAAATTCTGTGCACCGCGTGAATGAGAACCTCAAACCATCTATCATGGCTTGGGAGACTGTAAGTATATAAACATATTAACTCCTGCCTTATTATGTTATAGCCTACCTGAAACTTTAATTCTTAGAAACAATTGTGACAAAAGGAGAAATTGCTCATTATGAGCAATTTCTCCTTTTGTCACAATGGTTTCTTCTTTACATGCATAAAAGAAGTGTTCTTTATTGTGCTTGACATTTGTAGTCTGCTGTAACAGTTTTTAGCATTGACCAGTTCAAAAGTACGACTTTGTGAGTAAATAGAATCCTTTGGAAGTCCATGCAAAGTTTTTCCATCATAGCTATGTGTTGCTTATATAGGCATGTTCTAGGTAAATACATTTTAGTTCTCTAGTAGAGCATAGGTTGAGGATTTGTCGCTTGGATTGATTGTTATGGGTTCAATAACCACTTAATGCCATACAATGCCTGAAAAACAGTATTTTTTATTCTGTTTTTTTGTTTTTCTGTGAAAAGTCCATAAATGTTACTTAACTTTTGCATTTTGTTTGATTCTCTTAACTCTAACATTTCTGAAGTACAAGTAAAATGTCTGTGAAATATGATCCTCAACAGTCCATCCCAGGTAGATTAGGCTAAAGAATTTCTTCATGAGTTCCCATGAAATGTCCATATAAATGTCTCTTAATACAAATTATGCTTCTCTGCATGCAGAAAAACATTGAAAAAGAATTTAAATTTATTTCTATGTACATGAGTAAACTATTGTGAATAAGATGTTTGATTCCTTGATTGAATATAATATATTATGCAATCAGTCACAGAAAAGTGTCTTTGTTATCAAAATTATTATTATATTGCAAAGAAGAGAATTTTATAGTAGGAATTTTATTCCAGATTGAGGATATACTAAAAGAAAAGATCACTGAATACTGGAAGAATGTGTCTGGAGCCTTATCAGACTATGATTATAAGGGGGATGGGCATATCAGTCAAACAAACCTGAAAAAAGTTATTGATAACTATGTCTTACCTGTCTCTGATGAACACTTTCAAAGGTAAGTTTCTACAAAACCATGCAACCCGTCCAGTCAGTCTTTATATCAAATTCTTTCTTAGTAATTAATCTATTCATTTTTATGAAATTGATCAATAGCAGAAGACGATTGGCTGGTAGACAAGCACAGTGAAATAAACGTTAACAGTATTATAGTTAAACAAATCTCAAACAAACAAACCAAATGCACATGGGATTTTTTCTTAATGGCTCCTTCTTAGAAAGAAC
Source organism: Cerastoderma edule (assembly GCA_947846245.1). Taxonomy (NCBI): domain Eukaryota; kingdom Metazoa; phylum Mollusca; class Bivalvia; order Cardiida; family Cardiidae; genus Cerastoderma; species Cerastoderma edule. Next base: position 34,453,737 of record OX401407.1, on the reverse strand, counting down.
CTCCAACAAAACGAAGTTGTAGTAGATTTGTTGAATGGTCAATTTATTAAGCACCAAAGATTTTCGTTAATGTTTTGGGAAAAAGTCCATGTGTTAAAGGAAGATTGTATTTATCTCTACCCAATAAGCAATTTCTCCTTTTGTCACAACTATTTTGCTGCTTGGTAAAACAATTTTGTAGGCAAAGGTTTATGCAACTGTATTAAAAGGTTATAGAAGGATTTAGAAACTGCTTCACTGAAATGAAGAGAGATTATGTTGTTTTTGTAATGGAATAACTCTTGAAAAAAAAAGCCATATTTTAGTATATGGAGCTTTGCGCAGAGCCATGTTACACCATCTGTATCACAGAAAGGTGTAGATTTGCCCGCTAATCTATGTGATTAGGGAGAAAATACATCATTACATTGAAGGATATAATCCTTTTTTTTTCATATAGATTTATCCTCTTTTTAAAAACATACGATATAAGCTTCAAGAAACAAAAGGGATATAAGGAGCACAATGAGCAATTTCACATTAATTAGATTTTTGTCTTAACTGTTCCTACCCAGTATCACAATGTGAATGCTGTTTTGGATACATCTGCAGTTGCTTTCAGTTTAGACCAGTTCCAAAAACCTATATAAGATAAATAATTAAAGAATATATGTATTTTTGTTTTTGTATTACAGTATGGTCAACAGATGTGAAGACAGAACAGAAAAACAAGTCAACTATGTGGAGTTTCTGGAGAAACTGAAAGTCGATGTACGCCCTGGAGATACCATAGGACTCAGTACACAGATCTTTGCGGGCAGTATGGAGAGGGAGATGCGCAGACAGGATGACCTTAACTATAGGTAAGTAAACCCATTACCAAAGAATAACTCCATTTGACAAGTTTTTTGCTGATGGCTCTGGAAAACATTGTTGGAAAAGGAAAAATTGCTCTTAACGAGCAATTTTTTTTTTTTTCAATTTCAACACATTCTGAAATGTCGTCTGCAAACTCTTTCAATTTGGGACTGTCTGAATTTTTTGCGTTTGGTAAAGGGCTAAGCTGTTAATCGGTAATCATCCACAGGTTATAGTATAAAGAAGCAGTGTCCATAATGAACAAGAATCAAGAAAATGCCAGTTTGTCGGTTTTAGACCCATTTCGGTTGTACCAGACCGATTACAATTTGAGATTTGATGAAAAAATCGGTCCTGATAACAGACGGTTATGACACTATACACACCTAACAATACCTCGAAAATCACATTATTAATCTGTTAATTGTTATCCCTGTGTCAAACAATCCCCGAGGCATGTTTAAATTGTATAAATTAGGGGTTTACAGACTGGCACGCTTGATTGAGAAGTCCCATGACACCCTAATTCCGCAAAAACGATCATATTAAACAAATTCAGTCGGATGTGTAATGTTACTTGTTAAATTGCGAGACATCAAAGAGTGTAATGTGTAAATTATGATGATATTGAAAATTTGCTCCCCACGCTAACGCAACGCAATTTTGAAACATTGAACAACTTTATTGGACATGAGGGGAATCACCAAAGGGTTTAAAACAAATAGACTAGATCTTGTTTACCTTTCATTTTAAACGAAAGATTTATAAAATGATTACTGAAACTAAGATTACAGAAACGTTAAGTTTTTACTAAATGTTATCCCAAATAAAAGGTTTGTGTTAATATTATCACATAAAGCATAAGTTGAAGATGTATGAAGGGTTTCCTGCCGATTCTCATACCGATAGGGATTCGTAGATTTCATGGTCCCTGGGTATGAACATGTATAAATAAATATACAGTTGAATTGATAAAAGATGTAGCAGCTTAATAAATAAGGCTAGTGGCATCCAATATGGAAATCTTTTAGACATATATAAGTGATTGGTAGTTCCAACTTGATTCTACAGACTTATCTTGTCAAACTGTTTTATTCTTGCATCATATATCAAGTAAATCAATTTTATTCAATTGTCAAATACTCAAAAAACATAAAGTAAATTTCCTATGATATGATGTACTAATGGTTAGAAAAACAACATTGACATGACAAAAGGATTATTTGTGCATGATGAGCAAGACTTCTATACAATTTGTCTATATGACTTCAGGAACACAAAGATAACGGGGAATGCCGCTCACAGGACCTCGGAGATGTCCGCTGATGAGGTTATAGTTCGACTGAAGGACCGAATGTCCCAGCATAGTCAGCAGTTTAGACTAGCCTTCTTGTCATACGACAGGCGGGGTAAAGGTCTCGTCTCAAAGAGGGACTTTAGACAGGTTTGTAACTAATTATAAACAATTATACCATGACGACAGCCAACTGATAAGAACAGAAAGCTTCTTTAACTCTTTGCCTCACATATGCATATTTTGATGCTGCTGTAACAAAGTTGTTGCAAAAGAATAGTGACTGCAAAAGAAGTCGCTTTTGTATTAGAAATGTTATTTCATAATGGTTTTTACCTATTTCATAAAGACAATATTAAATTTTGTACTTTAATTTTGTCATAAGAGTTTGCTTCTAACTTTGTCACATAATATTAGGGGATGAGTTTACACATTTTCCTCATATAGGATTTTGGGATGGGCCTAAATCGATAGGAATAGGAAATGTCAAATATAGACCTTGAAAATTTACATTTTCCTCATGATAAAAGGTTTGTGTCAAACGTAGAAGTTGGTTGTTACAACCAAGATTTTCGTTTTTGAGAGTGACTTTTAATGGCTTCTGTTTAAAGAGCTTTAAAGCTAGAGGTAAAATCTGCAAATAATTAAAGACAATTCAGACTTCTTGATAGTCGTCAATTTTCCTTTTGTCATCATGCCTGATGAAGAGGTCTTTCCAATTATTTTTTTTATCTTTTTTGCAAATAATTTCTTCTTTCGTTCTAATGGTTTCTTCCCATATACCAAAAAACATATATTATATTTCAAATTGATATTTGTCTTCTGCTATTGTTTGAATTTAAACCAGTCACTGATCAAGATAGGGGAAATGGTTCAATGTCATTTAATTTGCCCTTGGCAGGTGTTGGCCTCATTTGGAATCCTGATGGACGATGAACAATTCAATATTCTTGTGTCACGTCTAAACTTTAATGAGAGGGGACGCATGCAGTATTCAGACTTTGTAGGCAGCTTTGATGACCCTCGGCACAAAGGCCCAGGTGACGATATTCAGCGCAGCGGAAACCATCGAGTCAACCCAATACGGGGTGACCAGTTTGGCATGACAATTGAAGAAGTTGAGAAGAAATTAGCAAGTAAACTAAGAGAGAACTTTGCTGTAAGTTGTGATAGTGTTTAAACCTAAAACATTTTACCTAATGACAGTTTTTTTGATCCCCCCAAATAAGTGGAGTTTGTAGATTTCTTTTGAAAAAGTTATTGATTTGTATCTTTTCCAAAAACAGATCATTGAAAATTAGATGATGAAGTTTAAAGTTTGAAGAGTTTGAACTGAAATGATCATTTTCTCTGATGATTTACAAAAGTAATTTGGTCATGGCATTTGATCAGCCATTATTTCTGAATCATGCTGATTAACATTTTACATTTTCCTGTCTCAACTTAATTGAACAAATAATATGTTACAACATGATTTATAAGCTTGTCTGCAGCATAATCCTAATTACCTGGAGAAGGATTTGGCTTTTGTAGCATTACTAAAGAGTTCCTTTTATTTAATAGCTTTGTAAGAAACCAACTTATAATTCCATTACAGAATTTGAGGTCAGCCTTTTACAAGTTTGATGACAACCACAACGGCAATCTAACCAAGGACAGTTTTCGCCGTTTACTTGACTCCTTCATGTGTGTCATGACGGATGAACAGTTTGAGGAATTGTGCAAGAAACATGGAATCACCAAACAATCTCGTATCTCCTACCCAGAATTCCTCCAGAGGTTTGAGGTCAGGGACACCCAGGAAGGTCATAAATGGCTAAACTCTGTTCATAGGTAGGATTTACTTATCAGTGGTCTATCTTATGTCTTATTTGTGCATTAACTCTAACTTTGTGAGTTAGAAAAAGATATTTGATAAGTTCTTCTTTTGTCAGAATAGTCTTTTATTCCTTACTCTGCAGGTGTGAAGTTGCACATTTATGGTGTTTAAAACCACTTTTTACATTAGATAGAATGTGTATTTAGAAAGCATTGCAATCTTCCCCTTTATTCATTCAGTGATATCTTTCTTATTCAGTAATTGGTCCAATTTGAAATCAACAGTGAGCAACATCTATGAAAACATTATTTATTTTTATGAAGAAACTAAAATGCTCAATATGAACCAGTTTGGGGTTTTTGATCAACTTATTCCAGAAATTGCACTTGTCACAAAACATGATGATACAATGAAAAGAAATAGTACTCATTAGCCCATTCACTATTATTTACAGCAGATAGCGTTTGAATACATATGTCAATTTTCAAGGAAATGTTTTGTTATTTCAGATTTAATGAAGTCCATCCTCCTCCACAGATGACTGCAGAAGATGCCTTTATTGTCATCAAAACAAAGGCACACCAACAGTTTAAAGATTTGTCCACGGTAAGGTTATTGAATATGAACTTCAAAATTAAGAACAACAGAATTTTGACAATTTTACTTTATAATGGCATTTTCCTTTGAACAATATGCAAAAAACTAGATTGACATAGGGAGAAATTGCTCATGATCATTTTTTTGTTTTGTCAAAGTTATATCTTAAGTTTTGTAGGTTGAATGGCGTTGAAATGAGTTTGTTCCCAGTTTGTCTTTAAATGAATGATATATATATATCTCATGTAAAGATTTTCTTTTATTTGAAAACAAGTTTTCAGAAGATTATTTATCAATTTCTTTTTGCTGTTAAGTATAATCTTTTTTATACACAAAGAACCCAAAGTTTTATAAACTTTTATAAGTTCATTAAGTGTTAGCAGTCCTTACATATTTACAAGTATAGGAATTAAAACATTTACTTTCCAGGCTTTCATAAAGATGGGCAGAAAGGCTAATGGAGTTTTAAAGAGGAGAGACCTACGTCAGTTATTACACCTCTTTGTCATGCCTGTACCAGATGATGAGTTTGTTCGACTGTGGAAAATGTAATTATACTCTGTATATTGGTTAATCTTTACATTACCTAAAGGGATTTATATAAAGGCATCTTTGAAATAATCGAAGCAAGAAACAAAATGAAAGTTTTAAAAATGTTTAAATCAACAAGTGGAACATCTACCGTTTTCAACACCCATCAAGCTACAGATTTATGGTTTTACATTTGCATGTTCTTTATTATTCATTCAATCCTTCAATTTAGTTTGTTTAAATCATGGTTATGAAAAAAGAGCTCTTTGCTGTTAAAATACCAAATGTTTATCTTATTTAATGGTTCAATGCAAGACAATAATAGGCCCTTTACAACACAAAAGGGAAAGAGTTACCTATAGTCTCGCATTGCCACTTCAATATCATTCTTTTAATAAATGATATTTGTTTGATTTAGTCAAATATATTCTGTTTTCTCACAGGTTCGATGAAGGAGGCCTAGGCTGTATATCCTACGACACATTTTTATCAAAGATCGGGGCCTCTGAGTTTACTCCCGGAGATCTGTTTGGCACAAGCTCCACCATTATAGACCAAAGTAAAGACAATCTAGAGGAATTGAATGATACACAGCTGGCCAAACACAAACGCATCACACAAAACCAGGCTGTTAGAACAGGCTTTATGACCATGGAACAAGTGGATCAAGCACTAAAGTAAGCAGAGGTTAACCCATTACCAAACAATAACGACATTTGACCAGTTTGTTTAAAAGCATTTGACAAAGGAGAAATGCTTGTTTTAACCCATTACCAAACAATAACAACATTTGACCAGTTTGTTGCAGACAACTCTGGAAAAAATTGTAGGAAAAAAAGCAATTGCTCTTACCGAGCAATTTCTCCTTTTCACACAATGTTTTCTGCCCTATCAGAAGATTATTTTTCAATTTCATCACATTTTGAAATGTCGTCTGCAAACTTTCAATTTGGGACAGTCGAATATTTGGCATTTGGTAAAGGGTTAACCCAATCATTCATCAAATATTGGATTTTTGATCAGTTCAAATTGAAAGCAACAGCACACAACATTTACAAAGTATGAAAAGGGTCCTTTTATTTTTTATATTTGGTTAAAAGCATTGTTACAAAGGAGAAATACTTGTTGTGAGCAATAATTTTTTTCATCAATATTCTTGTGAAGAAGTGTGTTGCAGCTGTGTCCCAATGGGTCTATAAAGTGTAAATGCTTATATCTTTGTCAAAGCAGGTTTTCATATGCCTACATACAGGTGACCTTTCAATTAGAAAAGGAAAATATTTCTCTTTTAGAGTAAAAAAAAAAACATTTTTGAAAGAAGTTGTTTATACAACCTATAACGCCTCCAAATATAACTCAATATTTGTCTCAAGGGGGACACAAAAATGCCAATGATTGTTTGATAAAGGGTTGAATTTTTTTTATGGTATTCAAATCAATACTAATATAAAACAATACTATACTCATAAAGAAGACGGAAGTCCATAGGTAGAATACAGGCAATCAAATGAACAAGGCAAGTTTAGTAAATCCTGTGTTCAGCATGGTTGACTTTATATCAGGAAGTCTCAATATAATTTGTTATCTGCATATCGAAGGCTTAAAACAATTTTTCTTTAAATCTTTTATAATTATGAAGGACTTGCAAGGGTATTGCATAAAGCTTTCATTTGGATTAAACAGTGTAGGGAATAAGATATTTAATACCAAATATTCACCTGTTTTAGGGACAAGATACGAGACAATTATGATGACTTCTATGCAGCGTTCAGGAAATACGACACACACAAGAAGGGATACCTCTCCATTAATGAAGTTCAGAAAGTTCTGATAGACTTTAACCTCTTCCTAGATGATGAACAGTTCTTCACCCTCCTAGATAAGTGAGTTGTCTTTCAGCTTGTTTTGACTTTTGATAATTCAATCCTCTGATATGTGTAAGAACCTGTTCTAGGAAACCTTTGCTATATAAGAAATACTCACCTGTAACAAGGATTTATATAAGTAAGTAAATCACTTATCATAGTTGCAGGTGTACAATTTTTAGACAAATTGGTAAAATAATACAGTTTGTGGTAAAATAATACAGTTTGTTACACCCTGCCCCATGAGCCTATAAGTCATTTTCTATAATTAAAATAACGTATATAATATTCTTGATATAGGTATGAGAGTTGTTAAAAATGAGCCTGTGTTAAAACAACGTTTTGAATATGGTTATTCTATAATTAAATTATTAATGAAAACAATAAACAGATTGCAATTACAAGTTACAAACAATCCTCTCCTCATTTTCCAATTATATAGAAATTGTTTGGTCATAACGAAGACATTACACAATTATGTCATTTGGGAACTAAAGACTATTTTTATTAATAACTGTATGGTATTTTTGGTGATTTCTACATTAATCTAAACTTTCAGATGTGGTTTAACTACATCAAAAAGCAAGCTGAACTATGAACAGTTTTTGCAAGCGTTTGAAGAGGGAAGAAAGTCTAGTTACGGACAGAGGAGGGCTGATGTTAGGATAGAAGAACAGCCGACCCTGTCTATACAAGAGGCAGAGCATAGATTAAGGGAACTTGTTAGCTCACAAGTGGAAATACTTGAAAGGGTAAACGCGATTTACATATCAATTCATTTAATTCATTACTGATTTATAATCTTTTGTTTGTCCCAAATTGAAGAAGTTGATAATGGTTTTTGAAATTGAGAAGAATTGAAAGGAGACTTCTCTGGTAGGATTAAAATTTGTTGGGAAAGAAGAAATTTCTCATAAGAGCAATTATTCTTCCCCTTAGAAATTTCAAAAGACTTGAATCAAGCTTGTAAAAATGTTAACTATGGTGCACATTGTAATGATCTTGCTGCATAATTCTTCTTTACTTAAGTTTAAGCAGAGCCAACTATATTATTCTTATTTCATGTCGACAGTTTAGTTACTCATGTTTCTGAGTTATAATCAATACCAATGCCTATGGAAACTGTTCTTTTAAAGGATTTCAGCAGCTATATTTTTTAATCTTTTGGTATTATATTGTAATAGCTTTTGAAGAAGTTTTCATTTTAAAACATAGAATTGCCACAATGCATGAATATGTATTCTTAATGATAAAATTAATCATTTACATCATATGTATACATTTTAATCCACCTGTAGAAAAATGTTGAAAGAGATTATTGTAACGAAACAAGAAATTATCACAAACAAGCAGTCTCTTATCTATGTCACACAGTAGATATTATTGTTCATGCTTGATAATTGTTGTCCCCTTTTTTCTCTCAATTTGGACCAAGCATAAAATATTATATGAAGGTAATAGGGTAAAATGAATACTTAATCTTTTTACACAAAGTTATTAAATGATAACTTACTTCTTGCAGGCATTTGGTGCATTTGATAAAGCCCATACCAACCAGATATCAGTACAGGATTTCCGACGAGTTTTAGACTTGTTTTGCTTTAAAATGACAAATGATCAGTGGAAGGCCATCAAACCCAAGCTGCCAATGACGGGAGATAAAGTGAACTATGTACTCTTCTTGGATAACTATTCACTTTCCCAACAAGAGGTAAAATTCGTAGCACTAATTGTCAATTAAATATGATTAACTTTTTTCCCCTTTATCGAGGGTTCAAGGCAAGACTATCTAGCAAACCCTTTGCAAGTAAAGGACCTGCTATAGTCTTGCATTGAATACTGGATAGTTATTTGTTTGATGCATATGAAGCTGAGCAGACGATGCAAATGACTATTGAATTGTATTGAGAAAACACTCATTTGAACCATTTATTCCCCCTTTTTTTCTTAATGTTTTCTACCAAATTTCCCAAACACTGTTTTGTTTTTCTTTCTTTGCTATAAACTTCAACTGCTGATGCTTTTTTGGATAACTTTTAAAACATTATATAACAAAATAAGTTAAACAATGTTTTTGAAAAGAACTCTTGACTTTGTTAATTGCTTTGTTATAACCTGCTGCAAACAATTTATTACAGGCCAAGTGATATTTGACTTTAGACAATAAGCTTCTTTGGATTGCTTCTTTTATCATTGTTTTATTTTATTTATTAAGTCAAGCAATACAAGGGTAAGATTCTTGTGTTAGATTTGACTGAAAAATAGTCAAGAGTATAGAGGTACAGATAAGTGGTGTATTCCCATTGCAAACTTCGTTTCTTCTCTAAACCTTGCATTGTTGGGATTCTTTGAATTGTCTTGTATAAGCAAATATGAAATATCCTAACAAAGGAGGATACGAAGTGCATTCCCCTTGCTAACTTCTTAAATGTTTCTCTGAACCCTATTGTTAGTTTTGAGTATTTTTTAGAGTTGTCTCAGTATGGTGATTCTAATGAATACCCACAAAATTGGGATTAACCCATTACCGAACGGCAAATTTTTCGACTGTCCTAAAGTCAAAGAGTTTGCAGACGACATTTCAAAATGCAATGTATTTGAAAAATAATCTTCTGATAGGGTAGAAAACATTGTTGGAAAAGAAGAAATTGCTCTTAACAAGCAATTTCTCCTTTTCACACAATATTTTCCAGAGTCGTCTGCAGCAAACTGGTCAAATGTTGTTATTGTTTGGTAATGGGTTAACTGACAAATGACCTTGAATTGTCCTTGAAAGACTTCAAACCAAGGTCTCTGACAGTCACCTCTTTATTGAAACCTCTTAGAGTGTATTAGTTGGTATATGGTATAGTTGTCTGTTTTGACTATAAATTTTGGCCAGAAGATTCCAATTTCTTCCGAAGATATCAATCTTATCCTTTTTACCGAATTTACCAAACAATTCTTTGAAAGTATCATTTGAAAAAGGAGAAATTTCTAATGCGGACAATCCCTTTATAATCCGATGATTTTTATAATCCTTTCAGAGATAATTTTGTATTTCAATTTTTTGTTGTGGATTCATTTGTTGGGATGATAAAAAAGCTTTTTGTTTTTGTAGGTAAACAATTTGTTTATAACTGCAAATAGATGTAGCTCTGTAGAGGGTTAGGGCTGTTATTGATAGAAATGTGTTAGCCAATTACTATCAAAGTACTCTCAAAATACTTGCTTGTATTGGAAGCCCAAATAGATTTGTTAAAAATTATTTGAAACACACCAAAAAAAATTGTCATAAACTGTAATCTGTTTTTGTTATACTGAATTCTGTTTAATTTCATAACGAGAATATTTTTTTCCAAAAGGTATTTTTGTCATGTTTAATCAAAGTTTACGACCTTTCATTTAAGTTCATACAGAGTACATGTAATTGGTTAACCTGAGTAGTATCAAATTAGAATCTGGCTGTTGGTTAGACATTCCTTACAGTTTGACTCCTTTAGGATTTGTCAACTTAACCTTTTCTCAATTTTAGGTGTAAACTCATTTTAAGGTACTTGTAGCAGATGATATTGATAATTGTTAGGACAAATGGAGAAGATTATTCTAATTTCTCCTTTGTAATGGACTTGGTAAACTATTATTATGTACAGTGTAATATTAATTTTCATACTTTAATTATGGTTTACATCTGAAATTACTTCACGTCTTAGAAATAGGTTTATTTGAAAATAATTGATCAGGTTTTTGCAATAAAATGGGTATTTTCAGAGTGAGAGACAATATCTAAAAGTAAGTACATGTACAACTGCATGCTCAACATTCAATACAGTGTGTTATGGATGATATAGGGACAGTTTTACTGTTAGTTTGAAATTTATTACAGTGCAAAATCTGAGAGGAAATATTTCATTGACAATTCTAACCATTTGATGTTTTTGTTACTCATTAGCATGATGATTGAATAAAAAAGAAAAAAAGCATAAAGAAAATTGGTAAATCTCGGTTTAAGTTTTCTTGCTCATCACTTTACCAATTATACTTTTGGGTTTTGCCGGTTTATTTTAGATGAATTCTGAAATCTTCATGGCAAATTTCATGTGTACAATATTTGTATAGTACGGCTTTTCTTACCCAATTTTTATATATTGTAATCTAGGATAACCTTTTTTCTTTATTCAAATTGAAATGGGCTGCTCATGGTTATGCGAAATTTGTGTGAATATGTTCTCTGTTATCTCTTTCATAATTTCAAACAAACATTTATATCATGGGACTTAATTAACCATTTAAAGTTTCAAAGGATGAAACAATTACTAGGGCAAGAGATTATTTTGAGTGGGTTTGATTTTTACAATATAATAACTTTTTAACTTATTTTCAACTCGGGAAATGTTTACTTTATCTGCATTATATCTAGAAATGATATGACCTTGGCAAATAATAAATGAGTTGTATTTCACCAGTATCAGAGTTTGCATGAAGGGTTTTGATGTTGCATTAGTTATTTGATAACCGGACACATTTAGTCTGAATAACTTTGAAGAAAGCAAATATAAACAGAAGCTTCTATATTAAACTGACTTACCAGTCATTATGCTTTTCTTTTACCTAGCATGCCTTAGAGCCCAGGCATTTCTTCCATTGTTTCTTGGTCATGACACGGGTAAATGGCACCTCCCATACACATGGCAGATATATTTCCTCTGAACTACTGTTCTGGTTGTTCTTTTGGTACTTTTGTGTGTGCATCTTTCTTACTATTTCATGATTGAATGGAGAACTTTCTTGCACCTTGTAGACACTTTACTTAATCTATTGAAATTAATATCATTGTGACAATGATTACCATTGTAGTATGTAGCAAGAATCGTTGTGTGAGGTCTGGCTTTAGGACAAAGCATGATTTAAAGAGTATAGTATGAAAGGAATTATTTCTCCTAGTTTCTGCAAATGGCATTTACAATTATTGTGAATAAATATATTTACTTATGCGGAGCCAATTTTCTTTTGTATGATTATCGTTCTCTTTAAATCAAAAAAGAAATTGAGGCAGTTCACTAAAAAAAATTAGTCTTTATGATAATCTCTTTATATCATTTCTAGCTAATTCACTATGAATTCCATACTTGATATATGCTATCTCTTAAAAGATTAAGATAAAAACTAATTAGATAGGGGTTGTTGAATGTATAAAACCACATCAAAGCAAGTCATCTGTGCGTCTCCCACACAATAGCTTTAATTCAAAATGCTTTTGTATTAATCATAATACTTTCAGTTTTCACATCAGTTGTTTAAACTATGCAGAGCCATGCAAAGGAATGCGAAAAAAACAATGGTGAAGTCTGGTAGTACTGTACCAAAGAGTTCTTATATCAATTAATCCTTTTAGCCCCATGCATCTAAATGTTTTTTTTTATACTTCTTTAGCAGATGGTTTTAGTATCAATTTAGACAAAAGAAGCAATTGCTCTTTTTTGTCATAATAGTTTCTCACCAATGTTAGAAAAACAAAAATACCATTTACATGATGTACATCTTAATATTTGACAATGAACTGTGAATCAAAATCATAATTGAACAATGTATTTTGAAATGAATAAATGAAACATTATCAAGTGACACGTAACTTGGTTTTCTATAATTATAGGATTCAGAGAAGTGGCTGGCTACACTACAGAAGTCCATCAATGCACAGACTCCCCACCTAATGCCCATTGACGAGGTAGAGGAGAAGCTAAGAGAGGCCGTCAAGGCGCACGCCTATAACCTCACACAAGCCTTTGTTGAGGCTGATTATGCTAACCTCGGAGTTGTCTCGAAAGATGATTTCAAAAATATCATTAACAAAACTTTATTCCGGCTAACTGATGAGCAGGTGGGTTGGGGAGCTTTGTAATCAACAACTGTATTGGTTTCTTTAAGTTTTAATGCAGGCAAGAATGGATTAACAGTAATCAACTTGTTAAAAATATTGTTGAGAAAGGAGGATAATCGTTTGGCACCGATTTTCTCTTTGGCTAAATCCCTACAACATTTTATCAGTTTTTTATTTTTTTTCTTAAAGATGTAATTTGATTTTTTGTGTCCTTAGGGCCATTGTTTAAGGAAAATGGGGAATACATGTAGTAAAGTCCTCGCATATAATTGTCTCTATGATGCATTTGGGTCGCTAGAAGAATGCAGCAGTTAATGTTCTGAAAAAAGGGTTAAACTTTTCTCAAACTCAATCCAGTCTTTTTCGTTTGCTTGTCTCAGTGGACAGTATATAGTAAATAAATATACAGTCTAACAAAATATGAAAGATATTAAAGATAAGCCATAAAACAATTCAAAGGATGAAATGATATCACCTTGATTTTGAAAAAATCTCCATGTAAAACAGCATACATGTAATAGGAAATGTGATTTAGGTCAGGCAATGTAAGGTGATGAAAAATTCATTGATATATTTTTGTGTGTAATTGATTATATAAGTGATATTTATATTACGATAAAGATTTTATTATGATGCAGTTAGATTTATAAGTATGACTTAAATGACAAATTTATATTTAGTATTCATACATCCGAGGTTAGTTTTCACTCCCATTTTAATTTGTTGACAATGCTTACCCTTCTAAAAGTGGTTTAACTCAATAAACAAATATCATCAGCTTTAACCACCTATTTGTAACCCCTTTGAATCTAAATATTTCACAACGTTTGTCCCATATAAGTTTAAAACCCTTCACACTTTTGTAATAACATGATAAATAATTGTTTCATTTTATTTGATCATCAAAGCCTGCACACATTTGTAAGATCATAATGTTATTGTTCCATTTTATCCTTTCATTAACCCTTCCACCTTTTTGTTAGTGAGGTCATGGTTCATTTGTTGAAGGATAATGACTCATGATAAGAATGTTGCATATCTCAACACTGTATTGTAGCATCTTTATGAAACTGTGTCACATGGAAGATCTTTACAAATGAAAGGGTTTTACTGAGACACTTCCATTATAACCTTAATAAGGGGAAATTTAATCTGATGATAACCCTATTTGATTTTTGAGAAAGAACTCTTGGTGTAAAGATGCATTACATGATTCTGATTAAAATTTTAAAAGAAATCCAAACTTTACTGTAGAAAACAGGAGAAACTCAATTTTATCAGTTTTCAGGGGAGACAAGTCAGGAAAAAATGAAAACGAGGGGGATTATAACAACAACTTATACAATAAAATTATGTGTCCATATGGTCATTGTCTGTTCACCGATATATATTTTAGAGCTATTATAGTCATTAAATTTTTAGAAACATGGGAAAAAATGTTTGATTACCAGGGGTAATAAACCTTAATCTGCAGGAGAAGATTTAAGAAATGTCTGAGGTAAAAGAAGTACCACACAACAAGAAGTCTTTTATCCAATCACAATGGTTTCTATGTAATGGCAAGAGGACATTGTCCTTTAAACTTGACATCAAATATAACCTTATGAACTGTTAAATATGTAGGAATCACCTATGAGCCAGGTGTTCCAACAATAAACTTGATGCAATGTAATGCTATTAATACAGTTTCCTTTATGTGCATCTTAGATATCTTGCTTGTACTTGTTTTTTTCTCAAGGAAGCACAAGAAAATTGATTCACAGACAAGTTTATGCAAGTATTGTTACAAAATGATTATTTCTTAGGTCTGAAGTCTAAGACATAGTGACAAACACCAAGTTACAATATGAAATATTCTTTTTTTTTAAAACACTCTATCCTATCCAAAGATCTAATAAACATGTTTTAAGGTCTTTGATCTTATCTGGCAGATATGGACTTATTTTATTTCAATTCAAACCTATAATTTAATTCAGGACAATGTAGAAACCTGTTGAGTAATGCATTTTCATGACGGTTGTATTTTAGTATGAGAAGATGTGGCCAGCATTAGAAGTTAACGAGTTTGGAAATATTGATTACCAGAACTTTGTGCGATCATTTTCTACGGATCAGACCACAAGCAAACTTCCTCCACCGCCCCCTACCCCCTTACACAGATCAAACACAACACTACAGAAACGCCCAGAGAGTATGGCAATGCGACGGTCTCTTACCAGGGTGAGGATTACTGGAGATTTATACAACATCTTAGATTGAACTTTATGTGTTGACTTTAGAATTGATATGCCTTATATGATTGATAAAAAGATTGATATCATTACGACAAAAGGGAGGCACTGAACAGCAACTTCTTTTTTGTTACATTTTTTCTATATGCCATAAGTATTTTTGTATTTATTTGTATTAAGAAAGAAAATAGGGTTATTTTTCCTTTAGTTGAATACACATTGAGTACAAATACACATTTTAAAGCTAAACTAGCTAAAGTGGCAAAATGAAAAATTGCAAGTGACAAAATAGTGCTTTATTAATTTCCAAGATCTTATCAATTGCTACTCTTTTCAATAATCATTTACTGATGCTTTAGAAATCAACCAGTCACACAGTTTAAGATATTTCCCCTTATTCAAAGACTTTTTCTCTTCCTGAATGAATAAAAAAATTAATTCAAAGACTTTTTCTCTTCCTGAATGTTTAACCTTACGAACAATGTCCGCAACAAAGCATAGCTAGAAAAATCCACTTTCAGATTTATAAGCCGCTTTAGGGATTTGATTTCAGTTTGCGGGGACGACACTCCAAAACCAGAACCGCTTTGGTAAATTGTCGGCTCCATAACGCAGATGTTAGGTCTTGTCTTTATCAATTGACACTATGCTGTTAAGAATGAGGCAGTCACATGACAATAAGAAACTTAATTGAAAGACTCATACTATTCCTGAATGTATGAGAAAGCTACAATTTATAGATGTATTGATGCTCAAAATGTGATTAGATGAAATATGAAATATTAACCATTGTATTTCTACAATATCAGCTGGATATGTCAAGGAATTCCCGTGCAGGATTTAGAATGGCCACACCACTGGTGAATGCTGAGGTTGCAGAAAATGTTGTTAAGAACACCATCTACAAGAACTGGAAACAAATTCAGCAGCAATGTCGGCAAAGGGATACAGATAACTCAGGCACCATTAATGTGGTGGAACTGAAAGGTACATATACTCGAAGTTCAGTCTTGTCAGAAAACCATAAAGAGTCTTGATCTTTTGGTTGAGGCTTTGTGTTCACTATAAACCCATTTCCCCAGATGGAATTTTTTAAGTGAGTGGTTCAAAGTGAAAGCATAGACAGTTAGCATTTACAATTAAAGTGTAACAGTTACTAATTCCATGTGAAAAAGCAATTGATGAAATGTGAACCTTTGCACCATTTAAGTTGTATTGGCTGTAATTTTGTCATTTCTAATGTCTTGCTTGATAGAAGTGATGTCTCAACTGACCAAAGGTTTTGATGGAGAAAATGAATTTTACAATTATTTAATATTTGGTTGTGAAATGCTTCCTCATGAATGTTTGAATCAAACCAAGTGTCTAATAGAAGTGGTATAGAAACTACTTTTATGGTTATACATCAAACACTCTAGTCAGAAATCACAGAGATAGCACAGAGCAGATTATCGTTTTAACATATCCCATGCTTTACAAAAAATAAAATTAAGATTTCAAAGGAATTCAAGAGAATAAAAAATTATTAATCTTTATGGGTAGCTGTTACAGTTAGAGGATAAGATTACAATTGTTAGCAACTTTTCATTTATTACTTTTTTCAATTTCACCTTGAACAACCCTATAAAAACCCTGGATATGCCTATTGAAATGTGAAGACATTAATTTTAACTTGGCTTTTTATGGTATATTCTTAGCAATATAGGAATAATCACAATGTCACATTGTTTTCAAAATGTTACTGTAGTTGTTAAAATGTTCATTACATGTTATTCCGGTATTTTCCAGAAATCCTTGTGAACTATGGGGTAGATCTATCCGGAGAGGAATTTCTCAACCTGATGACCAAATACGACCTTGGAGACAACGGACGATTTTCCTACGTGGAATTTTTACGCCATTTCATTCTGAACTTGAAGCCACAAGATGAGCCCAGCTCATTGTTGACTCGTCGAAGGTTACCGACCCCAAAAATAGTGGTATGTCACAGTTTTCTATCCTTATAATCTTTCCTATATGGTGGGTTTAGTGCAAGTATGTAGAAATTTCTTCACAAAACGTGAAAGAGTTACTGTAGTCTTGCGTTGGACCCTTGCCGCTTTATTTTCAACTCAAATCAAGATGAGCACACCTTTTGTTGACTTATTATTAAAAACTAGTTTTAAAAAAATGGAAGTTGGCATTGCTCATTCTGTATATCAAAGGTCCAATGCAAGACTATAGTGATACACAAACCCGAAGCACTTACTAAAGTTTTGTGACAGACCCTTGATTTTATACATAAAACAATCTGTATTAGGTTATGTAAAGTCATTAATTTTTTTCAATTCTGGATTGTTGCAGGATGATAAAAGTAGAATGTACTATGAATGAACTGTCTTTTTTCTATTAACCATCTGAGAGAGGGTTTTCAAAAGAAACAAAATTTTGGTTACCTTGTGGATTTTTTTTTCTTACATCTTCTTGTATTTAACTTCCTTTTAAAAAATTCAAAACAGCTTTAGATGTTCTTCTATGAATTTTTTCAATTTGGAGTGGGATGAATTATTTGCTTTTTTTACCTACATGTATTTAGTCACACACTGCCTAATGAGTACTTTCTCTCCCTTCTAGAAAAGCGCTGGAAGCACAAGTACACAGTTTTTCGACGCCATGTTACGAGTTAGTGAGAATGTGAAATCTAACTGGAAGGAGATGCGACGTTATTTCCGTGCCGCAGATCCAGCCGGAACAGGTCTCATTGACTCGATGGACTTTCGGCAGGTCCTTCGACAGTTTAGTGTTAATCTAGATGAGGATGAATTCTACCATCTTCTATCCTACTACGATAAACACATGGATGGGCGTATTAGCTATAATGACTTTATCCGGGCATACTTACAGCATTCTTGAACATGAAAAAGATCAAAGCAGTGTTTTAATTCTGAATTTTTATTTTTCGTTTTATTCTTCTTCTTACTAAATGAATGTTGTTGAGGCATCTCTAGCAGACATATTTTGAATATGGTGATATATTGAGAATATCACTGAACATTAGCAAAATTTTTATTATTTACATTGGTAATGAATATAATGATCAAGTGATGATGAAATGTTGTAAAATGGTTTCACTCAGATTTGCAGTAAAGGGATGGGCTTAATATCTTTATCATGAAAAAATGAATAAATCATTTGTTTTTGGCAATCCAATAATTTGAGGTACTTATGATTTAAAACAAACAGTATTTGATTTTTTGTGAAATAATGGTAAATTTGTTGATATCTGGTGTACATATAACAGGCTGTGATATTTGTCATAAAAGAACTGCTGAGAATTTCTGTGATAGATGAATGCATGGTAAGATTTCATTCCAATATTCATAAAATGTGACTTTTATCTTCTGTTATATATACTCGATTCATACATTGCTGTGAATATTATTTATAAAAAGTATACATAAAAAAGAAATATCATGAATACAGGTGTGATAATATTTATACTGTTTTAACCTTTTTTTTATCTTATTTTCCTATTTTATGCCAAAATGATGGACATTTATTTAATCCTTATAGCGCTGGACTGAAATTCATGCTTATGCGAACAGGTTAGATCCGTGTTATAGAACATGCTGGCTATCCTGAGTATCTTTCTTCAACAAAATTAAGCAAATAATTAAGGGTTTTGGAAAGCAAACAACACAAAAATCTATTTTTAGAAATGTACCCAGCGTTCTAAGGGTTTAGAGAAGTACAAAACAGTTTGCCAATTTTGATGAAAGTTGAAATCACCTTGAGGCAAGCAAAATGTGTTGCACAACAGTTCAGGTTTCTCTCAGATTATGTGTTGAAGATGGTTCCAAGAAAGCTTAAGCTGTTGGATAGTGTAGGGGGATAAAAGTATTTGCTCATCAGTAGCAAAATGCTATTTTATATTTATACCTTTCACATGTTTTATTTTTAATGTTAAGGACTCTTTTTTTTTTTAATCCTTATATATATATATACTGTATGTGTGTCGCCTGCTTAATGCCAAGAATGTCATCTACATGTTTGAACATATTGATTCGCCCTAATTGGTGATCATGTGATATATTAATCGGTACTTTTTAATGCTTTTTTTATTATTATTTTTACTGAACATTGCCAAAGCCTTTTCACCAAGTATTCTTGTTCTTTGTAGTGTACCTGTTTTCTGTTACAATGTGTGTTAACATTTTCAGCTTGTTTATCATTTGTTATGTAATCACTTAGTTTGTAGACTTGTTTTGTATCTGTGATACTCTTCAGAATGTGTCATCCTTTTTCAAGGGGTATTTATATTCATTTTGGTTTTTGTCTATATAGAGTTATTGCCTTCAATCAAAAAGCATCCATATTTAATCAAATCACAAGCAATAAATGATGTTTTGCATTGATTTAAAGGTAGTATAAATCTACAGGGTTTTGGCATAGGGTAAAATGGTTCTATACAAAGAGGGTTTAGTACAAGACTATGTACAGTATTGTCTTATCCTTAAATTGCTTTCAGAAGGACAATTTGATCACTAAAACTTGGTTGCATGCAAATGTTACAAATACAAATGGAATTTAAGTTAGAAGGCTTTCTCGAGAGTCGAGACCATTTCCAAAATTAATGCTCATTTTATAATAGCTTTAAGCTGGCGAATTAATCAGATTTAAAAAAAAGTACCTTAATTGTGAAATTGCATAGAAACATTTTTTTCAAAATGCAAACTTGTTTTAAATAAGCCAGTTGTTCATAATTATAGGGATTCTCCGCTGCAGTTGAAGCCATAGACCTATATTTTTTTGGGAAAGCTTAGTTTGGATTTGAAACTACTCAAGAAACCATAATGATAAAATGAGAAACTGGTCATGATGAGCAATTTCTCTTTTCCTTTAAAGGGTTTCTGTCATTTCTTTCATGTCAAAAATCTAACAATTAAAACCGTAAAGTGCTGGAACCGACTTCATGCTTATACAAACAGGTTAGACCCAGGCCAGCTGCCAAGTAAATTGGCAGCTGGCCTGTGATCTAACCTATTTGCTATTCGGAGTATCTTTCTTCATCAAAATTAAGCAGGTATTTAAGATTTTGGAAAGCAGATGTCGCAAAAAAACTAATTTTAGAAAATTACCCAGCATTCTATGGGTTAAAGTTGTTGTTTACTGAAGCTGCCAATCTTTATTCTTCACCAATGCAGATATCGGGTAATGGGGTATTTACATATGAGCATATACATGCATACATGTATATGCTTTTAAACCCTACCTCTTACATTGTAAAAGAGTTTTTAGGTAAGATTGTATGACACCGTTTTTCTTCATTTTTTCATGAGATCGCTTTGTTTTGTATGTATTTTACAATAAATATATTCTTTCCTAAAGTCCTGGTTTGTTTTCACTTTCTTTTACTTAATACCAGATGATCCCGATGATTATAATGCTCCACAAACATAGTCACATGAACAGAATTTGGCTTTCAATCATTTTGTAATATATTCTTTCACTTATATTTTCAAATGAGGAAATGAGAACAAACAAATACTAAAATTTTATTTTTGAGATGTTTCTATATTTTGATTAAATGAATTTTATCCCCTTTCTTAGGCTTCATGCTGTCAAAATCCGCTTCTATCTTATAATGTACCAGTAATGTCCCGGTCCCAATCCTTATCATTCTTAGTAAGGTAGATGACTCATGTGTAGGATGACACATGTGAGCATATACTTCATGGATGAATCATCTTAAAGTAGTCCCTTTTAGAAACATTAACTTTTAGACTTCTGGGTAATGTTTTACTAAACATCTCATGCTATGATCTTGTGTAACTACAATGCAACATTACGTCTTATTTCAACATTGAGAAAAGCAATATTGTTATGTGACACTTCAATGGAATCGTCTCTTCAAGATGCCTCCAATGCCATGTAGCAATACTTTTGTTTAAGACAATACCCATGCAAGTTGGTTTTGACTTGGGCAAATACTTTCCTCTGACTGTTTGGTGAAATGTTACCCTGGTGCATCCTTTTGCTTGAAGGAATTAGCAGGTAGAACACTGTTATATTCATATAGATGGTAGTCCAGCAATGTTCTAAGTTTGTTTCCTGTAACAGTACTGTAGTAAACTAGTAATTGTTTGAGATGTATAAACACAATTGCTATTTCTTCTTCCACAGCTTTTTTGCTGATTTGGGTATTGTCAATATGCATGGCTCCATACAAATATTGGAACAATTGAGGGGTCCATGTTATTATAGTTTGTGGGAGTTTAATGGATCAACTTGATGATTCAAAAAAGACCTCAGCAGAGCCTTGAAGATATATTTTACCAGGTCCCAGTGCCATATAACATTAATTTTGTGATTTCTAACAATGACTGTATAACATGTAAATAGTCAAGGGACAATGTGACAGTGATGTCATGACATCATACAGCATTCTCTTAGTGTTAATTGTCACTTGAAATTGACTTTCCTTCGATTTATAATTTATTCACTTTATATGGGTAATAGGATAAATAGAATAATTTGTTGATAACTGGGTTTTTTTTAAATTGGAAATGCTATCATGATAACTACCTCTTGCCAGATAACAGTTTTAATTCAAGACACCACCCATCTTTTTTCTTTGTACAACAGCACATGATGAATATTGAAGTCAGTTGGGATTTAAGATCTAAAAAGTCATCAGTGTATTACCATAAAACACAACTGGGTCCATTCAAATTCAAATTAATCTAATACACACTCTATTTAAGCATTATAGTGCTGGAACCAACTTCATGCTTATGCAAACAGGTTAGATCCAGGCCAGCCGCCCAATATATTGGCGGCTGGCCTGTGACATAACCTGTTTGCTACTCTGGGTATCTTTTCTCAAAACTTAAGCAGATATTTAAGGTTTTGAAAGCAGACGACACAAAAAGCTATTTTTAAAAAATTATCCAGCATTAAGGGTTACAAGAACAAATTCACTTTTGAAAAAATATAAACATTAATCAAAAATATAATGATTTTTATGCATAAGGATATAATTCATTTTACTTGGATGTTACACTGCATCAACATCATTTCATTTATCTTGCAATGCCCTACTCAATGATTGAGAAAGACCCTAAACTTAATTACAAACAAAGCCTGGTTAAGCTGGCTAAAACCATTGCATTCCTTAAGTCAATCCGTAGACTGCCTCTCATGAAAATCCAAATGCTGTCACAGGGATTTATACACAACAGAGACTGGCCATGTGATTTCAATTTCTCGATTCTTACCACTAGGCCACTGAGACTCCGAAGACATGAGGCACATGTAAGATGAATTGATACAGACAAAGCAGGTAGTTTTATTAAAATTTTAATACATCAACTGTATAAAGATAAAAGCAAGCAAAAAATTCATGCGGTTAAAAAAATACAATATGTAAGTACATAATTATATACATGTATATTGCAATTATAAAACAAATAATAAGATCATCTGAATCAGCAATACTAATGCAGTGTTATTCTCATATTAGTAGGACTTTTCAGATCTAAGGATTTTTTATAGACAATGCTATAAATTTTCAAGAATCAGTAACTATAACAAGCATCCTCATTTTCCTGCAATTTGTACGAGAAAAAATAATTAAAAACGGGAAACTGGGAGAAACGTTATTTGACAAATAATTTAGTTTTTTTCCCCATAACTTTGTGATAATATAGCAAGTTTGCTTATCCTAATTCTAATTTTGAATACAATGTTTTCAAAAGTTGAAGGCATAAAATCAAACACTATTTTCCTCTTAAAATGGCATTGTTCAATTGAAATCATCATTAACATCTAGTAAAATTACAACCATAGATAAGAGCTTGAAATGTAGCCAAGGAAGAACAAAAATGCCTGCTAGTTTAGGTCTAAGCTTGTGCTTGTGTCAATCATTGTTAATTTACTTTGTCCATATAACTCTCTTTTATGCAGACAATATGATATAAAGGACTGTAACACACAAAGTTGGAGAACTAAATAATCACCATTGAAAAACAGATTGATACACAAATCAAATAAAATTAAAGCTAGTGTATATCAAAATCAAACAATCCAAACACACACAAACTTCTTTTTAAAGTATTCACATATTCCTAAAAATGGCATAAAGAAGCAGAAAAATATATAAATGCAATGATTATCCCCAAGGATGATCTTTTTCCAAAAAGTGTAACATTTGAGAATCATATCTTTCAACTTTTTCATCTTTATAAACCTCATGCAGGTAAGCAGATCACATATAGGAACATTTGTGACAAATTGTTCATATCAAGTAATTCTTCTTGTTCTCATAAAAGGTAGCTTGCTGTTGAAGGTTCAGTGCAAGATTATCACAAGCCCTATACAAAGATGAAAGACTTGCTAAATAGTCTTGCACTGAATCCTTGGTATTGCTTATCAATAACGACATTCACTAGATTCCGTTGAATACATTGTTGTGGTAATTCAAAAGCAATGTATGCATTGAATCCTATATTTCTCGCATTTATTTGGTATATGGGATATGAATACAAAGAAATACAGTATCAAGGAGATGTAGATATACAAGCAACATAATTTAACACAGCTTATATTCAGAAGAATGCATATAATAAACCTTTCTTTGATATAACAATCAAAGAATCATTTTCAAGGCAAATTTA
The DNA here is from genome assembly GCA_947846245.1 of Cerastoderma edule. NCBI lineage: Eukaryota > Metazoa > Mollusca > Bivalvia > Cardiida > Cardiidae > Cerastoderma > Cerastoderma edule. Next base: position 34,430,049 of record OX401407.1, on the reverse strand, counting down.
ACTATTACCCATTACCCCATTCAGAACTGCTTAACACTAATTAGGACAGATGTACAGAAAATATCTATTAACTCAAATATCTATCCTCTCATCTGAATGGTTTCCACTCGATTTCAAAATAAAAAATAACCATTGTGGCAAGCCAAGTCTTTTAAATTAACCATAAAGCTCAGTATGGGGTAATAGGTTAAGGCAAAGAGAAGGAGAAATTAGCCTCCTTTCAGAAATTTAGCACCAATGCACCAATGGTAAAACCCTGTAAAGTTGCAATTTTGCATTACTCAAATGGCAAAGATGGGAGGGGTATTTCAATCATCAACAATCTCATTTTGGGATACTTCTATACTTCTATAAGTATGTACACTTTAGAATCATCACAATGGATGAGACTTTCTTCATGATTAGCAACAACGTATGATTCCTTTAAAAAAAAACACACACATTTTGACATTTATCCCACCCCATCATCTGGATCATAAATAACTACAAATACATTAAAACCAGTCTGTCCTGTCTATCATCATGTAAACCATGATAATTTGGAACCATTCAATCCAAAGATATAGGAATTAATTGGGTTTAAGGCACATCATCAGCTAAAGCCATTTAGCACTTTTCATTTTGTTAGTCTTTACCATTCAATTTCAAACGGAAATGATACTTTATCCAATGTTAATGTCATGATATAAATCATATCAACTTATAAAGACAGGTATAAATGTTTATGTTTTCAGGGTAGTGAGTATTCTTGTCAGTTGTAAGTAGACATCAGTTAACAGAACAGTTTGAGGAAGACAGAAGCCAGGAGACTTGTGACAATTGACACCTTGACAATATTGGCAGCACTTTCAATGTCTGTAAATAGTACAGTGTTGTAGTATTCTCCATCTAAAACTCGCCTGGAAAACAAAAATAAATGTTCTATAATGTAATAGGTCCTTAACACATTACAACCTAACCCTCTGTTTTTGCACCATGCAGCTCGAAGACTTTCAAAAAGCATTGTGGCAAAAGGAGAAATTGCTTGTGACAAGCAATTTCTCCATTTGCCACAATGCTTTCTCAATCTATTCACATTTCACAACAGCAGAACTGGAATATTTTTCACATGTCTAAACAGCTTTTCTAAAGTTGTGTGCTTCGTCTGCAGGTGGTAAAGAGTTGAGCAAGTGAAGCATAAGCATAGCATACTGGATCCGTTTGTACAAATAAGGACATAGATCTCTAATTATAACCAATAAAGAAGGCCTTTGCCAAATTTAAATGCTCAACCAACTAGAATTGTAAATCTTTACTAAATTACAGATGACGTTTTCAGTTCATTAGCTTTTGTAGAAAGAAAACATTGTGAAACACAGCAAATTAAATAGAACTCAGAAAAATACTCTTTAAAGTGGATCTCGGGAGGCAATGTAACCCCTTACTCAATCCAAACTATCCTTATTTTAAGGCATCTGCTTCAAAAGGCTTAAGAAACCACTGTGTCAAAAGTGAACAATTTATTCTTTAGCTTCTACTCAATGTGAAATGTATTTCCAACTTGCAATTTGTTTTGGTTTTCTAGCGTGTCATATTGTACTTCTCAACCAAGCGTGCCGATTTGTTTGCAATTAAACCCCAATTGATACACACCTCGGGTTATCACAAGGATAACAATTAACAGATTACTTTTGTGATTCCAGAGGTATTGTTAGGTGTGTATAATGTTACATCTGTCTTATTTTCGGATCAATATTTTCATAAAATCTCGCAATTGGTCACAAAGTAATCGAAAACAACAATGTTGAAAAGTATTCATTGACAAAATCAAATACAAAAACTGTGCATAACATAACCAATTAAGGTGGAAGTGATGACAGAGTGTCGTCCAAGGAAAATGGTGACTGTCATGGCAAACAGAATTAAGTCAAAGAGGCCTTTAATAGCGGTGTTTAGAATTTGCCCTGTCAGACTGACCGCGAATCGCCTGAAAATCAAACCCTGTGAATGAAAGTCTACTTGAAAGAGAATTGTCCAATATATATTCTCACCTGTAGTTGAGAACCAGGTAGTGAAGGCCCTGGCCCACAGCCCCATCACGGAAGAAGCGAGCCATCTCTCTCTCTATTCTCATGATGATGTCGTGTGTAAGGTATCTGCTGGGGGAACTACCAGGTAAGGTCATCAACTGTTTAATAAAGGTGTGATAAATCAGGGTTTTCTTTGACCCCCAAACTAATATAGTAAATGACCACCAACTCCTGGATATGAACCCCTAAAGATCATTATTTTCCATCCACAATTCCATACATAAGGGGTCAAAATCCCCCTAAAATTAGCATAAATCAAGAGATAGTCCTGTATATATAAATATATGGATATAAACAAGTGATTGGAAGTCAACAATAAAAGGGATCTTATTTCCCATTTCTATAGGATTCCTATATTATTAATACAAGTCAGACTCCAGAAGAGGTACACTCCCTTCGTTTCTAAGCACTATAGTGTGTGTACTCATTTGGTATGTCTCCTCAAGGCTATTTTTATGAGTACCCACAAAAGAGGATTGATTGACATTTAAAATACCATGATGCAAATAGTTAACAAAACTAGGGTTCATTATAAGACTATAGTAAGTTCTTCACATAGTTGAAACACTTACTATAGCCTTGTATTAAACCTTCAAAGAGCAACACATGAATGAAACACTCACTATAGCCTTGTATTAAACCTTCAAAGAGCAACACTTGAATGACCTTAAAGTCATCCTCTATCCTCTTGTGAGTATCATACTCTGAGAGCATCCATTTATGTGTTCATATGGGTGTGAGCTTGCTTTAACATTATTATTTCAGTTAAATTGCGATGCCCAGCTCATAATGATGGATAAAGACCTAAACATTGACAGCCAATTAGGGCTAGTCAAACAAGGTAGAACTATCTTATCTCCGTGAGACAAAATACTTCCTCCCAGTGACTTGTACTTACAATGCCGTCCTCCTCTGAGAAGACAATAATGGTAGCCTCGTCGCACAGTTTTCCGTAACCCCAATGTTTCTTGAGTAAATTGAGAGCAAAGCTCCTGGTTAACCCTTTCCTTACATCCAATGTGTTGGGCTCCCTAAACATGAACAGGAATATAATATAAGACAATGTTTGTAACAAGCATCAATAACATTGCAAAATCAATCTATGACATTTGATAATTAAACTCATTTCCTTATATGGAATGGTGTGATAACTCCAAATTGATGGTAGAATTAAATATCAGTTATCTGAATAAAGTGAAAATAGGCACCCTTTTTAGCATTAATTTAGTAAAATTTATTGTGGCAAAAGACGAAATAACACACATCAAGAAATAATTTTCTTTTTTATACAATGGTTTCTTAAAACTTCTGTTGTAGGTGTGTTAAAGTGTGTCATAATCTAATCACAGTTATTCTTATACTCACAAAATCTTCCTTATGATATTGGGAAGAAATTATAATGACAAGTGGATAATCTAGTATATTGCTGGATAAATCAATGTAATAGAAACATTCTCTGTATCAAACTCTTTCACACACATGGACAGTGATCCAGGGGTAGAAAGTCAGTTGTGGCACATGAGAATCATGGTTCAGATTCCTAAGAGTAGCTAGGTCCACTTTGTGACTTAGGTACCGAAGATAATGGTGAGGAACTAATACCAAAGAAAATGTATCTAAGTTGGAAGAACTTGTTTCAGAATGGCTTAAAGCAATAATAGAATTTAAAGTAAACTAAATGAGATTCTATACACACCCTTCTCCTTTAAGTTTCTTCACGAGTGCCACAGCCATGATATAGCCTTCCTTTGTACCGCTGGTGTCGCACCGTAACTGGGAACATGGGCATTTGGTATCATTGGAGAAGCTCAGCAGAATATGGTCCAACATGTCAGCTGCAAAAAAATACAAAGTTAGCTCTTTAGCTGGTAATTTTCTAAAAATAGATCTTAATGTCATCTGCTTTCCAAAACATTGAATACCTGCTTAACCTTATTGAGAAAAGATACTCAGAGTAGAAAACAGGTTCAATCAAAGGCCAGCCGCCAATTTACTTGGCACTGGCCTGGATCTAACCTATTTGCATAAGCATGAAGTCCGTTCCAGCACTTTAAAGGTTAATGGTTAACATTACATCACTATCAGATTACTCCCGATAATCAAATATAACATAGACATGGAAGGAAAATTTGTGTTGTCACAAAAAGACCAGTTATTTTGTAAAAGAATGAAAATTTGCAATGTAACCTACAGGGCTAAAGAAGGTCATCTTGTATCATTTTCCTCCTCTCTGATTACAAAAAATAATATTTTTACTTTCTGAAACATTTTAATTATTTCTATCCCTAAACTCTTTTTATGACTACCACATTCATTCAATTTATATATGGCTCGGTAAACAGATACATAAAAAAAAGTTAATTCAAACTTCAGACCAAAAAAGACTCATTTGTTTTGTTTGTAAGTAAAGTTCTTGTGAAACTAGTTCTGTTATGTTATGGAGCTACATTTGACAAGATTCAATAGCTCAGTTTATACTCAGGCTATCATTGAATACTTGGGTTTCACACACAACAGATTTAAAGATTGAAAAATATTTTCTCCAATGTTTAATTTAATCATTGCCACACAATACATTTATCTCTGACCACTGATCAATTATGTTCATGTTGTGATGCAGTCAGTGACCTTTAGAGAATATTATTGAGGAAATGGCATGGATAGATACTGCTGCACTATAACTGAAATACTGCAGCTCAAAATGGTATCCAACCTAAATAAAAACCAATTAATTATTTCACTTCTTTGATGGTAAGATTACAATATGTATGCATGCCTGAATTTGATTTGTCTACAATGAATTTATTAACAAAGTTCTAAGCCATTTAAAACCCGAAGTCAAACTAAGTACAAAAGGGAACAATAAGCCTATGGGGCTTAAGAAGATTTCCCAACATCCTAGAAGGTGTGATTATATTGATGGCAAAAAGAGGATGCACTGGCATTTAATTCTTCAAAACTCCAAATATGATGAAAAAATGTGTTCATTATAAACATTTCTTTACCGTCTGCAGTACTAATCAAGCCATTTGGATCACACACGTAAGATGGTTTGTTCCTTCTTCCACACTTAACTGGTTCTGTTTGTGGATTTGGGAACTCTTCAGCTGTCCATTCTCTCAGTCTACACTGGACTAGTCCGAGAACACACACCAGGAATATTGCTGACACCCTATACATACTGGCACTGAAATATCACAGCAACAGAATACAATGAAGCCACCTTTTACATACTGACACTGAAATATTACAGCAATAAAATAAAATGCAGCCATCCTTTTCATACTCTATGTTTTCTTTGCAGACATTAATAGGTTCAAAGTATTAAGTTGCTTCATAAAAAAGTAAGATTTTGAACTGACAACATAAAACAGTGGCTCAACCCTTTCTAGGAAAATGAATGATAATTTAGAATAAAAAAACAAAAATTGTCAAAAAAATGGGGTCTGGAAGAAAGTGGCAAATTCTATCTCATGACCTTTAATAACAAAGCACAAAATTCATTCAGTTGATGAAAAAAACTCCTTTGTCACATTGATGTCTACGGTAAAGACGAAAAAAAGTCATAGGTAATTGAAAAAGAGTTGAGTGTAACAAACTGATGTTTGCCTTTATGATGTTTGAAATTGACTACATGCCTATTCTCTGCAACAATATGAAGGCTCTCTCATTTTGCATTATACCTTCAATGTTAGAACAATTTACATATTGGTAACCATAGTTCCTTTTATAATTGTCCAACAATAAAAGCATTTAGTTAAAACTAATTTACATTGATTGAGATGGAAGCCTGAAGCTTATTAAATTCCCTCCAGATGACTGCTTCCTGGATACTAAACCAGTACTTGCGTTGATCTGGGAGTTAGTCCCAACAATTTTCAACCCACCTAACGAGTTAGTCCCAACAATTTTCAACCCACCTAACGGGGAACCCTCGGTACAAGAGGCAAACCCTCTACCACTAATGTCACCAATTATAAGCATTTACAAATAAAAACATGATGTGAAATATAAAAGGAAAGAAAATTCAGGTCCTAGGTGATTTGGTTAATTATAATTTGTGTTGAAAAAACGAGAATTTGTATTTTCTCTGTAGCAAACTGGTAAAATCACAACATTGTTTGGAAAATGTAAAGAAAAAGGTAAAGAGTTAATTAAGGTGTGTAAAACAACTGTCAAGTCAATGGCCTTGAGGGGACACTGTAAACTAATGAACAAGTCTCTTGATTCATCTCGACTTAGGATAACTTAAAATGAGTGAACTTCATTGTATTTATGTGATGCAAATGTATCCCTATCGCAACATCTACAGAACAAATTTTCGTCAGAAAAATATTACATTGATGGGACATTGTATCATAAGTGTACCACAATTGTTAGAATTTATAGAAAAATACACTACGTTGATTAGAAGGAGAAAGAAAAAGAAAGCCAAACCGAACCATTTTCATCGTTAAATTATCAATGTAATTATAAAATACCGGTGAAATAACCCAAAACTATATGATTTCGCTGTTTAAAAAATGTTAAGAACTAAATCCAGTAGTCCTGTAGGCTATGAATGTTGGCTGAGAGTGAGAGATAAGCACTGATTCATTTTCCAATCATCTCCTGTCAGTCAGTTTACATTCCTAGTTCTAAGGAACGGTCTTAAGGTGCGGTAACTGTCAAAGCGCTTTAGAGTTGAATTGATCTAGTATCTTCCAAACGAAAAGATTTGTTGTTAAACAATAAGAAAAGTTGATCAACCTACCTTTTAATGTAAATTCCACAGATGAGGAGATACTTAAGAAAAGTTTGACAACTTTCTCAAGTTAATTGGTACAGCAGCGACCTCTAGTGGGATGTTGACGATAGAGAAGTAACTAACAAAAAGGAAGAATAACTAACGAAAAGAAATAAAAGTTCTACATACGTTTCTTCAACAAAGATTTATTTCTATATGTTCAAAATAATGGCATCACTATGATGAATTGTTTTAATAATGATATAATATGCAAATAAATTTAGACTTTACCTTTTACCCTGAGGATGCTGGATAATTTTCTAAAAATAGTATTTTTTTATCGTCTGTTTTCCAAATCTTTAATTTTTATCTGCTTAATTTGGTTTAGGAAAGATACACAGAGAAGCAAATAGGTTAGATCACAGGCCAGCTGCCAATTTACTTGGCGGCTGGCCTGGATCTAACCTGTTTGCATAAGCATCAAGTCGGTTCCAGCACTATAAGGGTTAACTGATAACTTATATAGCTTTTGCAACAGGGAGCACTTGAAAACATTCATGAGCAAATTCTCTGTTCTTCAAGTGCTGCTCATGTTTTATTCATTTATCATTTATGATGTAATGAATTAAAGGGTCATTCAGCGCAAACTATCCAATACCAGTATTAAGCTCAGATATATGTCTTGCCCAATAACACCCATTGTAATTGTCCATTATCCCGAATCGAACCTGGGTTGTCAGGTTTCAAGTTCCCCAATAAAAACCACTCACCACCTCAGACCCTTTGAAGGATCAAAATGTTTAATGAATTATGTTTCCAAGAAAGTCAGAGTAGATGTTTCTCAATGAATTTCTTGTATTCTCTGTTGTAGGCTTCTCAATATAAAGTAAAGGGTTAAGACAGGCTATTATTTGAGATAACTTGTATCAATTTGTGTAAAGTAGCAATCAAGTAATTTAAAATTTGCAATGTTTGAGAGAAAAGAGAAGCCATGTTGAAACAATTTTCAAATGCAGACATGTCAAACATCTTGTACATTGTGTGCAAGTGGGAAATGATTGATGAAAAAATCAACGAACATGTCATCCATAATTCTTGGGGGGAAAATGATAGAAACTTTCTTTTAAGCAATTGTACTGTGCTTCTAAGATTAGCTGAGGTGGAACCAAGTCAGACATGAAGAAAGGGGGTCTAAATTCAAACCCAGTCAAAGCTTACATACTTCTTAACATTATTATATTATGGAGTGGATGAGACATGTTAAATTCATCCGCCGATTTGCTATGGTTTAAATTACCAATTTGACTCATTGACTCAGTTTCACACATCTGCAGCAAACCAGTAGATTTACCCTTTTCTCAAAGTGGTCTCCAGTATTCAACCCAATAAGTTTTTTAAACTTTTTTAATCATCATCTGCTGCATCTTTTGATATGGACCAGTCTAAAAGTCCCATTTATTGATTTTGATTTATGTTGGTTTTTACATCGTGTAAATTATTTCAGTTGTGTTGCAATGCCCAACTCTTATTGATGGAGGAAGACCCTGTACTCAACAGCCCATAAGGGCTGGTTATGGCCGGTAGAACCATTGGCATTCTGTAAGTCAGGAAATTATCTCTCATGAAAATCCAAATGCCATTACCATACAGAGAGAGGCGATGTGATTTCAAGCTCCGTACTCTTACCACTAGGCCATGGACCTGCCCCCCCACCAATTTATGGAAAAAGGCTAAAAGACAAAATACAAAGGTCATAGAGTAATTACATATTTATTATAAAACCACAAATACTCTGAATGAATAAAGACAAGACACATGTTAAGTTTTGACGGCTAGTACAGCTCTCTTTTTCTTCTTCTTCTCTTTGAAATGACTTGTGGCATCAGCAAAGAACATTGTTTCCTGGCTTTTCTCTATCTCTTGTTGTAAATACTGGAGTCCGGCCATATTGAAACCAACCCGATCCTGGAAAAATACATAAAATGCGTATTAGGTCTTTGTCTCATTTGAAAGGTTGATAAAATATATGTGAGCGATATTTAACATTAATATCACCGTTTCATTTGATTTTGAGGACCTTTATTGCAAATGCATACATGTTAATATCACAAGTCATTAAAATTAGAGAAAAGAACATTAATATTTGAAGTTTTGAAAACATTGTATTTAACCCTTAGAATGCTGGTGAATTTTCTAAAAATAGATTTTTGTGTTGTCTGCTTTTGATGGGGAAAGATACTCAATGTAGCAAACAGGTTAGATCACAGGCCAGTTGCCAATTTACTTGGTGGCTTGCCTGGATCTAACCTGTTTGCATAAGCATGAAGTCAGTTCCAGCACTATAAGGCTTTTACCAATAGATAGTGTACAGTATTCACCATCACCAACTTATTCTTCCAGTTAGCCCCTTACTCTGTAATACTTCAAATTTCCCCCACTTCCCTACTAAAATACTTTTGAAACCATAACATAACTATAAAACAAAATATATTTGCATACTTTTATGAACAAGTCAAAGTGATGAACATGCAGGAAATGTTGTGTCCATTAAACCTACCCTAAGCTGGTTGACCTTTTCAACTGTGAGTTTTCTTAAGTTATCTATCACTGGCAACAACACCTGGTTTGATGTTATTTGGCCTTGGTGAACTCTGTAATGAAGGAAATAAAATATTAATTAAACAACCATCAAATACAAATGTAAAACATGTACCGACAAAATACACTAATTTGTGATGTGTATTATTGCTTTACATTATAATTTACATTATGATCTGATTCTATGTTTGTGGCTAAAGTGTCATGTCAATTCTTTTTTTCTTGTCCTGGGCTCAGTGTTTCACTGTAGGAAGTCCTTCTCAGTTGCGATGGAATTTCTTAATTTTTCAAGTGACTCCACTATCTATTGTACACTGATAATGCAATCAGCAATGGACGCTTATCAACCCTATTGGATAAGTATGCCTCATTTAACCAATAACCTGTGAAAAATTCCTGTTCTATGTCTCAATTTGTCTATTCTCAATAATTTGTAACTCTGTAAATGTAATAGCATATCACTTTGTTGGCAGTTGGACCATACATATTTATTTCATTGTGTGTAAATCACATGGCTTTCTTGAATTTGCAGGTTTAAACTTGACACAATTGTCCATTTTTTCCTCACTTTGACACACCTGCAGCAGAAGACTTGGTAAACCAATGTGACGAAAAGGAGAAATAGGCTTGTAACAAGTAATTTCTTCTTCTGTCACAACGGTTTCTACATTAAATCACAAAGAAAATGGTATATTTCTACACTTCAATGTTTTCATCTGCTTTCTTTTTAAACCAAAATTCTTTTCTGGGAAACAAGTCAAAAGACAACAGACTCACCGAATCAGGAAGAAAAGACACCGACAAGAAAGCTCCGTCTCCCAGCCATGTTTAATGAAATGGTCCAAAATCTTCAGTAGGTCTATCACATATTTGAATGGCAGGACGAGAAGGGATTCTTCCAATTCACTGAAAGTAAAACCAGTATTAGTCAGTGGTGATATCTTTCATATAAAAAATTCTTGCTCTAATGTTGATCTGCTTTTATCTCAGGCAACCACACAATTTAGAATTGCATATTGATCCATCATAAACCTGCACATTATAAAAAAAAACTTTCGATTCAAAAGTGATGAAATCTTCCAAGAAGCAGAAAAACCTAGTTTTGATTCATTTTGTGTGAAATCAACACTTGATGTGATCTCTTAATCAAATTAAAAAGAAAATAGGCATCAATGGTGCCAATTGGCAAACTTGTTTACAGTTTTGGTCACAAGCTTTTAGGTTTTCTTGTTTAAACTTTTCATTTCTGCCAAAAAACATTATAAGTAAAATAAAATTCCTCGAATCCAATTTTTTTTTAAGACGGGTTTAACATCACATTAACATTATTTCAGTTATATAGCGATACCCGACTCTTAATGATGGAGGAAGACCCTATACTCAACTGCCCATAAGGGCTGGTCAAGGCGGGTAGAACAATCGGCATTCCGTAAGTCAGTGGGGAGACTGCCTCTCAGGAAATCCATATCCCTCTCAAGATTTGAACCCAGCGGAGAGGGGCCATGTGATTTCAAGTTCTGTACTCTAACCACTAGGCCACGGCCCCCCCCACCTTGAATCCATTATCTATGCAAAACTGATAATGTTAAAGTATACATCATATGCCACTTAAGTCAGATTTGTAACAGGAGCTTCTGCATGAAATCGAAAATTAATCAATATATTGGGGGCATTCAGGGTTTTCCATGAGAGGGGGCTGCTGGATGATTTGACCACGTCAAATCCTTTTTCTGACCAGCTCGAATTTGTCAAATGGTTGAAAAAGATATATTATTGGTTCCTTAAAAAAGGTAAAAATTCAATTTTGATGTACTGGTCCCCAGACACCTTTGCCTCTTAAAGAGGTCTTCTGGCCTTCTACTCCAATCCTTAAGGAAAACCCTGGGCATTAAAATTTTCATGCTTGGTAAAAATTTACTGATGATTAGTTTTAATTGAAGGGAGAGGCCAAGCTCAAACATAGTTTTCAACATCCAAGGGTCTCAACTCTAAGGTTCTTACGATTATCATGCTGGAGAAAAAGTCTGGCAAAGGTTGGAGGAGATCTATCTAAATTAAAGAGCAGACATCCAAAACATCCAATTTTCATTATTCAAGCATTGTATGGGATATTTATTAATAAGAGCGGACAATCATTGTTCCAGACAGACAAACAGACAGACATGAGCAAACCAAATATCTCCCCCAACATTATGGTGTAAGACATATCTAATAGCTTGGTTACCTTGAGGGGATCTTCTTGATGGTGATGAGAACATATTTTTCTGGAGTCGAGGCATTAAATGCCACCATCATTGGATGCTGCTCAGGTTCAGGAAGCTGAAATCGAAACAAGACATTTATAGCATAACTTATTTCCTTACTAAAAATTAACAAAAAAATAACTCTCTCATTATAAATTTTCTATGTCTGCTGTTGTTTTCGATTTGGACACTTCATGCAATACCATAATTGGGATATCATTACCCATTTCTTCAAAATGACTCAATGTGATGCGCCAGCTACAGGGGACTTAAGAAAATCAATATCACAAAAGGCATAATTTGCTCATGATAAGCAATTTCTTATTTCTCTTTGCGTCTCAATAGTTTTTATCCAATATCACTTAGTCAATCACAATTCATTGACCCGTTCTACTAAGCATAGGGGCAAAAAAACAGGAACCAGGCATTACCATAATTCTCTTTCCAAATCTTTTTTCGGTGAGAGTTGTGGAGGTGGGGTTTTTCCAGTAAAAACAGTATAAACCCTATTGAGAATACATTTATTTTCAAACTTAATCATTTAAGTCTGAGGTTACTTTCAATTGAGACAAGTCAAAGAACTTGAAGTTATGCAATCATTTGAATCATATAATTCTTTTCAATTCTTTTTACATTCAATTCAAGATCTTTGTGCCATTTTGTTTAAAAGGTTATGTAGGTTAAGTGCAGTCTTTTTTAACACTAAACAAGCTGTCAAAACAAAAGGGGCAAATTTATAAACTTGTCACATTCTTTATTCCTTCTCTAAACACTATATTGTGGGTACTCATTAGAACCATCTCTTCCAGATAAGTTAAAAGTGTACCCAAAAAACAGGGTTGTCTTCTTAGTTTTTCTTTTCACCCATAAGACGTTATCACACACCCTTAACCCTTATAGTGCTAGAACCAACTTCATGCTTTTGCAAACAGGTTTGATCCAGGCCAGCCACCAAGTAAATTGACAGCTGGCCTGTGATCAAACCAGTTTGCTTCTCTAAGTATCCTCCCTAAACAAAATTAAGCAAGATATTTAAGGTTTTGGAAAGCAGACAACACAAAAATCTATTCTTATAAAGTTACCCAGCATTCTAAGGGTTAACATGACCTCTGAGTAAGTGAGAATGGACTGAAATTCCATTTTCATTTGAATGAATACAAACCTTTTTCTTCACCAGATTACATTCCTCATAATACATTTCCCACTTTGCCTTCTCTTCTTTGAATAGTTCTAACGCTTCCATCAGTCTTTCAGCCTAGAAATTAATAAAGAAAGCATGCATATTACAATTTATAATGCCTTAATCCTATTGTTGATTGAAAGATGGGGGGATGAAACTTAACATTTCATTTCTTCCATGTAAAAGTAATATGCAGCGTTATATTCCATAAATACAGAATATACTTTGGCTTAGAAGATGCTACTTTCACATTTTGGCGATCTCATCTTCGGGGGTAGTTTGTAATAGTTGAATTCAATGCTATCTGCTAAAAAACCCAAATTATATTTAATTATGGGACTTGAAATCAAAATCCGACAACTTTCAAATTCATAAAACTGGAATTTCTACTTCTATTTGTATAATCCATTCTAACAAATTATGAAATAAATCTATATGAGCAATTTCACATATTGTCACAGTGGATTCTCAGACCCTTTGCTGTGCAGTTGCATTAAAATGAGTCAATATGACATAGTCAAGATATAATTATATAATTATCAACCCAAGTATACTTACTGCTTTGACTGTTTCTATACTCTTTCTACCAGCAAGACCTGTTTCAGTGTTCGTTTCACCAGGCACCTAAAATGGAGCAAAACATGCAACAAATGTAGTTTCTTCTGAAATTTTCTTTTTACTATCATACCTATCAATTTCAATAAAAGAGCAATTTCTTCTGTACCTTTTTTTTCCCAAATTTCATTCATAATTAAAAAAAAGTAGCAGAAATAAAATATGAACAAATACTATTTCTAATACTTCCCAATTTTAAACTCATGCTATTATTTTAAACGACATTTATTCAACATCATCAAGTATTATTAATTTTATCTATCACACTCCCTTCAAAAGGGTTTATCTTAACTCTCCATGAACCTATCTATATCATCTTTCATGTCCAAGACTACCCAACATATAGAACGTTTAAATTATTCCAGGAAAAAATGTCAAAGGAGTAGTTTATTTTCATCCATTCTTTAGAAAATGAATGATCTTCTGCTCAAACCAAATCCTCAGGTAACAAAATCAGTTTTCAGAGCTGCAAAACTCAAATAATGTTAGAACACCAGGACTCTAGTTGAACATGCCTATTTATGTCTTTTATATGCAGTATTTCAAAACCAATCGAAAAAATCTTTTTTTCTTGGAAATCTTTAGAATGGTTTTTTCAAAACAATTTCAAAGAATATCCACAATATATGTTTTAAAGGCAACAAAGAAATTGGCTTGGGTTTTTAGCTTGGAGATTACCCCTATTATCTGGACCTTGATAAAGGAAACACCAAACTTACCACTGTTTCTCCACTGTGTACAATGGAATCTTCATACTCTTTTTCGCGTTCCTAGAACACAATAAATACAGATTTTAGTTAAATACAGGGTTTAACGTCAGATCAACAGTTTTTTAGTTCTATTACTGCCTTCCTCAGATTGACCTGGATAAGGCTAAGGGTCTTAAGTGTCTTGCCAAACCCAGGACCACCAAGTTACAAGCCCATCATCTTAATCACTTAGCCACCATGCATAGCAGCAATTTACTGACATAGGTATAACTAGCGCATCTACATGTCCATTACAACATCAATATTGACAAAAAGCGTTAGTTAAAACATAGTTGATTTTACATACTTTAATTATCTGAAATACCTTGAAAATCTTCTTTCACAGGCAAATTAATAGTCTGTTAATGATCAAATTCGGACAGAATATACAGGGTTGGATAAACAATTCTCTAAATGGAAACTTAGGATTGGTCAAAATTGAGAGCAACAACAGATGACGAATATATGCAAAAAAGATACATTTCTCTATGGTATTGGATAGAAATGATGTGACAAACAGGTAAATCACTCAGTATGGACAATCATTCTACTCCTGATGCAGCAAAAAAAAAATTATAAGATAATGGGTTAAAAAGTCATGTGTACCATTTCTTTCTCCTCCCCTAAGATCAAAGGCTCGCTTGTTTTCTCCCACAAACGCATAGACTTATCATGAGATCCTGTGGCCACTATATTGCCGCTTGAACTGATTCCTAAACACCAAACTTCAGCATGATGGCCCTAAAAGTAATACATAAAACCTTCATTTGTATTCATCACCTATGGTACCTGATAAGCTGGCAGGTGTTTAATTTGCCACCAAGCCATGAAAGTTATTATCGATATACTTTGTAAATCAAATGCATCAAGCAATGGAATTGTCTGTGATAGACAACAATATCCTATTTTTGAACATACACAATCGTAGATCATAAGAAAAAGTATAAGTTTAAAATTATTCTCTTATTTCTTATTAAATACACTCCACATGACAAAGGAATTACAAATACAATTCTTTTATATATGATGCAAACATTTCTCATCAAATAACCTACATTTCTAATCCAATGACACTTGTAACCAAGTATTTCTTCACCAATATTCAATAATAAATAAGAAAACATATCATCTAATTATAAATATTACCTCTAATGTAATGATGTGTTCAAAAATGTCCGCATCCCACTGTTTGATCTTTTTGTCCTTCCCACAGGTGAAAAACATGTGTGTGTTTGGGACAAACTGAACACCCATAATGCTGAAATGGAAAATATGCTATTATGGTAAAATTCTCACATCCTTTTACTACATTAGCATTATTAAACCTGCAGCAGACAACTAAACCGTTCGCATTATCCACAGATCAACTCAAGTGATTTTGCAAGAGCTTAAATTAAGAAATATTGTTCATGAGTAAAATTCCATCTAGACACAAAGATTTCAATGTCTGTAAACATCAGTTTTATTGTATATTTGTTCTTATGCAAATTACCTTGATTAAGAGACAAATATGACAAAGACGGAAAAAAACCTTGTGATCAACAATGTCTCCTTTGTCTTACAAGTTTCCCCCCTAATACCAAACAGAACTAATTATTTCAAAATGCATAAATGAATCAAACAACCTTACCTATCATCATGAGCAAATATTGACTTGTGGCAATCTCCAAAGTCGAGACCCCAAATCTTGATGTTTCTGTCTGCAGAGCCAGTTACTAACAGTGTGGAGTCTGAGGAAATATCCATACAGAGCACCGGTAACTTGTGTCCATATAATGATAGGAAAAACTGTAATGAATAAGAATATATGCTTTAATCATCATCTTTATACATGTTTCATTATTTCAATAAACATAATTCATCTCCTTGCTCTACAATACAACAACTTGCTGTAGAATCCTTAAAGAGACAATTCTAATGAGTACCCACAATAAAGGGTTTAGAGAAGAATAAATAAGTTGGCAATTTCGGGACTCTATTCATTTAAACCTCTGTAAAATTCTAGGTTATTGTTTAATTTTTCTTTCTTTTTTATAAACACTGTGTCAACAATTTTCAAGTTATGTTATTTCTTACCTGGTTTCACCAGTAGGTTAAAAGTGTCTTGCCAAAGGTATTGGTAGGGCTCAACCCAAGGACAACAAGTTCTAAGAACGCCATCTTAACCACTTACTAGGCCACACAAGACCCTTTTCATTGGTTTTTTCATCGCATCAATAGTTACACTGTTATGTCTCATTCACAGTCAATGGAGAAAGAATCTAAACCTTTTTCCAAGCTTAACTGTCCATGTATAATTGTCAGTTGAGGTGGTCAAGCCGGGAAGAACCATTTCATAAATGTAAGTAATCTACCACTACAATGATGATTTAAACCTACATGGAGGGGGAGGCCATGTGATTTCAAGTTCTGTAATTAACAAAGCATCCACCGCTCCTGACTGATAACTTTGAGATGCCAGTAAATATTTACCTTCAGTGTGTCTGTAAAGAAGACTTTCACGGTATTGTCTAGTAGAGATACGGCCAGCAGAGACTGGTTTGGACTCAATCTAACCCCCAACACATCCTCGTCCATTTGTAATGTGCGAGTGTGCTCTAGGGTCAACTGTTTACTGCAATACAACAATCAGACATATTGTGTAGCTGACAGAGCATGGAGCATTGAAATAATGGTGGGTGCTTGAAAATATTTACAGAGAAATTCATTATCAAATGTTCTATGGTTGCTAACAAAGAACAGATTAGCTTAATAATCATGAGCAATTTGAGAGTCAAAATAGATAAAAGATTATAAGTCTCTATCAACTGTAATCAATAATAGATCATTGCAAAAATCTTTGGGTGCTCTAGAGCAAATAATTACTTTATTAGAAATACTTGGCTGTGGCAAGTATTTTTCAAATATCACCAGTGTACAGCTTGTTATATGACATCCTATAAGGCATAATGCTTTTAAATGATAAATTACAAGTACTTTCATCCGTATTAACAATCAATTATAATGATATCTAACAAAAATGTGTACATACTTGCTATTTGGGTTTTCATCATCAGATACCAGTTCAAAGTTCCAAAACTTAACCTGCTTATCAGCACTGCCAGACACCAGACCTCTCTGTGTGAAATATTCATAAAATTGGTTATACACAGCAATGATAACAAACTTGTTCATAATGTCATTTTAAGAACTTTTAGTATTGAAAGTTATTTACAAACAAATTATTATTAACACCAGAGGGGATTTTCATCCTCAACCTATTCATGAAACTATTCAAATGGAAGGCATAAGCAGTGTGTGTAAAATAAATATTTCAGCAGAAGCTAAGATTTCAATCTGTAAAACAAGGATCTCTTACACAATATTTGAAAACTTGTCCAATACATCTGGCATGAACACTTATCACCAATGTCTTTTTTCACAAAGGGTTTAACACATTCATTTAATTGGATTTTTCAACTAAGTTGAATGGTACAGCAGGGTCAAAAATAGTAAAAGAGAAGTACATTTCTTTTTATATTATTGGGTAGAAACCATTCTGACAAAAGGATAAATAGCTCAATAATATTTATTCTTTAGCAAGAATGCTTTCTACAGACAAAAGCAAATGGTCAAAGTGAGGTATTAGATAGCTAACAGGTATCAAATTTGGATGTAATCAATTAATAAAGGATAGGGATAAACAAATTAAGTATCCTGGATTATTTACCTTATCAGCAGCCAATGATATGGACCAGACCGCCCCTGTGTGGGCTTCAATATTCTCAAGGAGACATCCACTACCAATATCAAATATCTGCAGTTTCCCACTCTGAAATCAGGGGGAAATTGAAATCGATAAACATAATCTCACATGTGGCATTAAAGGGTCAAGAACATATGTTTACGACATGTTCAGTACATTCCTTGTTGGACTATAAACAAATGCTAAAAAGACACATAAAAAAATAGGTTTAATAAATAACTAAAATATCTAAAGGGACAAAGGAAAAACTAAATAATCTTTAACTTCTTTTTAATGAGTATGTGACAAAGTCTTCTATCATCTCTGCAGAATCTCAGTAACTAGTGTGTCTGGCTTAGAACACACAGGTCCCTGACTCGGCCAATATTTTTTTCAAAATAGAGAAATTAATGCACCATGATTTGTTGGTCTCTCATCACTGAATGATTGCGTTCATGAGGGAAAATAGCCATTGGCTTGTAATGAATAATAAGCAGTTATGAAGAGAATATACGAGGAACATGGATACATTCCTCAATGACATGACTGAAACACTGTTGATAACAGTGAAACCTTTAAATTCCATTAAATCTGGTGTATTAAAAGACAATAATTTTCTTCTTGAATAACAAGCAATGGGTGTTATAAACTGATGTGTGTACTTGACAAAGGATTTGACATGGAGTTAAACTCCATGTCAACAACTTTTCAGTCAAGTAACTCTATGTCAACAACTTTTCAGTCAAGTTACAGCTTTGCTGGATTCACCAGCAGTAGAATAGGACACTCCCACGAAACAAGAGGTACCAGTAGAGCTCAAACCAGGGACCCTTGAGTTCTAAGACTCCAACTTAACCCCTGGGCCACATAAGACCTTGATGACGCAAGATAAGATATGTGAGCTCACTGACCTTTGTCCCGAGTATGACGTGCCTATCACCAGGTGCAAAAGTTGAGCAGAGGGCATAATCACAGACCATGGTTCGTATACACTGTAAGGATGCTCTGTAATAGAAAATATCCATACCCAGTAAAGGTGATTGTTCACAGATGTCACTATTAGCCAATATGAAATACAAATGATTAAGAAAGGATATGAAGGGTTCAGTGCAAGACTATATTAAGTGCTTCATAAACATGAAGCACTTACTATAGTATTGCACTGACCCCTTGATATAAAGGTTGTTACTAACCCCTCTAAACCCATAATACCTCACATTGATGCATCTCTTACCAGAAACCAATTTGACAAAGGAAAAGATTTGCTACTAATGACCAGAGAACATGCTCATAACAATGTTTTTTTTCTAAATTAATCTTTTTCAGGTATATCATAACAAGTGATTAACACAACTAGAAAGATAATGTTGCAAACGATTGTTTCCTTCTTCTTTTTTTCTTTTTTTAAAAAAAAATGTAAATGAAGGCTAGAGATAAGAGTAGTGTAAACCAAATTTTTGCCATTTATAGTGATAAGAATAGGATTTCCAAAGTCCATCAAATGAAACAAAGAGTACATTAGTTACCTGTTCCAGATTTTAACTGTGTCAGCGCTGGCAGAGACAAGGGCTGTGTTATCTGAACTAAATGTGATTGTTCTTACATCCGTCTGGTGTCCATACATGTTAATCAGACCAACTTTACCCACATCAGTCTTAGGGTCTGAGATGTTCAAACTGCAGTAGCCTATTGTATTGTTGTTAAAAAGGCAGATGACCTGCAAGTACAAAAGAAATTGGTGTTTATAAACTTATTTATCCTAAATTGTTTGTGACAGAAAGCTTCAAGCTTATTATATTCACTCTCAATGATTGCGTCCTGGATACATGACCAGCATTTGCACCGATTTGTGGGTTAGTCACAGCATTATCACCTTGTCAGTTATGGAGATCAAACATAGGAACATCTAAATCAGAGGCTCATACTCTACCACTGCACCACTGTCATCCATTAAAACAGCAAACAAAGGAAATTTGTGCCCATGCCAACTAAAAAAATACAAAACAAAACTCTGGTGTTCTTTCTATAAATTCCTGGGGTTTTTTTTCTACTGTAACAGACTGAAGAAATTGTTGTTGGGAGGGACAAATTGCTAAGGTATCACCAATCATATAGTCTATCAAATAATAGAGATACACACATTTCAATCAAATCACAACTTGAATTCTTTCACTCTTTCAATTTGTTAGAATTAAGAATAAGACATAAGACATTTTCTTTCATACATTCACAATTTCATGCACCTGTAGCAAGTGGTTTAGGTTTAAATTGACAAAATAAAATTACTCTTAAGGAGTAATTTCTCCTTATGTCACAAAGCTTTTTACCAAATTTACAAAGAAAATGGCCTCTTCT
The DNA here is from genome assembly GCA_947846245.1 of Cerastoderma edule. Classification (NCBI taxonomy): domain Eukaryota; kingdom Metazoa; phylum Mollusca; class Bivalvia; order Cardiida; family Cardiidae; genus Cerastoderma; species Cerastoderma edule. The sequence goes on along the minus strand of OX401407.1, from coordinate 34,409,790 downwards.
TATACTTTGAAACTGTCCTCTGCAGCTTATTTTTAATATCGATCAGACACATAAATCAATATGAGGGAATTAGTTAAACCTTTTATAATTGATCACTAATTGCAAAATAAAAGTGTGCATAATTAATCATACCTTAATTGAAGTAATTGCTTCATAAGTTATATCTGCAGAAACAATCTTGGCTGCCATTCTCACATCTTTAAATTTTGTGATCTCATCCTCCAACTTGAGCACTACATCCACGGAACTTTCATCCTGACCAGCTTCTCTAAAATATACAACAGGATTTTTTGAATGATCAAAATTGCAATTTGCAGAGGTCCAAATCCCAGTACCTTATGACTTTCATTCAGCGTAGCCTTCAGACTGGCTAATGATTCACCACTACCTCTACCCAGCTTGGCCATTCCTTATTGGCAACATGCTTTAAGAGCTAGGCATTGCAACATGAATGAAAAACTATAAATGTGATACAGACCAAATAGAAAATAAAATGTCCATTAGACAGACACTTAAGTATTCGGAAAAGCATTTGTCTTCACAAGGAGTTTCTGACAAAAAAGTTTAACAAAAATCAAAGAAAGAGTTGTCGTGCTTGCGCAATGACCTTTTATAATGACCCAAGGTCCAAGTGTGAGATTTCAAACCATTCCCTTAGCAACTTAGCATGCAAAACCTTAATACAAAAATCCGGCTTGCCACAAGCAGAAATGTTATGATTGAGGCTATGGACTACCTACATACATTAAGGACTGTAGATCCTGAACTGCAATAAGGAGATAGAACTCATGAAAATCCTGGTTTGCTTAAACTTGAAATGAGTGTAGATCTGTCCTTGTTACAAGCAGTAAGAATTGAGGTAGTATGCAATATACAAGTAGGAATGAAGAAAGTACAAAATAGCCACAATTTGCTTCAAATTCCAACCACAGTCAAAACAGTTGTATATAACCTGCCCTTTACAAATCTACTTACTTCAATTTCTTCTTCTCTTTCTTCTGTCTTTTGGCCAGTCTTTTTCTTAGTTCTTCTTGAGAAGGCAGTTTAAACACTTCTAATGTGTTATGATTTCCCTGTGATAAAAACAACACAGGAAAGTTATTAAACAGCTTCCAACAATGTATGGTTTCCTGACAGATGGTGATGTTTGAAATCAACTCTCATGGTTTTTTTCACTATTTCTAAATACATTCTTCAGTCATTAGTCTAAATAGAACTTGTTTTTTTTTATGACAACTGTCTCTATCTTATAAAAAAAACCCATCATAATACACATTTATTGTATGGCTGCTTATTTTAATTTTGGATCAGAAGCAAAATCTGAAATTGACTAATCAAATAAACTATATTATTCATTAAAAGAAATCCACATGTTCATATACAACAATTTCCCTTCAAGACTTAAACACATTACCACCTAACACCAAATGTTCATATCTTTTCACCATATTTGTTTTACATCTGCAGCAGACAATTTAAAAAAGCATTGAAGCATAAGGAGAAACTGCTTGTGACAAGCAATTTCTCCTTTTGCCACAATGCTTTTTCAATCTATTCACATAACAACAGGAGAACTGGTATGTTTTTAACATGTTTTCAAAGCTTTTCTAAAAACATCTGCTTCAAGTAAAACAATGTTGTCTGCAGGTGGTAAAGACTTTAACATTAGCTATGATGTTGTTGGTGTATACCTACATGACATATGAGGGCAGATTCCATTGGATCACAGCTCATGGACGTCAATTTCTCCCTCCCACTCCGGAACACAGAGCCAACCTTCTGACAACTTAAAATATCCTGCAATAAATAACATAATTAAAAGATGAATGTTAACATCTTTTGCATATATGAAGAACAATGAAAAGGGAACTGAACTCATCAAAGGTGCTTGTTCACAGAAGAGATAATTTATAAGGCAAAATAAAATGTTGAAACAATACAGAAATGGTGTATTGTTATACGACAAGATGGAGGAAAGAAATGATATCACTTGTGGACAAAATGATACACGATTTTTTATTTGTCGGTGTTTTAGGTAAATCAAATATGAATGTGCTTAGGAAGAACATTAAAAGGTATTTTTTATAATACAGTTCATCAAATCAAACCTTAACCCATCCCCTCTTTCAAGGTTTTATAACTGTTCCAATTATCTGGCGCACCATAGAAAGAAAAGAATAGGCAAATAATTAAAATTTCATTAAATAACATTTCGACATACCAGTTCATCTTCACTGTCAGAGTTGTCATCTAATCTTGGCCTTTTAACAACAGGTTCTACTATCTGTGTGTCATCATCGGACAGTTCCTACAATATATCAGTTCATCATTTATACACTAATCCATTCTCTCTTATACAGGCTTGCTAATGTTAAGGAATGCTCAAGACTGAAAATCATTACTTGAATGCTGAATTTAAACATCTTCAATATGAACAGAGAATGAAAATTTAAAATCTCAAAGCCTGAAATCAAGCTGAGGCCTACAAATAAGCAGACCTACTTATAGCACAGTGTGTCTGGTCCAAAATGATACCAAAAGCAGACTACATTTATAAAGTAGGGAAAAATAACTTTTCGACTAAAAGTTTTGGTATAAGTTTTAACTTCATATCAGTTGTGAAACAAGTTCTTTCAACTTGTATTAATCAATCTTGATTCTGCTTCCTTGATACATAACGAGTACTTGCCCACAATGTGGATTAAATAAAGGTTGGTAGAAATCATTGCCTTATTTGTTTCTAAAGTATAGGACGAAAAGGGGAAGAACGTAAATCATACTGAGAAAACTAAAATAAGCGAATCAAAACTGCTTGATCTACACAGCTCATTGATGGTGGTTTTAAGTGAATGAAGTGACTAAGAAATAGCTTTGAAAATTGAGGTGATAAGTGTTACTTCACATTTTTATCAATGAAATGATCTAAGCTTAAAAAGGATTCAGAATTTTCTTCAACTGCCATCATGGGTTATATTACTCCTTCACACACCCCTTTTGTGGTGGTTTTACTTTAAACGCTTTAAACATGGTGGTTTTAAGAATATGTAGTATGAAAGCAATAGCTTTAATAGTTTAAAAGAAGTCTTCCTTAATATATTACTAAATAAAATGTTTCAAGTTCAAAAGAGTCAGACTTTTGTCTGAACACATTCAAGACGTTTTTATCTTATACTCAATAATTCCTTTATAGCAGCATCTAATGTATAAAGTTTAAATGCACTAAATGTAATATTTAAGGAAGTGTACAATAACATTTTACGACACGCAAACACTGACATGTGATGACAATTGCTCTTTAATAATATGCGTATATAAATACACAATGGCTGACATGTTTACAAATTCTATATAAACTAACCTTTTTGACTGATACTGTATAGTGAATATCCCAGACTCTAAGTTCACTGTCCCCACATCCTGTCACAAGCCGAGTATCACCTCTGATCAGGAGAAAATCATACACCTGTCAAATACAAATATATCTCCAAAGTCACAATACAAAGTTTAGAAAAGAACCTTTTAGCCATGAAAAAAAGAAGAATTAGAATGAAGAAAGATCATTTTAGGAACTAAATAACATTTCATAAACAAACTGGAATAAATTGGCCCTGCTTTTAATCAAGGCTTTGGAAGTGCATACTCTCAGAATAATTCAAGGGTTTAACACAAAACTATAGCAAGTGCTTCACAAACGTGAAGCACTTACTATAGTATTGCGCTGAACTCTGGAAATATCTTCTAATAATAATGTTTATTTTGTTCTACAGTGTGATTAATGGTAATGCAAACTCCACCTACCTCACTTCTGTGTTCCACAAGGGTTTTGAAACAATGCTGAGTGTCAAGATCCCAGAACTTCACATAGGTATCTTTCGAACTGGAAAAATACATCAAAACATTGATCATGGTTATTGTTATACTTTACATCTAAATCAGAAACAATGTTAATTAGTGCCATCATCTACAAATAATTATGCAGCTAAAAATGATTTTCTAGATAAAAACATCAACCATGGTTATAGTAATACTTCACATCTAAATCAAGATAAATTAAATAGTTTGATCATCTTCAAGTGAAAATGCAGCACCAAAATGATTTGCTAGGTTTCATTTGTAACAAAAAAACGAGTATCAACTACATTACTCTTTTTTTACCTATCATTCTTCTTTTCTAAATATCTTCATTGCTCAGAGGTAAATTTCATTCCTAAGAATGTTTCTGATCATTAAGTGGAAATATGTTTACAAAAAGATGTTTAAGCAAATATGTCTGTAAAAGTCTTGTTAGTGTTGGTGAATGTGTCTTAAAGTTTGTGTATATCTGAAGTGGCAACATATGTGTTTATGGTCTTGTCTCATAATTCTGTGAGTATAATTCTTTTCTGCAAGGGAAAATTAATGTGTGCATGTACATATATCAGTGTTTCTATTGATCTAATTATGCATTCACTATTACTTGATTTCATGCATTCTCGTACCTCTATTGTAAGGGATTAAAGCATTTGTTTTATAAGGGTCAAGTTAATTATTATAAACACATGTATCATTCTAGAACAAAATGAAAGTTTGCTCACAACGTTTTCAATATTTGTAGCTATCAGTAGACTGTGTAGTTTTCTGTGAATACTATCAGTGTTTATTTTAGAAATGAAAGTTTATCGTGTCCTTTTGGACACACATCTTTTGAAACTATGTGTCCGAGGGTAAAACTATGCGTCCGAGTACCAATGATCCAAGCTATAAGATCATGTCAAATAGTATAACACTTGTTATTAATGATAATCTTAGCTTAAAGGTCATATGTACAGGTTGGGTTTATTTCATAAAATTAAAATATGAAGTAAAAGAATCACATTGAAATTATTTGCAACAGTTTAGCATAACGCATTACGTCAAAAATCACCGTCATAGCGCACCGATTAATAAAAGTTCGTATGACTTACTTCCCTTTGCTGTGACGTCACTCGTGATCCACTGAATGCGCCATGTAAAGGGCGTGAAGAGCGATCGCTGGTTAGAATTGGTGTTTTTCTTCAAATAAACGATCCTAAAGTCATTATTTGGATTGACAGCGCATTTTCTTTATTGAATATGATTCATTTTATAAGAATATCAATTTGAAAAGAAGATAAATTAATAACTTAACCCGTGAATTTGCATGGATATGTCATTGCGTAAACCTGTTCATATGAAAGGAACGGCTTGAAATTTGGACGATTTTCCTTGAAATAAATGATTCTTAAGTCATTGTTTGGATTGACAGTGAATTTTCTATACTGGATATTTTTCATATTATAAGAATATCCATTTGAAAAAAATAAATTAGTGACTTAACGCGTGAATTTACAAGGATATGTCAATGCGTTCATATGAAAGGAACGGCTTGAAATTGGGACGATTTTCCTCGAAATAGCAATCCTTAAGTCAATGCTTGGATTGACAGTGCATTTTCTTTATTGAATATGTTTCATATTATAAGAATATTCTTCTGAAAAAAAGAGTAAGTGACATAACGCATAAATTTGAAAGGATTTGTAAATGTTTTCATACATAAGAATCGGCTTGAAATTTTGATGGTATTTGTGAAAACAGCTATTTTCATTAATATTTGTTGAAAAAAAAAACACGAGTACTTTTTCGTCAATGATTGTGTATTAGCATTAAGGTTTTAATTGAGTAGTAAACAAAGACATAGATCTGAATAAACGAATTGTCTTAAAACCGTACATCGTATAACTATTAACTGTCAAATTCACCCTGCATTGTCTTATCAATACATGAAATGAAACACGAGAAGATCATAAATTGCGAACAAACAAACCGTATTATAACCCAACTTACTTGTGATACGAAGGTTATCCTTTAACTCACATTTTCACCACACATCAACTTACTTGTGATACGAAGGTTATCCTTTAACTCACATTTTCACCACACATCCAAATTTCAAAACTAAACACTGGCACATTCAAGAGTATTTGTTAAAATCATCCGGCAACTTTCCAGTAACTCCACCCCAGTAAGAGGTCTATGATTTCGAAATTGATTCCGATGTCGTCTTTCTAGATCAACTGTTTTGACTTAAGAATTGTTCTTCATATTCACTTTACATTTATGTTCGTTTTCTCTCGTGTAAGTAGCCTTGACATATTGAGCATTTAATTTTCGGACAGGTTTAATAATTAACAGCTAAAACAAAAAAAATCGTCATAGTTTATTTTACTAACAACCTTAAATAAACATATTTGAATTTATTTTTATGATTTTGGAATTTAAATATCAATTTGACAAAACTTGATTTTGATGTTAAAACGTTTTTTTTGTTGAAAACATAGAGTTAATACCGTTTTAGTGAATACTGATTATTATATACTTATTGAAGTGTCCAACTATTCTAATAGAAAAGACAACATGTTCACTTCTTTGAATATCGTAACGACAAAGTATCAGACGTAAGTCACATTGAGAGATAAATATGTCCTGACACCTTATCAATCCAAACATCTTGTGAGAGTTTGGTCTTAATTGGTTATATCTTAATAATGGATTTTTTAGCAAAATTTAATTGCCGCGCATTGAAAGTGTGAGATTTGCCGCTTGTTATTTCATGTCTGGAATAGCAGAACGTGTCAGACCTGTTAATTAACAACAGAGATATTTAAGAGATTAACGCCAGAGGCTATCTTTCGCCTAAACAATAAAGGACTTGAGACTTGAAACATACTGTGCAAATGTGGCAGATAGGTGTTAATTTGCATCACGACCCTTAATCCTTGTAATGTCCGATGTTTGTTGATTGACCCTTTGTATGTGAGGTAAACTGACAATAATCAATTAAATTGTAAACAAAGAGATTATGTTCAAATGTGTAAATTATATATTTAGTGATCTTATTACTAAATTATCAATATAAATTTGTAATAATCATGTTTGAACACCTGCATTTCAGTATGACATACGTCATTTAAACCAATATTACCAATGGCAAAAAAATAAGGTGTGTGATTTAAATAATTCCGAAAAGCAGACGCTTAAGTTATGATCGAACCAATTATCATCTGCGTCGATGAGTTCAGAGACAAGTTTGCGGATATCAAATATTCATTATTTTTAATTTTCATTCAAAGACAATGACAGATAAAAGAAACTTGCTTGTTTTAATCGGTTTGTTATCATAGCAATAAACGTACATTTTTCATATTGTCTCATTTATGTACAATGGAAACGTTTCTACGATTATGTTAAAACATAAAACAAGTTTTGCAAATAAGAACGAGATGCATTTAAGCGTTTAAAACCAAAAGACATGGCAATACAATAACTTATAATGTTGGATAGATATTTGGGGTCATTCCGAAATACAATGTATACATTCGCACGTCACACCAATGTCTTGACACATGATTGTATGCTTTATCGCTTGATTGGTGTTTGAAAGTGAGATAAGCTTTGTCTGGTTTGCATTGACAGTCTTGAAACCAATACATCAAGGTAAAGTGAATGTTGTTGGTGTGTTTCAAATAAGGGAAATATAACGGTTACTCAATAAGTAGAATGAATTTGAAGCGTCTTCACCTGTATAAATTACTTTGAATTGAGCCCGATCATTTAAATAAAATCAATTCTCTGGAAACGCCTAACAATGCGTAAACTTGCCGTCTTCGAAGTGAAAGTAACACAGCCTACTGTTCTTGTTTGGGGAATATATCTTTTGCTTATTTGTAAAGTAAACACGGTCCAGTTTACTTATCAAAACTTTTTGCAGCTTTTATGTTCGTCAAAAAATGGGAGAAACTCAGATCCCTGCGACCAAAAGCAGAATAATACCAGAAGACCTGTCAAAATACCATATTCAATATCCAATTTACGTTTCCCAAAACACAATTCAACACTTAAAATGTCCGAAATTTGTGGAAAAACACCGTCGTTACTGAAAACTAGATTCTTCTTACTGATAGTTCATATGACTTTGAAGCACAAACAACGTCACAACAAGGGAGAGAAGTCATTCACAAAAATCGATAAAGGTGAATAAAAGTAGTCAAAAACATTTTTCGCTTCTGTATGAGAAAAAAATCATAACCTCCGTCATAATGAAACCATAACCTAATTCAAAAACCATAATTAAAGAAAATGTTGTTTATCGGGAAATATGACCTTGAAATGACTCAAAACAATGCAGATTTGATAGAACGAAAGCATGAGACAGCATGCTTTATGATGTTTACTACATTGTTAACATTACTTGTGCTGATAAGAATGCATCCGACTGGACACATATCTTTTGAAAGGATGTGTCCCCAGCAATTTTTATGTGTATATGACGCGGGACGCAGAGGTAAGATTATCACTGTACTATTGACCCTACTAGACAAACAAATCAATAATACAAATACCAATTAAATGGAATAGGTTTAAATACTATCTTCTGGATTTCTTTATCGTGGTCAAAGAGCTTGTTGGCATCTCGAGGGTTCAGGGCAAGACTTTAGTAAGTGCTTCACTAACATGAAGCACTTACTCTAGTATTGCATTGAACCCTTGATCTGTTATGGTCTGGAAGTTTGTATATGTGGTTTTGGTTTGTGAGGGGGTGGTTTTAATGGTTGTTAGTGAGGAGGTGGGATTGTAGATATATGTGCATATTTTCTTACCTTGTGACAAGGACATTTCTCTCTTTCAGAAAAGCCGCCTGTGTCACAATGCCCTTGTGTCCTTTCAATCTGTACAAGCCACACTCATTCACTATGTCCCATACAATAACATCTGTGTCCTACAAAACATGATTAAATAGGACTCAACTGTTGATACAAATCATTTTAATGATTATGTTTTATACAAGCAATACGAGATAGTAGTAACATCCATAAGCTGCCATTAGTGAGGAAAAAGATAATCAGTTATTTACATATTAGTAATTCACATATGTAGCATGTGAGAGCAAAACTTTTAGAAAAATTTGGTCCTAACTTTTTTAATTTGTATTTTTGAAATCTAACAACCAATACATCACAACTTATTGGTTACTACAAATTTAAATTATTTACATTTTGACCTTGAGAGCAGCAAGTTTTTTGCAGATACACAAAAATTAACAGGTAAGATAGAGATATACCACCATTACCCCATAGAGCAGTTTGTATAATTAACAAATGGGAAGGAAACAGTTGCAAGGTACTAAAACAACAAAATTTACCATAAATGTTCAAATAAACCATTGTGTCGAAGGGACAAAACGCTCATGACATACAGATTTCTTTTTTTGTAATTTGTCTTTTTAACACAAAGGTTTCTGAAACCTTTTATTATAGATACATTCAAACCTCATATACACAGGTTAACATCAAGAGAAAGGGCCATTTTGTGCAAAGATTTATCAATAGACAAATCCCCATTGAGTTCTACTTTTGTTAGAGAAGTATAGAGAAGTTCCACATTCAGAATTATGAGGTATACTCATTTCTCTGTTCTTCCATTGTAAACTTTATTTTATTAAAGTCTTGCAATGAAAGCTTTAAGGTTACTGAGTCCCTCTCCTCAGTAACAACATGGGCAAGCAACTCAATACATCAAAATATGATTCACACATAAAATAAAAAAGAACAAACCTTCCCACCAGACACTAGTCGCAATCCAGTGTGATCAAACTTCAGACATGTGACTGTCGATTTGTGCCCGCTAAATGTAACTGTTTTCTCAGCAGTTTGAAGGTCGTACACACAGACTTTTCCATCATTGTATCCTACAGCTAAGTGACGACTGTCTGGAGACTTGGCAAATTTTGTGACTTCTTGTTTCTCACCTTTCAAGACTCCATGCTGAAAGCAACACTTATCTGTTTAATTGCACTGTTAAAGTAAGATGGCTTGATTAAGGTAACAGCAATAATGAAAGATCCCTATTTTATGAAATTTAAAAGCCATTTCTTAAAAGTTCGTAATGAACTTTCAATTCCATCCCTATAACCATTTTAAAGATTTCCTCAATAACCCAAAATGCATAATAGAGCATTTCTAATCAATAGAGGCTTGCTTTTTAAAGATAAACAGTATCATAAAAGTTGAATTAGTTAAAAAACAAAAATCTGCTGCAACACAAATAGATCTTAAGCCAGTCATCAAACAAAGGTTATTGAATGTTTTTACATAGCAAACAAACTTGTAGATTTGTTATATCTGATCTGCAACAAAAACTTTTACTTTTTAAGATACTGTCACTTGAGTAGGAATGCTTAACCCTTAATAAATGATTAATTTAATGTGTTGTTAATTTTTGCAAAATGCTAGATAATGTAGACCTATTGGCATCAAATATTTTTCAAAGAAATAAATTTCAGCCATACAACCCTCTTTAATCAGACTTTATGGCTGGGCATGAAGTAACCAATTCAAAAGAAATTTAAACCCATGGTTTACATCGGCAATTGGTTCTTAAAAAAAAATGAAAACTCTTTATAGGGTTTCAATCATAGTTATATTATACCCAGCTTTTGTCAGGACTTACCATTTCCCCGGTTCTTATATCCCATACAAGAACATCTTCACAAGCGCCTACAGCGCAATATCTGCCCTTCACACCCTTGATATCTAGAAATACTACATTTGACTTGTTAGTGGCTACCAACCCAAACACCTCAACAGGGGCATATCGCAGGTACTGCTTCGTCAGCACCATAACTAAGACTTCTGAAGTATAAATGAGAACAATAATGATTTAGGTTTAAAATCTCATTTGTAATCGAAGTCTGAGATATATGTAGATATCAAGTTTCAAATGAGTTTCAGGTTGATTTTACACAGATGAGAGAAAATATATAAGTGCCTCAAAACATAATGATTTCTTAATTAGCATATCATCCGCAATAAAAAAAACAACGTTATTGACAGCTAATGTGCTTTGCTTCAAAGAGAGCCATTATATCTTCCTATATAAAAATAGCACACTCCTCAATAGTTTCTTGCAGATATTAGTCAGTCAGTGGAACAACTTATCAACACCATTTCGATGAATTCTATAAATTCAATTAATGAAGTTGTGGCAAGGAACATTTGATTTGTAAAAAGTTCAAGCCATCCAGGCCTGTGAATGTTTAATCCTATTTGTAATATCACTTAAGATTTCACACAAGGGGCCAACATTACTACAGAAGAAAACGATTAATGGTAAAGCATGACTCATGTATACGAGAAACTGTTCAGGATCCCATTTTAAATCCTAAAAGTTATCAACTGCTCTAAAAATGTAATCATACCACATTGATTAAGTACAGTCAACTCGACAGTTCCGGATCACTAATAGAAAAAAGATAATTTTTTCTTGCACTAACCCATTTTCTGTAGAAATCAACATATGAATTAAACGGGTAAAACATCCTCTGTCCATTTATACCAATGGTTTGCTGCTTTTATTTACCATTTTCCAGGTTTTGAAGAAAACAATAACGGGGTCATCGCGACAGTTTCGGATCAAATGTGACAGTTCCGAATCACGCTAATTGTCATATCATTTATTCTAAAAAGAGTAAACTTAGCAAAGAGACGATAAAAACAGAAAAAATATCATCAATTAATACTTAGTTTTCATCAAAGACTTGCCTGGTACAATTTCTCCTTAATGAATTATTTTACTTTTTCCTTTTAAGATTGTAAGAGAATGACCGGAAGTAATGTTGAGAAAACCCCTATAGTGTCTATAGTACCAAAGAGGTGATCCGAAACTGTCGAGTTCCCCTGCCTTCATTCAACATACAATTATTTAATCTCAGACCCGTTTTAGCGTGAAATTTTCACATGACTACATTCTATTATAATTTTTCTTACGAATGATGTCAATCATAAGGGTACATTTTATCTAAAATGAGCGACAAAATCGCTTAGAACAAAATATTGTTGAAATTAGGTCAACTTCCGGTGACTTGTCTTGTTCTTAATTAACCGTTCCAAATTGATTGTGATCGCTTGAACAGTAATGGAAATGCCATCTTTGTTTTATCAACAGCTTAATGAATATGCTAAATGACACTAAAGATTTTAAAGGCCTATTTTAGTCCTTCTTTAATTGACCCCCCCCCAAAACCAATAACCAGATGCCCACCCGGTGTGATGACCAGCTGTGATAATTAATTGGGATTACGTAATACCATGTATAGCACTGTGTCAAACTGATGGGTTTCTTTTGACAATTTTTTATAAAGAGGACATTTAAGCAGCAGAATTGATTTTTTTTTTCAAATAGGCTTCAAATATTTTTTTTGGAAGTTTGAAAGGTTTTTTAGTAGGTTTTTCTTTTTTTTTCAATTTGTGCCTTATATAAAGATCATTTTACGTAATTATGACTTGCAGCATAGTTATTGTTCCTCTGTAGTATCATCATCATCATCATCATCATCATCATAATCATCATCATCATCATCATCATCAACATTATCAACATTATCATCAAAATCATCATCATCATCATTATCATCATCATCATCAACATCATCAACATTATCATCAAAATCACCATCATCATCATCAACATTATCATCAAAAGCATCATCATCATCATCAATGTTATAAGTATAACGAGTGAAAATTTATGGAATAACTAACTTGTTATTTTCTTCACATTTCTTAACAGTTTATTAAGAAAAATCCACTTGTCTTGTAAATCATTGTTTTAAATAAAGAAATCAAGAATTCAACATTTATTTCTTATTGATATTCCACATTATGAAAATCGAAGCAGAATTTTTTTCTATGTAAGACTTGAAATATATTTTTGGAATTTTGGATAGGTTTTTAATTGGGGACTGCTTTTTTAATTTGTACCTTGAATAAAGATAAATTCATGTAAGAATGACTTGCAGCAGGGAGTGTCATAGTTCCTCTGAGGTATATCATCATCATCACTATAGTATATCATCATCATCATCCATTTTATAACTTTGACAAGTGCTAGTTTTTTTTTTTTTGTATTTCTTGTCATTTTATTAAGAAAAATCTTTTAATCATGTAAATCCTTGTTTTAGATAAAGAAAGCTATAACCAAACACGTATTTCTTATCAATATTCTACATCATGAGAAACCGAAGGGTTGGGGTATTGCATAATCTGACCACCCATTCCTTATCAAGTAATATACAGGAAATTTGCTCCATGCTGTGGAACTGTATTGTTGCCCTGTAGGGTGCCCAGTGGGAGATAAGATACCAGACATTCCAAAGACTAGGCCTTTAAGGCCAGAGTTTCTTTGCATTCATAGAAATTTGAGAACAAACATAAGATGATCCGGAACTGTCGATGATCCGAAACTGTCGAGTTGACTGTATGCGACGACGTAGTAATGGATCGCTTGAATATACAAAGTGGATTGAGTTTTAACACAACCGTAAAGTGGCCTGGTGACGTAAATGGGCTTAGGGTTAGGGTTAGGGTTAGGGATTATGATTATATAAATAATATCTTTTTTTTTCATTTATATCTTTCATTGTTTCACATAAGATTTCTTATGATGCAAAGTATTCAATTTCATTCTGAGGAAGATTTAGATCTATATAATACAATGTCGCAAACGTTGTCGCAAATATGCGTCAAAACTCTATCCATTTCGTCGTCATAATTTCGATCCATTACTAGCTCAACCGACTGTATGCCGAGTTGGGATGCCCAGTGTTAAAAGCATTGGCGTGCTACCAGTTTGGGCCAACAAACACGGCAGAATAGCGATTAAGTTTTTAATTCTTATTACAAATCATACTTTACCTCCTGATTATTACAGCACTAATAATCAACGACACTTACGCTACGTCGTTTGCAGGAAAATACAAAAGGTTATCTTTAAAACCCTTTTGTCCACATGTTTTGGTAGTTTACGTTTCTTAAATGATGCCGTTTTAAATAAATATGTTCGGAACGTTTTTCATTCTGCAGAAATTATATTTGCGTGATTATTGTATTATTTATGTTTATTTAGACGTACATTTTTCGACATTTTAAGTAACAATTAAACCTCCAAGAATTTATAAATTTGTTTGATTAAAGAAGTAATTACCAGTTCGTAAAATAGGTGTATGTCAGTTTAATATTGTTCGGTTAATATTTCTTGATACATTGGAAATCGAACAAAGCTTTTTAAAATGCTTCGGTAATTTCCGGCACTTTGAATCGACATGTCGGAATATCCCGAAGATTTGTATATCCACGAGATTTTATGTTGGTCCAAATTCAAAGTAATAGCAGACGACAGCAAATGCATGAAACGAATACATTTTCTTAAAGATCATGTGTTGGAACTATTGTGACACAGTGATGATCTTGTATCATGAGGTATTCAACATGTATTCACAGAGGTTCCAAAATAAAAAATTAGAAGCAGCTATATATAGGTGCGTCAACGAGAGATATCATGGAGCAAGGGGCTAATGAACAACAGTGGGCGCCCGTTTACGAATTGTTTTTCATCCGTTTTCGAAAAGTTTAATCCATATTTCCTTCTTCGGAGTGTTGTTTGCTGTTGCTACTAAATCGGACCTTGGGCACTTCTGGGAAAAGGGACAAATGAACCTTCCGTCTTAACCCCTAGACTGTTTGGTAATTCCAGAGACATAGATAACATCTATGTCTCTGGTAATTCTCTTAAAGTAGAATTTTGTGTCGTCTGCTTTCCAAAACCTTAAATAAATGCTTATTTTTTATGAGGAAATATACTCAGAGTAGCAAACAGATTAGATCACAGGCTAGCCGCCAATTTACTTGGCGTCTAGCCTGGATCCAACCTGTTTGCAAAAACGTGAAGTCGGTTCCAGCACTATAATTGTTAAACCAGAGACATAGATAACATGTTATCTATGTCTCTGGTTAAACAGAGATTTTAAGTCGCCACTAAATAGGTCAACAAGAAAGGATTTTCCATTCACTCTGGTGAAAACCATTCCACCTGTTTTACAGCTATAAGCGTTGTTTGGATTGGATTAGGGTTCTCTCTCTCTGTATTGATTTTTAACAGGGTTTCAATCTTATTTCGTGGCGATCAGAGCACCTACTCAAGCTAATTCAAGCTCCTTGAATTTCCCCAAAGGACTGCTCAATATCTCTTCTTCAAGCCGGCCACTTTAAGCTGTCCAACAGCCCTAGTTACTCTCTACAGATTTGTGAAGGAAATGAAAATGAAACATTTCATTTTCTGATACCAATTTCATAGTTTCTGACACACAATCACTGCGCCGTATTAACAAAGACCTAATGTTTTTAGGTCTTTGGTATTAACAGAAACATAGATAACAACTATCTATGTCTCTGGTATTAAGAATACTTAATTACTCACAGCGGGTTTTTTTTTTATCTTTTTCGAAAAGCTAAATTTGTGTTTCTTTTTTTTGTGAGTACTGTTTTCAATTTAATATCACAAAGTGAATGGTTTCATTTGAAGTTGTCTTTGCATAAAGCTTTCAATGTTTACTAGTTGCAAAATAAATGTAAGGAGTAGTGAATTAGACCAACAAACGTCGTATATCTTCGTCGTTTTTTATTTCATCGTCACGTCATCCATTTTGTTGAACAAACTACCGCCTCACTCAGTTTTGATTTCCAATCAACTCTTTCATATCGCGATTAAACACCTTCAAACACGATGGTGCAAAGAAGAAGGGTTAGTTTCGTGCCCGGACGGCTTGTTGTTTGGGTTCTGAGGTGGTTTATATAGAAACAGGGACGTAGCAAGCCTCAAACTAATGTAACGCAGAAGGCGGTAAGCTCCCTTCCGATGGGAATGCTATTTTAGCAGAAGTAAACGGGGAAATTTGGCACCATTTTGGCCATGTTTATTTTGTCACTTTTGAAATTGATGTTACGCACGTGCGTACCGCTGGCTACGCCCATGAGAAAACTAAAAACCCTGAAGTGAGTGCTTTCTAGGGGGTGATGGAGACAGCACTACGATGGAAAAGCGAGATCCAGGTAAAACATGTTTGTGTTGGTTGTTGTCAAGGGAACATGGAATGGGTGTATGAGCTCCATACGTGGAATGACCGGATTATTGTTGAAGATGGCGGTATACACATATATACCAAACAGAATCGATCTCCAAAGTTATGTACATGTATCTATTTTTTACTATGCCTTTTTATAGTCTTAATCATAAAGCATAGCAAGTATCAAAATAAAACCTTTCGAAATCTGTGCAGATGATTTTATAAGGATCTGCATAAGGTTGCTATTGACATGGAAAACTAAAAAAAGAACAATTGCATACATGTAGTCTAGTTCTTGTAAGTTTTATTTATGAATTGTATCTAAACGTTAATAAATCAAACAGCAAGATAGCTATCGATAATAAAAAAAAATAAAATAAATATCGCCAACAGTTTTGTTATAAAGCTAAGGCGATCACATACATTTAACATACTCTATGATGTCAATGCACAGAGTATTTTCCTAGATCGTTTAACAGTTCAAATTCAAAATGCAAACAAAACCAAGCTTTATAAATTAGACCTCACACTTCAACAGCGATACGGCAGCCGTTCTTCATTAGAATGATTCTGTGAACATTTGCAGGTATCTGGATCGTAAGTGCCTCCGCCCCGTCTCCACCACTACTAGCTACACCATCTACATCTCCGTGGTCGGCGTGCAACTTCTCGGACATAGCCTGGTTCTGATTCGCTCGCTCCTTGGCACTTTTCGCCTCCCCTAGATTACCATAGCTTGACTCTCTGACGGATTTGCGCGCCGTTTCTGACGAAGGGCAATCGCCGTTTGGGTTCTTCTTCATGACATCTGCTTGGGTCGACTCCTGCGAACTTGTTTCAGAGGTCGTCTTTGAATGAAGAAGGCGTTTTAGTTCGTCGCATTTCCTCTTTAGTTTCTCAATAACGTAGCTTTCTTTCTGTATTTCTTCCGCATCATTGAAACCCCGTGTCTTCTTGTTGGCATGCTTGTTCTCGGTTTTCGATATAAGATGGCGCGGAGTCCCACATTTCCTGACGATGTCCACCTCGTCAATACGCCTGTTCCAGCTGCGAATCTTCTCATCAACCGCAGACTTTTTCCTGTCCCGCCCCGGCTTTTTCATGCTTCCCGATAGGGGATCCTGGCGCAGAGCATGCCATATGATATCAGAGAGAAGTCGCTGATGTCTATATTCTTCATCGCCATCCGTATCGAGGAACATGTACTTATTCCGGAAATTATGGTTTTCAAGTGAAACATTCCAGTACAGTTTCGTAGTAAAATGCGTATTCGACTTGATGTTATGTTCATGAAACATCTGCTGCGATAGAGCATTTATCAAATCATTTGCCACACCCACGTCAATGTGTTTAAGGCACCGACCACAATCTCGCTCGATGATGTCCTTGTAGAAGACAGCCGTCGTCGCCATACGATTTATCTTCCCTTGATCGATCCCAACATAACCGGCTATCGTTATGACTCTGTTGCCTGTCTGACGAAGAGAGGTTTTAACCTCGTCAGCAAATTTGTTTCCTTGCTCGCAAACAACGTCTCGTGTGCACCGTATTAACTGCTTTAAACTGTCTTCCATTACTCCGTGATCTGCCTCGGCATGTCTTGTTAGTACGTGAACGTTTGTTTTTATAAATGGACGGCGCTAAGCAACGACGTCTGATTTATGAAGTCACGTGTACACACACGTCGGAAGTGACGTTGTGTTGACGTGCGTCGTCTTCTACCAAGAACAAACTACATGTACTTGTGACTCAACAATTGGGTTGTTAATGCACCCAAACAATTTTTCAGTTACGTTGTAATGCTTGGCTCTTTATTAAAGGGGTAGTCTTCCCAAACATACCAGAACGCACGCGTCAAATGAATAACAGTTAATAAGTATAACCGTTTGTCCACACAATCTTGTTTTCGGTTGAAAACCTTGTTGTCGGTTAAAACGTTGTTTTCAGTTTTCCCAAATACCGCCAATCTAAGTAGAACCGTTAAACAACCAGAAGCCAAATACCCCTTGATAGGATCAAGGGACCTTGTTATTTCAAGTTCGTGCTTCAACCACTTGGCTACGATACCAATGTGATGAACTCTAAGACATATTTTAAATATGTCCTAATTTTGCATGCAGTCCAAACATACTTGCACACGACAACATATCACACTATTAAGCATTTTCTTCAAAGACCAAAGACAAAAGGACCAACTGTTCATTAGGAATTATAAGCATTTTCTTCATTTATACCAAAGACAAGAAGACCAACTATTCATTAGGAATAATCAGCATTTTCTTCATTTATACCAAAGACAAAAAGACCTACTGTTCATTAGGAATAATCAGCATTTCCTTCATTTATACCAAAGACAAAGGGACCTACTGTTCATTAGGTATAATCAGCATTTTCTACATTTCTACCAAAGACAAAAGGACCTACTGTTCATTAGGAATAATCAGCATTTTCTACATTTATACCAAAGACAAAAATACCAACTATTCATTAGGAATAATCAGCATTTCCTTCATTTATACCAAAGACAAAAGGACCTACTGTTCATTAGGAATAATCAGCATTTTCTTCATTTATACCAAAGACAAAAAGACCAACTATTCATTAGGAATAATCAGCATTTACTTTATTTATACCAAAGACAAAAAGACCTACTGTTCATTAGGAATAATCAGCATTTTCTTCATTTATACCAAAGACAAAAAGACCTACTGTTCATTAGGAATAATCAGCATTTTCTTCATTTATACCAAAGACAAAAAGACCTACTGTTCATTAGGAATAATCAACATTTTCTTCATTTATACCAAAGACAAAAAGACCAACTGTTCATTAGGAATAATCAGCATTTCCTTCATTTATACCAAAGACAAAAGGACCTACTGTTCATTAGGAATAATCAGCATTTTCTTCATTTATACCAAAGACAAAAAGACCAACTGTTCATTAGGAATAATCAGCATTTTCTACATTTATACCAAAGACAAAAAGACCAACTATTCATTAGGAATAATCAGCATTTCCTTCATTTATACCAAAGACAAAAGGACCTACTGTTCATTAGGAATAATCAGCATTTTCTTCATTTATACCAAAGACAAAGGGACCTACTGTTCATTAGGAATAATCAGCATTTCCTTCATTTATACCAAAGACAAAAAGACCAACTGTTCATTAGGAATAATCAGCATTTTCTACATTTATACCAAAGACAAAAAGACCAACTATTCATTAGGAATAATCAGCATTTCCTTCATTTATACCAAAGACAAAAGGACCTACTGTTCATTAGGAATAATCAGCATTTTCTTCATTTATACCAAAGACAAAAAGACCAACTGTTCGTTAGGAATAATCAGCATTTTCTTCATTTATACCAAAGACAAAAGGACCTACTGTTCATTAGGAATAATCAGCATTTCCTTCATTTATACCAAAGACAAAGGGACCTACTGTTCATTAGGTATACTCAGCATTTTCTACATTTCTACCAAAGACAAAAGGACCTACTGTTCATTAGGAATAATCAGCATTTTCTACATTTATACCAAAGACAAAAAGACCAACTATTCATTAGGAATAATCAGCATTTCCTTCATTTATACCAAAGACAAAAGGACCTACTGTTCATTAGGAATAATCAGCATTTTCTTCATTTATACCAAAGACAAAAAGACCAACTATTCATTAGGAATAATCAGCATTTACTTTATTTATACCAAAGACAAAAAGACCTACTGTTCATTAGGAATAATCAGCATTTTCTTCATTTATACCAAAGACAAAAAGACCTACTGTTCATTAGGAATAATCAGCATTTTCTTCATTTATACCAAAGACAAAAAGACCTACTGTTCATTAGGAAAAATCAGCATTTTCTTCATTTATACCAAAGACAAAAGGACCTACTGTTCATTAGGAATAATCAGCATTTTTCTTCATTTATACCAAAGACAAAAAGACCAACTGTTCATTAGGAATAATCAGCATTTTCTACATTTATACCAAAGACAAAAAGACCAACTATTCATTAGGAATAATCAGCATTTCCTTCATTTATACCAAAGACAAAAGGACCTACTGTTCATTAGGAATAATCAGCACTTTCTTCATTTATACCAAAGACAAAAAGACCTACTGTTCATTAGGAATAATCAGCATTTCCTTCATTTATACCAAAGACAAAAGGACCTACTGTTCATTAGGAATAATCAGCATTTTCTTCATTTATACCAAAGACAAAAAGACCTACTGTTCATTAGGAATAATCAGCATTTTCTTCATTTATACCAAAGAAAAAAAGACCAACTGTTCGTTAGGAATAATCAGCATTTTCTTCATTTATACCAAAGACAAAAAGACCAACTGTTCGTTAGGAATAATCAGCATTTTCTTCATTTATACCAAAGACAAAAATACCAACTGTTCATTAGGAATAATCAGCATTTTCTTCATTTATACCAAAGACAAAAATACCAACTGTTCATTAGGAATAATCAGCATTTCCTTCATTTATACCAAAGACAAAAGGACCTACTGTTCATTAGGAATAATCAGCATTTCCTTCATTTATACCAAAGACAAAAGGACCTACTGTTCATTAGGAATAATCAGCATTTTCTTCATTTATACCAAAGACAAAAAGACCTACTGTTCATTAGGAATAATCAGCATTTCCTTCATTTATAACAAAGACAAAGGGACCTACTGTTCATTAGGAATAATCAGCATTTCCTTCATTTCTACCAAAGACAAAAGGACCTACTGTTCATTAGGAATAATCAGCATTTTCTACATTTATACCAAAGACAAAAAGACCAACTCTTCATTAGGAATAATCAGCATTTTCTTCATTTATACCAAAGACAAAAAGACCAACTGTTCATTAGGAATAATCAGCATTTCCTTCATTTATACCAAAGACAAAGGGACCTACTTTTCATTAGGAATAATCAGCCTTTTCTACATTTCTACCAAAGACAAAAGGACCTACTGTTCATTAGGAATAATCAGCATTTTCTACATTTATACCAAAGACAAAAAGACCAACTATTCATTAGGAATAATCAGCATTTTCTTCATTTATACCAAAGACAAAAGGGTCTACTGTTCATTAGGAATAATCAGCATTTCCTTCATTTCTACCAGACAAAAGGACCTACTGTTCATTAGGTATAATCAGCATTTCCTTCATTTATACCAAAGACAAAAAGACCAACTGTTCATTAGGAATAATCAGCATTTCCTACATTTCTACCAAAGACAAAAGGACTACTGTTCATTAGGAATAATCAGCATTTTCTTCATTTATACCAAAGACAAAAAGACCTACTGTTCATTAGGAATAATCAGCATTTCCTTCATTTATACCAAAGACAAAAGGACCTACTGTTCATTAGGAATAATCAGCATTTTCTTCATTTATACCAAAGACAAAAAGACCAACTATTCATTAGGAATAATCAGCATTTACTTTATTTATACCAAAGACAAAAAGACCTACTGTTCATTAGGAATAATCAGCATTTTCTTCATTTATACCAAAGACAAAAAGACCTACTGTTCATTAGGAATAATCAGCATTTTCTTCATTTATACCAAAGACAAAAAGACCTACTGTTCATTAGGAAAAATCAGCATTTTCTTCATTTATACCAAAGACAAAAGGACCTACTGTTCATTAGGAATAATCAGCATTTTTCTTCATTTATACCAAAGACAAAAAGACCAACTGTTCATTAGGAATAATCAGCATTTTCTACATTTATACCAAAGACAAAAAGACCAACTATTCATTAGGAATAATCAGCATTTCCTTCATTTATACCAAAGACAAAAGGACCTACTGTTCATTAGGAATAATCAGCATTTTCTTCATTTATACCAAAGACAAAAAGACCTACTGTTCATTAGGAATAATCAGCATTTCCTTCATTTATACCAAAGACAAAAGGACCTACTGTTCATTAGGAATAATCAGCATTTCCTTCATTTATACCAAAGACAAAAGGACCTACTGTTCATTAGGAATAATCAGCATTTTCTTCATTTATACCAAAGACAAAAAGACCTACTGTTCATTAGGAATAATCAGCATTTTCTTCATTTATACCAAAGAAAAAAAGACCAACTGTTCGTTAGGAATAATCAGCATTTTCTTCATTTATACCAAAGACAAAAAGACCAACTGTTCGTTAGGAATAATCAGCATTTTCTTCATTTATACCAAAGACAAAAATACCAACTGTTCATTAGGAATAATCAGCATTTTCTTCATTTATACCAAAGACAAAAATACCAACTGTTCATTAGGAATAATCAGCATTTCCTTCATTTATACCAAAGACAAAAGGACCTACTGTTCATTAGGAATAATCAGCATTTCCTTCATTTATACCAAAGACAAAAGGACCTACTGTTCATTAGGAATAATCAGCATTTTCTTCATTTATACCAAAGACAAAAAGACCTACTGTTCATTAGGAATAATCAGCATTTCCTTCATTTATAACAAAGACAAAGGGACCTACTGTTCATTAGGAATAATCAGCATTTCCTTCATTTCTACCAAAGACAAAAGGACCTACTGTTCATTAGGAATAATCAGCATTTTCTACATTTATACCAAAGACAAAAAGACCAACTGTTCATTAGGAATAATCAGCATTTTCTTCATTTATACCAAAGACAAAAAGACCAACTGTTCATTAGGAATAATCAGCATTTCCTTCATTTATACCAAAGACAAAGGGACCTACTTTTCATTAGGAATAATCAGCCTTTTCTACATTTCTACCAAAGACAAAAGGACCTACTGTTCATTAGGAATAATCAGCATTTTCTACATTTATACCAAAGACAAAAAGACCAACTATTCATTAGGAATAATCAGCATTTTCTTCATTTATACCAAAGACAAAAGGGTCTACTGTTCATTAGGAATAATCAGCATTTCCTTCATTTCTACCAGACAAAAAGACCTACTGTTCATTAGGTATAATCAGCATTTCCTTCATTTATACCAAAGACAAAAAGACCAACTGTTCATTAGGAATAATCAGCATTTCCTACATTTCTACCAAAGACAAAAGGACTACTGTTCATTAGGAATAATCAGCATTTTCTTCATTTATACCAAAGACAAAAAGACCTACTGTTCATTAGGAAAAATCAGCATTTTCTTCATTTATACCAAAGACAAAAGGACCTACTGTTCATTAGGAATAATCAGCATTTTCTTCATTTATACCAAAGACAAAAAGACCTACTGTTCATTAGGAATAATCAGCATTTCCTTCATTTATACCAAAGACAAAAGGACTACTGTTCATTAGGAATAATCAGCATTTTCTTCATTTATACCAAAGACAAAAAGACCAACTGTTCATTAGGAATAATCAGCATTTTCTTCATTTATACCAAAGACAAAAGGACCAACTGTTCATTAGGAATATTCCATCCTTATGTCACGCTAGTTTCTGTCAGATTATCAAAGTAAAGTATTTTGAAGGATGAGTTCAAAGGTAAAAATATTTGCTTAAAGCATTTATGAAGGACTTATTTTAACAATAGCTGATATATACATTCTAAAAAGTTAATTTAGAAATCAATCCAAGAAAAACTGACAGCTAGATCTAGCTTTATAAGTATTGGTTTACAAAACATCTCCTTAATACATGGCATTTGGGAATGCCTACCTTATAAGGCAATTGTATGCTTAGTCCATCACCCCCTTATAATGGATGATGAACTGAGATCCGGAGAACTGAAATGAGGGAACCGTGTTGAAAAAATAACATCTGTATCTCTTTGACCCAATGGTGGGACAGACTATCCTCAGGAAAATATGACCAAATGGTGAGAAATTCAGGATCAGTAAACCCTTCTACACCATGGCCTTTAGATATCAAGACAAGCCATTTCAAGATTCTCCTTTTATATTTACTAGTTGCCAGAAGGTAGTAAAGACACTAATAAGTTTATCTATTGATAATAGACACCAACACCATGCATAATGCAACACCAGCGAACATTTACTCAGCTTTATGATACAATTCTTTGTTTTCATCATAACCAACTTAAAGTCCATTTTTCCTCCTAAGTCAGTATTGCACCTTTCATTATTATTCTCTCTTTGAAGTTAAGAGCCAAGGATGGAGATATCTTAAGAATAAATGGGCTACATTGGTGCAGGGGTAGAGCGTTGGGCCTTTGTACCGAAGGTCCTGGGTTTGTATCCCCGTTAGGTAAGGTGAAAATTCACAAGACTAACCCACAAACCGGCACGATTACTGGTTTAGTATCCAGGAAACAGTCATGAGAGTGGCTTTGAACAAGTTTTAAGCTTCCTTCACAATCGATGTTAAACAATATATGGTGAATTATAAAAAAGAGGAGATTTTTTCTCTCTAATGATTGATTTCATGAAGCGCACATAGGAATTTTTGTTACTGATATTTTAATCTCTCTTAGCTAAGTGCACAATAATCTTTTTGTTAAAACCGGTTCCCTGGTTTATATCATACATGCTGGTGACATGTATTGGTGATGGGGATGGGCCTGTTGGTCTGATATAATCAGTCCTCTCAATTTCTTTTTCAAAAATAATCTCTATCAAAGAAAAATATGTTCAATTTATGTCATAGTTTATTTTCTTTAGCTAATTTATACAATTCAAGGTGATAAAAAATGTGAAAAGTCTACCCAATTGTTCATAAATAAGATTTAAAACTCTTACTTTATAATACCCAACTCTGCAGCAAAAACAATGTGACAAATAGATAAATTTCTCTACAGAGAATTTCGTCTTTTCATCACAATAATTTGCACACAATATCATGTACATTTGCATGCTATATTTTGTTACAGAAGACATTTTAAGATAACCCCTGAGAAATCCACTCAGATAAAAAGGAAATATTTCTCTGTATGACTAAACCCTTTTCTGATCTTCTTTTGTCAAGATTTCTAAACAATTTCATTTATAGAATGATGTGTTCATATATTCCCCCTTAATTATCATCTCTAGCTTTTAATTTGGTCCAGCCATAAAATCCCATATGTGATGATGGGTCTGCACCAGTTCAACCATACATTCACAACAATAATCAAGTCACTGCTTATCAAATAATGACAGCGAAGTCTAATACTAAGCTTAGTCCTCACATTTGTGAAGGACATAGCTAAGTATTGCATTAAGCAATCAAATTAAAATGTGCTCTTGTGAACAGCAACTTATGTGTCAGTTTGAAATTTGAATAAATTATTTCCATCCACAACTATCTGACAGCGTTGTCACCGTTTGCTGTGCTCATAAAGTCTTTCATTGGAAACACCAGCTTTTCACATATTGAGGTCTTTACTGTGAGGTATTTCTCGATCTCATTGGGATTTGTTACAAGAAATGGAGGCGCCTGAAAAATATTTTTGAAATAGACATATTAATATATAATAATTGTATTATGACCTCACTCCAAAGTTGGCTTTATCATACCATAAATACCACTAACGAAAAAAAAAAGAATCAAAGTTGAAAATAAAACCCAAACTGATATGACATCTGCATAAGCATGTAATGAATGTAAACTGTGACATTTCTTCACACTTTGATAAAACAAAATATTGTCCAATAACAAATAATCAGGAAAGAAAATGTAGAAAAGCTAACTTCACCATTTGTAGTATTACATAAAATTAATTCTAGGTCACTGTCTGCTTTCTCACATAAACATAATTGTTCAATTCTGGTAAAATTCTCAGGATGCAGGTCATGTGCAAATCTGTGTTGGAGCTTTCAGCATGATTTCTTCTGGTATAAAGCAGATGTTTGTATTCTATATGTTGTTCATATCATATGTAAGGTGGCAAGTTAAAAAAATATAAGCTGTGTATCATTGAAAAAATGTCATATTTTATTGCTTGGATTAACCAAAAACACACCTTAATATCCTGTATTTTGTCCTCTTTACATGTATGTTCCCTAAGAATATAATTATTCTCCGCCTGAAAAATAAAAACAATGGAAGATTATATTTTACCCTGTGGCATTGGCAATTATATTGTAATAAGAAACTGAATATTTGTGATACATCACAAGCGCAGATAGTAAACATATCAGGGTATCGTTCCTGCAGTATCTCAAAACGTATAAAGGAAATCATACTTTGTATGTTCTCATTAGAATGGTCTCAATGACAATATTCTAATGAGGACCCACAATTAAGGATTAAGAATAGAAATAAAGAAGTAAACCAAGGGAATAGGCCTTTCATCATGGAGCCCTGCTTAACATATTTTCAGAATAATTCGCTAAAAATTTTGTAAAAAAGGGTACAATGATGAGGAAAGAAAACTTTTGACTCCAGAATGAACAAACATGGTACCAATGTTTCATTCTATGACACATCATTCTTTCAAAAACACTCACACTTCAAACATATACTATACATATCATCACTTTCAATTTTAAAGGCTGGTTCTTGTTTATTTCAATGATGAAATCAGGTGGTTAGACATCTATGAACCTATGAATTTTTGAAGCATGTGACAAAGACTGTATATTGCTTGCATCAACAATCTTTGCCTTTGAAGAAGTCATTGTAAAGATAGGAGATGGCTTAAAAAGACTTTTCAGAACAAGTGTTTGCCATGCTCCAATGGGTACACAAAAATGAGAGATTAAGGTTGTTAGTAACATAACTTACTTCATGATAAATTCTTGTGTCTGAGATCCTGACAATGACATTATCTACACGCATAAACTGTCGCACTAAGATGAAAAAACTTGTAGGCATCACTCTCTGAAAGTACAAATGTTAAAGAATATAATTATGTGTTATCACTATAAAAATTTCTAAAAGGGTCTGCAACGATTCTTTTTTCATTCTAAATCAACATTGTTACAAAACATAGAAATATTGTCTGCATTCTTTAAATCACCTAAAAGCCCTAGTAATTCTAACTCTGGAAACCACATTCAATATCACTCCAGGTTTTGTTTGAAACAATTCGAACAAGTGAGAATATTCTCACAATAAACAGATTCTAATTCTGTCATGATCATTTCAGTATTTCTTTTTTAACATTAAATCATGCACTATTGCATCGATTTTATCTTTGATTATTGGTTTAGTATGTATACAGCGATTTAATTAGAACAGGAAAATGGTCAAAAACGAAACTTATTCAACTGATCCAAAAGATTTATTCTTATCACATTTATTTAAAAAAGAGGAACTTACAATTTTAACATTTAGTATAGAACTCCCGTTATCTGACAGTTCATCTTCAAACAACAAAATGTCGTCGTAAAACTGGATTTTCTCACGAGCCTTCAGTTTTTCTATGTCTATTTTTTCTTCTGTTTTTTCAATCTGTGGATAAAAAGATAAATAAACTGAAGCAACCTGTGTGGTGTAAGGCTAATGGGTTTGATAAAAAAAAGATGTGGAGTTATGTTGAGTAAAAGATGCTACTGAAAGATGTATCATTAAACAACTTGAATATTGTATAAGGAAAAAGAAATCCCCTAAATTGAACAGAAACCTTTTTGAAGGATACCAAAGTAATCTATCAATAAAAAACTATTTCTTGTTACTTTTATCTTCTTCTATAAATCTATCAGTAGTTTTGCAATGACTAATATTAAATTTACCTGCAGTTTTGCGTCTTTTCCTTCTAATAAAGTCCCTTTGTAATCTGTAGAAAAAGTCCAATCAAATGGCTTCACAACCTCGTTTATGTGTTCACAGTTTGCTCTGAAAGTATAAGATTTTATGTTTTCCACATTGATGTCTTGAGTTTTAAACCATTAAAGCAGAAACCGTTCTATAAATTGCTCTTACTCTTAAAGAGCAAAGGATTCCTTTTCCACATAGGTTTCCAGAGACACCTGCAGCAGCTGTAATTTAGGTGAGGTGCTTTAGTAGGTGGTAAACTGTGTCATGTTTATGATTTTGACAAGCTGTTCCATAAAGTTAAGATACTTTAATATCTTAAGATTTTTTTCATATTGTTGCAAATACCGGTAACTCAAAACAGGGAAAAGTTTAAGCTTTTAAAAACAAAAAAAGATGTTAAAAAATGTTCAAACAAACAACAGTTACTTTGCAAAGATTCAAATGATAGACAAAAATGAGAATAATCATACAGAATAATTTCACATTTTCTGATTCTTACAAGGATTGGTGAAATCAAGACTGGCTAGTTATTCTAAATTCCATTATATTTTGGGTACTCATACTCAAGATAATTTATAATCAAAATACTGCATGTGAAAGACACATTTAAACCTTTTATCATAAATGTTCAGAGTACTTTTGGCACGTTTTTAGCTGCACAGCACTTATCTATATTTTTTGCAAAACTACAGACTGACTCATTTAATTTCAGCAGAATAAAATTACAGTTTGTTTTTCAAGTTCTGGTAGCATCAGCATTTCCAGCTTCCAAATTAAGCAAAAGAGCTGGTGTTATTTGGTTTCTTTTGAAAAAACTACCTAGTTTTGATGAAAAAGTTCATTTGTGGAGGTGGCCACTATATAATTTAAAAAGTCCCCACACTTATACCTCGCCTCTCTCCATGCCTGCGCCACAGCCACTTTAAGTGGATCATGATGGGCATCGACAAGCTTTAAGGCGTCCAGGGCATTAAA
The DNA here is from genome assembly GCA_947846245.1 of Cerastoderma edule. Lineage (NCBI taxonomy): Eukaryota > Metazoa > Mollusca > Bivalvia > Cardiida > Cardiidae > Cerastoderma > Cerastoderma edule. The sequence continues at coordinate 34,381,188 of OX401407.1, read as the reverse complement.
CTCCATCCCATAACCGTCTGTGTGCTGTATTCGGAGAACATTGTCAGCAAATATCATTTCTGGAACCTGGGGTAACTCTAGCTCACTTTCAAACCTGAAGATTGAAGAAAGCAGACAGGGATGTCTCTTTTGCTATGAAGGTTTTCTTCACAAGGACACATATACTAGTATATAATACATTATGTATCTATAAAACATACATCTACAAATAACTGTAATTGGCTGTAGCTTTCATGTTGTACACGTCACATAATGCTAACAAACAATAACATATAACATAACATAAAATTTGAAAACTTGAAGGAACTTAAGAAACTATTGATTTGTTTTTCCACAGTCAAAGGTATTTTATTTATGTTGCAAAGCCTGACCTACTATAATTAGATTAGAAAGAATCAAGCTGGATAGACATAACATAGTCAGATAGAGCTATTAGTGTTCAATTAAGTCAGTCAGCAGACAATCAAGTTTAACTGTACATTACACCAAGCATACACAGAGAGGGGCCTTGTGATTTTAAGTGCATTACTCTGATCACTCAGGCTCTTATCAATCTATAGAAAAGCTTACTTTTCTCTGGGAACTCCTTCTGATTCCAGTATATGTGATTTTACTGTGGTTAATGTCCAAGGGCCAAACTGAAACTGTGAGGTAACAGGCTTGACACTCGCCTTAACACCTTTCACTGAGTAATTGTGGGACATCTTTGATTTTTCTGTAACATACAGTGTAATCTTCCTATTTAAGAAAAAATACCTATTAGTGTTCAAAGGACATGCAGAGCAAGAACCAAAAAAAAAGATATTTACAACATAATGATATTTCAGTTTACCTTAAATCCAACTTGTGAGAGCATAATGCAAATTGAACAAACATATTAAATCAATCTGATTTCAAATGTTGAAATGTTTCAAAAGTCATTGAACTGTTATACAAGAACTGTCCTTATCGTTATGACATCACACCCGGCTATTCAAAATGAATAATTTTATTCCTAGATATAAAGTTTCAGGATTTATTCAGACTGACAGTACATACTTATCAAAGAATTGTATCAAAACAGTATTGGTACCTTCTACCAATATCCTAGTGGTTCAACTGCAAAGTTTGGAATTGCATGGCCAATTTCCTCTTGGGCTTAAGCAACGTTAGGAGTAGATTTGAATTTTCAAAAGATGTAGTCTCCCGGCTGATTAAGGGATGCCTATGGTTCTATCCGACTTGACTAGTTAAACTAGTGGCTTTCTTTGATCGATCTAAGCTATCACATGTGCCTTGCAAAATATTTTTTTTGCATGATTTGTTTTACATTGATTGTGAAAGAGGCTTTATAAAGCCCATCGTGTCACTCTCAATGACTGCTTCCTGAACAATATACCAGTAATCGCGCCGGATTGAGGGTTAGTCCTGGCAGTTTTCACGTCGCCTAATGGGGATTCAAATCTGAGTCCCTCGGTACAGTAGTCGGACACTCTACCACTGTGCCACTAAAATAGCTAGGCTACTATTGCCTTAGTCAAAATAATCCAACATGAAGATTGCTTTTTATTTTTTGATGGGGCAATCTAACGTCGAAATTTGGAACGATCCAAATAATGTCGGACTGTTTTTGTTCTAATTTTTGGATTAACAGCACAAATGGCCATTCAAAGTCAATTGATATGACAAGATATGTAAATAAACTTATATACCACTAAACAATGGCAACAGTTACCGTTAAACAATTAAAAAAACGCCAGAAAAAAATTATTGGGAGCAAAAACCCGTCAACTAACATTGATTAAACTGTTCTTCCAAAGTTAATATGCGGAATACAGACATGTAAAGTGCATAGGTTGATTAAAAAAGGATTAATTTACCACTATGAGTAAAATAATTGGATAATTTTCAATAACAATGGAAATATCAGTCTTCAAAAGGTCCAACAAAATTTTTGTCGCAAGTGGCCACCATTAAATGAATGGTTCGAAAGTTTGATGTGACGGGAGATATTGCACAAAACAAAAACTTCTCAATATTTGATGATCGCATCAAATTAGTTTAACTAGTATTGCCTACTATTGACCCTTTCAAAAACTTTAACGCAGTCACTTCACATAATGATGTACATCAGCTTGAATCCCTTCAATTTAGTAGTTAATGTGATACCAATTTGCATGAATTTTTAAGTGCAAAAAGGAGCATAATTTGTTTAAAATCTTAGTTTGAGTTGTAAAGGTGGTCAGTGACATAACACAAAGACCCATACTTTTTAGTATGTAGATTATTGTTGTAAATGGTAACGTTTATAAATCAACAAAGATGTGCCATGGTATACCTTTACAGTACTCATAAGACACTGCTCAGTGCTTGTTGTTAAACTAACACAAAACTTGTTTCAGTCATTCTATCGACTAAAATAAAGGTTTAAAGACAAATTTAAATTGTCAATTAAGACTAAAAAGATTTGTTTATGCACTATCTTGCTGACAGCAAAAGATTTTCATATTAATTAGTAAACAGTGAAACAAAGAAACCAGCCAAGAATTGATCGTCCGCATACCACACCTGTCCGAACTGCGGAATATAAATATTAATTGATATGAAGTTTCGAATTGTGGGTTAAAACGAATTATTTGGGTTATTTAAGTTTTAAAAAAATATATTATAAAAACAAAGTTACTGTCAAGTGAGATGGTAGAATATTATACTTGAAGTCAGTTTGTTTATAATTGGAGTTTAAATTCGAACATTTCAATGATAAACAATAGTCTAGCTCCACTTTCTCGTTAAATCAAAACAAATGGAAGTTCCCGAAATCATGTGACACGATAACAGACAATTAAAAAGGTTTTTGTCGTTAATAAAAATGACTTGTACGAGCAAAATACCCAAGAGACTGTCCTTTTTAATATATATGGAGTTCTATCTGATCAGCTTTTTATTTTGCACGGGACTTGGCTCTGTATTGGACACCACCAGACTTGCCCAACTTCCGCATTATTTGAACCTCCAACTGGCAGGATCTTTCGTTAATGATACTGGTGATATTTCAATATATGGGAGTAACTTGAAACCGTCACCTAGTCCTAGTGATATAATTCCTGACTGTGAATCTTTCCTAATCGAGTTCAGCAAGCGTTCAGGGGATTTCATCAGATGTTCTGTTGTGAACGCAAGACCTTTTCGATTTTGTGAACGGTGTGCAGACGAATATATGAAAGTAACAAGGGTTTATGATGATATAAAACAGGTAAACAATACTTGATATGTTTGGTCAAGGTTCTTATACCTATTTACTCAAACTCTTTTGAGACCTTTTATTTATTTTGCTTGATTTTTACTAATGTCTGATCTGGTCAAAAGGGACCAATTTCGTTTAACACACAGTGACGGTGACAGGGGCATGAATCAATACATACCCTATGTATACTTTATAAAGATATAATATATATAGTTGGATGTGGGAGGTCAATCCGAACACATCGGGTTTATCCAATAAAAACACTTCTGAAATAATAAGGATGACGCCATATTGGTTCCCGCGGAATGACGTCACTTCACTTCCGTTTTCAAAAATAGATCTTTAATGTGAAATCTAAAAAGACGTTTGATTTGATTAACGAAACAACTATATATGTCATAACTTATAATTTCGTATGAGTTACTGATAAAATATGATTTAAAAGGATGTCCAACACTTCCATATACATTGAACTATATACTTAACTTGCACGCTTAGAAAAGGTGTTAATCGCCAGGGCTGATTTGGCGGTATTTGTAACCCTACACTTATATCCGAGGAATATTTCACACCTCACAGAATTACCTGAGTAGTTCTGATTGGTGGGAGGTATGCATTGATTTATGCCCCTTTGGTTTGACATTGATCTACCTATCAATGACACAACTTCAAAGAGAACCAGGTTCTGACGCGCTGTGCTAATCATCTCGACAAATTTGATATTACTAAAAGTCTGTCAATTTATTACATTTGCCCTATTGCTAAATGATTTTTATGTCCAACAATACCCCCCTCAACACATTTGGTCATGTCAACTGAGAGAAAGTTCTGCATTTGCAATGACAACTTACTGGCACATCAAAAACAACTTTTGGAAGAAAAAAACAAAATTTTCTGTTAATGTCTGAATTTTGATAAATGTTTTTTTTGGTTTTTGTTTTTTCAGAATGAAAATAACCATGATGATTGTGTAAGTGTTTTACTCAACTCAGATCGTGTGCAGATCATAAACAGCATAAGGAATAGTATAAGAGACATCTGGGACAGGGCAGATTGTAAAGGTTTGTCATGTTATACTTAACTATCGCTCATTCCCTCAATTTTGACAAGAGGCCTTGTCTTAATTAAAAGGATCAGTTAACAAGTGTAATGAAAAATGTTTATTGTGATATTAGAATGATGGACTTACGGTAATCTTGTTCAGGTTCTTGGGTCTAATTTTTTAAGAGACTCACTTCACAATATAACCTAGATTGACTGCGGCTATTTTGTTGAGAAAATTTCAAAAAAGTTAGAGACTTGTCCAAGTTGATAACAATGTTTGACATCAACAAAACTGATGAGAAAAATTACAATTGTGGCATTGGTAAGAAACAAGTTTTGACTAAAGGACAAATTGCAAGGAAAAACTGCTAAATTACCATAATTTTTACTTTTGTCACAGAGAAGTATTGAACCTGGTGCTGCAGATGTGGTAAAAGTCATTATGTTTAGGAAGGGATTGAATCTGAAAACACCAATTTCTAATTTCAGAATGTTTTTCTGTTTTATCGGAGGATGAAAATGGTACAGTGACCAAGGATCTTACAGCTAATGCTAAACAGTTTTTGGTTCTTTATGCAAACTACACAAGATGCATCCCTGAAAATGTAACCATGGGCCGAGAGGTAAATTAGAAAATAAATGCTAATTTAAGACATCATTTTTCATGATAATTGCTGTATCAATCACAAATAACTTTTTTCAACTCATTGATAGGATGAGATTTTATCATAAAGAGGTCTCTTTACTTGTTATGTAACAACTCTTAGCTGAGCTCAATCTTTGTAAACAAAGAATTAAAGAAAGATATTTTCAGTCCAAATTATAACTTTTTTAATTTTTTAAACCTATCCAAAGTTATGAGAAAAATATCTTTGCTTTGTTAAGCTATTACATTATGTTGTCACAGCAAAAGTCTGCAGAAATTGCAATGACAAAAGGATAAAATAGTGCTATTATCTTGAAAGCAAGAAATATCTATTCATTCGCAATTGAATTGTTCATTGCAAATTCTTAATTTGGGTACTCAATAACTTTTTTGTGGTTAAAAGACAGCTACAGACTAAACAAACGTTAATTTTTTTTACAATGATTTACTGTTATTCTAGGGATATATCCACAATGATACAGTGTGTCAAGATTGTCAACAATACTACAGGGACATGAATACCCTCTTTACCACGATGCGCGTAGATGAGAATTCCCCACATCCTGTATGCATGGATTTAGTGGATATGGTAAATGGCTTTTTAGACTTAACTATAATATCAGGATTCATGACAATAACTGTACCTGGTAATACCTTTGCTTTTTTAATACTTCTTTGAACCCTACATTTTGTACTTATAAGAATTGTCTTAATCAGACGATTCTATAAGGTCCCCTCAAAAAAGAAAGTTTCCTTCTCAAGCCTCACCTGTACCTTTGACTAAATATATTCTGGCTTATAGGAAGCAATTAAAATTTCACATCTTAAGGTTAGCATAAAGGTACATTTTAAAGAAAGGTAGCTTTTCCATAACAAAGTATAAGCAGGTATTGGAATAAGGTAAAATCTGTGTACAACAGCCAGTTAAGGGAAATACCCAAAGTGGCAGCTGTGCACAGACTGGCTGTTGTTCACAATATTAGCCCTCCCTTCTATAGATCTCTTACAGGGTATTTGTACAAACAAAAATGTACATGTAAAAATAAGCATTGTTTAAACCATTAAATTATATCCTTTGAAAATTAATCCACACTTTATCCTAAAAACCCCCAAAACAACGATGTTAGATAAGTTTAAAAACACAAATAAAGAAAGGGCAAGTGATTCATTTTGAGTTTCCTTTCATTGTCAATACTATAACAAATTTACTTTTCAATTTTAGTAATCATTTTAACATCCAACCATAAAACCATAAGTCATATTGAAAGTCATATTCACCGGAATCATTCGCAAATTTTAAATGTTTTTCTAACAGAAGAGGTCAGGACAAATTAATCTGCATAGAGAAGCATCTAAAAACTGCTTGTAACAACATTCGTCAATCTTTTCACAAGGATAGCCACATTCAAATTTGTGCATAACGTTCTGTTTGCGTATGGCTACCCTTTCTATCGGGATGTGTCCATTACCAAACTCTTGACCAAAAACACACAAAGAATATCCTGATTCTAACACAAAAAACAACTCAAACTAGTTCCTCTTTGGAGATAATATTGCCTTTTGTCCCGACATGATTGCGAAGAATGGGAGAAAAAAGAAAATCTGTATTGTTTCTGAGGCAGTAATATGCTTTGTTTGTGAAACTATAATTAACCCTCCAAATTACTTATAAAACTTAATTCAGTTGCGCTACTTAAATAGAAAACACCGCCCATACTAGGAAAACAATTTCTGCAAACATCTTGAGCCTACTAAGCATAAAAAAATCCCCCTAAATTAGCATGTACAAACTATGACATATTATGTAATCTATTGACATGGGTAAAAGTTTTCCGTATTATGACGGAATTCCGTATTTCCGATCTTCGTCAGGGCCGTTTTTCCAAATCACATAAATTCGAGGAGAAAATTGGGGTGGGGGGGGTAATTCTGCGTAAAATTTCACCATCACATTCCTGACGTCCAAGGACCGGCAGGTCAAATTGTTGTTGTTATCTTCACTAAACGGAGTAAATAAATAACGTCATCCCATTGGTTAAGAAAACAATGATAATTGCCGAATCAATCGAATTTTAATTTTGACAACCAATGGGATTACGTTATTTATTTACTCCGATTAGAAAAAGTAATGGCCGACTCCAAACGTCAAACCAATCGTCATTCGGAACACCTCGGCCATTTCTTAAAATAACCTCGGAGGTAATGGGGAGCCATTTTTAAAAGTAGGTCAGCAACGAAGGGCCAATCGTATCTACTCGGCAATCCCCGTAACAAGCCGGGGATTGTCGAAAAGAGCCGATTGACAAAATATGAAACAAAGATGTGTTGATATGATCATCTTTAATGAAAAGGGTAAAAAGCCCATTCAATTGTGATATATAAATAATTTGTGTGTATTCAAATACGTATTTAGTGCCTGTGTGCATTTTGCGTTATCCGCCGGAAATAAGGCGAATTACCCCAGGATTTCTGGTGTATTCATGTACTGCCTACGAGGTATATCTACCGACTTGTTACGGGGATTGCCGAGTAGATATGATTGACCAATCGTCTTTTGCGGCCCCCAGGCCCCCAGCTTGAAATTTCAGTATTTTCACTTTTCTGAACTTTTACCCATGTATTGACAATGTGTACACATAGATTTAAATCCTCCCTCGAGTCACAGTTTGTGTACTGGTTAGGTCACATGTTAAAGCGTTTTAGTATACTTTCTTTGTTTGCACATGCACACTTTTGTTAGAGTTGTGGAACTTTTGCGCTTCATGTAAAGTGTCAGTTGGGCAGGTGTGATATACAGTACATATAAATTATGTGTATTGTGTATTTAAAGAAGGAAAACGCATGGGCGGGCCCGAGCTGGCCGCTGTTGACATACCTGCCGTTGTTCATGTATGACTGCTCCCTTAGATTTGACTGTATTGCATATCTAGTGCATTGGTTCACAAGATGGATTTTTTGTTTTTTTGAAAAAGAAATATCATAAGTGACATTTGTTGTAGAAATCATGGTTTATCCAAGTAACATTTAGAATCATGGTCACATCTTCAAAGTGTTTGTTCAATCATGTATCAAGATTGTTGATGTAATTTCTCAGGCAGGCCTCCATGGCCTTGTGGTTACAAGACTGAACTTGAAACACAAAGCCCTATGAGGCTATCCACATGGGTTCAAATTACGGTTTTAAATTTTCACAACAGGTTGTCTTCCTTGCAACTGACAAATAGCAATGGTTCTAACTGCTTGACCGGCCCTGATGGGAGATTAAGCCTTTACCAAATTATAACGACATGTAACCACTTTGTTTCCGACGACTGTGGAAAACATTGTGGGAAAAGGAGAAATTGCTCTTAACGAGCAATTTTTCCTCTTCCCACAATATTTTGTGCGCTATCTGAAGATTGTTTTTCAATTTCATCACATTTTGAAATGTCGTCTGCAAACTCTTTTAATTTGGGACAGACGGAAATTTGACATTTGGCGAAGGGTTAAGGGAAAGGTTCCATCTCAATCCATGATAAATCAAGCATCACAATAAAACTGAAATAAGGTGACATGATGTAAATTCCAGATAAACAAAAAAACCTTTGAATCCAGCTATGTTTCTTAGAAATGAGTTCTAAGATTAATATGCATTATGATTTCTGCATCAGACTACTTTGGAAAAAAATATGACAAAAGGAAGGCAAAGTTTCCATGTGCCACTAATGATTTAAATAATTAAGCATCAATTATGCAGCTTTTAGTTTACAAATCTGGCACATTGCTAATGAAAATTTAATCTGAAACTCAAAACTTATGTCTCAGGACCTCATTATTCATGATCAGACTCAATACCTAATGTGGGATGATAGACTCAAGCAAATTTTAATTACAGATGAACTACACACGATTAATGTGGGGGAAAACGCTGGGTTGCACAGTTCGGCACAGAGACTATGTACCTGTCGTTCTGATAACTTTTGTTCTGTTCCTTATCCCCATAGCATTCTATGTGGGTTTGGCAGTCTATGGGACCAAACAACACAGAAAGCTCTTAGCAGGTGAGATTTTTTAGATTATCAGTGTGTCCTGGGTAGGGCTGGGATGGGTACTCGAGTACCCGTGCACGGGCCGGTCACAGGCCACTACCCAGGTAGCAAATCACTACCCGTTACCCGAAGGTACTTTTACCTGGGTTATAAATCAACATGAAATGTGTGAATATGTTTTCATTCACAAGTGAATCAGGCGTTTCTAAATCCCAAACTAGCAATCAATTATCCCCAAAACCATGTCTCAACATATGTACAAATATGGAACACGCACTTATATTGTCCAAGTTAAAGGCTGCTCGTCAGTTATTGAAACTATCAACATTTTTTGTACCGACCATCACAGTAAGTCATAAGGGCCTAGAACGGTCCATTACTCGCAATTCGGTGTGGTATAGGTGCTTACACAAGTGGTAGCACTGTCAATCATGACCTCTTGGATTTTCAATATGTTATATTGATGTAGGCACTTTATGGAGGTTTTCCGAAACTGGTTTAGATGGCTGGGGAGCAGAATTTGAGAGTATATAGTACTTGTAACAGATTGTAACACATTATGTTTCCCCATTGTTTGGGGATGATGAAGTTAAGTCTGATCCACTTGTCAATGATTGACAATGATCTGATCTTGTGTTAACATTAACAAACCTATGCATGTGCATCAATGCCCACGTTCTATTGAACGTCGCACTACCAAGACCAACATAAAGAGTTTATATAACTGCAACTGGACATCATATTTCTAAAGTTTTAAAATGCAATAGGTTCTTGGGCATATCAGATTTGAATCTAAGAGAGAATAATATCAGGTTCGGGTACTCGAGTACCCGCAGGTAACATCGCCTTGGGTACCCAGGTAGTAAATTGCTACCTGTCCCAGCTCTAGTCCTGGGATCCAGAGGATTCCAAATATTACAAAAAGTATTAAGCTATTGGCTTGATGACCATGGAAATTATAGTACCAAAAAAGCAAGTCGCTTATGATGAGCAATTTCTCTTATTGATACAATTATTTAAAATACCATTTGGTACAGAAGTTTATTTAGTTGTTGGTATTTGGAATTGGAAACAAAGTCTATTGGTTTTTTTTTCTGTTTGTTTGTTTTTGATTGTTTTTCTCTAAAAAAATGGTTTTGTTGAGAAGGACAAATCACATAACAGGACATAACTATCAACATGTCAACCAAATGATTTGCATAATGTTTACCTCAAATTTGATGGTGGATCATCTGGATGATATTGGTATTTTATAGTAAAAGATTCCTCGAGTCCCTAAGGATAAACAGATATTGGCAAACTGTGCTTTAAATGTATACAGATTGCGCTAAAAATTTTCACATGAAGCATAAGGAAGTCAATTGTAACCATAATGTTTCGAAAAAATATGGAGCATTTTTAGCTTATATTATCACAAGGGCCATAATTTATTGTAATTTTGATCAAATTATTAATTTTTCCAACTTGACACAAACTGGTTTATTTTTCAATTTCAGTTTTATCTTTAAAAGTTCACTTAATCACCAAGCCAATACCTCCTTCAAGTTAACAGGTAAATAAAATCAAAAGCAATAATGTAGATGAGGTAAAATACCCAGTATGAAATAAATTTAAATGATTCTTTGAATCTTCTAATTGGGATTTCTGTCTTTAATGAATCTATCAATGTCTTGCAGAGAAAAGATTATCCAAGATGACGATTCTGAACAGTAACAACTATGGGTCGATAGACAGCAGTCCCCGCCTCCCTCTTAGCCCTGATAACAGTATCAGTATATCACCTCCACATAGTTATACAAACTCTTTATTAGACAGTGGAAATCTACAGCATAGGCAAGCTTCAGAAAGGATAAATCAGAATCACATACACAGTTGAAAAATCAATTTCTAGGATTTACTCATTCCCCGGTGAGGAATTTTGTGACTAAAAACTGGAAGCAGCAGATGATTGCAACTTTAGAACCATGGGCTATTTCTTCTTTTGTTACAATGCTAACTTGTTGTTCCCTGCATATGTGTTCAAAAGTGTATTTGTGAAAGGGTTCATAAGATTATTTTTGATCAGGCAGCATCAAAGCAATTAATGATTTCTGTTTCTTCCAAACAATTAAATTATTTTGATCATAAGGGAAATTTGTCTTTATTACCAAAATCTCTTGTCTCAATGAGCTCAACTGATGTGCTCTTTGAAATTGAGTAGATGTTTTCTTTTTATTCGCATTTTCCAAGAGTGTGTATGGGAGTCTTTTGTACATAGTTTCTCTGAGCTGAATCATGGGTATATCATGATTGGTGCATACCCTCAAGATAGTGCTAAGAGAATAAAGAAGAAATTAGCCTGTAAACCATACCTTTTGTCAAACTATGATAAATTCAGGTTGGCAAATGCTCATGGTTTATCTTTTGCTATCATTTACTCTACAGCTTAAAGTAACATTTTGGTAAGCCTTTATTTTTGTAAAAGGATAAGCTAAATCTTGATTTTTTTTTGGTCACAGCCTTTGCTTTTTAATCTCTAACACAATAATATGCTTTATAATTTGTAATTGCTATCCATTTGGACCAGTCTGTGTTAGATGTTGTTAAATGTTTAAGGTTTGATACAATTATATGTGTATTGAAATAGATCTATTAAAATGTGCAATATTTTATTCTCAATGAGTTATTGATTAAATGAACAGCGTAACAAAGGATTGCTATTTAGATATTTCTTTTAAATTCCTATTAAGAGAAAGAGACAGTTAAAAGCTATTTTAATCTTTTATTAGAGGAATATCCATAGGATACTGATTTATGATATACACTCATGGTCTTTGATCATAAAGAAATAAACTAACATAAGCATCATATTCTTTATTCAACTTTTATTAAAAATTTTCCCTTTTAAAACAATTTTTTTCAAAAATATAATAATTGAAGACATATTAACCCTAAGAATGCTGGGTAATTTTCTAAATATAGATTTTTGTGTTATCTGTTTTCCATAACCTTTTCCTTAAATATCTGGTTAATTTTGATGAGGAAAGATACTCAGTGTAGCAAACAGGTAAGATCACAGGCCAGTCACCAATTTACTTGGCGGCTGCCCTGGATCTAACCTGTTTGCATAAGCATGAAGTCTTTTCCAGCATTATAAGGGTTACTAATCACATACAACTTAGGAAATTGGTTGAAAGGTCTTTATAACGGTTAAGATTAGACTTTATTTATTTTACATTGATTGTGATTAAAGCTTGAAGCTTATAAAATACACTCTCAATGACTGCTTCCTGGATACAAAACAAGTATTGGTGCCAATTTATTTCCACCCAGCTGCTAACTAGGATCAGACCCAGGACCCTCAGTACAAGAGGCCAACTCTCTACCTCTGCACCACTCCCACCAACATTAAATACTGGTTATAATGACACTCTTGCCAAGTGTTTTTCATTTTCTGTTTATGTTATAAATAAAATAAATATTAAAAGTAACTCCTTCCAGGAGACTGTCTACACAATGTTCTGCCGACAATTTTTCTATAAAATGTTTATTAAAAGAGACTTTTGTCATAATATGAAAACATTTCTCCTTTTTCAAATGATGATAAAGACTATCCAACAGGAATACTTTCGAAACATTTTGGTTGCATGAAATTGAATACAAATAAAACAACATTTTGAATGTATAAAATAAAGAAACAATATTTTATATTGCATGAAATTAAAGAAAACAATATTTTGATTGCACAAAAATAATGAAAAAACGCATTTTAAGCATTAAAACATTGGGATTTGACTCCTTTCATGTATCAGCTGCAAACATTGTGGGATGACATCATGTATTTAATACATTGTATTTTCACACCTCTGATGCAAAGACATTATAAACCAATGCAACAAAAAGATAGATTTCGAATTATCTCACATCACCATGGTTCCACCAACATTTTTACTTTCATTGAAAAGTCGCCTACTGTTGCTTTTATATTGAAAAGAGAATTTCAGATTCAAGATCAGTGTGTCTATTCAATCCCACAGTTTCTTATCTTTGTAAAGTAAAGATTTGCAGATGACAATTTTGAATAATACAAAAAATAAGCTTAATTTCCTAATGCAGCGGATGAAATTAAAGAAATGAAGAAAAAAACAAACAAATTCAACTTGGTGCTGAATGAGAGTAATCTCCATTTATCATAATAAATTCAAAATAAATCTGATTTCCCTTATATACTGTTGAACTTGTCGACAAATTGCCTCGTCAGGTTCAAGTAAAAGTTCTGACCATGCGGTCCATATGTTAAATATTTTCGTCCAGGCACTTCTTTAGCCACAGCAGGCTCGATCTGTGTTCCTTCATGCCACTCATTGAAAGATGTGATGGAGATAATATCTGGTGATACTTTCAGCGCGTTCATAAACGATTCACTATAATATTTCCCATCTAGCCGTTTACGGGTGTTCCCAGCATTCCATGGACGCACCTCAGTGTCCACATAACCGGGTCCAACACTCGGAATAAACATCATGTTTTTCGCCTTGCATGTTTTAGCGATGATATTCCAATTTACCCAGGAGCTGCCGTATGTAAAGCCGTTGGTGGCAAAGTATGTATAAACTCCATCAAAACCAGACTGCTCTAATTCGTGTTGATGCTTCTGTTCTACCAACAGGCCTATGAATATACCATCAAGCTCCGTATTACGAACACTGTTCTTTCCATGTTCAGAGAATACCTCTGCCCATAATTTGCTTTTTACAGTGTATGAATCGTATATGTAGTACAATGGTAGATTCTTTTTACCCTTGAAGTTGGTGCGATAAAACGCTGGATGGGAGCCATACGATTTCAGAATGTATTTCAAGTTTTCCCTCCATGTAAGATGGTCTCTGCCTTTATAAGGTTCAACATGCATTGCAACCTGAAACACAAGTTATAAAAACCGGTACTAAATTAAACAATTAACCAATTTCATCTTTTGAAGTCGCTATGGAAGAAAGAGAAAATGGTTACACCAATGACTTATCTTTACTGCTATGATTTCTTATCCTTCTAAAAGTAATATTGCCCAATTTTTGTAATACATGTAGTTCCATCGGTTAACTGTGAATTTTTTAACTTTGCAACTTTGCATCGCATGAAATTGTCAAAACAAAACTTAATGTTCTTATTACAGGAAAGTTCTTATGTCGCAGAGTCCATTATTTCTAAAACAATGCTACAGTCTTTCTTAAGAATTTATCTACACTTTCATGTTGTCAAGTTTAGAAAATGAGACAAATGTAGAAAAATAATTTGATGTACAGATTGCTTTTCTAAATGTTTGGAAATACAGCAGAACAGCTTACAATGGCAAGCAGGATCAAATTAATGAATATTGCCCAATACAATGATATCAAATATTTCCAGATTTTCATCAAATTAGTTTGACTAAGAAATACTTTTTAAGTTTTAATACAAGATAATAAGACACTACCTTCAGTCCATATTTCTGGGCCGAGTTAAGTATAAGTGGCATGAGAGAGTCTGGCTGGTTCCCTTCAGTATCCGCATCTCCAGGTGGGTACCAGGATACGACCACAACACCTTTCAAACAAAGAGAAAATGGGATTGAGTGTAAACCTAGTTAGCCACTTCTCCATAATATAGAACCTAACTTGGTTTGCACCTGCTGCAGAAGACATGAAACCACTGTGACAAAAAGATCAATTGTTCCTAATGAGACATTAGATTTTCATTCTTGCTTATGTCATCATTGTCTGCTGTTGCTTTTATTGGCAAATCATAATTCCAATATGAAGGAATGGATGAACTCATCCTCTCAAAATCATGTGATTTTATCACAGGATCATGATGAATGGAAAAGAAGATTAAAATATAAATATTTGAAAGAAACTTCTGAAAAAAAAGTTGCTCTTGCCAGCAATTTCTCTTTTGTCATATTATAATTATAATTACAAAGGAAACAGGTGTACAAAAACCATTTTCACTTTCCTCATCAAGATGCTGAAAAGCTGTGTTTTATTATTTAGTGTTTTGGTTAAAAAGACTAAAATCATAAAGGGCCATTGGAATGCCCTCTGACAAACCTCACTAGGATAATGTGACAAGAGAATAGACCACCCATTTCATAATATGAATACCACACACTTTCCAATTATAATTACTTTGCAGGACAGAAATAACTGATCCCTGATCAATGTTTACAGAATAAACTGTTTGAACTGATTATTATATCTGCAAGACAAATGTGCTATACCTTTACCACACATTTATGAAAGGGTTTGAGGGTATCAAAATTTCTATGCAAATCTGTAGATCTGTGTTGTCCTTTCATTGATAAAAGACATCTTATTTTAAAAGACTAAAATCTCAATATGTGAGATAGTCACTTTAAGTTCATATTAATAGCCATGCATTAAACCCACAAATTTGTTAATGCTCTTACTACAGGTTCCTAAAAGAAGGGACATGTACATAATGTTATCCCTGTTCTAAAGTCTTCTGCAGCCAGCTCATTAAAAGTTGTTAAAAATTAATCTATATTGAGGGTTCATAAGGCTCTGGTAGACACAAAACATAGCAGGATAAAATTCTTATTCAAGCAATCAAGAGATTCAATGCACTAAATGTGGTTAGTATAAGAGCTTACCATATCTATGCAATGTACCCTACCAATTGTTGTTTTTCTCAAACATTATTTTCAAAATTCATGGAAGATCAAAAGCAGGCATTATTTTAGACAAGATATAATGGAGAGTACCAGTGTACCTATCTTGGCGTATCTCATCATCTGCATGTGGACATCTATCACCTCTTCGTCGCTAGAGCTGTATGCGCCGAGAGCCGGGTAGAAATTTGCGCCAACATCGTCCGGTGGTGAGTGACGTCCTGAAGACCATTTTTTGGCCTCTTCTTTCTTCCAGTGTTGAATAAACTGATGGTTCCAGTGATAATACTCGCCATCGTGTTCTGGATTTCCATACCATGGGTAGTAAAATGCATGAACTTTATAGGATGGTTCTGTTTTCTCACTGGATATGTTTCCAATATCTAAATTAAGGTTTCCGATCAGTGACATTCTTTTCCTGTTGGTCCTATCAATCAATTTAGAAATGGACACATTTTGATTGATTTTGCTTAATGTGTTATTTAAAGTCTTCATGTCATCAAAAAGTTTCTGATAATTTTTAAATAGAATTGGTAAAATGTTGCGCGCATGAAATATCTCAGATTTCTCTTGTTGCATTTGGTGTTTAAACTTTCTTGGCTTAAACATTGAAATACAACCAATGATGACTATAAATATGACTACAGCAATGATAATTTTTTTCTTATTTCTTCGCATTTTGACCTGAAATAAAGAAAAAGAACAATTTAGATCCCAAATTAGATCCAGCAGGTTTTTTTTGTGGACTTTTTTTTTGGCAACGCATCCAACAGAGGATATATATCCTTGATCTTTTCATTTTAGAATATTACGAATTGCCATTTTTCAAAAGCAGTGATTGTAGCAACAACAACTGTAATTTTATAAACAATGTCAAGAAGCATGAAGACATTTAGTCCAGATTTCTGGTCTCGAAGGCTATTGCTATATTGTCTGACGCCTTGAAGCACAATAAATGTCCAAATGTTGAAAAAAGCTTCGTTCACACATCATTACTGAGACTAGAAGACATTGCACTACTCCGAGACTCATTAATTTTTAAAAGACAATTTTTTAATTACTTTTGCTGTACATCTGTGTGTGTGTCATGTTACAAACTTGATTATACCCTTAATTTCAACTAATGCCAATGAAATGAACCAATCTAGATCTTAGATCCATATGCTGCTTACAACGAAATCGTGAAACTTATTGAAGAACGAACCATGTGTCAAAACGTCATTTTATGATTTTGTAATTCGCTAAAAAAAATCTTCGAACGCGATAAGTTTCTCGCAACGAGGGCGCTTTGAGCATACCGGCATAGTAAAAAGGACGTATAAATAATCTACAAGCAGTTTAAAATAAATAAACTGGATACCTAGTTTGACAGCCGCTACTTATGAACATACTTTGTTTACTTTTTGTACACTGGTTGTCGACGTACCAATGATACTTCCGGGTCAAAGCCGGGAACCAATTTTTTTTTAATCAATTGTCTAGTAGTACGCCACCGTAACCTTTAGTCTTTTTCCAGATGAAGGTCGGGCATCTTTTATGCAGTGTGTAGACATTATGGGACAAACATATTTACTAGTAGGGCTTAGGTACCATTATTTATCTATATGATAGTCATGACACTATATGCATATTGACAACCTCTACTCAGAATGCCTGTTCATTTCATTCACAGGTGGATTACCCTCGAGTAATGGTGGAGCCTGCCAAGAAGAAGTCCAAACTCAAAGTCACGTGCCAAATGTCACATTTCACGAGAGTAGTGTAACGTAGCGGGTTTAAACCTTCATACTCTTCAAAAACATGCCTCCTGTCCATGTGTCTCCAGAATCTACTGTCAGAATGTTTGCAGACAACTTAACACTATATATTCTGCCACATCAAGTTCAAGAAAGCTGAGTCTACAGTCTTCAGAAAGAGATTGAAGGTCTTCAACAGTGGGAAAATAGATTATACTGGATGATGGAATTCCACACTAAAAATGCCACAGCCTTCATATTTCTTACAAGTGTAACGACCGAGCAAATGAACCTCTCAAAGACACAAACACATCCGATCAGTGAAAAAACACTGTCGTTCACTGAGCGGTTGTGTTGTCTATATATATACCTGCATGTTCTCTCAAACAATGCATTAGGTCCCTAATTTGCATAAACGTTCAACGAACGTTACGTAACTCCCACTTCCGAGAAGACTCGTCCCGAGTCTTGGCCCTTGGGAGACACGTGGGGAAGGCAACTCCGATAGAAGGAGTAGTTTTAATCCCACCGCTGCCACCAATGTAACGAACCGAGCAAATGAACCTCTCAAAGACACAAACTCATCCGATCGGTGAAAAACACTGTCGTTCACTGAGCGGTTGTGGTGTCTATATATATACCTGCATGTTCTCTCAAACAATGCATTAGGTCCCTAATTTGCCGTTCAACGAACGTTACACAAGCATACACTCACCAAGTTTTCTTACAACATCCACGGGTACATTTTAGAAATGCTAGCGTATACAGCAAGATATTTAGGACTTGAATCTCAGAAATCGCTCATTTAGAATAATCATATAGATAGCATCACTAAGAATGCAAACAATGCTACATTTTTTACGAAGAAACATTCACCAATTCCCCAAAAAAAACCCAAAGATCCCTGCTATCTCACCCATTGTGCTGCCCTTTGTAGAATATCCAGCTATAGTCTGGGACCCATTTACAGAATCCAACTTAGAAAACCGGAGATGGTGCAGCGCAGATCAGCAAAAATTGTATTTGCTGGCTACCGTAGAACCAGCAGCGTCACATCTTTGCTTCAACAACTCCAGTGACCGACTCTTCAAGAACAGAGGATGGTAGCAAGGGTTACCAAGGTATACCGTCTTGTGAATCAGCTAGTTGTTGAAGTCCCCACAACACACTTCATACCAATCACTTCGATGCAAGGCCATGGACTCAGCTACATGGTGTCTTTCGCGAGGAACCTATGTTATCAAAGGTCCTTCTTATCCATCCAGATATCATCCACCGCTGGAACGACCTTTCCCAGTCAGTCGTCAGCTACCCTTTTACTCGACGACTTTAAGGGCGAAGTGCAAACGGCATCCCTTCAATATACTGGACGTGTTTAATTGCACAACAGTGCCTAGCGTCAAGACGAGTATACACCTGAAGGTGTCGGAAGAAGGAAAAGAAACCGATCTGAAGCGTCTGGAAGCAGCCACTTAGGACTGTTTCATATACCTCTGAACAACAAAGCCGGTCAACGGCAACAA
Organism: Cerastoderma edule; assembly: GCA_947846245.1. Taxonomy (NCBI): domain Eukaryota; kingdom Metazoa; phylum Mollusca; class Bivalvia; order Cardiida; family Cardiidae; genus Cerastoderma; species Cerastoderma edule. The sequence goes on along the minus strand of OX401407.1, from coordinate 34,362,342 downwards.
AAGTTATTTACGCGGATATAAGAATTTGAATTATAATGGTGGAATGGGTGTATATCTGCCAAGCATTTCTTCTGCCTATTGTGTCACCATAAACCTAGCTTAATTGTGACTAATTGTGTGATCTGCTTGCATAAGCGGCCAAATTATTTGTCAATTTCTTGTTTCCTAATCCTAGATAGTTGGAAAAGTATGTGAGGTTGTCTCCTCGGATCCAATGGGGGACCAGCCAAGGTCACATATCATCTTGGTGACACACCCTAACGTGTGTGGTTATTTTGGCTTTTGAGATCAAACTTTACATCCATGTACTGTTGAATATCAACCCCCTTCTGGTAGCAGTGGTAGAGTTTTCTTTCGATAAATCCTGGGGTTTCACTAACTCGCATAATCCAAACTGTAATTGTGTTACAAACGTAGAATGAAATATCTATGTCTGGACCCTTCGGACCAGGCTTATGCAGGCTTTTGCTGTAGTATTTATAATGTAGTTGATTTCTCTAAGACTATTTATTATACGCATTTCAATGTATGGATGCCCAGGTATATTTATAATTATAGGCGCTATCACCTGCCTTGATGTGCGTACCAGTTCAAAGTGAAACATTGGGGACACATGTACCTTGTACTGATGCGTGGGCTAGTGACTTCCCATCATGTATGTTTGTGTCATGTGCCCCTTTTCTGGATGAAACGCCTCTTCCTTATCTCCCCGCTTCTTCAGTGAAATTGAACCACTGAGACCAGTCTGGCATCTTTGTCTTGATGATTAGATAGAGTAAGACATCATCTGAAAAACAATCTTTTGTACATGAATTGTGTCCTGGGATAGGTCAACAGTGAATGTCAGGAAGTATGAAGGTTAAATTTCATATCTCCTTTGCACGGTTGCACCCAGAACAGGCCTTGATCTGTAGCGATGTCCTTGTGTTAAACAGTAGGCCAACTAGTCGAATCTGAAGTGTCTTTACAATGGAAATACTCCTGGAAACCCACAGCGCTTGTGGCAATCGAACCTGGTACCCTCACTCATAAGCCCGTCAACATAACAGCTGGACCACACAGGAACATCGTGGATCCCACGTTGTTTGTTACAGCTAAGAACGACCAAAATGAAGGTCTCTTGAAGACTTTCGCGTCGCAGCCGCTGTGTGGATGTTAGGTTTAACCCCGCACAATACGACGATCGCATAAACCTTGATCAAATGTTAATTTTCTCGCAATGAGTAAAGTTTCCTCTGCATCAATGATGACTAGAAACACTTGTAAATTTCACGGGCGGATCCAGGTGGTGGGTAGGGTCCCCGATGGGTCAAGTGCAAAGCCCTGGTCAGGGGTTCAGTACCCTCCTGTGTTTTAGCTCTTTCGAAGAAGATGTTCATATCTGTTTCCAGGGCTTGTAACATTAAATACTCGCGTCCGTACCTGTATCGTTCTTGTTCATTCATAATGTGAACCAGAGGCTAAAAGGTCAAGATCCCAAAGCGGTACAGACAGATCTTTTCTGGACTAAGTACCGGTGTTGCAATAAAATGTCGTATTATAATTATTTTTTTGTCGCTGTCGCTATGAATTTTGACACACTTTTACAAAACCAACTTTTTTTATTCATGGTTGAATTATACAATAGACAGTGAGACTGAAACTTTTTTAATTTCAATTTTCTATGGAATATGGCCTTGTGTAGACATTATCAAGATAAGTTGGAGTGGATGACGTCATTGAATGATTGATTCATACAGTGATTTGTCTACACCCTTCAGCACAGCATAGATCTATATATAGTAGCGATCTTAACGACTGTAACCTTAACAAAAATGAAATTAAATAAGAGATGCATACAACCTTATGTCCATATGATCAGCTCTTGAAAAGACGCCATCCAAATGCTTTAAACTGTCACTAGTTTTGCGATCGTTTGTTCATCCTTGGATTCCATAGTCCGAATGATCTAGACACAAACATTTCATTCTCTTACTTATATGATCATACAGGTTCGAAAGTGCCATGGTTTGTTAACAAAAAATGAAACCGAAAGTATCAATTTTGTAACGAAATGGCAGGCAGAAAATGCAGAACGACAAATTAGATGTCGGTATTTTAGCGGGGCGCCGCCGATGTTGCACTCGAGTAGATTTATCGTCGTTTGCGAGCAGGACGTGCAAGAAAAAAAAATCTGGCTTTATTGAAATGGGAACATGAAATTAAGCGAAAATAGAATGATTTACTAAATAAGACCGTTGCTTTGGCGATTTTAAGGGGGTGTGGGGGGAGGGGGTGCGCGGGCTGCACCCCTTGGATAATAAACTGCTCTTATTGAGGACTTTCTCCTTTTCCCCACAATGTTTTAAGAACTTGTTTCACAATATAGAGTCTATGTAAGATAAATAAATTCAAGATTAATCACTCTCGATTCAAATGGTGATGATGATGAGCAGAAGTGTTCAAGAGCGACCATCAAGATACAGGCAAGTTACAGGTAGGAAGATCTTGATAAAGATACGCTGTACTTGGTTTGTACCTAAGCAGTACGGTCATGATCTTCTAATATAGCCTGTCTCGTAGGATTTGACAAGACTATTAACTATTGTTTCAATCCTATAAGTATTGCTTCATTTTCAATAGTCGAGATCGCGCATAAAATCATTGCTACTGCTGCTGCTTTATTATGTCTATTGAAACCGGAGCCGAACAAATAGACGATCCATTTCATTATTTGTCACATGCGAGTTCATTGGCCAGTTTAGAATTTGTAAGCCAATCGAATCGTCCATACCTTGTACCTCTAATGCTTATGGGATATCCGCCATTTTCCCCACGCCGGAGAAATGCAGATGTAATTCGGTGTAAAATTCACGAAATATTCAAGTTGAGAAACGATCGTGGTTAACTAAACGTAACCATGGAAGCCGTGAGAGCATTCAACAATGAGGTAAATATGTTTCCATGGGTCTACTATGAAGGTGAATGTTCAAACGAGATGCCTAATATTTTCGTCTTGGTCGGCAGGTTGTCAGAACGGAAGAACGTGTAATCCTAATTTTCTCAAGCTTTATCCGTCTCTCCGTGACCTCCGTCCTAAATAACCACACGCCTTTACTGTTCATACATTTAGGTGTCATAGAATGTCTAAATTTGCATGAATTCATCATTCGAAGGTCAACTCATTATAGAAAAAACATTCAGAAAATCCGAAAATGGGAGCTGAAAGACAAAAACAAATGTGAGTTTGCTGAAGGCCAAGGGCATTTGTGAAGATTTCAGTGTTTTGTTAAGGAAATTACAGATAATTTTCAACTGAAAAAGGAACAGTATTTATTTTTGATGATGACCTTTTAACTTTATAGGTAACCATCTAAATGAATATTGTTTCTTATTCATTTCACTATTCTTTATCTAAAAATTATTTTTGTACTAAGATAGTTTCTTTGAACATCATTGACTTCCCCATGTAAAAATTGTTCCCATAAGAATTATATTTCCTCATTGATTTATTTATCCCAAACGAAGTTGGATGAAATAGATAAAGAATTACATCTTACTTGTTTCCACAGTCTTTGAACTGAATAATTCTGTAATCTCTCAGGTACAATATGCACAGCGTGAGGTATAAACAATTCAAATTAAGGGCCAAAGTTACACAAAAGTGGTAGGTGAAAAGAATGTCACAGTGGCCATTTTCATTTACAAACCCATTTGAAAAGATCAAGAAAGATGCTGTTGATGTGGTGTGCCGGGCATTTTATACTTGCTTTTACCAAACCAAGGTCTAGGCTCTGTGTTTAATTGTTCCCAGCTATATCAGGGTTTTTCCTCTGGGTCCAGAAAACGGACCCGGTTTTTCCCAAATAGCCAGATTTTACATTTTTTTCCCCAACTGATGGAAAACGGACCTACATTTTCCCAATCGTTAGGTTCAACTAGTTCAGAATTGTGGAAAACGAAACCTGCAATCTTTCCCATCAATTGTTCGATTCATACCAATCACGGCAATCTAAATTTCAATCTTACGCAAGTGATTTGTGACAGAATGCTCAAAATCGAAAGGGTTAATATTTTCCGCTAGCGTTACATTAACTTAAAGCAGCCGATTCTAAACAAATAGTCGCGGTTAAATAAAAAATATGAAACTTTCGTCTCAATTTAGCAAGGGAGGTATGTCTTTAGAGAAAACTTTCGATAATGATACAGTATAAGTATTACTTATATATTATTTATAGGACATAAACATATACACGCTAATTTGCGGGAATGTTTTTGATGGTCAATAAAATCGGATATTTGTGGAGATAATTTATTTTAATGCAGGCAGTGTTTTTACCTCACCTGAGCACAAAAAGCTCAAGGTGAGCTTTTGTGATCGCCCAATGTCCGTTGTCTGCCGTCAACAATTTTTTTAAACATCTTCTCCTCCTTAACCATTGAGCCAATCTTAACCAAACTTCACAGGAATGTCCGCTGGGTGATGCTCTTCAAGTTGTTCAAATAAATTGATTCCATGCAGAACTTTGGTTACCGTGGCATGAAATAGGGGGAATTTCTGCAATTTCTAAAAAATCATCTTGTCTGAAACCACTGGTCAGAATTCAAAATATTTTCACATGAATATTCTTTTGGGGCCTCTTCTCAATAGTTGTTCAAAGAATTTTGATATCTCGAAAAACATGGCCGCAAGGCTGCGTTGAACTTTGAATGCGTTTTTGTTTTCACTATCTACATGTATGCTGAAATTTATAACTCTACAAACATCTTTTTTTTTCAAACCTCTGGGCCAATTTCAATGAGATATCATGTGAAGCATCCCTAGTTGGAGGGGAGAAAGATTTGTCAAAAAAAAGATTAGTCATGTGACTAAAATGGCTGCCATGCCCATATTTGGTAAAAACCTCAAAAAAAATCTTCTCGTCAAAAACCATTGGTCAGATTTCAAAAGAATTTCACAGGAATGTTCTTTGAGGGCCTCTGTTCAAAAGTTGTTCAAAGAATTTTGATATCTCGTAAAACATTGCCGCCAGGGTGTGTTGAACTTTGAACACATTTTTGTTTTCACTATATACATGTATGCTTAAATTAATAACTTTACATACATATTTTTTATTTCCAAACCTCTTGGCCAGTTTCAATGAGATATCATGTGAAGCATCACTAGTTTGAGGTTAGAAAGATTTGTCAAAAAAAAATTAGTCATGTGACCAAAATGGCTGCCATGCCCATATTTGGTAAAAACCTTAAAAAAATCTTCATGACAAAAGCCATTGGTCAGATTTCAAAATAATTTCACAGGAATGTCCTTTGGGGGCCTCCTTTTAAAAGTTGTTCAAAGAATTTTGTTATCTGGAAAAAACATGGCCGCCAGGGTGCGTTCAACTTTGAACGTGTTTTTGGTTTCACTATATACATGTATGGTAAAATTCATAACTTAACAACCATCTCTTTTTCCTTAAACTCAGGGCCAATTTCAATGAGATATCATATGAAGCATATCTAGTTGGAGGGAATAGAGATTTATAAAAAAAAATCAGACCTTTGACCAGAATGGTTGCCATGCCCATATTTGGTAAAAGCAATGAAAAAATCTTCTTGTCAAAAACCACTGGTCAGATTTCAAAATGATTTCACAGGAATGTTTTTTGGGGCCATTCTATAAAGCTTGTTAAAAGAAATTAGATATCTCGAAAAACATGGTTGCCAGGGTGTGTTGAACTTTGAATGTGTTTTTTATCCCACTATATATACATTTATGGTAAAATTTATAACTTAATTAATAAACATATTTCATAAAAACATGAATTTTTATATCTCAAAAAAACATGGCCACCATGGTGGGTTGAAATTTGAACCTTTTTGCATTTCCACTATATAATTGTATGGTAGAATTTTTAACAAAATACATCAATATCAATTTGGATGTCCAAATATGCCAAAATGATTACCACAAAATGGCAACAATAGATCATACTGGACAAAAGTGTGGGCTGATCTTCGTACATAGAATCTGTAAAAGTAAAATAATATAGTTTCCGCATTGTAAGAATTTTGTACCATTTTAATGTCCCACATCATGCATACAGTGTCCAACTTGTATGGGGAAAAAAAAAGGTCAATGCATAGAAGTGCAAGAAACTCTGTGTAAAAACTAAAAGCAATGTTTCTTACTATTCTTCAAATAGGTAGTAATCTCAGGTGAGCGGTTTTAGGGCCATGATGGCCCTCTTGTTTTAATCAAGGAGAGGAACTGCATTATTTGACTCGGAAATTGGAGTGCTATCTTTGTGCCTCTCAAACAAAGCATATTTCACAGAAATCAGAATATGACTCATATAAAGGGATGCAGATTTACTATTTTCTCCCATTCTTCGATATCATGTTGGCCACTTAATGTAAATTCCTTCTTAGATGAATGAGTTCAAGTTGTGAAATTGCTAGAACCAGAATGGTTCTTTGTGCATTATATCTGAGGAGTTTGGTGTTGGGCGCACCCAAATACAAAGTGTCGCGAAAAGTAAACATATGGTGTTATGGACGAATATGAAAATGGTAATCCTGTTGCCAACTGTGTAAAGTTAATGTTGCAAATGAGAAAATTGACGATCAGTATCATATGTTAGGTCCCTGACCAAGTTTGATATCTTTTGTTTTGAATTTAACCAAAATTTGAAGTTTTTTTGTACTAAGAAGGACTTGGTTTTGCATGCATGTTCATATCTCAACAACTATTGTAAGGGATCATTTTGTGCATCCTTATACTTTAGAAACAAATGATATTTCACTGACCTATATCCCTGACGGTCATCATCAAATAGACAAGCATGCTGTCTTATGGACAGTTCTTGTGCTATTTGGGACAATTTTTAGGTATGCGCTAAATACAAGGAATTTTTACAATGCAAATTATCAAATAAGAAAGGTTGTTCCCAAAGTTGACATGAACCAGACAGATCTTTAAATATAAGGATAAATGGACAAATCATTAGCCTAGAAGTCACTTCTAGGGGTGTTGTCTGAATTGTCCTGTTTTTGCTTCGATAGTACCGGTGCCAGTCATAAAACATAGAAACAGAATATAAGGAATAGTTGGCGTTTTTGAAATCATAATGATGAAAAAGTAGAACTTTTGGCACGGTAGACCAATGCAATGTTGACGACATTTCAATTGTGATAAAATTGGAATTCTGATATGGCAGAACAAATTGTGGGAAATGGAAAAATTGCTCGTCACAAGCAATTTCTCCTTTCCCATGTTTTCCAGAATTGTCTGCACAAAGTGGTTAAATATCGTTATTGTTTGGTAAAGGTTTAAGCCTTTCGACGTAAATGATATACACTGACTGAGAAGCAACCCCAGTTAATTTTTTAACTTTCTTTTAATGGACAAGTTTTAATCCCATCCCGAGGAGCTTCAAGAAACAAGCTCAAAACTGTTGAGTTTTTGAAAATACTTCAGTTATAACAAAAGTTACAGCATTTTAAACGTCTGTGTTTGTTACAATTTTTGGCCATGTTTCGCGCAATATCTTATTGATGGCACCGAGAAAATTGAGATTGATAGAAAAAATACAATAACTTCTGCAAAAGATGAGATATTTTCACAAAACTTGGTGGGTTGATGTATTTTCACATGCAGAATCCATTTCTGACATTATTTTCTTGATAATGGGAAGGACAATGCTTAAATAATGGAAGAAATGACAAAAAAAGAAGACTTTTTCATTTAATTTTTAATTAAATTTTAACAAACTGGTGACGCGAGGATCTATTATTACCATCTGAAATGCACAAACAGTGGAATGAAATCAATAACAATTTAAAAGCTAAAAACCATACCATAAAAGCATAAATAAGTTAAATTAAAAGTTGTATAACTATTAGTTTTGAAAGTTTGATATATTATTTAACAATAGTGTTAGGTGGGTTTTCTATACTTTTTATACTTTTAAACCCCGACGGTGCCAGACCTATGGGCCCGTATCGCTGCATCAGCAATGACGTATGAACACCGTCGGGCTTCATGTAAAAGCCTTGTGTACAAGGTATCACAATTGTTTAGTTTTAAAGAATATAACTAAGTAAAAATTATTTAAAATACAAAACTGCATCTTTGCAGAACGGACCCGGAAACATGACCAATTCCATCAATGCCTGCCACACATAACCTCTCTGAAATATGGAAAAGTCGACAATGTAGTTTTGACATTTGATGCTATTTAAAATTTGAACCCAAAAGATTGACAATAGTTATGCCATCAATTGATATTTAAATCCCCTTCTCCCCCCCAACAAAATTGACAACTTGTAACATCAATAACAATTTATCTGAATTTTGGACCGTCCAAATATTGAAAATTGTGTAATATTTTGACTTTGAATTTGTAGCTCCATAATTTTGCAATGAAATACCAGAGCCGGAAAACGCGATGATTAGAAGCAGATATTCATGTAAAAAATTCACCATTTGACAGAGCAAAGTCGAGGAGGAATTTCTCCTTTAATATCTTTAAACAACTTAATTGTGTGTGAATTAAATCATCAGTAACATGTTTACCATAGTTCTATTATGTAATGTCAATGAAAAAATCTATTTAGGGTCTTTTATTGATCATATTGCACAGGTGTTTACTCGATAAGAGTAATCCAAAATGGTTGACGGCTGTTTACATCCGGTGCCAAATTGGAAATGTGCGACCTCTCAATTTTACAAATCAATGCAAGGTGTTAAATCTCAATGGATTTTCAAATTAGTATCATTTTAAAGCTGAGATATTAAGCTGTATGATGATATATGAATCAAGTGTACAAACCTTATAGTTTTTCAGTGATCGCCAGCCAACTTCAGCGAGTTGTACAGTTTTCAATTTCTGGCCAAATAATGAGATTCAAATATCATTGTGAAGCCCCGCCTTTTCTTTGATTGGATAATATAACTTCATTAGGATTCATTGTTGTTTGACCACCTGCATCTGCCGTTTAAAACACCACCTGTTATAAACCCCCATCCGCTAATCTATCCTTATCAGTAGGGCAATAAACTGCCATATTTGGGCATTAACCAATAATTAACTTATCAAAGGAGTTGAACACCCTTTTCATTTATGAATTTTGATGAAAGGCCAACCAAATTAGAGAATTTATTTCTCTTTAATTAGATATAAAATTGATTTTGATTTCTAGAAAGATTTATCAATATATATTTTGTTAAAGACAGCAACCCTTGATTTTCCCCAATCTGACCACACTGATTATTGGTTTATCAGTGACTGACTTTTCTCAAAAAGATGTCAAAGTCAGGTGGTGTATTGCAGCCAAGAGACTGCCAGCATGAGAAATGTTATTGAGTTAATGTCTTTATTTTTCAGCTCTCAAGCTTGTATGAGGTCAAGCCTCCGATCTCGAGGGCAAAGATGGCCACCATCACAAAAACAGCCATCAAGGCAATCAAGTATTACAAGCATGTGGTACAGAGTATTGAGAAGTTCATTCAAAAGGTAAGTCGAAGTTTGATTAGTATATTTTTCTTGAACACTAAGTATTATTTTATCTCCTGTTACACGGCTTTTAAGTATGAGGTTGTACATTAGCAAGACATATTTTTCTTTGATATTTGTCAAATTATGTGGTTGCCAAAGTTTCTTGCCAGATTGATTTTATATGTTCGGCTGAGGTAGGGGCTTCTCTTTCTTTGATGGAAATTTCAATATATCTGAAGAATTGTTGACAGATTGTGAAAACGGAATAAAACAAACTATGTTTAAGCAAACAAATAAACAAAACAAAGTGTGAACCATACTTTTTTATTCTTATTGTATCATTGATGAGTGATGTTACTTTGAACTAAGAGCCATCACAAAATTTTATTGGAAGGAACCAAAGTCAATGTAAGATATGTTGTCCATTTATTTTAGTGTAAACCCGAATACAAGGTACCTGGCCTGTATGTGATTGATTCAGTGGTTCGCCAGTCAAGGCACCAGTTTGGTTCAAACAAGGACATGTTTGCTGCACGGTTTACGAAGAATATCATCATGACCTTCCAGAACCTCTTCAAGTGCCCGGGAGAGGAAAGGGTATGTAGATCCTTATTTTCTTATTTCAAATCCTTTACTTTGAATGCATATGCAGCATATTTGTTTGAAATCATTGTAGTAAAAGAATTATCTAAGAATTTACTTATAATGAGGCAGTGTGCCTAAAAGAGTCAATTTCTCAATATTGATCAATGATGCGATTCGTTATGTAGATTTCTGTCCCCTAGCAAAAAGGTTAAGCTTCTATTTCAAAGCACCTCATATAGATGTTAATTTTCATATTTTTTTTTTTATTAATGCCTGCTATTGTTTTAAACTCGAACCATTCACAAAAGTCGATATGGAAGAGGAATTAAGGTTATAGAATTAAAGAAATAAGCACATTTTCCCTTTTGACAATTATTTCAGTGTTAATGAAAAGAGAATGTCATGCCATCTTATTGTGAACATATTTCTTTTGTGAAAAGTGAGCTTTCAACTCTATTGTTCATATGATTAATCATATGTTTTATTACAACTTGTTCTTGTTTTCATTTCAGAGTAAAATTGTGAGGGTCCTTAACTTGTGGCAGAAGAATGAGGTTTTCCCCAGTGAGATTGTTCAGCCACTTTTAGACCTTGCAGCAGATCCAACCAAACCTTCAAATATTGCTGCTGGTGAGTACTCTATAGGGGCTACACAGATGTTTTCCTTGCTAGTCTCTTTTACTTCTTGTATTATGCACATTTAGGTTTCTTATTAGAATCTTTTTAGAAATAGTCTCAAATAAGGATTTACTCAATAGTGTTGGATGCTTACAAATGACTGATACCATTATCCAGACAACTAGGCACTTATACATCAATAATTAGTGATTTATTTTGTTATTGTTATGGTACTTGTCAAACTTGGATGTATCCTGAGGATGTAAAAATGAAAATTAAAAGATGGGTGTATTATTTTGACAGACTGTGATAAATGACAACAGTTTGAAGAAACAAGGTTAAACATTTTTTTTTCTGTAAAGCTTTGAATGGTAGTGGAGGGATTTTTTGACAAATTCTGCCAAAAAAAGCTTGCCTTGCCTTGGCTGCCTGTTTAAATAGTCATACTCATTCGCTTGTTTTCTTGACCACTTCAGCTCAAGCTTCTGTAGATGGCTGGTTGTCAGCTCATGGAAAACCTTCGACTGGTACACAGCCTGCACCAGCCCAGCCAGCTAGTCAGGCGAGTAATCAGGAGGAACAGTCTACTGCGGAGAGTATGCTGGCAACACAGAATGATATGCTGAACACTGTGACACAGCTACTACAGCATACTAACTCGGTAATACATACTGTCTGTTGATTCTTTGCCATAATGGCTTGATCATACATATGGAAAGATATAATAAGTTTTAGTTAATGGAAGGATTTTGTATGGAAGACTTGCTATATAAATAAAAAAAAATATGACAAAGAATGGAAGTTTGCTTGCATAATCAACTTTTACTTTTCCCCTGGAAACTGAAGATGTGTTCAGCAGTAGTGATGTTGTATTTATGGAAAGCTAGGTGTTAGGCAACATACAATTTCCTGTATATTTATGTTGCACCACTCAAAGAAAAAACATTTTTTGCTTTGTCAATTTCACATTTCATTGTGTTTAAAACATGAAACCTTTCTATTACTAATATATGAAGACAGTTGTGATTGTTGCGCAATATTCACTTGTTTTTAAACCATAAAACCCATTTATGTTACAGAGTAACACAAGCCTAAGTGCTCAGCAACAACAGTTACAGCACCTTCAGCTCCTTCAACAACAGCTTGTTCAACAGACTCATTTAATGCAGCAACCAACCGGCGCTGGGCCCATCATTGACCCAAACCTATTGGCTCAGATACAAACACTCACAAACCAGTTACTCAGTAAAACAGATGCCAAACCAGAGGAGGGCGGGTTTAATAAGGTATGTGTACTCTTTCATTGTATAAGGGAGGAAATGGTATTGTGATTTCTTTTTATTATTTCTTAAGGAAAGTCCCTAAGTTTAACCCTTACAGTGATGGAACAGACTTCATACTCATGCAAACATGTTAGATCCAGGCCAGCCGCAAAGTAATTTGGCGGCTGACCTGTGATCTAACCTGTTTGCTACTTTGAGTATATTTCCTTTTATATTAAAAATTGCTTATTATTTTTTTTCAACGAATACAATACATTGGTATTTCAAATACTAAGGTTTTTCCTTACAGCCTAAACTCTCCCTGCAACACAGTCCTCATTCAAGGCTGTATTTTCTTTGAGAAGCTAAGACATCGACATCCCCTTATCTGCTGGTCTGAATTATATCGCCATTAAAGATTGGTAAACTTTGTTTAACCTTACAAGACATTGCAATGTTTATCTTTACAGAAATTACTTGATTTTGACTATGGTGAGAGTGATGACGAAGATGATAAGAAACACTCCCAACCAACAGGAAATGGAGCTAACCTCACTGGGTATGTATCACATTTTATCATCCACACATGTTGTTTTCAATTAGTCTCCTGTGTTGAAAGACTTGCAGGGTTCTCTCTGGCTAAAATTTTCTTTGCGCCAACACTTGCGCCAAATTGAAAAAGTTGGAGCCAAATTAAAAAAATTGGAGCCAAATTAAATAAGTTGGAGCCAAAATAGTCTTTTGTAGAAGGGGAAATCCTTCATCAGGGTCACCTACGGTTCCAAAGAGGTTCTCAAGTGTTTGTTTGTTCTATCTATTTCTATGTGCTGTTTTCATTAGGTTCTATGGATTAAATCCTCTCTCACACTCAACATTTGAAACAAGACATAGCAGAAACATGACTTTCACCTTGGCGTCATATTATAACCAACTATTTCCTGTCTTCCATGCCTCCTTGTCAGATGTTTATTTGATTTTTAGTGGGAGGCATATTCAATGACTGAGAAGATCGATTTATAGTCACTCTTGTGTTAGATCAGAATTAAGCGTTACTTAAAATCGCGGATTTTATATACCAAAACTTCGGTGCGTAAAAGAGTTTCATTTATTTGTCAATCAACACAACTGACTTCGTCGATGTTTGATGTCAACTTCTTTAAAAGGAGCGCGAGGGCAAACATTTTGATTGAAAAGCAATTAAAGTAATCAAAGTCATAATTTTCATATAATTGAAGTTGTAAAGGCTGGCGAATGACTAAATGGTGTACACAAGAAAGCATCACCTTCAACAAACTTGACAATCAACAGATAATGAACTGAACAAGTGTGAAAACAGGATTATCCCTTATCGGAAATCGCATTTGATAGACAAGCTGGTTCCCGAGTTCTAATTCAAAGTACTGCCATTACGGGAACCATCGATACATGGTTCTCGGCTCTACAGTAAAAACAAATCGATATTGACTCGAGATCGGCAACCATGCGGTAAACAAACATCAAATTCTCGCGGAAAATAGTCGGCGCCAGGCACTTTTGCCAAATTTGTTTTTCTTGCGCCAATTTCTTGATTTTGTCGCCAATGGCGCCATTTGCGAAGGCCAGCGTGAACCCTGACTTGACTCAAGACAAAAAAGCAGAGCACGCTTTGAAGACATATTAACATTATGGCAAAGTATAGAACTTTGAAGAATATTAAGTGCTATAGCTTCTGTAGCTGCTGAATCCATTCCCAAATACTTACTATACCAAAATGAAAGAAAATATGACTGGTTAATTAAAAAAAAAGATCAATTCATTAAGTCTGTAGTATGAATGGATATTTTTTGAGAAAAAAATGTTAATTGCTGCCTTTCCAAATTTATTTTAAAGATCCAAAGCAAGTAATAATTAACTAAAACTATAGATGTTTGCCTAGGGCCTTAAAATGTGAGTTTTTTCATCAAATCATGTATGATAAATGCTTCACTTTGGTATGTAAACAATCATAATGAAAGGAGAAATGACTTGAGAAGCAGTTTGCCTTTCATAACACTAGAGTTTTTAATTTCTATGCTACAATTGCCTCAAAATAAGTAAGGTTAAAGTAATATCATACTCTATTTGGTCCTATAGGAATGTACAGAATATTCTGAGTGACCCGTCCCTGATGCAGCAGATACATCAAGTTTCACAGTCCATCCAGAAAAATGAAGAAATGAAATCAGAAATGGATGAAGAAAGACGTAGAGTATTAGAGCAACAACAGGCAGAATTTGACCATCAAATTGCCCTGGTATGTATTCTGTACTAGTTTCAGAAAATGGTTTTGGGTTGATTTTTGCCTTTTATTGTATGCTTCTGTTGTGTGAACCAAATCAAATTAACCAAATATTTTTTTGTTATATTTGTTAAACTTGGGACTACTCTGGATAATGTCTGTGAAATTTACTTCTCTTTTTTTTCCCCTTCGACCTTCAATTTAGACACTTGTATTTTATTTGTTTGTTCAATGCTCCAACTCAAGTTACTTTTTTTTGCTCTAGACTTAAGACTAAAGAGTTATTTGTTCTCTCTCATTAGAGCATGCCCCCACAAGGTCATCATCATCATCAACAACAACATCCACACCACCCGTCCCAACACCAGCAGATGCAGTTTGACCAGCCCCCACAGATGCCTGACGGTGCATACAGAGAGGAAGGGGAGTATGAGGAAGGGCCAAATGATGACGACTTTCGAGATCATCATCAGCTGAAGGATCGTGACGAGAGGGAGGGACGCAGAGATCGTCGACGACGGTCTAGATCAAGGTATGTTGTTACTGTTATACGCATACTCTGTAAAGCTATCCCTCCATATGTACAATGATAGCTGGTCCAAATTGAAAGCAAGAGAAGGGATAAAATTAAAGAGCTAGAAAGAATTAGGGGCGGGCTCCGTGGCCGAGTGGTAGAGTACAGAACTTGAAATCACATGGCCCCTCGCCACGTGGGTTCAAATCCTGAAAGGGAAATTGATTTTAAGAGAGGCAGTCTCCCGACTGACTTACGGAATGCCGATGGTTCTACCCGCCTTGACCAGCCCTTATGGGTCTTCCTCCATCATTAAGAGTCGGGCATCGCTACATAAATGATATAATGTTGATGTGATGTAAAACCCATATATCATTTGGAGCTTTTTATCCTTTTGATTGAAGTGTTTTCTTCAGCATTTTGTAAGCAAATCAGAAAAATTATCTGTTATGGAAAAAGAGTTTTACTTCTTAAGGATCTTTTGGCCAACCCCAAACATTCTTTACCTTACTTATTGAGCATGGATCGTCACACTATACAATGTTAAATGCTGGCACATTTGATTTGGAGACTAGAAAACATTGGAACCAAATTTGAATTTAAGAATATTGTTACTTTTGAATAAAAACATAGTTAAACAAGTAAGCTGTGCAATGCATAGATGTTTTTCAAATAAATAAAATTAATTTAGATATTTTGAAGATCTCCTTTCTTTGTATTATCAATTTCTTATAGTTTTTATCCTGCCTAACAAAAGCGAATGTTTTTACATATAAATATATCAAACTTTGATTATATTTAGATCACCAAAGAGGAGAAAGAGAACACGCTCAAGGTCCAGAGAAAGAAGGCGACGTTCACGTTCTAGGTCCAAGTCTGGACATAAACGATCAAGGTGAGCTTGAAATTGATTTAAAGTATTACAAGGTTAGGGTGGGACTATTAATGGAAACAGTTGAAAGATAGAATTATTGACTCGGAACAGGATATCTTGAGGGTCTGATGGCAGAGTATACAAAGCATATTTTGTATCAGAGTTTGTTGTTAATATGGGATGTTAACCTGTATCAACAATTTTTCAGTTAAATTACAGCTTTCTTATTCACAAACATACTAGGTTAAAACGATCCAGAGTCCTTCTTAGTACTGGTGAAATATAGGACAACCATAAAATACTTGAAAATTGTTGACACTACGTTAAACTCCATTTAAACAAAGTACTAGGTTAGGGTTCTTTAGTCTCTTTTGGAGTTGGAAAACATTTTTACTTTAATCAGTAACTGGTTTGTACATGTCTTTGTTAATATATTTCCTACATTGATTAAAAATGATGAAAGCTGCAAAAATACTAACCTTTTTCAATACTTTCCAATGCAAATAACTTGTATAGTTCTAGCCAACCTTTTGGAGCATTTTTCAAATTAGAACAAACATTTTATTTGCTCTTGAAGAACATTAAATTCTGCCCAAATATTCATTAATAAGCTTTGATAAGTAAACATTAATGTGATTGCAGGTCAAAGGACAGAGAACGTGAGGAAAGGGAGAAACAGAAGGAAAAAGAAAGGGAGAGGAAAAAGAAAAGTTTACCACCTTTAAAAGAAAATCATGCAGCAGGTTATGATTTAAATCTTTTCCAAAGTAGAACTTCATTTGTATCAATGCATTTCAACTTGCCATTTTGCTTATGTGAAAAATACTTGACAATACATTGACAAGGTATTCCAAAAGATTATTACATATTTTGAATGTTGATTAAACTGCTCAACAACAGATATAAAATGTTATGTGAATAGCAATACAAATAGATTATTTAAAGTGACAGTTAAATGAAAGATAGAGGAAGCTGGAGGTCAGTTGTTGACTACACTTTTCTCAGATGAAATAATTCAGGGATATTTGTCTGACTTAACAGTATATTGGATGTGGGAATTACTATATTGTTCCGGTCAATTTTATACACACTTGAAGCTTCGCGCAAGAGCTCCAGTGAAGAACCATATTCTCTGTTACAATTTCTTTAGTTTTTCCTCGAACGCCATAATGTGGGTACTCATTTTAGTTTTCTGTCTATTTCAGTAAATTCCCACAAAATAAGAATAGCACCATGAATTTTGAAACACTATGTTTGAAAACTTTGATACCCCTCCTTATCTGAAACAAGGGACACCCTTTTTTTCTCATTAAGTTGCTTTTCTAACTAATTCTTTATATTTCAGTGTGTACAACTACTATATGGATAGGCCATCTAAACAAATTCACCCAGGAGGAAGAACTGAAGGAAGAAATTGAGCGCTATGGACCAGTGCTCACTATAAATGTGAGTGGATTTAATTTTTTTATACGCACCGCGCGCGCATGCTCGAACCGATATAGCGATCGATCGGAATCTTTCTTTACCTTGGAATCCTTATTTATCTGTGGGGGCATATTCACCGCCGAGAAAAAGCAAGTAGTTCCAACTTTTATGTTGATTGTTATCTGTTTATAACTTTGTGAATTCTTATCAAATTTAATCTTCATTTTATTAAATAAGTATTTCTTCCTTGGTTTGATTTGGATGCGTCTGTGATGAGCAGGATGGTGATCAAAGGTAATGCAAACAATCCGCGTTTATTTCCCAATATCCTAGAACTTCTAGTAGAAGGTATCTAGCGGCACCGGATTACAGTCAAAACGGCCAAATGTCAAAATGTCCCAAGGTCAAAACGGCCTGGAATAAGTCAAAACGGCCAAATTATCGGTTAAAAAGTATTAAAACAGTATAAACCTCTATTTGGGCTGTTTTGAATGATTGAAAAATCAACGATTGGGCCGTTATGGCCATTCCAGGGCCGTTTCGATTGATCTCTTGGCCGTTTTCACATAGGGCCGTTTTCACATGTTCTCTCGGCACCCGTATCTAGGCCGTTGGATTTGCCCCATCTGTAAAGGAATCCCAAGTATTTTTTTACTCAGTGCAGGACAAAGTCCCTACTTAAAATTATTTGCAAAATTCTTTAAACAACAGGCCTTGTGCCAGAAACGGCATGAAAACATTCATGAAGGAGAACTGGTAGCTATCAGCGATTTTTTTTTTTTTTCATAAACCCATGACCCAATTTTAGTATAGGTTTCTGATTTGTTTATTTGGTTACCAGAGGGTTGGGAACCAGATTGCTTAGTGAGAAGTTTAAAATATGGCTACCCATTTTTTGCAGTAATATTGTTATGAAATAATAATAAAAAAAAAAGACATTAATTATAACATTTAAGTCGTTACTTTTAAATTGGAATTGATTTTATAATTGAACAGGAGGGTTCAAACTAAACAAAATCTGCTGTCATTTTTTCATTATTAGAAAGAAAAAGAAATATTGCCTGATGTTTCTTTAAAAGCCGGGAAATAGACCATGTTTTTTTCGTTACCAGTAACACCGTGAAGTGAGCATGTGCATTTAAATTTTTATAATGGCAAAAGGAAAAAGAAGATCTATTATCACCTTTTACACAACGTATGGGGAAATATCTCATTGTTTCAAAGCCTGGAAGAAACACTGAATGTAGGTATTGTTGAGTAGATGAAAAAATCACCCAGACTAGAATGAATGTTTGTTTACTTTGTTGTTGAGATCAATTTTTAGACTTACATCTCTCCAATCCTTTATGACCTACTCGTTTCTTGTCTTCCGGTTCCTGTTCATAACACTTGGGCATGCCTTTGATATGGCATTTAACCCAACATATATTTAATGCACTTTTAAAACTTTTCACACTATTGGATAAAATTCCTTCCTCTGTCAAACTGCTCCATAAATCTGTCATGATTCTATTTAATTAAAAGGCAAAGATTGCCAAGGTATAGAAAATGAGAGTGGTATTCTAGACGACTACCCCCTATAGATATGTAAGATGATAGACAAGACATTTGATGGTACCCCCCATAGATATGTAAGATGATAGACCAGACATTTGATGGTACCCCCCATAGATATGTAAGATGATAGACAAGACATTTGATGGTATGACTGTTTTTTACAGATGGTACCTCCACGTGGTTGTGCCTATGTTGTGATGAAGGAGAGAAAAGATGCTGCAAAGGCCATAGACAGGCTCAAAGGCTACAAGCTCAATGGCAGTGCTTTAAAGGTAAAAAAATAAATATTTACAATGTTTTTCCTAAAAGAACTTGTTACCATTCCCAATGTGAAAGTTTCAATAAGTTGGATGCCATTCTATTTAGTTTAATCTGATGCATATGGTATATACTTGATAACACATTTCTTACACACTCCAAAGGCAGATGAAATTTGAATATGTAGTGACAAACGACCTCAGTAATAAGAATAGCATACAACTAATATGCTTAAGCTGCATATTGTAATGCTAAAATTTAATGGCAAAACTTTCATGGAACCTCACCTACACGATTCCTCCCAACAAATTCAGACCTACAAAGATGTTAGTGTTGAACCCTGCTTCAGCAAAAATTAAACATCAGAGATTGCTGTCATAGAGCAATTCTTGAGGCAATATGTTTTAAGATGTCTTTTCAAAGTAATTGAAAGTTGTTAGTACAAGGGAAATCACTTCAATGTTTCTTTATCTTATTTCATACAGACTGCGTTTGCCCAGAGTTCAGGTATGCGTGATTCCGAGTTCAAAGATGGTTGGGACGTAGAGGTTGGTACAATGTACATACCTTGGGAGCGATTACCGATGGATCTCAGTGCTTTCTTAGAGGGTGCGATCATTGACACAGACTCTTTACCAGATAGGATGAAAGGTAAAGATTAACATGACATTCTCTTCTTTTTAATCAGTTATTGTTTTACACTGTGTGTTTTGACATGTTAACATTATTTGTTAGTTTATTCAATCTTAAAGGAGGAGAAGATTGCTCTATAAATTTGGATTTGCCAGGTTTCAAGGAACCGATTTCTTTTAAAATGTAATTGTCACAATGCTGTTTTTATCGTTTAAAGATTGAACAATTTTGACACGTATTCTAATCATATGTGGATGATTTTTCATATCTCTAAGACTTGTTTTTCTTATTAATTTATTTTATCTTTATTTAGATGTTCCAGTGGAGAAATCATCTGACCAAGACTCTACCATTATGGAGGAGAGTCAAGCATCTTTACCTGATCAAACCCCACCACAGCCTCCAGTACAAGGTCAACCCCCGATGATGGGTGAGTTTGTGGTAATGATAGTCATCCGCCTGATCCATTGTGATATAGTGATGAATGTTAGGGATAATAGATAAATGCTTGTTGTTCTTATTGTAAAAATGATTTGTTGAAATTACTATTATTTGCTAATTACTTTGTTTATTCATTATATGTACAATTTATTATGACTCTTTAAAAAGAATGAAAACCTACAGCATGTTAAAAGGTATGAATACTTGACCATAAACAATCAGTTGTACTTCCTATTCATCTGGAGTTCAATGCATAAATAGCCTGGAGCTTGAGTTGCAACTTTCATATTCATGTATCCCATTGTTTGTTACAGGTATGATGCAAGGTATACCCCCACAAATGCCAGGTATGATGCCCGGAATGATGATGTCTATGCAGCGACCCATGGTACCAGGTATGCCTCCACATACCATTGGTATGGCTCCAGGACAGCAGTTGATCCCAGGCCCACCTAGACCACAACAGGTGAGTTAAATATATATAGAAATAAGGGATCTTATTGAATCATGCTCTTGTAAAGCCCTATGGTGTGTGTAAAATAAAAAGGTGGTGTCTTCCCTTAGTGTAGTCAGAAGTTTACCTGTGAATTGATGTTTGCTACACAATTTTACATTTGTGGTTTAACATATTAGTGAAACCTCACTTTTACTCATATGTCTCTGAAGAGTCTAGGGGCTGAAAAATCTGATTTTGATTTACTCTATAAGTATCAAATTGTTTTCTGTTCTTTTATCTATAATGGCTATAGAGTAAATTTCAGTAAGAATCACTTGTCTGTGAAGGTTTTTGGTCAAGTTTGAGATCAAGTTATTTTTCATTCATGTCTTACGTATGGGATTGCTAGTTATATAACTAACGTGTAGACCTGGCTCGAATCTCTAATGAATTTTTTTTATTATTATTTATTTTGTTATTTGTTCTATATTGCAGCCTGGACAACCTGTATCAATGAGCATTACTAATAGTACAGCAAGCACAATTGCTCAGTCCATCCAGAATTTGCTTCCAACTTCTGCAGGTAGGCATCGTTAAATACTTCAATAAAGGCATAAAGTAAAACTGAATTCCAAGTAGGCATTTAAATCTCATAAGGGAAGTCTCCTCTTGAAGTTTGGAAAATAGTTTGAGATTAGAATTTGAATCAAATCTTACCTGGGACAAGCAATTACAAGACAAGATAAAATGAAGTATGAAATTACATCATAGATAGAATAACAACTATTGAAATGCATAAGACTAGTTTATTGGTGCGCTTTTCTCCTTTAATAATTGTGTTGTGAAGATACAGCAAATTTATGATGCAGATATAAAAAACTGTTTAAATGATTTTTTCTGTAAGCAATGATCTGAATTTGAATTGTCTACATGTGACCGTGTATATGTTATCCGTAATGCTAAATCATCGAAAACTGTAAGTTTGCCTTCAAACCACTAAAAGGTGTGGAAGCTCATTTCACTTGATGTTCAGCTTCCAAGAATAAAGAAATTACAACTGCTTTTTGTTCCTTGGTGACAGGGATTGATAAAATCACCATTTTAACATTTTTACCTCCAAAGCACAATTTGATGTGATAGTCCTTTTAACCCATTCTCAATTATTATATTTATGACTGTCCAAATTGAATGCTGCAACAAATATGCAAATGAATATATAAAGGGCTGTTTTGAACTATATTGATTGCGATCTTGACCGAAAAAAAAAATAAAAAATTTACATGTAATAAGCAATTTTTACCCTGTTCCTTTGGATTATTGCTCAGAATGTATCCCTATGATAAAAGTGTTAGACTTAAAATAAATGTCAAGTTTAAACACCTGACTCAATTCATATTTTGGGGAACAGCATAACCCATTACCAAACAATAACGTCATTTGACCAGTTTGTTGCAGACAACTCTGGAAAACATGGTTGGAAAAGGAGACATTGCTTAATAAGCAATTTCACCTTTTCCCACAATGCTTTCTACCGTATCGGATGATTTTTTAATTTTAAGTCATTTTGAAATGTAATCTGCAAACTTTCAATTTGGGACACTAAAATATTTGGCTTTTGTTAAAGGGTTGAATGGGAGTACAAAGCTTATATTAACACACCAATATGGCATCTCGCCTCTCCTTTATTTCAGGTTTGGTACCTGGCTCTCCAGCAGGTGCCCCAAGACAAATGGGGTTCCCTCCCAGGTTTGGCTTCAATCCCAACATGCCTCCGCCGGGTTTTAGGATGCCCCCACCAGGATTTCCCGGCCACATTCGACCTTTCCGCATGCCAACCATGCCACCATCAGACGACAAAATGGAGATATCTCCAAATAAGGAGGGTCCCCCACGTGAGATGATCTGGCCTCCAGACAGTAACGAGAAAGATGATGACGATATGGATGAGGATGAAGCAGAGGGAGAGAAGGATAAGAACTCTGATAAAGGAGATAGTAATGAGCCTCCCTCTGGATTTGTGCCAGTCAAAGATCAACCACCGTTTAGTATGATGGGTCCAGGTCCCATGCCGCCTGGGGGATTTCCCCCTGGAGGACCCCCTGGCCAGCCCTGGACTATGAATCCTATGAGAATACGGGGACCAATGCGGTTCCCTATGGGTATGCCACCAGAAATGTTTAACGGCCCCCGGGGACCAATGATGGGTCCAGGAGGCCCGATGGGTCCACCTCCATTCATGAACATGGGTCCAGGTTTTCCACCAAGGTTTCCTCCAGGTATGGGACCTGGCCCACGGCCCATTTCTTTATTAGACCTTGACATTAAACCCCCACCACGTTTTAGTGGGGAGAAAAAGGAAGATGGCGAGGGAGAGGAGGATGAAGACAGAAAGGAAGAACCAGAAAATGAAAGCAGAGGGGATGAGGGTATGGACGGAGGTTATGAGCAGCAGCAGCAGCGTGAGTCTGACGAAGAACCTGGGAACTCGTATCCCTTTAGTAACTGGCAATCTGTCTCTAGAAATAACAGAAACAAAGACAATCAGAATGATGAACGGGATGATGGTGACCAGGATCATGGTCGATCTAGGGGCTGGGGTGAGGACAGAAATCGACGAGACTTTGACAGACGAGATAGGGACCGTGGTGGTGGAGATCGAGGGGACAGAAATCGTGAAAGGGACTGGGGAAGGGATAGGGGAGAACGAGGGGACAGAGACAGGGGTGAGAGGGGAGACAGGGAATGGAGGAGAGATAGGGATAGAGGAGACAGACGGGACAGAGATCGGGGAGATAGAAGGGAGAGAGGTGAGGATTTGGATAAAGATAAGAGTGATCGTGGGGAGCGAGGGGACAGAGGAGATAGAGAACACAGGAGACAGAGGAAGAGCAGATGGGGAGATCCTGTTGAAAACACAGAGGAAGGCCCTCCTGTTCTAGCAAGGGAGGATGATTTCCAAGATATGCCTAATGCAGAAAGTGTTATGCCTAATGCAGAAAGTGTCATGCCTAATGCTGAAAGTGATAATAATGTAATTGATCAACAAGATATAGGCAATCAAAATACTAATGAAAATGCTAGTGAAGAAGTTATCTCTGGTAGTAATGTGAATGAAAGTGAATATAATCCATTTAAAGGTGATACCAATGATAACGCTGGAACAGACGTAGACACAGATAATATGGCAGATTCTTTAAAACAGTGCAACGATGAAATTCCAATTTCTGACAGCCATATGAATGGTGAAAATACAAATAAACCTCAAATTGAGAATGGACCACCTTCACTAACAGATCCAGAAAATGAACTGTTAACTCCTGACGAAGTTGCTCCCACTACAAATGGACCTGAGAGTGTACAGGAAGAGATGTCGTCGGTCATACCAAATAAACTAGATGTGATACAACAAGACACTGCTGATGCTGCAGGAGATGCACATGTTCCTCAGGAAAACACTGCCCAATCCTCCCCTACAATGGTGGAAATGGAAGATGGAGAACTGGATAGCTAATGAAGGGCTCTCATAGTAGCTTCATTTTCCATTTTACATTGGGTATCTCAATGAGTACCTGGGAGAGGGGTGGGTTGGTATCAGTGTTTAGTGACAGTGTTGGATATTTGTGTATTCAGAGTGCAGTGCTCAAGTTAAGAGATTGGACACTTCTCCTCATTATGATTATCATTCTCAAACCCCTATATTGTAGGCGTGCGGCGTAGATTATTCTAAACATGCAAATTAAACATGCAAATTAGGGATTTGATATAGCAGGTTTACATGTAGCATTGATAAAGATATCTTAACTATGAGCATCTTTTTAAGAAATCGAACTTGTTTTAACCACTAAAAAAGGCACTATCTTGGCTTAAGTTAACATCAACACATTGTGTATACAAAGAGTATTTTGCATTTTGCCTTATTAAACCCTATTTGCTTGTCCATTGTATTTAAGATAACACTGGCAGAAATCTAGTCTTTAAGAAATGAAAAAAAAGAAATGCATTTTTGTTAACATTTTTTTACAATGTATATCATTCTCAAATTTTCAACATAAGCTAAAGGTTACGATTCAATGCACATTTGGAGAAATTGAAGAAGATCATACAAGACAAGGAAGTCCTTTACAAAAGTGAAGACTTGCTTTTAAGTCTTACATTGAGACTTCAACTTTCTCTTCACAGATGGTAATCAAACTTTCTGAATTCTATTTTGGCTTGTCTTAATATTCCATGTAAGGTATAGAGTTTATTGAGTTGTTATATAATAAGAGTAATAATTAAACTTAAAGTGGATTTAAAAAAAAACCAAACTGAGCACTCACAATCCCATCTGTAAAGGTTCACAACCCCTGCAGTAGTCAAATAATGGTTTCAAAAAAGACTTGTTTACCATTGTTATTTCATTCATTGCAATTGTAACATTCATTAGTGTTGTAATCATTTTGTCACTCTAAGACCTACCGATAATTTGTTGCTTCTTGAAGCAAGCCAAGTTTTGAAAAGATGATTTAAAAGAATCTTTCTGAAATGGGAATAACCTTTTAGCAGGTTAATTTCTTTAAATTATTTATTTATTTATTGTGACTCTAGAGTAATTGAAGAGAGATAAGTAATTGATTTTCATAGAACACTTATGAAATCATTGAGACAAAGATGGAATTACCCATGATTAACACCTTATTTATTTTTCAAGATGCGTTACGCCTCAAAAGAAGTCGTTCGCCTTGGTTAATGATTGTTGGCTTATTTACTTGTGAACAAGTAATTTTCTGAATGAATAAGATTTTAATATTGTTTGCTGTAGTGAACCAATAATCATCTGGTGGTCATAGAGTTGATGTATCATTGAGAGCTGCAAAGTCAAATGATTAGTACTGTACTATGTACATAAAATTATTTTTTAAAAGTGCATGATTATTCACACTTTATGAACTTGTTGAAAATGATACTGTTTTTTTTTTTTAAATGGCAAGAAAATAAGAAAAGTCAAGTCTCTGGGAATAAAATTCCTGGAGCATAAAAAACTAAATAAATGTCAAAAAATGAAGTTTTGAGTTAGCTTTAATTGTTTTAGTTTAGCTGTTATTGTTGAATTATTTTTGTTTCTTAAACACTTCATTTACAATTCCTGATAATTCAAGGTCATTTGGGCTTGTGATGATAGTTGTGTTTGCCATGATTTTCAAAAGAAATTACGAGTTCTCTGTGGGAACCTCATTGATAACTGAAATCAGAAGGAACAGATTTCGTTGTCTTTATAGTAGGACTTTTTAAGAAAGACATACTTGCTGGTAGTTAAATTTAAACCTGAAAGAAGAGTTGATTCCAGAAGTTGTGATCTGAACTATTCTTCATTTAGAAGGAGAGTTTTAATTTGGATTGTATCTTGACTATTCATTTGGAACCAATGGTCATGGCAGAGTTTTTGGATGGCAACCAGTTCTGTGCTTCCCCGTTTTCTCGGTCCAGCTTATTGATTGATAAAGAATGTGCATAGATATTTTCCCCAGCTCCAATATGATTTTGTTTTCTGTCCTAATTGAAAACTTCTATTTTTGATGCAAATACTTGTACATTTCAAACCTTAACATCTTCATATTCCTTGGGCACCAACAGCAATAAGACCTCAAATATTCTCAAGAAAAAATATCAAAAGTAATTGGTGTTTATGGACATAAAGAGCTTTTGTCACAATAGTCTCAAAGTGATCAATTACATCAAGATACAAATAAGAAGACATGGACATATAAATGACACATAGTTTGATCAACACACCATCAAAGCTAGTGTTACTGCTAGCCTTTGTTTCTTATGCCATTTAGAAATATGGTTGAGGACAGACAATTTTAATTTCCAATGTTGCTATAAATTAATAACCTATGACTTGATCATGTCCTTGGAGGATGTTCCACATTTTTTAAAATCTTGAAATTGGAGGCAAATTTCTCCCAGTGGTGTAAAAGTAGTGAACCCAATATCTGTGCTAGAGAAAGGTCAAAATGCTCAGCTGTCTTAAAGAATATGCCTGCATCTTTCCTTCAAACCATTGTTTGGAAAGTAATGTTTTAAACCACTGTTGGTTAGTATAAACTGTATATGATATAGTTCCCATACTTGTTCATACGTTTGTCAAATATCCCAGCCCAGAAACGACTTGTGAGACACTGGTTCCTGGTTCAAGCACTGGGATTTTTCATGGACTGCAGAGCCTTGCCTAGTACTTGTAAACACCAGGAAAGCTTAAACTTAAAGATAACTGAAATGCTGTTGACACGGCGTTAAACCCCATATTGACAAATAAACCTGAGAGATGTATGTTTTGAACACCTAACTTGTCCGAGATATGTGTACTGCAAAGTTACATTGCTAGACTCCCGCAAGGGCCTTATGTTGCCTTGGGACTGGCAAGGTACCTATCCCTTCATTATTATGAACTATGTAACGCATGCAGGTTTATAAATGGGGGCAAGTCACACTGACAGGTAGGTGTTGTGACTAGATCAGATCCTAGACTACGAGGCTTCATGAGCAGGCTGCCTTCCTGATACTTTAAACTCGAGGTAGGAGTTGTTTGTAAATGTTGTAGGGCTCACATTATCAACTATATTTCTTATTGCTTTTTATGAAAGTCTAACAGAGAATTTCGTCCCTCCCAAACTCGTCCAATTAAGCATAATCATGTTCTCATGCATAAATGGGTTTTAATTGGATATGACATGTTGAATGGTTTGATGGTATAAGGCTAGACCATCTCTTGGAAAGGTATCTCCCAGAATTAAATGTAAACATACTGCATCTTTGGCTAGTTGTTTAAAATGGGGAACAACTGAATCTGTAAATTCGACATACAACTTGAATGCACATGCTCTATATTTGTTAATGTTGATGCAATTTGACTTCTTCAGATTTCTCCAGTACATAAAGTACAGCATCATTTGAATAGGGGCTATTTGGCGGTTAACAAAGCTTTAGGAAGCAGTTTACAGCCTTGTTTTAGCTCTGATTATTGTTCTCTATAATATGAATGTTCAGGCTAAGATATAGGTAATTTTTCTGTTAAAATGTCTGCTTTATCTCGCACAATTCTGCATTAACAAATAACACTGAGTATATGCAAAGTAAACTTTCTTTGAATGTTTATAATGAGGAACAGAATTTGTACTTAATTTCCTTCTAATGAGGCGCAATTAGTTCATCTTATTCATGTTTTGGGGATAACTGGGTTGGGTTGTTTGCTAGTGTATTGTTCTTATAGGGTTTTTTCCCCCCAGTCATTTAATTCTATAAATATTCATCTCATTGGCAAGACGATGTCTATCTTGGGCCTGTAATTGAATGTAACTTTTTTATGGAAGAATGTGTCTACATTTTGTTCTTTGGAAAACTTTTGAGGTGTTTTTGTCTTTTCCAAGTAATTTTTTGTTTTATTGCAATGATTTATTCTCAGTTTTAAAGTTTGGATCGATGTACGGCTCCCAGTTAAGTATTTGTAGTAGTGAGGTATGAGATGAATGGTTACTATGTTTTTTTAGCCGTATTGGCATTGTCATCAAACTTTTGTTTAGCTTCATGTACGATCTGAGAGGCAAACAGAATGAAACCGACTAATAACAGATCAGAAATTGATTGATTTAAGCATTGCTTTAAGAATTATTGAACTTAAAAGAATGGTTTACCTTAACTCCATAATACCTTACCATTGCACACATCTGCTGCAGTATAACAAACCACTGTGACAAAGGATGATTTTCTTGGAATGAGAATTATATCCACATGTAAAAATGAATTTTAAACATGGGTAAATCTTATTTTGTTGTTATTTTTGTCGTCTACTGATGCTTTCAATATGGGTGAAAACTCTCAATGCACCAGACCTTATAGGCATGGATATCAATGTATGGAACTTATTAATTAACCCTTAGAATGCTGGGTTACTTCTAAAAACAGATTTATTTGTCATCTGCTTTCTAAATACATTAGATATCTGCTCAATTTAAATTTAGAAAAATACTCGAGAGTAGCAAACAGGTTGGATCACAGGACAGCCACCAATTTACTTGTTGGTTGGCCTGGATCGAACCTGTTTGCAAAAGCATGAAGTCCGGCCTGCATTATAATGGTTAATCTAAAACACAGTTTCATCAGATTTGTGTCTAAAAATCAACAACACTAGAGTATCAAACTGATTGGCACCACCCTATCCCCTTACCACATAATACCTGACATTTACACATTTGCCACAGAATACTTTCAAAACCTATAAAAGGATAAAAAAGAGCAAATTTTCCTTTCATCTCTATGGTTTCTTATATTTAGGTTCAGGTTCTATATATTGTTTTGATTCTGCTGTTTTCCTTCAATTTGGATGGGTGAATGGGTTAAAGCTTAAGTTATTTTCACAGAATTTGTGTTTGTCTTGACCTAAGAATGCAGCTTGTTATATGGTTGTTAATCTATCATTTCTGTATGCAAGGCCCGACCCCTTTTATTGTCCTCTTTACCCAAATTGATCCATCACCGTTACTATAATCTTGCTACAATCTTTTACACTTAAGTCCACAAAGGTGGGATAGGCATGTTCCTTAATAGGTTTATATATCTCTGACGTAGCCTATGTAACCATGGTTACAAGGGTCAAGGTCATTTAGACAGGATTGCTATCTGATAAATCCCTCGTCTTGCTTCAATTTTGGAATACAGAGAGAGCGAGTTCACCATGGCTTTATATGGATACTGCAGGTTAGTTTTGCATGCAAGCCTTGTTCATGTGAAAATCATCCCATTCCACAATATCGGAATTTGTGACTAGTCCAAATTGGGAGCAACAGCAGACGACAATTATAGTATATAAAAATTATATTTTTATGAAATTAAGTAAAGACCATTGTGAAAAAAATTGCAATTTATCCATATGTCACTGTGATTTCAAAAATGTTCTACAGCAGATATGTCATAGTGAGGTATTGTGAAGTATGAAAAACTATTTTTTTTACCTGAAATTTAAAAAGAAAATGAAAACATTGATGTGAAATAGAATAATGTAGAGCCTCTTAATTTGTCTATTAATTTGTACATCAGTCAAATTCACATGATTTACAATACAATAACAAGGTTCAACAATTGCATTTTGTGATTATTCAAGGTTTACCTGTACATGTTTTATGTAGTAATATGACCTATTTGAGTCTCTTTAAAAAAAACTATGAGTTGAGCTCTCACCTCATATTGAATTTGTGTATGTACCCAAAGTGAATTCATCAGCCAATTACATCATGAGGTGTTTAGGGTGGTTTTAGCTACAAGTCATTTTGGCAAATGTTGAAATTGCTTGTTATGACTATAATAATGAGTGATAACCTTTTGGTCTTGGCAATATTGTGAGACAACTGCTGCATGTGGGCTATAATGACAAAAATGATGGAATATTTCAATAGCCATGCTATGCATGTCTGTATTTTTACCTTTTGTACTGTTTTCTGCATCATATGTGGTAAAGTAAGATATTTTATTATGGAGTAATGGGACAAGAAACCATTGTAATAATAGAGGAAATGCTTGTTGCATGCAAATTTTCTTTTATCCCAATGCAAGATTGAAAAGGTTATTTCACCCTTAATTTATGTTATCTGCAGGTGTTTTTTTAATGGTATAACAAGTTTGTAGATCTGAGACACTTGTAATTGTAAATATGCATGTAAGTAAATCATTTTCAGGATGAAAATGTTATTTTTCTTGATGCATTTTTGTCATCTGCTGTTCTTTGGAATTTGAAAACCCTTACAATCATGTAGTGGAAGTATTCAGAAAAAAATATAATGAAAGTTTTATTCTTGTAAAATTATTAGTACATGTTGTTGATAATTGTTTGAAATCGTTTTGTGTAATACAGTAATTATGTATATATGAATAAGAATTATATAAAGTGTGTAAAACCAGAATTTTCCATTAAAGGTGTTGTTATTTGTAACTCATGTTCTTGGCCATTTTCTCCATTAAAGATCAATATCAACCCATTACACAGTACACATGTACTCTATTAGAAATTAGTGTTTAACCTACATTTTCAGCCAATGAGAATGCGTCAATTTGAAATTTTGTGTTGGTTTATTTTCCATAAACTACTATTCGAGTGTTCTATCTGGGCTCTATGAGACTATTACTCTGGTATCACGCATGCGCATAAATAGGTAGTTTTAGGCTCCACCTCCAAATCAATGACACGTGTAAGCCTAGTCTACGGTAGCGATTGAAAGATCGCTGTGACGTCGCGGGGGAGAAATAAACACAGACATAAATCAAAAGGAATTACAATTAACTGGGTATCCTAACATCGTTGAGAAAAAAAGAAACTGAACTATATTAACCTTTTACCCCATTAGGAATAATGTGACGGGTACAAATTGAAAGCATCAACAGACAACACATATATACATTAAGAAAAAACACTTCTTTCTTTTTGAAATTGAAAAGAAAATATTGTGACAAAAGGAAAAATTGATCGTTACAAGCAATTTCTTCTTTTGTCACAAGGGCTTCTCAAGTTTTCTGCTGTAGGTGAGGAATAAATTATGGAGTAACGGGTTAATCTCAAAACTACATTGCAATCTACATCACTGGGTAGTGCAGTTTTCTTCTTCCAAATATGGTATGGCAGATTCTTGGCATGCAATTGACAGCCGCGGAAGGCGTGGTTTATGTCGAATTTCAAAATACTGAGCAGCAGTTTAATGCCATTCGCAGATCATACCCGTAGAGGCGTGGTTTGCCAGCGTCAAATAGAGCGCTCTATGGAAATGTAGGTTAAACACTAAATTGTTTAGAGGCTATATAGTGAATTTTAAACGACATAGAAACCCCGTCAGTCGCTATCGCTCCTTCCTTGGGGTTTCTATATCGTTTAAATTTCACTATCTAGCCTCTAACCTATATGCATTGAAAGAAATCATACCCATGTCTAGCATTTGTGACAAAATGTCTTTTAACATGTCAAATATGCCTTTGTCCAGAGATAAATTCTTATTGATTAATTTGAAGGTGGCTCTTAACCCATTCCAAAACAACAAATTTTCGACTGTCCCAAATTCAAAGAGTTTGCAGACGACATATCAATATGTGATATCTTCTGATAGGGCATAAAACATTGTGGGAAAAGGAAAAATTGCTCGTCACGAGCAATTTCTCCTTTTCCCACAATGTTTTCTAAAGTCGTCTGCAACAAAGTGGTCAAAGGTCATTGTTTGGGAAAGGGTTAATATATCAAATATGCATTTGTCCAGAGAGAATTTTTATTGATTAATTTGAAGGTGGCTCTTAATGTCATTGGCTTCAAATTGCCTTAAAATAAAATACAAAGGTCCACTCTGCCCTTTACCCTTTCCCACTTGTTCTCAATTGACAGAAGATGGCGATCAGAAATATGACAGAAATCTTTTGAAAGCAAGGTTTCTTATTTTAAGCGGAGTCTCATAATCTCAGTTGGTAGCATGTCTGTTTTGGATTGAAGTTCTAATATGCCTTTGTCCATTGTTACATTGACTTCTTTATCATGTCTCAAAATAACTGAAAACTGCAGGCCATTCATATTCCAGGCTAGAAATTCAATGTTAAGGTCACAAAAAACTTGACCATCCATGTCTCAAGTCTTTAAGTTCAATGAAATATGTTGTGAAGTTGGATTGAAGTTCTAGACCATACTCTTTCTGATGTATAAAGAAGTCAATGTAATATGATATATTCGTCTCACCAGTACATCTGTGTTCATTTGAGATAGCAGCTTGCAAAGAATATTGTGCAGTACTTGTGAATATACACAAGAAGAATGGATAGAATTCATTGACTGTTGCAATGTTACTGAAAAAGTGTTGGAAAGGGCATAAAAAACCAAATCCATGCTTTTGTTTTCTCCATTTTAATCATATAGATAATAGCAATATTCAATAGTACTCACTGGAAGACATTGAGCAGAAAGTAGAGGTTGCTCATATAAGGATTTTTTCCCAAAATCGATAAATATGTTAACAGCCTACGTTTCATCTTGATTTTACTAGCCGTCTGTTTGTAAGAAAAGGCCTATCAGCTAGGGCTTGGATGGGTAGCAATATACTACCCGGGTACCCGAGGGGATATTACCCGTGTGTACCCTAGCTGATGTTATTCTCCCTTAGATTCATTAATTTTTCCTCCCAAGATGACTGTTTAAATGTAGAATGGCCGCAAGTAATGGTTCCAGGCGCTTGTGACTTACTGCGAAGATGAATAGGCAAAACTGTCAACATATAACTGACTAATAAATATCAAAATATCTGAAAACTGCAGGCCATACATATTCCAGGCTAGAAATTCAATGTTAAGGTCACAAAAAACTTGACCATCCATGTCTCAAGTCTTTAAGTTCCATGAAATCTGTTGTAAACCAACATTTGAGTTATGAAGAATGTATTCCACTAATCAAATTATTCTCCAGAGAACAAATTCATCATGAAGGTCGTCATTATGATCTCTATCACCATTGTGGCCTTTGACCTCAAAATAAAAAGGGGTCATACCCCCAATGTGAAGACTGTAGGTCAAACAGTACTTGTATCCTTCTCGGGGACATTCACTTCGATAAGCTAGTTAATGAACATGCACCATTGACCATAACAGTATGATCCCAAGAGGCACTTGTTTGAAAGGGAAACAACAGCAGTAAATCAATTTATGTAAAAAGAATGCATTTTTTTTTTATAGCATCAACTTCATGCTTATAAAAACAGTTTAGATCCAGGCGAGGAAGAACCCATACTCGACAGTCCATAAGGACTGGTTAAGCTAGGCAGAACCATGTCAGTTGGGAGACTATCTTTTATGAAAATTAAATCGTCGTCAACCAAAATTTGAACACACTCTGAGACGGGCCATGTGATTTTTAGTTCTGTATACTAACCATAAGTCCACAGAGGCCCCTGTTCTTATAGGTGTGATTGGATGGTTTTAGGGTTAAGTGTTTTAACAACATTATGGTCATATCACGTGGTCAACACTCCTAGAGATGCTCCTTGTGTTTCTGGGGTCCTGCGGTGGCGGTCTTTAAACTTAGGGAAGCAGGGTTCGAGCCAAACCAAAACCTTTGGTTTCGCAGGAGTGTGCTTTGGCAAGTCATTTCAGAGCCCTAGCCTATGACTTGTTCATCTAGGAAAGCAGGTACATAACTGAAAATTGTTGACACAGTGTCTAACACCATACAAACCTTGTTCCTCACCAGAACTGCACAATATTTGTTCAAAGCCACTGACTGCTTTCCAACATGAATATAACATGAATATAAGTGGTGAGAGATGATCCTAAGTTACATTGACATCAACATCATGGTTCGAGATATGGAAATGCTTTCAACATGGATCTGTTACAAATATTATCACTAGGTACATGTATATATTTGGTGGATGTTTCACCTTGTTTGTAAACCCAAGAATGCTGGGTAATTTTCTTAATATAGAGTTTTGTGCCGTCTGCTTTTCAAAACCTTAAATATCTGCTTAATTTTGATGAGGAAAGATACTCAGAGTAGCATGCAGGTTAGATCATAGGCCAACTGCCAATTTCTTGACGTCTGGCCTGCATAAGCATGAAGTTGATTCTAACACGATAAGGGTTAAAAAATTCAACCAGTAAAGAAATGAACAACAGACAATAAGTGTAGTAAAATCATTTTTTTAATCATACATGTAGTACCATTATATCCTTATATATAAACAACTTTGATAAAAGAAACATTTCGCTTGCACAGAAAAGTGTATTAAAAGAAATATGTACAATATATTCTAAAAGTAATTTATCTGTTTTCAACTTTAACATGATAAAAGAGAATTATAATATTCATTAAGTATTTCATTAACAGTCTATATGTTACCAACCCCACCCACCTTGAAATGGTCAAGCCATAAAACTAATTTAGAGAGAGAGTATTTCTGCTCAATCCATGAGTGGTATTTTGCTATAAGTGCTCTCATGATTATCATTTGCATCAAATCTTATATGCAAACAATGCAAAAAAAGGAGTTATTGCCATTTTAGGAAATCCATACTTTTGTCATAGAGTTTTAAGTTTTTAAGTTAGAACTTTCCAAAGCATATGGAAGAAAAGATTAACTGATGACCTTGTGGCAAGGTTGGTAATCATCAACACTTTTTAATACAAGTGTCCTTTGTAAAACATGAAAAGCTTGTTACCAAAATATGCATGGATAGATGTCAGACTTATTTAAAACCCATCCTTTTCACACGCTTGCCAGAGAAATTGCACAAATATCCATGAAATCAATCCTTGTATATCAATATGAAGCCAATGAATGGAACAGCATGGCATCACAGTGTAAGACTGCATGTTGTAGTAAAAGCCTTAAAGTGGCTGAAAGGGTTGAACATCCTCAAAGAAATCAGTCAATCCTTAAAGAAGTACCGGTAGATCGTCTATCTATATGTGAACTATATGTTTGTATCACCACAGGTAAGAAAGATAAAGTTTCATCCCCATCAAGCCCTCATGAAAATATCATCTCCCTTACCCATGATATAACCTTACATATCACCCCAAACAAAAAAGTAATATAAATGTTACTGGCTTCGTGATAATTAGCCTGACACTTTTTGCAACAGTCTGGTTAAAATACAATATTGCTGGTTCCCCAAGACTATAAAGCTGGTTTCCCTGTGAAATAAACCACGCTGTCGGACTCAAATTGTAACGGAATGTATCCATCTATGTTACTGGTTCCCCAAGACTACAAAGCTGGTTTTCCTGTGATATATACCACGCTGTCAGACTCAAATCGTAACAGAATGTACACATCAATATTGCTGGTTCCCCAAGACTACAAAGCTGGTTTTCCTGTGATATAAACCACACTGTCAGATTCAAATCCCAACGGAATGCTTCCATCAATATTGCTGGTTCCCCAAGACTACAAAGCTGGTTTTCCTGTGATATATACCACGCTGTCGGACTCAAATCGTAACGGAATGTATCCATCTATGTTACTGGTTCCCCAAGACTACAAAGCTGGCTTTCCTGTGATATATACCACGCTGTCAGACTCAAATCGTAACAGAATGTACCCATCAATATTGCTGGTTCCCCAAGACTACAAAGCTGGTTTTCCTGTGATATAAACCACACTGTCAGACTCAAATCCTAACAGAATGCTTCCATCAATATTGCTGGTTCCCCAAGACTACAAAGCTGGTTTTCCTGTGATATTAACCACAATGTCAGACTCAAATCCTAACGGAATGCTTCCATCAATATTGCTGGTTCCCCAAGACTACAAAGCTGGTTTTCCTGTGATATATACCACGCTGTCAGACTCAAATCGTAACGGAATGTACCCATCAATATTGCTGGTTCCCCAAGACTACAAAGCTGGTTTTCCTGTGATATATACCACGCTGTCAGACTCAAATCGTAACGGAATGCTTCCATCAATATTGCTGGTTCCCCAAGACTACAAAGCTGGTTTTCCTGTGATATATACCACGCTGTCAGACTCAAATCCTAACGGAATGCTTCCATCAATATTGCTGGTTCCCCAAGACTACAAAGCTGGTTTTCCTGTGATATATACCACGCTGTCAGACTCAAATCGTAACGGAATGTACCCATCAATATTGCAGCCTGTGACACATGGCTCATCATCTATAGAGAAAATAGAAAACTCATTTTAAATCATGAATGTGAGTATAACGTCGCAGAAGAAAAAAAAATGGTATAACCCTGAGGTTTTTTCCAATTGATTTCGAAATCCTGTTAATACTAGACAAAGATTGTAATTGGCTTTAAACCGTTATAGTAAAAGCATAAACTACTTTACCATATCCTTTGTTGCAAAAACATACACAGTTTACAGAAATATCCATATAATACAATTGTTTCATGCCATAACAGAACACTGAAGCTGGCTGAAAAGCAAAAGATGATAATATGTGTATTTCTGACTTTTGATACATAAATATTCTTGCCTTCTTTTGTGAGAAAGGTTTTAATATTTATTTGAATACAGGCAAGTATGTGTGAACGACCTAAGTATATTATACTGTAAGACTTAAAATCTAAAGGAATGAATCCATCAACATTGCTGGTACCATAAGATTATGGATTACCCATTATACAGCATATGAAGAGTTTAACTTTCATGGCATAATTTAAAATGCCACTTCCCTTTTATTGGACTAGATCCAGCATTTCCAGTTGTAATGCTATCTCCATAACCTGAGAAAGCAATGGAAGGAAGCCGTCATTACTTTTGTTTTTGGTATGGTCCATGTATCAAACTCAAAAAATGTTCATGTCAGTTCCTTAACCCTTTCCCAAACAATAACAACATTTGACCACTTTGTTACAGACGACTTTAGAAATCATTGTGACAAGCAATTTTTCCTTTTCCCACAATGTTTCTGGCCTATCAGATTATTTTCCAATTTCATCACATTTTGAAAGGTTGTCTGCAATCTCTTTCAATTTGGGACAGTAGAAAATTTGTTGTTTGGAAAAGGGTTAAAGGCATATGATACAGACCAATAAGGCATAAGATATGAATCCATCAAAAAAGAAACCGTGACATTTCAAGTTCAGTATTCTGATTGTTAAACCTTGTTAAATCAATGCCATCAATTGAAAGAGGCTTTATGATTCCAATTTCTTTCCCAGTTTTCATGCTAATCTCATCATCCAGAATGCAAAAGAGGGAATCCAGTGCTTATTTCTTAACCCTTAGAAATCTTTGTAATTTTTTAAAAATAGATTTTTGTGTCGTCTGCTTTCCAAAACCTTCAATAGCTGCTTAATTTTGATGAGGAAAGATACTCATAGTAGAAAACAGGTAACATCCAGGCCAGCTGCCAATGTAATATGGGTTAAGGATTACCCTACACAGGTATTGCATCCAAAACCTTACACCACCATTCAAGACAAAACTCACCAATAAAAATTTCCAATGTTTCCAGACTGAAAGCCTGTTTAACCTGGTGTAGTTGTAAACGACCCCCGTCCAATAGGAATTTTCTCTTGATCTCGAAACCATCCTTACATCGAAACACAAGGTGAACAACATCTGAAATATGGAAAATATTGGATTTATCAACTTTGCTATTTGTTTGAAGGAAGCCCTATTCACTTACATCAAGAACAATATATGAAATATAAATACATGTTTGTGTTTCATCTGCTCTACAAATGATATAATCTCGAATAGTGATAGAACAGGAATAGCTTTTGAAATATTTCTTATCTGCTGCCTATATCTATTCCAAACAACGCTTTCAAGAATTATATCACAATTTCAATTGTTTTAAGCCATTTTTTACTATTTGCTATAGCGAGAGAAAAAGGGCTTGCTAAAGGATGCTCCAAAATCTTTAGATAAAAAACATTGACTTTTGACACTTTACCTTTAAGCTCTCCTAATGGTGCATCTAAATGAAGAAATGCACAAATTTATCTTGAGTTGGACACCTATAAAAGCAATCGTGACAATAAACACAATACATTAACCTTTCCCCACTTGTTGTTATATCATAGTTGTGCTCATTTAGAGTAGAACATTTCAAAACAACAATAGTCATATTCAGTGTTCATGATTGTCATCTGATATTGGATCCAAAAAAGACCAGTCACAGAATTATATGAGAAATAAACATTTTTTTAGGTACCGGTATAGGTCAGCAAGCACAGAAGCTACAAAATTCCTGTCGAGTAAAAGCCAGAATTGGTAAGTTCCATGTCACAATCCAGATCCAGATGTAAGAAACAGGGATGGCGTAATCTGATTGTAATTTACATGTCCATAAATGAGAAACCCTTTTCTGCACTTGTTTACATAATGGCAATACAGTAGATATCAGTAAAGATTCATTTGTGTGTTAAGGCTTTTTTGAACAAGCTGGACAATCCAGACAAGTGATTTTTGCCACCCCTGAAAAGAGAGTAGCATAATTAATCACCTGGTTTAGTAACAGAGAGATAGCGAGTGGGTAGAACACAACTGGACTCATCAACCCGCCGACTCAACTTATTCATCTGATCTTGGAGCTTGGAAATCTTCTCATTCTGAAATCAAACATCATCACATTTTTGTAAAGCATCAATACATTATCTGATATACACTTTACCACTTCAAAGTAAAATCTATGCAGATGAATAAATTTGCATTATCATACCAAAAGTACAAATATAAATCAGCATGATTAACCCTTTAGAATGCTTGGTAATTCTCTAAAATAGATTTTGTGTCGTCTCTTTTCAAAAACCTAAAGTTTACTAAATCTCCTTAATTTTGATGAGGAAAGATACTCTGAGTAGCAAACAGGTTAGATCACAGGCTAGCCGCCAATTTACTTGGCAGCTGGCCTAGATCTAACCTGTTTGCATAAGCATGAAGTTGGTTCCAGTACTATAAGAGTTATAAGAACAATACAGGAATGAATCTATAAATCAAACCCTACATTTTAGTTGCTTATGAAAACAGGTAAGATCATTTTCGAGAGAACCCACAACAGAAGGTGAAGAGAACAAATAAAGAAATAAGCAAATATAATGCTAGTTAATTTGACCCCGAATGAAAGTTTCAATCAACAATGACAAGCAC
The DNA here is from genome assembly GCA_947846245.1 of Cerastoderma edule. Lineage (NCBI taxonomy): Eukaryota > Metazoa > Mollusca > Bivalvia > Cardiida > Cardiidae > Cerastoderma > Cerastoderma edule. The sequence goes on along the minus strand of OX401407.1, from coordinate 34,323,404 downwards.
TTGTTCATTTCATCACAATGGTCTCTAGCTTAAAACATATCATAATTTTCAGCCTTTGCTTTCAAGTTCCACGAATTGCACATTTCTACATCAGAAATGAGTATTTTAAGAGAACTGAAAAGCCTGGGAAAACCCTGCTTATCCAGAGCTCTACAAAGGATTCTTCCCTTTGTTTTACAATGATCGGACAAATCTGCAGCAGCTTATTTAAATTTACATGAAAATCCCTTTGAAGAATTTTCTAAAGTTTGCCCCAGATGTTTGTCAGCACCATTGCTAGAACATGATAACTTGATTTATTTTTATCAGATTATTTTTTGTTAAAGAATATTCATCAGTTCACAGTCCACTACTGTAAATGAAATTATTATGATTGAAATATTGGTTACTTGGACTAAATCTTACCTGTTCTTTTAACAATCTGTCTATGTCTTCTAATGATTCCATTGACAAACTGAGTTTTCGTCCATTTTGTAATGAATTGGACACATGAAACTTTTCACTGCCACCTCTATCTGAGAGTTCACTTCTTCCTTCTTGAAACTGTTTGTTACTATCTTTCCCAGAAAGAGTATTACTTTTGTCAACTGGCAACACATTTTCTTTTTCAGACTGTGCACTATTGTCTTTATCTATTACTTTATTTTGGACATTTCTAATTTCCCTCTTTTCGAGACCATTTATGTGAGACTGTTCACTTGTATCAGTCATCGTTGAATTGCTTCTTTCTTTGTGAGACATATAACTAATCTCAGAGTCAGATTTTTGATTGATTGGCCCTCCAGATTGTTCACTACTTTCGACCATTTTTGAATCGATTTTAGTTTTATCCTGTAGATATCTAGTAACAGCAGTCTCTGGTAACGGTGAAGCTTCCTGGAAATGTTCGTTGTCGTATCTTGGGAAATTACTTTTATGAGCGTCAAAACTTGTTCTTTCAACGTCCAACTCTGTATCAGAATCAGTTCCACCAAGCTGAACTATTCCATGTGTCAACACTTTATTAGTATCCCGTGAGAGACTCAGAGTGACTTCCCTTGTAAACTCTTCACCGATGGAGGTAGCTGGCTCCAAGGTCAGTTGGGCTTGAGAATTATCTTCAACTGATGTGTTATTGGAGGAATCCAACCGAACTTTTCTCTGTCGTTCAAGCTTTGCCCTGTCAGAGGACACACCTGATAAACCGTCATCCTCATACCCTGTCTTACAATGACTGTCAATAACTCCTACTCCTTCAATGCCTGATGAACATTTCCCAATCACAGCCACTGGTGCATTATCAGTTTTGTGGTTAACAGATTTGGTTGTCAACTCTCGAGGCGACATATCAGAGGAATCACTAAGGTATTCCATTAGAGGTTTATGGGTAGCCTCTCTGATACCTGATGTTCTCTTGACCAGATCCTGTTGCCCTCGTAGAGATTTTTTCTTCCTCACCGGCCTTTTGGGAGGCTCAGATGTATGCCTACCCTCACCATCACTGGATATACTGTTGCTATGGAAACCATTGTGTTTGTTTTCTAACCTCACATCCTTTAAGCCCCCATTCTGCTTATCGGCATCAATGGTAGAAGCTCTGTTTCCGACCTTGACATTGTTGTTATTGCCATTTCTGTTCAGCGTCTCCACACTTCGGGTGATGGTGGGGTCAAAGTTGATGACCTCTTGTGTGATGCGGTCATAGTCAATGTTGTCATGGTTACCATTGGTTGCCACAGTGAAAGGAATGGAAGGTGCACTCTTGGTGTGGGTCAGCTTATTCCTGTCATATTTCCCTATAAATAAGAGATGTACTGTTTTACCTATCACTCCATAGTTTGCCCAGCATTTAAATTTTTCTTTGGTGATAATTTCCATTTCAGACTGGTATATAACAAACCCATAGCTTGTCCCTACAGGTCTCTTGTACATCAGTCTAAAAGGGAAAATTATTGGCAGACGAGAAATTTCAATATTGTTAAAATTTCTATCTTTGAGATAAATGAAGATATCAAATGTTTGATCATATAAAGTTACATTTGGTCTAAGTAAGTCTGTATGTTTTATTCAAGGAGGCACATAGTCATAAATAGTAATGAATTTTTAAAAAAATATTCTTAAACAACAAAACGGTTTCTTTCCTAAGTATTTTGCAAGTCTTCACATTTATTTTGTCAGTGTTTTAACATCAGTTTTTCAAATGTCCACAATTGGCAATCTGCACGTAAGCCGGAAGACTACTCCTCTCATGAAAATCCAAAAGCCCATGCCATTGCTTCAACCCGTGTGGAAAGAGGCTTTCTAATTTAAGTTTATACTCTAATATCTAGGCCATGTATGCTCCTACAGGAGATCAGTAGTATTCAAAGAATTATACACACCGTTACTTTTCTTGATACAACATGAAAAATGACCTACCCTGTTTGAGGTTGAAGAATTTCAGTACAGACTTCATGACCACTGTGTTGGTAGACGAAGGGAAAGCCGAGTCAGATAACTCTTTCTTGCCCACTAGTACCAGAATACCTGGTTCTCTCCCTTTCTGCCCTTCTGGGTAACAGGCTATACCTTTTGGTCGCTCATTTTTATCAAGGCACTGAAATATAATGCAGTAAGTAAAAGCTATATAATGCTTTTTAACCCTTTCCCAAATGCTTAATTTTAGACTTTCCCAAATTGAAAGAGTTTGCAGACGACATTTCAAAATGTGATGAAATTGGAAAATAATCTTCTGATAGGGTAGGAAACATTGTGGGAAACGGAGAAATTGCTCTTAACAAGCAATTTCTCCGTTTCCCACAATGTTTTTCCAAAGTCGTCTGCAACAAAGTCGTCAAATCCCATCATTGTTTGGTAATGGGTTAAAGAACCTCTAAACTTTCAATTACATGTATGTGTACTAGTTCAGACACACAAGTAGCAGAAGGAGGAAAACAATATTACCGAAGTATGGGAAAACTAGTGACAAGTCCAAATTGAGAGCAATGGCAGACCACAATACTTGAGCGTAAAAACAACATTTTTTTTTGCGTTTTTTTAGCAGATATCATTGTAAACAAAAGGAGAAACTCTCAATTCTCACAATTTATACTTTTGTCATTGTAGTTTTCAAAGACTAAAAGATATAACTTTAAACTTCATTGTAATGTTCAAAGGCACATTACTCTGAAGTGTGTGTAGAAGAAGGCATGAACTTATTGTCTTGGACATTATTACTTTGTGATGACTTCATAAACCAAGTTTTACTAAAATATCTTTGAAAATATCAAATTGTTTGCTGGCCTAACCTTTCCAGAATGACAGACATATAGAGTGACATTTTCTATCCATCATTAGGGTTTAACATTGCCTCATTCAATGAGTATTTCAGTCATGTTGCTATCCCTTACTTGTAATGATGGATGAAGAACCCAAACTTGACTAATAAGGGCTGGTCAGGCATGGTTGTACCATAAGCATTCTGTAAGGTAATCAGTAGCCTGATTGGGTAACACCAATGTATATTGAGGTTTCAGTGCAAGACAAAAGTATGTCATTCACACAAAAAAGAGAATAACTTACTTTGGTCTTGCATTGAAACCTCAGCACTTCCTCCCAAATTCTGTTTGCAGGGATATTATCATGCAATTCATGGAGAACTAAGTTTGCAACTTTCATTACATGTTTTATGCTGTGTTAGTAAAATGAAAGATATAAGGATTCTATATATATATTTCATCCCATTTAGATTTTCACATGTCTTTCCCTGCACTTTGAGCTAAAGTGGGTCAATAGGTAAACAAAAACAGGGGGAAAAAGTATTATAAAAAAAATACCAAAGAGTCATAATTATACTTACAATTTCAGAATATTTGCTGAGTTGATAATTTTCAAAAGAAAACACTTGTAGTAATGGCTGACTGTTACTGCCCACAATGACAAACTTGTCTTCTCTCTGAAAATAAAACAAGGGAGGTCTTAGTACTATTTGTTTGATTTAAACTTCAACCGAAGATGTATAAAATACTTTGTGACAAAAGGATAAATTATGAGTAAAGAGCATGTTCTTTGTTTTATTTCTTAATCAAATAAGTACTATAAGACCTATTATTTTTTTTTTCTTGAAATGTCAACCTTATTCATATTCTACCAATATAACCATTTAAATGTATATTACTACTAACAGTAAATAATTTCAAATGCTTTCCCAGCCATAAAATTTGGTAAACCAAGGCAGCAATTGACAGCAGATGAATATATGAAAATGTTTAATTTTCATTCACCAAAACAAAGCTACCTTTGAGATTCAAAAGTTACGTCATTTTTTTAACCCTTAGAATGCAGGGTATTTTTTTCTAAAAGTATATTTTTGTGTCGTCTGCTTTCCAAAACCTTGAATATCTGCTTAATTTTGTTGAGGAAAGATACTCAGAGTAGCAAACAGGTTAGATCACAGGCCAGCCGCCAATTTACTTGGCGGCTGGCCTGGATCTAACCTGTTTGCATAAGCATGTAGTTGGTTCCAGCACTATAAGGGTTAAACATGGACATAATGCTAACAATCGTTGTGAGACATGCTCCTAGAACTCTAACTTTTTAACTTTGGAGAGTTTTTGTCCACATACCTGATAGAGTAAGATGTCTGGTGTCAGGATACCCTTTATACTACAGCCAGACAGCTTCTCTGGGTCTTTATCATCAAACAGTTGGATACAGTCTATTCGTGAACTATCTTCTACCACAGCCTGTAAAACAGAGATATTAGACATATAAATACTGTGCTTTGATAAAACCTTTTATTTTCATAAGGACTTATTTGTTGCAGATATCATTTGAAAACATCCTGACAAATGGAGACCATGCTCAATATGAAAAAACCACCCGCTATTTACAAAGATTCAAAATTCTATAAGATAATAACACATATCTTTCAAATTGAATATCAATTGAAATCTCGTCTGCTTTTAAAACACTTGCAACAGACAATAATTTCTATCCTTTCCTACTTTACAAATATTGATACAACAGCAGGCAACAATAATAAAGTTGAAATTTAACATATCAAAGACAATTTCTTTTTCAAAAAAATAGTTTTTCAAGTCTTCTACTGGATTATGTCAAGGCATAAGCAGACTGCAAATATACAGCATGAAAAGCTACATTTTCTTTATGATATCGCCGTAAATTAATGTAGCAAGGGATAGGATTAGGCAAGACTATAATAAGTCCCTCACAGAAATTACTAGTCTTGCAGAGTACTGTCAAAGACTATCAATGGGAATGAGTCAAACACATAATTCTTCTTAAAATATGGAGTAAGTCCATACTCATATTCCTTAACCCTTAGAAAGTTTGGTAATATTCTTCTGCTTTCATAAACCTTAACTATCTTCTTAATCTTTATGAGGAGAGATACTCAGAGTAAGACCACAGGCCAGCCGCCAATTCACTTGGCGGCTGGCTTGGATCCAACCTGTTTGAATAGTCTTAAAATCAATTTCATTTCTATAAGGCTTAATGATATTCAAAGAGATGATATAAAGTAAGAAGTTAAATAAACATACATCTGGATTTCTTGGAATGTTAAACAATGTGTCTGTTATGGACGTTTCCTTGCCCTTGGGCTTGATAATGCAGTCCCCTGGTGTGCTCTCCGTCAGTTGTGAGCCCGTGTTATTGTGGAGAAGGTCGGGCAGTAGGAATGTGTCCTGCGTCTTACACAGCGACTCCAACGGAAGTTCTGACACATATAACAGTCGATCCTCCGATATGGGAACCAGGGCACTTATACAACCTGTCAGTCTGGATAAGATATAATCATTTCTGTTTTTTACAATGCCCAGCTCAATAGAGGTAGACCATAAGCTAAAATGAGGGTTTAGTGCAATACTATAGTAAGTGCTTCATGTTTATGAATCACTAACTATAGTCTTGTATTAAACTCTCGAAATATTCATAAGAATTGTATCGATCTGAGTACAAACATTCACATTCTGTTAGTCAGCCAGGGGTGACGAAATCCGATTCTGATATACTTGTCTGTAAATACCTAAATATCTTTCTGCACTTGTCCATTATACAGTAGATTTCATGCGAAATTCATTTAGGACAAGCTGGGCAATAAGGACAATTGCCACCCCTGACAGCTGGTGGACAATATCTCATACATATTCAAATAGTTGGGTATCTGGATTCTAACCCAAAAGCTACACAGCCTAATGATGTTTTGTGATTTCAATTTAAGTATCCGAACCACATGTCAATAAAAAGGATAGAATATTCTTACATTGTAGGGTTTGACCCATAAATCAATATTATATTTATATATTTGAAATCATTGTGACAAAAGCTGGTGTTGATTTTGTCACAATTGATTCAGTTATTTCTTTGAGATTTCTGAATACATTTGTGTGGTGTTTTTTTCGTGACACTATGATTAATACATTCTTTTAAAATTGCATCTCATGATCATTTGTCATGCAAGATAAATTTCACTTACCCAAGTCAATAACATGGACTTGATGCACTGTTCCGTATTATGTAACAGATTACCAGTAAGGGCATGTGCATGTGAATAATTTTACATAATTTATGAATCACTCTTAGATTATGTAAAATGGAATATGAGTCATTTGTCAGTCTAAAACAGTAAATACATTCATACTGCATTTTGCCCTGTCAATGGTGCACACCTATCAGTCTAAACTATTACTCAATATTTATACACTGAATAATCAATGACATATAAAACTTTTGTGACAAAAAAAAAGAATTTCTCTTGAGAAGTTATTGCTAGATTAAGCTCAATTCTCTTAATGGTCTATAACCTAATTTGAGAAACAAATAAAATAAAGTTTATTAATTACTAATGAAAAACATCTCTTTTCATCTTTAACTTTGCAATCATATCTTATTCTTTAGAGCAGCAGATGAAAAAAAAATGAAAGTTGGACGGCAGTTCAATTTCACAAGAGAAACTATTGCAATGAATTTAAGGAGAAATGTCTATATCAGTTTTTTCTCCTTTCCCCTCTATAATTCCATATGCAGCCATCAACATACATACAGAACACGGTACACCTGCACTTCATGGTAAATGTCTAACCCATTCACCTATGTAAAAATGTGTGACTTTTCCAAAAATGAAGGAAATAGTAGACTACACCAAATACTTTAAGATGTATAAAAAGTAAAATTTCATTTTGAAATTGTTAGAAACCATTATAAAAAGGGAGAAATATATCCTCCTGCCAAAGTGGTTTCTAAAGATGTGGTAAAGTGAGATTTTATTGAGTTATGAATTAATGCATGCATGTGTTAAATGTCGAATGTGGCTTATGCTGCTCGTCTTTAACCCTTTTATTCATGCATACACAGTGTATTAAAGCACCTGTTTCAGACAACACTGTAAAAAATTATGACAAAAGAAGTGAACAACTTCTTCTTTTAACACAATGGTTTTAACTCAATATCACACAACAAACAAATGACAAAATTGTTATAACACATTGTCACTGGTGTCTGCCTTTGCTTTCCATTTGAACAGATTGCAAAATCGTGCATGAGAAAATTTTAAATCATTTGGCTCTCTTACAATGTCTTACAGTTACTTTATACCAACATTCATACAAAAAATAAAATTAATAACAATTTCGTAACAATTCTTCCTATCCCTTTATGAAAGTTTATTCCAGCAAGGAACTACAAAAATACCTAAAAAAATGAAGACTTACACTTTAAAACAGGTATTATATCCAAACAATGTATTGTATGAGTGAAACATGTGAGTGAAACACTATACACTGTATCAGATTTCAACTAATTAGTTAACAGGTGTTTAAAAATAGACTAATTAGTTAAATAGTTGCTAATTTTGCCAATAATATTGTGACAGTATTGTCAATAAGATCTATCAAAATAATTGACATTTAAGTAATCAAATGACAGGTTATAATTTAATTATCTACTCTCAGCCCTAGGCATACAAAACATAAATAGTTCATGAATTTGATATAATTCATCCATTTTCTTCACATTATGTCATGGGTTCAATGCAATATTATAGTAAGTGATTCATGTTTATGAAGCATTTACTATAGTCTTGCTTTGAACCCTTGAATAGTGCTTGTTCAACACAATCACAGCAGGAAGTTTAAAAAAATGACTGAAAGAAAAATTGCTCAGAAAGAGCAATCAATTTCTCCTTTTGTCTCATTGGTTTCTACACAAGATTTCAAATAAAATATATATTTTGTCGTACTCTGTTTCTTTTGTTTGCTGCTGCTTTCAATATCTTTGTAAATTTGGGATTTTTAAACCTATTATATATAGTGTCTCTATAACTTCTATGCTATTTTTCTTAAAACCTAAAAACAAAAGAACGTTTTCACATTGACAGTTTAACCAAATGTCTTCTGCTGAGAAAGGATAGGATTAACAACCGTTCAAGATGTGACAAAAGGAGAATTCCCATATGATGAGCAGATTTCCTTTCTGTTACATTGTGTTCAAATGTCTCAGTTGTTTCAGGGGCATTCAACCCAAAGAATACAGGGTAATTTCCTAAAAATAGATTTTTCTGTCGTCTGCTTTCCAAAACCTTAAATATCTGCTTAATTTTGATGAGGAAAGATACTCAGAGTAGCAATCAGGTTAGATCACAGACCAGCTGCCAATTTACTTGGCGGCTGGTCTGGATCCAACCTGTTTGCATAAGCATGAAGTTGGTGCCAGCACTATAAGGGTTAAAGCCAGTATGTATCAGAGCATGTAATTACATTCAACCCAATGTCAAATTCCACACTGTCTGAACTAAATGAAGCGTCTGGATATCAAGTGCCCCCAGGTAAGGCACTGAGCTAACTAACGACTTTACACGATCAAGTGCTAATAGCCTTTCATCATGACAGACGATTTATCCTTCATTACTTTCAAAATAACAGTTAATCATATGTCTGCTTGAAATTATTGTGGAAGAAGAAAAAACTGCATATTAGATAGATACATTTAAACTTGATTATTTTAGCAATTTCTAATTTCTTATTTCCAATGTACTCTTTGTGATGTTTGTTTTGCTTTTGATTTCTTTTCAACCTGCATCTTTATTTCCCATTCAAAATAGAAATGAAATAGAATTTTAATTTCAAATTGAGTCATTTGCACATTTATGATTCCTGAACCCATTCCCTCATATTAGATTTTGTGACTAAGCAGCAATAGCAGACAACACATTGGGAAAAAACCTTTGAGACAAATTTTTGCTTTTGTCGCAATGGTTTCTTTGACAGTCTGCTGCCATTGTGACAAAATGAGATAAACATATCATAGGGTAAGGGGGTAAAAACTTGGCAAGTATTTGACTAGAAAAAAACCTTACAATTACTATACATGTAACACTAGCTTAGCTTGTATACTTGAGAAGAAAGAAAAAAATCAATCTTTTTTATCTTTAAATTCAGTTTTAACCCTTTTTGAATTATACCACAATAACAGTAATTAATCATTATTCATGGAAAAGGAAAAAGAGAGACAAAAACTAGAAATCTTACCTTGGCACAGTCCAGGTAATGTATGAACACTGAGCAATAGCGTTGTCCACATCTGACCAGTGATAAATCTGTGTAATAAAAGTAATATTTGTGGTCACAGTCCACCATTAACCCATTTTTTTTTTTTTTTTTTTTTATGGGTTTTACATCACATCAACATTATTTCGGTTATGTAGCGATGCCCGACTCTTAATGATGGAGGAAGACCCCATACTCAACTGCCCACAAGGGCTGGTCGAGGCGGGTAGAACCATCGGCATTCCGTAAGTCAGTCGGGAGACTGCCTCTCATGAAAGTCCCTATCCCTCTCAGGATTTGAACCCACGCGGAGAGGGGCCATGTGATTTCAAGTTCTGTACTCTAACCACTAGGCCACGGAGGCCCCATTAACCCATTACCAAACAACAATGACATTTGACCAGTTTGTTGCAAACGACTCTGGAAAACATTGTGGAAAAAAGGAGAAATTGCTCTTAAGGAGCAATTTTTCCTTTTCCCACAATGTTTTATGCCCTTTCAGAAGGTAGTTTTCAATTTCATCACATTTTGAAATGTTGTCTGCAAACTCTTCCAATTTTGGACAGTCGAAATTTGGCGTTTGGTAAAGGGTTTATGGCATTGCCATTAGGCATGCTTCATTATCCATGCATACCACAGTATTATTATCACATATCATGTTGATCGAATTTTTGATTGGTTGGAATTGAGAGGGACATTAGATGGTTAGAGTAAATCAGATTTATTTCCTATAAATAATCATTTTCAACTGCTTAGTGCACAATACCTTAATTAGATATATCTCCAGCAGAAGTGTGGGAAAACCTTTGTGACAAAAGGATAAATTACTCATGATGAAACAGTTATAGAGTAAATAGTGTCCATGGAGAATATAAAATTTCATCAGAAAAACCTATTTTTGGAAAATTACCCTGCATTCTTAGGATTAAGTATGTAGAAAAATGGTTTGAAAGAACTATCTCAACAATTGAAGCTGAAGATTCTGTGAGGTACATGTAAGAAAATTGGAACAATGGGTTGACATTATTACCTTGCTGAGGCAATACAAATGAAATCATAGCAGGAAAAGAAATTGTGTATAAGCGACTACTTCCATTTCAATTTGTTTACTTTACCCTTATAGCATTGGAACAGACTTCATGCTCTTACAAATAGCTTAGATTCAGACAAGCTGCCAAGTAAATTGGCATCTGGCCTATCGCTACTCTGAGTATCTTTCCTCAACAAAATGAAGTAGATATTTAAGGTTTTGGAAAGCAGTCGACACAAATGTCTAATTTTAGAAAATTACCCAGCATTTTAGGGTTAAAGATTTGTCTGGTCAACATTAGAACATTATCCTCTTATAATGACCAGATAACCCTAAACAATAATGTATGAGCTCTAAATAACTTATAAAAGACAAAAGCAAAACATAAAGAATTGCTTTAATTCCCTAGATCTTCCCTATAAACTGATGCCGACAGGAAAATGAAAGCAAATGATTAGCAAGGGCGTTAAGTGGTGTATCTATTAACATGTGTGACATATTGTCACTACATGTGTATCAAATCGTTACAATGCAATTAACAACCAATAAACAACCAGTGGTAGTACTATCACAGCTGTCTAGGTTAATAGTACCTTTCTGACTTACTCCAACACCCTTATATCAAAGAAACTGGAATAACCATGTACAAGACACCATCTCGATGACAAACTTAATTGATCAATGGACAAAATATGAAAAAATGTCCAATTCCAAGTAAAAAGCCTATACAGACGAGGGAATCACATGGCCAATGTTTACCATCTTATGTCGAAACAAGATGCCCACGCCCAGATATTGTTGCTTTTTTCACCAACTTTTGCCAATGAAATCCACATTGTGTACCATCAACTTTCGGGTTCTGGTGGTATATGATAACCCATGCTTTATAACAGCGTAACATACAACACTAGGCAGAGAAATCGCGGTCGACTGGTGTGCATGTCCAAAAATTCTCCAAAATAGATTTCTCCGGCAAGTCGTAGACGTTGGGCACATGATCGATGTTTGATGTCTTTAAAAACGAAAGGTTATAAGGCTCGGCTTGTAATTCTCTATAACCTCAATGCCAATGCTATGATCACACATGAATAAAAATATTTTAACATAAGGAAAACCTGCTTGTTTTGAAGCAATTTCATCTTTGGTTACAATAGTTCATTGAATTAACTGCTTCATGAGCAATACATGTACATTTGAAAGACAAGGCATAAATGTTAATCAGCGAAGATTACCCATAATTGATTATAATATCTTAATTTACCGAGAGCGTGGTTCCGACACAAATGACCAGACGAGAACCGTCAGTCAGCCAGCATCCACAGCGAATCTTCCCTCTGAAATACAACAAACATTTACTGATCAACTGATCTCTTAACCCATTACCACACAATAGCCAGTTTGTTACAGAAAATTCTGGAAAACATTGTAGGAAAAGGAGAAATTACTCTTAAAGTTCTACCTTTAAATAAATACAAATGATAACTGTCGTGACTAGATTCTGGAATAATAGCGCTAAGAAAGAGCTGAGTCAGTGGTTTTTATTTATGTCCGAGTGCCCCTTTTCGCGTGACACGGCCCAAATTATATTCAACAGAATATGAAGTCTATATTATTGGTTAATAAACCTCAGGGGAAAAAAGAACTTTTTTTTAAAACTTGAAGGAGCATAATTTCTCACAAAGAAGTCCTAAGCTGCAAAGGTGCTTAAAATTGTCTACATGTACATAGGGAAACAAGATAACATTACATATATTATATATAATCGCTTTACATTGCATATAAAAGGTGCATTATCTCTGTATCATGAACTCTATAGGAAATAATGTTTCAAAAGACGATAATTGGCCTTTAATTACATAACAAGTAGGCATGTCATATAACCATTGGGCATATTAATATAATAAACTTGGAATTGCTCATTTAAAAAGCATTAATTTAGCATAAGAAATAAACACAAGAAAATCTTAAATTATTCCTAATCAAATCTTGTATTGCTAGTAAACCGGGGAAAATGCATCAGATGATTGACAAAACAGAAATAACAGATACTGAAAACAGAGAAAAGAAGGTCCCCCTCATAAGGTTTACTTAAAAGGAAAATGAAAACTTTTCGAAGTCCCTGTGTCACAGTATCTGCTAAAGTTTCAATCAAAGGCAATCAACAATGTCTGTAGAATAGAAAGCTTTAGTTATTTACTGTACTCTTAATTGACCTTACGACACAGAGCAGTTAACCACGCCCACCGTAAATAGGGGAGGTCACTCTAATTTTCTCGGACATTCTGAGTGAAATAGCGTCAATGCACAAACTAGGATCCCTGTTTGACATTGCCGATGATTTCGGATATTCTTATTGGAAATCGGAAATATTCTTACAAAATAAGCACCTGCCTTTATTGCTGGATAATATGTACATAGCGTGACAATTTGTAAAGAAGATGGTATATTTTGAGCGTTAGCAGAGACATTTATTACAGCTCTGTTATATATCTCTATGGCGTTGGGGGAGTGATTTACCCCAGTAGTGTGGGGTCCGATCGGCACCAAACACGATCCGTCCAAAGTCCGATCAGACTCGGATTCGAACGACATTGGTCCGTTGGGCACTGGTTCGACCGGACCTTCAAAATGACCGTATTTAATACTACTTCAAAACAGTTAATTTGCAGTATTTGCAGGTTACGAACAAAATTATCTCATTTTGATTCTTAAACGGTTAAAACTTTTATTTTACTAAATCGGCGTATATCCTGAATGATTCAAACGCAGACCTGCCAATTTTGTCATATTGAAAATGGTATAATAGAGTTGGTCATGTTGAGATTATGGTGTTAAACAATTGCTGATAGGAACAATCACTATTTTGTTGTCAAATAAGTTAATAATGAAGACTTTCGCAATTTGCTACTTGATTACGAACTAAGGGTCATTTTACCAAACGAAATATTTTCAATTGTTCAAAATTTAAAGAGGTTGCAGACGTCATTTAAATTAATATGATGAATTAATACTTTTCTGATAGGGCAGACCATATTGTTGGAAAAGGATAACTTGCTCGTTAAGAGCAATTTCTCCTTTTCCGACAATATTTTCCCTAGTTGTCTGTAACAAAGTAGTCAAATGTAGTTATTATTTGGTAAAGGGTTAACAAACCTCGATTGTTAAAAAGGATTAAGGGTTTCGACGCTAATTAACATCAATCTGACACAATTGCACTTTATGGTCAAGTCACAAACGCTTTATTGTTTAGCCGATCGGCGGTCTTTGTTATCAACTACTGTCTACCAAGAGTGTGTTTTACAACATTTTACAGCAACATTAGATTCTTTAAGGTATTCGGATAAAGTTGCAACAAGGAGCTATGGATTTGTTTTGTTTTTAATAGCTTTTAGATTTGGATACGATACATCGATCTTACAGGTAGGTGGATTGATGGGCTATAATAAGAAAGTTAATTAAGTGTTTAAGGTGCTCTTAGGGTCCATTTAAAAACAAAATCAATTAATTAAAATCCAATTTGAAGAATTTGTATATATCCAACTGGAAACCATGTCCTCTCACAACATTATCAATCAATATTGTATTTTTAGTTAACATTTGATTCATTATCAAATGCAACTAATAACATTCGTCATTATGTGTCAATTCCGTTTTTTCAAAAATTCTTCATTTTCAAACGAAGATAAAAGACAAAAATAAAAATTTACTAACATGTGAAAGAAAAAAAGAAAGAAAATTATAGTTCATACTTCTATTCTTTACATCGTTTTATAAATTAACTGTTTGCATATATTTACTAATTGCGTGTAGATCTCAGTCATTTCACAATATATGTGACAGATTTTGGAAACGGGATAAACTCTACTTCACCCACAAGTCTCTCCTTATACATAATTTCTCTATAATAAGTACTTAAACAATATCTTAAGCAGTATTGACGAAGAAAAATCACAGCACAATAGTGCTATGTGTTGACGGAGTCGCACAGCGTGTCGGAGAAAATGGCGGATAGCAACCGAAGTGTTCGCTGATTGGTCAGTTCCAGCTGTCAATCAAAGTCTGTCGTAAGGTCAATTAGGTGTTAGATACCAAACTACACTGTTCTAAATAAGCTGTAAATATCAAATCAAAACAAATGAAGGAATGGGTTTAAGCCAAAACCAAGGTAAAAAGCGTTTCACTTTGGTTAGATAATATCTAATTTTCCCTTTAAATTCTTTAAAGCCATAAAGTTCATCCAAGTCAATTCATTTGTTTTACAACATGATCAACAGATATGACTGTTACCAAATCATGCATGCCCTTTTACATATTAACATTTTACAGTAATTGATTTTTCCTTTCCTTTACTTATGTCCTTTTCCTTTAATCATATTTGGTTTAGTTTTTGAACATATGATACAAACTAAAAGGTACTGGAGTTTTTCCATCCTTCTAAATTGTCTTCTGCGGTACTTCAAATGAAGATTAGTTTAACCTTTAGACTGCTGGGTAATTTTCTAAAAATATATTTTTGTGTCATCTGCTTTCCAAAATCTTAAATTTCTGCTTATTTTTTATGAGGAAGGTACTCAGAGTAGCAAACAGGTAAGATCGCATGCCAGCCGCCAATCTACTTGGCAGCTGGCATGTGATCTAACCTGTTTACATAAGCATGAAGTCGGTTCCAATGATTTCACATCAATTGTGACGGAAGCTTGAAGCTTATTGCATTCACTCTGAATGACTGCTTCCTGGATATTAAACCAGTACTCGCGCTGGTTTGAGGGCTGGTCCAAGCAGTTTCCACCTGGCCTAACGTGCATTTAACCCATGGACCCTCAGGACAAGAGGCTGATGCTTTACCACTGCCACCCACTAATTGGAGGAAAGACTTGTAGGTGGTATTACCTGTCTAGCTGTACCAACACCTGACTGCCCTTATTTTGGAGGTGACTGTAGTACAAACTGGCCTGTTGAGGACAGAGAACACAGAGGATGTCACGGCCAGGGTTCCATAGGCATCCTGAAACAACAAATACACATTTATATTACATGCTTATCAAATGTATAAATGGGAATCACATTTACAAATGGTAATGAACAAGACAAATTGGGCTTGCACATTTAAATTTGAATCACACATTTAAATGAGAATCACACATTTAAATGGGAACCACACATGTAAACCAGAATGACGCATGTAAATAGAAATAACACATTTAAATGAAAATCACACATATAAATGATGTAAACACAATTTTGAATAATAGAATCAGAAATATGAATATCACACTTACATTTAAACAGAAGTCACACAAACACATAGGAATCACACATACATTGTAGAAGCCCATAGTAAATACATATGATTACACTTATGAAAATCTGTGGAAAACAGAAAGTTGCATTCTGTTGAAAAAAAACTTCCATCCCTAAATGTCACATATCAAATCATCCTGTGGAAAGAAACTAATCAATAGACTGACACATGTTACCATGTTATGAGACCAACACATTATACAAATCTGTAAGTAATACACATAAAACCTATGTTAACTTAAAATAATCATTCATAATATCAAGGGTTCAATGCAAAACTATAGTAAGTGCTTCATAAACATGAAGCACTTACTAAAGTCTTGCATTGAACCCTCGATAAGTAACTTATCATACTTTGATATACCAGACTCACATAATAATCTAGCGCCTTTTGACTCTAGCAGTCACCATATAGCACCAGAAAGAAGCTAACGTAGATATAACTAGTGACAAGCTATATTTTTCTAAGCCAAAATTTCCTGCATTTCCATTACTAGGCTAGGGCTTTGAATGTCTCGCCAAAGTCCACTACCATGTAACCAGTGGCTGTGGCAGGGCCAAAACGCAACACCCCCTTTCCCATGTTACAAGTCTAGCACCATAACCAATTACTGTAACCGTTTTAAATTTTCCAAAGGGCTAAATTCCAGTATGATAAAACCTCATTATTTCTTCTGAAACAGGTTTAGATTCTGCCTTTTTTCAAAAACAAAACCTTTGTCATTTACAGAAGATCCCATTTAACAATTCACTCATAAGACAAATTTTAAATTCATTTGCATTGGTTGGCAACAAGAGTTTACTTATTTTGTGAATGAGAGCAGTTGCCATTCATAATTGTATTTGTATTCATATGGGTACCACATTGCCTCAACATTATTTCACTTAATTCGCGATGCCCAACTCAGTTTAATGATGGAAGACCCGATACTCAACTGCCCATAAGGACTGGTCAAGCAGGGTAAAGCCATCGGCATTCCATAAGTCAGGTGGGAGACTACCTCTCATGAAAATCTAAATGCTAAAAATATTTTCAACAGAATTACAATTTGATGTTATAGAATATCTTAGAACTCTTACATAAAGATTAGTACTGAACACTAGTATGGAAAAAAAACCCTGTCACCACCTAGTAACTCCAAACTCAGAACTGTTCAAAAACAATGGACGAAACTTGATACTTGTTCTGTCCTAGTTAAAACTGCATTCCAAGCTAAATGGATTCTGAAATGTCACACTTAACCTTTTCCCTTATACATTCATACAGAGACTGGCAGCAAAAGATGAAATCAATAAGATAACAATATTTACTCAGAAGAGCTCCACAAAAGATTTGGACTTTGGAAAAAATATTAATTGGAGCAAAATACAACTTCCACCATGATAAGGAGATTTTCATTCTTATAGAAAAAAAATTCTATAATAGGATAAAGTGCTTGTAAGTTTTCAGCATGTACTTTTTTTTTACAACTGGTACTACTTGAAATGGATGACACAGGCTCAAATTGTAACCAATATCAGTGATTGGGGTAACAGTGGTGCAGAGGTAGAGCATCAGCCTTTTGTGTCAAGGGACTCCGGTTTGAACCCCGTTAGAACAGAGGTGAAATTTGCGTGGACTAGCCCTCACATCAATGTTAGTACCAGTTTAGTATCAAGGAAGAAGTCATCAAGAGTCATTCAATCAGCTTCAATCTTCCATCAGAATCAATATAAAATAAATAAGTTAAACTAATATCAGCGATTAATGAAGGAAATAAAAGGCTTATAGACAAATTTAGCAAAAAAGTAAGACAAACAGAGAAGAAAAAATGAATTTCACTTACAGGTAAAAGAGTAATCCAGTATTATACCCTCAGTTTATGCAAAACAACCAAGTACTTGAAATGGTTAATGCTTTCTTTAGGTAAAGGAAATGTTAAACAAAGAATCTTTACATCAATTCATTAAGATGAAAAAAAACAAAACATTTATAACACTCTTCATAGCCTTTTATCGCTAATTTGAAAATAAAAAAAGACATAGCTTGTCACAAAAAGATGTTTTGTGTTTTCACGATTTCTTTCAAACAACAACTATACCATTTTTTACGAATATTTACATGTAAATGAATTAGGGAAAAGGATTAAAGAAATAACAACCTACTTACAAGCAGATAGAATTGAGCACAACACAACTTTCGACAAACAAACAAACAATAGCTCAGATAAGATTGAAATATTTTTTGTTTAGTCACCTGTGAATATAAAGAACTTGGCAAAACCATCCTTTACACATGAAACATTCATAAGGAGACATTGTTAGATATTGGGTACTATTTCACCAACTTTAGTGGTTCCTTAGCAGCTGGTCTGTGATCCAACCTGTTTGCTACTCTGAGTATCTTACCGCATCAAAATTAAGTAGACTTTAAGGTTTTGGAGAGCAGATGACACAAAAATATAATTTTAGAAAATTATCAAGCATTCTAAGGGTTAAAGTGAGAAAAATGGAACATCAGAAATCTGTTATTAAGTATTTGTAGCATACCACATGAAATAATATTGAAACAAAGCATTTTTATCAGAACTTATGAAGGTGTAAAAAAAAAAACCTGAAAAAAAATTAGCATTATTCATCCATCTTGAAATCATTAAAACAAAAAGAGAATTTTCTTATCATGGCCAAATTATCCTGTTAATCACAATGGTCTTGAAAAAGTATAGTTGGCAGCCCATAGTCATGTGTATTGTTGTTTGTATAAAGGAAAAGTTAATTAGTAGTTTGTTTCCCAGCCTGTAATGCATTATGTTCATTTGTCTTCATCAGGTGTAATAGAGTAGGGTAAAGCTGACATAATTGGATGGTCTGCTGTCATTAAGGGATTTTGTACATAGCCAAAATACCTGCATACAGTGTGCCACTGTTTTAGTTTTCTTACATCAATTGTATGACAAATTATAATAGATATACCATGTAAACAACAGAGAAAAAGCCTTTTGAAAAGATTGTCATAAAAGGAGAATGTGCTCATAATGAGCACATTGTTTTGTTACAATGATTTTAAATGATAATGAATGATCAACAGACAGTCAGACAGAAAAACCAGGGTCAGCTTCAAACATAACTTTGAAGCAAAAGCAGAATTTACCCATTAATTCATAAAATTTCTGGAAATTTCCATTATTTAACATATCTTTTTGAAATTGATTGTAAAACAACTTCTTACAACTAAGCTTCCTTAACACCAGTGCTCAATGCCAAAAGTGCAATAATGTATTTATTGTATTGATAAATAAGTCTCAAATGTATTTTTGTCAAGCAAAAACAAGAGTCACACCATAAAGTCATTCTAATTAATGAAACAGGACTCAAAAATTAATTCTAATGTTACGGAGATATATTTGATTTTTTTCTACATTTGGAAAACCTCTGCAAGACTTTTGGAAGTCAGCAATTCCTTTTCAAAATAATATTAACCATACAGTACTTTTACGGCTAGTTTCATTTTTTGCTCCATTTTATCAATGTATGAAAATAATGAAGGTTTTAACCCAAAATATCATCTCAATTAGACCTAACAAATAAGAGTACCAACAAAATATCCCTTAAGAAAGACGTCACTTGTTAAAGTATCAAAGAACCTTCACCTCTGACCTTTGTCTACTGACCTTGCTGTATAGGCTGTATGTTGACCTTTCTGACCTGTTTGAAGGCCAACTTGGGCTGGTGACCTTCAACCTTCCAGATGGAGATGTTCTTGTCGTGTACAACACACATGTAACAAAACCCATCGGATATTGTGTCACCCCAGTGCACAGACTTCACCCCTCGACTGAAAATAGAAAACATAATGGACCAATGAGTCTTACTGATTCAATGCTTTACAAAAACAACAGCTATGGAACCAAAGTGTAATAGTTAAAAGGGAACAACTGATATATAACAAGAACCTGAAGACCTTCCGCTATTGGGATAGAAATAATACTGAAAAGGAGCAATTGCACTTAGTAATTATATCTTAGAGTGAATAAGTTTGCAGACAGCAAAATTAATGATAATCCAAATGAATTTGGAAGATATTAGTTTGAAACTCCTTTTCCATTAAGTTGTCTCAAGCTTGCCCTTGATATATAACATATATTGCACCTCCTGCAGACGACTTTAGAAACCACTGTGGCAAAGGGAAAATTGCTTGTAACAAGAAGTAACTCTAATATCATAATGGTTTCTAGCTATAAAATCAAAAGAAAAGTTATTTTTTCAAAATTTTTGACATCTCCTTTCGTTATCATTTTAGAACATTTACAAATTGTCACTATTCAAAATTCAAATGAACAGCGGTTTGAAAGAATCAATTGCCACTAAAGGATAAATTGCCAAGTACAAGCAATTCTGATATGGGGATATAGGTTAAAATCCTTGGTTCGTTTTGGTAAAGTGTTAAAAAGACTATTTTCCTGATACAAGTGTACAAAGAATGCAGCTAATACAACATTACATGGGAAATCCTGTTGGAATGTCCAAACAATGATATTGGATATGGATGGATTAGAATCTGCTTTATTTCGTTTATCTAAACATTTACTCAGATTTTCTTTTGATCATGAAAAATAAAAGGATATCATTTTTCTAACCCTCTACCTGATCTAAATCATTAGTGGAAGATATAATTGAATAGAGAAAACAAAGTGACAGAAACATCCTTGGAAAAAAGGCATGACAAGTTGACAAGACATGATGTTAGAGAATAATAGGCCAATCTTTTTATCGCAGAAATAGAAATTTTAAAGAAATTGATCTATATGGTTCATAACAAATAAAACTTCAATTAACATTCTCGTTTTATGGTAAATGATTTAAAATGTCGGTGTAGTTCACCGTGGTGGTCAAAAATTGGTTTGAAGGATTTTTTAAATATTCCTTCACTTATAACGGTGCTTATTCACAGATGTGAGGCAACTTTAACATTAAACCTTATTGCTTTAAAACTGCAAAACAGCTGTACTGTTGTAAAAGCCATTGAAAGTAAATTAGATTTATATTCCATATTGAGAGCCTGTTAAAAACAAAACTATATGACTGTATTCGGGTCCAAAAGAGTTGCAACTGTTTTGGAATCCATTGCATAATATCTGTACAAACTTAGATATATTGACGCATTCTGAATCAATTTGCATTTAGTACCCATTTCTCATTATATATTACACTGCAAAAAAATTGTGATTTTTTAATGACATTTTATTTTGACATGAAGATGTCTCATGAGTGAACAAGCCCCTTTAAAGGTTTAATTGATGGACATTACATTGTGTCCTTAAATCCATTACCAAACAATATTGACATTTAACTAGTTTGTTGCAGACGACTCAGGGGGAAACATTGTGAGAAAAAGAGAAATTGTTTCAAAAGAGCAATTTCTCCTTTTCCCACAATGTTTTCTACCCTATCAGAAGATTACTTTTCAATTTCATCACATTTTGAAATGTCGTCTGCAAACTCTTTCATTTTGGGACAGTTGAAAATTTGATAATTGGTAAACGGTTAAAGCTTGAGCCCTTCTGGCTTTTAAGGCTTGTCCTCTGGCATGAAAGTTCATAGCAATAGCCTAGAAGATGTGAAAGAAAGCCATAATATGACTGAAAAATTATATAACATAGCATCAAACCCCATTAAAAAATAGATAATAAAAAGACTACCTATTCATTAAGAAAAAAAGTGTAGCTTCAAAGGGCAGGTTAAAATAATTAGTCTTCTCTTAAATGTAAAAACTAAAACACATCTATAACAAATATGTCAATAAAGCTGTGAGTGCCCTCAATTTGCATCAAATAAAAGCAAAATATGACATGAGAGTAAATAGCTGATGATAACAACACTAATGAATATAAGAAAATTTATCATAAATCAAGAATGGAAAAACAACTAAATATGTTTTGTCCTGTATCTGAATTAGTGTTTTCATTTCTTGTTTGTATCAAATAGGTAAAGATGTGAGTTGAAGTTTTTTGCTCCCTATCAGTTCATCAAGTTAATATCTTAACTAAGATCGGACCTTTCGACCCCACACAGAAGTTCACTCTCTAATTGTATCATCAATCATCAATATTATTGCCAGGGATTGAGAAAACGTATTTTTGACCGTTTTCCATATAAAAAAGAACTTTTATCACTTTCACAGTAGATAATTTTTAAATGCATTGTGGCAAGGGGAATTTGATCAAACTTGACTGTCTTTTTTATTCACTGTAATCGTATTTCATTAATCATGCTTTTCTAAATGGTATTTTTTATCAGATTGATAATATGGGTTTTTTTAATATGATTTTCTACATAAGTAATATTCCTTCTGCTAACCATTTCATTTCTTCTCTCAATCTCAAGGTGTGGATACCATCAAAATAGGACTAATTGTAAAAACTTCATAATACTGCATGTTCACCAACATTCCCTGTCTGTTGCCCTCTATGCATGAATATTTATGATGCGGTATATTTATTACTCGACAGTCTTCCGAAACACAGTCGAGACCATTCAACAAAGTCTGTCATAATTGATCTTTTTTTTCCAATTGCAAAAATACCCAAACAAAATAAAGTTATATTGATAAACAGATTGAATTGAGGTATGGGTAATGTAACATACATTGTTACCCTATAACACCAAAATAACATTTGTACACAATCAGTTGTATAACAGCGTCAACAGACAGTGAATGTTAGTGAACAATATCAATAAATTACAGTGTCACAGATAACATGTTAGTGTATCATCATCTTGGTACCAAAAAATTGAAAAGACAAACTGGTTATAAAAATGTAAATCTTTCAAAAAAAACCAAAAATCCCCATTTTCGCAGCCACATGATAGATTTGAGTTTCTTTTCAAAAACATGAACATCGGTATGACACTCAAATTTCTTGTACACATAGAAGGGCCTCATGATTTATTACTTTTTATGGGATAAGGAAAAAGGTATTTTGGTTTCACTGTCATACAACTTACTTTCACCCTGTTCAGGCTGAACGCTCAGTGAAAAACAAATCTCTCCTACACTATAATTCATATTCATCCAACCATACAAAATTTATGACAATATTTTGCTAGACATTTGCCTTTTAATTTTGTGCGAGTGTCAAAGAAGGTACAAGGCAAATTTCACTTCCATTTGAGACATATCATTCCTTTACATGAACTGAATACCTTGGGAATCAGTGGAAAGTGGTATAAATTATAACCTTAATTTTGCAAAGTTTGAGGAAATATTATCCTGCCATAAAGTCTTTTCTGTCATATCAAGTGGCATAACCCCTCACCTTTGTTATATCTAAAGGGTGGAAGTGTTTCCAGCTAATGTGAAAAAGTAAAGATTAATCCATTACCAAACTATAACGACATTTGACCAGTTTGTTGCAGACGACTTTGGAAAACATTGTGTAAAAGGAGAAATTCCTTGTAACAATCAATTTCCCCTTTTCCCCCACAATGTTTTTTTGCCCAATCAGACGATTCTTTTTTCAATTTCATCACATTTTGATATGTCTTCTGCAAACTCTTTGGGACAGTAAAAAACTTGGCGTTTGGTAAAGGGTTAAAACAAAAATACACTTCATTTGGTCTAGACTGAAAGAAAGAGCAGACATTTGCAATTTGTGCATATTGTCATCATCAAATCGAGTAGAAAGTTTTCCTACTGTTGCATTAATCATATGGGTGTAGTTGCAGGTGAGTTTAACCCTTACAATGCTGGGTATTTTTCTAAAAAAAGATTTTTGTGTCTTCTGCTTTCCAAAACCTTAAATATCTGCATAATTTTAATGAGGAAAGATACTCAAAGTAGCAAACATGTTTGATCACAGGCCAGCCACCAATTTACTTGGCGACTGGTCTGGATCTAACCTGATTTCATAAGCATCATGAAGTCCTTTCCAGCACTAGCAGTAAGTTGTAACTGATAGAAACCAATGTGACAAATAGAGAAATTGTTCATACCAAGCAGAATACATGTACACGTATTTCTCCTTTTTATCCTTATGGATTCTTCCCAATATTGCAAAAATACTCTTTTTCAAGTTCACTATTATTATCTGCTGTTACCTAATTTAAGTTCCCTTCTGTCAAAATCACCAAAATTTTAATGTGTAACAGTTTACTGGTCTAAATCAAAAGCATCAGCAGACTGCTTTTACAAACAAAATAGCATGAGAGGAGAACATTTTCTTCAGAATATTAGGGAGAACTATTGTGAGAAAAATGATAAATTGTCCATTAAGACCTATTTATCATCTTGTCACAATGGTTTCTGTAAAATCAAACAGCAATTGTCTAAAGGTGATGCATCATGAAGTAAGAGGTTAAGCTTAGTCATCTTAAACTCAGTATAATATTGGCAGGATGCGGTGGGGTATACACTATTTCAGAGCTAATCTGTGTAAATCACCATATCATATTTTTCGCACCGACAATGCAAACAGACAGAAGATGAAAGATAGTCATTGTAGGAGGCAAACGTAACAAAAACCCAAATGTAATCCTACGCCAAAACTATACCCTAGATTTGAAATGTTTGGTACAGATAACAGTGTTATGATAAGTCAAAGAGAAAAATATCCCAAAAGAGCAATTTTGTTCTTTTTCAATGATATCTTGTATCCCATCAATCTTTACTACAATTGTTTAAGCTGTCTTCATTGCAAACTTATCCAATTTGAGATGATTTACTCTTGATGTTTGGTTAAGAAATTGCTTCCTATTTTTGTCATGATTCACCCATACACAGTGGCGACTCCATTGAAAAGAAACAATCCGGAACACATCTGTTGTGTTCATGAACATCTACTGGTTATTGTAATTACATGGGGGATATAATTGGTTCTTTCCAACCAATTTCTTCCTATTGGATTTGTTGATTGGACCAAATTGAAAGCAAAAGCAGACGACAGTTAACGGTATACAGCATGAAAACTACACTTTAATACTGTTGTGGTGTTTGGTTGAAACAACTGTGTCAAAAGGTGGAAAGTCCAATTGATTCACAAGTCCTGCTTTTCTCAATCTTTTATAAATCATTTTGCAACAAGTAGTGTGAACTAGTATGTAATTTATGAAGTGAGGGATCAAAGTATCCATAAGTGGAGTTTTGGTTTTGAACATAGGAATTGAGATCTAAAAACAGGAAAATAATCTCTTTTCATTTGGAAAACATCAAGATGGGCATTATGAATTACCCTTACAGCTATCGAAAATTTACACTTCAAGGGTTCAATGCAAGACTATAGTAATTGCTTCATAATTATGAAGCACTTACTATAGTGTTGCAATGAATTATGAAGCACTTACTATAGTGTTGCATTGAATTCTCAACTTACTATGATGAAAAAAGTATCTTTTTCCAGCTATTTAACAGATATTTACACTGTGACATTGATTGATCAGGCATGAATGATACACACACTAGATACTGATCATATCAAAATAACTCAATCATTACAAATTGAACTGTTTTTGAGTATTCAATTGACTGTCAGAGTCAAAATAGCTATAGGTAGTAATCACACATTTTCCTCTTTTTCAATTTCCTATCTACCTTGATTAGTTTCTTTCATTGTTTTCATGACAGGTAAGTCAGGTTCAATGAAAGTCTTACATAAGGCTTACACAATTTAGTAGCATTAAATGAAGTTTTTAAAATTTTTAGGTTGGCAAATTGCAAGATTTAATAGTTTGCCTTTAGGTATTCTATTTACTACACTCTGAATGAAATAAAGGACAGAAATACATTCAAAATATTTCGAGAATGCAATTTCTCACCAGATATCGTGAATATTATGAACCTGAGCTGATTTGGTTAGATAACACAATTCAATTTTTATCTTTACTCTGATCAACTTTCAGAGTTCTAATAATGTAATTTCAGGCTAATAAATGCACATGACAAAAGGAAAGGATATCTTGACAATTTTGAAAATTTGGACAAAGGTGCAATGGTATAACAAAAAGATGTCTGTTCAACATGAGCAAATTCTATCCTTCATCACAATGCTTTCACTTCCTCCAATATTGTCTGTAGAAGCCTTAATTAAGATTAACAACAAACATAAAATGATAAATTGCTCCTATTAAATAGTTTCCATTTTTCATGCAATGCTACTAACTTTTATCATAAAGTAAATCTTTTTTTATATATTTTTTTTGTCATCTGCTGTTTCATTAATTCAGAACAATCACAAAATCCAATAGAAGGCCAGAGAATTGTTTAACCCTTAGGATGATGGGTAGTTTTTTAAAATGGATTTTTGTGTCGTCTGCTTTTCAAAACCTTTAATGCCTGCTTAATTTTGTTAAGGAAAGATACTAACAGTAGCAAATAGGTTAGATCACAGGCCAGCCGCCAATTTACTTGGCATAAGCATGAAGTCAGTTCCATAACTATAAGGGTTAATGCCTATTGAGCTTAAGTATCTTAAATGATATTCAAAGATTTCGACAAATACCTTGCTGTCTGCAACGGTTCCTTAAGGAATCTATATCATGGAAAATAGGCCAGTTTTCATTTAAAGTGACTCAATATGTCAACCAAGCCATATTTGACAAGATTTTATTATTTCATTGTGACAACATTTAAGCAGATATCAGATCTGATACTCTTAACTCTTATTTGCATTTTTTCTTCTCAATTATTCTCACAAAGCAATCTTATCCATGTTCAACAATCAGAACCATTGATATCTCTCTTCAAGAAATATTTTTGTAATAACCCATAATTACCATGCATTTAGAACTCAAGAGATTAACACTTTCTCAAACAATAACGCCATTTAACCACTTTGTTGCAGATGACTCTGAAAAACATTGTGGGAAAAGGAGAAATTGCTCGCTAAGAGCAATTTCTCCTTTTCCCACAAGGTTTTCTTCTCTATCTGAAGAATATTTTTCAATTTAATCACATTTCGAAATGTCGTCTGCAAACTCTTTCAATATGGGACAGTCGAAAATTTGTTGTTTGGGAAAGGGTTAAACATACAAGAACCCAAGGATTTTTTCTGTCATTATCTGTCATAATTGGTCATTATACAAATTAGAATATGGTATTCTATCAATTTATTCTTGATTATCCCACATTTAGAATTTAAGATAAAATAAATTGTAATTGAACAATTGGAAATAAATACAGGTAAGGGGTAAAAAAAAATGATCAGTCATCATAATTAATATCAATCAAGTTGATTATCATTTTTTTTCTTTAACCTTGAGGCATAGCATATGTAAAAATAACCTTGTGGCATGGCATATGTAAAAATGAATTGTGTTCCAAAACAGGCTTTACTTTAGAGTTAATCATAATTGCGAGCGCTTACTTTTGGGACTCGCAGAAGCCATTTACATTCTAAACCAGTGTAAGGTCAAGTATTTGTTTGGTAAAGGCTTCAAGCAGAAGAAAGATGATTGCAATGATTCTTAAATTATTGCCAACACATAAAATCAAAAGTAACTCTTACAATCTGCAAAATAGTTCAATAAAGAATGCAATTTTTTAACAGGTGAAATTCTTCCATGTGGTGTCTAATATTATACCTGAGTGCATTAGAAGCAACTTTTATTAGGAAAATGGAAAATAAACCTAACTTCTATATAACCATAAACCCTTAACCTTTAAAGGGCTTTTACCAAGCATGTAAGTAATTTAAGACAAGTAATTTACAATGTAATTTGGCTACAGGTGAAACTTAAACCATGTTCATAAGGTAGCAAAAGCATTAAACATATGTTAACAAGGAAACTTGTTATATGTCACTTTGCGGATTCAATGCAAAACTATAGTAATTAGTTGACCCTTATGGTGCTGTAACTAACTTCATGCTTATGCAAACAGGTTGGTCACAGGCCAGCCGCCAAGTAACTTGGCCGCTTGCCTGTGATCTAACCTGTTTTCTACTCTGAGAATCTTTCCTCAACGAATTTCAGGAGATATCTAAGGTTTCGAAAAGCAGTTGACAGAAAAATTACCCAGCATTCTAAGGGTTGAAATAAATACCCTCACTTTTGTAAAAGACTTACTTTAGTATTGCTTTGATTTCTAGCACCAGTCTCTATATTTTTCTACCAGCCTCACAATCATCACCAATTTCTTCCAGACAATGAATTGTTGAAAACTTTGAAACACATCGCATCTTAATGGCCATAAGGATTTGGAGGTTTATAAATCAGTATGTTATCGAATATATTGTTCATATTTTCTTTCATTTCATTTAATCAAGATGGAGTCACAGGATTATTACACAGAGCATTCAGGTTGGAAGCGAGTGTATTGCTATTTCAACAATAGTTAAATCATATCACATCAGTCAATTCACCTATGTTTGCCCTGTGGTGTTTCTCCACCAGTATTATACAATGTCATACCAAACCCACAGACTGTTCAAATTCATTAGCATAATCTTTCCACGATGAATGACAAAGATGTGTTATTTCCTTGAAGCATGAAAAAGATAAATTTTATGATTTGATCATTACTGCATGAAAAGGATATTGGCTTATTATAGTGATACATGAAAAAGATGTCCTGATTATTTGATACATCACAACACAGGGAATTCTCTCTGTTAGTTTGGGGATTTTTTATCATTGAAATAGCTGATTTGGCAAAAAAAAACTTTGATTTTTTTGGGAAAATTGCAGGACTTAAAAGATAGTGGAGAACAGAGGTCTATGGGTAGAGCGTCAGCTTCTGGATACGGGGGTTGTGGATTTGAATCCTGTGAAAATCTAAGTTATAAGAACTTATTCCACAATTGATGTACAATAAATAAGTGTAAACTAAAAAACTTAAAAGACATATCCAATTAGGAAGGTGTCTTTTATAAGCCCCTGTTATCTGACCCTGCGCAAGGTTATTTACTTGATTCATAACAGTCTTCATAAGGTTCTTGACGCATAAGAAAGCTTTTAAAAATTTCTTGATGCATAATAATAGTGTAAGTTCAAAAGAGAAAACAGGATGTGAATTTTTGATTGAACCAAATGAAAAGCAAAAGAAGAAAACAATTTTGAAGCAAGAAAATTTATATTTCCTTTATGATATTGGGTAGCAAAGATGCCTTTGTGACAAGTCATAGTTAGCTATATAGATAATTGACGTTGAGTCGTCTCCTTCAACTACCGGTAGATAACTAGATTCAAACAAGTAAAACATCACCTGAAGTAAGTACATGTATTTGATTGAGATGATCACTTTGTACTAGGTAATTTTACAACATCATCATCAACACATTTGGGACATGGTAATTTGTTTAGGTCATAAGACCTTAAGGGTTGAAAGTGTTTTATCTTTATAGTTCAGTAGTCTAACTACCTGTTGTATATCAAAAAGCCTGTTTTACAAACTGTAATCGCAGTAACCTTGAGGGGCTTTTGTAATTATAACAATATACCATTACACTACATGAAAATTTTTGATTTGTAAGCCAAAGCAAGATAAATTGTTGATTTATGACATATGCCAGAGCTCCAACTAACAATTTTACTTTATCTTATCGAAAAGACACCAAAATATACAGACAGTTTAAGAACATTTATTGATATACATGTTTATGTATTGAAAATAAAAAGATTCAAACCTGAATAGTTTCATGAGGATTTCTCATCAAATATCAAATTTCTGTTACTTAAGATAGGGCTAATTGTGGCCATTTAACCCTTTACCAAACGTCGAATTTTAGACTGTGCCAAATTGAAAGAGTTTGCAGGCGACGTTTCAAAATGCGATGATTTTAAAGAACTTCTGATAGGGAAGAAAACATTGTGGGAAAAGGAGAAATTGCTCGCCAAATGATGTCTACAACAAACTGGTCAATGTCGTTATTGTTTTGTAAAGGATTAAAAGGCTACAATGGTATATATTAGGTATACCTGTCAATTTGTGCTATTCTATAAGGTATTTATTATATATAACAACAATTTGTGGTATTCTTTATGATATCTATTAGATAAAACAACAGTTTGTGGTAATCTTTATCATATTAACCAAAAATACCCAACAGTTTGTGGTAGTCTTAATCATATCAACCAACAATTCCCAACAGTTTGTGGTAGTCTTTATCATATTTACCAAAAATACCCAACAGCTTGTTGTAGTCTTAATCATATTAACCAAAAGTTCCCAACAGTTTGTGGTAGTCTTTATCATAATTACCAAAAATACCCAACAGCTTGTGGTAGTCTTTATCATTTTTACCAAAAAATACCCAACAGTTTGTGGTAGTCTTTATGACAAAGTTTATTACATAAGACAACAGTTTGTGGAAGTCTTTATCATAATTACCAAAAATACCCAACAGTTTGTGGTAGTCTTTATCATTTTTACCAAAAATACACAACAGTTTGAGGTAGTCTTTATGACAAAGTTTATTACATAAGACAACAGTTTGTGGTAGTCTTAATCATATCAACCAAAATACCCAACAGTTTGTGGTAGTCTTTATCCTTAATAGCAAAAATACCCAACAGCTTGTGGTAGTCTTTATCATATTTACCAAAAATACCCAACAGTTTGTGGTAGTCATTATCCTTTTTAGCAAAATATCCGACCCAGTTTGTGGTATTCTGTATCATCAGGCAGGTATTAGATAGATTTACCTAACAGTATGTGATAGTCTATATGGTATTGATCAAAAGCATCTAAGATTGTGTGGTAGTCCTTAATTCGAGGGTCCAATGCAAGACTATAGTAAGTACTTCATAAACATGAAGGACTTACTACAGTATAATGCACTTAACCCTCGTTATGATATATATACCAGAAGTATGTGAAAGGTTCCGGGAGGCTTCATGGTATTTACTAGGAATACCCGACAATTTGTGGTTTGATTTACATTGAGTCAATATTATTTTTGTTATGTTCCAAACCGGACATATATCATCATTTTGTAACAGATACACTCTTCGCAATCGGACAAGTCTAGAATCAATAACTACTCTGGACAAGATGATGCCTCATTGATAAGGACTTAGACTTATATACAGATTTGATATCTTTACTTGAATGTTTTCTTCTGATTGATGCATGATGAAGCCATTTTAACACTATTTTTTGTCTCTCTTCTTATTAAGAAAAAGTTGTACTTTCATATTCCATCATTATAGGTATCGTGCTAGACTATAGAAGTACTTCATAAACATGAAGCACTTATTTAATATCTTAGTAGTGCACTGAACTCTTGTTTTGTCATTAGTTGTAATTTTCAACTATATCAGCCTACAAAATCGCATGAGTCAGTGAATATGTATTTATTATTATACATATTATTTGCCACTATTGAAATTACATGTGAATAATTATTGTCTGCAGATCACAATATATATCCATGTAGTATGAACTAATACATGTTCTCTGTTATTCAATGGAATCAAGGATAAAACAGAACCAGGTCCAAGGGATAATACAGAAAGGACAAAAACATTTAAGAAAACCGTAACTCTTACAGTGCTGGAACCGACTTCATGCTTATGCAAACAGGTAAGATCAAAGCCAGCTGCCAAGTAATCATACCTGTTTGCTTCTCTGAGTATCTTTCCCCAACAAAATCAAGCAGATATTTAAGGTTTTGGAATTCTTAGCAAATCACCCAGCAATCTAATGATTAAAGTAAGTCTTTCACAACACTTTAAGGCTCACTGATAAGTTCATCATGCCTATAAGCACATAAGCTACTATAGGAACTCGTATAAAAACACAGCATTTACTAAATGACTTACTCAAATTCTCCAAGTTTGTTGTGTTCTTGGTTCTCAACTTGGCCTTGAAACAACTGTAGGGGACTCAAGAAGATTCCCTTGCCATCAGTCCATACAAAACCATTCTCTTGATGTACAGCTGAAAGTAGAAAATCATATACAAAATGAAATATCAACTGTATTGTTTTGTGTATTTTGTCATTTTCTTTATTATCCATTCACTCATACAGAATTTTGAGACTGATCCAATTTGAAAACCAAAGCCAGGGCTTTTTTTCGTGTTATATGTCAGAGGCCCATAAAAGGCACCTTCTCAATTGGATGTTTTTTTAAATCATGCAGTTATCCCAAAATTTCTATGTCACCAGCATTTTAAATTCCCAATTTAGCAATTTTATCGATACATTTCCCAAAACTTGTAAGCCTAGGCCTCTTCCTAATTTAACAAAAAGAAGCGCTGAAAGCAGAATGATGGCAATTATAACTTAAGGAGAAATTCATTTTTTTGTGATATTACCTTGTAGGTAAATTACTATTACCTTGTAGGTAAATTACCTTTGTGACACAAGGAAAGATTGCTTGACACACAATTAGTTAACTGTCCAATATTTTTTCTTTGGTGTTTGTTATAGGTGTGATCAAACATGTATGTATTCAGGAAAAGGTCAAGCATACTTCAATGCATTATAAAAAATTCAAAGTATGTGCGCCTTTCGCGGACAATTCAACACTGTCAAGCTCATTTAACACAGTGTAATATCATAAACAATTTGTTTTGCAAAAAATAATAACAACTTAATTTTAAAATATTGAGGGTTCAATGCAAGTCTATAGTAAGTGCTTCATAATCATGAAGCACTTACTATAGTATTGCATTGAACCCTTGAAGTATCTTCACCCAAAAAAATATAACCATCAAGTTGTACCTCACCAGTAAAGCATCCACTTATTCCCAACTTGGTACACTATGTGATCTAGGTAACGATGTGACTATCTGTGTCATTCCCAATTTTAATACTACATGTATATCAAAGCATAATGACTACCCTGACAGTGTTAAGCTTGATAAATTACAATTGTCTTGGGTTAATTTCAATTAGGACTCTCCCTTTATCTGTTAATATCTCGCCAGAATTCCTCCCATAGTTTGAATATGTGCAACACTTTTCTATACAAGACTTGACTTTCTAATGTGATAATGGATGTTAAGTTTTTGCCTTTCATTTTTTCTTTTTTTCCTTATACAACAAATCCCCATTTGTCAAACTTGTCGATTTGAATAAATCATTCAAGCCTGCAGTGTCTGACTTCATGAATACTTAATTGAAACAGCTAGACACTAAGCATGCAACAGAGTTTGAAAAAAATTGTCAGCATCCAATGCTGCTAGAAATGCTCATCATGGACTTTGAATGCCAAAAACGCCATAAATTAAGTGGGTTTTTTTCATACTTAATTGGTGCCTGCCTTTTCATATTGTTTTATACATCTGGACAAGTCACAAACATATCAAGTCCAGT
The DNA here is from genome assembly GCA_947846245.1 of Cerastoderma edule. NCBI lineage: Eukaryota > Metazoa > Mollusca > Bivalvia > Cardiida > Cardiidae > Cerastoderma > Cerastoderma edule. Next base: position 34,290,318 of record OX401407.1, on the reverse strand, counting down.
CAATCTGGTTTTAAGCCACCATGGTAGGCGATGGAATTATGGTGTTTAAGACAATTAACAGCTTAATATGGCTGCCTGTTATTCAGAAAGCTCCTGTAGGAGTTTTCTGATTGACTGGCATCCCGTTTTAAGATAGCCTTAGACCAAATAACTTTTGACACACTGTTTAATACTGGTTGCTTATAACAAGGTTGACTAACCATGCGAAATATTCAAGATTTTATCCATGAGCTTCATGAAAATTAAATAGCCTTTCATTAACTTTTTCGTGGAATTCAAGAAGAGGTTCATGAATATCAAGTACATTGTACATGCAAACAAATACGTTTATGAACCTGTTCTTGAAATTCATGAAAATGTTCTTGAAAATTATGAACAAGTTAAGAACAGTTTTGTGTTCATAAATAGTCATTTAAATAGTCATTCAACTTTCATGAATGGTCATGAGGCATGAATAAGTTCTTGAATTGTTTGCAAGGTTGTACATCTCATATTCGGGAATAACACCATTATTATATCACTTTCTTTCTGGACCAGCTCGTAGTATACTCAATGTACAGTTTGTATGTTGTTTAATGCTGTATCAACAATTTTTCAGTTATATAACTGCTTTCCTGGATCCATCAGTACTATGCAAGGTCTCCAAAGTAATTTTCCAAAGGTCATTCTCACAAAACAAGAGGTGTTGGTGGGGCTTCAACCCAAAACCCTGAGTTTTTAGTCCGCCAACTTAACCACTGGGCCACCCAGACCATATGTACAGCCTATTTCGATAAATGAAATTCGGTTCATGACAGGAACAGACTATCTTGTGGTTGTTTGGTAAAGGGATAAGAAAAGATTGTATTGTACCCTCTCCTCCGTAATTCCTGGCTCACTGGGCAATTGTACAATGACCAGGGGACAATGTCTCATTAACTCTTCACACCTGCAGACGAATTTTTTTTTACTTGAAGCAGACGACTTTAGAACAGCTTTATTAACATGTGAAAATTTTTTCAGTTCTGCTGTTGTGATAATTATGTGAATAGATTGAAAAGCATTGTGGCAAAAGGAGAAATTGCTTGTGACAAGCAATTTCTTCTTTTATAACAATACTTTTTGAAAGTCATCTGCTGCAAGACGCAAACATGTGGCGTATGATGTAATGTGTTAAAAAGTCATCTTTTAATGCTACAATCTTGACAATCATTGTAATAAACAGAAATATAAGCCATACCACCAATTTTCCATGGGACTGTGATTAATTTGAATGGGGTTTAAACACTGTGTCAACAACTTTTCTGTCATAAGACAGCATTCCTTGGATTCATCAGTACTAGGCTAGTGGTCTGAAATGTCTTGCCAGAGGACATTCCCACAAATGCAACAGCACTGGTTAGGCCTGACAAGCAACCACTCGGAACCTGTAACTTACATCTTTATACGTTATACTTGTTATGTGTTGTTGGTTTCACTTTATACCACCCACACAATACAATAAGGTTATCAGTTATATAGATTAATGTATGTTTATTCATTTATGGCATCATAGCACTTCTGATAATATTCCTATTTAAATTTCCACCTGTCATATAATGCAGATATGCCAGGGCTATTTAACTTTCCTATCAACCCAATCAACAAATCCCCACCCCAAGTGTTTGCTAGAAACATTTTTCACTATAGGAGCTACAGCAATCAATTCCAAGTTGCAATTGTTTGTCTGAGGTTTGTGCACAGCTTCAATTTGAAGCCATTTGTTGACTGATCAACTTTAAAGTGTGCAGAAGAAAAATGAATAATAAATAGGAGAATATTCCATAAACCAGGGTACCGTTTTACTAAACAGTTTACGCTTCAGATTTGCGTAAGTCTAAAACAACAATTCCTCTTATTTCAATATTGGACGAAGCAATATTGCAAAGTGACACATCATTGGAATCGTCTCTCCGAGACGCTTCCAATGAAGTGCCACATTGCAACATTGTACTTTCATTGAAGATACTATCGATGTTTATCAATTATGACTTACGCAAACATTTTCCGTAAGTTGTTTAGTAAAACGGGCCCCAGGGGACATTCTATGAATAGGGTTTTTAATGAACAGGGGCCCGTTTTACTAAACAACTTACGGAAAATGTTCGCGTAAGTCATAATTGATAAACATGGATAGTATCTTCAATGAAAGCACAATATTGCAATGTGACACATCATTGGAAGCGTCTCGGAGAAGATTCCAATGATGTGTTACTTTGCAATATTGCTTCGCCCAATATTAAAATAGGATGAATTGTTGTTTTAGACTTACGCAAATCTTAAGCGTAAACTGTTTAGTAAAACGGTACCCAGGAGGTTGAATCATAAATGGGATTGAAAATGTTGATGGTACCAAACAGGGTAAATTGCTCATATGAGCAGTTTCTCCCCTGGCCAAAGTAATTTCAAAAGAAGTTTCAAAAAATGTCTTCTTTCCTCAAAGCTTAATATCACATGACTTGTTAATTTGTATTCTTTCGAAGCCTTCAACATTTTCCATTCATAAAATTCTTGAACCCCCTTACTAAATAAATCAGTACCTATGTACATCTGCTGCAGAAAAGGTGACAAAACTGACCAAAGATTAAATTTCACCTTATAAGCATTTGTCACAATGGATTTTACTCAATATATCAAAGATTTTTTATCTTCGTGGTCTGTTGACATTTTATTTTGGACCAATCACAAAATCCCTTGTGAGGGAAGGACATGGGTTTTTCGGGGTTTTCAGATTGTTATCTTCAACAGACACAACACAGACCAGGGTCTGACATCATTCTGACTTCTGGGCATAATTACCAAGGTCCTCATCACATTCGTAAATACCTCAGTGCAATCAAATATGTAACTGAATATGTATGGTGGTTGGACACTCAAAGTCAGGACAGTACTGTAATATTATAGGTTTTCAGATTATGAATTAATGAGCATGCTCCAATGGACAAAATCTCAATGATAAATGCTATATCCAATCTATATTCAATCTTTAACCACTATTCCACAGATGTTTATCATTAAAATTTGACACTTGCTCAAACTAAAAGCAACTGTAGATCACAAAAGTTAGAAAATGGGTAGAAACTTTTGTGAGAAAATTGAAAATAGTTCATTAGGGTTTCACATTATACTACAACAGGTGTTTCAAACTTAACAACAAAGTACGGGTTAAAGGCTGAATCATGATCCATGTTCAACCTTCATTAACTACTGACTACTAAGAAAACAAAAAACAGCAAAGTTGGCTACAGTTTTTGTCTGTCATAACTGACAGGATGCAAAACCATGCACCAAGGGCAAGCTTTGCTTTCTTTAACAGATGGTGGCACTGCACTGGCTTCATACAGAACCTTCCCCATATTTCAACAAAAGCTCTCAAGCAAGTGCAAGATATGGAAAGCATGCAAAAACAACAATGGAAAAAACAACAACAATTTATTCAAATATAGAAACTTGAAAGAAATCACTGAGACAAGATGAGAAATTGCCTGTCTCAAGACACTTCAAGGGTTCAGCGCAATACTTTGAACAGTAAGTGCTTCATGTTTATGAAGTACTTACTATAGTCTTGCACTGAACCCTCGATTTCTTCTTTTGCTTCAGTTGCTTCTCTAGTTATGGGCAGCAGTGGTATAAAAGTAAAAAAAAAAAAAAAGACATGATAAATGCGTATCAAACATTATCCTTTTCTTAAAAAAAAAGCCCATGGGATTAAACATTATTCAACGTATTCTGTCTGTCCTTAGTATGACCACATCTTCAAGTCTATCCTAACAGTGTTTGTAGTAGTTCAGAAAGGTCAAGCTCCTTGCTACATTACCAGTATATCCCTTGACACAATTACAGAATATAAGGAGAATATATGTTTTGAATGCATTTTCTTTCCAATATTGTAGATAGTTATAGTTGTAGTAAGTTACTGACACAGGTCCCATAAGGGTCCACTTCGTCAGTGCCGTACCAATATTTTTCAGTTTTGTAAAGGCATTCCTGGATGCACCAGTAATACGCTAGGGCTCTAAAGTGACTTGCCAAAGGCCACATCCACAAAACCGGAGGTCTCCGTGGGGCTCAAACCTGGGACCCCCAAGTTCTTAGTTCACCATCGTAACCACTGAGCCACACAGTACCCGTAATGAAATAAGGCTTTGGAGAACATTATTGAAATCTTCTCAAAGAACAAAATAACATAAACATGAAACACTTACTATAGTATTGCGCTGAACCCTTGATTTACAAGTTACTGAGACAAAAGAAGAGTTATCATGTGTCTCACATCTTCATGAAATAAGCATGAAATAAAACCCAAGAGAGGGCTTTTTTTCCTTCAATTGGGAAGAGGCCCAAGCCTGTTGAATTTGGGAAATTTTATATCAGAAACTGCTGAATTAGGAAGCCTAAAAGCTGGTATGATTCTGAGTTTTGGAGAAAACTGCATGGTTTTAAACAAATTTCCAGATTGGGAAGGTGCCTTTCATGGGAGTCTGTTATATAACGTAAAAGAGCCCTGCCAGATCCTTTCATTGTTCTCATCTTATCATGGTTTATGGTGTAATCAATGAACCACTCAAGTACTCAAATACTTAAAGATAACCTTTCTTAGGTTTTTGAGTATAAGTGGTTCATTTATTACACCATACTTTGCCATGTCTTATTAATATATAAATTTGGGACTTTCAATGAAACTAAATCTTTTTATTATTATAAATTCCTTGAGAAAAAGTAAAAAAAAAAATCGAAAACTCTGAAACCTCTAGTTTCATATCCTGAAAAGGCAAAATTGCTACACACATATAGATTTCAATGAACCCAGTAGTTGGTAAAGAGACAGTGACATTCCCTTCAATCGAGAGCTCAATGCAAGACTATAGTAGGTCCTTCACAAATTGAACCCTTAATACAAGCTCCTTTTGACGACATGAGCAAGTGACTTAAAAAAATCCTAAGCGAAAGCCTCTAACTATTTTCTCTATGTCCCAATGGTAAGAGTGCTGAACTTGAAAGCACATGGCGCCTCTCTGTGTGAGTTCAAATCATGGCAGACTACCATCGGTTTCTGTGATTCATTTGAGTTTACTACAGGAAGTTTCCAAGCTGACCAATGATTCTATGCGTCTTTACAATGGGCAGTAAGCTGTTGCTGTGAGACTCGGATAACCCTTGTAAGACTTGTTTCCAGGACAAATTGCTGCAGGACTTCCATACACCTGTGAAGTGGAATCGGTTTTTCTGAGGTGACATTCCAATCTAGGAATTTTCTGGAACGACTTGTAAATAATTAATCCCTCTCAATGACAATCCCTTTTTCACATAGAAACAATGACCTGACTGGAAAGGAAGGCCCTAGCTATTTAGTATGAATATAATTCCATCCAAAGCCTTAACTAACAGAGCTACCAAATGACTTTTTGTTTATTGACCCATGCTAAACAAGTTATGTTTATTCCCAGCGATTTCTTAAAAGCATACTAGCACTAAAAAAGTGCAAAACTGGGTAAAATTAGTTATGAATTATGAAAGAACATGTTCAAAACTGATAGCTAAACACCACATTATCATGACAGTATAACGGCTGCAGCCCTTCACTATTTATCATCGATGTTTCAAAATGCTATTTCTACAAATTATGTTCCCCACAATGTGACTGCATTGTTTACATTCAAGTTACACCTAAAATAGCAATGAGCGCTCTGATAAACAAGTGACGGTCACTTATTTAGAAAACTACCCGGTACACTAAGGGTAAAGTGTCCAGAGTTTGATGTATAGTTAATGAAATATTGCATGTAAAAGACCCTCATGTGCCATTGCCGCCTTATCAAGACTACTGACCAATGAAAAACTACCAAGCTTAGGCCTTAGAATGCTGGGTAATTTTCTAAAAAATAGATTTTTGTGTTGACTGCTTTCCAAAACCTTACATATCTGCTTTATTTTGATGAGGAAAGATACATAGAGTAGCAAACAGGTTTGATCACAGGCCATCCCCTAATTTACTTGGCGGCTGAATCTAACCTGTTTGCATAAGCATGACGTTCGTTCCAGCACTACTAGGGTTAAACATGCAGACAAGTTCTGTTGCTTTAATACAACCAGAGTGAAGTCAAAACAACCAAAGTGAAGTCAATACAACCAAAGTGAAGTCAAAACAACCAAAGTGAAGTCAATAAAGTCAATACAACCAAAGTGAAGTCAATACAACCAAAGTGAAGTCAATGCAACCATAACCAAAGTTAAGTTAATACAACCAAAGTGAAGTCAATACAACCAGAGAGAAGTCAATACAACCAAAGTACAGTCAATACAACCAAAGTGAAGTCAATACAACCAAAGTGAAGTCAATACAACCAAAGTGAAGTCAATACAACCAAAGTGAAGTCAATACAACCAAGTCAATACAACCAAAGTGAAGTCAATACAACCAAGTCAATACAACCAAAGTGAAGTCAATACAAACAAGTCAATACAACCAAAGTGAAGTCAATACAACCAAGTCAATACAACCAAAGTGAAGTCAATACAAACAAGTCAATACAACCAAAGTGAAGTCAATACAACCAAGTCAATACAACCAAAGTGAATGGATGTCTGTAGTAAGCTGTATAATGTAATGTCACTTTTTTCCCTTTTTTGAATGACTTTAAAGAACATTTGATAGTGATGTGAAAAGAATTATCTGCTTATAAGTCTATGAAGAAAGTCTATCTTTGTCAGAATTATTTTTAATGATTTGATATTCATCAATCATCTACCGCTATCTTTTCTTTGGTATTTTGATAATTTTGATAACAAAGTTTAAAGCTGTGACTTGTAAGTCACAAAATTCTTATTACAGGGAAGGGTTTGATCTGATATAAAAACAAAAACATTGCTGTAACACCCTGCAATCTTCAGTGATCTGAAATAAGATTACTGCTTGATCAATAGATGATGTATCACCTTCTTAACCCTTTTTTATATATACATATTATATACAATAATTCTGCAATAGAAAATTGGAAAGAAAACAAATTGGCTGTATAAGTGACTCTTTTTTATTACAATAATTCCTATTCAAACAGACATAGTAAACAAAAACTGCTAAATTGATTAAGAAAATGGAAAGGTAACACCCCACCAAAGACAAAAACAAATGCATGTGTCAGAGCATACATGGAGGAATGTGTTCGATTTTCATCCGTCATTTGATCTGACAGGATGTATTCTTCGTTTGTCCGTCTGGACAAGTCGACCACCGGTTTTTGCAAAGCCTGAACAGAGAGAGTGACCCTCAAAATTATTTTCTTATTCTATTACAGGTGAATACAAATATAACCACAAATAGGGTTTAACAGTTTACAATTTATCAGATGGGAATTACAAATGGACCAAATACAAAGCAATAGCTAGCAGACATCAAAATAGCATGAAAAAAGAAATATACATTGTACCTTAAATCATAATGGGTTGAGACTGTTGTGACAAAGGATAAATTGCTCATTTGACACACTAGCTTCTAAATACTAACTAAATACTCCTGCATCATATGTCAGGCTTGTGTCAAAGTGAAGTCAATTTATCAAGTGAGAAAAAAAGAATCATAATGGGTAAAAACCATTTGACATATGGATAACTTGCTCATTAGGAGCAATTAATCCTTTTGCCACAAATGTTTCCTAATACTTCTGCAGCAGATGCTTCAAAATGAAGTCAAATTGTTAAGAAATGGGTTTAAAACCAAAGACCTTACAAGAATGGCAGGAATGTGGGTACAGTAGACAGGATACATACTCATTTTTATCCCTTTACCTCATACAGGAATATGTGACAAGTTGAGAAAGAGTAGCAGACAACAATTATAAAGTATGAAATTACATTCAGTCTATGGTATTTGCTATGAACCAAGCAAATTTTACTTGTAAAACAATAAATGGTTTCTTAAATCTGCCAAAACTTATAATGAAGATATTTCTTAACAAACTTTCTGCAGATAATGTAAGAAAACAACACAGTAAAAGAAGAGATATTTCAATCTCTTCTTTTTTCACCTTAATTCAAAAATAAAAAAGGACTTCCATAAGATGTCTGGTCATTTATTCATTTTGGTGTCTGTATCAAATTTCATCATATGAAGAGGTAATCCGGTTATACACCTGGTTACAGGAGTAAGTTAATTCATCTCAATCCCTTTACCCTTTACCAAACGATAAATTTTCGACTGTCCCAAATTGAAAGAGTTTGCAGACAACATTTCAAAATGTGATGAAATTGAAAAATAATCTTCTGATAGGGTGGAAAACCTTGTGGGAAAAGGATAAAATGCTCGTGACGAGCAATCTATCCTTTTCCCACAATGTTTTCCAGAGTCGTCTGCAACAAACTCGTCATATGCTGTTATTGTTTTGTAATGGGTTAAAAGGAAGAAACTGACAGGAATGTTAGGATATCTGACACTCCCCTTCTACTAAACAAACACTTTATTATGCACACAGTGCATCAAAGGTTTTTACGAAGTCTCATACATACTGTCAGGCTGTTGTCAGCATACATAATTTAAACTCATTATAAAAAAGCATCATTATGCTTGGATATAAGTTAAACATTTATCTTTAAACATTGAAATCCTTGTGGCAAAAAAAGGATTGAATTATTACTTTACTTTGAGACATTATGATCTCGAATGAATAGGGGAAAATTCTGTCTGTAAAAAGTTTGTTCATTTGAGGCTTATGATTAGAAACAACCACAATTATTACCTATCAATGCTTAGAGCTCTTATAAATAACTTTAGTTCAAATTCTACTATTTAATAATTGGAAGTTATTATCCCTTTCTTCCCTATTTTCTCCTTTTTTTCTTCAGACGATAGGGTAGTCTCACGGCTGACTATTAAATGGAATGTTGATGGTTCTACAAATTGACCAAGCCCATGTGAACTGGTAAGTTTGGGATCTCCCAATGGTAATGCTAAGACAATGAAAACTGAAATACTGTTGACACAATGTAAAATCTGTTCTTACACATTCCACTCCAGTGATTTTTTCCTTATATATTTGGTATTGTAAAATGAACCCATTCCTAGTCTAATTAACTGACTTTTTCCCAATTAAAGCTTAAAAATGTTTGATTTTAGTTATTCCTGAAAAATTACCAATTTTAGAGAAAAAACCCTTGGCTTTTCCCAATTTATCCGGTACCCGACCTATTCCCAAACTTTGAACAAATAATTGCTGCACTCTATTCCCTGTATTTCAGATTTCTTCTAATCAGCCTATCTTGTGGGTAACGGTTAACCGTATGAATTGTGAAATTGTAAAAAAGTTTTTTTTATATTTTAAAGATTTGACCTAAAAGATTCTGGTTGAGATATAACAAATACAGCCAGGCAACCCTCTTTTGTCAGACTTTATAACTGGGCATGAAGTAACAGATTCACAAGGGATTTCAACTGAATGAAAATCCTGATTAATTTGCCTCAAATTTGTAACATCATTGGAAGGAGTGAGATCAAATTTGTGAGTTTCAATGAAAACTGAATATAGTTATTCTTGTGCGGGACTTATCATACCCAATCACAGGGACTACGCCCATTACCCCTAACGAATCATAACTTAGAGTCCCTTTTTACCCAATCATGGAATCTGATGATAGATCCAACTTGCAACCAACATCAAAACAAGACTTATCGCATGAAAGGCGACATCTATTTCATGGCGTTTTGAATTTGAACAAGTATAAACCAATTCCAAAATGAGAAGATTGTTAAATGTTAGATATGAATAGATGAAAATGTAATTTAAGTCACAGAATAATTTGCAAATCAGACAACTTTAAGCCATTACCAAACAATAACGACATTTGACCAGTTTATTGCGGAAGACTCTGGAAAACATTGTTGGAGAAGGAGAAATTGCTCTAAACGAGCAATTTCTCCCTTACACACAATGTCTCCAGCCCTATTAGATGATTATTCTTTAATTTCATCTCATTTTGTTACGTCGTCTGCAAACTCTTTCAATTTGGGACAGTTGAGACTTTGACGTTTGGTAAATGGTTAATCATAGTCCCAATAATGATTTGAAAATCAGACGACTTCAGTGCGATAAAAAATTTACCTCCGTGAAGAGCGTTGACACCTTGACCACGGTACGGCACTAGTCCGAGCTCCATCAGTAATCCATGTTAACGAAATTGTTAGATTAAAAGATAAAACTATTCCCCGTTAAAATCAGTTAAAAACTCCCAAAATTAAAACATTACATCGTCAAGTCAAATGACCGTGTGCTATGCACTGGCGCTTTTTCTCCAACTACGAAAGAGTTGTTTATCAAAGGGGAGTAACTCTAATGTTCTAGATGAGGCCCGTCTTTCATTTCTTCTAAAGTTAGATGCAAATTTTATAATTTGTTGAAAAAGAGACATAGGTTATCTGTGTCTCTGGTTAAAACTTCCTTTTTCATATATAATTTGTTTCAATTTCTTAGCTTGTGTAGGGCCTTCCATTTTCCCAACCACTTTTAGCCTGGCTGCTTGAACCCATAACCATTACTGCACCAAATGTTTATGAACGAAATTGCCGCATGTTTTATACCTGTCCCCGCAGGATTGATCTCGCTACTTAAGTTATTTAATTCTAACATTTGACTCACGAGATCCGCTGATTTTTACCATGTGTTATTCACTAAATAATTATGTACAAGTTTGATTCATGTTTACGTCTAGGAAATTACAACTAAAAAGTACAGCTAGACTTTCTGAAGAAGAAAAATAGGCATTTTATGCGTTATAATATAGTATCGATAGTACTAATTACCAAAGTTACATATGATACATTGATGTACCAAAACAACACAGTACCATGATGTACCAAAGATAAGTCCTACGAAAACCCTTATATATTTTTACACACATTTTTCTGCACACAATGTCATAATGAAGATTGTACGTCTGGCTATTTCTAAAGTCTGGTAGCCTACCAAATTCGGACCAGTCCAACATTGTTTTATAGGAAGGATTAGCCCTTTTCACCTTTCAACTAACTGAATTTGCAACATCGATATGAAGCAAAATGATTATAAGTTCATATATAATATCTATCAAGAAGCGACCCGTTCATGTTTAATCATTGTAATTGATATTGGAAAATGAGAAATCAGCCAGGTTTTGCAATGTTTTTGCTACTGGTCAAACTTGAAAGCAATAGAAGACGACAAAAAACAAACAAAACAACATCATGTTCAATACAGTTTCTGTACGAAGGTGCGTACAAAACTCTGTGAGAAAAAATGATCATTTGCTCATTAAGAGCAATTCGTTGTTTTGTGAAAGACACTGTCACATACTCCATATCAAACATGAACATTCCATAGACTGACAAATTAATTAAATTGGAGAATACACGTGCTTACTTAACTATTTCAACCAAGTACTACAATACTGATGATGTCATTTGTATGCGACATTAACAATTATCACAACCACCACATCGAGGGCTCAGTGCAATACTACAGTAAGTCTTTCATTTTTGGGAAGGATTATCTCTTGTTTCAATGGTTTTCCGATATTCAACCCATGTAAGCCCAATGGAAATGCATTCACTCTTTTACTTTACTTTAAACATGTTTTATTGCCAAACATCTTTATACAATGACAAACAAGCACAAAATATACAAGTAATGACAAAAAGATCTGGCAACAAGTTCTCACGACGTTAGATTTGGCCATTCCCTATTGGAATAATTACTGAAAAATAGGTCTTCGTTTGTACTTCAGATAGTAAATTATGATAATCTTACAAACGTAGGGAAGACGTAATTCAAAGTTTTGGTCCGGCAATTTGAGGATAACATATAAGAAAATCAGTTGGCAACATATGCGAGTTGAGCAGGGGAGAAAGGGGGAGGAGAGACACGGCGGTTGAAAATTAGAAAAAAAAGAAAAAAAATGACGTCAGGGAGTTCTGTTGCATACCACATATTTTGGAATAGTTACTGAATCTACCAGAATTCTTAATATACGATCGAACTGCTAGAAATAGTTTGGAGTTATACTCTAGAGTAAGTGTATCGGACCCGCCCAACAACAGAAAGGTGCTGTGAGGATGGAACTTTCTGAGATCTTGGAAAAGCAGCATACACTGATCTTGATATAATGAGCATTGGAATAGAAAATGTTCCGCGTCTTCTTGGGGGAGCCACAGGAGCATGAGTATCTTTTTGAGATGTGATTTATATAAAGGTCATTTTTGAGGTCACTACATTTATTCACTTTTTTTGTAAATCAAACCCCCGAAAACGCGAATCCGCTATCCATGTACACAGACATCATATGGTAATTCGTGATTGGTCCAAAATGAAAACAACTACAGGCAAATATTTCTCAATGTATCTGGCGTATGCCATTGCGACAATAGAATGATGTTCATCATGAGCAATTCATTCTTATAAAGTAACTGTTTTCTAAGTCGTTTAAAGCAGCATCGTACAAATGAGATTTTGCGGAAAAAAGAGTTTACAAAGTACTACAGTATTGATGAATTTATTAGTATGCAATGTTAGTAACTGCCACAAAACAATCATATTATATAATTGAATATAAGTCTTAATGGGGACGTATTCAATATTGAATAATAAAACCCAGAAACTCACATCCGCTGTGCATTAAGGTGGCTTTATACATTTTTCAAAGCAAATCAATATAGAATCAATTTCAATTCACTGGGCTCCATTGAAAATGGTCCGGTGCGAAGTTTATCGACCAACATTGGGATGCTGTCGATACATGACGCTTTTCCATTCATTTACTGACTAGTCAAACGAGAAATGTTTCAAATAATAACTGAAATAAACAACCATAGAAACGCGGTTTTGTATTTTTTGAGAGCGTGTATGATATACTAACTGGAAATGGTAAAAACGTTATTGTTTTACGTATCATGTGTCTTCTTCAAACCGGAGGGAGTTTTCACGCTATAAGGATAAAGGATAAAACTGTTGTCGAAGTCGTTTAGTTTGAATTCATTTCTTGAAATTTGCAAGCCTATGGAAAAGGATAGCTGGTGCGAGCCAGGCAGACGCATTTTAGAAGGATTATATTTGATTTGAGCTGAGTCGCCTTTTGTCAATTTACCTACAAAGAAACCATAGGCACGTGTCTAAAGAGACTTTGTTTGTTTTTGTGCTTAATCGATTGTGATGTTGTCAAATGCGCAATTCTTATAAAAGCGAACGTGTTAAAAGGACAGAGCAAACGTAACTATTTGAATAAAGGCGCTCCAACGACTTGTTCAAATAAAAATATTACCGGGAAAATAAAACAATACAATTAAGACTGTAAACAAAGATTGAAGTACGTGCTTCCCGTGCCAACTAGTGTGTTGCTATGGAGGGGATGAACTCTCGATGGAATATTGTCGAGTGAAATCGCTGTCGTCTTTTTATTATGGACTTGGAATTCGGGATTATATGAGCGATGGAAGGATACGTAAGTTTAGTTATATTTTTGATGGATTCTTAGAATGTTCTTGGAAGTCCTTCTAAGTTATAACACTTAACCTGACCTTATTCACTTTGTCACATCTATTTGAAAAGTCTATAACAATTTCTTTGACAAAAGGCGATTGTTTTATCGTAATAGACTCTATCAAATATCTATGGAAATGTTTCTGTTTGTCTTTATTCTATCTTTGCATTTTGTCATCTGTCATTTCCTTGAATTCAAAGAGATAAAGAAATCGCATGTAAAGGAACAGATTACGTGTATTTTTAACAAAAGCATAACACCGAGTTTCCGATTCGATTGAATTTGTAAATCTATATTTTTATCTAGTTTAATCGTGAGTATGTGTGTTTGATGGACTGTCTTAATTTATGTTTTATTATCAATTGTTGATGATTTGTGGTATCACATGCAATTTACAATACATGCGACGAAATAACCATTGCATTTCTTACTATGTGACCTACCTACCGAAACGGAATCTTATGTGTCAGATGTTATAAACAAGTACCTGTTTTCTTGTGAACATTACATAATTATCTAAAGATTTTTGCTGAAACAAAGAAAAAAAATTGATTCAAAAGCTATCTGACAAAACCTTGGTCGTGGATACCCATTAAAGTCAAAGGAGGCGAAACTTATCCAAGCATCAACAAAATAAGATTTAACTAAGATGTATATATCTTTGTAAGGGATCAAACAGTAGTTTGTGGCAACATTTACTGAATTGAACTACCGGTTTCCTCGGAATTACTTGATTCTTAGCCAAGAACCTGAAGTAACTTATCAAAGGACACTCTCGATAATGAAATTTTAATGTTATTTCATCAAACTCCCCACAGTGACCTCCCTTTATGGGATTGATCAGTGCCAAAACAAAGTGCACATGACCACCTGCTTAGGAACGAAAATGGCATTTAAAGATGGCGGTGACACCACAAAAATCATCCATTTGAGCTTTATTTGTAAAGAAAACGAAATATTTTTCAAGATTCAACTTGTCAGCAATCAATACAAGAAGACATCATTACTAAATCGACAACCACCATACAGCATCCATCCAAATCTGGATGAAACTCTTGTGGTGGCACCGGTCGATGCACTGTAGCAAGGTGAGATAACTGCGAGGTTATTTAATTACTCTCCTTATTTTTACGATTTTCCCTGTTTATTTTTGTGCGGACAGGAGGACTGGCAAACCGAGCGCAGCCTGATCGAGGCGAACCACTACATGCTGAGGTATGAGGTCGCCACAGACGTGACCTTTCTAGTCGGGCCCAACAGGGAGCGGGTTCGAGCCCACAAATACGTACTGGTGTCCCGCAGTCCGGTACTGTCTGAAACGCTGACCGGACATATGGAAAGTTTGTCTATAGGAATCAGTGTACCTGATATCGACGTGACGACGTTCAAAGCTGTTTTAACGTAAGTGTTATGGTCAGTTATTTAAAGTATGTCTTAAAGATATCAAATACATCTCAGGGTCTTTCACAGGTTTTTCTTTTTCAGGCACTGGGGTGCTTGATGCTAGGGAAGGGATGTTTGTCATAATAGCCGGTATCTCCTTCACCTGTCAATTTTCTTTATGATTATGCATCCCGAAATAGGAAGTTTCGCTGTACATTTCTGAATAAACAGTCTACAAATTACTATTATTAAACCAAATAAAATGTATCTGACAATGTCAGAAGCAAGTAGACTCCCTGCAGGACAAATTTAAAAAGCTGTGGACAAATTTTATGCGCAATGGAAGAAGAACCATCTAGATATAGCTGAGCGTATTGAATTCAATTCATACTTTGTAGCTCAGCCAACGATCAAAGTATCAGCAACTGTCTTAGAAAACCCGACCGTGCGTATTAGTATACATTCTAACAACGTATTCACCTGTCGACTCATCCCAGTATATTAAACGATTCTGTGTTCTTCTTGTTTCTCAGAAAAGGTAGTTTGATATCAGATGTTAGTTTGAGCTAATCCTTTTTACATCGAATGTGAATCGATCTCTTACTACATAATGACTTTAGATTTTGCTTCCTGAATACATAAACAGACCTCGCACTGATTGTAAACTAATAAAACTCACAAGTTGGACCTCCCGACTCCCGGGATTCAAACCCCGATCCTCATGTCCGGAAACCAACGCCCTACCTAAGGACACCTGTCCTTCACATGCCAATATGTATCACCAGGTGCGAATAAAGGCGCCACAGATCATCCTATGTGTTTCTGTACGCGCCTTCACAAACACCCTTATACCATCAAACACCTCAACAAAAGTCAGGACATCATAATCGAGTAGGATATTGACAATACAATGATATCAGCCTAGGATCAGTGGGACTGATTGATTTTCTATTGAATTCCACCATCATTATAAAGCCTGTCGCATTGGGTTTCTAAACAAAAGCTCGTTAGTGTTTCATGTATATACAATGCTGTGTTATTGTTGTTGTTAACACTTCACTCCAACATTCTTCAATTTGAAGCATCTACTAAAGACGAACATAGAACTCATTTTGACGAAATGATTATTCATAACTGAAACGCCTGTTGCCAAAATGATTCGATAAAATCTTCGTGAGAGTGCTCCTTGGCAAGGCACTTGATAATCCTAGTACTGGTAAAGCATGGGAATGCCGCTGTATACTAATGGACATGGTGATAAAGCGTGTTGGACTTAGTATACATATATCGAAAGAGCCTGGTTGTTCAGTTTCCTAGTTCAAAGAATAATGTACTACTCAATTTGGTTTTAGTTTTTTTTTATAAATTGCGAGCAAGTCATTAAAACATAAATTTCTATCCTGCTTCCTGAAAGTATAAATAGAATTCTCGCCGAATGTTTAGAAAGCAAAATTCGCAATGTGAACCCGCATATTATGGGTTTTACATAGCGTCAATATCATTTCAGTTATGTTGCGATGCCCGATTCTTTATGATGGAGGAAGATCCTCTACTCAGCAGTCCATAAGGGCTAATTCAACCAGGTAGTAGCATCGGCATTCCGTAAGTCAGTCGGGAGTACCAGTCATAAAAATCCATATGCCCTCGCTGAGATTTAAACCCGCTACTCACTGTAATCGAACACACGACCTTCGAATCCCATTGAAGCTTGCGTTCTGTCCTAGGACCACTGTCCTGTACGTAGACAGAGACCATAACACGGAAATACTTTCTCCCCATGTTTCTCATAGCGACTCACTATCACAGATAATGGTGATGGATGCTTTGTCCGACACCTAATAGCAATACGAAGACCACTGATAGATCGATACAGAAAATCGTATCAATTTTTAACGTCATTTACGTGTATAAAAATCAGGTATCGCACCTCATGTACCAGATCATGATTCATAATTCAGATAGGTGATACGCCTACTTATCAACAACAACACGGAGTGATTATGTCATAATTGTTATTTTCGATTCATACGCGTTACACCAAAACAGGTCTTTCATGAAACATAAACAATAGGACGTGACATCAATTTTTTTTACCAGTTTAATATTAAAAGCTAAGCCTTCATTACATATATAACGGGGAAAACCTCAATAGTTAATTGGTTAACAAGCATTTCTCTTAGCCTTTCTTTCCTAGACATTTCCCCATTGGAAGTTAGAGAAGTCGTGTGAGAATTTCAAATTAAATGCAAAATCTGACCACAAAAAATAGCAAGAAAACCACATATCTTTATGGTTGTAGAAAGAAAAGATGTGACAATTGAATCAACTGAATTGATTAAAAGTATTGCTTTCATTAAAATTACGCCTTACACATCTTTCACACATACGTACGGGCTAGCCACAGGGGTTTCTTCCTCGTTATTTTCCGATCTCCGTATCGTCTACTTTTGGTTTAAATTTGACAAGTCGTCGGCCACTATGTGGAACTAATTGTCACGTCAAACAATCCACTATTAAGTCTGTTTATTCAGGCAATTCAACGAATTGATTCTGTTTGCTGGTTTCCGTAACGAGAAAGTGTTCAGATCTGGGTCTTGCCTTAATTTATCCATATAATACACGGAAAGTATAACAGACACGCGTGTGGGTATTTTCTGAATATGGGCTTCGATCTGTATCAATAACCATATTGACAAGTCGTCGGCCACTATGTGGAACTAATTGTCACGTCAAACAATCCACTATTAAGTGTGTTTAAAGCAAACAATTCGACGAATTGATTCCGTTTGTTGGTTTCCGTTACGAGAAAGTGTTCAGAGCTGGGTCTATTCTAAATTAATGAGCAGTCAAAAAATGGCTTATACGATACGTGACATACAAATGTGCTCAGGACTAAAATCTGCTGACACGTTCCTGCATGCAAGCTAACATTGCACTAAGCACATACATACTTATATTATCAGTTTTCGATCACAGCTCAAACATTTCGCTTTTTGATCAACTTTTCTTTTTACACAATGTCAACATGTAGGCTATCTGTTTGGGGATAGGTCATGAATTGACGATGGGCCAACGCTTTATAGATATATGGACTTTTAATCAAGCCTTTGTAGAGTAGAATACACTGTTGTTTAGTTATCAAGCTGGAAACGTCCTCTCGTGACACTGGCACATATTTGCAAACTAAATAACGTGCGACTGAGCGCATGCACGCGGACAATCTACCGAACAACGTTTGATTCTTTCTCTATAATTCCTTCCAGGTTCTTTTACACCGACTACGTTGACTTACACGCCGGGAATGTGACGTCATTACTGTACGCAGCCAGGAAGTTTGCGGTCAAAGATCTAACAGCAAGCTGCTTCCGGTTTCTAGATTCAGAAATCAACGCCAACAACGTCTGTCATATCATGGAACAAGCTCATACCTACAAGGAAGAAACTCTCAGACAGAAATGTCTGCAGCTGATAGAAGCAAACGGAACCGAGGTGTTGGCGACGAAAGGCTTCGTGAACCTGTGTTTCGACTGTCTGTCCGACATTCTTAAATCGGACGACCTTAAAGCAGACGAAGAGGATATTTTCGAAGCAGTCGTATTGTGGTCCAATGATGAATGTCGACGGCAGAAGTTGCGCCCAACAGACGAGAATAGGAGAAAGGTGATCGGTTCGTTATTATACCTTATCCGCTTTACGACTATGGACGTGACCTACTTCACGCAGTACGTGTCCTTCAGAGAAATTCTCTCACACGACGAATCCGTCGCCATTTATCAGTTCTTTCATGGCGAGCTCAGATCGTTACCAAGGAAGTTCATATCGAGAGAAAGGAACCGGATTAAATCGAAAAGGCTACGTCCGAAACCATCACTAAACAATTCGAACTTGAACGAATCACTGAAATTCCCAGATGTGTCCCTATCACAGATCCCGCCTCTTGACACCAACGAATCTAACAGAAATCTGAACAAAACGAACATGATTTCAAACAAACCGAACAGAGTACGCTTCGCTGACGAGAGACAGTCAATCAACAGCCCGATAATCCTATCGGCGCGAAACAGTCCAAACATGTCAAAAGTAACGCGTTTCCGGACGTACGATGGTCTATGGAAGCAGAATGGACTTCCGGACGCAATATCCTTCACTTGCTCCTGTCCAATCGTTCTGTACGGAGTGGAAATGTTCGGATCGGCGAGCGGGAGGGAAGTTTACAAAGTTACCTTGTCCCTCTTTGACGATCTACAGGACGAGGTTAGGACCAACGAGGCCTACATTACCACGGACACCATCAGAAAATCGTACGAAGTGACCTATGCACGACCAATCCGTATTCCGCCCAGACGGGTTTTCACCATTGTAGTCTCGATGAAGGGCGGTCCAACCGTAAAGGGCGTTGACGGCACGCCCATACACGTGGTTGGTGGGGTTACGTTCGAATTCAGGGACAGTAACCGTAGTTCGAACGGGACGGACGTTACGGTTGGTCAAATAGCCGCACTTCTCTTCAACAATACAGACTAAACTTTAAAAGATACTTAATATGCAGTGAAAGTCTTTGTAGACTTTCCCAGTGAACGAGTCACACTAGTGGTATCCGGAGCCGATACGATCAGAGTTGTACCCCAAACGTTTAACCGTTAGAATGCTGGGTAATTTTCTAAAAATAAGTTTGTGTGTCTTCTGCTTTCCAAAACCTTAAATATCTGCTTAATTTTGATGAGGAAAGATGCTCAGAGTAGAAAACAGGTTAGAGTACAGGCCAATCGCCAATTTACTTGGTGGCTGGCCTGGATCAAACTTGTTTGCATAAGCATGATTTGAAGTCGGTTCCAGCACTGTCAGGGTTAAACACATTAACAGCATTTACTTCAACATTACCGGTTCTACCTTTTGTTTTTCTTAAAGTCGTATCTCTTGGTTCAACAAATTTTAACCACTACTAAATATTCCCAGGAAATTGTCTTTAAGATGCAATGCAATCCCAATTTCCCAAAGCGCCATGGTGGTATTCCATTGATACTTTTTAATTAGTAATTTATATGACCATATGTGGGTATCGAACCCCAGTCATACAGAGAGGTTAATACTAGGCCCCTACACCACCGCTGGGCTTGACGCATTTCTTTGGATCTGTGCAATAACATCGTAAGTCTACTGAAACAAGACTTCATCAAGCATTGTAGCGAGCTAATATGTATCACTGGCCCTATATCGATCATACGACAATCCTGCCTTAAATACAGTTTAAGGACTTCCATGCATTTAACTTTGTTCACTTCGATATTATAATGAACAGATTATTTCAGCAATGAAGTTAGATTAAGTTAAATTTATGACAGACGTGCCCGTAGTGTAGATGATACGACGATGGTGATGGCGGCGCTGAAGAAGTCACAGGAACTTTTGCTAATAAGCATATCTTTCTATGATGTCAAAACATGACCTAGTTTGTACCTCTGTAGCAGTCTTATTTTATACACAATACCAAATAAACATTATAGTTGTCCGATATGATACGACACCATTACATGGGGACTAACCTGTGATTACAATGAACTCATTTCCGATCTTTATGAGTCTAGTCAGGTCATTATATGGAAACAAAATGGCCCAACCTCCAAAAAATTGCTACAAAAGGTATTTTAACTGATTATGATAGGGTAGGATGCCTTTTATAACATATCAAAGGTTTACCAAAACCCGATTCCGGAAAGATATTGTTTTCAAGATGGCCGCCAAGATGGCCACCAAAACCTATTTATGTTCATAACTTTGTAACTATCCACTCAAAATTGATAATTTTGGTGTCTTTACGTAGGTTTTTGGGATCAGAGAACATTTTAAGATCACTCTAAATAGTATGAATTTATTGTTTTACACAGAAATCTAACATGACATACTCAAATATACACAGGCTCAATAAGAAGGACCTCAAGTACATAACATTTGACTCAATTGTGTTTCTTTTTGTTAAACACCATAGTTTGGGAGACAAAAACTACTTTTATTGAACTAATGATATAATTAGGTAGCAAAGTAATCATGAAAACAATTTACGAAACTCCGCTGTTCACTTATACTCTATAACCTTTGTCCATAAAGTTTGTCTCGGGGTTTAAAACTGTCGTGTCGTCCTCTCCTTCTTCATTACAGACCTCTGGTGAGTTGTTTCGATTGTCACAGTTTTTAGATTGGCAAGGGTCACATACACAGTCTCCAATCTTTGCCTACTTCTCTAAAATGAGAAGAACGTAAAGGCAGGCATTGGCGCTTCCGAGAAGTAGGAAAAGGCTTTAATCAATGGAACATGGTAAATCGTTTAGACACATTTTCAAATAAAACTCAGTTTCAACCTAAACAATTGAAAATCTAGGAATGCTATGCTTTGGGTGATTTTTTAAACTAACCGTAGATCATGACCTTTGCGTATCTGAACTTAATTTGAAAGCGTAAAAGTTTTTCTCCCGTTGCACAGTTATTCAAGAAACGGTGGATCTAGCATGATTTGGTTCTAAACATATAGTAGCTTAGGGGCCATTATTCATACGACCGATGCTCCTCCACACCACTGTTGTCTCAAATCCATTTCTTTGAGTTATGTCAATAATAATTGAATGAGAGATGACCGACTGTCCTTACGAGCAGCAGGCGAAGTTCATGAGAAGCAGGTTTGGATCGGAAGAGCAGGTGGGGGTTTCCAAATAGTTTAATTGTTCGAAATTACTTTTCATTAAACGCCACCAAAAGACAGAAGGTTTGGTTCTTTCTTTCCGATTAAAATCCTGTTGTGCTTACAGATTAGTGGTACATGTACATCTCGTAGTAAGTTCTCAGACTGGGTAATGACTCTATTTTATACCCACGCCCCTCTCATGCCTTGATTAGGAACCCGAGTTATCACTGCAAAATTTACTATTATGAACAATACTTGCAGTTATGTACAGGCCAGTCAAATAGAAGAGCGGGGAATAGGATAAATAGGGCTGTACTTTTGCAAGTACTGTATTATCTTAATACCAATCACAATGAATTGTGATTAAAGTCTATGCCAATTGCAGCTGTACTTAGACTAATTATCTCAAATCTACACAATGTAAGACATTTTATAGACAAGTTATGATACATAAAACCACAACAAATGGGCTCAGAAGGATTCAAATGACAAGGCATTGGTTTAATGGCCTACAATTCTAGGCTATCCCTGTCATCAAATCAATCCATTTCAAATACAAAACGCATATGGGTTAAAAGGTGAGAATTCCACATAATTGTTGCTATATGTATCGAATGTTTTGAACGTGTATAAAAGTAAAACATATTTTGTTAGATGTCCTTTTACAGCGACCTAAGGTCGAAATGTACATTTATCAGTAATAGGTAAGCATACCGTGATTCCAATCAGAAAAAAATCTTCAGATTTGCGGTGGCGTTGAATGAAAGGGAATTTCGAACAAATCAAATTATTGGAAACCATGGCCTGCTCCTTTTGTCCAAACATACATCTCACGACCTTTACCTGTTGCTCGTAAGGAAAATCGGCTATGAAACACTCAATTACTAGTAAAATGTCTAAACACTGCATTTGAGACAACAGGAGGAGGAGGAGGAGCATCGGTCGTATGATTAATGGCCCGTAAGCTACTATTTGTTTGGTTAGAAGGCAAAACCATGCTAGATCCACCGTTTCTTGAATAACCGTGCAACGGGAGTGAATCTCTTGCGCTTACAATCGCAGTTCAGATACGCAAGGGTCATAATCTATGGATAGATTGAATAATTGTTCAAAGCATTGCATTCTTAGATTTTCGTTTTTAGGTTGAAATTGAATTATGAACGATTTACCGTGTTCCATTGTTTTAAGCCTTTTCCGACTTCCTGGAAGCATCTTTGCCTTCTTTGACGTTTTGCTCATTTTTGAGAAGCAGACAGAGAATGGAGGACGAGACATATTGCAGTGAAGAGGAGTTCATAGCATCGGAAGCTACATGAAAGTATTTACATCCTCTAGAACAGTTACAATGTATGCTTTTCAATAGTTCGTCTGGTGCAGGAAAGCACTGGGTCATGATTGGATTTAATTTGTTGTTTTCCTGTTTCCATCCCAATTCAGTAGGTTTCATATAATTTGGTATCCCCATCCACACCCTGATTTGATAATATACATGTTAGCTATGCCATACTGCGGCATGGGATGTTGGAGGAAGTCGAGCAGGAGTTTCGGCAATGACCACTTTGTTTGTGAAAATGTTATGGCACAGTGATTCGAAGGAGTCAATGGACTTTCCACAAAACAGTTCCACCATCAAGATATTTCCCATATTTGATATTTGCTCATGAAACTTATTTTGAAGGAGGAAATAAATTAGCGCATACCTTCGTGATTAAACAGGTTTTATTAGTTTACGAAAAACTTTTTACAAACGCCGAAAATCCTTGAAATTAAATGACAACCTGTGTAAGTATGTACAAAGAGCTGCTCATTGCACACTTTGTTCCCTAAAAGTTCTTTCAAAAGATTGATAGTATACACTTGGCGTTCCCTTGACTGTTTGTCTTGTCAAAATGGAAGTGGATGGTCTTATGGTACCTTGTAGAGTAATCCAGTAGCAAGATTAACAAATCTGTATCCTCGCCAATTAACTCTGTGGTGCAATGACGGGATCATTCAATTGTTGCTTTTACAATATCTTTAGCTGCATCCCCTGGTGAATCAAAGACATTAAGACCCCTCAAACTCAGAGTTGTGCTGATCAACATGATCATGTCAACAAGCAATCATGTCTGCCTTATTTTTGTCACGAAATAAAAGTTCTCGCATGAACATTCTGTTTCTTTGGTGAAACTCACAATAGGGTTCACATGTTTTCCTCGTTTCTGGTGTGTCTTGTCTCCAAAAGAAGGACCGTCTTCGTAACCAGCGTACACCACTTGTGATTGTACGTAATATCTTGAATAAAATCGGCACAAGACTCAGCTTTTGCGTTATATGGGTCGCCCTTTTCCAAGGTAAACAATGAAGTAAGGAGCCACCATCAAGCACATAACACTTTGTTTCAGGGATTTAGTTTATCTTATCCTCATTCGATGCGTTTTCAGCATGACCTCTTATTGCCTGAATGATCTGTGACTTGTCTGCTTTGCAAAGTATGTTCTTGGCTTCAAAGAGGGCGGGAAGATGGGGGCTAAGTTCATAAGACACTACGTTTTCAGGAAAAAAAATCTCCAGATTTTGACTCTAAAAGGAAAGGCTGGAACAGAGGGGTAGGGTCAATAGCACTGTCGTCAGCAAACCTTATGCGTAGCTATTTCCAAGGGTTTTGGCTCTATATCTTCTCTTAAATTTGTAAGCAAATGCCGACTTTCCTTTGATATCTCATATGATCTTGTTCCCAATTTCCTGAAATGCATGCACATTCACATCTGACCAAGCCACGATCCTATTGACAATATTTCTCAGAGTAGAATCAGCTGTGTAGGGTGAGCATGTTCCAATCCTTGTGCATTTTCTCGAGATCAGATGCATAATTTTTGATGCATGCCTCAATCGCTGTGGACTTCTAGTATAGGCCAGGTCTGTGAAACCCTGCATTGCATTATTGTACTCAGATGTTTCCGATGCAGATAAGGTCAAAAGGCTTTGGACTGTCAGCATTCTTAAGAGACCTCGTCAATGTTAGCTTATTGACATGGTTACTGCTTTGCCCATCCCAAACTTATCACCTCTAAGCCAAACGTTTTTTTATTTGAGGACTTCTTATTGAGGATGTGTCTATTTTTGTATGCCATGTTAGATTTCTGTGTAAAATGTTAATCTTATACTATTTCTGGTGATTTCAAAGTGTTCTTTGATCCCAAAAACCTAGGTAAAGACACCAAAATTGTCAATTTTGAGTGTATGGTAACAAAGTTATGATCACAAATAGGTTCTGGCGGCCATCTTGAAAAAACATCTTTCAGGGAGTCGGATTTTGGTAAACTTTTGATATGTTATAAAGGGCATCACACCCTACCAGAATCAGTTAAAATACTTTTTGTAGCAATTCTTTGGAGGTCAAAGTGTATATTGACCCGACTAGTATGTATTCATTCAAGTTTGAATGGAAATGCCTCGAAGTATTTCGTGACCAGCTTTAGTGCACATGCATTCGATGAATACAAAGGTAGAGAACGGTAACCTAAAAATTGTTGATCAAACAATGCCTCGGTTTATAAGGTCCTTATCTTGACTTGTTTGTATGCCCACCATCGTTTAATCTATTTGGGGAAATAAATCACTTTTTGGACTCATTATCTTATAGATCCTATTCACAGTACCCTGGCCTAGAACTGGCAAACTCCTGAAAGCACCAACATAACTGAAAACTGTTGATATTGAACTACATTCCATAAAAGTATACACAGTTCCTTGATTCCATCTGGTTCTACCTTTTTTTTTCATGACATACTTTCAAGTCATTTTGCCATCCTAGGACTGAGGCGTTACATGGAACGCCACTGAGGAAAGCAATAATTATGAAATGTACTATTTTATCTTTCTTTGTTCTTCTTTATGAGCCGTCATGGTCTGAAAAAGCCAACTTCAGGAACAGCAAATTTCTGCTTACAAGACCAATAATCTAACTCAGCTACACAAGTAGTATTGGCATAAAGGATTGGAGCTGCTTATCAAGTGAAACCATCAGTACAACACTTAACCCATTACCAAACAATAACAACATTTGGCCGCTGTGTTGCAGACGACTCTTGAAAATATTGTGGGAAAAGGAGAAATTGCTCTTCACAATCAATTTCTCCTTTCCCCGCAAATTCTTTCAATTTGGGAGTCGAAAATTTGGCATTTGGTAAAGGGTTAAGCAAATGCTACACATATTTGAAGGCTTTACTGTATTCTTATATGTACTATTGAAATTAACAACAAGGTAAGCTAGAATAAACCAATAACAGTAGAATAAGTCTGTTAATTCTCTTTAATAGATATCAATGATGCAATTTACTTAGGGTTGATTTTTTGGAAATGGAAATCATATGAAAAGTATTACAACCAATTGATATACTTCATAAGAAACATGCATTTTACATTATTTCACATGCACATGTATGTATTTATTGGGAGACAAAACAATTGGTTGTCACCTTGACACGAAGATAAAGATTTCAGTTCAAGAAAAAAAGAACATGTAATGGGTGCACATGTACAGGCCTGACTTATGATCATATCTTCATCTGCACCGTCTGAAAATTGTACAACTTATTTGTTCAATAGCACATAGTAACATTTTACCCTTTCTTGCTCCTGGTACTTCACCTTCAGTAATATACAATATTCTTTTTAAGTTGAACGCTATGTCATAAGTGTTTTTAGTTTTAATATGCTTTCCTAGAACCTGTTCTGAACTTGTTGACCAGTATTATAGAATCAACATCTTGTTAAGTTAACATTATTGTGACAATGGAAATCTAGAATTTCTCTTCAGCCTCAGAAGGCAGCACATGTTTTATCTTTAAACATGCCTGTCACTTTCGATTGTGCAAATCAGGCTTAAATAATTCTCTAGTAGACTACAAAAGCAGTGTTGTACAGACGGTTTTATTGAGCCAGTATTTTACCAAGATCTCCAAGGGTCCTTTTTTCAGAAACATTTGTTCAAATTAAGTTAATCCAGACTACCCTGTAGATGCATCAAGAAAAACATTGATGAGTACAAAAGTACAAAACGGTTCATCTTAATAGGGCAGAAGTACTTACTATGTAGGAAGATGCTTAATACAGTAGGTTTTTTTCCATAAGCAAAACACACACTTTCACACAACTTTCAAAACATATTTATATGATAAAAGTTATTCTATTGCAAACTCTCCACATGGTGGTAATTGAACAATTGGAGAGAGAAACAGAACACATGTCTATAAAGATGCAGAGGTTATGTCTTTGTGGCCTGTTCAGTTTGCCGTCTTTTCACATCCCAGTTATACACACGAGCCATATCTAAAGCATGGTTAAGGAAACTAAACTAACAAGCATTTTCATTTCTGATGAAAAATAATAGTCATTTGAGTCTGAGGCATTTTTTCATTCATTTCCATGTTAACTTGTACATTTGGGTAAAAGACCATGGTATACGTTTTTCCTCACTATTTTATCAACCAGAACTTTCAAGACCATAAACAGCTTAAAGAAGCTATTTTTAAAAAAATATTGAAACTGTCAAAATGATAGAGCAAAGAGTAATTAAAGATGAAAAAAAGGTTGACGGGAAAGTTAAAGGAGTTAATAGAGGAAATGTACTACTTACCTTCCAATCATAAATCCTCAATAAATTCTCATCCTAACAAAATACCTACACAAGAAGACCATAACAAACATTGTGACAAAAAGAATTTACTTGTCCCAAATAATTCCTTCCTTTAAGACAATAGTTTCTGGCCAAATACTTCTGTCAAAATATCTTTATCTTTATGCTATTAATGAGGTAACCTTAAAAATGCCACACTCAATATTGTATCAGTGATAGTTTTTGGCCCAAAAACTCTCATAAAGTTTACCAAAAACTCATTACTTTCATTCATTTATATAATTTTTCTTCAGGAAAACCCCATTGCTTTTTAAGTTTTGGTAAAAAAAACACCATTGATTTGATTTTTAAAAAAAACTGTTGTATATACAGTAATTCAAAGATCATCAAAAATCTTCCCCCAAAAACCACATTTAAGTGTTTCCATCCATAAAAGGATACTGACTTCTAAGGTTGTTGTCTGCTCAGTTATAAAAGCTAATTCATCTTCCACCTGATTACAGGTCTTCAAGGCAGCCTCCTGGTTCTTCTGTAATAATGCCTCTGCGTCATCGAGATTATATTCAAGCATCACATTCGCCTGAAATAGGGAAAGATCATGATGATATCAAATCTCAATTTACCTGTCCACCAAATGATGTGCGTTGATTTAAGAAATGCAAATGAAAATTGAAGGTATGATCTTGCTAAAAATTGATTGAATGTACACAACCCTTATTTGACCTATAGACAATTACACAACTGCTATAACTATAGATGCTGAAATGTCTATCAAACAATTGATGTCTTAACTGATTACATCTTATTCTTTAATTTACTTCAATGGTAACAAGCAACTTTTTCTATTTCTTCATTGAAATATCTCTAAAACAAACAGCCTTTTCAGGTAGATGAGGAATATTTGTCCTGTCACAATTAATTTCTACATATTTCAAATATGTTTTCTATCAATTCGGATCATTCACAGAATTCATCAGACAATAGACAGTGAGGCTACTTTTATCAAGTTGCTTTCTCTTCAAAATTATAATTCATCACAATTTGATAATAACATTGAAGCTGATGGTTTCTTTGTTTTAATCAGTTTGGTTCATTAAACTTTTGTGTTCACAAATGAGCTTAGAAATGTAAAAAAAAAAAGCTTATGAAACATTTGACACGATTGAATTCTTGTTAATTTCTTGACAGTTCTAGATTCTAGTAAGGAAGTCAAAATACCATGTTTAAGTACAGACAACTTTTGGAAAATATCTAAAAATTTCCTGCAATAACTTGTGCCACTCACCCCTAGCCATAAGCATACTTTGTCTGTGGGTGGAATTCTTGCCTTAGCATACACCTGGTCTGATAACAAGAACCTGGATTCAAAGGGATCAGTACTATCCTGAAAATATTGGAAACACATAAATATGAATAAATACAGTGAAAAGTTAAAATGTCGTCCTTAAACAAATAAAATACAGTCAACGTTTAAAATATTTTAAAGTCATCAACCAAGTGCAAACCCCTTTTGAGAAGTTTGTAGATAACAATCACCTTATCAAATAGCAAACTCATTCATTGCCCATCTTCAAAGCACTAGACACATATGCATTGACACCATCTTACAATTTGTCACAAAGAAATCTTATTATTTCCCAAACAAAATTTTGGCATGCAAAACATCCATTTTATGGATCAGCAATAACGGTACAACAATTTATACACAGTCATATTGAATTCAATATTCCCAGACCTTTTTATAATGGACCGACCCTGTGGGGCCTATGCAAGTCCTTTATGCTGTTTTAAACTTGAATTAAACCTAACAAGAGCATAACAATGTAAGAGCCAACTGCTCACATATTTTTCTTATCTCTATTTGAAGCACAAAGTGACCAATGCCCAAAGATTTATTAGTAAACAAACCTTTTATAAACTAAATTTCATGGTCTATGGCTTAACATTTATTAAATGTGTTTTTATTTTTATTCAATACATCTGACACAAGATATGGTAAAAGGATTAACCTGAACAGCTGCTAGGGACCATACAAAAAAAGCTTGAATTGCTTATGATAGTAAGTAAGCCTATGAAATTTACATGCAATAGAGTTGGTCTTTAAAAAAAGTAGACATACATACAGACATTTATCTCAATATGGAATACAATATTGAATTCAAATGGAGTCTTAATTTAATAATGTATTATAGCAATTAAGAGTTTCATAACTTTGTCAACTAATCCCTCTTATGGTAGTTACTATGTGCACAACATTTGATAGCAATAGCTTCAATACAGGGAGGGTAAAAGCAACCAAAACACAAACTCCAACAAAGACAAAACAAAAGGAGGCATTATTCTGTCAAAAATTAAATGAAACCAGGAGTTCCGAATCTTATTAAACAGATAAAGATAATCCACAAGATAATAAGCATGTCACATGATGTGTGCTATAACATTATATGTTTCTAAAATCGAATGCTTTAATACTTTAGAAGAAAAGTGAACCTGAAGGGAGCAAACTTACTATACAGTCAAAGTTGTGTTAAGAGGCCAGCCTATGGGATAGAGTAAATTGGCTGTTTAAGACAGGTTGGCTGCTTAACAATAGTTGATTTATACTATAAGTCTAACAATGGGACTTTCTGGAGTGGCTGTTTAAGGCAGGTTGGCTGCTTAGAAGGGTGGCTGCTTAACACAAGTTAGACTGTAATTAGTTATAGATTTAACAGCTCACATCATTGACCATATTATTTTACCCTAAAATATGTTTGTTTAGATTATGTTTTGCTAAGGAAATGCATTAAATGCAACTCCATGCATGTGTACAGAACTTTTACATCAAGTGTCTCTGATACTGTTGCACTGACCCAAAACCCATTTTTTTGCAGGCATTTTGTCAAATTTATCATTCAAATTCCAAGGTGCCACAACCAATTGTTTATACATAGCAGCCATTTGTTGTACCTGTGATGTGACTTTGAACAGAAAAACCTAGACTTATTTAGATTATGTTAGCAGGGTTCAGGCTGGCCTTCGCAAATGGCGTCATTGGCGACAAAATCAAGAAATTGGCGCAAGAAAAACAAATTTGGCGAAAGTGCCTGGCGCCGACTTTT
Organism: Cerastoderma edule; assembly: GCA_947846245.1. Classification (NCBI taxonomy): domain Eukaryota; kingdom Metazoa; phylum Mollusca; class Bivalvia; order Cardiida; family Cardiidae; genus Cerastoderma; species Cerastoderma edule. The sequence continues at coordinate 34,260,023 of OX401407.1, read as the reverse complement.
TTCCGCGAGAATCTGATGTTTGTTTACCGCATGGTTGCCGATCTCGAGTCAATATCGATTTGTTTTTACTGTAGAGCCGAGAACCATGTATCGATGGTCCCCGTAATCGCAGTACTTTGAATTAGAACTCGGGAACCAGCTTGTTTATCAAATGCGATTTCCGATACGGGATAATCCTGTTTTCACACTTGTTCAGTTCATTATCTGTTGATTGTCAAGTTTGTTGAAGGTGACACTTTCTTGTGTACACCATTTAGTCATTCGACAGCCTTTACAACTTCAATTATATGGAAATTATGACTTTGATTACTTTAATTGCTTTTCAATAAAAATGTTTGCCCTCGCGCTCCTTTCAAAGAAGTTGACATCAAACATCGACGAAGTCAGTTGTGTTGATTGACAAATAAATTAAACTCTTGTATGCACCGAAGTTTTGGTATATAAAATCCGCGATTTTAAGTGACACTTAATTCTGATCCAACACAAGAGTGACTATAAATCGATCTTCTCAATCGTTGAATATGCCTCCCACTAAAAATCAAATAAACATCTGACAAGGAGTCCTGGAAGACAGGAAATAGTTGGTTATAATATGACGCCAAGGTGAAAGTCATGTTTCTGCTATGTCCTGTTTCAAATGTTGAGTGTGAGAGAGGATTTAATCCATAGAACCTAATGAAAACAGCACATAGAAATAGATAGAACAAACACTTGAGAACCTAGCTCTTTAGAACTGTACGTCACCCTGATGAAGGATTTCCCCTTCTACAAATGACTATTTTGGCTCCAACTTATTGAATTTGGCTCCAACTTTTTCAATTTGGCGCAAGTGTTGGCGCAAAGAAAATTTTAGCCAGAGAGAACCCTGATGTTAGTCTGTCTAGTGTAATGATTCAATGAATAAATGCTTACCTTTTTGGTTTGTAAATGAGTTACAATATCTAATGACTTCTTGATGTCAGGGATTTGTGCCTTTAATCTAAAAAAAAAGAAATATGTAGTTATAACTGGTGGGGACTATGGAGAGGTCTGGCAGCTTGGATACAATTTAAGATTCCTTCTGGATATGTACAGGCTCCAATTCCACCTACAGAATATGCCATTCATATTTTACCAAACAATACTAAGATCCAGGGGTCCGTTTCATCAAATGTCTTCAGTGCACTTAGCTAAGAGCGATTAAAATCACGCTTACAACAGTTTTTATGTGAGTTTCATCAAACCATCACAACTGCTTATGACGATCATAAGTTAGGAGCGAAATCAAAACGCTCGCAACTATCTCATATTTACCAAAATGACCGGCATAATGTGAACTTTACCGTTTTGTACCAGACTAAATGTATATCCTAACAATCTTTTTAATTAGTTTAAACCTTGTTTCAGAAATATTTGTCATTTAATGCATTATATTTACAGGTTATAATTACAATAAAGCATAAAAAGGAACAAAAATACATAAAAATAATTTGGTTGCATGATGATTTTCCAACAACGATTGGCTGAACATGAACTGTGTGAAACCAGTATACCATGACTTAACATTTCTGCGGGCCCTGGCTTTACTTTGAAGTAAATGAGTTAATATTGTCGCACATCTCACTATTCAAAATTGATAATGTACATGTGCGAATGAGCCCTGGACCTCTCTTAGATTTAAGTGCATTTTTTGCTCTTAACTTCTAAGAGCGAAAATTGATGAAACGCGCCCGAGAGAGAAAATCTGACTTAAGAGCAAATTCGCACTCATGATCGTTAATGAAACAGGCCCCAGATGATTCAATTCAGTCCCTGAAGGCAAACATTTATCTTAATTGGAAAGCTTAACAATCATTTACTAAATTGTAATATTCTAATTTGATATAGCATTTTTTGAGAAGCATTTAAAACTTGGGGTATTACTGTATTACACTATATTAGATTCACAGACAATATTGATTGAACAATAACCATTAAGCAAAAAAAGGCTTTTGTGATTTTGCACTTGCTGTGTATGAGTAACTGATTTAGAAATGTATATGCCCATTGAACCTTAAATCACATCTGCAGGCAGCATAATTCCTTACATAGTGTGACAGGTTGCAATTGCAGCTATTTTTAATATTCATTTAGTCAATGAACACAGTGTTACAATGAATAAAAGAATCTGGTCTCTGAGACATAATACTTAGAACTGTTAGCAGTCTTTACTTCTTCCATCTAAGTGACAAATGTTTGTCTTTAGTGCAAGACTTGTTCTTTCAAAAGAATGATGACCCAACCAACATACTCAAAGGCTTGGAAAGATTGTAACAATAATCATTGCAGAGGCACCAATACAAGATGTATATTGAAACTTCATTTAATTATCTTCTGTAAATCCTGTGGATCCAAATTTTAGAAATAGTACAAGCAAAATACAGGTGATTTCTGTATCTTGAACTTTTCTATCTAGCATTAATCTTTGGACCAGTCTTTTTACCTACCTTGATTTCTTTGTTGTTAAGTTATATTCCATAAACTTATATTTATTATGTTGTTCATCCAATTTTTTCAGCATAGATTCTGCAGTATCATCCACTTTCTTCATAAAGGAGTCAACATCTTCCTACAAAAAAAAACACAAGGATTTTTTAAGGCTTTGAATGTTACATCAGGGCTCGCGCTGTCGATCGCCAACCGAGCCATTTGCGACAAAAAAATGAAAATTGGCTCAAGTCATGGCTCAGACATTTTCGCCAAAATTGTCATGAAAAGTCCTTACTTCAACTGATATAAACCTCATTTTTTAGAATGGGCCAGCTGGGTTAATTAGACCTATTAAACATTCGATAACCAATCAAGCACGTATCTGTCAACTGGTTGTGAAAACATGGCCGATATTAAGATGCCCTCTGGGCAAGATTACCGCAATCATAAAACAGCTTCCTCCTGATTGTTACAAAGTCTGATCAACAGCAACTTTACACAGTCATTAAATGTGTGAACAAATATGTGTCAGTTTGGGAATGAAAAACCATGCAATGCAGCATATACTTCCAATGAGATTAGCGACATTGATAATTCTATTATTAGCACCATGTTTGGGAAATTTGGAAATCAAAGTACTGATAGCACTGCATTGGCATACTTGATTTGAAATCGTCTTCTGAGGCAGTGGAGGAAAGGCATTTTGATGTAAATTTAAAATGTAAACATGTATTTATATTCCACTAAGTGAATAACTGATACTGCTAATTATGCTTATTTGATAATTTCAGTTAAAAAGGGAGGATATATATATAGTAGCTCCCGAGATACTACAATAGCAGATCTATTTTAGGAATTTTGAGAATGTCTTTGTGCTGCAATAAGTCAATGCATTATGAAAAGATTGTGACAAGTTTTGAAAACTCAGCGGGGACTCTTCAATGAATAATCTTTTCCTAAAATTAAAATTCATCATTAGTTCCCATGTGCTTTGTCATATATTAAATAACTAACAAAATAATGTTTATGAGGTCTATGATTATATTCATACAATGTCCACTTCTGGTGTGAGAATAATGTTTATGGGAAAAAATGGCTACATATCTAAAGAACGGTGGCTCCAATGTCTCTAAAATGGCTCAAGATTTTTCTGATTGGCTCAAGCATTTTTCAACCCAGTTTCAGCCCTGTACATCTTATTGATGTTGATACACATAAATATATATAAAAAGTTGTCGAATGAAAGAAATGACAAGTGTATGTATCAGAATTTAAGGAATAGATATCAAATTCATGGGTACACAGAACAGATGAAGTTGTGAACAAATGCTTGTTCTGAGGATGTTATTCTTTTTTCTGCAGATGATAGAGTTGCAATGTTGATGAAGATAATGCATAGAAAGAGCCATTCTTATAACTGACAAGTCAATTCTGTGATACAAGATTCACATCCAGATGATTTATTCGGATTTGGCTTATCAACCTGATCTTAGAACTTTAAAATTTAATGCACCTATCCTGGTGGTGTTTTTTTTTTCTAAATAAAGTCAGTTTTTTTTAACAAAACATAAAAATCAATGGGTTTTTCTATAGAAAAATGATTAAAATGAATGAAAGTAATGAGTTTTGGGGAAATCGTATGAGATTTTTTGGCCCAAAAATTATCACTGCCTATCCATGCTCCAGCGTTTTTTCATCAATATTGCACACGATTGTTTCCAATACTGATCAAATAAATCAGGTTGTGTGGGTTTAGATGATGTACGCACATGTCGACTCGAGAATTTGAAGGCAAAACTGAATGGCGTGTAGGTCCATATGACTTAAATGTCATTAAATTAAGAATCATAAAAATGTGTGAATCGCCAGAATGTGTCTAGGCAACACATAAACAAAACGTCGGGATAAGTAACAATTCATGTTGGAAAACAGGAGTCAGGACGTGAGATTATTGTTAAAATGTGCAAAGACACAATTCCAGAATAAAAGGTGCGATATGTAACTCATGTTCCACCAGTCTAAAAGAAAAGAAGTTGGCCGAGTGCCTACAAGTTTCTACACGTGTTTTAGTTGAATACATTTTTGACGTTTGGTGTCGATCATTACACAAGCCCGTTTGACACAGTCATGTAGCATGCATGAAAAAATTGAAGGACAAATCATCAAATCTAGAATAAGCATTTAAAACGGACCAAGAAATCTGCTCTTGGTATTCCATGAAAGCTTTTCTCGTCTTCATCTGGGGTTTTCTTTTCTGTCGTCGCCATTTTCGGTTTATCAAAAACTGAGCTTGACTGGTACACAAACTTTAATCTAGGATTGGTAAAAATATCAAAATATCTCTCAAGCCAGTCTATATTTATATGAACCGAACGAAGGAAATGAACAGCAACGAATTTTAAGGGATCAACTGATATTGTCTCCGATTTTAATAATGATTTCAGTATTTCTTTATTCAATTTCTTTAATTCAATTACAATTCCTTACTGAATGACATATCATCGATTCGTTTAGTTTTTGCATTGTATCAGAAGATTTTTATACAGACAAAACGACGTCAATTTCGAACAATAGGTCTGACGTTTCTTTATGATTTTATGACGTAGTGACGTTCTAGTCACAATGACTTTATTTCCATGGTGATGTGTAGTCTGAAAATAAGTTATTTGGAACAGCAAGGATGTTTGTTAATATACAATATGGAGGTGAGTAAATATGGATTTGATGATAAGAATATAATACTAGATCAATCTAGACCTAGATAGGGCCTATGCATCCACTTCATCTCGCATAAATAACCAAACTACCTTCTCAAGATCACAATAACAAGTGAAAAGCTTTTGAAACCATTGTGATCAAATTAGAAGCTGACCAAATAGGCTAATATAATTGCGGCTATTAAAGATTTCACGTTATTTACCTATTATGTAGGGCATTCAAGCTCTAGAGCTCTGTTAGTCAGCCGATGACTTACTCTCACGAAGTTTTAAATGTTCCGGTGTCAGATTCGAACTCAAATATTGATATATCTATTAATTGTGGAAAGCAGAAACAGCCCATTGAATGCATAATAAAATGCATTGTTAGATGAAAAAAAAAATCAAAAATTTAAATTATCTATATTCAACATCAATCATATTTTTTTTCTTCGTACCGGTTGAAACAGAGAACCAGGAGATTTTGATCAATCCAAACTGCAGACAGCTAATCTTTATGGGCTACCTCAGGTCGAAATGTCAGTATAACAGTAAAGGTAAGTAAAACTGATCAATCGGTTCTATAGAGCAATGGCTTCTTTTGTCGCTGAAGTGTCTCCCCTAGACTTGTATGAATTCCATCCTTGTTGAAGAAGACTTAACACATTACCAAATAATAACGACATTTGACCTGTTTGTTGCAGACGACTCTGGAATACCTTGTGGGAAAAGGAGAATTTGCTCGTTACGAGTATTTTTTTCCCTTTCTCACAATGTTTTCTGCATAAGACTATTTTCCAATTTCACCACATTTTGAAATGCCGCCTGCAAACTCTTTCAATTTCAGACAGTCTAAAATTTGGCGTTTGGTAAAGGGTTAATCATTAATGTATGCTGAATAAGAAAATATCAGATTGAATCTGCCAGTTGTTGTTTTTAACTCGTCAAACACAGAAATACGAATGGTGTAGTATGTTGGTGGCATTTTGTCATCTGGGATGTTGATCAATCAAAAATATGAATAAACATTTCAAAACATGACCTTCTTGCGAATGGTCTGAATTTCAATGAAAGCAAGGAAATACAAACTTGGTTCGCATGCTATAAATTCTTCTTTTCCCCACAGGTGTATTGCTCTTTGTCCAGCCAAACTTTCTTTTACAGCCGAAAGGAAAAGCCATTTACTATAAGTTGTAAATTTTCTTCTCCGCATGTCCGCACACTTTCAAATAGCGGTTATGATCTCCCTTCGAGACAAGAAAACGCCACGAAATTCAGTTCCTGATCATGGAAGGGTCTGTCTTGTTTGGATCCAGATACTTAGTTAAATTAGTTTGTTTAGTTAAAACTTATTTATTTTACATCGATTGTGAAACAAGTTCTTACAACTTAGACTAATCACTCTCGATTCTGCTTCCTGGATACATAACCAGTAATCGCGCCGAATATGGATTAATGAAAGTTCGAAAGGCAGATCCCGCTTTTCACGGAATTAGAACCCACGACCCTCTTGTCCAGAAGCCGACGCTCTAACCCTGGACCACTGTCCTCCACTGATAATGATAACCTTAATGTGATTACTACAAACAAAACCTTCATTTTTTTTAATTCTATGTTTATTTCAGCGTTTATTGACCTTATGAACGAAAACGGCCATCTTGCCAAGCTTCACAAGGTGGACCCCCAGGCTAACGTTCTGGATAACTTTGAGGAAAGACTGCTGTATATACCCGTAATGCTGGAAAGTGAGTTGGCGTAAACTGTATTGATCTTGATTCTGCTTTCTGGAAATATAATAAGTGCGTGCTCGTGTCGCATGCAGCTTAATTTAAAGTCGCCAATTGGACCTTGGTTCAAGGGAATCGAACTATTGACCAAAATATCTCGAAGGCAATGCTGTTCCACAATACCATATTTTCCTCTTACGGAAAGACAGATACGTTGTTTTCCGACGAAAACAGATATTTGTTAGAAGCATAGCTTAAAGGTCATATGTACAGGTTGGGTTTATTTCATAAAATTAAAATATGAAGTAAAAGAATCACATTGAAGTTATTTGCAACATTTTAGCATAACGCATTACGTCATAAATCACCGTCATAGCGCACCGATTAATAAAAGTTCGTATGACTTACTTCCCTTTGTTGTGACGTCACTCGTGATCCACTGAATGCGCCATGTAAAGGGCGTGAAGAGCAATCGCTGGTTAGAATTGGTGTTTTTCTTCAAATAAACGATCCTTAAGTCATTGTTTGGATTGACAGCGCATTTTCTTTATAGAATATGATTCATTTTATAAGAATATCAAATTGAAAAAAGATAAATTAATAACTTAACCCGTGAATTTGCATGGATTTGTCATTGCATAAACCTGTTCATATGAAAGGAACGGCTTGAAATTTGGACGATTTTCCTTGAAATAAATGATTCTTAAGTCATTGTTTGGATTGACAGTGAATTTTCTATACTGGATATTTTTCATATTATAAGAATATCCATTTGAAAAAAATAGATTAGTGACTTAACGCGTGAATTTACAGGGATATGTCAATGCGTTCATATGAAAGGAACGGCTTGAAATTGGGACGATTTTCCTCGAAATAGCAATCCTTAAGTCAATGTTTGGATTAACAGTGCATTTTCTTTATTGAATATGTTTCATATTATAAGAATATTCTTCTGAAAAAAAAAGGTAAGTGACGTAACGCGTAAATTTGAAAGGATTTGTAAATGTTTTCATATGTAAGAATCGGCTTGAAATTTTGACGATATTTGTGAAAACAGCTATTTTTATCAATATTTGTTGGAAAAAAAAACACGAGTACTTTTTCGTCAATGATCGTGTATAAGCATTAAGGTTTTAATTGAGTATTAAACAAAGACATAGATCTGCATAAACAAATTGTCTTAAAACCGTACATCGTATAACTATAAACTGTCAAATTCACCCTGCATTGACTTATCAATACATGAAATGAAACGGGAGAAGATAATAAATTGTGAACAAACAAACCGTATTATAACCCAACTTACTTGTGATACGAAGGTTATCCTTTAACTCACAATTTTCACCACACATCAACTTACTTGTGATACGAAGGTTATCCTTTAACTCACATTTTCACCACACATCCAAATTTCAAAACAAAACACTGGCACATTCAAGAGTATTTGTTAAAATCATCCGGCAACTTTCCACTAACTCCACCCCCAGTAAGCGGTCTATGATTTCGAAATTGATTTCGATGTCGTCTCTCTAGATCAACTGTTTTGACTTAAGAATTGTTCTTCATATTCACTTTACATTTATGTTCGTTTTCTCTCGTGTAAGTAGCCTTGACATATTGAGCATTTAATTTTCGGACAGGTTTAATAATTAACAGCTTAAACAAAAATACCGTCATAGTTTATTTTACTAACAACCTTAAATAAACATATTTGAATTTATTTTTTATGATTTGGGAATCTAAATATCAATTTGACAAAACTTGATTTTGATGTTAAAACGGTTTTTTGTGTTGAAAACATAGAGTTTATACCGTTTTGGTGAATACTGATTATCATATACTTATTGAAGTGTCAAACTATTCTTATAGAAAAGACAACATGTTCACTTCTTTGAATATCATAACGACAAAGTATCAGACGTTAGTCACATTGAGAGATAAATATGCCCTGACACCTTATCAATCCAAACATGCTGTGAGAGTTTGGTCTTAATTGGTTATATCTTAACAATGGATTTTTTATATAAATTTAATTGCCGCGCATTGAAAGTGTGAGATTTGCCACTTGTTATTTCATGTCTGGAATAGCAGAACGTGTCAGATCTGTTAATTAACAACAGAGATATTAAAGAGATTAACGCCAGAGGCTATCTTTCGCCTAAACAATAAAGGACTTGAGACTTGAAACATACTGTGCAAATGTGGCAGATTGGTGTTAATTTGCATCACGACCCTTAATCCTTGTAATGTCCGATGTTTGTTGATTGACCCTTTGTATGTGAGGTAAACTGACAATAATCCATTAAATTGTAAACAAAGAGATTGTGTTCAAATGTGTAAATTATATATTTAGTGATCTTATTACTTAATTATCAATATAAAGGGGTAGGTTCACTAACCCCATTTATTGGCCTCAAATTTTGCAAAAAATGAGAATTAGTGTTAACAAAAAAATATGACGTTTTTTGTTGAAATCAATGCTTAAATGACTTGAAAAGTATAAATTCTTATCATATTAACAAAAAAAAACACTTTTTATAACCCTCCAAAGGTATTATGGTTTCGTCCTTTTCACCGTTTTTGCAAGATTTTGGACATGTTTTCTCAAATTCTTGATATGAGCGCAAGCGAGTACCACGACGAAATATATATTTTTGGAAACGTTGTAAAATTATGAACAGATGATGTAAAAATCGTCGTGGTACTCGAATGCGCTCATATTCTATTTTTAATAATTGCTTCCAAAAATTGACGTAAAATCTCCTATATCAACGTTACAAGGGAAAAGTAACAATGTGGAATCTTGTGAAAAAAAACATTAAAGAGAGAGAAATTATGCCGAAAATATATAATTTATCCTTTTAAACACTTTTTTTAACTCAAACCTTCCCATATTTTGTCAATCTTGTAACAATAACATGTAAAACTTTCCATCGGAACAATGTAAATAATACATTACATTTCGAAGCGTTCGCGGCTTTTGCAATCATAAATCCCATTTTTCAAAAAGGTAAACTGCTCAAATTTAAGCTTAGCATTTGATTTACATTGGCATATATGTTTAGCGAGAATTACTCCTGGGCTAACTTCATAAAACACGAAATATATCGGCATTTTTCGAGGCACCCGAAAGGGGTCTTATCCGAATATAGGGCTAGTTTTTACCAAAACTGTCAAACTACGAGATCTAGTTATAAGCTTTATCAGCTCTATGTCTCTATCTTAATGGTTCTACTTTTGAAAGAAGTGGAAATTCATAAGTTGATTGATATTCGATTGTAATGATGAGTTGGATATATTTTGAAATAAAGGCTTTATTGTTTTGATTAAATATAACATCGGTCCAAATCTATTTTTAGAAAAAGTTGACTTGGTGTAGACTAAATTCCTACCATTCAAATAGTTGCAGGAATAGCTCAGTGGTTTATTTGACGGCATATGTTCTATTCAATTTCAATATCTGGCTTGTATCAATCACGTCAATCTTTAGTCTTTATCAATTTTCATTATTTAAATCATAGTGGTCAATTTATTTCCATGTGAACAATGTCTGGGACCATTTATTCATACCCTTTCTTCTTTTTCAGTGAGACATGTTATCTATGTCTCTGATGATGTTTGTCAGGCATATGTCCTAGAAACATCATCATATTAATAGCTTTTCAGTCCACCTTCTATGACTTTTAGGATTGTATCGACCAATTAAAGCCATTTAAGACAATTTGTTTGTAAACAGCAATTAGGACAAATGTTTCAACAAGGGGTCAACTTCTGGCATTTTGTTGAACACAACACTTTTATTCCGTCTGATGGAAGGTGGTGTACTGTGCATATCAGTGAGGGTTCACTGTAACCAACCACAGTCTTCACTATTCAAACAGCATCAGATGAATTTACAGCAACATATGAACTATATCTTAGTCGGACAGTCATGAATGATCTTCAAAATAGTAGACATGCATGGCTTACGAAAGATTATTCCTTGAACTTTGGCAACATAATTGGCAGCGACTTTACAGTTCTGACTGAACTTACTGGACAGCAGTTTGGCGATATTTGCATTCCAATTATTGACAAAGTGAAAATCTCCATAAAACAAGCATAGAATATTTCTTGTTAATTTATTACCTGACATGTCCATAAAGCCTTTCTGGATTGATCATTCATATATCTACTGTTTGTCTGGCAGTCTTTACAGAGCGCAAGTCGCTCTTGAGAAAACTTATTCATCTCTACCTTGAAATTGGAAGCAATACATGGCAAACACTTATCTAAGGGCATACTTGTAAATCGTTTTGCAAAATCTTCGTTTGCCCAGAATAATCGAAAACCAACTAAATAAAGTCTTAGATGGGACACCTATACAAAGCGTCTTGTTCCAATATTATATAATGGGTCAACATTCTTATCACATTACGGTAGAAAGGAGAGTCTAAATACAACCCATTACCATCAATGATCCAAGTTTTGCAATTAAAGCAATGAATCCCCTTACGCCCATTCCACGAGAATTTATACATATAGGTTTTCAGCATCTTAAATGTCGATATTTTAATTTGTCATTTAATAAGTGATGAGGATTGTTTAAATCATCTTTCTAACATGTGTTATTCTCACAACATATTTGGTGAGACTGTGCCCAGGCCAGATGATCATGACCGATGTTTATGATCCTATGTCCGAACAAGATAGCTGCGCCACAAGTATTTTTTTTCGCCTAATTTTGCCAATAGTAGCCACATGTGTACCCGGCATGGGTTGACAATCAACGTTCCGGTTCTGGTGGTATATGATAACATGTTCAAAACAGTCGGTCTTGGACTGCAATTTCTCTGCCGAGTATTAGACGTAACGCTGTTATAAAGCATAGGCTATCGTATGTCACCAGAACTGGAAAGTTGATGGTCACAATGTTGGCATCAATTGTTTGCCAAACACGTAAATATATTCTTATACTCACTTTTCATATTTGCATACAACACACAGTAAAAAAAAGACCTGTATTCCCAACCTTGAAATCAAAGTTGCGCGGCAGAAGTTTTGATATTGTTGATGACCTACCCACGGTTGTCAGAGAAACTGTTCGTAAAATTCTACAAAAAATTTCTACGAAACTGTTCGTAACATTTCAGGTCATTTTTGATAGGTTGATACTTAGGTGGGAGAAGTGTGTATCATGTGAACAAGAATATTTTAAAAAGATGTAACAAACTACTGTTTCAGACAGATTTTGCAGATGCTATATTTTCTTTATGAGTAAGTTGTCTCGCTCAACCTTACATGACGTTGCCCCGCTCAAAGTAACACGACGTTGTCCCGCTCAAAGTTACTTGACGTTGCCACAGTGACTATGGATTGTGCATCAGAGTAATTTGTATCATTTTTCCCTTTGGGTTTATAAGCATAGAATATCAAACTATCACTTTTGAAAATTTTCAAATATTCGTATTAATAAATAAGTTATGAACCTTTTTTCAGATGTTTTTTCAAACACCCATCATACATTAGACTTGTAAGTCTGTGGTAAAGAACATGTACAATTTTATAGAATGTTTATACAAATACTGAATTGAATATTGTTACAATGGTTATCATTTGATAAGCAAATCAGTTCTACATGGCAAGGTATGATAAAAGTATATTAAAGATACTATAGATGTAAATTCAAAAGCAAATTATCTTTGAAATACATATTTACTTTGTTTAAGAACGTTCCTTACTTTACATTTAACAGTTCTTAGTTACCATAGTTACAAGAATTTGATGTTTAAATGAACATATATTGATCATTATGACATCTTCGACAATTACTTAAAAAACAACTAAGTTTGCGAGAATTTGGTTTAAGTTAAACACATTAACGAAGTATTTGATATATGTGCAACATGTTACCATGGTTACCGAAATATGAATACTAAAAACAAAATGCTGATGTTTGATAATATTTTCTTGTTGTAAAACTTTTCATTACTCAATTATATTATTTTGTCATGTATTTTTCATGGTAATAACAAAACCCAAATTTGATTTAACCAAATTCCTTGTAATTAGCATTCCGTTGCCATGGCAACCGCTATGCAGAAATCTAAAAAACAAACTTGTTTTCAGTCAACACATGCCTCAGACACAAGTTTGTGATGAATTCATCCATTTATGACATTGGGCCATTTTTGATAGTTAGTGAACCTACCCCTTTGTAATAATCATGTTTGAACACCTGTATTTCAGTGTGACATACGTCATTTAAACCAATATTACCAATGGCAAAAAAATGAGGTGTGTGATTTAAATAATTCCGAAAAGCAGACGCTTAAGTTAAGATCGAACCCATTATCATTTGCATTGATGAGTTCAGAGACAGTTTGCGGATATCAAATATTCATTATTTTGAATTTTCATTCAAAGACAACGGCAGATAAAAGAAACTTGCTTGTTTTAATCGGTTTGTTATCATAGCAATCAACGTACATTTTTCATTTTGTCTCATTTATGTACAATGGCAACGTTTCTACGATTATGTTAAAACATAAAACAAGTTTTGCAAATAAGAACAAGATGCATTTAAGCGTTTAAAACCCAAAGACATGACAATACAATAACTTATGATGTTGGATGAAATTAACATATTCTTGCAACCCTTTGAATTCTTACGTAATATGATCGTAAAGAAGCCTAATAAAGTATTCCTAACTAAGTATGTAGCATAGTTAATCTGTTCCTAACAAAACTAGCTTGGCGAGTAAGAGAGTCATTCAAGGAAATTAACTTTCAAAAAAGGTGTAATCAACGTGATTTATCCTTTTCTTGAATTTATCTACATTTACACAGTGCAAATTCTATATAAAGATCTAGCAAGACTACACGAGGCTCTAACACCCCAAACTAACAGTAAGGAATTGTTTAATCACGAACATCAGTTCACCACAATGTTAATTTTGAAAAATATTTTCCTTTACCTGAGATCATGTGGGAAACAGCGTAACAAAAGGACTTCAGGCTTAAATTATCATTAGCAACTTGGTACATTGGGTAATAAAACAACGACTTTTGAAAGATATTTGGGGTCATTCCGAAATACAATGTACACATTCGCGCGTCACACCAATGTCTTGACACATGATCGTATGCTTTATCGCTTGATTGGTGTTTGAAAGTGAGATTAGCTTTGTCTGGTTTGCATTGACAGTCTTGAAACCAATACATCAAGGTAAAGTGAATGTTGTTGGTGTGTTTCAAATAAGGGAAATATAACGGTTACTCAATAAGTAGAATGAATTTGAAGCGTCTTCACCTGTATAAATTACTTTGAATTGAGTCCGATCATTTTAAAGATCAATAAAATCAATTCTCTGGAAACGCCTAACAATGCGTAAACTTGCCGTCTTCGAAGTGAAAGTAACACAGCCTACTGTTCTTGTTTGGGGAATATATCTTCTGCTTATTTGTAAAGTAAACACGGTTCAGTTTACTTATCGAAACTTTTTGCAGCTTTTATGTTCGTCGGAAAACGGGAGAAACTCGCATCCCTGCAACCAAAAGCAGAATAACACCAGAAGACCTGTCAAAATACCATATTCAATATCCAATTTACGTTTCCCAAAACACAATTCAACACTTAAAATGTCCGAAATTTGTGGAAAAACACAGTCGTTACTGAGAACTAGATTCTTCTTACTGATAGTTCATATGACTTTGAAGCACAAATGACGTCACATCAAGGGAGATAAGTCATTCACAAAAATCGATAAAGGCGAATAAAAGTAGTCAAAAACAACATTTTTCGCTTCTATATGAGAAAAAATCCTTACCTCCGTCATAACGAAACCATAACCTAATTCAAAAACCATAATTAAAGAAAATTTTGTTTATCGGGAAATATGACCTTTAATACCATACGCAAATTCTACCTTTTTACCCGTATATATTTAGTTTATGACGTGCAGGATCTTTAAGCTTAGATTCACTGTTGCCTGGTACAGTTCGTTTGGAATTTCATATATGTATATATCTATTCCTCTAAGACCACAATGCTTTCAGACCTGAGCGCAAATCATTTGACCTACCAAAGTCTTCTGCAGCATTTGCCTCACAGTGATGCGTTATGAAATAAATGAGAAAAATTCACAATAAAATTCCAAAGTTCTATCTGATCATATAAAACTTGATTTTCTTTCAGAGAGCGGGGAAGATCGTAACCCATACAAGATGGTCCGACCTCTACTAACGGACTGGGAGAAACGATTCCCACAGCTAGAACGTAAGCATGAATAATGAAGTTACTATGACTGCGCAAACATAACTCTATCGACACCGAATATCATTTCATTTTGATCTGCCCAAAATATGTTGAATTTAGAACAGCTTTTTTGAGAAAGCAAAATTAAAAGAAACACTGATTTCATGAAGATATCATTTGCTGGCCAAAAGAAAACTACGTAAGAAATAATTTGTTTGCCGTCTTGCATAAATATTTAGTAATATCCCAAAACAGATGTCTTTTGATACAGAAATACATGTATTTGGTTTGTGTACGCCTAGTTTCCCAATTACATATAACTTAATTCGGATTTCTTTGCATCCTGTTTGAGTCACGGCAATCGGAACTACACGGGTATTTCAGTGAGCTGAGAAATACATGTGTTTTCATTGGATAAACCCGATGAGTTCGGATTGGAGCCACGTTACACCCTGGACGATGGAACGTCTGAAATATTGCCGAGACTTTAATGTAATTACATGTGTAGAAGAGGTGTTCCCATCAATAGGCATATGCCTTTTGTTTATGAAAACGTGTTAAACCATTAAGAATAATTAAACCTTCAACAAACACCAAAATTTACGACTTTCCCAAATTGAAAGAGTTTGCAGACGACATTTCTAAATGTGATGAATCAGGAAAACATTCTTTTGATAGGACAGAAAACATTGTGGGAAAAGGAGAAATTGCTCGTTAAGAGCAATTTCTCCTTTACACACAATGTTTTCCATAGTCGTCGGCAACAGACTGGTCAAAGTCGTTGTTGTTTGGTAATGGGTTAACCTACCTACAAAACCTAACCGAACTTTGGATATATTGACTTAAAAACTGACTGGTTTATATTTATTGTTTGTGTTTTGTATTCAGGAAGAATTAAGATTCTCACCGGCGAATTAAAGTCCAAGAAGAGCCCAGTTTCTCGAGGTAAGTTGATATTAGGATAGAAAATACATATCTTACTACATACTCTATGATGTAAAGGAAAAGAGGTTAAAGTTCTACACTTTCCTAATAAAAGGTGATTTTCCTTTCCTAATATTGATCTTGATTGATTACCATTTACATTCATAAGGACGCGATTTGACGCCACTTCATTTCATTTATCCTATGATTGGGACCATTTTCACCCCTCAAAAAGGCATCATTTGAACGTAGATTACATTTACGTAGGCGATACTTTCAGGATACAATGCAAAACTATAATAAGTCCTTAACGACGACATTTCAATACCATAATGATACAGATAATATTTAAAGTTAATCATCTTCATACACGCATTATCAGAGCAAAGTAATTTACCTTCATTGTGGCGAATTTTGACGCCAAATACCTTCACACAGACGGCATTTGACGTCGTTACCTGCATAAAGGAGATATTTGACATCACCTCCTTTCACACAGAAGGCATTTAGCGCATTTTCCTTCATAGAGACGTTAAGACAACATTTTCATTTATATAAGCGACATCTTAATGCTATATTGAGATTAGCCAAAAGCTACATTTTTGGCGTCATTTGCCGTCTTATAGACAATGAACAGTCGATATTTGACGTGATCTTTTACAATGGCGATATTTTAAATCATTTCCTTTCATAAAAACTATGTATGTCGTCATTTCCACTTAAACAGACGGTGATTTAAATCCAAACACACGACATATCTTTTCAAACAGACGGAATTTGAAGTAATTTCCTTTCCTAAAGATGACATTCTTTCTCATTTACAAGACTATATTTAACCTCATTTCAAACAATACCTGGTGTCATTTATTTCATACAAACGAGACTTTTGACGTCATTTCCCATTTTGCTAACTGAATTGGGTATGATACCTTATATACATTTCCAAGGAACGTCATTTGACGTTCTTCCATTCCATTCAGAGAACATTTGATGTCCTTTTCCAATCTTCAGTCGTCATCATACTCAATGTTCAGTCACAAGACTTAATTCAGTGTTACTCAGCATCGTACTTGCATATTTACTCTACGCCATTCCCTTCATGCAAAAGACATGTGACAACACTTTTATTGATTCAGACATTTGACGTCATACCTTCACATTCAAGACATTATGCACCATTCTTTTCATACTGACAACATTTGACACTATTCCCCTTCATACATTTGTCTTCACACAATTGTCACTTACTACAGGTTTTCGACAATTCACATATTCAAGTTTCTTGTGAAGCCTACAAGTACCTGTAAGACATGGCTTAGACATACCACCCAGGTTCGGTCCCCATATGCAGCTTATTATTTCGATGGGGCAAAGCGCTTCTTCGCATATTTATATGGTTGAAATACCCCCAAAAGTATGCATACTTATTGAGCTATCCCATTGATGTGATTGTAGATAGACAGACACCATCCGGCGGAGTGATAGTTTTATGTTTAACCCATTACCAAACAATAACGACATTTCACTAGATTGTTGCAGACAATTCCGGAAAAATATTGTAGGAAAAGGAGAAATTGCTCTTTACGAGCGATTTCTCCTTTTTCCACAACGTGTTCTGCCCTATCAGAAGAGTACTTTTCAATTTTCATCACATTTTAAAATGTCGTCTGCAAACTCTTTCAATTTGGGGACAGTCTAAGAATTCGGCGTTTGGTAAATGGTTAAACGACCTTCTGTTACATTCCATAGGTCTGCTCGAGGCCCGCGGTAAAGGTGTCGATCGAAAGGCCTCCTCCAGTAACAGATCAGACGGACCTGGCCGAACTTCGTCCAACATGGGGCGACCTTCGTCCATTAATCAATCTGGCCGATTGTCCACCACCAACTCGGGTAGGAAGTCCATCATCGGGAACGCCGACAAACACGCCTCCAAACTGAAATCCAAGTCGAAGAAAAAATAGCTTGTTTAACTATGCATGGAATCATCGTTAATCTTCAATTTATCATTGGTATATATAATGTTTTGATGAAATGAATATCTGTTATTACATATGCTTTTTAATTATTCGATTGATTTCCTTTCAAAGCATCAATTATCACGATCAATTAACACTTTGTTATATTACAGTGTGTTATTTTCATATCCACCCTGGCAGATGAACATCAAGACAAATTAAAAATAATGCATTTCAAATTTTGATCATACTGGTCAGTCACACTAACATTATAATTAGCGATCATATTGTTATGTTTATCATTGCATTTATGTTAAACTAATCTAAGGTATATTTTGATCTTTTCGACTTGTTAAAACAAAAACCACTGTTTATTCATTGTAATATATATTAACGACAAGACTTGGTTGGTATCTTTGTCTATAAGACCAAACGACGTATTTGTCTATGCGCCTAGTGGTTCCTTTTTTGAAATGCACACCACTCTTTCCATGCCACTGACTGCTTTCCCGTTACAACCAGACTGTTTAGTTTAACCCTTTTAACGCTGGAACCGACTTGATGCTTATGCAATCAGGTTTGATCACAGACCAGCCGCCAAATACATTTGCGGCTGGCTTGTGATCTAACCTGTTTTCTACACTGAGAAGCTTTCCTCATCAAAATAAGGCAGATATTTAAAGTCTTGGAAACCAGACAACACAAAAGTCTATTTTTTGAAAATTACCCAGCATTCTAATGGCTAACGAAAGGGTACGGCACTTAGTTTGACCACAAGGCGTCCTGGGATACACAGGCTTGTTTCTCTTTGAATCTCTATCGGAGCTGTCGTTGCCGCTTTACGTAGGAAACACGCTGTCTAATCTACCAATCTCTACCAGAGTAATTTGGTTCCCGCTACGCTCCCACATTCCGTGGGACGATAACTCTGCATAGGAGATTGTCAATCTACCAGTCAATACGAGTATTTCAGATTAAATTATGTAATTTTGCCTGCCAAATGTTTCCAAAATATTTCATTATAGTACATTTGGGACCTGTTTCCATGTTATAGTATTTCGTCATCAGTGAAATAAGTAGAGTCAAGAGAGTCAAGAGGTGATTTTGTTATAAGATCACCATGCAAAAACAGTTTTCTCCTAAAGACACCTGGATTATGTTAGACAAATCTCCGAATACGCCGCATCTTAACCCTTAGAATGCTGGCTAATTGTCTCAATATATATATTTTGTGTTGTCTGCTTACGAAAACCTTAAACATCTGCTTAATTTTGATGAGGAAAGATACTGAGAGTAGAAAACATGTTAGATTATAGGCCATCCACCAATTTATTTAGCGCCTGGCCTGTGATCTAACCTGTTTGCATAATCATGAAGTCGGTTCCAGCACTATAAGGGTTACTGCATCTAGAAAACAATAGAGAAACTCCCCTATATGGTCAACATCTCGCGTTCTTTGGATTGTGGATATTTGAATTGTCAATGGGACAGCATTTTCATTACAAAATCTTGGAAGTGCAGCCTATTTCAAGTTTTCAACGTCAGAAGTAAAGACCTTTTACCATGAGCATAGATAATATGTCATAGCGTTGTGTTGCTGATATTTGGTTGAGCATCGACGTGTTTGTTTATTCTATTGTTTAATGAGTTTCTCACATTAGGTTGATTTGTTTTATGTTAATCAGTCTTACATCGTAAAAAGTAATGATGGACGCATTGTTTCTGCCAAAGTGCCTAAAACAGATTCTTTAGAACAACATTTAAATTTTGAGATGAATATCTTCTCAAGAATAAAACCAGACCAAGAGTGTGTTGGATCAGGTATGACTTACCTTTACTTTATTAACTAATCATAGCTCTGCCATTTCTTCTGGAGTCATAGACTTACCAGCATACTTTCACATGCCAAGCTTTATATAAAGATATCACTCTTAAGACATTGTAGGCGTGTATTAGGATCAAACATACTATATAACTTATTATATACTCTATGAGGTAAATGAAAAGCGGTTAACGCTCTTTGAGGTATTTTGTATGATTCCGCTAAAACAATGGAAAATTTCTCTAGCTTAACCTGGTCAGGAGGTTAATGTATGTATCTTAGAATTAGATGGTTTCCAGGAATTCGGCTGTTTTTAGAAGGTCTTTTCCTAAATATGGTTACATGGTTTGTGTACAAAGTACATAGGTATTGGCCAACATGAAAAATGATGCGTGCGCACACCGACAGCTCGTGCGGGAGTTGCTTAGAATACGGCCCATGGAATCAGTGTGTTACTCTGATTTGTGGGAAAAAGTTCTTTATTGAATAAGATGATATCGTTATTCGTCTTTTAAAAGATCCGGACCTAAAGCGAGTTCCCTGATTTAGGAGGAAAAACCAAGGGGAATGTTTAATTCTACAAGTGACACATTCGATTTCCCCGTTCATCACCTTCCCAACAATTGAAGGTTTTCCATTCCTAATACATGTCTCCCCACATGTATTAATACTTATAGTATTTGAACCGACTTCAACCTTATACAAACGGGTTAGATCCAAGCCAGTCGCCGAGTAGATTGGCGGCTGGCCTGTGATCTAACCTGTTTGCTACTATGAACATACTGGTATCTATAAAGACAACACAACCGCTATGTGTACGACAGTGTTTTTCGCTGATCGGATTTGTGTCTGAGAGGCTCATTTGTTTGGTTCGTTACATTGGTGGCAGCAGTGGGATGAAGACTTCTCCTTCTAACGGAGTTGCCTTTCCCAAGGGCCAAGACTCGGGACAAGTCTTCTCGGAGGTGGGGGTTATGTAACGTTCATTGAACGTTTACGCAAATAAAGGAACAAACCCAATGCATTGTTGTAGAGAACATGCTTGTATATATCAACACAAACGCTCAGTGTTCAACAGTGTTTTTCACTGATCGGATGTGTCTGTGTCTTTGAGAGGTTCATTTGCTCGGTTTGTTACAGATGCATAGAATGCAGAACTGTCAGGTTGTATTTACCAAGCATTCACTGTCTGTCACGCAGTGCGTGCATGTTGTTGATTAAAGTCCTTTGTAAATTCATACGCTGTAACTTCTTTACATTTTCTGACATGCTACAGACATAGTTTCTAAGAATGATACCACCACTTCTTCCACTATCATTATCTTTTATATGTATCCAAAGAAAATACAGAAAATGTATCTGGGTGGCTTTAAAATACGAATGTTCTTGGGGAGCATTTTGATGAGTTAGTATTTGCATTGAATGGAAAGGATAGAAATAACCAATATATTCAATCAAAATTTAATTATGTCAGCAAAAGAACATGTATATAAATACATCTCATAAAAAGACATAATGTTGACAGAAATGAATTGTATACTGGTATTGTTAAATGTGTACAAAAATGGCAAAACGAATTCAGGAGCATTTTGAATTAAAACATGATTAAATCAGGTCAAATGAACATTGATTTTGCTTAATTGGATGTTTTAAACCATCAACAGTATACTAATTATTTTGGGGCATCCATCTTAATAACTGATCGAGGAAATCACAAGCTGAACTGTTATCAATATTCCAGGCATGCTGCATGAATTCATCAGCAATCTTCACACTTTTACCAAAAGCCAAATTTTCCACTGTCTCAAATTGAAAGGTTTGCAGACCCAATTTCAAAATGTGATGAAATTGAAAACCACTCTTCTGATAGGTTAGAAACCATTGCAGGAAAATGAAATTGCTCATTAAGAGCAACTTTTCCTATTCCCACAAAGTTTTCCAGAGCCGTCTGCAACAAACTGGTGAAATGTCATCATTGTTTGGTAAAGGGTTAACAATGAAAAATAAATTTCTCCTACATTGTTTGGGTTTGACTTGACCTCTTACTGGGAGGAACTTCATAATTTAAACATCAGTACTCTGACAGATTAGCCTGAAAGGTCCCAAATATAGTTGTTTATAACAACAATAGAACTTTAATTTGTGATGTATCACATGTCTATGGAATTCAAATAGGAAAAGTGGCACAAAGCATTTATACGGATTTCAACTGTATGTAGTAATATATGTCTTTTTAATGTGTTTGTAACATTCAAATGTAAAGAAAATGTACACAACACATCTGTGATATTCAATGGCATGGTTTATCAAAATGGCCCATAACATGTTTATAGCATTCAAATGTTAAGTTGTATGTATACAACATATCATTAGATTTCAAATGTTTATTTGGAATTCATTGACATGATTTATAAAATTGTTGAGCGTTATGTATATGGCATCCCAATACAAAGTAAAGGTACATAACAAAGTATTTATAGAGCTAGATTGCATGTTGTATTTATTAACTTGGTCAACATGGCTTAATAAGGCATTTAATTGTTGAACCAAAGAATCAATTGCCTCTAATGACTATTTTATCCATTTATCAGAGATGTTCTATCTAATAACACAAAAAAGTTGTTCTTTGATCTCCTTATTTTTTCCTATCAATTTAATGCTATTAATTTGGATCCATCACAAATTCCCACATCTGGGCTGGTTAATGAGATGTAAAACTATGATTCTGGCACAACATTTCCACACCATTTTCATCTTTCTTCTCATTCAGGGTACTGTTTTACTAAACAATTTAAGGAAAGTATTTCCGTAAGTCAAAACTGATAAACATGGATTGTATCTTAAATCAAAATACAAGGTTGCAATGTGACACGTCCTGGGAAGCGCCTAGAGAACAATTCCAATGACCTGTTACTTTGCAATTTTGCTAAGCCAAATATTGAAATCAAAAGGGACTGTTTTGATTTGAACTTGCCCAAATCTTTTGCATAAACTGTTTAGTAAAACGGTACCCAGGTGTCTTATTTAAAACAATCTATATAATTTTTGAATTCAACTTTTGAAACAACACAATGTAAGTAAGTTGCAAATAATTGCCACTGCTTGTGGCACAGACTTTTCAATGTTTAAAGTCTTATTACAGATTGATGTTCAACTTACATGAATCAGTAAGCATATACTTGATCCCTGATATTCTCCATACTTCTTATTCAACCTTTCACATTTGAGTTTAGCACTATACAAACAACAAAAACAACAAAGATCAATCTCTCAATCTGTCAGTCCAGAATCATTCTCGCCTTTCCAAAGTTCATTCCAGCCTGGCTGGCACCTTTGTTGCTACCGTATTGTAAACCTATAATTTGTTGACCAGCTTGAAGTTGTTCCTCTGTAAAAGTTCGAATATTTTGCGCATTTTTCTTTGGCCATATGGCTGGGTAACTGTAACCTGGTCTGGATTGTGCCTGAAACAATCAACTTTTCAATTAAACATTACTCTCTCCTCGCTATTGAAATTTGACGCACTTCCAAATTGAAAGTAACAGCCGATGACAAGTGTTAAGTATGAAAATAAACAATTTCTGTATCATGATATACAGAAACTATTGTATCAAAAAGGAGAAGTTGCTCTATGTGAGCTTAAAGAGCATTTCCTAATATTGAACTGTAATTGGTAAGAAACTATCCCTATGCATCTATAATCTGGGAGTTATATGAGTATTGGTGTGTTTAGATTAGGATTTTCAAATATATCATAGCTGTCATAGCACATATACATGTATTTCATCATTACTATAAAACATTCAATACATATAAATGACTGTTTTCCTAAATTAACAATTTTAATCATTGTAGGGATCAAACAGACAATATTCTTTTTAATTATGATATATTATTTACTTTGATAGTAATTTCCTAAAAATAGATTTTTGTGTCGCCTGCTTTCCAAAACCTTAAATATCTGTTTAATTTTGATGAGGAAAGATTATCAGAGAAGCAAACAGTTTAGATCACAGGCCAGCCACCAATTTACTTGGTGGCTGGCCTGAAACTTACCTGTTTGCATAATCATGATGTCGGTTCCAACATCATAAAGATTAACATTAGGTGGGAAAATTTGTCAACTTACCTCCATTCCTATAGCTCTAATACATGAACACACATGGACGAGATTGGTCCTCTCATATAAATAGTCTGTCTGGAAAACGTAAGTATTTGGCACTCCATACTCCTGAACCTTCGACAAAAACACACCAATCCTCTCCCGATCACGCGCTATAGCAAACGCCTGATTCGTCGTGGGCTGGAAGCTTTTCTTTCCAAAATCTATCTTTTTATCGTCTGGTAGGAGTGCATCTATGAGTCTGGAAGGGAAATATGGAATTCCTGGGTTTATTTCTATTGTTGTTTTTAAATGCTCCAATTGTAGTTCTGTTATATTGCAACATAATTCCTTATGTATGGAAGATGATCCCACTCCTTACCCGTATATCTTAATTTAATTGTTCATGTTTTTTTGTAGTAAAACCCATATTAGGGGATTGTCAATTATTTAGGACATATCTAATTATTTCAACACACCTGCAGAAGACGTTCAACTTAAGCAAAACATGATCAAAATTGGTAGTTAACCCTTAGAATGCTAGGTCTTTTTCTAAAAATAGATTTTTGTGTCGTCTGTTTTCCCTAACCTTAAATATCTGCTTAATTTTGATGAGGAAAGACACTCAGAGTAGCAAACAGGTTAGATCACAGGCCCGCCTCCAATGTGACTTGTGGCTGGTCTGGATCGAACCTGTTTGCATTAGCATGGAGTCGGTTCCAGCACTATAAGGGTAAGTAAGAAGAACATGTATTGTTTCTTACCTGCACAATAAAATACCATCCTTTAAAGTATTGTAGAACACATCCTGACATTCTCGCTTGTTTTCTGTTTGAGGGATATCTATGGCTTCACCAGTTATCTCCCCTATCCAATACAGACATTTACAAGCTTCCTCTATGTCAAATTGGCTGTCAATCTAAAATATACAAAGAAATGTGATTGATTTTACAAGATTTATTCCCCTGCCAAAGTATAGAAAGTTACAAGCGTCTTTTAACCCTCTGCCAAACGCCAAATTTTCAACTGTTCCAAATTGAAGGAGTTTGCAGACGACATTTCAAAATGTGATGAAATTGGAAAATATCTTTTGATAGAGCAGAAAACATTGTGGGAAAAGGATAAATTACTTGTCAGGAGCAATTTCTCTGTTTCCAACAATGTTTTCCAGAGTCATCTGCAACAAATTGGTTAAATATCTTGATTGTTTGGTAATGTGTTAAGTCAAATTTGCTGTCTATCTAAAATGCATATTGAAATGAATTAATCACACAAGATTTATCTCCCAATCTCAATACAGATATCTAAAAGCTTCTTTGATGTTAAAAAGACTGACATTCAAATTTACTCATTCAAAATGGATTAAATATACAAGATTTTTTCAAAGTTAGAAATGAAGTAGAGGCATTTCTATGTTAAGAAAGAAATTGTTGTTGGATAATGGAGAAATTGCTCATCTGAGCTGCTAATACGACCAATTTCTCCTTTACCAACAACATTTTCAAGTTTCCGACCCAGGCATGTAAATCTATGGTTTATTCAGTGAATACAAATCTCATAAGTTGAAATTATGGCCCTGCAGACATAACTTACACATGAGTTAATTTAATTTTTGCTGTTTCAACAGATTTAATAACCAAATGATACATCATTTTAACCTCTTGAAGCCATCTAGTTTTGTTAACATTGTGGTGAGTAGAGACTTTGCTCATCACAATATCAATTTCTCAATTGTTCAATTACTAAATCATGTATTTGATCAAGTATGCAAATGTATGGTGAGTATAAGAAGCCTAGAATTCTATTGGTTAAAAACGCTGTCCATTGTAGACATTTGACCACTTTGATGCAGACGACTCTGCAAAACATTGTGGGAAAAGGTGCAATTGTTCGTAATTCCTTTTCCCACAATGTTTTCTGCCCTATCAGAAGATCATTTTTTCCAATTTCATCACATTTTTAAATGTCGTCTGCAAACTCTTTGAATTTAGGACAGTCTTAAATTTGGAGATTGGTAAAGGTTTAACTGAACCCTCAATATATCGTTTTAGAGTCTTGACAGTTCTTCTTTGCTTAGATACTTCTGATTTTGACTTGTAACCATTTAATTGTTGTATGGAGTGATGAGTCTGTTCAATAAGTCCATCAAATCCCCCTTTACTTAAGAGTCTAACTGGTCAAGATTAGAAGTAAGAACTGGCAATAATTATATGGCCTAAATATATAAGGTTTTCTGTGTGAACTTGGTGGGAAAACCATTGGGACAAAAAAGTAGAAATTGCTCAAGATGAGCAATTTCTTCTTTTTGTCACATTTGTTTTTGAGTTGTCTGCTGAAGGGGCTAAACAAATTAGCATGATTTTATATATCTATATATACAGTATAAATGAAAGGGTAAACACAATCTGTTACAGAATGGGAATGGCAACGTTATACCATACTAATACAGCAGGTATATAGATAAACCTTTTATTTTCTCATATCTCAAACCAAGCCTGCGACTTTGTATTTAACTTCCGATAAGACGCTTCCAAGTTTGTTTTTGCATACCTTGAAAGTCAAACACTTGAGGCAGACGGGTTGTCACATTAAAAAGATAAACTTGGGAATAAGTACTGCCCAGAGGGTAGTATCAAGTGGCTTCGTTGAGGAGGACCGTACATTAATGTTATATTCAAACTCGCTCCCTCAGAGTGGAATCTTGCGATACGTCCAAAACCAAATAGCATCAGACAACAAATAATAAGGAATCTAGAAATAAATTTTATTTAAGAGTTGGATTAAATATATTTTTATGTTGTATGCTTTCTAAAACCTTGATTATCTGCTTAATTTTATTGAGGAAAGATACACAGAGTAGCAAACAGGTTAGCTCACAGGCCAGTCATCAATTCACTTGGCAGCTGGCCTGTGATCTAAGCTGTTTGCATAAGCATGAAGGTGGTTCCAGCACTATAAGGGTTAACCTTGTTTATAAATGTGTCGCTCTGAAAGAGATATAATAAACTATGATTATTTATATGTAAGCTTTAATTTTAATCAATTTCTCATAAATGAAGTTACTTCAGGTATGTCCCTCACTCGAGACTTCTCCTCTATTTAAATGTATATCTTAGAACCACTATCATAATCACTTATTCATGCAATTTGGTTTACAATGATATAACAAATTGGACATAAGAAAACCCCCGAAAAAAAAATCATGAATTCCAACAGGAAGAGTCATCAAATAATGATATCGAAGAACTTTACACCACTTACAATGATGTCTATATAATAAGTCAACGAGCAATTTCTCCTTTTCCCACAATGCTTTCTAAAGTCGTCTGCAACAAAGTGGTCAAATGTCGTTATTGATTGGGAAAGGGTTAAGATGTGTAGAAGATGGGCAGATAACCATAAGCATAACTGAATGATGAGAGGATGGGGTTACCGGTATATGACAGGTCCAAATTGAAACAAAAAGCAGACAACAAATCTTTATAAAGTATGAAAGGTAACTTGAAACAAATTGTGGTGATAAATAAAGATTAAGATATTCCAGCAGTCAAATACATGTAGAAAGGAAAAGTTATGGAAGGCATGTCGAAACTTGGTATTTAATGCATTATTTGCACTAGCAGCTCAGATAATAAAGTTCTCTGAGTGTTTGCATTACCAGGTAAACATGAAATCTACAAACCCTGGAGTTGAGGAGGAATTGTCAACAAATAGAGTACCACCAAATCTTAGATTTAAGTGACCAAGAGGTAAACATTGTATTAGATAGAAACATGTAACATCTCAATCCAAGGCAACCGAATGGCACAGAGAAAGAGGGAGGGGTTGTCATGTAGTGTGACATAGGTTGCTCCTAATCAGCAATTTTTTTTTTGGCACAATGGATCCTTTGCAAAGTTACAAGGATTTTTCTATTTTTACTTTGGTTGTTTTCATTTTGTACCAGTACCATATTCTCATACTTTGGAATGGGTTAATAGACCATTTATCAACCCCATATGACCTTACCTCTTTGCAACAGACAATTGAAAAATAAAATATTTTGGGAAAAGAGGAAATTGGTCAATTTCTCCGATAGAACAATGAGCCTCACCTACTCAATGTATCTGGATTGTTCCCTTAAATCATGGAATTCTAAAGTTTTCCATGTTTAGTGAAAAGTGTAAACCCATAAATAATGAAATAATACCCATTATCAGTTCAACTACCTGTCTCCTTTATGAGACAATATTAAACATTTGTCTGCTAGAGTAAAAGAAATGTGAGAAAACAAGAGCAAGGATACCCTAGATTTGAGCTATATATGTTTTTTAAGCATAACTTAACTTATGAAACACTGTCTTAAATTAACGTAATGTGTTAAAGGTGAATTAATTAGGTATATAGAAAGAAGGTGACACTTTACTCTTAACCAAACTACAGATTTTGATTACAACAAATTAAATACAAAAAGAAAATGGAGGTGTTCAACAATTGTTTTATATTAGTCTGCATTAGACATTAAGATCCCTTTTACCTTTCATTATTTATTTTTTTATCATTTGTAAAAAAGAAATTCATGCAAAACAAGCTCTGAATGTAAACTAATGATATGCCACGAAGAGTACCAAACCTCTCCCAGGAACAATTTCACGACCACAATCCCAATCGGAACTACTTGGGTATTTCCGTGAGCTGTGAAATACACCTCAGATATAAGTGTAGGGTTACAATTTTTCGGGTAAATCGACTTCCGCCAATTAACACATTTTCTAAGCGTGCACGTTAAGTAGTTCAATGTGTATGGAAGTGTTGGACATCCTTTCAATTCATTTCTTATCAGTCACTCATACCAAAATGGCAAAATTGTTGTTGTGACATGTAGAGTTGTTCCCTCAATCAAATTTAACAATTTTTTAGATTTCACAAATAAGATCTATTTTCATAACGAAAGTAAAGTGACGTCATTCTCGCGGGAAACAATATGGCGTCATCCCTATTATTTCAGAGGTGTTTTCATTGGATAAACCCGATGTGTTCAGATTGCCACAATCCATCAATGCAGATTCTCTAGCTCCTGGGAACTGTCCTTTGCCAGCAAGATCATTTGACTGTTTGGTTAAGTGTAAAGTGGTAAGCATTAATGGAGAAATGAGTTTTCCCAGGGTTTCTTTACTTTAATAAACTGGGTCGTGTAAGAAATGAGTGTATTAAGTTTCATACAGATCAGATGAATTCTATGGCCTTTACAGCACTTTGGACAATTAAACCCAATCCTCTGCATTGAAAAGAATTATCTGCATGTCACATGCTATCAATTTCAATATTTATAATTATTGTATTACATGTAATATATACACCAGCGGACCATCACACATGGTCCATATCGTCTGTTATGTCTTCTTGCTTTGTCACTGAAACCCTCATTTGTTAGCACTATTTACAATGGTGTTTCTATGTGTCTGAAAAAGTTTGTTTTATCAAAGCCACCCCCAAGCCAAAAACTGACCACACATGAAGCACCTCCCTACCTATCTTTCAGTTTCTGTCTTAGACTTTCTTTATGTCTGCCTAACTATCCATCCCTTCCTAAGACAATCCCTCCTTTCCTATCCCCACCCCATCTTACCACTTAATCTATTTCACTAATAAGAGCTTCAAATTACAGGCAAAGTCCCAAAGCTAACATTATGATTGATTTTCTAAGCTCTATATTGTAGGTACTCCTTAGAATCATCTCTGTGTGATGAATCTCACGAGTCACCACAAAATAGGATTTGTTTGGCAGGTACAGCGATACTACAGGTAAAAGACCCCAGTAAGCTCTTCCTATTTCAATGATATAAACTATTTAGAGCAGTATAAGGTACCACACACAAGCCACATTTTATACCAATTTTCCTGTCTTTATTAGACACTAAATCTTAATGGTTGAGTCACATCACCAATTTGATACTTATTGGTAGTAAAATTATACAGGGCTTCACATTCTTGAATGAATCTATTTTTACAGTAGCCCACTTACCTCATAGATGAAAAGTCCAAAATGAATACACGAATAGACAGAATATAAAATAGAATATCTAAATGATAAAAAAAAAGCCATATCACGCTGGAATGCATTAAAGTACAGGGGTCTGTTGTTACTTAGACCCCTGAACAGGCTTGTAACAGTAACCATCCTGTTCAGGGGGGGGGGGGTCTAAGTCATTGGTAACAACAGACCCATGTACTTTAATGCATCCCAGCGTGATATGGCTTTTTGTGTAACCCACGCACCACATTACAATAGAAACATATGACAAAAAAGTTATTTTAAGTATAACTCCAGGAAATGATTGTGATGTGTAATAAATACAAAACAGGTTAATTTTACATTTGAATCAATATCCAAATCAAGCATTTGTCATTTGAACTTTTATCAATGTGAATTTTTTCTCTCTGAACAATGTATTATAGACAGAAAGGCAGAAAGAGAGGAATACAGACATCACATGAAAGTTTCCTCTGACTGATGACCTTTCAATGAACTCCAAGTGCAATTCTCACATGAGTTCAACACTCATAGTTGTTTGGCTTTCAAAGTTCATGGATAATGCAATTTCAGTTGTCACTCATATGTAGAGGTACAGCATATTAAAAAGGCATATCAGAGTATAATGTATTCAGCAGTGCACAATAAATTAAGTGTTGAACACTAAATTCAGTCACAGTTAAACACTCAATTCAGTCACAGTTGAACACTAAATTCAGTCACAGTTGCACAATAAATTCAGTCACAGTTGCTCGTTTAGTTTAGAGTTGCGAAATAAATTCAGTGTTGCAAAGTCAAGTCAGTGTTGCACAATAAATTCAGCATTGCAGAATATTCAATTGTAACGTTCCTTGAACGTTTATGCAAATTAGGAACCTAATGCATTCTTTGAGAGAACATGCTGGTATACATATAGGCAACACAACCGCTCAGTGTACGACAGTGTTTTTCACTGATTGGATGTGTTTGTGTCTTTGAGAGGTTCTTTGCTCGGTTCATTACATTGGTGGCAGCCGTGGGATTAAGACTTCTCCTGCTATCGGAGTCGCCTTCCCCACGTGTTTCCCAAGGGCCAAGACTCGGGACGAGTCTTCTCGGAAGTTGGATTTTGTAACGTTTGTTGATCGTTTATGCAAATTAGGAACCTAATGCATTGTTTGAGAGAACATGCTGGTATACATATAGGCAACACAATCGCTCAGTGTATGACAGTGTTTTTTCACTGATTGGATGTGTTTGTGTCTTCGGGAGGTTCATTTGCTTGGTTCGTTACACATTATTACATCTAACACATACTGATTCATGTACGGGGTTTAACATTGTGTCAACATGTTTTCGTTATATAAACTGCTATCCCTGGATAAATCAGTATTGGGTTGCGGTTCTCAAGTGTCACACTGCACTAATGGATTTGTCACTTTTTGATTACCTTTTTGGTTATTGTACCATTTCAGCTTGTTTGATAAATCAGATGCTCTTTTACATCTAGCAACAAACTGTTTAATTTATGATTCAAATAAAATCCTGTTAAGTTGAACCTATCATCAAAAACAAATTTCAAATGTAATCAAAGCAAACTGCATATGATCACATTTTGAGAAAAGAAAATTTTCATAAAAAAACCTCAATATTTTGTTCAAAATGTAGCACATAAAACATATTTGTAATGGATATTTTTAATTATGTTGTCAACTGCACGCTTTTGTTCGACAAAAGGAAAGGGTAGAATTTTCAATTTAGATCCGTCTTTGTCATTGGATAATTGAGATATTTCTCATTTCTGTAATATGATGTACCTGAAATCAGATCCAACATTTGCAGAGACATACAATCAATATGAATGGGGATTTGATAGATTTTCTTTAAAAAGCCTTTGTCTAGTATTAGTGAATCATGGGATAGCTGAAATATTGTTGATATTAGCATTAAACTCCCTACTTAGCTCTTTTGTTTATTACAATTGTGTACCCTGCATGAGTTAATTAACCATCAACTCTCCTATTCTGATGGTTTATGATAACCTATGCTTTATAACAGTGTTATATCTAACGCTCTTCTGAGAAATCGAAGTTGGTCTTTGACAGCAATTTCCCTGCCTAGTGATAGATGTAACGCTATTATAAAGCGTGGTTGATCATAATTATACCACAAGAAAAAAAAGAACTCAACATTCTATCTTGCCCCATTACATTTTTTATTTGTATATCATAGTCTCACTCATTCCAATCTTGTTTCCCTTGTTCAATTGATCTTGAATGGACAGGGTAAATCATGTATAATTACTCTCAGTTAAATTCTATGAGACATTAACTCTTGACGTTGTCAATATTCTATTTCATTCTATATCACCAATTTTAAGAGGAAAACATTGTGACAAAATGATAATTACTCAGCCTTTTGTTACAAAGTGTTCAACCTCAACCAAACACGTTTAAACCTTAGAAAATACAGAGACACAAGAAGAATTTATGTTATTTTACAGTGTTCGATAATGTTTCTCGCTGAAGATTATTCATTTAAAATCAAGGGTTGGTTCGCTATCATTTGATCAGCTAACACAATACACAGGGTAAAATATCATTCACAACTTTTAAAGAAGGTTCGAAAAGTGCACTGTATTCCACTTTATTGTTATTAAACTCTTCAACCCTTCATGCAACATTATGGTTTATTTTTGCCTTTATTTTTGTTGTATACATATAGGATTTTGCATTTCACAATCTATAAAAAATCAATCATATTGTAGTGCCTTGCTCATGTACGAGATTTGCGAAGATCCAATTTACCAAATTGGTCATCAGGGACTGATCAAACATCTAGGTGTGTCGCTTAGCAGTTTAAAATAAACTTATCAAGGTAAAAAAAACAGAGAGGGGAAAATTTAGTACATTTAAGAATAGTAAAACTCATCCATTCAAGTAATGGAGAATACAGGTATGCTGCTGCTGACTGTTGGGATTACCTTTCACTACTATGAGCAATTTGTCTATTTCCCAATAAAATAATATCTACCGGAACATGTATCAGACAGGAATTATATTTTCAACATATCCAAATAAGGAATTCTATTACCGGGTAATTGTAAAAACTGACAACCACAGACAGCACTTACAAAGAAAGAAAATTACTCTTTCTTGGCAGACTTAGAGATATAAGGGAATCACTGCAACAAAATAATGAGCAATTTCTCCTTTTGTAACAGGGATTTTTCTAAAGCCCAGTCTACAGGCTGGTTTCAAAATAATATATGAAGGATTAAGTAAACAAACTACCAATTCATCATATAAAAGGTTTTAAAGAAAATATTCAAAAGGATTCAAATAGTAAAGTACTATTATTATTCCAGATTGTTTTGTCAATGAAGTCCCATATAACGAGTGGCCTTTTAAAACGTGCCATTTATATCTTGGTCTATTGTTAATATAATGCTTCATCAAACACAGATGCCATTGAAGATGTAAGAACAAATGTGACAAAGGAGTACATTGTAATTACTGGAAAATAACAATTTGTAGACGTACCGGTACATATTTAATAAACAACAATGTTGACCAAATATCATAGAGTCTATAATCGCCTGATGTAGCCTAACTTAGTAACTGCTTAATTTTGGTGAGGAAAGATACTCAGAGAAGCAAACAGGTTAGGTCACAGGCCAGCTGCCAATTTACTCTGTGGTTGACCTGGATCTAACCTCTTTGCATAAGCATGAAGTGAGTTCCAGCACTATAAGGATAATATTGTAAACAACAGGTTTAACCAATGTGTGACTGATTAAAACTGAAAGCATTAGCAAATAACAAATAAAAATATCAATGTTCTGCAGATGTGTAGATATATAAAGGTATATTTAGAAACTTTTCACACTCTATGATTGCCAGCTGCTGTGCTTTTAACATTCCACTGGTCAGAACAAAATACCAACAACCATTATCTTAGGATGAGTTAAATGAACATTTTGTTCTTTAAAAGAGTCAAATGAATTTTCTGAATATACAGATGAAGTTTCTGGAAATGATATCAAAAGACCTCCAAGACAAACAACACAACCATACTTGGTCACCAAACCTTTCAAGAGTTTGTATCTAATTATGTTTATACAAAGTATATCTTAGATTTATCATTACACAAATGATATATGTTTGGAAGGGTACTCATTGTTTTCGATAGTTTATGATGCCATAAAATCTCAACATGCCTACACCATGGTTGATCTCAGTTTCCTGCTTGGATCAATTCACAGCCAAAGTCAACTTTAAAAGACCACTGTGACAAAAGGAGAAATTACTTGTTATGAGTATATGTTTATAAATGGGTTTTACATCATGTCAACATAAATTTTATTCAGTTATATTCTAATGTCCAGCTCTTAATGATAGAGGAAGACCCACATCATAGTTTACTGCCCACAAGGGTTGGTCATTTAGCTTGATACAGCAATTGGCAATTCTTAAATCAGCCAGACAACTACCATGTATGTAAGTCCCAATGCAATCAATGGGATTTGAACCCTAGTGAAGATCGGTAACATGATTTAAAATCCTGTGCTCTAACCACAAGGCCCAAGGGGCAAATTTTGTGCAATTTCTACTTTTGACACAATGATTTCTTACAAATACCAAAAAAGAAAAGTCGTTTATCAATTTCATCTTAAAAATCTACTGCTAGTTTTGCATTTATTAAATATTGACCTGTCACAAAATTAAATACAAAATCCCATAAAGGAGAATGGGCTTAACCCATTACCAAACAATAACGACATTTGACCACTTTTTCGCAAGCGACTCTGGGAAACATTGTGGGAAAAGGAAAAATTGCTCATAACAGGCAATTTTTCCTATCCCCACAATGTTTTCTGCCCCTTCAGAAGATTATTTTTTAAAGTTTATCACATGTTGAAATGTCGTCTGCAAACTCTTAATTTTGGACAGTAAAAAATTTGGCGTTTGGAAAAGGGTTAAGTAAAGTGTCAACTAAGCACCTCACACTACAGATATCTCTGTTATATTTTATAAGGAAACGTAGGCGCTATCACATTGAACCTTATCAAGTTTCCCTGATTGAGTCAATAAATTGATCTACGATTAAACGGTCCTAGCAAAGCGATACCAGATAAGCCTGTGTATCAGAAAAATTTACATACACTATCTCAAAAACTATTATAGATAAACATAATTTGGAAGGTATTTCTTTGTATTGTCTCAACGAGTACCCACAACATTGAGTTTAGATGAGAAATAATGAAGTTAGCAAGGAGAACTCTCCTCTTATCCAGAGGTCTGTTATCCACATTCCTATCTTCCATGTTACCAATTCTATGACAAAGATATTGCTTTTTAATACAATAACATTATTTTTCTAATATCCTTGGTAAAATGGACCCATACCTACATTGAGAAATAAGTGAAATTCAGTTTGTGGATCAAGAATAAAAGATCAAGTGAGTTAAACGACTATTTCCCAATAAAACTTATGTTTGAATTTAGTTATAACTGAAAAATTCAAAATTCCAATTTGTCCGGCATTTAATCCTTTCCCAAAATTTAAATAAAGAATCACTGAATATGTTCATGATTTCAAATGTTATCTATCAAACATGCAACTATTTATAAAGCTAAGAGTACTATAAACTTTAGGTGCTTCATATCAAGATATTTGCCTCCTGCAAAGGTGTCAATAAAGATCTATCAAACGTGAGTTATAGTTAAAATACCAAATGCTCCATGATTGCATGTGACAGTTCATTCCGTTCTTTGTTGTTGTTTTTTTTAAACAAAAACAACTTTACATCCTAGCAACCAATTTCTGTTCACTATTTCCTTTCTAATATATTTTACATTTAGATTAAATTAAATAATTTGAAATGTTACCTATGAGGACAATAAATAGCAATAAAACCACAAAATAAGATAACAATCATAGAAATCATTGTGACATGGGGGACTTTGCTTTCTCACGATTAGCAATTTCTCTGTTGCCTAATGTCTCAGTAAGCCACAGCATGACATGTTATTTTTTTTCAAATTTCATATCCTACAAAAGTCTTACAAATAAATCTCCCTGAAAATCCTGGATTGTTTCTTAACCATTTTGCTCATATGCAGGATTTTTTATATTTCGTCATCAGTGCTTCTGGTTCAAACATTTATTAAGACCAAATCACAAAGTCCATATGAGGGAACTCATTTAAAATGCATATAATATGGAGTAAGGGGTTAATTCACTGGTAGCATAGCATGATCAAATAACAACTGTATGACTATCAAAGGAAGGTTGCTCTAAAAAAGCAATTTATCCTGTAGGAACAGTAAATTCTACAAAATATCACGATATGAATACTTCCTCAATATTGCTTCTTAGAATGAAAGATAGTCTGATTTTACTTTCAATTTAGACAAGTCCAAATTTCTCCATATGAGGCAATTGGTTGATGGGTTAACCCTTTCCCAAATGTTAAATTATAGACTTTCCCAACATTGAAAGAGTTTGCAGACAACATTTCAAAATGTAATGCAATTGAAAGATAATCTTCTGATAGGACAGAAAACATTTTGGAAAAGGAGAATTTGCTTGTTAAGAGCAATTTCTCCTTTTCCCACAATGTTTTCCAGAGTTGTCTGCAACAAGCTGGTCAAATGTTGTTATTGTTTAGTAATGGGTTAAAAGAGAAAAAAGTTCACACGGCATCCATCCTTGGAGTGGACAATGACCATAAAGGGACAATAGAATGAGATGTCATTCAAAGTTTAACCCATTCTCACTTAAAAATAAATAATGTGACTGGTCCAAATTCAAACCAACAGCAGATGAAAATGTTACAAATTTCTGCAATTTCATCATTTTATCACTTATTTTATCACATTTTCCCTCTTAGCCCCTAACTCTATACTGTGACTTAGGAAAACCATTATGACAGGCAACTTCTCCCTTTGTTACAATAGTTTCTACCCAACATCATTCAGAATATGATTGTTTTGTTTTTTTTCTTATAGTTTATGGCGTCTGCTGATGTTTTCCATTTGGACCAGTCACAAATTCCTGAATGGAGTAGTTGGTTGAACATTCTCCTGCAGATGTAGTAAATACCTTGGTAGTCATTTCTTTATGAGGAAAGGGTGTTACTTGGCGAAATGGGGCTTTTTTAATATGGACCATTTACTCCATGCGGACCCTAAAACCTTTCTAAACTAAATAGAAATGAAAAAGACAAACTGCTACACAGATAACTGTAACATGTGATGGATAGCATTTTCATTCTACATTTCATTGTTTCTATAGTAATTTCTGCAAAACAACTAATGTAGGCCAAATGACTGAGAGGAAAAGCATCAATCACTCTATAGAATCACTCAATATGCTTTATAATAGAAATCATTTGAAATCGCTGTGATAAATGAATAAATCAACAGTAATTAGAAATCAATATTTTATAATGTATAGGTCTCCTCATATTCAGATCCATTGCAATTATTGTCACAGTGAGATGCAATCTATTACATTTTCCCACAGGTAATCCGTCGAGTAAAAGCCAATACTGGTCACTTCGACGTACAGATTCAGATTCAGATCAGTAATGTCGTGGCCAATCTGAATTAAACTGTGAAAATAACTACAAAACAACAATCATCAAGTATATTGAAGCAACATGAACATGTATATGTCGTTTATAGGAAAATTGTGACACCAGAAGTAAGTGTTCTTGACTAGTAGTTGCATATCGGCGTCTTCAATCTCGTGCATGTGCATTAGATCGTGCATAAATGTTGCTGTAAGGGTGAACACCAATTTAACCCATTACGAAACAATGACGACATTTGACCAGTTTGTTGCAGAAGACTTTAGAAAACATTGAGGGAAAGGGAGAAATTGCTCATAACGAGCAATTTCTCCTTTTCCCACAATGTTTTCTGTTCCTATCAGAAGATTATTTTTCAATTTCATCACATTTTGAAATGTCGTCTGCAAACTCTCTCAATTTGGGACAGTCAAAGATTTGGCGTTTGGTAAAGGGTTTAGAGAAAACAAACGATCTGTATAACCAACCTTTACTTGTGTATCCCTCGCGAGACCTGCTTTTGCTGCCCTGTACGACATGTTATTAATCCCTGTGTTGACAAAACGAACAATTCGCGCACCTACACACTACAATGTCAACCAGATTACTGATCAAGTTCGGTGAACACACTTTACAGCGCGATACTTCTATCTACCCCGTGTCGGCGCCCCATTCTAAACTGGACGACCTTTGACATGACATTTTAAGGTCACAGCAATCACGTGGTGCACTATCGACGTTTTCATTGGATTGTAATTTGAGTAGCGGTAAAAAAATGGGACAGAGTTTGCGTTTTTGTCTTAACAAGGATATAGTGTTTAATGTTAAAGTATCAAATGTCAAAGAGATTGTACAAGGAGGATAAGACAATGTGATCATGTTTTAATATCAGCATGTCATTTTCTGTCCAAAAGGTAACTTAAACCGAGGTAAAATGAAATCGTTTAAAACTCCGATGTCGCCACTATCGTGCACGCTCTTCACGATGGAGAGATAGACCACGTGCATGACTAACGATGGTTGGCCCTTTAACCCTAGAATGCTGGGTTATTTTCTAAAAATAGAGTTTTGGATCTTCTGCTTTTCAAAACCTTAAAAATCTCAACTCTGCTCACTTTAGTTGAGGAAAGATACCCAAAGTAGCACAGGTTAGATCACAACTTTAGAAGAGGACCTGTCTAAGAATAAATGTTCCTAAACCTTTTGATGACTATTCATGCATTTACAAATTCAATAACGATATAAGAAATAAAAGAAAGCGTATGAAAATGTGTATCTTTAATAAAAAAAGAAAAAAAGAAAAAAGGATATGCCAGGTCTCGATCTCACGCAGAAATCAAATGTGCTGATCTAAACAAAAGGTGGCAGCGACAAGACTGTCACAGACACGGATTCAACTACTTTTCACTGTCAAAGAATCTAAATTTTGTTTAAGCTTTAGCTAACAATTGAAGACAGTATTGAGTCTGACTCCATAGAACACGTTTTACACCACTGTTTTCGTCAATCAACACTTCCCGGGTATTTTTGTGAGCTGAGTTTTCATTGGATAAACCCGATGTGTTCAGATTGCCATTTGCGCTGATGACGTCAAAAAGATTTTGGTTATTGTTCGTAACAAAAGGCAAATTAGTATTAGATAAAGCACAAAAATACACTTTTTTATTTTTATTCTGCTGTTAAATTTCGTTTCTTGCATTTTTCTTTTCAAATATCTTCATTTGCCATTGTGAATAGGGGGGGGGGGGGCAAAGTATACTCTGGCCCCCGGTCTGGATATTGGGGGGCCCAGGGCCCCCTGCTCCTACACCTATGCTTCTGCTCTAAGGCACAAGTTAAATAGAGAAGACGATTACAATCAGTTTTTAGAGATAATTTGCTTTTTTAGGGGTTTTCATTGCGCCAGTACTAGCATAATTCAGTTGATACTGCGCTGCACGACTCATTAATTGATGGAGGAAAACCTCGAGCTTAACCCTTTACCAAACGCCAAATTTTTGACTACACGAAATTGAAAGAGTTTGCAGACGACATTTCAAAATGTGATGAAATTTAAAAATAATCTTCTGATAGAGCAGAAAACATTGTGAGAAAAGGAGAAATTGCTCGTTAATAGCAATTTCTCCTTTTCTCACAATATTTTCCAGAGTCGTCTGCAACAAAGTGGTTAAATGTCGTTATTGTTTGGTAATGGGTTAACCAGTCAAGCCAGGTAAAACCATCGGCATCCCGTAAATCAGCCGGGTGATTACCTTTTATGAAAATTCAAATCTATCCCTACCGTTGCTTAAGCCCACGAGGACATCGGTGATGCAATTTCAAACTTTGTACTTGAACCAATCGACCATGATTACCAATATAAGTGTTGCAATGTAAATAAGTTTCAGACCTATTCACAATTACACCAGAGCACACATGGATGCTTATATTAGGAATAAAGTTTCATTTTGCACGTGAATGTATAGACGTAACGACACGTTCTTGTACCTTTGCGCGTTTTGGGGTAGGTCCGACATTTCGCCGGGCAGGATGCGCCCTTGAATTATCATAAACTTTTATAAATCATATACCATTGAAAAGTTAACAAGACGAGCGAACAAGAATGACATTTTTGCAGTTTGCTTCTACCCACATGCAGTTATAGAGAACATCTAATATTGTGTCAGCAGTCACATGTAACACAGCGGAGGCGATTTACTCTTTCCGCACCCAAAATATCAAAGTTTGCAAGCGTCAATTTTCACGAGCACTTCCTATCATGTAAAGGGAAGTCACCAGAAGCGGCTGACTTGTTTTGGGGACGATTCCGGAAGTGGTTGTAGCGGCAACCAACACTTTTAGATATAAAGCAAATATGTCACAATTTGAGAATGGAAAATACCAGGACAAAAATAAACTAAAAAACAACATATTCAAAATTAAAGGTAATGAATGTTTTACCACTAATGCAATGTATATGATTACTTGATATTAAAGACGGAGTTTGATTGAAATCAAACGCCATCTTCATTCAAAGAATTGAATTTGTTCATTTCTTGCAGAAATGTCACACATCAGGAAATAGGTAATTTCGTGCATGTGACACTTTAAAAACTGAAAATTAACAACATAGTGCTTTTAGACACCATATTTAGAATGGTATCTGCTGAATGTACGAATTAGTACATCGAGTGTAAAATAATGAAAGATTTACCAG
Organism: Cerastoderma edule; assembly: GCA_947846245.1. NCBI lineage: Eukaryota > Metazoa > Mollusca > Bivalvia > Cardiida > Cardiidae > Cerastoderma > Cerastoderma edule. The sequence goes on along the minus strand of OX401407.1, from coordinate 34,219,349 downwards.
TTCTTGCAGAAATGTCACACGCCGACGTTCACTATGACGTCAACGTTAATTCTACTGCGTAATTACGTTCGTTTCAAACCATCGTCTTTGCATAGGCGTAGGAGCCGGGGGGCCAGGGGGCCCCCCCCCCCAATATCCAGACTGGGGGGCCAGAGTATACTTTGGCCCCCCCAATATTCACAATGGAAGATGAAGATTTTTGGAAAGAAAAAAAGAAAGAAATGGAATTAAACAGCAAAATTAATATAAAAGTGTATTTTGTGCTTTATTTAATACCAATTCGCCTTTATGAAATCTCAGCTCACGGAAAGTAGTTTCGACTAACGAAAACAGTGATGCAAAACGTACTCTAAGCAGTCAGACTTTATATTGTATTTAAATATAAAGTCATTTTTTATTCGGCATTGTGGACGAAGTCGTGGCTGTGACAGCATAGTGGCTGTCACTTTTAATCAGTGCCAGTACAATATGCTTTCTGTGTGAGATCGAGTCTTGGCCTACCCTAATTTCTTTTTCTTTTGGTTATTTTGTCTTTACTAAGATACACATTACCATACGCTTTCTTTTAATTCATTCAATGATATTGAATTTGTAGACGCATGATTAGTCATGAGAAAGTTTAGGAACATTTATTCTTAGACCGGTCCTCATATGAAGTTGGCCCCCCCAATGTTGAAAAGGCTCCTACGCCTATGCTTTTTAAATGTATTGTCTAAGTGTTCAAAGATCTAATATTAGTTTTAATATTTGGATAAGTAGGAAACTTAAATCATATGCAATGGACGTGCTATATTACGCAAGAAGTACTTTTTAGAATTGCCGCATTCAAGAGCGTCAGAAATGCAATGAAAAACGTCGCACGACGTTACATGCCTTGGTACCAAAACGTGACGTTACATCATAGAATTTTCAAAAGGTCGATTGGCCAGATAATACTAAAAGGAGCTCTTATTTTTTTCTGTCTAATTGTACCCTGCTTCAAGTAAATAGTAATAGTCCGCTCTTCTGCGGGCATGCTTCATTTAAAAGGAAATCATATAGATTTATACAAACATTGCAATTTAAGGTGATACAGTCGACATATTGCTGGAAGTGGCAAACTTGACTTAGCAATACCCTAATACATGACATTCGTCATTAGCATTAGAGAAAGATGTACCAAACTGCAACTCATGCGAGTTTAACCTGTTCAACCTCAGTCCTGCAAGAGTTGTCTTTCTTCTCAGAATGTCCTCACTAGTCCATTACTGATATGCTCATTCAATAAAGCAAACCGTATACTGTATAATGCCAGTTTATGATCAAAGTAAATGAAGGCATATGCTTAACTAAAAGGACAAACAAACTCGCTACGAACTTGACTCTAAAATTGACCAATCACACTTTGGAAATAATCAGAGACATGATAAAGCTTAAGGTGTAGGACAATTAACTAAATTCAAACTTTTACCAAGGGGAATAGCAAGATACTGCTTGTCGTCAATAACTTTACGATTACGGAATTGACAGGGCTTTCAGATGCGTTTAGCGCAGGTATGGGTTTGAAGTGCCGTATTGGCTACATCAGTACCTTGTCAATTCAATCTAGCTAGTGTCATGTTGAGCCTGATCTGGAATTGAGATAAAGCGGTATCATGCAGATATCAACAAAATGTCATATTTCATGAATGTGTACCTTCGCTAAAAAGTTCAAGACATGTTAAACACAGCCACCCCTTGAAATTATGTTACTACCGTGTAGTTGTTGTTCTCTGATGTGCATATCAACCACAAGACGTCACAACATAGTATCTAAGCCACCCCAAAAAGAAAAGTATCTGGAGAATTTTGTAAAAACATGGATGAATAAATAAGTGCCTCATACCACTTCCCCTTACCCCTTATATGAATAAATCATCCAGTTGATGATAAGCGGAATGTTTTGATAGGAATTGGGATAAATCACAATTTTAATATTTTTGAGCATCTTGCTGGGTATTCTTCTCAACCCTTTCCATAAATGGGAATTTGAGATACTTTTATGTTGTTGGGTAGAAACAATTGTGACATTAGGATAAGTTAGAAACAATTGATCGTTTTGACATAGCGGTTTCATTTGAGATGGTCTCATATGAGTGTTTAATGTAAGATTAAAGAACATGTTTCATGATCAATGTAAAACAAATAAGTTTTACTAAAATAGCTGTTTCTGCGGAAATTGCATCAAAGAGAGATATTATGGAGTAAAGGGTTAAGAGAGATATTGTGACCACAAACCTTTTCATTTCAAAATAAATTGATGCTTGTTTGTTTATGTGAGGTTTTACAATGCACCAACATTATTTCAGTTTTGCTGCAAAGCCCGACTGTTTGTGATGGAGGAAGACCCCAAACTAAACTTTGCCAAGTCTGGTAGAACCAGCATGGCGTAAGTGAGTCGGCAGATTACCTCTCATGAAATTCCAAATGCCGTCCCAGGATTTTAATCCACACAGAGAGGGACCATGTGATTGCAAGTTCTGTATTCTAACCACTACGTCACGAAGGCCCCAAAATAGGATCATTCAATAGTTTTTTTTAAATCTGAAAATCGGCGTTTTAAAGGGCCTACATGTAATAGGTCCTATATTACACTGCGGCCCCTATATTGAAGTGAAAGGAACAATTGGAAACTCTGAAGAGAGATATCATGATATGCTTCATCATTTAGGTAGGCTACAAAAAAATTGGTGTGGTTCAGAATAGCCATTCCATTTTACAGGTATACAGAAAGAAAAACAATCAAGAATTATATTTTTCTGAACATAATTTTATTCCTAGAATTTATTAAACCTAATTTGGGCATAGAACAAAAAGAACCATGACGTCACATTAACATGGAAGACTAGGGGGACAAGCATTTACAACATACAAGCCGTCACACGAAAACGTAAAACTTGCATGAAAAGTTATCTAAACCATCAGAGCATTTTGCATACAAAGACATGGTAACAATTCCAGATGCCCTTTTTGTCTCTTTAAACTAGTTTCATGAGCAGATGATCGTCACAATCACCCATGAGCACAAAACTTAGACTGAATGAGTGATAGTAAGTAAATGAGTTTTTCTTTGAGGCTTCTTTATATTAAGTTAAAATGTCGAAATTGTCAGTTCTCAATAACATTGCCTTGTAAAGGTGCTTGGAAAGTAGATCAAATATAATGTCCAGACACTTCAAAAAGCACCAATAACAAGTACCCTGTGTTATTGAATTATTCACAGCAACCGTTATAGACATGTACATGTACTAAAGTTTTTCGTGTGACTTGGCTCACATCATAATAAACTGATAAGTAAAGCAATTTGTTTGTTGTAAAAAAATCAGCAACAAATCTGGTCTTTTCCTGTTTTGATAAACAAAAAGGGCACATCATCTCTCACTTAAGAATCTGTACAATTTTGGCAGACTATGTCGAATCTCTTTGATTTAACAGCTTTTCAAATTCCTTAGGAATTTGTTTATCATCAATTTAATCCAAAGTAATCAATCAGTTCTTAAGTCAAAGTTTGATCTATAGCCAAAAAATGTTAACATTTGAAAAGTGAAACTAATTTAAATCTTTTCCTTTTGAAAGATGTATTGGCTGATGATAATCAGACAAAATAAATTACTGTGCAACCATCAGCATTTTGAAAAATAATCAGGAAGATCAACAATGTTCAGTGAAATCTGTATAACATTATAACAAATAAACATTAACAAGGTCATAGGTATATATGTAATCAAAAAGCAAGCACAGAGGGTGAAACAAACATGGATCTCACACAATCTAATCATTCAGTGGTTCAGCACAAGGCTATACATAAGTGAAGAACTTAAAATTATGGTCTTGCATTGAACCCCCAAATTGCTCATTTAAGCTCAACTAATCAACACCGATATGCATATTTGGCTTTCCAAACATTAAAATCATGCTCAAATACAAACAGACACATTTAACATTAAATTGAGTGTTCAAAGCAAAACCTCCACAAAAGTGATAGACTCACTATAGGTCTTACACTGAACCCCAACAATGTTAAAACTAAACTCTCCCTGTCTCCATCTTCCTCTTCCCCTCCACCTCTCTCAGTCCCACTCCTTTTCAGATTTATCCGTTTTTTTATCATGATCATCCATTTCTGACATTTCACTAGAAGTACGAGTCAACTGCATTACTCTTTTTGTTGATTCAAAATATAAGTAACTATAAAAAAGTGTTGTGAAATCATAATAAGTGCCTTCTTTTGTTACAATCATTTTTATAGCCACCATTTGAAAAATGAAAAATATTACCGGTATATGGAAATGATAGAAATGTTAAGATGTAATCATATTATTAGATTGATCACATTGGCATGTCGAGGGTTCAACGCAAGACTATAGCAAGTGCTTCACAAACGTGAAGCACTTGCTATAGTATTGCGCTTAACCCTTGATGTGTACATTGTATTGGAATATCTTTATGACACTAAAGCTGACGGGAAATGTATTTGATTTGTAGCAATTATACTTTTTCCCGAATAAAGTAACTCATGATCAGCTTGATCAGTTCCGCAAAAAAGCAAATTCCTCACAAAAGGCATCTTTATATTTGATTTAGAAAAATAAGAAAGTCTATCAGTCATGTTTTGTGATATTGTATATATCTTTAAGTTTGTAACTAACCGAAAGCTTTTTAAGACTATTCCTTTTTACAAGTTCCATTATCGAACACAAATTTTACAATGAAGAACTCCAGTAGCTTCGGGGATAAAATTTCTTGCTTTTTCTGCCTGAAAAAAGGTAAATTCTCAACCATTCCATTTTCAAGGTACCATTATTGCACAAAACTTGTACAATGAAGAACTCGAGTAGCTTTGGAGAAAAAAAGTTCTTGCTTCTCTAGTTTGAAAAAAGATTACCTCTCAACCATTCTATTTTACAGGTATTTTACAGGTATCCATGTTCACAAAGAGAGTCTAACAGACAAAAAGTAAAAGTTTGATTAAAATATTACGAAACAAGCTAAACACATTGATAGTGCCTACATATCTTAAGAACAAGTAATTTCTATCTACAATCTTTAACAGAACATGCCAGGTTGGACTTCAATCTTCTTATGAGAAAAAGCTTTAAGAAAAATTTAACATAAACAGATCATTTATGATTCCGGAAAGTAGTAAAACTACTTATTGTTCTGTATAAACTAACTGAAGCCCAAGAAAAGCTTTTGACTTGTCAACAAGTACTGGACAAATTCATCATGGTAAACAGTTTTCATCATTTATAAATTGTTCGCAACGAATATATGAAGCTTTACATTTTTAAGATATTACAAACATAAAATTGCTTTGAGAATCTTTCAGAGATAATTGCATGATAATGCAGTGAAAAAGCATAGTTGTTTTTTTTAAAAGCAATTCTCTTTCACCATGTTATTCTCAGATGAGTTTCCACATCAAACATTGTTCGTGATATATACTTTTTTAAATCTTGCAACATGGGTCTGTAATTAAAAAAAAATACAAGAACATTTGTAAGACAATATCACTATGTCAAATAACAACACCATCAAGACACAATTTGCATCATTGATGATGGATTTTAGTCCAACCTGCTAATATTCATGATTAACAATCAATATATACAAATCATAAAGATCTAACAAAACGTATATAAATATCAATAAGCTAACAGTCCCCTTTACATAATAAATGTAAACACCCAGTGCCTTCTACAAGGATTCATCAACTTCTTACAAAACTGTCCTTAGATTTAAACTGTTTTCCTCATTTATACTTGTTTTAAAGCACCTATAGCAGGGTATTAAAGAAATGGTTGTGAAGATTTCTTCTTTTGTCACAATGTTTCTTAGAGAAAGTATTTTAGATACCTCATTAAAAGTGATCTGCTGTTGATTTCAATTTAGACCTGAAGGCATTTGCAGAAAAGAGTATCACTTTTCTATTTTCACAATAATTTCTGCATATCCTACCATTGCAATTCTACAATTCTATCACAAAATCATTTTTCCTTTTACTATATTACGGTAGTTTCTCTATATTTCTTTAATCGTTTTCTATAGGTGCATTAAAACGGGTTTATATGAGGAAAAGAAAATAAAATTAAAAAGGAGATGTTAAGTAAAGAGTTCATGTTGTGTAACATTGAGTACAACCAAACCAGACCCCCATACAACATACCTGCGTTCTTTCACATGCTGATACATGTGCGAAATACATATTACCTCAGTTTCAGTTTCACTAATTAAACTCGAAAGACATTGCAATTGTCAAATTAGAGAAACAAGGCAACCCTGCTAGATGTGTCAGTCTTGGTTTCAAATATTCCGTTAAACAATTGTCTGAGATATCCTAGTATTGGGCTAAATTTTCACAGAATCCAGTTGCGTTTTACTCATTATATGCATGTACCTTTAAGGATAATCATTAAGAAACATTTTATTAGTAATCACATGCAACTTACACTTTTGGTGGTCTGATAGACATCTTTGAGAAGCGTTGTGTTCGAACTTATACGAAACAAAATCTTCCCTCCCATACAAGTAACAATTTCCCTTGCCGTATGATTAGCAATTCTTCAACTTGTTAGAATGTTTTAAATTAAAAGCCACCTGCATTAGTATTTGCTTATAAACAAATGAATTCAATGCTTAAGGAACACTAACAGACATCTTAGAAGGGAAGCAGTTTCTTAGCAACTTTCTCTAGCAGACAACTTCTAATGCCATTGCAATAAAGAGATAAACGATCATGACTAAAGGAGAATTAACTCATAATCAGTAAAATCTCTATTTACGAAAATGCTGAGTTATCATCCAACATGTCATGGCTATCTAGATCATTTAGATAGTTGTCTTCAATGTCATCTACCGCAAATACCTCATAACATGGAAAGAGTTAAGGTCCTCCAGACATAGAAAGCATTAATATTACGATTGGTAACCTTACTTCTGTAATCTCTATATAACAGGTACTAATGGGAACCAGCTTGTTGAGCTGATTCTGATGGGAACCAATAATAAACGATTTAAAGAATAACTTTTGAAAGAAGCACTCTGATGCCGTCCATGATCTGGGTACCGTTTTACCAAACATTTTATGCTTAAGATTTGCTTAGGTCCAAAACAACAGTTCCTCTTATTTCAATAAAGGCCTAAGCAATATTGCAAAGTAACACATCATTGGAATCGTCTCTCCGAGACGCGTCCAATGACGTGTTACATTGCAATATTGTACTTCCATAGAAAATACTATCCATGTGTATCAGTTATGGCTTACGCAAATATTTTCCTTAGGTTGTTTAGTGAAATGATACCCTGGAGTTCTGAAGGTCTGGTTAAGGCTGTACATCCTTACAAAGGGATCCGTCACTGCAATAATGCATGGCATCTCCCTGGCACATTGGGATTTAAACTCAGCAGTAGAATATACAAACTGCCCCCCTCCAAACTTACATACGCGCTTCCGTAACTTCATCGTAACATGTCACTTATACCAATCTCCAATCACATATATAATAGGACATGAAAACATGAGATTGATTGCTATATTCTGGTGTAATAAATAGTGAGACATCATTTAACCTTACTGGACACTATGAGATTCCTACCATCAATAACTTCCTGAAACTGGTTTAACCCTTTACCAAACATCATTTGACTAGTTTGTTGCAGACGACTTTGGAAAACATAGTGGGAAAAGGAGGAAATGCTCTTAAAGAGCAATTTCTCTGTTTCCCACAATGTTTACTGCCCTATCAGAAGGTTACTCAATTTCATCACCTTTGAAATGTCATCTGCAAGCTCTTTCAATTTGGGACAGTCAAACATTTTGTGCTTGGTAAAGGGTTAAAAACTCTATAATCAGTTTATCATTTCTGAACTACTTTGTCATTTAATAACTTCTCTCTCTCACAGGAAAATATTCAAAACGGGAAAATTGAGTATGGAAAACATCCCCCTTTTTTTAACAATACAAGAAAACATTTGCAGATGATTTTGAAAAGAAAAGATACAAAAGTTCTTTTTGAATCATCCAATGATTAAGACATTGAAAGATTTGGACATAAAGAAGAAATTGCTCATCAATAGCAATTTCGCCTTTTGTCCTACAAAGCATTCTACAGTAATTTATCACAAACATCTGCATAAGAGGAAAAGATATCAAGATTCGGTCAGCTATTGGTGGTTAAATTGGTGGTTAAATATGTATACAGGAAGTGTTTAACTGCGACCACAGTCGGGACAGAGAATATCTCCTTCATTCATCAGGAAGCCCCGACCCACCATACAGGAGTTACACTTGTAACACACGAAACAATCGCTGTGCCAATGACGATCTTCAAACGAAATAAACTTGGTACCGCCGAAACCTGAAAATAATAGATGATAGAGTTAACTTCACTTTATCAGGAAATCAGATAGGAGGATGAAGTCTCATGCAATGGTAGAGTTAGAATATTCAAGAACTCAAGGAAACTTAAACAGAAGTTAAGTATGCCTATGCGTGAATAGAGTTAAAACATAAACTCGATTAAACTTTTAAGTATAGTTGCATGTTAAGGACTCTGCCTCTTTCTCTTTTTTTTCCCACTATTTAACTTCAAATTAAAATGTACTTTTAAAATCTCCTAGTCCATGATATATTTCTAGAAATATGGTCAAGACTTCTGACCATATAGAGCATTTTGCACAGACCAAATATTCATTTATTATTAATATAATTATGGTCTTAGTGTTTACACTCAAAAATATCTGAAATAGTCTGTGTGTTATGTTGCTTGACATTTCTTTACCAGTATGATGGTGTGCTTTTCAATATACTTCTCAAAATTATTGTTTGCATTACAGAACAAAACTTATATTTTGAATTTACCACTTTGTGCATGAGAAATCAATGATTTCATTTTGACTTTCATCAAGCACAAGAAAGGAAATTTTTATGAAGTAATGCAACATTAGTGTAAGGCATCAAAGAGGAATCAATTTGATTTTTTAAGGAGATCTACGTCTTGTCTAAATGAAGTATTCCTATTAAGCTACTGGTCCAATATGTTTTAAACATTTCCCAATGTGCAAAGATATTTCATGTATTTAGAGAAGCGTGGCACATAAGCAATGGATTAGGACCCAAACTTTACAGATTATAGGCACAACTGGGTAGAAACATTGACATTCTGTTAGTCAACTAGGAGTCACTCTGCATTGAAGTCTAAATCCCCTTGAGAAATGTCTAGTGATTTCAATATTCTCTCTACACTACCAAAACGCAGGAATAAAATATAGAACTATTTTGAATCATGCTCCATGACTTATGGTGGCCCTTTAAATAACTACATGTTTTTAAGACCAAGTTTGATGAATACCTGTGATTGCTTTAGTACAGCGGCAGCATTTCTTGGCAAACAGATCGCCGTAGCAGTCTGCACAATAGGGCTTGTCCTCCTTGGATGTGAACTTCTCCTTGGCGAGTTCCTTGTTGCAGTTGGTGCACAGGAAACATTCACGATGCCAGGGCATGTTCTTATAGGCCACACCCCCTTTATTGATAACCTAAAATACATGTACAAGCGGTCATGTTAATGAGATGAAAATTAACCTTTGCCAGCCATATAGATTCTGGAAAAGGAAGTTCTAAATGTCCTTAAGGTGATTGGATGGTTAAAGTTTATTTGTTTCATTGAACTTTTAAAGTGTATCAACAGATTTCTAGTTTTATTAACATACCTGGCTATAAACCATTGAAGGAATATTCAAAGCTTAACTGTTCAAGCTTATGGGTACATATTGAAATTCAAATATGTCTTTTTTTTGTTCACTTCTAAAGTTAAATACATCAATATGTATTAGTACTAACCAGTATAGTATTACCAAATAAACACCTAAAAACTATAAAAGGCATATTTCCTTATGTCACTCATTTAAAAAAAGAATGCAGTCAAGATTAGCAAAATCCTATAATAATAGAATTCTAGAAAAACATCATTATCCTTCTGATGTTAAGTAGAAACTATTGTGACTAAAGGAAAAATTGCTTGTCTCAAGCAATGTCTCCTTTTGTCACAATGTTTTATGAGTCATTTGCTGTAAGTGTGATCACATCATCATTGCCTGTATTCTAATAAAACAGAAGTCCCAGCACAACAATGTTGAATCATAGGCACCTAAATCTAGCTTTGACAGTATTGGGTCTGTCGCCATTTGTAACCAATACAAGCCAGAGAGCTAAACTTTGAATAAATATATATGTAAAAGGAAAATGGCTACATCCAACATACCCCAGAGCATTTGGAACACTTCTGCGCGAAGTCCCTCTCGTAGCATGGGACGCAGATGACCTGCTCGTCGCGGGGAATGAAGCTCTTATTGCTGATTGGCTCCTTACACACCATACAGCTGAAGCACTCTTCATGCCATTGCTTCCCCTTGTACTCAAACTTCTTCATACCTGTAACGTAAAGTTTATTAGGGTTTTAAATCACATCAACAGTATATCAGTTATATTGCAAAGTGCGGTAAATGGTTAATAGAGGAAGTCCCCAAATCTATATGCCATGCATTTGAAATGACTTTCCAAAGGACACACCTAAGAAACCAACTATTGCTTGCAATGTTGACCTGGTACGTAGTCCCACATATGATGGAAGGGTCAACCATCATAACAACTATTTACCAAGGGCTAAAAATAAATCTGTTTTTTATTTCATACACTTTTGTCTATCAGTTCTGTCTACTATCTAGAACTTACTAAGTCTTTTACCATTCAAATACGAAACAATAATAAATATCTTCCTCTGGCAGAATCAATCTTGCAAAATGGAGAAATAACTCATATGCAGTAATTGAAGGATAATTTGTGTTACTTTTATAAGAAATAATATCATTTGTTGCATATCAATCAAAGTAAGAAAAGAATCAAAGTGAAACAGTCTCTCACCTTTAGAATCCACTTTGTTGAAGAGATTAGCTTCAAAGATTTGAAACAGGATGTCCAAAGACATGTGAAATAATGGCACTGTCTTCACAGTATAACTTAAACTCTAAAAAATTACTTTAAACTGAAACAAAAATCTCTTACCTCCCCTGAAAGGATTACTGCAGCCATCGCATCTCGCTGCGAAGTTATTGTCATGGCAATCGGAGCAGTAGATCTTTTCGTTCTTGGGAGCGAATGGTTGATCGACCAGACTCTTCTGACACTCAATGCACTTGAAACAGAACTCATGCCAGTGATGGTCCTTGTAAGAAAGATCCTGTAAACAGAAGGTTTGTATAATTAGGTTTTTACATCACATCAACAATTTTTCTCCTTATATGTAGATCCCTTAAGATAATATCAGAAGAAGTCAGGGGCAGACTTCTAAAATGCCAAGAGATGGTAGATAGTACATTAATGCTTTACAAGTATATTTACTTTTTTCACAATGATTTCAATCTGATTTGGGAACCAGTTGTTGTACTGTCAAATTGTTGTCAGTCAATGATTCAAACTTGGGTCAGTCTAATTAAACCATATCACTTAAAGCGACTAACTAAGAGATTTGGGCTCTGAGAGTATCAAACGTTAAACTTTTGATATTAACAATCATTTTCACTAAACCAAAAAAGTTGCTGAAATCCCTTGATTTCGTTAAATAATGTGAAGCGGGCCTTGTGCCTTTCAGGGCTTCTATGGGAAACCAGTATCATAAAAAATGCAGGTATTCTTTCTTGCACACCCCTAATCCCAATCTGTGAGATAGTCCTTTTAAGGAAAGCAATAAACTTTAGCATCTTCATCACAGCAACAATCAAAATAGCTTTGCAAAACATTACATGTATTAGAGATAATTATTTCGCTAAACAGATTCCCATGTTTCAATATTACACTCTAAAATATAACATTGTTCATGTATACAACTCAAGATAAAATCGGTTTTATATAACAAAAAAATGTTTAAATGCTATCTAAAACAAGACAACAAACGCTTGGGGGGTAACAAATGCCTCTGGGCAATAAAACTTACAGCTCATAGCAATAATATTTCTGCAATAAAACATAAATAGATCAACACCGAACAAACAGCTAAACAATTGAAATACTTTTCTTCATAAATCTGTTTGTATACTTACACCAAAAAGCAAATATTTGAATCTGCTTCCATGTGTAACTAATCCTTTTTTACATAAACAAAACAAGGGTTCAGTGCAAGACTATAGTAAGTGCTTCATAAACATACTTCATAATAGGCTGTCCATTAACCCTTTCCCAAACAATAATGAAATTTGACTAGTTTGTTGCAGACGACTTTAGAAAACATTGTGGGAAAAGGATAAATTGCTCGTAACGAGCAATTTATCCTTTTCCCACAATGTTTTGTGCCCTATCAGAAGATTATTTTTCAGTTTCATCACATTTTGAAATGTCGTCTGCAAACTCTTTCAATTTGGTACAGTCGGAAATTTGTTGTTTGGGAAAGGGTTAAATCATGAATAGATGATTATTATGAGTACCAAAAATACAGCATTTATAGATGTAATAAATGATTTAATCTGAAGCTGCACAAATGGGTTAAAATATCAAAGGACATCTAGAAGATGGTTGCCGAAGAACTTGTCACCTTTTTCTCTAAATGTTTATTGTAAGAATGACATTAGTTTTTAAAAAATTTTTTATCTAAGCTCGGTTTTCTCATCTGATATGTTTCTCACTACAGTCTGTGGAAAACAGCATTTACAGAGAATCTGGTTGGACATGTTGTTTCCTTTATTTATGGGAGTACATTAATTGCTTGAGCTACAAGATTGGTTGTTTTCAAGTTTTAATTCCTTTGATACTACATATAAAAGAGCTTCTAATCTTATTTTGGACCAACTACAATTGAATGTAATCCTTTGTACAGAAATAATTTCCATGGAAACATTTACATCTAAGACATATAAGGCAGTGATGCATTGTTGAACATTTCATTTTTGCCAATCTAAGGCTTAGTTTGAGACTTAAAGTCTTTAAATTTTGTAAAGGACTTTACAAAAGTCTTTCAATCACTTTTGTGAAGGAATGAACATAAAACTTATTTATTCTACATGGATAGGGATACAAGATCTTATATTTTAGATTAATCATTCTTAACTCTACATGGATAGGGATACAAGATCTTATATTTTAGATTAATCATTCTTAACTCTACATGGATAGGGATACAAGATCTTATATTTTAGATTAATCATTCTTAACTCTGCTTACTTGATACATAACATAATTTTATAGAAAATGTTCAATTTTGGATGAATAGAGAATTTGCAAGCATTCAATCTCAATTTGATGAACTTACTCCCTCAATCAATATGGATTTTTTAGCATAATGAGACAGAATTGAAAGCACCAATAGAACAATAAATCTGTTAGCATAATGGCATTGTTTATCTAAAACTGGATAGAACTGCACGGTTAAAAGGTGAAATTACTTTTGAAGAGCAATTCCTCCTTATAGGTGGGTTAAAGAAAGAAAATGAGAAATAAGGGTTTAAAACAAATGAAGGGTCCGGCCAATTACATGGTTTGTTTGAAAGGGAATGTTCCATGGAAATGTTTGTACTATCAATTAACTCAGTTGAGAGGTGTTTACATACAGGGGAGGTAATGATTACCACTCAGAAGTAAACAGTTTCAAAATTATTCCAAATCAAAGCCCTGAAATGACTGATAATGAAAGGTGAAAGTCTCATTAATAAGTTATTGTACATATTAAATTATTGTTTTCTTTACATTCTTACTTATCTATTTCTTTAAATAGAATTTTAAAAAATCAATTTGAAAACAGCAGCAGACAACAAATGTATGGTATCAACAATAGTATTTATAGTACTGTCAATATGGCATGATGGCTGTTCTTTAATGAGTTTTTAAGAAATCATGGTTTTCTGCAATTTTGTATGTGTTGACAGGGTTAATAAGTATGATTAATGATTTAAAAATGAAATGTATTATATGAAAATATATGCAGTATTTTTCAAATATAAAAAAACATCCCTGAAAGAATTAGATTCCATCATAATCAGAACACAGGCATGTTTACCTATTAATTCTTTCCCCTGAAAACTATACTTGTTAAAGAAGCAGAGATTGAAAAAACCAAACCCTAGTCAGGAACATCTACCATAAATGATAATTTGATCAGCATCTTTAAATTCATTGAAGCAAAGGGGATTTTGCTTATAATGTTCATATAGTTTTTTTCTATAACCTTGGTCCCTTTTACCTGCCATTACTACCTGCACAGACATATTCTCAGGAATAACACCAAATATTTACTTAATGTTAGGAAACATGATCCAAGAGATGAAGCCATTAATGATCCCATTATTTTCCTCTTTAACCTTGTTCCACACATACAAATCCCTGTTTTTTAATTTCTGCCCTTTTGAGCTGGGCCATTTCATAAGTACCAGTTTCACAAAAAATTGCACCAAATATGGTGGTGAAAGCGGTTAACAGCTTGGAAAGAAAGTTTTCAGGTACATGTGAAAAAGCCCCTGTATGTATGTATAACCCAGATTCTTTAGATTCCATTCAAAATAATGACTCATTTTACTAAAGAGCACATAATGTGATTGGGATGGGTATAAAACTTGAGTGAGATACCACAAACATTTCCAAAGAGTGACGATCGGATGATAATTTTCATAGTAAAGACTGGGCAAGTCGAAATGTCAATTTAATATTATTCGAGGACTATAACCTAACATTACTGGGACAATCTTACCAGACATTGAACTTGAACGATATATCAATATGCCCCATCATATTGGAAACATAACTCCCATATGAGGTAATGGATATAAAGTTAATCAGAACAAGTGGTGTAAGACAGCTGGTAAACAAGTCCGATATAGATATCAGTAGGCAGTAAAACACCATCAATCATTGGTAATGAACAGGAGGTCTAAACCCATCTAACACCCCATTACTCTATCATCAAACCTCCAAATGGACAACGGGGGAAAGGCAGCATGGGCCAGCCATCTACATGTATCTGAGAACAAAGTGAGTTGCTGCCATCATGGTATATACAAATACCATGCATCGTTCATAATACACATGCATGGTTTCACATCTCTTCAACAATTTGTCAGTGCAAGAGCTTAATTGTTTGTTTTTAGTGTGTATTCTGAGTATCACATGACTGGTAATTTATAGCCTGACTTATATGCATCCTAAATTAAGATTCTGTCGTCTTGCCATTGGATTTGTATCAAATATAAAAATGCCTGAATTCATTAAATATTTCATTGGTTTCTCTGCTGAAATATTAAATAAATATGCTTTCCTTTATTTTCGTAATTTCCGCAAAAAAAACCTTTTGACATCAGGGAACTTTAAAGTCTTCTAAAAGACTTCCTAAGCATATGCCGCAAAGTTAGTCAAAATGATTCCACGTAAAGATTGCTTTTATTTTTTTATGGGGCAATCTAACGGCGAAATTTCGGACGATCCAAACAGTGGAGTAAAAAATCAAAATCAATATTCGGTTTTAAAGCACAAAATGGCCATTCAAAGTCAATTGATAAGACAAGATATGTAAAATAAACTTATATACCACCAAATAATGGCATCAAATGCCGTTAAGCAATTAAAAACGCTAAATTAGGTTTTTCACACTCCAGTGCGGATGTGCAATGGAAGTTTTTCGGGAGCAGAAAAATCGTCACCTAGTGTCAATTAAACCGTTCTTACAAAGTAAATCTGAGGAATACCAACACTTTGCATGATTGGATTGATTGAAAAGGGATTAATTCATAACTGTTAGTAATGTCATTTGATATTTCACTGTAATAATGGAAATATTGGTCTTCAAACGGTGTGACAAAATTGTTGTCACAGCGTCCTCCATTAAATGAATGGTACGAAAGTTTGACGTGAAGGGAGATATTGCCCGATTAAAAAAATTCTCAATATTTTCCTTTCATGTCAAATAAGTTTGACTAGCCGCAAAGTAAGATTACATGAAGTAAAGGGGATTAAAGAGTAAAGATCATTCTCAATGTGAGATAATAAACATTATTGAAGTGCGCCTTCAGTGGGGGGGAATTAATGTTTGTTTGGTTGAGGTAAGCTGTCAGACAGAGGTTTGTTCATCCTTAACCCTTTCCCAAACAACAAATTTTTGAATGTCCCAAATTGAAAGAGTTTGCAGAAGACATTTCAAAATGTGATGAAATTGAAAAACATTCTTCAGATGGAGCAGAAAACCTTGTGGGAAAAGGAAAAATTGCTCGTCAAGAGCAATTTCTCCTTTTCCACCATGTTTTTTTTTTTAAAGTGTTCTGCAACAAAGTAGTCAAATTTCGTTATTGTTTGGGAAAGGGTTAACCCTTAGAAAGCTGGGTAATTATAAAAAAATATATAATTTTTGTCATCTGCTTTCCAAAAACCTTAAATATCTTAATTTTTAAGAGGAAAGATACTCAGAGTAGCAAACACGTTAGATCACAGGCCAGCCACCAATTTACTTGGCGGCTGGCCTGGATCTAACCTGTTTGCTTAAGCATGAAGTTGGTTCCAGCACTATAAGGGTTAAGGCATTTACCTGCCTAAAATAGTTTGGTTATTTACAAACCAGATGCCCAATCAAAAACATTGTGTCTAAAAGAAGGAATTGCTCATATTGAGCAATTTCTACTTTCTGACACAATGTTTTGATAAGCTATTGGATATAGATAAATACAGTCATTTGCAAAGTATTTATATCATAATCATGGATTTTTGTCTCTCTGTCTGTCAGTCTACTCCTCTATGTAGATTTTTTATATGAAGGAATTGAAGTGAATCACTTTCCCGAGATCCATCTTCCTTAATCTACAGGTATATCAAACATAGGGAGATAGATCATTTGAACCTGTCCAACACTACTTGTTATACAAACATGTACACAAACAGTATCCATCATTCCATCCACTACCCCATTTCTATTTGTATTGCCAAAGTATTATATCAATCTTTATTTATTTGACCATATGCAGCAGTATTCCATAGGGATGGGATTATGTTTTTAGGGTCTCCTTGCATGGTTCATTTTACGGGTCACTTGTATTGTGTCAAATCTCTTTAAATGCTGATGCAGCAACACTTATATATTGCGATAACTTATATCTAAGTTTGTACACTCTCCATGAGGTAAATCTCAAAAGCGATGTTACACTGCTTTACACGCTCTGAACAATTCAAAAAGTTCTAACTTTGCTTCCAATGACTAATCTTCAGTGGGTATCATATCACCTTGCAGCTTTTGTGCAGTTTAAAAACTCTAAATTTCCTCACATGTGTGAACAAGTGCCTTTAAACCAAAGGTTCAGATAAGATCTCTAAAATTATTTCAACTTTCAACTCCAAACACTGTAGGTACTCATTAAAACAATCCCAACTAAAAAACAATTACAAATGCACAAAATTGAAAAAGAATTCTTTTCATTACCGTACTGGATTCCCCTTTTATCTAGACCAAAAATGAAAATCATGCAGGAATCTATGCGTTTATCTGCGAATACAGTTCACTGAAAACCCTGCCATTACATTTGTTATTGCTGCATTCTGTAGATAAACCAAACAAACCATATATCTCATGGCAAACAGACAAATACTCTTCATAATGTACAATAATAAATTATTATTGCCTGGTTTTGAATATATGTTGGACAAAGCACCAACATATGTTATCATAGGCATATCATTGGATATAATAATGTAATAATTCATTGGAAATTTGGCAAAAGCCTGCAACGTATTTCTCTGTTAACCCTTTACCAAACGCCAAATTTTCGACTGTCCCAAATTGAAACAGTTTGCAGAAGACATTTCAATATGTGATAAAATTGAAAAACAGATAGGGCAGAAAACATTGTGGGAAAAGGAGAAATTGCTCGTTCACAGCAAATTCTCCTTTTCCCACAATGTTTTTCAGAGTCGCCTGCAACAAACTGGTCGAATGTCATTATTGTTTGGTAATGGGTTAAACAATTTTACCCAATAAATAACAGAAGGAAAGAATGTTTCAAAGACACATGGGTAAGATGTTTCTTTAGAATTGCTAAATGTTTAACACAAGAAACAGTAAATATGGTAAAATATTTACAGTAGAATGTCTGGTAGGTAAAATATTCACAGGTGGTGAGAAGGTATTCTTTAACCCTTTACCTAATGCCAAATTTTTAACTGTCCCAAATTGAAAGAGTTTGCAGATGACATTTCAAAATGTGATGAAATTGCAACATAATCTTCTGATAGGGCAGAAAACATTGTGGAAACAAGCAAATTATTCTTTAACCCTTTACCAAACTCCAAATTTTTGACTCCCAAATTGAAAGAGTTTGCAGACGACATTTCGAATGTGATGAAATTGAAAAATAATTGTCTGATAGGGCAGAAAACAATGTGGGAAAAGGAGAAAATGCTTTTTAAGAGCAATTTCTCCTTTCCCACAAAGATTTCAAGAGTTGTCTGCAACAAACTGGTTCAATGTGTGAATATTGTTTGTTAATGGGTTGATTAACGGATCAAAACTTGGATTTCATGGGACAATTACAGATGGTTATATAAAATCTTTGATGGAAATAGGGAGAAACTGCTCATAGAGCTCATTTTTCCTTTATAAACAATTCATTTTCCTTCAATAGAGATATTTTCCAATTTCATTTAGGTTTCAACTGAGTATGAAAACACTTTGAACTTGTCAAGGGGTTTCCCTCGATATTCTGTTGGAGGAAATATAGATAATGTAATGCACCACACCATAGGTCCAAAAAAGAGGGAAAGTGCTTTTCCTTTCTTCTTTATTGATTCTCTAAATACTATTATTGTTGGTGTTTATTTGAATTGTCTCAAGAAGACAATTCTACTCTTGAGACAATTCTACTACCCACAAGATAGGATTTGTCGAGAAGTTTTAGAAATGCTGGTAAAAGCTCCTAGTACTGTACTGGCTATTAGACCCCCATATCTCTACCACTGGACATTAATATATTAAGATATGTGAAGACAATCTAAGTATAAAGTCTATATAGACTAATAATGAGGAAGGGGATCTTTTAACATTGAAATCAAAGTGGTCTTTTTAAAGGCACATAAAAGGAGATTAATGCTATATCAAACTATTTCATGTGGTAAACTTTTGATCAGATTAAGTTAGTTATCACCAAAAAAAACCATCAGCAAAACTTGAACGTGAAAGTCTACCAGAAATAACCTAGATTAGCAAGTTTAATTATTCAGATTGCCTCGTTTTTCACCCCTGACCTTGACAGTTGATACACAAATATTTGAACCAACCAATCAGAATTCTTTATTTTGAATATGTAAACAAACAGGTTGTTGATAAACATGATTGAATTGGAGACAACTATATTTCAAGCACAAAGTAACTTATGTTAAAGGAATCTTTTTAATAGGGTCTAAATGCATTTGTAAATTAATTCTCATGACTTTTATGAACATAATAAAAGAAATCCATATATTTTTTCAGTAACATATTTGTACTTATCTCCTTTTATGTGCCTTTAAAACACATCAAATGTTGATTGTGAAAGTAAACCGTCAGACCACATTAATCTTGGTCTGGCAGCTGCTGTACCAAACTTGATAAATATTCTCACCAAAGCAGAAATCACCCAGAATGCTTTGATTCCATAGAAATTTTACTCCTCAATATAAGAAAGACAACGATAACAATATTTGCACATCATTTACTTTCCAATTCCAAATATTAAGTTAACAAGAATAGTATCAATAAATTGGATGAAAATCAGTTTATTGTAACTCTTCCAAAGATCAGCGCCTAAAAAGGCTTTTACCTGTTCTATGATATAAAGCCAGAAAATCTGCTCATGATTAACAAACAACTCTGCTTATTGACTAGATGTTAATGTTTATCAATCAATTAAGCAGTTTTGTTTTCTTGGGCACACTTAACCAATCTGACAGGTCTTGAAGACTACAACATTTATAAAGTATGAAAAATGTTTTCATTAGGTGGTATTAGCCAAAAAATATTGTGGAAAAAATGTTAAAATGACTTATAACATGCCATTTCTCCTTTTATTATTACAGTTTTTCTAAGTCCAGGGCCACAGGTGTGTAAGCATAAGTCAATATGAAGATATGGGCTTAATTATGGGCTGCTTCAAATAACTGATCAGGGATAAGCGTGATATTGGTACCTTGTGCAAAGGTACTAATTTTCTGCCAGACATTGGTGCCGTGTGCAAAACGCCACTTTTTACCCTCCACCCAAGCACACATATTGAAGGTGATCCTGTTATTGCTGATTCAGGCCTATACAATGACATCAACAAAAAAATGTTTGGAACCTTTTCTCCTCAAGGCTGGATCAACGTCAGATAGGAATTTGTGGATCCTGTAACCACAGATTTCTAATAGCGATATTTGGACGGATGAGCCAGATTATTGGCAACACATTTCACTGTTAACATCTTGATACAAGTTACTTAGCTTCAAATAGTTTTAACATCACAGGGGGATTGTAAGCTATTATTATTGTATGTATAAATCAAAGAGAAAGAAAGTTCAAAGAAAAGTGGGATTTCTAACAAAAACAACCTATAATCATCTACCTGAACCATATCTGTGTATTATAAAATATACAACAGCCAACTTTTGGGAGTGAATAAGTCAAGAAGCTATGCCTTTTGTCAAAGATTTGAATAAAAACCTTGTTAATGAAATATATATGAAAAAAAAAAACACTTTGTGATAAAATAGAAAGCTCATCAAATAAGCATATTTTCATTCTATCACATTTTTTTTAAAAATGTTGATTGCTGCAACGCCCTCAAATGTATTACAAATACTAACTATATCACAACTTCAGCAGATGATATAAGTAACCACAGCACCAGACAAAGAAAATGTCATAACCAGCAAATTTGTCCTTTAGCCCATAATTATTTATTTTGATCTTCATTTTTGATCTGAGCAACATGTACCTCACAACATGACAAACAGTAGGGAAAATGGTATAACCAAAAGTTTAAATATTTTAACCTTAAAGTATAAAATTGACCTTTCAATTAAAAAATGATTTTTAAAAAAAAAGAAGAAAAAAGCAATGCTGCAAAGAAGACAGCAATATAGAAAGAGAGACAATACAGTTAGTCCATTTCATCATACACAAACTTTTCCTTTGTAATTTTATATTAAAAGAGCAGTTTATATCAGATGCTTTGACTTTGGTCTACTAACAAAATAATTCTCTAGAAGGTTCACTTGTAATGTGTGTGCTAATCATAAAACAAAAGTAATCAGGATTGTTTTTATCTGAAATAGGATCCAAGCCGATCTGGAAAATATAACATTGGGCGGGTATGGCACCATCATTTACAGACTGTGACGTACACCCCACCTCTGGTATTTATCTCTGTCACAATTTCTCTACAAACATTTCTGCATAATTATATGAACTTCCCTATGACAGACGATCTTTTATGGATCTCATATAAAAGTTGCTTCGAATCATCCCATTACCAATTTCCCATTATAGGATTTTGTGACTGGTTTAAATTGAAAGCAATAACAGACAACAAATAAAAACAAACATGACCATATTCTTAATGATATTGGATGGAAGTTTTCTTGTGTTAAACGGAGAATCAGCCAGTTAGATTTGTAGACCTTGCACTGTTGTGAATTAAAGGGTGGGACATTTGAGTGATGATCATTCATTAAAGGCAATTCTCACCATATGATAAAATAGTTATATGTAGCACAACAACATTGCTTGAGAGTAAAAATAGTTTCTATATGGTTACTTTTAGGAGTAAAATTATTTTGTACAGGTACTCTTAAATCAATACATGTATGAAAGGGATCAATTAAAGACTATAATCATATCATTCAATGTATGAATTCAGTTGCAATGCTAAAGGCAATATGTGCAATAAAAATGGGGTTGAACTGGTTTTAATAATCTAATAAAAGCAGTTTCTATACTATGTCTTATCAGTAACTACTTTTGCTTTACCCTTTCCTTTGTGATCATAAGTTAAAATAGCTTAAAGAAAGTTTAAGAGGAAAAAATGATGAAAATAATTAAAGTACTAAACTAATGACTATGCTATCGTTTATAAAAGGGCTTATCCCTATTTTGTGTTATTTACAGAAATCTTTGTAACTGATCTAATTAACCAAAATATCTATGAAAATCTGTATGGTTATTATAATATTATTTTGGCTAAATCATTAAACGGGTGTGAAATAAAAGACTGCTAGCCTTCAAAAAGATCAAAAGCCATCTGTTATTGGGAAAAGTTCTAAGCCATGTCTTAAAGATTTGTTAAATCTATAATTCAATTTGATAACAATTCACTACCCAAAATAAAATTATGTTTATTAGTTTTATTGGCTCAGGTGCGCTGCGGCAAAAGATTTTCAGTCCTTAAGCAATGCCATGCTCGTCATGGTTGGAAGAAGACCCCTCACTTACTTTGGCACAAGGGCCAGCCAAGACGGGCAGAACCATTGCCATTTGGTTCAGTATCGTAACAACCAGTGTAGCATTATACTATAAACAGCTTATGCCAAGAACTTGTTCAAAACAACATTCTCTCTTATTTCAATAACTGGAAAAGCAACATTGCAAAGTAACACAACATAGGAAGCGTCTCTCCAAGATGCTTTCAATGATGTGTCACATTACAATGATGTATTTTTGTTAAAGATAATATCCATGCATATTGGTTTCCACTAAAGCAAACATTTTCTATAAACTTGTTAAGTAAAAACACTACCTAGACCAAGAGGCACCTATAGCATTATATAACAGGTTCAAATTGAATGATTCTTCACTTTAACCTTTTGACAAAAAGGAATAAAGTGCTTGTTACCTACTTACTTAATCCTGATTTTATTTTTCATCTGCTGCAGGTGTCCCAGACACTGGTGTGGGCAGCATGTTGTCATAAGCAATATTTCCTTATTGTCAGTATGATTTGCAAGATAACTATTGCAAGCGCATTCATATAAGTACATGTATGTATGCAATAGATAAATAGGTTAATAGCTATCAGCTATGGATTCTAGAATTATATGAGAAGTTATCTGCCACAAATATATGACAAACCATTATAAATGTAAAGTTAAAGAGAATAAAAATTCAAAACGAAAAAAAAATCTTTGCAAATGCAACTAATATTACTTACTCGTTCCTGATGTTACATAAAGACAAAAAGTTTTATGTTTTATGAAAGCAACAAAATATGTAATAAAAGAGTCAACAAGTTTAGATACACGACACATCTTATTGTCTGTATTATTCAAGAATGGGACAACAAATGAACCACAAAGTCAAATTATAAACATCAACATAAAATATTTGTGATAACAATGAATAACAAATAGAGATAAAAGTAAATAATATATTAATTGACAAAATAAGAATTAGCTCAAAGCAATTAAGGAAATCCTTGTCTTGCTTTCAACCCTTATTGTGCTGGAACAGACTTCATGCATATGCAAACAGGTTAGATCCATGCCAGCTGCCAAGTAAATTTGGGGCTGGCCTGTGATCTGAACTACAGTCTAACTTGTGTTAAGCAGCCACCCTTTTTAGCAGCCAACCTGCCTTTAACAGCCACTACAGAAAGTCCCATTGTTAGATTTATAGTGTACATCAATTTGTGTTAAGCAGCCAACCTGTCTTAAACAGCCAATTTACTCTGTCCCATAGGCTGGCCTCTTAATGCAAGTTTGACTGTATTTGCTTCTCTTAGTATCTTTCCTCACCAAAATAAACCAGATAATTAAGGTTTGGGAAAGTGGAAGACACAAAAATCTTTTTTTAGAAAATTACCCAGCATTCTAAGGGTTAAAAGTCACACTATGAGCAAATACTTTACAAAGTCATGTGTTACCATTTTTTCAAACAGTAACAAGGTTCATTTTATCCCAAATTGAAAGAGTTTGCAGAGAACAATTTTTCAAAATTGAAATAAAACAAATTTCCTGGATATTTCTGTGTTATAAGTTGGGAATCAATTCCCCTTGAAAGTTCAATAAACATATTGAAAATCATATTTACAAGAAACCATCAGCCCATGAGGATTGGGATAAATACTTGCTGATGATTGACTGTTTCTATTTAATTTTGTCTTACATACAAGTGACTTTATGCAGGTGGTGGTTTTGATAACTTTCCAATGCAGGAAATTGCAAGATAAGAGTCTGAAAAGTCTAAAGTCTATACTTTTATACTTTAGAAAAACGATTTCGATAGAAATATCTAAATTAGAACTGAAAAGTAGCACATTGTAAAGACAAATGGTAAGATTATTTTGAAAAAGCAAGTTACAAGAGGTATATTGGAACATCGTTTTGTTACAAAAGTTCAAATAAGTTGGCATATCAAGTTCTCCTGAATGCAGCAATCTAAAATCTGCTAGTTTGAGTCCTCATTACAATCACCTAAATAAGGTTTTCCAATTTTCCAACAAAATGATTCTAATCAGAACCCATAGTATAAGGGTTCACAGAATAGAGAAAATCTCCTCGACCTCTGTTCTTCTAACAATACCAGACAATTATCTTAACAGCATGAAAGTTAAAGACTGCACAAAATGATTGGCATGCAAGTTTAAATTGCTGGCATGCACTCAGACATTACAAAAATTGGCAGATGTTCCGACATTCCTGATTACGCACTCCTCAAACGTGTTATTTTCTACTTTACAGAATTTGTTCTAACTTCCTCATTCCAAAGTACTTATTAAGTTATCAGAGCTTATCAGGTTTCTCCTTTCTATATGTTTGAATGCATCTAATGTAGGAATGTCTTAAACTCATTGTAAATTAGGAGGGGATTGCTTGTTTCTAAGAAATTTTCCTTTTTGACACAATCTTGCCACCTTAGTTCAGCAAATCTAAATCTTTAAACTTAGGTCAGTCATAATTGCTTTGATAAACTTTTATAAACCTTTCATATCAAGACTGTTTTCTTTTTGTCTGTTATAATTGTAAGACTTCATCGAAAATTGTTGATGGTTATTTTGTATGATTTAGCTCCTGAATTTCTCTACATTAGATTTGTTTAAGCATTTTTTACTAATTACTCATAATTGTCATAGTATCCTTGGTATAATCTAATAACCAAATATTTTAGAAGAAACAAAATTTGAACAACAAGGCATTACAAGCTTTCTGTTTCCCTTACTTATAAACTGATCTATCTTATTTATGCACCTAACAGATGGTAGAGCAATTTAATTGAGAACATTATAGTTCATGTACAAGAATTATTACGAATTTCTGACAGGTCAAGAAAATAGGCATAGATTTCCTGTCTACTTCTTTACATATCTTTTTCTAAATCCTTTGTTTTGGGTACAAATTCCATCTGTAGCATCACAACCATTCTAAAGGAAAATTAAAAATTTAGAATTAAGAACATGTCTTTGGAGTATAGAAAAAGAGCATTTGTTATACACCTTTATCTGGACCTCTGTTCCATAGACATGAAAATATTCACAATATTTAGGTTGTATATCTGGTTCTTATTTAGTGAAAAAAGGATGAAGTGCTTACAATAAGCTCACAGTCCTTTGAATCCTATGTCTTGAAATCTCTCCTGCATAGGCATATATA
Source organism: Cerastoderma edule (assembly GCA_947846245.1). Taxonomy (NCBI): domain Eukaryota; kingdom Metazoa; phylum Mollusca; class Bivalvia; order Cardiida; family Cardiidae; genus Cerastoderma; species Cerastoderma edule. The sequence goes on along the minus strand of OX401407.1, from coordinate 34,193,722 downwards.
CAGACATCTATTTTAGGGAACAATCATAACAGTCATCATAGAAGCCAGATTAATCAAGAATAAACCTCTCCTTGCAGTCCTTAGCAAAGGCAGATTTATTGAAAACAGGACAATCATAGAAAAAACAAAGCCTCCATAGGTACATACATCTTTGCCAGCTTAATATAAAAGACAAAATACCTTTAACAATCCAAAACCATTCCTGTAAATTGAAAATATTCACAAGTATCAAACGGTATTGCAGTTTTTCAAAGAAACATACATCAAACCTAATTTTGAAGGTTCTCTTTAGAATCGTCTGAACGAGACGATTCTAATGAGCACCCACAACATTAAGTTTCTATTAGAAATAAACGAGTTAGCAAGGGGAGAATACCCGTAATCTAGCATTCTGACCCACCTTGTAGTCTGGGCCAATGGGCTTCTTGCAGTCCTCGCAGTTATGGGCGAAGAGCTCCTGGTAGCATGGGATACAGTAGGGCTGTTCCTCCTTCAGGATATAACGACACGCGATCAGCTTCTTGTCGCAGTTCTTACAGGCAAGGTGATCCTTGTGGTAATTCTGATCCATCGCTTTCGTGTACTCCCCCGAAAATATCAACTGAAACGAGAAAGTTTGTTTACTTAGTGTTCTACCTCGAAAATATCAACTGAATTGAGAAAGTTTGTTGCTGAAGTGTATTCCCCAAAAGATATCAACTGAAATGAGTTTTGACTTAGTGTATTCTCCCTATCAACTGGAATGACAAAATTTGTTGCTTTGATGAATTCCACGAAAAAATATCAACTGAAACAAGAAAGCTTGTTGTATTATCATAATCCTTTGAATATATTAAAGGCCCATTAAAGGAGAGTAATGCTATATCAAACTATATTATTTGGTTAAGTTTTGGACAGATTCAAATAGTTATCACCAGAAAAGACCATTACCAGAAATAACCCAAATGAGCAAGTTTTATAATTCAGATTTCATGATTCTTCACCTTTGACCTTGACAGTTGATACACACATTTTTGCACCAACCAACCAGAATTCGTCATTTTGAATATGTAAACAAACAGGTTGTTGATAAACATGATTGAATTGGAGACAACTATATTTCAAGCATAAAAAGACTTATTTTAAATGAGTCTATTTGATAGGGTCTCAATGCATTCCTAAACTAATTCTCATGACGCTTATGTACATAATAAAAGAACTCCATTTATTTTTTTGAGTAATTTATTTGTACTCCTCTTCTTTGATGTGCCTTTAACTGAAGGGAGAAAAAGAAAGAAGGGAACATCAATAAAAGACTTGTTTTTTTCATTAGGCTTTTGAAATATATCAAACAATTTTTCAGTGATTTTTTTAAAGAGCTGTTTATCCTTTTGTCACAATTGTTTCTACGAAATCCCCAAAATGTATTTTAATCATGCTAATTCTTTGCTGCAGCTTTCATATTCATCTTTTGACTGTGAAATAAACTCTTTTTATCCCCTGCTGACAAATGACTTGAATGACTTTTTATAATTGTTTCATTAAAACTTATTCTGATCTTACTTAATCAGGACAAGGAAAGTGTAAATGGCGTACTTGAAATAATATTTGTGATGGCAACAACAACAGGAAAACCTATATCAGCTGAGAGTTCATAAAGACATTGTGATCTTGTAAACACCATTACGAAAGCGATTTATGAGGAAAACTTGGCAGAATTCAGCAGAATATCCTTTACTTCATATATATGTACTCATCTAGATAATATTAAAGACGATTATTTGAGAAACCATTGCGAAAGTTTTTCTCATTCAGTCACAATGGTCTCTGCTTAGTTACAGTATGAAATTGCTTAATTGTAAAGTTTTAATTGGAGGTCAATATAAGATCCTATGTGGAAAGATGATCAAGAAAAAGCAGTGACCTATATCTATTGTAATATGCATACTTTTAGAGAAGAGAAAAAATTCATTCCTAATATGGGAATTTATTTCTGGTCCAAATTGAAAGCAACAGTACCGGTACATAACAAAAACAAATATAAAATTAAATAGATTCTTTTCTCAATTATATTGAGCAGAAACCATTGTGACAAAGGGATAAACTGCTCATTCAAATAGCAGAAATCCTAAAACTTCTACAGTAAATGGGTCGAAGTAAGCTGTTGCAGGGTGATGATTTAACTTTAGAATGCTTGGTAATTTTCTAAAAAAAGGATTTTTGGGTTGCCTGCTTTCCAAAGGCTTAAATATCTGCTTAGTTCTGATGAGGAAAGATACTAAGAGAAGCAAATAGGTTGGATCACAGGGCAGCTGCCAATTTACTTGGCGGCTGGCCTTGATCCAATCTGTTTGCATAAGCATGAAGTCGGGTTCCGTCACTATAAGGGTTATACAGCTATCATTCAAAGAAGTTCACTAATGAAGTTGTTTTCTTGAACATTGATGATTCAGAGCATAAATCAACATCCTTCCCTACACATGCAATTACAGTCCTACGGGTCTGGATGTTAGCAATGTAATGATGCAGTAATTAGTCCCTTTCTTCAAATTAACATGTTATAAAGCATCAGCAGATGTTCTTTAAGAGACAATTCTAACAAAAATGAAAATTTCACCTTTATTTTCAATGCTTTCTACCAAATAACGAGAAATATAATTTTCTTTATTTTTAATTTACCGTCTGCTGTTCCTTCCAATTTGGACCATTTACAAAATCTTTAATGGGGAAATGGGTAAGAAATCCATGTCGGCTGTATGATGATGGAGTAATTAGTATAGACAAAATACCTCCTTACACTTTTAACCCCACTAAAAAAACAAGTTATTTTTCTAGAGACACAACCATTTGCATTCGCTTATTACATTACACATTACATCGATTTGGTCCAAAATGAACACAATTTAGCAAATGAAAGTCGCCCATAATATCAAAGCTCAATTTTCACATGATTTTTTTACACAAACTACATAGAAGTTTTGAAATAATTGAAGGAAAAACTAAATAACTTTTATGATGATTTCTTTTAATAAGTAAAGTATCCTCAAAATCCATCTCAATTTCAGTTTGCTGTCTCTTAAGATTTTTGATGTTTAAAAAGATGGTTGTATGTCATTTAAAGGGACTCCCAGTAACACACATTAAAAAGGTGATTTAAACAATCCTTGTCACTGGATGAATTATCATTTTTAATCCAAATACTAGAGATGCTGGAAACCTGTGCTGTTGTTAAGAAATTGTCAAATAAGCTATTGTGCCTAACAGCACTTTGATTGAAAAATTTGGTTTAGAACTATAGTCATGGGATTGTTGTCTAACACACACATGGCGTTGTGAGTGTCGCATAATTAGAGTGTTGTCCCTTTCGTAGTTTGGATCCAAAATGCTCTTACATATTTCAGTTATCTTGCAGGAAGGAAATAGAAGATAATCATTAACAAAAAAAACCAGTGTTTAAACATGTTGCTTTATTTGCACAAAAATGTGCTAAATCTTAATGAAACGTTTATGACAAATGTTGAAAAGTTTATAAGTAATCCAGTTTTATGTGACTCAGTGGATCTGAGGTAAAAGGATCTGTTTTACAAGATCTATGTTACCATTTAATTGGTAGGTCACATCTCATGTCTAGAATTAAAATCTCAACATGTGATATAGTCACTTTAACAGCTGGAGAATACAAGAAACAGGGAAACTTGAAAACAGAGTAAATCATTACCACCCAACGTCTGTCTGGCAGCTCTGACTTGAGAACCTGGCTAATGAATGTTGTTTGGTAATTAGTATAGACAAAACACTACTTAAAACACTTCCAATCCTTACCAACAATAGAATAAATTAACTCGTTCTGCGAAATGATTGTGACATAAACTCTTTTTATCCCCTGCTGACAAATGACTTAAAATGACTTACAGTAGAACTAATTAACACTTATAGTGCTGGCACCAACTTCAAGCTTATACAAACAGGTTGGATCACAGGCCAGCCACCAAGTAAATTGGGGGCTGACCTGTGATCTAACCTATTTGCTTCTCTGCGTATATTTCCTCATGAAAATTAAGCACATATATAAGATTTTGTAAAGCAGACGACACAAAAATCTATTTTTAGAAAATTACCTAGCATTCTAAGGGTTAAGTCACAAACATTCACTGACATGACACATACAGATGAACTTATAACTCCATTTTGAGACTGTAGGATTGAATTCCTTGCCTGTTATACAAATGGCAAATATCCATCAAGTATTGATCATTCAATAAGGACCATCTAGTAGCCTAAAACACAGAAATGTGCTTCCAGTAATGGAAGTAAATTATATAAACTGTCTCTTAACACTTAACATTTTTATATAGGGTTTAACTCTTTATCAACAATATTTCACTTTTATTACAGTTTTCTTGGAAATCATCGGTCATATGCTAAGGCTCATCACTAAACATCTTTTCCAAAACTATCCAATATCTCTTAATTATAACACACTTCCCTAGCTATCCTGATCGATTGATACAGTAACATTGTGGTGAAATCATAACTATACATGTATAATGAAGTTTTCATGTTTCGTGACAAATAGCCTTAAATTCTTGGAACTTTTCATATACTTCTATTTTATAATAGAACCTGCGACAGAAGAAATTGAGGAAAATGTGACACTAGGAGAATTGCTCATTTGGTATTATTACTTCATACCCAATAAAACCAAGAAAACATTATTTGTCATTTACATAATGGTTGCCTGCATCTACTTAGTAACCCAAGCATTTCATAACCTTCAGTCATGAATGTTTCTTTGGCCAGAGCAACAAGCGCACTTCACCCTTTTCTATTTATAACTCCAATTATTGTGTCTGATGCAGAAGACTTCAGAAACTAATGCAACAGAAGGTTGAATTTTTATTATGAGCAATTGATCATTTTGTCACAATGGTTTTTACCCATTGACTTAACCCATTACCAAACAATGACATTTGACCGCTTTGTTACAGACGCCTCTGGAAAACATTGTGGTAAAAGGGAAATTGCTCGTTTTCTGCCCTATCAGAAGATTATCATTTAATTTCATCACATTTTGAAATGTTGACTGCAAACTCTTTCAATTTTGGTCAGTTGAAAATTTGGCGTTTGGTAAAGGGTTAAAGAAAATTCATCATTTTCATGAAATTCATATCTGGCTGTTGTTGCTTCCCTTTCAATTTGGACCAGTCACAATTCGCGTATGAAGGAACAGACTAAACAAAAATAATATGACAGTAAAACATAATTATCTTACATAATAAACTTTCCAAACTTCATTAATTTCAATGTAAACAACTTATATCCTTCATTTTTTGCCAAAAAAGATAAAAAGTTAAAAACACAAATACCGTGATAATTGAGCAAAAGATATTCTCATGAAGTACCTAGTGTCAGACAAACCTTCCATAAGCAGCTGAGGGTAAAAAAGCCTATTTCGAGGGTTCAACGCAAGACTATAGCAAGTGCTTCACAAACGTGAAGCACTTGCTATAGTATTGCGCTGAACCCTTGATTTGCCCTACCCAGTTGTAATAATGAACATCTGGAAATATTAACTGATTACTCACAATACACCTTTACAGTAGATATTCAATCTGGTAAAAGCATCTCCAAGAATAAGAGTTTGCAGACAATTTTGAAGGAGAGGACATTATGACAAATAACATAAATGACCCTTAATTACTCCAAAATAACTAAATTAACCCTTAGAATGCTGGGTAATTTTCTAAAATTAAATTTTTGTGTCGTCAGTCTTCCAGAACCTTAAATAACTGTTCAATTTTGTTGAGAACAGATATTCAGAGTAGCAAACAGGTTAGATCACAGGCCTGCCGTCAATTTACTTGGCAGCTGGCCTGGATCTAACCTGTTTGGATAAACATGAAGTCAGTTCCAGCACTAGAAGGGCTAAAGAAAGCATTGTAACACATGGATAAATTGGTTATAAGCAATTTACACTTGTTACAGTGGTTTCTTCCTTAGAAATCATAATAAAAATATCATTTTCATCAAAATTATTTGTCGTCAGCTGCTGCTTTTCTATTACGCAATATAAAATTCCGCTTTTTAGGAACAGGTTTAAAGTCTTTACAGTAGTAGGCCCATTTGGAAAAGGTTTTCCTTTTAGTGCAATCTTTTCAAATAATACCATCTGTTTTATTTTGTAAGTCATCATTAACCTATACATGAGATCAAAGTCTTATCAAGCCATTCCTGCATATCAACATTTGTCGGTAGTCTAAATTCAAAGCCTGAGCAGATGACAAAAGGTTATAATTTCTACAAGATGTTTGGTAGAAAACATTGTGACAAAATGATAAATTGCTCATGATGAGCAATTTATAATTTTGACAAAATGGTTTCTAAAAACTTCTGCAGCATCATGGTAAAATGTGAATTTATGGGGTAAGGGGCTAATTACATAAATATTGTTTGTGAAAAACATTTATTTATTTATCACTTCCTTGATACACGTATCATACAGTATCAACTATGGTAATGTAGATAGCAACATTACCCCCATTTTGGTCTGACAAATTGAAAAGAGAAAGCTTATATAACAGTGGTTCTTCCAAAAAGTGAATATAGGACCTAAAGTAAAGATATAAAGTCAGGGGTTGAATATATAAGTTGAATCCTATTATAAGCATGGTCAACTTTGCAGCTTTTAATTGTCACCCTAATTTAGTTTAATGACTTTTGAATTTATCACTCAGAAATTATCTTCAGAATGAGAGTAAGGACCGAAGGTAACGACATAGAGTTGCAAGTTGAATCCTGATAAAAGCATTGTCAACTTTGCAGATTTAAATTAAGCCGCATTCAGTATTTTGACTTAAGGATTATTGTTGAAAAATGATGTGAGCTATTTCTATTCCTTCTCATTACTTTTTAAAATCCACAAGAAACAGCTGGAACTTATTTTCTAATTCTAATATTATATAAAGAGATAGCTATGACCTTTGATTTTGGACAATTATTAGAAATTGAATAATAAACTGCATTGCCTGTAGTTACAAGCACCCTTTGTTTATTTCATTTCTCTTATCCATGCTGAATTAATCCATTTCTAAACAATAACGGCATTTGACCAGTATGTTGCAGATGACTTGGGCAAACATTGCGGGAAAAGGAGAAATTGCTCTTAATGAGCAATTTCTCATTTTCCCACAATGTTTTCTGCCCTATCAGAAGATTGTTTTTCAGTTTCATCACCTTTAGAAATGTCGTCTGCAAACTCTTTCAATTTGGGACAGTCGAAAATTTGGCATTTTGTAAAGGGTTAACAGCAGTGGGCATGGATCATGCAAAGCTCATCTATCTCTCTCTCTCTAAATACTCTCCATAATAAATTAAACTAAAGTAACTTCTAGGGTTGAATGCAAGACTATAGTAAGTCCTTCACTAGTACTAGTCCTTCACATACTATAGTATTGCATTGAACCCATAACCTTATCAGGAAGAGTCAAACTACATTGCATAAATGTTAGAAATACCCCAGCAAAGATGTAAGGGGAAGTCCATTACCAGACAAATGATGATGTAGGTTGTTTAATGGCGTACAGGCATGGAAGGGGATGAAAACTCAATAAAATTGTTGCTGCTTGCTACATAATTAATCCATTACAGCATTCAGTATATTACGTTTAAGGTCTGTAACTTAAAGCAGTCACAGCAGTCTGTTTTGGTGTACTATGGGAACACAACAATTATGATTTTAAATTTGAGGGATTATCATTCGGCAAAAAAGAAAAGAATCTTTTTTTATAAGTATTAATTCCTTGAAAAAATGGTTTCCAAATTTACTTTTTGCAAGCTATTAAAATCATTTTCAATGGAAGATATTGATTGGCCATGTTTCTTTTATTACTGGATTCTGTGGAATAACTTGAAGAAGTACCATCTGATCAGCATTTTATCATCAGCATCTTTAACATATTATTATTTAAACACTCAGATTAAAACACATTCAGCAGACACAACAATGCTAGAGAAAAATGTCACAATTGAAGAAATAGTTCTAGGCCAGGAAATCCTCATTTTGTAGTTATGGTTTCTACCCAATAACTTTATAGTATGTCACTTTCAATTCTCAACAGCTGTCATCTGCTGTTGCTTTCAAATTGGACCTTTCAAAACTTCACAATTGTTGGGAACAGATAGACAAATATTACAAAAAAAAAAGAACAGTTTCAACCCAGGACAATACATGATGCGAGTGTATACAGGAGTTCGTATTTTTGCAAAGCCATAATAATTTGCTTTCGGCCATAAAACAGCAGCTGAAGAAATTGAAAACATATGATTCACAGATGTAACATGTATAACTAGCAATCCCTTGGCAACTTTCAGACCCTGGAATTCTTACAGCATTGCAGACATTTCTCAACCCTGAATAATAACAAAGGTCCCTGAACTTAACCCCTTCCCCTACCATTAGGTTTTTGTGATTGACCAAAATTGAAGAAAAGCAGACGACAAAAAATAACGTGAAAAAGTATCAACATTTTCTTTAAAAAAAACAGATTCTAACCACTGTGAAAAAAAAAAGGTCATCAGGAGAAACTTATCTTTTTGTCAAAGTAGTTTCTACATGTATTATTTTGCACAAGATGCCAAGGAGAGATTAATTATGAAAGAAGTGGTTTAGGAATTATTAAGGAGATATATAACGACGTTTGACCACGTTGGTGTGGACAACTCTGGAAAAAATTGTGGGAAAAGGAGAAATTGCTCATGACGAGCAATTTTTCCTTTTCCCACAAAGTTTTTTGCCTTGATAGAAGATTATTTTCAAATTTTATCCCGTTTTGAAATGTCGTCTGCAAACTCCTTCAATTTGGGACAGTCGAAAATTTGGCGTTTGGGAAAGGGTTAAATCACTGCACCAGTAAGTTAGGACTTTCATGTAAGATAGTCTCTCGGCTGACTTAATACAGAAAGCTGATGGTTATGCCATTCTTGACAAGCCTTTATGGGCAGGTAAATTCTTCTTGCAGGTCTTACGATTTCGAGTTCAGTTCTCCAACCACCAGGCCCTTCGGGTCCCCTTTTCAATACAAAAATGTGTTTTTACTTGTAAATTATAATACCTATTACCCATAAACCTTTAGTCAGGTAATTAATTTAAGGGATGCTTTAAAGTATGATAAAACAATACCAAAAGAACAATACCCATTACCCAGAAGTCCTTGGACTTTAAAGGCCTAAATTTCTATGACTAATTTGCATTCTACTGGTCTTAATTAAGGCAATTGAAAGGCTACAAAAATTGTCCCCCTACATCATATGTTAAAGCATTCCTCAAATATAAGAATTTGTTTTCTGGTCCAAATTCAAAGCATTAGCAGACAACAAAATTCATAAGATGTAGGGTTTTGCTTTTACAAGACATGAGTATATTTTTGATGAAATTGGATAAGAAACCATTGTGACAATAGGATAAATTGCTCATAAGGAGGAATTATCCTTCTGTCACAGTGGTTTCTATAAAATTCTGCATCAGGTGCCCCAAAGATAGGTAACATGGAGTAAGGGGTTGAACAATGATGGTACAATTAATATAATTAACTCATCTACACTCTATACTCTTAACGGGTATTAGGCCTAATGCCTGTTATCAGTATTATCAGCGTTACATCTGCTATTCTCCATCTAAGTGCACAGGGGTACAGAGATATGCTATTAGGAGCCATGGGCGGTATTTAATTAATCGTGTATATTTCTGTTACGTACTGATAACCCTTCTGTAATAAGCAATCTGAACACTATCCCCGTTGTTATCAAGAAGAAGTCAGTTTTCAATTAAAACAATGTTGTCACAAGTAGAAGTCAGTCTTCAATTATGATATGTCCATGGCCAATTGCTGACTGGGCTCTTACTGCTCATGATGCAAACAAACTACATGTATGCAGGTACCAATAAGGGTTTTAACTTTCAATGATGCATAAATAAAATATATGCCAGTACCTTAAGAAGCTTTAACTTTCAATGATGCATACATAAAATAAATGACGGTACTCAAAGAAGCTTTTACTTTCAATGGTACATACATAATTAAGATATATGCCTGAACCTAAAGAAGTTCCAACTTTCCATGATATACCAGAGGCATTCAAGTATTTATATGGTGGGAATCAAATCACTTAGTGTCCTTAATTGAATGAGTTTGCACACAACGTTTCAGTATGTGAGTAAATAGGACTATTTTCCTCTGGTTGATATTGTGATGATATAAGAGAAATTGCTTGAATATGCACTGTTGGAAAAGTACCAGAGAAACCCATAAACTTCATGTTCTGCCTCTGAATATTCTCTTTAAAACAAAATCAATATGTCAAATTCAGACAACATTCTATACAACATCGTCAAAACAAATTTGTAACTATCAGTCCATTATCTTTCTTCAGAAAATGCTTTCTTCAGAAGACTTTTTTATAAATCAAAACTACTGTTTATAACTTTACAATTCATAAAATTAGTTACTATTTCATAAGGTGCAGAGCATGCTGGTTTTTTTTTACTTTACCATTCTACACCTTATATTGACCTTCAGAGAAAACAATGATTTAACATGAAGGGCCCTTGAACAACAAAAAGTGGATGCCAAGAATGAAGATCTAATAAATTTCAAGGTGACAGCCATAAGACAAGATTAAAGCTTCAAACAGAGTTTTTAAAACAACAATGAGCTACATAGCTATTGAAGCACTATGTTCTTAAGTTATTGACCTATGATTGGGGTGTTTGGGAGATTCCAGACGAAGTTAATGTACTAAATGTCTTCTGCCAATGAATATTACAGATCCCATGAAACTGACCCATATTTTGTGAGAAATCCATTTCCCTATCCACATAAAGTATTCAGGCTCTTCTTCTAAAGGAGAGTTTTACTTAGTATCATTATATAATAAATTTGTTGCCTTGTATGTTATTTTGTGATGGCTCAAATTGAAAAATAAAGAGAATCTTTCCCAATGGTATTGGGAATAAACCATAAATGTGACAATAGAAACTATTGCTGGTCTCAAGCAATTTATCTTCAACCTTGTGTTGCATATGCCCTCAGATGTTTATATAAAGGATTTATTCTGGCTTTTTTTGCAAAGGAGCAAAAGCACAAAGGTCCAGTCCTTAGCTGATGTCTTTATTGCTTCATTGTTTCTTTAATTAAACCTCGTATTGTGGCTTCTCATTAAACGTTTCTCAACAACATGATTCTTAAAGGAGTACCCACACAATTGGTTTTGTCAAATAGTTAATAACTACATGTTACAGACCTCTGTTTTCCCCCTATACATACCACTAAACTTAAATGACCTTGTTCATAAGATTTTAAATAGCCTTGTTCATAAGCTTACTTTGACTTGTTACACAATTAAGAATTTTCTCATGAGCCATGATAAGTACAACTTGAAATATCCAGATAGTAAAAGTAAAGCAATTCCATTTATAGTTTTCAGTTTGGGATAATGAAGAAACATCTTTGCAAATTTTGGTTGTTATTAAACAATGTTTCAAATGGCAAATGTAGCAAGTAGATTGAAAAGTAAAATTTCCCCCAGTAGCTTCAAATGTTCTGAGTCAAAATCATGAGAAATGCCTAAAAGAAAATGATAAACTTGCCAAGCCATATGATTGTACAACCAAAAACATTTAACAATGTGTTCTAAAACTATTCATTTTGAATATGAATCTCAGAAGATCTGCAAAAATGGTTTATTAAACAATTGTGATCAAATGAAAATTCTTGTAAATAGCAATTTCCCAATTTACCACAAGAAAAGAAATCACCTATTAGAAATCATCTTTAGTCAGGTAATGAATTTAAGGGATGCTTTAAAGTATGATAAAACAAAACCAAAAGAATAAAAAGCAATAATTTATTAATGCCTACCTAAATAACAGAAAGCACAAAGTCCTACCACCGAAGATTTCTACACACTGTCTGTGAGTAGCACAATGAACCAAGATCTCTTACTCAGAGAGAGGACCAAGATCGCTTCTAGTTATACTGCACACGGCTCTCACCCACTCACTTCTATCTCTCTCTAGAACACTCAGGATTTACCTGGTACCTGGCAGTCTCAGTCTCGCAGGGTACCATCCTAATATAAGTCTTCTATGTTAAGACATATGGTACCCGAATAGCATGACTACTTTTCGTCTGGGACATTGAGACAACCTGGTACCAGTACAAGTAGAGGACAGTGGTCCAGGTGTAGATTGTCTGCTTCTGGACATGAGGGTCTCGGGTTTGAGTCCCATGAGTACCTTGATTTGCCTTGCAACCTTTTATTAATCAACATTCCGCGCAAGTACTGGTTATGTATCCAGGAAGCAGAATCAAGTGTGATTAATCGAAGTTGTAAGAACTTGTTTCACAATTGATGCAAAATAAATAAGTTTAAACTAAACCAGTACATGTCATGTGTCTACTTTTAGTGTGGGACAATAAGAGCTACCTGGTACCAGTAAAATTCATGTATCTATTTTACTCTGGAAAATTTTAGCTACATGTAATCAGTTCTGTCCATATGGGCTGAATCAAGCAACAGGGTAGATATATTGGCCATCCAGAATAACAGCCTGGAGAATTTACCTTCATGAAAATGGGAACTAACCCATCATGAACTGATAAGCCATTATTACCTGCAGTCACTTATAAAGGGTTAATTACCCCAAGCCAATACACACAACTATTGTAATTATGAACTGGGTATAAAATACTCCTTGATCCAGGGTAAATCATAGGATGACTCACATTTTTAACCCTTAGAATTCTGGGTAATTTTCTAAAACTCTGCTTTCCAAAACTTTAAATATCTGCTTAATTTTGATGAGGAAAGATAATCAGAGTAGCAAACAGGTAAGATGACAGGCCAGCCATCAATATAATTGGCGACTGGCCTGGATCTAACTGTTTGCATATGCATGAAGTTGGTTCATGCACTATAAGGGTTAAGCCAGTTCCTCAATAAATATGTTTGTTAAGACAATTCTAACAATGTTGTGCATCAACATCATTAAAGTTGATGCCAAGAAAGAAAGATAGAGCGATTGTAATTCTGATCTCAAAATAGAATGCGGTGAGTAACTCAGTCTATGTAGTGGGTACTCATAGGATTGGCTCATTTAGAAAGGTGGATTTATGGGAACTGGGAATAAAGTCAAAATTAAATCCAGGTAAATAGGAGTAAATCACACTTTTACTGACAGAATTTACTTAATCATTCAATAAACCATATGGTGCAGGTACTTTTTAAAATAATCTTGTTGAGTCAACTTAAATGAGTAGAAACAGCATAGGAAAATCATGAGGATAAAAGAAAGTTTATCCTTTTGTCATTTTAAACTGGAACAAAGTATAACATGAATGCCGGTAAACAAGAGTTTTCCTACCAGCTATCCCATAAATCCCCATGTTGTTTGCATTTAATGAAATTGTCTTATTAACAATTAGAATGCTGGGTAAATTTCTAAACATAGTTTTTTTTGTCGTCTACTTTCCAAAACCTTAAAGGCACATCAAAGAAGATGAGTACAAATAAAATAATGAAAAATGATATGGAGTTCTTTTATCATGTTCATATAAGTCATTAGAATTAATTTGCGAATGCATTGAGACCCTATTGAATAAACTCCTTTAATATAAGTTATTTTGTGCTTGAAATATAGTTGTCTCCAATTCAATCATGTTTATCAACAACCTGTTTGTTTACATATTCAAAATAAAGAATTCTGATTAGTCGGTTCGAAAATGTGTGTATCAACTGTCAAGGTCAGGGGTGAAGAATCACACAATCTGAATTATAAAACTGGCTAATCTGGGTTACTTCTTGTTGGCTTTCACGTTTAAGTTGTGCTGATGGGGTTTTTTGGTGATAAATATTTTAATCTTACCAAAAGTTTACCAAATAACATAGTTTGATATAACATTAATCTCCTTTTATGTGCCTTTAAAAACCTGCTTAATTTTGATGAGGAAAAATACTCAGAGTAGCAAACAGGTTCCATCACAAGTAAGTTGGTGCTGGACTGGATCCAACCTGATTGCATAAGCATGAAGTCGGTTCCAGCACCATAAGGGTCAAAGGGACTTTAATGAGTACCCAGAAATATAGTACTTTCCACAATAAGAAAGTTTGTGTGGAAATATCTTCCACCCACTCTGCTCACCTCTGGCTTTCATTTATTCACCTGTAATTATCCAGCTTTACTGATCAGCCATGCGCACATTATCTCCCCACTTTATTACAATGCCTAATAAGCATTGATGACCTAGAGTTTAAGATAGAGGTGTTATTTCTGTGCCAGCTTATATTTTCCTTCTTTACCATGTTTTACTGTATCAAAACAAAACGATATGCAGCCAATGCATTTATTTTTGTTTTTAGATTGTGTTTAACACTGTGTGTGTATGGTGTTTAACACTGTTTGTGTATGTTGTTTCTCACTGTGTGTGTATGGTGTTTAGTGTTTAACACTGTGTGTGTATGGTGTTTAACACTGTGTGTGTATGGTGTTTAACACTGTGTGTGTGGTGTTTAACACTGTGTGTGTGGTGTTTAACACTGTGTGTGTATGGTGTTTAACACTGTGTGTGTATGGTGTTTAACACTGTGTGTGTATGGTGTTTAACACTGTGTGTGTATGGTGTTTAACACTGTGTGTGTATGGTGTTTAACACTGTGTGTATGGTGTTTAACACCACCAATGCCTTTAGAGCAAAGGATATTTACAATCATTGTAACAATATAATTATTTACTCTTTATGATTAGATTCTCCTCTTATCACATTGATGACGAAAGATTATCCAGGGCTCCATTATTCATAGCCGTTTTACATCATTTTGGTAAATGGTTTTAATAATAAGTTCTGTACCCAACCATAATCATTTGCTTATTTTTACGAGCAATTTCTTCTTTTCTATTAACAAATCCTTATAAAGACTTTCCATAGACTGTGCATTCACATGATGTTTCTATTGAGTAATAACTTAACAAGATCTTTGATTGATGTCTGATATCATTGATTATACAATAATGATTAATCAATTTCCAAGATCACGATACAAGAAATAATTACAACAACAGGGGATATGCATAGTTATAAGTGAAGCCTGTTTTATGCATACAAAGGCAAATGGTCTTTCTGCTAGTTGTTTCTTTTCTGAGCAATTTGTGGCAGACAAAACTAAAACCAGAGCATTTAAAAATAAAAATGTCCTTTATATCTCCAAAACCTCCAATGTTTTTAAAAATAACATCGTGAAACAGTAAGATAAGAGGTGTTATTGCTATGCAAACTTCTTTATTTTTTTTAAAAACCCTACAGTGTTGCTTTCATTGGAAACGTCTTGATGAGACAGTTCTGATGAATCCCATTAAAAAGGATTAACTGTTTTCATTTTACAAGATGAAAAGGAATCTAAATATGTGCCTTAGCTTGACCATGGTAGTCAGGTTTAAGAGCAATATGTGCCTAAGCTTGACCATGGTAGTCAGGTTTAAGAGCAATGTGTGTCTTAGCTTGACCATGGTAGTCAGGTTTAAGAGCAATGTGTGCCTTAGCTTGACCATGGTAGTCAGGTTTAAGGGCAATATGTGCCTAAGCTTGACCATGGTAGTCAGGTTTAAGAGCAATGTGTGCCTTAGCTTGACCATGGTAGTCAGGTTTAAGGGCAATATGTGCCTTAGCTTGACCATGGTAGTCAGGTTTAAGAGCAATGTGTGCCTAAGCTTGACCATGGTAGTCAGGTTTAAGAGCAATGTGTGCCTAAGCTTGACCATGGTAGTCAGGTTTAAGAGCAATGTGTGCCTTAGCTTGACCATGGTAGTCAGGTTTAAGGGCAATATGTGCCTAAGCTTGACCATGGTAGTCAGGTTTAAGAGCAATATGTGCCAAATCTTGACCATGGAAGTCAGGGTTAAGAACAATGTGTGGAAGCTTGAACATGGTAGTCAGGTTTAAGAGCAATATATACCTAAGCTTGACCAATGGTGGTCAGGTTTAAGAGCAATATGTGCCTTAGCTTGACCAATGGTAGTCAGGTTTAAGAGCAATATATGCCTTAGCTTGACCAATGGTAGTCAGGTTTAAAAGCAATATGTACCTTAGCTTGACCAATGGTGGTCAGGTTTAAGAGCAATATGTACCTTAGCTTGACCAATGGCAGTCAGGTTTAAGAGCAATATTTACCTTAGCTTGACCATTTGTAAAAGGTTTAAGAGCAATATGCACCTTAGCTTGACCAATGGTAGTCAGGTTTAAGAGCATTATGTGCCTTAGCTTGACCAATGGTAGTCAGGTTTAAGAGCATTATGTGCCTTAGCTTAACCAATGGTGGTCAGGTTTAAGAGCAGTATGTGCCTTAGCTTGACCAATGGCAGCCAGGTTTAAGAGCAATATGTGCCTTAGCTTGACCATTGGTAGAAGGTTTAAGAGCATTATGTGCCTTAGCTTGACCATTGATAGAAGGTTTAAGAGCAATATGTGCCTTAGCTTGACCATTGGTAGAAGGTTTAAGAGCATTATGTGCCTTAGCTTGACCAATGGTAGTCAGGTTTAAGAGCAGTATGTGCCTTAGCTTGACCATTGGTAGAAGGTTTAAGAGCAATATGTACCCTAGCTTAACCAATGGTAGTCAGGTTTAAGAGCAGTATGTGCCTTAGCTTGACCAATGGCAGCCAGGTTTAAGAGCAATATGTGCCTTAGCTTGACCATTGGTAGAAGGTTTAAGAGCAATATGTGCCTTAGCTCGACCATTTGTAGAAGGTTTAAGAGCAATATGTGCCTTAGCTTGACCATTGGTAGCAGGTTAAAGAGCAGTATGTGCCTTAGCTTGACCAATGGTAGAAGGTTTAAGAGCAATATGTGCCTTAGCTTGACCATTGGTAGAAGGTTTAAGAGCATTATGTGCCTTAGCTTGACCATTGGTAGAAGGTTTAAGAGCAGTATGTGCCTTAGCTTGACCATTGGTAGCAGGTTCAAGAGCAATATGTACCTTAGCTTGACCAATGGTAGTCAGGTTTGAGAGCAATACCTGCCTTAGCTTGACCAATGGTAGTCAGGTTTAAGAGCAATACCTGCCTTAGCTTGACAAATGGTAGTCAGGTTTAAGAGCAATATGTGCCTTAGCTCAACAAATGGTAGTCAGGTTTAAGAGCAATATTTACCTTAGCTAGACCAATGGTAGTCAGGTTTAAGAGCAATATGTACCTTAGCTAGACCAATGGTAGTCAGGTTTAAGAGCAGTATGTACCTTAGCTTGACCAATGGTAGTCAGGTTTTAGAGTGTTATGTGCCCTAGCTTGACCAATGGTAGTCAGGTTTAAGAGCAGTACATGCCTTAGTTTGACCAATGGTAGTCTGTTGTAAGAGCAATATAAAACATCTGTTTTCAGAAAAAAAGTTTGATTGTTTGATTTGGATTCAATAGTCTCATTACCATGCCCTTTGTTTTAACCACACTTGGGGAACAATCTAAAGAAACCTTAAAGACCGACAGGGGTGAAAATGCTTTGTAGCTGGTCTACATGCCAAAGGGCATGGCGGGCAGCTAGTAAGTCTTAGCACCGTTCTTTCAGTTATATCCCTGCAACAATGCACTTATTTATGATTCCTGGCTAATTTAACAATACCATTGTCTTGTTAAAAGACCTTCAAAGTAATAATAACAAGATACAAAGAACCCAAGATGTCTATTCTCAAACCCCTAAATAGCTTAGATACTAAAAATAATATGAGTTGAGTACATATATAGGGGCAGGTTTTGATTGATGTAGTATTTCCATTAATAGTTCCTTGAACAAAAATAACTGTCTTGACTACTCTTCCTACTCTAGCATAATAGAAAAGTGTTGAAAACATTGCATTAGGCGAATGATGAATTGTTATGAATAAAAGGCATCATTTAATGTAAGTTCATTTCAAATTATGAGGACTTAAATACACTTTTAACAGAATTGTGAATGATAAATTGCAATTATGGTTATGAAACACTTTATTGTTGGTACCTCATCACATGCGTCTTGTCAAGACAACTCTACTAAGTAGGACTTATCCAAACGTTTTTTGAAATAAGTTCAACATCCTAAAAGACATTCTTATGTAGACAATAATTGGGTTAACCCTTTTAGTGCTGGAACCAACTTCATGCTTATGCGAACAGGTTAGATCTAGGCCAGCCGCCAAGTAAAATGGCGGTTGACCTGTGATATAACCTGTTTGTTATCCTGGGTATCTTATCTCAACAAAAATAAGCAGATATTTAAGGTTTTGGAAAGCAGACGACACAAGAATATATTTTTAGAATACTAACCAGCATTCTAAGGGTTAAAAGGCAAGGTTTTACAAGGTAATGTAAATCATCATTCTGTGCCAAGACACACTATCAGGGCCAAGAAAGTAATAATGTCATTGAACTCCTCCACCATAAACAAATGTCCATCCATGACCCTATTCAGATTGGTTATTATAGCTTGAAAATAGTACCAAAGCATAAGGCTTATGAGCAAAAGACCCATAACATATCAAGGGCTTGAGCAAGAAAAAAGCAGGTATCTCACACGAGTGAAAGAAATGATCCAGTCTTTCATTTAGTCAATAATAAACGTTCCGCGTTCTTGTTAATTAAATTATGGCATTGGAAGACAAGTCATCAAAATATCATTTTTTGATCAAATTTCTTTGGCCCATGCCAAAAAGTAACAAACCAATTTGTGATCTAAATTGAAAACAATAGCAGACCACAAAAAATAGCGGGTAAAAGTACAATTTCTTTGTGATATTCAGTAAAAACCATTGAGTCCATCATTCTCTACCGAATTGCTCACAGAACATACTTCTCAGAGCCATGCAATTTTCATATATAAACTGTGTAAAGGAAAAGTCCTATCAAAATTTGTGTATTTGAACAATGTCACATCATTGTCTCATATCTGAAAGTCCATATACAACCACTCTGTCTTTCATTTATCTTGGTTGATCCTATCTTATCTTAACTTATCTTAACTTATCTAATTATATCATCTTATATTCTATTTTAAGTCAAGACGGGGAACTGAATTGTCAATATGCAAGATTGGCATTGGATTCTTAGCGCCAAACCACGATAGCGGCAGCCAAAGAGTTAAGAGAGATTCCCTGAACAACTGATTGAAACTTCTGATTCCATTTTATCAATCAGCAGGTCAGGAACCATCATGTTTTCTCAGGCAATTCACACACAAATGTTTTAAATCAGCTGCAGCAAACAGCATTGAACATGCATTATTTAGGCTGTCTATTCTATTCGCATTTGACTTGTTTAATTTGAAAGTATAAGTGTAGCTTTGTGCTTGTATTTCAATAGAATTTGTTTAATTCTCATTTTTCTTTATATGTTTTTCCTTTTCTTCAACTTTTATTGACTTATTGACTTATACGCCCATTGAGACCAGGTGCTGTAAATACTGTAAATATGAAATTGTATATTTTATTATGTATATATGGAGTCTTACATCCAGTCAAAATTATTTCAATTATGCTGAGTAAGTCAGTCCTGAGTCCGTCGGGAGACTTCTCTCATGACAATCCAAATGCCCTCACTAAGATTTAAACCCATGCGCAGAGGGGCCGTGTGATTTCAAATTCTGTATAAGCAATAGGCCTTGGAAGCCCAATATTTTATTATGTATGTGCATAACACAATGTCTGATATTACTGAGTATAACAAAATTAATCAATTAACTTATACCAGTTGTTCATCAAATGCAAAGTTTGCTTTTGTTACAATGTTTTGGTAAGTATTGCCTGGTAATGAGTCATGAATATCTCTCTCAAATGTCGTAATAAAATTTTAATGATTTCTACAGGAAACTTGACAAACCATTTTATAAAAGGATAAATTGCTCCTTATTACTTATTTTTATGTCACAATTTTTTTCTTCTAAATATCATTAAGGGAAAGTATTTCTCTTGCTATCCTTTCATCATTTCATGTTACTTTTAATTTGACTAATCACAATGTCCAACAGTATAAGAAGTCTACAGCAATGCAGATTATCAAAAGATTTATAAAAGATTTATAAAACATAGCATCTGACCCTAAGGAGGAAAAAAAGAAAGAAAGAAAAAAAATCAGTTTACCAGTAACTCTTCCATTGAACAACAGTCTGTTTACACCAAGTACCTATGACTGTTGGTGAACTAACAAGACGTAGGTCTGACGTAACAGGTTAATTATAGATGTATAGACTAATTATAACATCAGCCAAATCATACCAAAAGGAACCCATTGTCTTTATGGTAAAGCTAATAGACAACTTTCAACATTTGATTCATTATTTGGTTCTACACCACACAAACATTATTGTTTAATCCATTACCAAACAGTAATGACATTTGACTAGTTTGTTGCAGATGACTCTGGAAAACATTGTGGAAAAAGGAGAAATTGCTCTAAATAAGCAATTTTTCCTTTTCCCACATTATTTTCTGTCTTATCAGAAGATTATTTTCCAATTTCATCACATTTTAAAATGTCCTCTGCAAACTCTTTTAATTTGGGACAGTTGAAAATTTGGCATTTGGTAAAGGCTTAAACTGCAATGTGTGGCTATTAAGATAAAAGAGAAGTATCCTAAATGTAAGTTGATTAGAACCACCAGCATTTCATTAATCATAACTATGTTGTGCCTTTCAGTCAAATACTTAAAATCACACTCATTTATTAAACATTGAATGATTGATTGTTACAAAAGTTCTTGCAACTTGGATTAATCACTGTTGATTCCTCATTGCCATCTATTAACAGGAGAAATTTGCTGATTTCATGAGCAAAATGTCATCCATGCAAAATGATTTTTAATTAACCATTAAACTGAAAAGTGTTGCCCATGTATCATTGTTAAATTTAGGGTAAAATATTTCAACAGATGGCAATTTTGGCTTTACACAAGTAAAACAACATAGTCCTTCTGTCCTGGACAATCCAATTAACCCTTTACCAAACGCCAAATTTTCGACTGTCACATATTAAAAGCGTTTGCAGACGACATTTCAAAATGTGATGAAATTGAAAAAATAATCTTCTGATAGGGCAGAAACCATTGTGGGAAATGAAGAAACCCAATCTAAGAAAGTCAACATAGGAAAGCACCCCAAAGTTAACAGCAAATGCCTAAAGTCTGCTCTTGATCGCCCCTAAGGTAGGGCCTGGTCAAAGTAAGAATCTTTAGCTGACCCATGGCCAACTGATTAGATAGGCTGTAACTGATTAGATAGGCTGTTTTTTTGAACAACTTGTTAAAAGCAGCTTGCCACATTTTCAGTCCCCATTCCATTCACAACCTAGCCAATACTAGACAATTGACACCTGCAAGTAGATGCTAACTCTCTTAAGAAGATGTCACATCCATTGTTCGCAAATCATCACTGAAAAAGTGATTGTTTACTACCGGTATTCCCTAAGGAGCTCTAAACCCTTGGTGAAATTGGGGCATTTGGCTGGCTATTCAATTCTGTAGGAGTAAACTAAAATTTGTAATTTGTGTTCATTTGCAAGCAATAGTAAAAGATGCTAAGAATATCAAGTAACATAGAATTTGTGATTCTTCAGTAAGAAACCCTAGTCTTGCATTAATCCCTTGAAATGTTATGATCAATTTCTTCTTTTGTTACCGCAGACTTTTAATCTTTGGGCCAAGATTGACTAAGTTATGTATAAATGAAGAAAATGGATTAAGGATGGTGTTTTTATGTGTAACAACATACCAGGCTGACACAAACTATCACCCCTTGGGTATGTTCCATTTCTATCAACATTACATGTCCATTAAGCTTAAATCATCTCTCCAAAGATATAAATAAAGGGAATGTTTTGGGTGTGCGTTAGCAGTTCCGAAAAGAAACAATGTCAGAAGCTTACCTTTATTGAAATTGCACCTTAACTCTAAAAGTGTGGGAACCAACTTCATGCATATGGTAAATTGGAGGCTGGCCTGTGATCTAACCTGTTTCCTACTCTGAGTATCTTTCCTCAACAAAATGAAGCAGATATTTAAGGTTTTGGAAAGCAGGCGACACAAAATTCTATTTCACTTGGCGGCTAGCTTGTGATCTAACCTGTTTGCATAAGCATGAAGTTGGTTCCATCACTATAAGGATTAATTATTGAGTATCCACAAAAAAAGAATTTACAGCATAGTTTTTAAATGTCTTAATGAAAAATTAAGCCCTTCTAATTGACCTGTATAACAGCATTTGAACTAATTAACTATTCATTAAATTGTCAATTACAGCTGATCTAAAAATCAGAAGTGACACTTTCTGTCTGATAAGGAAAGTAAATCTGTCATATTTGACTGTAATATATATGGCAATCCTTTATCAATGAATAGGGTATTTCTGTGGCAAAGTGAACAAAAAAAACTTCAACTGACAATCCTCTGACAATCGCTACTTCACTCTCCCTGAATATTTGTGCCTGGGATGGATAGCAGAGCCCTTTTAATTTAGCTGTATGGTGTTTTATGGCGTTTTCAACAACATTTCAGTTATGTTATGGTTTTCCAGGATTTACCAAAACTTGTCAAAGGACATTCCAACAAAGGCAGAGATATTAGTGGGCTCAAATCCAGGACCCCTCAGTAAGGGATACAGGGTTCAAGCCTACTAAGTTTTTAGACTCCTATCTTAACCACCAGGCCACATAGGACCCAAAGTCTCGTCAAAGCTCAGTCTAAACAAATCAAGTTTGAAATAACGAGGTCCCTATTTCAACCCTCAGGCTCTGCCAATATTTGTTCCAACATTTATTGAATTTAGTCGAACATGTCTAATTGAATTAACAGAAACCATCCTTTGGCTTGAAATGCATGTTGTAGATTGCAATTTGAGGGTCCAATGCCAGTCTATAGCATGTCCTTCACTTTAATTTGTGAACAAGTTACTATAGTCTTACATAGAACCCATGTCATCTACTTGCAAAGAAATACCAAAAGAATAGATAGGTGTACCTACTGCTGCTATATCACTGAGAAGTCATAAAATATGACCTTTTCTGTTTTATACTATTGGAACACTTTTTCATCTTCAAACCAAAATAGATCTTTACCTTCAGTAACTCTTAACCCATTTCTTACATAGCATTTCCGGCTAACTCAAATCATAAAGCAACTGCAGACTACAATTCTTTTATGGAGATGATAATTGAAGGGACAGATATTAGAAGACATGGATCTTAATAAGCCATTGCTCCCTTGCCAATGTGGATAGACCCAATTTTCATCTAACAAAGATATTTTTCAGACCCTTCAATTTTTAACTCGGCTCATTTTTGTTCAAATTGGACGATTCATAACATGCTAATGAGAGAATGAGTATAAGAAAGAAACCATGTGTTCAATGTCCTAAGATATTTCACGTTGAGGACAGATTGATTTATGCATACATAGAGCCTCACATAATTTATTGTCTTTGTTAAATGTTTCCTTAACCCTTTACCAAACGCCAAGTTTTTGAATGTCCCAAATTGAAAGAGTTTGCAGACGGCATTTCTAAATGAGATGAAATGGGAAAATAATCTTCTGATAGTGGAGAAAACATTGTGGGAAAAGGAAAATTGCTCAATTCGAGCAATTTCTCCTTTTACAACAATGTTTTCCATAGTCGTCTTAAACAAAGTGGTTGAATGTTGTTATTGTTTGGTAATGGGCTAAAACATGAACCTCTTGCAGGTGAGAGACATAAGAGGAAGACAGTACTTTTACTTTTAATGTTGATAAGTTAAGTTGTTCCCTTATTGTGTGAGTTGTTGTCATCAAAAGGAATAGCAACAATTATTGTAAGGCGTGATAATTAACATTTTCGGTGGTTTGGACATGAATTAACTGTGACAGGAAAACATGACTGTAACAGGGAAACATTGCTCTATTAAGTTTTAGCAATTGAATGGTTTCTGTTACAAATACTTTTAGGGTCCTAGATGGCCCAGTAGCTAAGTTTGCGAAATTAGAACTCGGAGGTCCCGGGCTCGAGTCCCACTGACACCTCTGGTTTCATTGGAGTGAGCATTGGCAAGTCACTTCAGAGCCCTAGCCTAGTATTGGTGTGGAAAAGCTGTTATCTAACTGAAAAAATGTTCATACAGCATTATATACCATACAAAACAGACTGATACTTTTAACATTTTTAAGAAGACAAGAAGCATTTATTCCTTTCTGTCTGTAATTGATACCTAAACCTTTAATATGGGTAGTCATTAAGCATGTCTCATTGAGCTGATTCTAATGAATTACACTCAAAGGGGTTTAATCAATAGTTTATTTCAAATTCTGTATTCCATGGACATTGCAAGATTGTTTATGGCTTTTTTGAAAACATAATAAACAAAAAGAAATATTTTGGAAAACCTTCAATCTAAAAGAAACTTTCAATAAGGAATCTTTTATATGAAAATTTTCTTTGATAAGACCTAGTCTATTACTTAACATGAGCAAATCTCGATTAGATGCCAATTAAGCTTTTTTCTTCTACCGAAACTTTCATATATCATGAGACTTTAAAAGTGAATGATTAAAGAAAAGGTAGGTTGAGAAGATCTCATGAAACCATACAATAGACTAATTCAATAAAGGAAAACAAAAAAAATCAAATGAAACACACTTACTGTATCAGTCATGACTTAATTTTGAATGATAATCCTTTGTTGTAAATATCTATAGATCTGTATTACAACTATTGCTGTTATTTCTTATGTCAATCACAGCACTCAGTTCTCTATCACTACTCCAGAGTCTGCATCCCACTATAACCAATATGTCTAAATTTGACGGTGATCAATCTATTCCAATATTCACCTCAGCAGTGGCTTATCATAGATAATCTAATTCAGAAGAAAAGTTCTTTCGCTCATAGAATCTTCACCAAAAAGAATCCATCTCTCTTTTTGAATGCTTACAGGAATATACCTCATTCAAATATTTTTTTCTTTTTTTTTAAATCCACTAATTTCAGTTTAAACACAATTGTTTATTTATGTAAAACTAATGGTCCCAACCAATCTCACTGAATATGTATCACTATATGGCTATTTCATCATAATGTTGTCCCAATGTTATTCGGTTTACCGCACTGAGATGTCACACAGTTACCGGTATGGTATTCAATGCTATTTGCGGAGAGGATAAAACAATGTCTATATGCTCCACCTTTTTAACAAGCCCATATCAAGAGAGAGAGAGTGATGTCAGAATGCATTTACCCTTACCGAAAATATATCCATAAAACATAAAACGTTACATACCAAAACTAGGCCTTGTATCCTTTCCTTTAACCCTTTCTCAAACAACAAATTTTCAAATGTCCCAAATTGAAAGAGTTTGCAGACAACATTTCAAAATGTGATGAAATTGAACAATATTCTTCAGAAAAAGCAGAAAACCTTGTGGGAAAAGGAGAAATTGCTCGTTACAAGCAATTTCCCCTTTTCCCTCAATGTTTTCTAAAGTCGTCTGCAACAAAGTGGTCAAATGTCGTTATTGTTTGGGAAAGGGTTAATTTGTAATTGTCTTAAATTACCTTTGCTATGCTGCATGCTGATAACAATTGAATACATTGTGACAAAAAGAGAATATGCTCATCAAGATAAAATCATCCTTGGAAGAACTAAACAGGTGATATCGAGGGTTCAACGCAAGACTACAGTAAGTGCTTCACAAACGTGAAGCACTTACTATAGTATTGCGCTGAACCCTTGATAGGATGTATAAGCATCAGTGAAGCAATTATATATTGCACTGAACCCTTGATATGATATATAAGCATCAGTGAAGCACTTACTATAGTATTGCGCTGAACCCTTGATATGATGTATAAGCATCAGTGAAGCACTTACTATAGTATTGCGCTGAACCCTTGATATGACGTATAAGCATCAGTGAAGCACTTACTATAGTATTGCGCTGAACCCTTGATATGATGTATAAGCATCAGTGAAGCACTTACTATAGTATTGCGCTGAACCCTTGATATGATGTATAAGCATCAGTGAAGCACTTACTATAGTATTGCGCTGAACCCTTGATATGACGTATAAGCATCAGTGAAGCACTTACTATAGTATTGCGCTGAACCCTTGATATGACGTATAAGCATCAGTGAAGCACTTACTATAGTATTGCGCTGAACCCTTGATATGATGTATAAGCATCAGTGAAGCACTTACTATAGTATTGCGCTGAACCCTTGATATGATGTATAAGCATCAGTGAAGCACTTACTATAGTATTGCACTGAACCCTTGATATGATATATAAGCATCAGTGAAGCACTTACTATAGTATTGCGCTGAACCCTTGATAGGATGTATAAGCATCAATGAAACACAATGATACTTATCTAATAAATTGATTGCGTAATTCATCAAACAAAAGCTTTTGCCATTTTGATTATTACTTTTTTCATAATGTGGACTGATGTAAAGCACTCATTTAATGGCAAGCATGATTATGAGAAATAAGAAAAAAAGGATTTTGTGACAAAAGTTGTATTTGATCATACCAGCATTCTTTCCTATGTACTTTCCTGCAGTAGACTTTTGTGAAGATTCAGAAATGGGTTGTTAAACATGTCTTATTCAATATTTTTTTAAAAAATTGCAAACTTGCCATCTTCCGGTTTTCTAATAACGAAATGTCAATGACATCAAATGTTATTTTTTCCGTCAGGTCACACAAAAGAAGAAATAGCTTGTAACAAACAAAATCTTCTTTTGTCACAACTGTTTTTGGATGAATAAACTGAAACCATTCATTAAGCCAGTAAGAAGGGAAAAGTAATGTTTTCCCGTTGTGTATGCCCAGCTATGTTATTAAACAGTCATGCATGTCCCACCGCAGGTTATTTCATTAATCCTTTCTCGTTAAGTATAATAAATATGCACCTCATAACACCACTGGACCTGCTCACGAAATATTGAGATCAGTAAAATAAACATCCTTAACTTTTGCCAAAGGGCAACTCATATCATCAAAGTTTTTTTGTTTGTAGTTTTTTTTTTTTTAAATAGAGTTTAGTGCAAGAGAACCCTTCTTCATTAACTTTTGGTCATAAACAATTTCTTCTTTTGTCACCATGTCTTTATAGTTGTCTGCTGGAGGTGAACTGTATCTGCTGCGTGTACTTTCTTTTTTGCCGGTCACAAAATTGATTGAAAAGGAGGCGATGAGTAAATGTACTTTTGAGAATATTTGTAACACCAAAATAGCTTTCATTTAAAACCAGGAAACGATCACACATCAACAAAATAGTTTAGGTTAACCCTTCATTGAAAATGCACTTATTAACTTTGCATGACAACAAACACTTGTAATTCATATTATATGCATTTCTTACTACTTGTATAATGCACGCTAAATGACCTTAGTTGAAGATGCTGCTTAACCCATTACCAATCATTAATGACATTTGATCAGTTTGTTGCAGACAACTCGGAAAAAACATTGTGGGAAAAAGAGGAATTGCTCTTATCGAGTAATTCTTCCTTTTCTCACAATGTTTTCTGCCCTTTCAGAAGATTGTTTTGCAATTTCATCCCATTTTGAAATGTTGTTTGCCTGCAAACTCTTTCAATTTGGGACAGTCGAAAATTTGGCGTTTGGTAAAGGGTTAAAACATCATTCAATCATTCTGACTACTTGTATATAATTACATTTATTACTACTATCATTATTTCATTATGTGATAACTTTTCAAAACAAAATCATGAAGACGAATGGAGAAATTCACTTCAATTGAATTGTATTACCTGGTCAAAATTCAAAGCAACAGTAGAAGACAATTCTAAAGTGTGAAACGTACCTGTTTTTTAGTGATAATTGGTAGAAAATATCGAAAAGGTATAAAAAAAAAAGTTAAAAGATATAAAAGTTTTCAATTTTCATAATGATTTAAGAAGGCATGTATATCAGACCTACAGATCATTTTGGACTTCTTCATTCTTATTTCATATTTCATGCTTTTTCAACAATTTTTCAGTTACATTGAGGAGACAATTCACTCTTCCAAGCTGCCTGTGTAATAGAACAGTAGTAAATGAGCAATTGCATATAAAGGACACTCTATGATAGATTAAACAGTAGCTATTATAAAAATCAACCATGGAATTACAGTCTAAAATCCCTGCCGTTAACCATTTTTGCTTACTGGTAATTGTTATAATAGGGAATAAAAGGGTATCCACAATTCTTCAGTTATCATACTACTTTCTGGATTCACCAGGTACCGTTTTACTAAACAACTTAAGGAAAATATTTGCGTAAGTCAAAACTGATACACATGGATGGTATCTTCAATAAAAGTACAATATCGCAATGTGGCACGTCATTGGAAGTATCTCGGAGAGACGATTCCAATGATGTGTTACTTTGCAATATTGCTTCACCCAATATTGAAATAAGAGGAATTATTGTTTTAGACTTACGCGAATCTTAAGCGTAAACTGTTTAGTAAAACGGTAAGGGCTCTGAAGTGTCTTGTCAAAAGCAATCCCATCAAAACCAGAGGTATGAGTGGAGCTCGAACCTGTGACCCTCAAATTCCAGGATCACCACCTTAACCACTGGACCACTGTTAACCACTATGCCAGATTGATGTGACTCATTGTTTGAAACTGACTAACCCATTACCGAACAACTATGATATTTGACCAATTTGTTGCAGACGACTTAGGAAAGCATTGCGGGAAAAGGAGAAATTGCTCTTAATGAGCAACTTCTCCTTTTCCTGCAATGTGTTCTGCCCTCTAGGAAGTTTATTTTCCAATTTCATCACATTTTGAAATGTCGTCTGCAAAGTCTTTCAATATGGGACAGTCAAAAATTTTTTGTTAGGTAATGGGTAAATCTCCAAACATACATAACACAGTGGATGTGGTACAACAAACAGAAGCATTCCCATCCAAAATACTGTCTAATTTGGCATAAACATGAATAAGGTTTCCCAGCTGTCATGTCTCTGTTTGTTTACAGAGTTGATTTATTGCGACCTAATATGTCATATCACCACATAGTCAAAGCCACCCACTCAGGTTACAGGCTTAATCATTACCCCATTTGCAGATTTGTGATTTGTCCAAATTGGAAGGTACAGCAGACGACCAAAATTGTAAGAGAGGTGCAACATTTTCTTTATATCATTTGGTAGAAATTGCATTAGACTTCTGCATTAGATGTTTCAAAGTACGGTATAATGAAGTAAGGGGTTAATGTTTTGCTGGTATATACTCAATATTCACACTTTCTCTATAAAAGTTTGTATGTTTCCTCATATTCATGAGCCATTTCCCATTTGGGCAAACTATTTCTCATATTTTCTATTCCATATGTGCTAGAAGCCAAATTTGGATCAAAAGAAATCATGTAAGTAACCATTATGACAAAAACATGAAGGGCTAATTAACCCTTTACAAATGCCAAATTTTCAACTGTCCGAAATTGAAAGAGTTAGCAGTCTACATTTCAAAATGTGATGAAATTGGAAATTAGTCTTCTGATAGGAACACAATATTGTAGGAAAAGGATAACTTGCCTGTAACGAGCAATTTATCATTTTCCCACAATGTTTCCAGATTCTTCTGCAATAAAGTGGTTAAATTTCGTTATTGTTTGGAAGGTTTTCCCCCTGCAGACTTGTCAAAGTTAAGCCTTACATAGTAAGATGTTGAATCTTTGTGGCCCCCTTAACAATGCATGTACCACAGTTCTTAAGCACTGCTGCAAAACTTGTCAAAAAAGAATCAGGAATACTTTTCAAATTTAGGAAATTTTATGAAAAAATGTCTCAAGCACAACTACTTATGAGCTATTTCTCCTTTAGATAACATATTTTCAAATTTGCATAACTCTTCTCTTGATATAAATGCATTTGCACTATAAGGCTCTAGAAATAAATGCGGCAAAAGTCATTGAATATAAAAAAGTTTTTCTTCAGTAATAAAGAGCTAACATTCCTTTTGCACAAGCGAATCATACACCAATGAAAAATTATCTCAGTGAAATTTGAACATCCAGACCGAATTTTGAACACATTTTTTGCAATATATTTCACATTACTTTCACCTGCAGCTTCTCCAGCATCTACATTTTATGGCTTCCTTAATTTCTTGGCAAAACATGCAAAGTTTTCCATGATTAATTTCCACCTTCTTGCATTCCCTCATGACCAAATTGATTATTCTTTGAAGAGGTACACTGGTTTGTCCTGGGTATAAAGCTGTTTTCAACCCTTTTTAATTGCAAGGTCAACCTTTCACCATCATCATGCTCCCTAAGTAGCAATAGCCTTCCAGTACAAGGCTAAGAAAAGTGTCTTGCCCAAGGGCAACTTACAATGAAATAGTTATACAACTTATGGAATGAGTCACCACATTATCTTACACTCGATATGCATTTCTTTATCAGCCTGTGCGAAAGATTCAGGAACCTATTCATGAACTTCAAGAAGATTCATGAACAAATGGCTGTTCATGAACAAATAACTATTTTTATGAATTTCAAGGACATATTTATGAACATCAAATGCAGGTTCATAAATACATTCATGAACCTGTTTTTGATGTTCATGAACATGTTCTTGAAATTCATGAACACATTAAGATAAGCTTTGTGTTCAGGAATGGTCATTAAACATTCACAAATGTTCGTGAAGTTCATGTTTAAGCTACTGAATCTTTGGCAGGTATTTTATACCATTACTGGAATTGAAATATAGACTAATAACATGCATTACTTCCAGTGAACTGAATAACTTTCAATTGCTAATCTAATCCAAAATATCCATAGACAAACCCCTATTTCCTGTATTAATGTTTGCAATTTAGTATAACGCAGAGAAATTACCCATAACACTCCAAATGTTGTCTTCCTTTCCTTCCATTATCGTACATAACTCACCCTGGAGCATTGTTGTTAATGTTTCTTTGTTAAACTAACAGTATTACATTTTAGGTAACAGTGTCTTGCCCAAGGACACTCTACAATAAAAATAATGAGCAGCAAGGAGGTATTAAACCATAGGCTAACAATGACTCTGGGTTTCAAGTATTTAGGATGGTCCAAATACTGGCCAAAATGTTCAGATAACCCTTTCCCAAACAGCAAATTTTCGACTGCCCCAATTTGAAAGAGTTTGCAAACGACATTTCAAAATGTGATGAAACTTAAAATTAATCTTCTTCTAGGGCAGAAAACATTGTGGAAAAAGGAAAAATTGCTCATTACGAGCAATTGCTCCTTTTCCCACAGTGTTTTTATAAAGTCGTCTGCAACAAAATGGTCAAATGTCCATATTGTTTGGGAAAGGGTTAAATGATCATGCATGTCATGATGATGTACATCTAAGCAAATGTACATCATCTTTTCAGAAATTATTCTCTTGTGTAGAAAAGCTTATTAAAACAGAGGGTTTGGTTGAAATGAATCTTTATTCAGTTTCAAACGGGACCTCAGTTAACCATTCCATGCTCCTGATATTTCTTCTCTATTACTTCACAATGTTCTTTTTTTATCTATTTATTAATTCATTTATTTATATGGATTTTTACCTCGCATCAACATTACTTCAGTTATGTTGCAATGCCCTACTCTTAATGATGGAGGAAGACACACCCAACTACCCAGTTGGGAGAATACCACTCTCATGAAAATCCAAATCTTGTCACCAGGATTTGAACACAGTCATATTCTTTTCAAGCCAGAGACAGCTTTTCCAATCTTCATTGGTAAGACATAAATTATTTCTGTCGCAATGCAGAAAGCATCAAATAGGAATAATGCCCTAGCCAAGATTCAAATTTAAAGTAGCATACATATATGTCAGTCACATTCAACTTACATGTATAGTTACATTTATGATGACATAAATTATGTCATCATAATTTGAGTGTGACTTTTACTATATACAGTCGAGCCTCGTTTACCGGAACACTTTCGTTCCCAGAAGTATTGTTCATATTAACGCATAATCCGGAATAAACAATTGGCGAGTTTCCAGTGAAATGTTTACATATACACCGTTTTTCATAATAATTACTATGAAGTAAAAAAAAACGTAATAGTTGAAAATGATTGCCAGATATTGTCTCCTGATCGCTGTCAATGCAGCGAGTTAACACCTTTTACAAACTCCACTTTCTGCACGCGACAATAATTACAATAAGGTTAGACCAGTTAACTGACTAAATGACCGATTTACAAACAATCAACACCTTCATTACACTACACTTGGTGCAAATTTGCCAAAGGTGTGAATGTTGGATTACCGTATCGTCAATAAACGTAGGTAACCGCAAAAAAATAATCATGCTGGTTTCCGGATTAGTCGTGCGTATATACTATTAGAAGTTAGGCTTGGTTCCCGACTTTTATTGTCCGGAGCCGGAATGCGGATTTTCCGGATTAAACAGTGGAATTAATGAAGGCATGGACCATTTCCTTCAAACCCTGTTCGAATGGCGAATAATACGGATTAACGACGTTCAGACTATCGAGGCTCGACTGTAAATATGTTGATGAATATTATAACAAGCATAGCTACTAGACTATCATTATATTTGTTAAATTGTATTTACCCTTTCAAATCTATCTCTTCAAACTGCTATTAGCCTTTCATAACAGGGAGGGACAGTGTTCTCATTCTCTTACAAATTCCCATTTCTATCAATTCTAATTTTATCTTTAGCTTTAAATAAAGAAAGACCAAAATTTCTTCACTAGACAGATAGATACAATTGATAACCAGTAATGGCAGAAGGTAACTCTTAAGTTATCTAAAATAATTACATAACGTTTTGACTGATATTCTCAGGGAAGAATACTGGATATACCAAGAATACTTTTTTATCAACAGATGAAAATAATATAAACAAGAGGGCCATAATGGCCCTTTATCGCTCACCTGAGTTCTGTTTGAAAAAGAGGTATATTTAAGACAGAGTGGTTGGTATGTTTCAAACTCTTCTAAGTGCTAATTGCATTGAATACTCTAAGCCAATGCTCTTGCTTGTTAACATTTTTTTATGTGTATTGTATTTGTCTTCTTGAGTTAATGTTCACCAAGACAAAGAGAATTCAGATGAAGGAAATTTAGGTTTGTGAAAGCAGGGACAGTAACAATTGGTTGGGCAAATTAAAATAATAACAATTGGAAAATGTATCTCAAAGTCGTTTATTGGTTTCGCCAAGATTTCATTGAGACAATCATTCTGACCAACTTTGATAAAAATTGGACCATAATTGTGGTCTCTAGAGTGTTCACAAGCTTTTTAAATTATATGACCTAGTGACCTAGTTATTGACCCCACATGACCCAGTTTCAAACTTGGCCAACATTTTTATTGAGACAATCATTCTGACCAACTTTCATCAAAATTGGACCATAAATGTGGCCTCTAGAGTGTTCACAAGCTTTTTAAATTATTTGACCTAGTGACCTAGTTTTTGACCCCACGTGAACCAGTTTCAAACTTGGCCAAGATTTCATTAAGACCATCATTCTGATGAACTTTCATCAAAATTGGAACATAAATGTGGCCTCTAGAGTGTTCACAAACTTTTAAATTATTTGACCTAGTGACCTAGTTTTTGACCCCACATGACCCAGTTTCGAACTTGGCCAAGATTTTATTGAGACAATCATTCTGACCAATTTTGATAAAAATTGGACCATAATTGTGGTCTCTAGAGTGTTCACAAGCTTTTTAAATTATTTGACCTAGTGACCTAGTTATTGACCCCACATGACCCAGTTTCGAACTTGGCCAAGATTTTATTGAGACAATCATTCTGACCAACTTTCATCAAAATTGGACCATAAATGTGGCCTCTAGAGTGTTCACAAACTTCTTAAATTATTTGACCTAGTGACCTAGTTTTTGACCCCAAATGACCCAGTTTCGAACTTGGCCAAGATTTTATTGAGACAATCATTCTGACCAACTTTCATCAAAATTGGACCAAAAATGTGGCCTCTAGAGTGTTCACAAACTTTTTAAATTATTTGACCTAGTGACCTAGTTTTTGACCCCACATGACCCAGTTTCGAACTTGGCCAAGATTTTATTGAGACAATCATTCTGACCAATTTTGATAAAAATTGGATCATAAATGTAGCCTCTAGAGTGTTCACAAGCAATTGTTGACACATGCACGGACGCACGGACACACAGACGCACGGACGCACGGACGACGGACATCTCGGTATCACAAAAGCTCACCTTGAGCACTACGTGCTCAGGTGAGCTAAAAATGCATTGGCTGTCAACCCCTTTGTTGTGCACTAAAAGGTTCATGTTCCCTTTATACAAAAAAAACAACACCAAAGAAATGAAACTATTACATCATTTAATAATATGTTCTTTTTGAATTCCAAATTGTTGAAGATAAATTGTAATCAATCCCCACTGCTCTATTTTATGCTGACTCAGCTTGAAGTATGTATTTGTTTGATTGCAAACTCTTCCATTAACAGTGAATCAGATACACAGGTATTTCAGTAATGTTTACAGGCCAGTGGCATGTGGGAATCAGCTTACAGCAACATACACTGGCATCATGGCTTCTTCACAATGATTGTTTTTACCATCGGTCTAGTGTTAAATGCTTTACTAAACTTTAGCCAATCTGTTGCAAGCATACACTGGCATCATGGATTCTTCACAATCATTGCTTCTCCAAACAGTCTAGGATTCAATGCTTAACTAAAGCTTTCATCACTCTGTTGCCAGCACGATGCAATGGCATCATGGCTTCTTCACAATGATTGCTTTTCCAAACAGTCTAGTGTTAAATGCTTAACTAAACTTTAACAAATCTGTTGCCAGCAACATACACTGGCATCATGGCATCTTTACAATGATTGCTTCTAATATAAGTCTAGGATTCAGTGCTGAACTAAAAGCTTTTCCAACTCTGTTGTCAGCAACATACACTGGCATCATGGCTTCTTCAAAATGATTACTTCTCCAACCAGTCTAGCATAATGCTGAACTAAAATGTTCACCACTCTGTTGCCAGCAATTTAAAGCAGAAGACATGGACGAAAAAATGAAACTGCTGATATTATGAGACATTTGTATTCATGTATCAATGGCTTCTACTCAGCATCATAAACAAATTGCATCTACTTATTTGGTCAGACACATAATCAATGTAGGAAACTAATAATGATATTAAAATATCTTCAGCACAGTGTCCTTTATAACATTCTTGCATAACATAACCTTAAATATTTGCTTAATTTTGTCGAAGAAAGATACTCTGATTATCAAACAGGTTAGATCACAGGCCAGCCTCCAATTTACAATTTATAAGTAAATTGGTGGCTGGCCTGAATCTAACCTGTTTGCATAAGCATGAAGTCAGTTCCAACACTATAAGGGTTAATTAAAATAAGAAAATGAAACAGGTTCCACTGTAGTGAGACATAAGCCCACTGTTATATGAAATTGGCATTCAAAGAAATTACCCGAGACAAAGTTTCTGCTAAGCTCATCAAATTGTAAGGATCAATATAATGTTCAAGCAATCAGAAAATTCCATCTGTGATTCATGTACAACATGGCTCAAATTCGACGGGTTCGTATCAAACATTCAGTGCAAGACTACAGCATTTTCTTTACTTTTGTGAATGACTTGATATTGATTTGTACTAAGCCCTATATAATATGAAATATCTCAATCATTTTGATTAAAGAAAAAACATTGATGGTTTGCTGGTTAATAGCGCCGCTTTCAACAGTAATTCTGTCCCTATGGTAGGTGCCACTACCCATGCTCCTCATATTTTCTAACCAGTCCTGTCACAGATAGCTTCCAACACACAAGGTAAGTTGTTTGAATAATGGTTTTATGCAGTTTCCAACAGTGTTTCAGCCATAATTCTGCAGTCAGCACACTTATTCATGCATATTCAATCCATTACAATACATAGATAGGTCTATTATTGAATTATTGAAATTATTTATGGAAGGAGAGACACTTCCTAAACCCAATGTTTAGAGGATTACAAATAGGGATTGTTTTACAATGAGTAACATATCAACCCAAAGAATGATAAAGGTCCTTTGACAAATTTGCGCCACAATTTTTGATACATATTTTTTAATGAGCAATGTCTCTTTCTGTTATGATGGTTTCTGACCAAAACTTACAAGAAAATGTTATTTCTTAAGAATCGAATTTGTATTCTGTTGCTATTTAAGAGATTATTTCCAAAGCACAAACAATTCTCCATCAAGACCACTTCATGTGGTAAACGACTTACCATTGAAGCTATAAAATGGAGAGATAAAGGGAGATAAACTTAAATTATTTTTTTGAGAAAAATATTGAGGAGTTGTCTTCCTTGAATTGTTCAGATCAAAAAGGATATGTGGTCAGAGTACACTGAAGAATTACTTCAGGAGGTCGTTGTACAGTAAAAAGTAGTTCTTGAAAATTTAGAATGTTACTTTGAGTGTTAATTCTATGCTTTTAGGACATAAGAGGGGGTGTTTTTGACTGTTTTTGATATTTTGTGGGTGTTGGCCATGTTTTAAACCCTTGGTTTGTTGTATTTTCCAGAACTACTTCTCGCGGAAGGCGAGGCGGTGAGGGAGATGTCCTTTGCTGACCGAACCATTTTTGAGTGCAATTTAAGAGGTAGGTAAAAAGTATTGGCCGGTAGTGAAAAAAGAAGCTGATCTTCGGCATATCAGCTCATTGAATCTGATTGGGAACGGAGTGTGGAATAATGAAACAACAAGGATTAACTCTGAATCTTTTCATGGAAGGTACTGTGAACATGCCAAAGTGACTGTTTTTGTATAGAACAAAGAAGGGCCAAAACAAGGTTGTATAGAACAAAGAAGGGCCAAAACAAGGCAGATTCTGACCATGTGAACTTGCATGTAATTTAACCTTAGATTGGTTGTGGTACCTAATCTCCTGGTTCAGGTGCATCAAAATGAGTCATTAACCCTTTCCCAAACAAAATTTTTTCGACTGTCCCAAATTGAAAGAGTTTGCAGACGACATTTCAAAATGTGATGAAATTGGAAAATAATCTTTTGATAGGCCAGAAAACATTGTGGGAAAAGGAGAAATTGCTTGTGACGAGCAATTTCTCCTTTTCCCTCAATGTTTTCTAAAATCGTCTGGAACAGAGTGGTCAAATGTCTTTATTGTTAAGGAGGGGTTAAGATGTATCAAGAAGTATTATGTTAAAGGTACTTGATCACAGAAAAGAAAATTTAAACGTCAAAACAAAATGTTGCTGAAACAAAAGAGCTATTGTATTGTTGTTTGATATACAAATAAAAGTAGGTATTGAAAACATAATCTATTCAAGAAAGCATCAATTCATGTTAGTATGTACAATTGATATGCAGTAGATCTAGAAAGTGATGTCACCCTTTTGGATTAAAATACATGTTAAATCACTGAAAAAGTAATTTATAACTTCCAAATTCCCTCACATCTGTGAACAAGCACCTTTAAAAGTTGGGAGAATGATAATTAATGATAGTGAATGTAGGAGATTTTTGCTTTTGTCTAAAAGTTTGAAAAAGTAATTAGTTGCAGGCAAATTAATCTTGTCTTTAATAGAGGGTGCGTCAAGAATAAAATACGAAAATTGAAGTAAAAATGTGTGTTTGAAAAAAGGGTCTTGATTATTGCCTTCACCTCCCTCTGTATAACTAAGGGAAACAACTTCACATCACCTTTCAATCTGCTCACAGAGGTTACTTCCCCTACATTACACTAACCACTACCACCACATTGAAACATTGGGCTGAATTTCAGGCCTTTTCCAAAAATACCAGTCATATAAAAGTTAAACCAAACATTATTTCTTAGTTATAATTGATTCTCATTCTGATCTTCTGATAACTTTAAATCATGAGCTACACAACCCAGAATAACAGACAACAAAAAAAAGGCATAACACTTCAAATACACTTTCCAGCTGTTTCTTGCCATATTGTTTAAATTCCATGTGATATTTGGCCCCACATTTTATAGCATTGTCTGCTTTCCAAAACTTTAAATATTGGCTTAATTTTGATGAGGAAAGATCTCAGAGTAGCAAACAGGTTCAATCACAGGTCAGCCGACAAATTAATTGGTGGCTGGCCTGGATCTTACCTGTTTGCATAAGCATGAAGTTGATTCCAGCACTTTAAGAGTTAAGAAACATTCAATAATAATGCCATCATTTTTACTACTAGTTTTCACCTACCTCATCACAGGCTGGACATCGTGGTCGTATCAACTCTGCGTAGTGCCGTTCACAGTACAACTTTTTAGCGTGCTGACAGTACATCAAATCGACAAGGAGTTCCTCACATGTCGAACACACGAAACACGCAGGATGGAAATATATGTCGGAACTCAGCTTGGACGCAACTACAACTAAATCTCCTTTCTCTATATCGCTTCCACAGTTTGGACAACTCTGGAAATACATCAGGGAAATTGTGAATAATGAAATAAAACATTTAAACATTTAAATGAAGCAGATAATTTGTGGGCTAAATGCAAGACTATAGTAAGTGCTTCACCTGTGTGAGGGACTAACAATAGTCTTTCATTAAACCCTCAAATTCCTAGAAACATTTAGGTGATATTTGGGATTCCATAAAGGTATCAAACAAAATTCTTTCCACACCCATTTAAATTTACAAGACGGTTATTTCAAAGAAGTTATTTTGAGTCTTTTACTGCTTTACCACATACAAATGTTATACCAGGAGCTATAGATACGTCTTAATGCATCAGCATGACTAAATGTTTCAAGTCAGTTTGACCTTTTATTTAACTCCTTACTCAATGAAATTCCATTTTACCCCCCACTGCTCCAGAAAAAGATGAGTGGCAAAAATATAAATTATTCATAAAAAGAATTTCTTCCTTTGTCACAATGCATTTACATAATTTTCCTTCAGATTTTTTTTCGGCTGTTGCTTTCAATTTGGACTTACCACAAATCTATAAGGAAAAATGTGATGAATGCTTCTGAAGTCAAATGAAGATGAAAGAGTCTACGTAACTTCTGTACAACAGCATACAATCTTGATATCTTTCTTCCGGCTTCAAAGAAATTCTGAATCAAATTTTGATCTCCATAAAAGCAATTGTCTTTTCTCCTGAATTTCATTTATACTGTCTTAACTCAGTAGACTTGTTTGATGGTTATTTAATAAAACTTCCGCCGACCACTGAGAATCAAATTAAAATGACACAAAACCATTCAAGCTTTGGGTTCTCTCACAACCAATTCCTGGCCTGTGATGGATGCCATTTAGTTGTCGTTATCTCTCAATAAACAAATCTAATAAATATCCACAAAACAAGTTATACTCAAATGACTCTAACACAAACACAGCCTAAGTTGACCTTTGATTAATCAATTCCCTAATAAGAAATTGTCCAACTGATCTTAATTGAAAGATGACAGTTCTGTGCCCCTGTGAAACGTTCTAGAACTTTTTTAATGAACTTCATAAGAATTTACACATTAACACATTAACATGATGTTGAGATGTTCTCAACTTGTTTATGAATTTCAAGAAAATGTTCATGAACATCAAGAAAATGTTCGTGAAAGTATTCAGGAACCTGTACTTGATGTTCATGAACCTTTTTTTGACGTTCATGGAAACAGTTTGTTGTTCATGTATGGCCATTTAACATTCATAATGGTTCATGAAGTTCATGAAGGTCATGAATTAGTTCTTAAATCTTTTACAGGAGTAGTATGCAAAAAGTAACATTCAGTATGAAATGTTGGTTGGATACCATTGCGAAAACTGGAGAAAAATCTAAACTTGGTTTATCATTTTTGGGTCAGCACCTTAGTCCATTGAATTTACATACCACTTTTTGAGGGACGGTACTTTAACAATACACAAACAGCGGTCTGACCCCAATTACTCATTAAACATCCGCCTTCACTGTGCGGACTAATACCTTCTTGGAACTAGGAATGTAGTCCAGATTTACTTGCTTTGTTTTGCTCTATATTATTATAACTATTGCCTCATGGGAAATCGTAAAATGTCCAGATGTTTGATAAATAGACTATCAATCAGTCTCTGTTCATAGAAATAATAATTATAGTAATGGTGGTAAAAGGAGCAGCTGTTTTTCTCGAGATGTTGCCCAAAGAATTTTTCAAATGTATCTTCAATCATCTTGCTTTAAACACACCTTAGTCCTTCAGTGCTTTGATTTCTGATGTCACAACTGTTCACAAGGTTCTCAGCTTCACATGAGGTTAACCCTTCATGCTTATGCAAACAGGTTAGATCCAGGCCAGCCGCCAAAAGAATTGGTGGCTGGCCTGTGATCTAACTGTTTGGTACTTGTAGTATCTTTCCGCATTTAAATTAAAAATAAGATATTTAAGGTTTTGGAAAGCAGACGACACAAAAATCTTATTTTAGAAAATTACCCAGCATTGGAAGGGTTAAGATGTGCATATATGAAGGAACAGATTAATTGGAGCATGTAGTTGATGGATAAATGGATTTTCTGATTAAACCCCTGATAAATTGCGTTTTGATGTCTTGATGAGCCTTGATACAACATCGATTAAGTCAATTAACGGGAAATCAAACAATTTGTCATCTTAGCATACAGTGTAGTTAACCCATTCGCTTCTAATTCTTGTGAATAGTCAAGACTGAAAATAGCCAAATTTGAAAGCAACAGCAATCATTTAGTTTAAAAAAAAAAACATTGTTAGTGAAATTTGGTAAAAAGAGGTATTTCTCTCTTTACCACAATGGTTCTCTTCTTTTGTTTATTCCATGACAATTTTATACCTCATTTTGACATATCTGCTGTTGAAGTCACTGTGACAAAAGGATAAATTGCTCCCAATAAATACAATAGCAAGCATCAACTGATGTTTGTTGTGGACCAAAAATACTTTATGCAACAATTTGACATGAGGCTCAAATCTTAGCCTGTATCAAGAACCTTAGCCCTTATAGTGCTGGAACCGACTTCATGCTTATGCAAACAGGTAAGATCCAGGCCAGCAGCAAAGTAAATTGGTGGCGGGCCTGTGATCTAACCTGTTTGCTTCTCTGAGTATCTTACCTCATCAAAATTAAGCAGTATAGTTTAAGGTTTTGGAAAGCAGCCGCCACAAAAATCTATTTCTAGAAATTGTCCAGCAAACTAAGGGTAAGACTTACTCCTGCAAGCACCAAATTAGATAAAACATCTAGTGAAGTGTTCATGGCATCCAAGAAAATTCTCCTTTTTGTTTTTAAAATTACTGCTGTCAGCTTTTAGGACTTTCCATACTTTGTGATTCAAGAAAAAGTGTTTGATACATACCGAAGAATTGGGTGCAGTTTTAACTACGCCCATATCCATAGCCATACTGTCTCTCAGTTCTTTGAACACTTTGAACTCTTTGATCTCCGCGGAACATTCCAGCATCCTACAGTACTCGCTCGACAAATCCTGCTTTGGAAGCTGGTAAATGAGCTGGATGTCACGGTATTTCTCGCCCTGCGTTCGTAACCGCGGAACTTTGTGGTTCGGTAATTGTTCCATGTATTCTTCAATCTGCAATGAGTAGTGTATATAAATAAATTTATTTCACTATTAAGGAACAAGACAATAATCAACAACAGATACATCTAAAATAAGCAATACATTGAATAAAATAATGAAATTTAAATGGTTGTGTTAAGAACCATGCCAGAATTGCATCAATATCAATGATAACACAAAAAAGAGACAAAATGTTATTGATGTGAAGGTCTTTTATTTGGAAGAAAATAAGATGTGATCAAAACTTATTTCATAACCTCAATGTTTCCCCTATTCTTGGTGATATCAAGTAAATAGTAATGTATGTAAATCAAAAGGGCAGATTGTCAAAAAGAAACTGGTGAAGTATTCCTAATTGATATTACAGTGAACATTTTAAACATTTTCTCAGACCGTTTCAAAATTTTTATCCACTACAAAGACATTTTATATATTTGTACTTTTGGGGAATTATTAACTCCTTACTCCATAACAACTCATTTCACCAAAACTTTTGAAAAAGATTTTATAAACAATCGTGACAAAAAGCTACTTTGCTCTTAATGAGCAATCTATCCTTTTATCACAATAGTTTGGTCCAAAACCATAAATAAACATGAGTTTACAAGCATTTCTTGTTGTTGTTTTTTTTTCTACAATTGCTATCAATTTAGACCAGACACAAATTTCAATAATGGGAAAAGAAGTCTACTGTAAACATAAAACAGTATTTGGTCTGCCATAAACTTCAGAAGAAAAATATTGATAGTTTTTATCTCAAACAATTTCATATAAAGTTATTTCTTTGTGGTTTATAGAAAGGATTTTAAAGATGTCTACGGGGCCTCCGTGGCCTAGTGGTTAGAGTACAGGACTTAAAATCACATGGCCCCTCTCCGCGTGGGTTCAAATCCTGAGAGGGAGTCTCCCGACTGACTTACGGAATGCCGATGGTTCTACCCGCCTTGACCAGCCCTTATGGGTGTGGGGTCTTCCTCCATCATTAATAGTCGGGCATCGCTACATAACTGAAATAATGTTGATGCGATGTAAAACCCATATAAAAAAAAAAAAAAAAGATGTCTACAGCAGATTTTGTTAAATGAAAAGATTTATCCATTACATCTACCCTATATGGTAATACTGGGATGGTACCAGATTGTTAGAACATACAGACTGGAAATGGAATGTATCAAAACAGCCATTTTCATTCTTATCTGGATGGAAATCCTGTAGCATCAGTTTTATAA
Organism: Cerastoderma edule; assembly: GCA_947846245.1. Taxonomy (NCBI): domain Eukaryota; kingdom Metazoa; phylum Mollusca; class Bivalvia; order Cardiida; family Cardiidae; genus Cerastoderma; species Cerastoderma edule. The sequence continues at coordinate 34,150,903 of OX401407.1, read as the reverse complement.
GGGGTTTTACTGCTTATTTGTTTCGCTCTGATTTGTTAGAAATAAAGTCAATCTTACTTTAAGCAACCATAAGAAAAGGAAATAAAAATACTGTGCTGTATAAGACAATTAACAGCTTAACCCATTACCAAACAATAACCACATTTAACCACTTTATTGCAGAGGACCCTGGAAAACATTGTGGGAAAAGGAGAAATTGCTCGTGAAGAGCAATTTCCCCTTTTCATACAATGTTTTCAGCCCTATCAGAAGATTATTTATCAACTTCATCACATTTAGAAATGTCGTCTGCAATCTCTTTCAATTTGGGACAGTCGAAAATTTTGCGCTTGGTAAAGGGTTAATACGTACTCAAGTCTGTATTCAATAGTAAAGCTCCAATACAATAATAGCTTTCTGATTGACTTGCCCCCCCCTATAAAGGCAGTCTTAGGCTAAATTACTTTTCATGAACTGTTGAAGAATGGTCAATTAAAACAATAATGACTGCATCATATTTATTTTCCATACTTTCTAGTTGATATCTGTAGTCTTAATAAAGAAGACTTCCATGAGGAAAAGTTAACATGGAGTAAAAAAGTGTATGAAGACCAATTCACATCATGAGAGAAAACAGACAGCAAAAACAGAGCCTGATCTGACAGTTTGAATGACTTTTTCTTTTATCAACAGACAGCTTTCAATGCAATTGAGTATAAGATAATTGAAAACTTAATATCAGAAACAAAAAATCAAAATAAAACACTGTCTGCTTTTTAATCCATTCCCCCATATACATATGTAAAGCTTTATGACCTACTCGAATTTAAAGTAACAACAAACACAAAGAAACAGCATATTAAAAATACACATGCAATTTCTTTCTTTATCTATTTATATGGGATTTTAAACTTCAACATTTTATCAGTTATGTTGGGATGCCTGTCTCTTAATGATGGAGGAAGATCCATACTCAATTGCGCATAAGGGCTGGTCAACCCCGGTAGAACCATCAGCTCTCTGTAAGTCAGTCAGGAGACTGCCTCTCATGAAAGTTCAAACTCTATCACTGGGATTTGGACCCACGCGAAGCGAGTACACCTTCTCTGAGTTGTTGGGTAGAACCCAACCAAAAGGATTACTTGCTCATCATAAGCAATTCATCCTTTTGTCATAGTGGTTTCTTGGGTTGCAGCATATGAGGTAAAGCAAGGTATTATTGAGTCTACAAGAATAAGTAATGGTTAAGGAAACTTGCAATGATTGGTCTAATGAATTGAGATTTATGAACTGTCACAAAAACCTCAGAAGGGAATACATTGGGTCTTAACCCTTATAGTGCTGGAACCGACTTCATGCTTATGCAAACAGGTTGGATCAAGGCCAGCCCCCAAGTAAATTGGCAGCTGGCATGTGATCTAACCTGTTTGCTACTCCGAACATCTTTCCTTATCAAATTAAGAAGATAGCTAAGGTTTCGGAAAGCAGACAAAACAAAAATCTCTTTTCAGAAAATTACCCAGCATTCCCAGGGTTAAACTCATAGTTTACTCTTTCATTGGGTAAAGCTATTTACAGCAGGCAACCATGGGACCACTAATCAAAGGTAATTGAACAATGAAAAACTAATTAATGTTTGCTGAAACCACTATGACAATGTAATAATTTGCTCACAAAGATCAAATACTCATTTCATCATAAAATCAACAAACAATCAGTATACCAGTGATGCTTATTTAGTCTACTTCATGAGGGATAGAGGTTTACATAATAATCCATAAAGGATTTGGTAACAGGTCCAAATAGAAATCGTTAGCGCAAAGCATCTCAATATCATGAGGCATTTTCAACCACTAACTTGGATGGAAACTATCTAACAGGCAAATTTCCCTTTTTCCTTTTCCACACATATGCACTCATTTTCATGTACTTCCAACAGACCACTCAAGTAATCAAGGGACAAGTATATAATTCGTCTCAGCCATATCAATGTTTGGTTGGTCATCTGCTTAATTCATATAGTGGGTTTTACATCACATCAACAATATTTCAGTCATGTTGTGATACCTGACTTTTATTGATGGAGGAAGGCCCCATAATTAACTGCCCATAAGGGCTGGTCAAGCAGGGTAGAATCATCAATATTCTGCAAGTCAGTTGGAAGACTTACTCTCACGAAAATCCAAATGCCATATAAAAATCCTAATTCTGTCACCGGAACTCAAACCAATGCTGAAAAAGCCCATGTGATTTGAAGTTCTGTACAACCTTTTGGGCAGGAAGCCCCCTACCCATCATCTAACCACTATATACCTGTTCAGGTTGAAGCCCCGCTGGAACCCACATGTACCCCTGTTTGAGGGTCTGTTCTTTCGTAACCTGTACTGTAGGGTCATCATCACGCTGCCAACCAAGTCGATCTCGAACGTTGACAAAGTTTTCGTTGTAGATATCGTGTAAAACTCGGGGACATTTACACACTGAACATGTGTTCCTGGAAATGAAAATAAGACATAGTGATATGACAGCTAGCTTTCCGACACCTTATTATGTTTTTCTTTATTTTCATAATTTTTCAAGTTCAAAAGTTTCACTTAAAATAATATTATTAAACTTATTTGTTTTAAAATGATTGTGAAACAAGTTCTTACAACTTAGATTAAACACTCTTGATTCTTTAATTCAACTTGATTCCAAATGCAATTCATTTATTGATGCTTTACTGGTAATCTAGGCAAAGTTATGCTCAAAGAAACTTTGAATACATTAATTTATAATCTGGATGTCATCTTATAATGAAATGAACATCATTAAGTTCCAGATAACTGGTGACATTCATATAGAATTACAAGCACATAAGTTAACCCATCTAACATCCAGGATTTCTTATTTTTTTTTTTTCAGTTCAGTAACTTGCCTTCTTGTTGATGTTTGGTCAAAATTGGTTGATATGAACAGGTTAAGTTAAGAAACAAGGAAAACCATCAAGGGACGTTTTCTTATTATCCGGAGCTGTGTTATTTTATACCCCTTCCAATTTTGGTGCTCAACTAAATTCATTCAAAATAGATTTATTTTGAAGCCTGACATGATAAAATCACTATTTGCAACCACAGGCCTACAACCCAATGTTCAGATATTTGATGAAATTAGCTCTGAAATTCAAACTCACTCATATGATTATACCATAATCAATCTTTGATTATTTCCCAGCAACATGCATATTTCTAGAAAACACATTTATATCAAACTCATCAAATTCAAATCCTGTTTATCAGAAATGGTCATGCAACGTTATCCAAGCCATCAAAAGCCTGTGCATCATTAAAAAAAATCATTTTTGAGTCAATTGCATTTATTTGTAACTGATATGCTAACCCTGTCAACTTACTTTTCATGAGAATTTGAGGTCTACTATATTTCAGTTGTTTATATCTTGACTCCATCTTACATGTATCTCCCTTTGCCAAATCTGCTGCAGAAGACTTTGATAACCACTTTGACAAAAGGACAAAATACTCATAATGAGAAATTTATTCTTATAACATAACAATTCAATACCACAGTGAAAATTTGTTTTCTATACTTTATCATTGTCTGCACTTGCTTTAAATTGGAGCAGATTTTTTGTTTGTCAACATTTAGTGTGTGTACTAGTTTTGTATCTCGCATACAGAATCAAGAGTGACAAATCAAAGTTGTAAGAATGTTTCACATTTGAGCCAAAATAGGTAAGTACAAACTGAACTCCATATCCAATGGTAAAAAAGATTACCTCCATTCATGAGATTTGAACCCAGTACACTTCTCTTCACATGCCAAGCAGGGCTGCCCGTCATCCACTTCTTGTACTATACAGTCCTGAAATATACGAATAAAGAAACCTTGAAAATCAAATTCATAACTTTCAACTGCATGGTAAAATCAATCATGATGATCCATTCATCAATTCCTTACCATGGGTTTATAGCTATGTATTGGTCCAAATTGAAAGCATCAGCAGCAAACAATCAAGTAGAAACCACTGTGACCAAAAGAAGAAATTGCTCATGACGAGCAATTTCTTCTTTTAGTCACATTGGTTTCATGAATATTCTATTACAGGTGTGTTAAAATGCACAAATAAAGACATTGAAATCAAGAGGAAATGAAATCATTCTAAAATACTGAATGACTGATTAAAGACACATTGATGCCATGATGATGTCATGATGATGTAATGATGATGTCATGATGATGCCATGATGATGTCATGATGATGCCTTGATGATGCCATGACAAATTGCTCATATTGCTCAGATCTCATTTCATCACAATATTTTCATATTTTATGTATTCAGGAAAAATTCATAAAAATAAACAGCAAGAACTTTACAGCCAGAAAGATGACAATTTGGTGACAACAAACAATGACTTTGTGAATTTATAAATAAGTCAGTATCTATTTGGCTTATAAACTAAGTGCTCATTATATTGACATAATGGAACACATCAAAAAATATATATCTTATTAAATTCATTATCCAGGAAAATGTCTAAAGAAAACATTTAGGGATACATCCTGTTGAATTTGTAACACAGGAAAAGGTCCATGAGAACATTGTCCATTTAGGAAGCTAGGTAATATTGTATATCAAGGGATATGTTAAAGAATACATCAATAAACATATTCAATAATATATCATTCAACCAGAATAATATCCAGGAATTTATCAAGAAAAACATCCAGGAAAACTATCCAGAATTATATTGGGTTATGCACTAAGGAATAAATCCAGGACTACATCCATGTAAATCCATGAATCTTTCAAGAATTACATCCAGGAAGACTTTCAAGAACTACATTGAGTTAAGCACAAGGAATAAATCCAATTCAGGACTACATCCATGTAAATCCAGAAATATATCAAGAATACCATCCAGGAAAACTATCCAGAATTACATTGAGTTGTGCACTAAGGAATAAATCTAGGACTATACATCCATGTAAATCCATGAATCTTTCAAGAATTACATCCAGGAAAACTATCCAGAATTACATTGAGTTATGCACTAAGGAATAAATCTAGGACTACATCCATGTAAATCCATGAATCTTTCAAGAATTACATCCAGGAAAACTTTCAAGAATTACATTGAGTTAAGCACAAGGAATAAATCCAATTCAGGACTACATCCATGTAATTCCAGAAAAATATAAAGAATTACATTCAGAAGAACTATCCAGAATTACATTGAGTTATGGAGGAATAAATCTAGGACTACAGCCATGTAAACATGTAAATCAAGGAATTACCGGTAATCAAGAAATACTTTCAGGAAAACTATCCAAAATTATATTGAGTTATACACTGAGGAATAATTCTAGGACTATATCCATGAGAAAATTCAGGAAAACTTTATGCAAGCAAAACATCTGAGAATTCACCAAGAAATAGATCAAGTATTCTTATTGGAATACATTCATTTGTGAAGATTCAAGAACTTATTTACGAACTTCAAAAACATTCATGAATGTTCATTGGCCATCCATGAACATAATGGTGTTCTTAACTTATTCATTAATTTCAAGAACATGCTCATAATAAACGTCAAGTACAGGTTCACGAATGTGTTCATAAAGTTCATCAATAAGTTTTTGAATTGTAAATCTAAGAATCAACGTCACATGATCACATACAAAATCACACTTTCCTTACCTCTATGCAAGAGATAACTATCTGAGGAATATTGCTTGGGCCAATCATATTAAACTTAGAGCTTTGCGACTCTGACACAGTAAGCTATTTTTTTCTTCTTACATTATAAGATTCAAACTTTGAAGTTATCATTATTAATTATGTCTAAATACAATTCTTTTGCTGAATAGTAAATCCTTTATAGCATGTCAGAGTTCTAGAAGAAGATTGTATTTATTTATTTTTAAAAAAAAGAAAAGACATAAGTATAGAATTCACTTTCAATAATCAGTGCCTCTTAATCAGTGCCTCATTTTTCATAATGATTTATATGCTATGAAAGTTTCGAGTGACAGCTATGTTTTGTCTTCAACAAAGTCACAAACTTGATAAAACACTTGTTGTTTAAGGCTTATGATAAAAAGGATTATCTTAATATATGTATTTATTAATTTCCTTTCCATCACTTCTATTATTCCAAAGTAAGTAGTATATATAAACACTGTAATAAATTCCCATATCGAACCACTGGACAAGTAATCCACAGAATGATAGAAAGTCAAGACCCACCCTGACTTGACCTTTTACATTATTTAGAAAAATACTGAAAAAAAAATCAACTTTTAGAACATCAGTCTTTTCATTAACCCACTTGAACTTGTAAACAATTGAAGAGAAGAAGATACTCTTTTTGGGCACATCAACAATTCTGCAGGAATTGTTTTTGAATGTGGATTGCATTAAAAAAGAAATATATCAATATAATTGTCGTCTACATTCAGAGAAAGGTTAGCATGTCAATGACCCTTATTAATACACAGACAGAAATTCACACCTTTTAACTTGATGAGTTTTAGTAAAACACCGAGGAAAAGTAATATTGGTCCTTATGAGCAGTTAAAACTGTCATCACAATGCTTTCAATGTCAATCAAAAATCACCTACACATGTCAAAGAATCCAGGATTTTTTTGTAATTATTTGTAATGACCTTTGACTGCTAGTTTAATGAGTGAAAAATTCATCTAAATCCATTATTCTTATATAAACCGACTTAAACACATCCAAGTACATGTTTTGAAAAGAAAACAAGTAATAAATCATGAAATAGCAACCACATCTCTTTTCCATTCATAATCAAAAATAGTTTCTTTACATTACCACAATCAATTTGTCATTAATTGTGCCAATTTTGAGTTTAGACAAGTTTTATCAATCTGATTGGGTACAAGGGTGCAGCACCCTTATCTAGTCAAATACGAACGCAGCTTACACAAACTATTGATAAAGATAGAACTGTCAACGGGTAAAAGATTTTTGTCAATATTTTAAACAAACAGACAAAACATGATTTGTCATCTTCAGAAAAAAGGTTTTACTCTCTGTTTGGTCATATAAAGTTTATTTTTCATTCTTCACAAACAAGACTTGACTTTCATCTAATGCAGTTGAACACAAAAGGACATTAAATATGTCAAATAAATGGGTAAAAAAATTGTCAGAAAAAGCATAAGTAGTGTATTGATATAGCATCTTGCCACATACTTTTGAAGGCAAATTATTCACACAATTTTTAGGGTGAACTGTCTAAAATGGCATTATAAGTCTAAGGCATTTTCAATGGCAATATAGTATATCTTCAAAATACGAGTACATGTATTATTAGGAGATATTGTTGCAAATAACAAACAAAATAACCATTTCCATGTGGCACCTACATTAGCAATAAACATTTATTACTGTGTGTGCAATTACAACAAAGACTACAAGGCATTGGTAGGTAAAAGCATTTAAATAACCATGACTGTTACTGTTTCTCTTGTGACTTACTTGTGACTTACTGGCCAAAAATAGGCAATGGTTCTTTGACACCCTATACGAGGTGCAGTCAAAAAGTTCCCGGACTGCTTCTGTTATTTTAATGTGGTATGGGATAGCACCTTAATATATATACATCATTGATAAGAAATCATTTACCTATACAATGATCTAACATGAGGCAGGGTAAATAACATACTGAAAAATATATCACATTTTAAACAAGCAAAACTTACACCGTACGGAGCACATTGACGTTAAAATGTAACATTAAACACAGATCTGACGTCAATTTTGATCACTTAAATCATTACGGTTTTTCAAAGTATTCCCCATTGCATCGAATAACCTTTTCATGACGTTTCACCCAGCTGTATACCACTCTTTTTGGAAACTGTGTACTGCTAATCTCACAGAGGATTTTAGTTCCTCTTCGGAATTTGAAACTGCGGCCTCGAAGCTCAGATGACTCTTTATTCACTGTCTGACCACTGGGTACGACATGTTGGAGGAGCATCCCTGGACTGTCCATGAAGAAAACATACATGATTTTTCTCAAAGACTTCACGGTATTGTCCTTCTTTGTTTCCTGTTCAAAAATTAATTAGAGTTTCATCGGTTGTTACAATATGGTTTAAGAATCGGTCGCCATCTTTCTTCCATCGTCGTAAAAAGTTTTCAGACGCTTCAATCCTGGTATGCATATTATCCGCCGATAATAGCCGAGGGACCCTTCATGCATATACCTTACTCATTCCTAGGTCTTGAGATAATATTATATGGACAGGTCCATGACTAAGCCCCAAAATAATCCGAAATATCATCCATTGACTTCCATCTATCCTTCATTATAACACTATGGATTAGTGATTTCCCGCTGTCTGTCTTTGGTCTCCCGCTACGTTGATTATCGTTTATATCATCTCTACCCTCTTTAAAACACTTATGCCAGTTGAACACGAGAGTCCTGGATACTTTCTTTGAGCATTGCTTCTTGTTCATGAATTTCAAAGTGTCCGTCAGTGTCATATCGCCCTTACACAGAATTTATTGACTGTCTGCTGCTCCGTATGCTCAAATGATGTCGGCCTTTTTTCTCCACTATTTTCATCCATTTCTCTTTAAAACTCTGATTAAATGCGTTCTTCAGAGCGATATTGCTGATTTTACAAAAGTGTTTTGAGATAACATGGAAATGAGTTCATGTGAAGTTTCGTCTCGATTTGGCACAATTTAAGGAATAATTTTTGTGTTTCACAACTGAATGAAAATGTGCCATTCCAATGTTTCCAACGTGCTCCGTAACATTATCTGTCAATCGTTTTAAACATATTAATGAAAGAAAATAATAGTCGTACATTTAATACATTATACATGTCCAGAGAAATTGAATAGCAACTGCATTGAAGCAAATTTTAGCTCAATCGGACATCAAGTATACTTGAAGCAGAAGCAGTCTGGGAAGTTTTTGACTGCACCTCGTACATGTAGTTTAATTGTCTCTAAGAAACAAAAGATACCAGGCATTGTTAGCCAAACAGCATGTTAAATGAGGATAAATGTCACAGTTACTCTCAGGGTTTATTGCACCGAAAGGGACAATGGTTATTATGCACAACAAGGATGAAATGCTTTACTTTTAACATATTTTATTCAAGAAAGAAACACCATTATATACAGTAGAAACAATTTAGTGAAAGGGATTGGAACAGAATCTAAGGGCTTAGAAAGTTCCTTTCCTTGTAAGGCAATGAATAAAGAACATTATTATGGAAAAGTACACCAACAAGCAAGATTTATGTCAGATATAGTAAGGATGAAAAGTCCAATTAACAAAAAGTTATGTCATTGGATCATTAAACTCATTTACAAGTTGCAGAAATGTCAAAGGCGTTCAAACAAAATGAAGCACATTGTACCAAGATGGACATAAACTATCATACTGCTTGAATGAATCCAGATTTCAAACATTTATTTAACCCTTTACCATACGCCAAATTTTCGACTGTCCCAAATTGAAAAAGTTTGCAGACGACATTTAAAAATGTGTTGAAATTGAAAAACAATCTCCTAACAGGGCAGAAAACTGGGAAATGGAGAAATTGCTCGTTTCTCCTTTTCCCACAATATTTTCCAGAGTTGTCTGCAACAAACTGGTCAAATATCATTATTGTTTCGGAATGGGTTTAAAAAGCAGTTGATAGGAAAACCATAAAGTCCCATAACTGTTTGGCAAAGCTAGGTTTTTAATCATTGAAAGCATTGATAAACATTGACAAAATGAGCTTGTTCTCGTCAAAAGTACATCCCTGATTACTTCAGATCTATTCTAATTGCCATTTTCTGCAAGGCATTCTATTATCATCATTATCAGGAAAATTTGTATTAATTTCCTTTCCATAGCTACATCCATGTTTAAGCATCTGTGAGGCGACTCAAACAAAAGTTGAGAAAAAAAAGAAATTTCTCTAAATGTTCTATGTCTTCTTTCGTAACAATTGTTACTGCAAGAAAGCACCATTTGTACTTCACTTTTTCAGTCTGATGTTTTTCGTTCGATTTTGACCTCTCCTGAATCCCGATATGGGGGAATGTGCTAAGCTATATAGATAACTTCACAAATATCGAATAGTAGATTTATCACAAATTCCTTTTAAGTTAGTAGTGTTTGTTCACATTATCTGAGTATGTGGATTAAAGTAAGTGTAATGTCACCTTTCTGTGAGTGGTAGAGCATAACAGTCTTCCCCTAGGTAAAGGAAATTTTGATTTGTTTATGATTTAACGCTGTATTCAACAATTTTTCTGATACATGAAACAAAACCAGTACTACCCTTGTATGAGCTGGGACTGTCTTTTCAAGTTATCGGTTAACGTCGGTCCGGGCCGGAACTATTCGATTTAAAGAATAGTTTTCAAAATGACGGATTATTGGTATTCTACTTTAATCAAGTGAGTAGCCCTGTAATACAAGTCCGAAATCACTGGGCCATGCAGGACCCCTTTCAGTTGTTAGATAAACCCCAATAAACAGAATGCCATATAAGCCATTTTCTTCCATTGGCTTTAAAGTCCTTCCAACAACCCAGCTAGGAAATCAAACACAGCTCAACCTTCAACATGTGGCCAGACAGAGTTAGTGCTGGAACTGACTTCATGGGTATGCAAACATGTTAGGTCACAGGGCAGCCGCCAAGTAAATTGGTGGCTGCCCTGTGATCTTACTTGTTTGCTACTCTGAGTATTGGCAGCTGGCCTGTGATCTAACCTTTTTGCTACTCTGAGTATCTTTCCTCATCAAAATTAAGCAGATATTTAAGGTTTTGGAAAGCAGACGGCACAAAAATCTATTTCAAGGGTTAATGCAAGACTTTTGTAAGTATAGAATTGCACTAAACCTCTACACAAACCTCTACACACTCTTTGAGCCCAAAACCATTGTAGTTTTGGGCTTGAGTCACCAAAACTGTCATTTAACCAAAGTTTAGCCCCTTATAGTCTTTTATCTGTATCATAACTTCAGAAGGCTTTTAATTATTTGATTATCGTGCTTTAGGAACCTAAACATAAGGATACATACAGTGTATAACCATCAACTTTCATTTTTAATCAAAACCTATTTTTGATTAAATTTATAGGACTACAAGTGGCAATATTAACAACTTTGGTGTTAAAGAGGGGTCATATATACAGTAGCAGCCAAATATTTAACACCATTTGCATACTATCTCTCAGCATTTTGACAGTTTGTTTACTTATCTCCTGCCGGCAATAAATCATAACGTCTGCATGGTCCTGATACTGTCTGCCCCTATCACACACTCTTCAAGTAAATCTTCGATTCCATTTAGAGTTTGGGAGCATGGTCGACATATCTCCCCTCGCTTGAATGATGAAAAGACAGCCCCTTTTTTGTCTGACAGCAGTGAGATTGGAAAATGCCAGTAAGTTTAAAGAACATTGACTTGTTTACTTATTGTATTTTTTGTCATTTTTTTCTAAATTTGGGTTTTCCATTGTGTAAACAATATCAGTAATTCTGAATGTTGGGTTCATTGTGAATGGAGGAAAACCAAATTACATAATAACCAACATGGGCAATTAACCCTTAGAATACTGGGTAATTTTCTAAAAATACATTTTTTCTCGTCCTCTTTCTAAAACCTTAAATATCTGCCTAATTTTGTTGAGGTAAGATACCCAGAGTAGCAAACAGGTTAATTCACAGGCTGGCCGCCAAGTAAATTGGCGGCTGGCCTGGATCTTACCTGTTTGCATAAGCATGAAGTCGGTTCCATCACTATAAGGGTTAAGACATCCCTCTGCTGGGAACTTATGACTGGTCCAAATTCAAAGCACCAGCAGACAACAAATATTTGGCAAGATAAAACGATGGTTCAGTGTAAGACTATAGTAAGTGCTTCATAAACATGAAGCACTTACTATAGTATTGCACTTAACCCTTGATAATAGATACCCATCATTCTAAGGGTTAAATCAAATCAAAGAGAAAGGGTTCCATGAATTTATTCCAATGAGTAAACTGGAGATAGGCTGGGTGCCAACTCTGCAATCTTCGCTGCCAAAATAGTCCAAAATAGTAGTTCTCTGGTGCTATAGATAACTACCTAGTTAAATCGTATAGCTGCCATACAAACTTGGGAAGATGACCTCACAATTTCTTTCTCCTTCTTGCAGGAATTACTGTATGCAAAATAGTAGTTTCCTGTGATCATGTATCTATCTTATTCAACCATTTGCCACATAGTCTTAGTAAGATGGATTTTGAAACTGGTGGGAAAGTTGTATGGAAAAAAATACTTAATTTGCAAGTCTTTGCAAAATCAATCAAAATGGAAGTGTCCAATCAACTATAGATACCTATATCTATTTTAAACTTGTTAAAAACAATATGTTTGATGCAGGTTGAATTCAAAATAATGATGGAAAAAAGGGAAATTGCTCATATGAAAATATTCTGCTTTTTCCAACCATGATTTCTGTATGACTAAGGATATGTATTCTTATTCATTTATTGTTTGTAAATGATAATACATTAGGGGTTATCATTTGTTTTAAGTAAATGGAATTAAACTACAGACTACTGTATCCAGCTCCTACCAAAGTCTCAAGAACTTTTTCATAAACTTCATGAATAACTTCATGAACGTTAAATGACCTATCATGAAGACAGAAGTTTTTCAAGTATTTCAAGAACAGCGGTTCATAAACATTAAGTACAGGTTCATGAATACATTCATGAACCTGTTCTTGATGTTCATGAACATGTTCTTGGAATTCATGAACAAGTGAAGAACAGCTCTGTGTTCATGAATAACCATATACTGCTCATGAATGTTCATGAAGTTCATGAATAAGCTCTTGAATCTTCACAGCGGAGTACACTAAAACAATCAATTATCTTGTCTGGCTTGAATTGATTTGTCTCTAAGTCAACAGTATTTCAGATATAACAAGTTTGCAATTCTCTCATTCTTGCATTTTGTTCAATAACTTACCAGTAGAAGACCTTTAAACAGTACTGTCTTGTACAAGAACTAATAGAAGTTAAAGGCACATGAAAGGATACAAGAATAAATAAATTACTGAAAAAATATATGGAGTTCTTTTAATAAGTTCACAAGTCATGAGAATTAATTTATGAATGCTGTGAGACCATAATAAACTCTTTAACATAAGTTATTTTGTGCTTGAAATATAGTTGTCTCCAGTTGAATCATGTTTATCAACCATCTGTTAGTTTACATAATTAAAATAATGAATTTTGATTGGTCTGTTCAAATATTTGTGTATCATGTGACTAGGTCAAAGGTGAAGAATCGGGCAATCTGGATTACTAACCTGACTGATCTTGGTTATTTCTTGATGGCTTTCACAGTTAAAGTTGTGCTGATAATTTGTTGGGGGGTGATAACTATCTAAATCTGACCAAAAGTTTATCAAATAATATAGATTGATATAGCATTAGTCTCCTTTCATGGGCCTTTAATTAGAAGAATCCCTACACTTCAGCGTTCTTTCTGTATTCTTATTGATGGTTGGGTCAAGACATGCATAATCAATAGGGTTATTTATCATGCTGATATTTTCTTGACCCTTTTCCACAGCATTCCAATATGATATACCGGTAAAGCTTTTCTCTGTACTAAGTAATAGCTAAAGACATTTAAACCATATAAGTGTATAACAGATATTTCTTTATTTGTATAGTTGGGTTTACACGTTTTATCAACAAAATTTCAGTTACATTGCAACGCCCTGTTCATCATGAATGGAGGAAGACCCCATATTCAACCCTTAGAATGCTGAGTAATTTTCTAACATACAGATTTTTATGTCGTCTGCTTCCCCAAACCCTATATATCTGCTAAATTATGATGTGGAAAGATACACAGAGTATCGAACAGGTTAGATCACAGGCCAGCCACCAAGTAAATTGGCAGCTGGCCTGGATCCAACCTGTTTGAATAAGCATGAGGTCAGTTCCAGCATTTTACGGGTTAACCACCCATAAGCACCTGTTTAGAAGGATAGAACCATCTACAATCAAGTCAGCCAGGAGACTATCTCTCATGCAAATTCAAATCAATGGTGATATTAGATACGATGTCGTAACGTCTTGTGGCTGCTATCTGGTTGCCACCGACGTTACGATTCGACGCTCATCACTTGTTGGAGCAAAATTAATTTCAACAACCACATGATAGATAACATTTTTATGATAACCCTAGCACAGTATTGTCTAAAATATCTAATCAAACAGCTTGATAGAAGCTAAAATTACTTAATTAAGTTGTATTTCTTAATTGTTGGTGAAATTAAGTGTGAAACAAACTGTTAGTGGCCATTTTGATTTTTTCGCAACTTCTCGCACTTTCTGCTTTAAAAATATGGTAATTACCCACTGAACATGAAGGGCTCATCCAATGAAAACACATATTTTCCCCACCTTTTTTACAACCTTACTACAACTTCAAAATATGGAATACACCTACAGGTCTAGCTCCGCCCAATTTGACCTAATTTGGTTGTCAATTGTTGCAGGATAGTCCTGGATATCCAAATGAAAACCGGAAGTGATGGATTTGAGAAATGAAATGTATAAGGATTACAAAAAATGCTTCTATTCTCTTAAAATAATGGAAAAATATTAACTTTTGGACTCTGAGGTATGAGATTATATGCATATGTTTAATCAGGTGATGTTTTGTTGCATTTAGTTGCCCCATTTTTGAATTATCGTAGCGGTTGTGATACACAACCGGCCTGCTCAAAGAGCTAAGAGGGCGGATTTACTACCGTGTCCCAAACAGGACACGGTAGGAACATTACTTCTATGGTGATATTAGCCCACATCCCACACCATGAGGGGGCTTTTTAGAATTTCAGAACTCAAAACAATAGGTCATGGAGGTTTCTTGAATGATTGATAAAAAAAATATCAAAATCATGGTAGCAAAAGGAGAAAATGCTCAGATAAGAATAAGAACCATGTCAGGGCCATGTACAATCAGTATTTCTAAACCATAGTTTAGCTGTAAAGGTTATCTGCCTTTTTCATAAAGCCAACAAAATCAAATGCAATGCACCAGAAACAAACTAAGAATGCTGTCAAAATAAAAGCTTGTTCATCATGAGCAATTCTTTTTATCAAAATATTATCAATGATCTGATTTTTTCCCCAAGCTATGTTAATTAAATATTAACCCATTCCCTAATTAGGATTTTGAAATTGAACTGTAACTGAGTCTAGTATAATGTTGATAACTCAAGAGTATGAAAGTCATTATGCCATTTATGTTATGATTGATTTAGACATTATTATCTTACTTTAACCCTTATAGTGCTGGAACCGACTTCATGCTTATGCAAAAAGGTTAGATCCAGGCCAGCCGCCAAGTAAATTGGCGGCTGGCCTGTGATCTAACCTATTTGCTATTCTGAGTATCCTTCCTCATCAAAATTAAGCAGATATTAAAGGTTTTGGAAAGCAGACAACACAAAAATCTATTTTAAGAAAATTACCCAACATTCTAAGGGTTTAGACAAAAAAAACTTACTTCCCTGTTGGAATCCTTCATTTGACGGGAAACAAACTCCAGAGTTCTCCCGTCCCACATTATCCAAGAAAGAATCCCCTTTTTCCTGACAAGTTAAAGTTTCCAAGAATGCCTCAAACACAAAACTTCAATTGAATTACCAAAAGAGACATCAAATCATCTTTGCATTGATTAATTGCTTTGATATAACCAAAACAGGATCTACCAAAGCAAAGTTGATGTGTTTTTTCATGTTCATCGCAAATAAATTGCTGCGCATACAGAAAAATCAATCTCCAATAAATGCACGTCAAAAATAAAACCCAAGAATACCCTATAAATAGCGGCACTAAACCCTCCAAACTGAAGATATGAAAACAAGATAAGACCAAAAGATTGAGTAGCTGAATTTAGTTAAGATTATCTTGGAAATACAGCTATAACCAGGAAACAGAGTTCCAGATAAGAGCAAATGGAACCCTTCAAAGAATTAAGCAACTAACAGTTGTTTGCAACAAATAAGCAGCAGATAACTTTCTAACTTCATGAAAATTTCCTTTGCTAAGACATTAAGAGACCCATCCTATTACTGTAGGTGGGGAATCACATGGCCAATGTTTAAGATCATATGTCCGACCAAATGGCTTCCCTTAGGGGTTTTTTGCCTTTTTCACCTACTTTTGCCAATGATAGCCACATTGTGTACCATGGATGATTTGACCATCAACTTTCCAGTTCTGATACAATTACCCATGCTTTATACAGGAGTTACGTCTAACTCTCAGCAGACAAATTGCAGTATTTCATGTGTTTCCCTGGCTTTTACTGTTGGATCTTTGAAAGCAGTTATATAAGTTAAAAAATTGCTGACTCATTGCCAAACACAATTAACCCATTACCAAACATTTAACGACATTGACCAGTTTGTTGCAGACGACCCTGGAAAATTTCCCACAATGATTTCTGTCCTACCAGAAGATTGTTTTTTCAAATTCATCACATTTTGAAATGTTTTCTGCAAACTCTTTCAATTTTGGACAGTCGAAGATTTGGCATTAGGTAAAGGGAAACAATCCTCATTTCTTTTTGCTCATTTTAAAATCATCTTTTTGTCCAATGACTTCAAAAGTTGTTGGTTGACGATAGAAGCATTCAAGGTTGCATAACTTGTATAGCATAACATGTACCGGTAAGTTGTTTTCAAAGGTAAAAAGGTTTTTGAAAGGGAAAAGGATAGCATTTCTTCCCTGATAAACCTCATTTAGCCACATAACTTAATAAAATCACAGAATTGTGTCCCTGTCTATCCTCTGTGTAAATCTAATTAACCCTTACCATAGTGAAAATAACCAAAGGCTGAACATTTCTAAGTTGGTATATATTGGACCATTTTTTTGTCATTTTTTACTGAACATCAAGTTAATGACACAGAATCTTTCATAAACAGACACTCAATTGAACACACTGAAGGAAGAAGACAAATAATTGCAAAAGAATTGAGCAATATCTCTTCTTTGAGAAATTTTCTCTGATGGTGTTAATTTCAGATCAGACCTTTCACTAAAATGCAAGGTGAGGTGAAGATAAACTTTATGTTTTGTTTGTTTTCCTTAACCATTACCAAACCATAACGACATTTGACAAGTTTGTTGCAGAAGACTCTGGAAAACATCGTAGGAAAAAGAGAAATTGCTCTTAACGAGCAATTTCACCTTTTCCCACAATGTCTTCTGCCCTATCAGAAGATTATTTTTCAATTTCATCACATTTTGAAATATTGTCTGCAAACTCTTTCAATTTGGGACAGTCGAAAATTTGGCATTTGGTAAAGGGTTAATAGAGCATGCATCATCAAAATTTGAGCCCAAAAATAATTAGAAAAAAAGCCTTTATCTTATTAGGCTGATGGTAAATCCATTGAAAAAGCATTTGATAATGATCTAATAAAAGTTGAGTTCATAATTGCCAAATATATAATGATTGGGTAATTAGTTATCAGACTGAAATAACTCGAACAGTTTCCATAGAGGACCACCCAATAATCATTCCAGTGAAGTTTGGTTGAAATCCAGTGAGCGGTCAAGATGGAAAAGACGTTTAAAGAAAAAGCTAGCGGCAGACATACTGACTGGAGAACCTTTCATTTTACAAGATAAGATAGTGTTAATTGATAACTAATGTATTTATAAAGCCAAAACTTAACCATATCAAACCAAATTACAATGTTAATTTATCATGTCAATAATTTCATTTATCGTTTATTTAAGGTAAGAAAAAATCACTTTATATTCTCATGTTAAGAAAATTCTCTAATTGGTTTACTTTATGTTACATATTGAAGGCATAAATCACCAATAGGCGTAAACTCTGACATCGAATTATGGATGTCCCACCCTGACTCATCCTAAAAACAAAACTGAGCACTAATTGCAAAAAAGGTAAAAAGCTAAAAGCTTAAAATACTACATTTTCTTTGCAATAACAATTCCAAACCATTATGACTAGAGAAACTGGTCCTTAGTCCTTTACCAAAGGCCAAATTTTCGACTGTCCCAAATTGAAAGAGTTCGCAGATGACATTTGAAAATGTGATTAAGTTGAAAAATAATCTTCTGATACAGCTTGTAAGAGCAATTTCTCCTTTTCCCACAATGTTTTCCAGAGCCGTCTGCAACAAACTGGTCACATGTCGTTATTGTTTGTTAATGGGTTAGACTATGGTTTACCATACCTTCTACAGCAATGCACCAAATGAGGTATGAGGGTAAAGCTGTCTTGTTGTATATCTACTAGGTCATTTCTAAAATTCTTACTTTCTTATTCAAAATTGATTAACAATCATAGAGTTAAGGGTAAAAAGTTCCAGGCAATAAAATGCTTTTAAAAGCAAATTTACATCCCAATTTAATCAGTCTTTATCATGCCATCTTTTTTTCTTGTTATCTGAAATGGAGGAGGGATTTGATTCCGATACAAATAGTTTGTGTATCAGACAGTCTGTGTGCCTTCAAACTTTATTTAAATAATTTTGTAAGGAATGTAAAAATTAGATAAAAAGCAATAAAGAACCCACAAAATGCACAATTTGCATGGAGGTCCAACTGTACCCCATCATTCCATATTTCCAACATCATGCATTTTACTGCACCTGGTGCTGGAAATTTTACTTCTTACTCCAACAAACCTCATTTTCACCCATTACCAAACAATAACGACATTTAACCACTTTGTTGCAGACGACTCTGGAAAGCATTGTGGGAAAAGAATAAATTGCTCGTTACAAGCATTCTTTTTCCCACAATGTTTTCTGCCCTATCAGATGATTGTTTTTTTCAAGTTCATCACATTTTGAAATGTTGTCTGCAAACTCTTGGAATTTGGAAAGTCAAAAGCATCTGCTGCAGAAGGTTAGAAACAACTTTGATAAAAAAAAACGTACATTGTCCCTAATGACAAATTTCTTATTTTTGGTACAATTGTTTTCTTCAGAAAGTTAATTCTTATTCAATATAATCATTGCCTACTGCTTCTTTCATTTGGAATAGCCATGAATTCACACATAAGAAATGGGTGAAAAATCTTTTGAGTTATTATCCAAACAAATTACTTTGATGTTGCTCAGTGTGACCTACAACTAAATAGTCATTTCTGGAAAACAGTTCTGATCATGGGGATAGTTTGCCTCTTAACCCTTTACCAAATGCCAAATGTTCCACTGTCCCAAATTGAACGAGTTTGCAGACAATATTTCAAATTGTGATGAAATTGAAAAACAATCTCCCCTTACGGCAAAAAAGATTGTTGGAAAAGGGTAATTGCTCCTTAAGAGCAATTTCTCCTTTTCCAACAATATTTTCCATAGTCATCTGCGTTAAACTGGTCAAATGTCGTTATTGTTTGGTTAAAAAACAAAACCTGGTAAATAGTCTCTCATACTTTGCCCGGCACGCGGAAGACACATGGGAGGCAGGGGTTCAATTCCCTGCCAAGAAGTATTCTTTTGACTCTAGGGTCCTGTGTGGCTCAGTTGTTAGCCCTTTACCAAACGCCAAATCCCGACTGTCCTAAATTGAAAGAGTTTGCAGACAACATTTCAAAATGTGATGAAATTGAAAAATAATAGGGCAGAAATCATTGTGGGAAAAGGAGCAATTGCTCATTAAGAGCAATTTCTCCTTTACCCACAATGTTTTCCAGAGTCGTCTGCAACAAACTGGTCAAATGGGTAAAAAAGAAAAATACTAATAAATATTATAAAGTAGTATAGTTTCTCATAGTTTGCCTGTCACTCAGGAGGCAGGGGTTCAATTCCCTGCCAGGGAGTATTCTTTTGCCTTAAGGTCTGGTGTGGCTCAATGTTTAAGGTTGTTGACTGGAAATTTGGGAGGTCCTCCAGGTTTTGTGGTATATAAAGTGTCCTTTTTTTTTGACATGGCATTAAACTATCAACAAATATGCTCTATCCTTCAAAAGCAGTACTACTTTTTTTAATTTCAATCATAAGCAGTAAATTTTCTGAGTTTAAGAAGGTGTTGTTGTTTTTTCAAACACACTTCCTGCATGTGTTAATGGTGGAATTCAAACACACTTCCTGCCTGTTTTTAATGGTGGAACACCAAAATATTTTGACATCTTCTTGCAGCAACAAATCATGAAGGAAAGAAAAAAGTATTTAGTGGCAAGAACTAATCACAATACCACACACAAATTTAAGTAAAAGAATCCATTTCTAATTCTTTGCCAAAAGATTAACCCTTAGAATGCTGGGAAATTTTCTAAAAATGGATTTTTGTGTCGTCTGCTGTCCAAAACCTTAGATATCTGCTTAATTTTGTTGAGGAAAGATATTCAAAGTAGCAAACAGGTCAGATCCCAGGCCAGCCACCAATCAACTTTGGGGCTGGCCTGGATCTAACCTGTTAGCATAAGCATAAAGTCGGTTCAAGTTCTATAAGGGCTAAACGCTCTCTTATACACCGAGTCGAAAATGGAGCGCATTTCTCATGTAGGACAGAAAATATTGTTGAAAAGTGAGAAATGGGTCATATGAGCAATTGCTTCAAGTTCAACAAAAATTTCAAATGTCCTAAGCAGCACACACATAAAACCCAGAAATTTTGGGGTAACCTTAGGCAGGAATTTCAAAGTGACCTAACATCAAAAGGTTACCAATTGATGAAAGTTAAAATGTTTCCTTGTTTTCAAACAAGTTTAATTAACCAAGACAGGTTCAGTGAAATAGAAGCTGTGATATTCACAGGTGGGTTGTAAGCTCAATCTTCCCTTACTAAACGTTTCTTTTTAGAGAGCAATTTAACACTTTACATCATATGTTCTCCTTACATTGCTTTTAATCTTGTAGCAGGAATATCAAAATTCAAAGCTGAAATAACAAAATGACAAAACCCCTCCCCCAATGTTTGTCAGAGTTGTTTCAATATACAGTCAAACTTGTGTTAAGAGGCCAGCCTATGGGACAGAGTAAATTGGCTGTTTGAGACAGGTTGGCTGCTTAACACAAATTGATTTACACTATAAATCTAACAATGGGACTTTCTGTAGTGGCTGTTTAAGGCAGGTTGGCTGCTTAAAAGGGTGGCTGCTTAACACAAGTTAGACTGTAAAAGCTTTTTAAAGCGATATTCATATGCACACATACTTTTGTTTGTGGGACTCTTAAACACACTTTTACTGGTCAAATCGTTATATATATTCATTTTGAGGAGTTCTGTTGCTCGGTCAATTGTTGTAACAAACAGAGATAATGCTCTTCATGGGTAAATTCCCTGTGAACAATCAATCTCCTTCAACAACTGTAACTAATGGAGAAATTGCTCAACACAAGCAATTTCTCCTTATGTAACAGAGAATTTCATGCTTAATCGTAAATGAAGTCAATTGGTCAATCTTTTGTGGTATAAGTTAGAGTTTATGTAAAGTAAGGATTGCTTGTGATAGCATTATCGTCATATCAACTCTTTTTAACAGACAGCTCAAAATCCATTGGCACCATATAAACGATTTCTCCTTTCATTTAAATGCAATGGTTTCTACCAAACCTTTAGCTGTATTCAATGTGGTTTGAACACAATACCCTATGTAAAGGCACAATTTAAGTAAACCAAGGAATTAATGGACATGCAACAATTATGACCTTTTCGATTATTGCATGTAAAACTTAAAATATTTCAATGGCAAAATTTTTCTAACTTTTTTCAAGTATTTAGCATTATTTACGAAAAAAAATAATAAAAGTATGGAGTAGATATCAAACCATTTTTGCCTTACACAACAGAGTTGGATGAGGAGATATAAGGTCAGATAACCAAGATGACTTTTTCATACCTAATCATCATTTAATTGCCTTAGTTACTTCCCTTAACACTTTCCCAATACAGATGTCCCATAATGTTCTTTGCAGAAATTTGCTTGTTGCAAGCCATTTTGTCAAGCTGTCACATTAATAACTCAAGAATTTTGTTTCATGTTGGGTTTTAATGAGAAAAAAGGAAGTATTTGATAGACCTCAACCCATTCCACCACAAAATTCCTGGATCTAACCTGTTTGCATAAGTATGAAGTCAGTTCCAGCTCTATGTGTTATTAGGCCATTCAATCTAGCCGAAAAAAGGGCCCGACCTAGACAAAATTGCAAAAGAATTTCTGAATGTTATGTGCGAAACTAGACATAGATAATAGCTCATTGCAAAAAGTTGCATGTTGTAGTAGGTGGGGAAAGTTATATAAAAGCGATTTAAACCTGTCCTCCTTTGGGCAAAATCAAATGGCCAGTATTGTAAACCATAGTAGTACTTTATGACGTAAAATCGAGAAACGTCATCACTATGACGTCATTTTGGCTAACATAATGGTAACCACGTGGTACCTTACACGATCAAATATTGCAGATTTTCGTAGGTCTTTTATTGAATAGATGCTTATGTTGCAAAAATTGCACACAAAAAAGAACATTGTAACAAAACATATAAGGAAATAAGTGAAACAATCAATAATTTTATGAAATAATGCATGTATCGCCCAATTTCATGAAAGTACGGAAGGCCATTTCTGTCATAATTTTACTGATTCTTCAATTACTTTCGTGGATACCATCTCCTTGATTTTAAATCTTTATTAGACCTTGTATTCAGCTTACAGTAGCTATTTCAACCCATCTTTTTTATATGTTCGCTATGTGATATCTAGTATGTAAATTATTTGCATAAATTTATAGAATTTGCAGAAATAATTTTAACATAGGTTTTCTCATTTGACAGAAAACATGGTTCTTAAAAAAGGTGAAAAGAATTAGACAGTGGTTTGTTTAAACTAACTAACTCAGAGGAACACAGTTTTGATAACTATAAGAATATTAGAATCAGCATTTTCAAGTGTGTCAATATTCAATTAACATTCGGCATTGATCTAAGGGAAACTTTTATGATTGGATATCATAATCGATAATCTCATGCTTCACTAAGATTTGTTTGTTATTTTAAAAAAGGAATTCTTTTTATTCAACTACGCTTGGAAAACTGGAAAAGAAAGAAAAAATACTTTGTAATGAAAAGCGGAAGTGGGACTACATAAAAATTAATATAAATCTGACCAAAGTTACTATTCATAAGACAAAGCAAAGCTTTAGTCTCTATTCTAAGTGAATTTTAGTGTAATTTTATGAACGTAAAGGTGTTCAGATCTTGCTTAATTTCAGCAATCTTAAAAAGTTATCCGTTGGTTGAATATTGACAAGCTTGGAAGAAGCGTCATCAAGCTTGACTATACATTGCTAATTATATCTTAAGATATCCACTTCCGATTAAGCATGCATTTATTGGACAGTCAACTGAAAGCACTCCTGATCCGCAAGAAATATAACCATGACAGCAGTATTCCAACCTAAATAGTCTTGACGTTTTGTCACAGAACTTATTGCAAAAAAAATTGCCCCCTGTACGAATGTTATGTTTTGGTATTTCAACAGTTTAACAAGTTAGTGTATAAAGACGAGTGCTTTGATATTTAACTCTTTCAATATATTCACCATTTTTCTTATGAAAACCAAGTCCTATAAGAAGTTGATGTTCTGTACTCGGGATATCTGCTAAACATGTGCCTTAAAAACTATTGTCACGATCCATACAGTTACGTTAAAGACATTGCTGTTAAGAGAGAATTTACCTTTCCACATTGCAACTACCGAAATACATGTTACATTGTCACATTGTTATGAATGCAAAAAGTGAGAGCGTAATTCAACAATGAATGCAATTCTTGTATAAGTCAAAAATGCATATAACACAGAGAAAACGCCGATAAAAATCAAACACTAAACAATATTTTGATGTTGATGGTTCTAGATATTTAAGACAATTAGACTTCGACAGTTGTATAAATGAATTTAAAAACATCAAAGTCATCGATTTTTTAAATCATTTACCTTTTGCTTCACTGTGATTTGTATGTTGTTGTTTGTTAAATGGCACTCTTCCCTCAATTGTGAAAGGAAAGTTGAAGAACAAAAAAAGACGTTGTAATGAAAAGCTGAAGTGGGGCTAAACAAAAGTTAATGTAAATCTGATTGTAGTTGCAATTCATAAAAACAAAGCAAATCTTGAGGTTTATTTTATAAGTGATTATTAGCGTATAATGATCATAAAGGTGTTAAGAAACTTATTTAATTTCGGCAATCTTAAGAAGTTTCTCTTGGATCAAGGCCGAATTTTGATTGAATATTGATATATTTAATTTCGATGGAAAATGCTGATTCGTATGGTTATCAGGATTGTGCTCATCTGAGTTAAATCATTATTCATATCCCCCATAGTTTGTGATCATATTACAGGGAACCCGTTTATAATTCTGGCTCTTTTTCCGGGAATTTATCAGGAAATCTGGGAGACAATTAGTTCAAAAAGAACCACTGACGTTCAGCTACATCTTTACCATATCTTTAAATAGTTTACGGCTTAGGTCAAAGTTTGTGTCTTGGATGATATTTGAATGTACAGTTAATGTGACGTTTTATTTCAAGAACCAAAGCACGTCTGCTTAACAGACCTAAGAAAGAGCCTGGCATTGAAAGATTTAAAATGAACCACTTCCAAACGATTTTTCTTTAAAAGTATTATGCTATCTGTCAATGAGAAAACTTAATCAAAGTTATTTCTAAAGATTCTGTAAATATATGCAATTGAATAAAAAAAAAAATAGCAGATGGGTTGATTAGTCATACAGTTACTGTAAGCTGATTACAAGGCCTGATCAGGATTTAAAATCAACAACATTATATTATTCTAAGAAAAAAGTTGAAACGGTGTTCAACGTCACAGAGGAAGACAAATAAAAAAAAATGAAATCCACGAAAAGCATTGAATATCCAGTGAATTTATGACAGTTATGTCCTTCCGTAGATTCATGATATCGACCAAAGCAACGCATTAATTCATTAAACTTTTACTTTCGTCACTCATTTGTTTATAAGTCCTGTTTCAAAGTTCATATTTTTAGCATTGTCACACAAAATAACCTTTTAGTTGATAAAAAAGGAGCAAAACTCCGCAATATTTGATCCTATATGGTACCACATGCTAGCAATTTTGTTAGCCAAAATGACGTCATAGTGATGATGTTTCTAAATATTACGTCATGAAATACTCCTATGGTGTACAATATTGGCCAACTAATTTTGCTTCAAAATGCAGGGTTTAAAATCGTTTTTATATAACTTTTCCCACCTACTTCAAAGTGCAACTTTTTGCATAGAGCTATCATGTATGTCTAGTTTCGCACATAACATTTAGAAATTCTTTTGCAATTTTGTCTAGGTCGAATCTTATATTGAATGGCCTATATTATGAGCACATAAGTGATATGTTGCCTATATAGTTATAGCAGCTATTTAGGATATAGATATATTTATGTATGTTGATGCCTGTTATCGCAAAGTGATACCTCCTTAATGAATAAACCTTTCAACCCTTTACATCCATCTTAAATCCATAAAACCTCATTTGAACTGAACTTCTGTAAAATAATTCTGAAAACAACTGAGACAAAAATAAAGATTGTTTCTAATGAGCAATTTATTATTTTAATACACTGGATATTATCTTATAACTTAAACACCATTTTAAAGATATTTGTGTTGTGTGTTATTGCTTTCAATTTGAAATAGTCACAAATTACCATAATTTTATAGGAATATTTCAAGACATGGATACACCTTTCTTTATGATATTGGATAAATTGCATTTATCCTGTCACTAGTGTCATTTTGGGACCAACTACAAGGTGTCATACATTATTTGTGATATCAGACAGTAACAAAGTAACATGCAAAAAGTCACATGCCAAATCAAAAGGACTAATGTGAGAACATGACATGTTACATTATTCTATACCTTTTTACTGTAAATAAATGTTGATGTAACATTTCGTTTCCACTTTTTCATTTTTCATTTCTTTATATATTTGAATTAAAGTAGGTGGCAGGCTAAATAGTATAGATAGTTGCTGTATTTTAATGGAAAAGCTATCAGGTTTGGCTTCAGATTATTATCAGCTTCGCCTCTGGCTCACCGGATGATATTTCTACACCTTACCTGATAACATTTCCATTGATAATATTTCCGATTCAAGACATCAATCATTCTGTTCTCCATATGTTTGTTTATGCTTTATTTTGAAAAGTGATCTTTTCTTAATGGACAACCTTTACACAAAGCACAAATTCAGGTTTAAAAGTTTTTTCATTAAGAAAAGATCACTTTTCACCTAAATTGACGGTTGGTCTGTGATACAACCTGTTTGCTACTCTGAGTATCTTTCTTCATCAAAATTAAAAAGATAATTAAGGTTTTGGAAAGCATGAAGTCGGTTCCAGCAATATGAGGCTGATGCATGTACATTGAATGCTTGAGATGGTGATAATCAAAGAATTGTATCTAGTACTAGGAGACAATATTGAATACAGTCAAATCTGAGGGAGTGGTCATACCTGAACAACGGCCGATATGTCAACAACGGCCAGCTCAGGCCCGCCCGTGCATTTTCCTTCTTTAAATACCCTGCACCTAACGGGAGTCTGTGCAATGCAGCCAATGGCCGCACTAATTGGTTTATTTGTACTGTATATCACATTTTGTCAATAGATTACATAATATGTCATAGTTTGTACACGCTAATTTAGAGGGAATTTTCTTTTATGCTTAGTAGGCTAAATATACTTGCAGGAATTGTTTTCCTAGTACGGGCGGTGTTTCCTTTTTAAGTAGCGCAACTGAATTAAGTTTTATAAGTAATTTGGAGGGTTAAATATGTGTTTCACAAACAAAGCATATTAATGCCTCCAAAAGAGGAACTAGTTCGATTTTTTTGTGTGTTAGAATCAGGATATTCTTCATGTGTTATTGGTCACGAGTTTGGTAATGGATGCATTCCGATAGAACGGGTAGCCATAGGCAAACAGAACGTTATGGACGAATTTGGATGTGGCTATCCTTGTGAAAAGATAGACGAACGTTATTACAAGTGGTTTTAAGATGCTTCTCCTTATGCACTGGATTTAGCCATTATAGTGTAATGATGAAAACCTATAAAAACCATATTCATCTAGCCAACTTCTTTATGATCCTTTTTTGTTGATGCTCATTATAATTGTCTTGATCTGACACTTCTTATTAATACCCACAACAAGTGTTAACAAAAACTTTTCAAACTACTGTTGGCATAGAACCCTTAAGCCCCTTATCATCTATGACACTATTTAGGGATCAAGCAAACTACACAGAAGATAACAAATTGTGTCTCACTTACCAAATAATTGACCAATCCGAAGCCATACATGAGCTGTTCTACGTCATACTCTGTGACCATTGGTTCACCAACAGTTGCCATATCCATCATAGCACACATACACATCCGATTAATACTTAACGAAACATCGTCAAATAGTTTTACACTTGACGTAGTATCACCTTATTGCTGTAAGTTTAACGAAACATTGTCATGTGCTTTCAGCTAATTAGGAATTGTCTTGTTCTACATTCATGAAACATTCACATTCACCCCTAAGTAAAGATGTAAAACATTAATTTAACCACATCATATTTGGTGTAGAGGTTATTAAACAGACTCAAGATATAAATCAGGTATATGGTCACTTTTTGTCATGTTCAACGACTTAATTGATAAAAAAAGAAATGTGATAAATCATATTTCATGAAATGTTGTTTTGTAGAGCACTCAATGTTGTTGTTTGGTGCCCTTATCTTTCAATTATCACTTAACAAAAGTATGTGCCCATGTAAAAAATTTATAAAAAGTGTGTGTTGTGGTAAAATGATCATATATCAATGTGTTCCAAAATTAATGCGCATTGAATCATTTGCACAGAGATGAAATAGATTGACCCATTATAAATATGTAACACTAAAAAACTTAAATATTCACAGGTCAATATGTGACAAGAAAACTTTATTTATCATCCAAAACTACCTTTTAGAATCATATTATTACACATAGTAACACATATTACAGAGGTAGTTGTTTTTCATTTAGCGCATGCCTCAAAATACAAGAACAATTAAATAACACAGATACAAAGTTCAATCACAGACAGCCTATAGTGTCAACTACTTTTGCCTTCATAAACTACACCTTGAGAGAGGTTCATTCTGGCATTTAATACAATTAGGAAATATACCTGTCTACATCCAACTCAATTACCAGAGTGAATGATCCTTTGATAATCACAGTGCAATCAAAAACCTGCAGCTTCCTCGACTACGTTTCATCCTTTTCTTCATGCAAAATATTATAGGTGACGCTTTGTGCAGGGTTTACATCTTGTCAACAGAACATAAACCTTGCATGTGAGCTTTTGAGATATATTACAAATTTGAGGGTTCAATGCAAGATTATAGTAAGTCCTTCACAAACATGAAGTACTTACTATTTAACCCTTTACGGTATATAGCGCCGTTCGCCGCCTTATCGATTACCGCATAAAACGCTTTTCGCCGGTATACCTATTACCGTATAAAACCTATTTTGACGGGCTATCGATTACTGCATAGAACGCTTTTTGACAGCTGAAAAATTGATTCAACTTCAACCCTTAATTACACAAATAAACACACACGTCATTTTCTCCAAAGTTTATTTTCCTATTAAACAAATATGTTTTCTTTCATATACGATGATAAAATCATGGGGTCAAAGTTTAAACTTTTGCTCCAGAGCGAATCTTTTGATAGTGGTCACGCGGCACACTTCTAAAAGAGACGCTATGGGATTGAGATGAAGGGAAATGAAATACCCACCCCCAATAAAACTGAAAGCGGCCTTCGATATCCTGTCATAAAGATCAAAACAATGCCGATTTGTAAAGACTTGATAAGGATTTCCTGCAATTCTTTACAAACTAACACTTTTCTAAAAATATTATCCAATTAAAAAGAACATAGGGCACGCGACCCGTAGACTATTTAATGAGAAGTCTTCCGGTCATAAAAGATCAAAACACTGCCGATTTGTAAAGACTCGATAAGGATTTCATGCAATTCTTTAGTAACTTAACACATTTCTAAAAATACTATCCAATTAAAACCAGAGCATACGGCACGCGACCTGTAAAGGATGTTTATGACACGGAGCTATTGTTCAAAGTTTAAAGGCGATTGAAAATCGAGCCGTCAAATAATTGACGTTATAAAGACGGCCTTTTTAAAATATTTAGCCAATTTGGTGTTTCCGATCGCAAGTCGGACATCAATGTAGATTCAGAGCAGTAATTTGATCGTTTTTTATTAAACCTGAAGATGATGAAATGTTGATAAATATTACCAATTCACGGACAAGCAAATTAGATCATTCCTCCGACTTTGACTACAACTACGAGCTTTTGGTAAATTCATCACCCATGGACACGTATTTTACGGAAATATAAGCATGTTTCGTTGCCAAAATGAGTTGATTTTTACTGTTTTACATTTATAAGAAGGACTAGGTTTAACTCCTTTACAAAGCAATATATTTTGGAAACGGTTTGAATGGGAATTGAAGTAAAACGATTCAGCTTTGTTGAGAAATATGCAAAGACAAAGTATGTATCTCGAGTCATGAACGGTATTTTTCGGCAACAAAATTCCCTGCAATTGATGACAAACGGAAAACAAATTACGGATCTCTCAGGGAGAACACATAAGTCATATTATTAATTTTGATTTTGTATAATTCACACCGTAATATACATTTTCATTGTTTGTTTAATTTTCTACAACTTAATCCTGATATGAATGTATCACTAAATAAAGAAAAAAAACATCAACTTAAAGGAAATTTTGTTCTCGTCGTCTTTTATTCTTTGAAAAAATCTATTAGATGAATGTAAAATGCATTAATTTAGGTTTGATTAACAGTACCCCAATCAATAACAATTATCGGAGATAATCCTGTGCAAATAGGTACCCAGGGTGACTAGTTATGTATGCGTTAATGGTCTTCGATAATCGGATGGTTTATACCTATAGTGTCACTGATAAGCCTTATCTCTATACCTTAAAGGGTTAAGTATTGCACTGAACCCTAGGGTGTTACAACATTTTCTGCCATTATGCAATTTCCATTGTCACAGCCCAATTTATGCATTTATTGTTCAAAGCATGACTAAAGCATTGACTTCACAAAAAGGAAGGAATTGCTATATATATAGTCTTCATCAAACACTCAGATTGGTCTGTTAGACGCACACCTGTATTTGGCTAAAGAAGTAAGCTTTGTCCAAGGAAATTCAAATGAGACCAGTCACGGTTACGAGATTCAAATCTTAGACTCCTGTAGCAGATTTGTTTATCAAAATGATGTTTAACTCCATGAAAACAATTTTTCAGTTATATTACAGCTTAAATCTTGGACTCACCAGTACTAGGCTAGGGCCCTGAAATAAGTATCTTGCCAAAGGACATTCAAACAAAACCATAGGTACCAGTGGGGATCGTACCCAGACCCAGGTGGTTTGACCACCACCTTAACCCCTGGCCACACAGGACCCTTTCCTGTATAATAGAATGGCACTCTAGTTACTCTGCTCAAGGGAAAAGACCCCTAGTGCATTAGTATTAGGGGTCTTGCAAGTTCAGGGGGTGAACTCTGGGGGTCCAAGGTGTGATCCCCTATCTGCACTGCTTGTTTCATGACTGAAGTGTCCTGTGACAAGACACTTCAGGGCCCTTACTTTGCACTTGCCATGATAATACAGAAAAACTTTTCACACCATTCATCCTTAATATCTGATACTTCCCATTATACACTACAGATTTTTTTTCTACATCAATTTATGCTATAACTTAATAAATCGTCACCCAAGTAAAGTGTGAACTCATAGACGGTCACACTACCCTTACAAAATAGAAAATAAAACCTTCGCTGGCATCTTGCACTCAGTACCCCTGGGAAAAAGAACCATGGAAAGTCTCCAACACAAGTACCCCCTCAACAAAGCAACTTCTATCAGTTATCCCTTTACCAAACGCTAGATTCTCCACTGTCCCAAATTAAAAGAGTTTGCAGTAGACATTTCAATATGTGATGAAATTGGAAAATAATCTTCTGATAGGGTGATGTATGGCAGAAAACATTGTGGGAAAAGGTGAAATTGCTTGTGACGAGCAATTTCTCCTTTTCCCACAATGCTTTTCAGAGTTGTCTGCAACAAAGTGGTTAAATGTCGTTTTTGTTTGGTAATGGGTTATCTGGATCCGTTTTTTTCATTCCATCCTCCGTCTGTCACTAAGGTGATAACCCATTCCCTGTGCACATCTATCATGTCACTCACGCCAAATCCCTCTTGCATACAAACAAACACATGACAATAGTTGCAACACTATTGTAAGTGCTTCATGTTTGTGAGGGACTTATTGTAGTATTGCACTTATCCCTTGATAACAGTGTTCGCAGCAGACGTATTTATCAAAATGTTATAAACCATTGTGACAATGATGAGCTTTTTTCCATCTTCCTGTCACAATGTTTTCTGCTGCAGAGATTTCAGATAATAAATAATAGATAAGAAGATTAAAGAGATTCTGTTTGATTGTTTACTATGTGTTTTGCACCTTTCCCTGGAAATAGAAACAAATCAGACGCAACAGCAAAAAAAAGTGTGAGAAAACAGTTCCTTTATGGAATTGGGAAGTAGCCATTGTAATAAAAGGTGAGTTTGCAATCTTCTGTTGTGTTATTAAAATCTTTTACTGCAGGAATATGCAGTGGCATAATGATTAGTATCAGGGACAAGAGACCAGCCAATGCAGGTTCCATCCTCAATTTCAATAATTTCTTTCACCCTGGAGTACCCTTTGGCAAGACACCTTTTCTAGCCTATAACTAGTAGATTTTCAAGGTAACATCTACTCTATACAATTTTTTTAGATTTAACCTGTTACAATAATGGACAAACAACAAACAAACAGATGTGTCAAAGTTAGCCAATATGAATTAATAGGTTAAGGCCCTCTGTAGGAATGTTGTTGTGCAGGTAAAAAAGCCTCTTGGGTTGACGTCTCAGTGTAAACATCAACTGCTTGCACAACATCACGTCAAGGGCTTCATGATACATCAACTCTGACATCATTATTGCTTCACGAAAGAAAAGTAAACCTGACTTCATTGCATTTATCACATTCATCTTGGAGACTCAATTCAAATGAGAACCAACAGTTTAGGGTTTGGTGTTGAATTAACCCCTTACCAAATGCCAAATTTTCAACTGCTCCAAATTAAAAGAGTTTGCAGACGACATTTCAAAATGTGATGAAATTGAAAAACAATCTTCCGGTAGGGCAGAAAACATTTTGGGAAAAGGAAAAATTGATCTAAACAAGCAATTTTCTCCTTTTCCTACCATGTTTTCCAGAGGTGACTGCAAGAAACTGGTCAAACGTCATTATTGTTTGATAATGGGTTAAATAAGGAAGTCAGGAAATGAGCCTCTTATCAGGATCTATGCAGAGCTGCTGCTTTTTTTGCCTAACTTTTCACAGATTAATCTCTGTTGTTGCTTTTTTATATTGAATTACAATGCATCTTGATGCTGTAAAAAATATTTGGCATAGACGCATGATGCACCAAATGATCAAGCCCTTCTAACTGAAAAGTTAATTAGGTTGTATGAGGTTCAAATTGAAAGAAACAAAAGACAACAAATTGCAAGAAAGATTTTTTCTTTTTTTCCAGATATTGTATGAAAACCACTGTGATCAAAGGATAAATTTATCCTTTCACCACAGTGTTTTCTAGACTCTAAAGCAGAAGACGAAACAAAGTTTGGTATAATTGTATCACAGAATAGGGACTTAAAATGAGACAAAAATCATTTCAGGAAGTGATAAATTCTCCGCCAGTCTTTGACTTCACGGAATGATTGATGACATAATTCCATATCTTGGTGCCTACATGACCTGACATCCATAACTTGTGATGTTCCATCAATAAATCAAACACCAAACATGCCTATATAGCACCATCGCCATGCAGCCTCATATCACTGATGGCAAATTTGATATAACTGTTATGAATTTACCCTTAGAATACTGGTTGATTTACTAAAAATAGATTTTTGTGCCGTCTGCTTTCCAAAACCTTAAATATCTGCTTAATTCTGTTGAGGAAAGATACCAAGAGTAACAAACAGGTTAAATCACAGGTCAGCTGCCAATTAACCGCCAATTTACTTGGCAGCTGGCCTGGATCTAACCTGTTTGCATAAGCATGAAGTTGGTTCCATCGTATTGCTGGACAGATTAGATAACAGGCGGCTGGCCTGGATCCAACCTCTTAGCATAAGCATGAAGTCGTTTCCAGCACTATAAGGGTTAATTATAAAATAAATATCTTTTAAATTTTGCATTTTTCATTTCCTTGCAGCCCAGCTGCAGACACACAATGAAACATTGAAAGGGTTCATGGAATGTTATGACCATTAGTAAAATCTGTGCACATACTTAGCAGCAATTAATGTGCTTTATCATTAAGTCCCTAATTAAAGGCACAGGTAGATAAATAGAGCAATTAGTTAGTCTACCCTTTGTCTGACAGAAGCCTGCAGGGTGGCATTATAAGAGGCAGACATTTTTTTTTAAAGAAAGTTGACACATGTGCTTCAGAGGACTTTTGAAACCGTCATAACAAAAGGACAAATCACTCATTCATATATATTATGTCAAACTCATTTTATTTTACGAAGAGAATTAAAAATCATGACCCCTGATAAGAGTGTTGCATATCTCAACACTGCATGGTATCAATCAGGGGAAATAAACTGTTCAAAAAACATTTTTTGTGAGAAAAGAAGAAGTTGCATGAAATAATCAATTTCTCCAATAATCGCAGATGCTTTCTTCACATAAAGATATCACATGAGAAATGAATGTCTGTTGTCTTACTTTGAAATGGCCATCATAACAGACCCTGCCCAAAATTCTGTGTTGCATTGTGGGTAAGTTATTATATGACGGCTTTTGATGTCCCCGCACTTAATTAGTAGACTGTGGGAAAGAAATTTGTGTAAGCAATAATTGTTGGGTGCATCTTTACCAGAAGTCTATGAGTGTTTCAGCAGAAGACATTTTAACATGTGATAAGTGGCAACCAATAAACCTGGGATTAATTGTCAATCTGGTAATGAGCTTTGAAATCATTGTGACGAAATGAGAATTTGCTCATGATGAGCAAATTGCCATTTCGTCACAATGCTTTCAAGTACTACATGTAGCACAAACTTTGAGTGTCATTTGAATAAAGGAAAACAGTTATAAGTGTTATATTGAGGCAGTAAACATACCAGAAATGCCTTGGATTTTTCCCATTGTCACAGACATACACTTTCATATCATCTGTACAAAATGCTTTGTTTGGTAAACCTGTCCCTGTTCTGCCTAATTTGTAGTGATAGAGAATCATAAATAATTTACTTTAAATGATTAAGTTATTGAGAGTTTTACATTGTGTCAACAGTTTTATTGTTACATTATGATGCCTTGCCCATCATTGATTGTAGAAGGCTCCCAAACTAAACTGCACATAAGGTATGGTCAAGACAATTGGAATCATAGTTAACCTCTTGTGAAAATTCAAAGCCATGCTACCATGATTTAAACCCCCATAGAGACCTGGGTCATGTTAATTGGCCTTATTTTTTCAATGGGTTTTATATCATTTTAACATTATTTCAGTGAGGTTGCTATGCCCAACTTATAATCAATGAATGAAGAACCCTAATTTGACAGTCCATAAGGGCTGGTCGAGCCGGGGTAGAACCATCTGCATTATATAAATCAACTGGGAAACAACCTCTCAAGAAAATCCAAATATTGTCATCGGGTGAGGAACCCATGTGGAGAGGGGCTATGTTACCTCAAGTTCTGTATAGTATGCTTTATTTGTATGTGTTATCACTTGTATGTACTAGAAACTAGTAAAAGGTCAAGTTAATGCACACCTATCTATCCGTAACCTTACCGCTATATATAGAGACCCCACCCCCTTTCGCAGTAATAGGTATCATAAATAATTTGCTTAGATCTAATTGGGGTTCTATATTGTGTCAATGGTCACGCCCTAGACGCCCTCTTCCCATTCGTCAATAGATATAGAATGAAAGAAAGACATTGATTGAATTCATTGTGATTTACTCTCAATTTTTTTCTAAATTGTAAATATCTCAACCCATAATACCTTATCCTGATACATTTGTTGCAGAAAAAACACTTTGACAAAACGATAACTACCTCAATTTACAATTTAACTGAAAAATTGTTTATGTGATGTTAATCACTACCAAATAAACCTTTCATGCATGAGGTAGAAAAATCCTACACTGCAGAAAATTCAAACAATTGTTGTGGTATGCCTGCATATACAAGATGGTAGACTCAACATCACATGGAAGATTTTGCATCACATGCATTTTGTTATGTAAGGAGATGATCTTCACAATAAAAGCACATACTGTTCTCATCTTGACATAATAAACACATATGAAATGACATTTAACCCTTAGAATGCTGGGTAATTTTCTATAAATAGATATTTGTGTTTTCTGCTTTACAAAATCTTAAATATCTACTTGATTTTGTTGAGGAAAGATACCAAGAGTAGTAAACAGGTTTTAATCACAGGCCAGCTGCCAATTTACTTGGCAGCTGGCCTGTGATTTAACCTGTTTGCATAAGCATGAAGTCGATTCCAGCACATAGATGTTTGTGTTTTCTGCTTTCCAAAACCTTAAATATCTACTTGAATTGTTGAGGAAAGATACCCAGAGTAGCAAGCAGGTTAAATCACAGGCCAGCCGCCAATCTATTTGGCGGCTGGCTTGTGATTTAACCTGTTTGCATAAGCATGAAGTGAGTTCCAGCACTTTTAAGGGTTAATCAACCTCTCCTAACAATTGTCAGATCAATAACCATGTACTCTATTAACAACTACCTTTGTATTGCCGCAGCTACTAGAGAATTCTAGAAATAATAATTGACCGGAGAAGAAGTCTTTACAAACGAGCAATTATTCCTTATGGCAAAAATGTTTTATACCAAACATCAAATGCATATTTAATTCATCTTGCACTAAATCCTTGAATAAATCATTTTATTTCAATAAACTCCATAAATTTAAATTCGAATTGATGTGCAGCAAACGTTTCATACATCAACATATCAAGGGGAAAAATTGTGGTTCACTGCAGACATCTTTTTGCAAAAAAAAAGTGCATTTGCTAGATTCAATGGATTTTTACATGTATCGATTAACAATTTTCCTCTAATAATAAAATGCCAGACTCATTACTGATAGGGGAAAACTTAAATGCCCTTAATTTGGTCAATCAGCATGTTAGTTAGCAAAGACACTTATCTCATGAAAACCCCAAATCAACCCTTTTTTTTATTTGGTATTGTCTTTAATGCCATTTCAGCAATTTTTCAGTTATGTTACGGCTTTCCTGGATCCATCAGTACTAGGCTACGGCTCTGAAGTGAATTGCCAAAGAACACTTCCACGAAACCAGAGGTCAATGGTGCTTGAAACCCGGACCCCCAAGTTCTAAGTCCGCCCCCTTAACCACCAAGCCATGCAGGACTCTTCCAACTCTACTGATACCATGATTTGAACCCAGACTAAGAGAGGCTTTGATGTTTTATTTCACAGTCTGTTAACCAAAAAGCCATGCAGGCTGCCTGATACTCACAATGATTTCTTTTTATCAGCTGCAGACACATAAAATTGAAGGGTTTTTGGATGGCAAAGAATTTATATGGGAAAACTATTTGCTTGGTTTTGCAGAGTGCAATCAGACATGAATTGCAAACAGCCTTTTAATATGCTTATTTATTATGTTCTGCGTTTATCACCTAAATTGAAAGATCATGTGATTGAAAATGTGTGGATATTATGTTGTAAACACATTAGTCTACTATTTATAATAGTCCACCACTTGATTTTATTTACCTTGAACAGAAAATGTATACACCTTTCGTTATAGAAGGCAAATGCTCGTCACCAACAGTTTTTACTATTTATTGACAATTACCTTTGCAAGATACCAAAGGGAAAAATTTTATAATTCAATGATTCATTGCAAAACCATACATTTTGTGAAGGCTTTTAAAGGAGTCTTGCAATGAACCTTTAAAATGTGGTCTACTATTACTTTCAATTGGACATTTAGTGACGACATTTAAGCAGTTTATTGCAGACAACTCTGGAAAACATTGTTGGAAAATGAGAAATTGCTCTTTCGAGCAATTTCTCCTTTCCCAACAATGTTTTCTGCACTATCATAAGAATTTTTTCAATTTCGTCACATTTTGAATTGTCGTCTGCAAGTCTTTCATTTTGGAACATTCGAAAATTTGGCGTTTTGTAAATGGTTAAAATGCAAGTATGTGAACACATGCTGAGGAAGGTTGTCAACAGTTTATCTGAGAATTCAATTAATTGACTAGCATGGAATCCTGATCATGAGGAAAACTGTGTACTTTCATCTTCCAAATTCTTACATCTGAGAACAAGTACCTTTAAAACATTTTTTTTTGTGAATTTAAGCATTGATTGCAAACATGATCCTATGAAGTTTGAAGATAATAGAACTAAGTGTTTTAATCATATGAGCAAGGTTAGATTTAGTGAAAGGGAAAATACTCACAAACTAATACTTTTGAAATAAACATTTGTACATGGACATACAGACAGGCCATAAAAAACACAAACTCAGGATGGTGGGGGTGGTGTAAGAATCGGTATCAATAATCTTGAGTACGAAATGAAAACATTACAAGCGGCAATAAAACATTTCCAGATCTTCCACATCAAACCAAACAGCTGTTACGCCACATGGCTAAAGCATACAGTCTTGTTGTACGATATTCTTAACAGATTAATTAACCCATTCCAAACTTCTGGGTACTGTTTTACTAAGCATTTTATGCTAAAAATATGCTTAAGTTCCCGCTTTTTTCAATATTGGGCTAGGCAATATTGCATAGTAACATATCATTGGAATCGTCTCTCCGAGACGCTTCCAATTACTTGTCACCTGCTAATATTGTGTTTTCGTTTAAGATACTTCCCATGTTTATCAGTTTTGCCTTACGCAAAATGTTTTCCCTCTTTTTATAATATTGGGCAAAGGAATTTAGCATAGTTACACATCATTTGAATTTACTTGGCAGCTGGCCTGGATCTAACCTGTTTGCATAAGCATGAAGTCAGTTCAAGCAGTATAAGGGCCTAACTTATATTATTGGTACTCACTATAAGTGTCTCCATGACACCAATGAGTACCAACTCTATAGACTTCTGGGCTATTCATAAAGCTTCGCCATTCGCCATAGGCGAAAGTCAACTTGGTTTGGCGAAAAAAGAAATGTACCCTTTCGTCAATTTGGCGAAAGTAAAATTGACCCCATTTTGTATAGAGTCTGTAATGGCGAAAGTGGGAAGAATGGCTAAAGTCTTTTCGCCACTACGAGTGGTAATCATTAATTAAAATTGAATAGTTTGACGTTGAACAGCTTAAATATAAATAGAAGTCACTGGCGCCGGATCCCATAATAATAACCTATATCTATAAATAACATGTTATTTATAGATATAGGTTATTATTATGGGATCCGGCGCCAGTGATAGAAGTGTTTGGTTCCTTAGCCGATTTTCTAGTGAAAGCGCTCTTTTAGAAAATCCGGAGACCAGACATTATGTATATTTCCAATAGCAACGTCTAATGAAAACGTTTAAACAGGCCGGTTCCCGGTTTCAGTTTATGTGTCACACTAAAGTCGGTACCAGAATAATAAAACGCACCAAAACGTTTTCGATACTTATTTCTGTAGCTCACTGCGTTAAAAAAAGATACTCATAAAGGTGATATGGGACTTATTGCAATAAAAAGCACGCGAATAAAAACATTATTTGTGTGTAAACACATTCAATATATCAAGCGTTTTAAATGATTACATCGATGTAATATTAGAACGAAATTCCATGGTACGGAATTTACGGACAACGAAACAACAACAACAACAACATGAGGGAAAGGGACTCCCGGTGAAAAATGGTAATTAAAACAAACATTCAAGGAAATATAACCTTTTATGAGCATATCTTAATGCATTGGAACTCCCACATTTAGTAAAAAGAACGTCATTATTGTACAAGTACTGTCAACTTGCCAGTTCAATGACTCCCAGATCACGTAAACGCTGCAGCATACCCTGCAAACTTTAAGGTTAGATATTCTCTTTTAAAATGTTTAATTTATTTTGTTTTATTTACAATCAAAAGTTATTTTATATTCTTTTTTTAAATGTTTATTTTGTTTTATTTAAAAAATGAATCATGCCAGGTGCATGCATGCAAGTTTAATTATTTTCTGTCGTCTTTCTAACCCTGTCCCAAAGTTCTGTAAACATTTATTGAGGTATAGGATGTAGTACTCTACTAAGAACAACCACACAATGAAGTGGCTGATACAAGAACTGTTATTTATTTGTTCAATTTACACATCATTTATTTTATTATGTGATAAATACCATTCTAGCCTATTTCAATAATTGGTCTGTAAATTGAACAAATGAACTGTAATTTATATTTAATATTTCTGCTAAAATGGCTAAAAAGACTTAGCCAAATTTGGCTTTGCAAAAATCCAAGTGGCTAAAGAAAATTTGGGTAGCTTAGCCAAAATGGCTCATAATATTTTGGTCCAATGAAGAGCCCAGGACTTAACAACTTTTTTTTAAATATTACATGTGAAAACCTCACATTCACCTTCTTTATAGACCACTGGATACTAATACAAACAACTTTTAGTGCCTCGGTAGCAGATAACTATTGATAAGTTTCAAAAAAAGATCTTCCATCTATTCTATGAGCTTATAAGAAAGCATATATGCAATGATGGGATTGGTCTAATGAGGAAGTAGAAGTAGATGGGACATGTAAAGAATGCAAGGTGACATTTTATTCTGACATTCCATAGACAATGGTTGTCCAATTCTGTCCTTCATAAGGAATTAAAGGCACTCAATTAGATTAATTTGGATGTCTTGTTGTATACATTTTTTTTACAATGAATAATATCGTGTCAAAACAAGAGATTGTTCCTAAAAAGCTGGTTATTGTTTTTCACAAATGTATTTGATCAATTTTGTTTACACAAATTGCAAGAGTTTAAAGGTGGTTAGTCAAACTATGCAAGCATTTGCAAGTCAGAATAAAATGTCTTTAAAACAATGCAGTTATTTATTGCAGTATATATATCGAATGAAAAATGGTGACTTAAAAAATAGTTTATTGAGAATGTGTCTGAAAGTCTGTAAGTACTAGGTATCTACAGACATGTGCATATGATTCCAATACCGTCAAAACACTTTTAGATCTCCAAACATACTAATTCATCATATAAAGGGTCTAAACACTTATACAAACTTATGTTACTACCAGCAGCTATTCAACAGTAATGTCTCATACAACTGTACATCGGATTTTAAGTTTTAAAGAATTAAAATCTTTATTGTCTGTTGCTTATTTTTGTGCCAGTTTGGGATAGACGGATGTCAAGTTAAAAGATATATTTCTTACAGCTTTATTTTTAAGCTTAGCTCTCTGTATTTGGTAATCATTAGAATTGTCTCATTAGGATGATTCTAACAAGCACCCATACATAGGGACTGGATCGTCATAGTTGTTCTAATATAATTCACTCTAAAACCTTTAACAGGCCTAATTATTTAACCCTTATAGTGCTGGAATCGACTTCATGCTTATGCAAACAGGTGAGATCACGTCCAGCCGCCAAGTAAATTGGGGACTGGCCTGTGATCTTACCTGTTTGCTACTCTAAGTATCTTTCCTCAACAAAATCAATCAGATTTTGGAAAGAAGACGACATAAAAATCTAATTTCAGAAAATTACCCAGCATTCTAAGGGTTAAACTGTTGTGAAAGAGTTAAGAATCAGGAACATCCAAATCTTAATATTTATAGTCTGTTACAAAACCATGTGTGATAACACATAATTATTGAGATGAAAACAGAACTCCAGATCAAAGTATGGGGTCACATTAGATTCTTCCATCATTTAGAACAAACTATATCTGGCTTAGATGCTCCCCTGCAAAGGATTCAAGAACTGTATTCATGAACTTCATAAACATACATCAATAAAAAATGGCAGTTAATGAACAAAGAGTTGATTTGGAACATGACCATGAACTACTTTGTGTTCATGAACAGCCATATTTCGTTCACGTCTGTCAATGAAGTTCATGAACACAGATCTGTAATCCTTCGCAGGGACTACAGTGAGTTTTGACTCTTTACTCCATTATACATTATTGCTATGTCTGCTTAACCCTTTCCCAAACACCAAATTTTCGACTGTTCCAAATTGAAAGAGTTTGCAGACTACATTTCAAAATGTGATGAAATTGGAAAATAAACTTCTGATAGGGTAGGAAACCTTGTGGGAAAAGGATGAATTGCTTGTTACGAGCAATTTCTCCTTTTCCCACAATGTTTTCCAGAGTCGTCTGCAACACAGTGGTAAAATGTGGTTATTGTTTGGTAATGGGTTAAGAAAACTTGGAAACCAACTGTGACAAAAGGATTGACAGCATATACCGAGCAATTTATCGCATTGTCACGATGGAATCTACCTATGGAATATCATAAAGAAAAGCTATTTTTGTCTTGCAATCCTACATTTTTTGCTGGACCTGTCGACACTTTGCTTATTTCATGTAATGGGTATCGCCAATCTCAGCAGAGATCTAAGCTCATAACTTCTACCACTGATAGGTTGATATAATACAAGCTCAAACTCTGAAGGCAGCAAAAAACCATGATCATCTTTATGAATGTTCCATCATATAACACCTTTCGCCATAATACCCCACTGTACCATGTCTGATGCAAGAAAGCAATATTACTTTAGACACAATGGTTTCTACCCAAATATCATAGAAAAAATGTGTTTTTGTCATCTGTTGTTATCACGAAATTTGGAAGCAAGTCACAAATTACATGTAAAGGAATGGGGGAAACCTATCTCTGAGTTAAGTAGTTTAAATAAAGACTCTACTCATTCATCATTAAATATGTGAATTCATGTATTAACCCAATACCAAACTATAAAAACATTTGACCAGTTTGTTGCAGTTGACTCTGGAAAACATGGTGGGAAAAGGAGAAATTGCTCTTAATGAGCAATTTCTCCTTTTCCCACAATGTTTTCTGCCCTATCAGGATATCATTTTTCAATTTCATCACATTTGAAAATGTTGTCTGCAAACTCTTTCAATTTGGTACGGTCGAAAATTTGCTGTTTGGTAAAGGGTTAAA
The DNA here is from genome assembly GCA_947846245.1 of Cerastoderma edule. NCBI lineage: Eukaryota > Metazoa > Mollusca > Bivalvia > Cardiida > Cardiidae > Cerastoderma > Cerastoderma edule. Next base: position 34,108,468 of record OX401407.1, on the reverse strand, counting down.
AGTAGAAAAATAATTCTCAATCACTTGTTCTGTATGTTCAACATTGAATCAAAGCGCTGATAGCGCTGAAAGACTAAGGTGCGTTTAAAGCAAGATGATTGAGGATACATTTGAAAATGTCTTTGGGCAACATCTCGAGGAAAACAGCTGCTCCTTTTACCGCCATTACTATAATTACATGTATTATTTCTGTGAACAGAGACTGAACGATAGTCTATTTTATGAAGATCTGGACATTTTACGATTTCTCATGAGGCAACAGTCATAATAATATAAAGCAAAACAAAGTGAGGAAATCTGGACTAATTCCTAGTTCCAAAAAGGTATTAGTCCGCACAGTGAAGGCGGATGTTTAATGAGTAATTGGGGTCAGACCGCTGTTTGTGTATCGATAAAGTACCGTCCCTCAAAATGTGGTATGTAAATTCAATGGACTAAGGTACTTAGTCCAAAAATAAAGTTGACCAATTAATAATTAGGCTTGAAGAGTATAGCACTTGATAACCAAATCGAAGTCTGATTCACTAACTGATGTTTTCTTATGTAATAATGGTAAATTTGTGTTTGACTGCTTGCTTTGTAATAACTTGAGTCAGAAAACCAAAGTCAACATATGGAATTTTATAACAGCTTTAAAGCCCTTCAAAAGGGAAGTAACAGCAGATGAAAAATTCGAAAGATACAAAAACAACATTCCCTCCATGATGTTAGGTTAAAAGCATTGCAATGAAAGGACACATATCCCAGTGACCAACTTATTCTTTTATAACATTGTTTTCTTAAAGTCTTATACAGAAAATGTAGTGAAGTGATGAATTTTGGAATGAGAGATTAACCAATGCATTGGGGATTGTGCGATTTGTCCAAATTGAAAGCAACAGCAGACGAAAACTATGAGGTATGAAAGATCACACTGTGAGATATCAAACTAGAGACCCTGGTGACAATATTGCAGGTTAAATGCAAGACTATAGTAAGTGCTTCATAAACATGAAGCACTTACTATAGTATTGCACTGAACCCTCAATATGTGAAATTGCTTGTAAGTCTTCTGCTACAGGCTTATTGAGAAATTAATATTTGAGGGAAATTATTATTGGATTATAAGCCAACGAGAACAGTGTAAACCACAAACCTCTATTCAAATGAAACAGAAACCTAAGAGCATGCTTGATCCATACATTTTACAATGTCTTTTTTTAATTTTACAGTTTTTGAGGTCTTTTGAGACAAATTTTGTAAGACAAATTCCAAATAATAAATTCAAAACCTTGACATCAATATATTTGGCAATTATTTTCTTATGTAACAACTTATACAGCTTGAATAATGTATACATTAATTAAGATTTTATCTATACTATGAATTCTGTTGCAGACACCTTGAATCATAAATATCTAGCCCTTTCCCAAACAATAACATTTAACCACTTTGTTGCAGACAACTCTGGAAAACACTGTGGGAAAAGGAGAAATTGCCCGTAACGAGCATTTTTTCCTTTTCCCACAACATTTTCTACCCTATCAGAAGATTATTTTCCAGTTTCATCACATTTTGAGATGTCGTCTGCAAGCTCTTTCAATTTGGGACAGTCGAAACGTAATTCCCATGCAACACTAAGACAAATCCTATTGTTTCATGGAGGAATGAGAATTACAATTAATATTATGCTTCAGCATCAGACAGGTACTTACTCTACAATAAGCTCACCTACAAGTAATATCAATAAAAACATTCAAATTTCATAAAACTATTTCCTCAATCACCAAAACACATTTGATCAATCATCTCTTTTCAACATCCTGTTGAAGTTTGAGAATAAGTAAATGAAATGGCAGAACCTTTGTTTTAAAAAAAAATGAATCTGCTTATCAATAAATCATTTTTGATCATTTTTTTTTTCAAATATCTTGCTGTCTTCAGAAAAAACACTAAACTAAATAAAATAGCAGAACTTGCGTTAAAAAGAATTTGGTTAATGAATCTGCAAATCAATTCATCTCATTTGAAAACATTGCTCAAAACACTCTGTTATTTTAAATCTTTAAAAACTTGGTTAATGAATCCACCAATTAATTAATCACATTAAGAGGTAGTTCCTCAAAATCCAGAATTCTCCATCACCCACTAATGTTCACGAGGTAAACAGCGCAACTGCTTAAAACTATATTACGGCTTTCTTTGATCTGAATAAACACCAAACTTAATACAGAGAGAGGTTATTTTACAATAATTCATATAAATTAATGGCATCCCTCCACCGAGAGTCAAACTGAGGCCAAATCAAGAAGCTGTGCCGAGTAATTAAGTGTACTGACTAATATATCTATAAACCTTTTAACGCGCTTGTGATGACTTTTTTTATTTCTCATTTCTACAGTTTAAAAACATTTAAAGTAAAAGAATAATTTATGTTCAAAGTTTTTGTCCAATTGCATTCAAAATTTAATTATGTTTTAGAAAATTCATATACATCTCCTTTAATCTTTTACCAAACACCAAATATTCAACTGTCCCAAATTGAAATAGTTTGCAGACGACATTTCAAAATGTGATGAATTGAAAAATATTCTTCTAATGGGGAAGAAAACATTGTGGGAAAAGGAGAAATTGCTTGTTACAAGCAATTTCTCCTTTTGCCACAATGTTTTCCACACCAAAGTTTTTAAATGTCGTTATTGTTTAGTGATGGGTTAAACCTTTTATCCTGCTGGTGATTGTGATAACTTTTTTTATTTCTCATTTCTACAGCTGAAATCAGTGGGAAAAAAGAAACACTCATCATGTTCAAAATCTCATCTAATCCAATTGCATTCAAAATTTAATTATATTTTAGGAAAATCATATACATCGTCTTTAAAGATCTTTTTCATAATGCTATATCCCTCCCAATCATGTATACTTTTTTAGACACACCAGACACCTGTCCTGATGAAGAAAACATCAAAAACAATTAGGACAAAAGGAGAAATTGCTCAAGGTCAATGATTTCTCCTTTTGTCAAAATAGACATATATCCATCCAATATCATAAAGGAAACATCATTTTGGAACAGGAAAAGAATCCAACATAAAGCAGGGTTCTGCATGGCCCAGTTGTTATGGTGGCTTCGTAAAACTCAGGGGTACTTAGTTTGAGTCCCTTTACTTTCATGCACATATCCTGTGGCACGACACTTCAGAGCCTAGCCTAGTGCTGGTAAATCCATAAGCTGTTACAGAACTGAAATTTGTTGACACAGCATTAAACACCATATAAACAAATAAGAATGTCATTTATTTTACTGATCCATATCAATTACTCAAAATCAGCGTATTACAGCAAACTAATGCTAGGCAAAAGAAATGCCCCTTGCGAAATTGTGGGTCCATTAGGTCCATTTGCCAAACCAAGAAAAGGTTTTGTGAAATTGTCAAGATTCTTTTTTGAAATATCAAGCATAGAACTTTTACCTTTAACTTATGATAAAACTGGCACAAGTTAATGTCAATCTAAATATGCAAATAGTAACAATTCAAGATTTCATAAAGTTTGTATGATTCATGGGGGAATTTTCCGCCGAAAAAATGTTGAACATTTACAAAACTGAATGTGCAGCAATTAAAACTTAATTGCTGTTACTTATCATTACACTTTCACTACATTGCAATCAAATAATGATTTATTTATAATGAGTGCCACCATTAATTTTTTTTTTTAGATCTGATAATTATAATACTTGAAACTTTTATTCTTATTGGATTTAAATACTGCGTAATTGTTTATCTGTATAAACTTAAATACCATAATGCTTTTTATCAAATCAATTTGCAACAATCATTAGTGAAATCAATAGATTTAACAAAAGATTTCAGCAACTCAACAAAATGCTACTTGGATGTTCTGACTGAATCTAAATTATTTCTTTGCAACCAGTCCACCTACTATCAAAATACATTTTAAAAGCGCTTACTCACAGATGACAAAATTTGAAAGTCAAAATAAAATGTGGTTGAATCAATACAGCTTTTGTATTGTTGTTTGCTTATCATGAGCAATTTGTCCTTTTGTCACAATTGTTTCTATCAAATGTCATCAATAATATGTTCTAATTATCTAGCATTATTCTTTTATCGTCTGCTGTTGCTTTCAATTTGAGACCGTCAAAAAGTCCCACTAAATGGGTTATTTGTCGTACACAAGTTCCTGCTAAGACAAATACTTTAATCGACCCAATTCAGCATGAACTCTGATGACAGACCAACAGACAACTGTATGCTAATCTTCATTCCCTGGTCTGCTGCTTACTGTTTTCTTCAATAGGAACAATCCTTCATGTGTAAACAATGAGGAATACCACTTTATAGACAACATTGAAATCTATCACATATTAATATGTTAATCAAATGATTAAATTCAGGTTGAAAGCAGATGTCTAGCTGTCTAGAGGAGTTTTCCCCTGCCTAACCTCTCTATTCTTTAAATAAACCCTATTTTGTTGGTACTCTTAATAAACTTCTCATCAAGACAACCATAATGAAAACCATAATGATTTGGTTTAACAAGTATTTTTTGAACATAGGCGTAGGAGCGTTTTCAACATTGGGGGGGCCAACTTCAGATGAGGACCGGTCTAAGAATAAATGTTCCTAAACTTTCTCATGACTAATCATGCGTCTACAAATTCAATATCATTAAATGAATTAAAAGAAAGTGTATGAAAATGTTTATCTTAGTTAAGACAAAATAACCAAAAGAAAAAGAATATAGGATTAGCCAGGTCTCGATCTCACGCGGAAAGCATATTATCTTGATTTCAATTACAAGTGACAACCACCATGCTGTCACAGCCACGAGTTCGTCTACATTTTCGATAAAAAAATGAGTCTATATTTAAATACAATATAGGGTCTGACTGCTTAGAGTACATTTTGCATCACTGTTTTCGTTAGTCGAAACTACTTTCCGTGAGCTGAGATTTCATTAGATAAACCTGATGTATTCAGATTGCTATTTGCGATGATGACGTCAAAATGATTTGGTTAACAATTGTTCGTAACAAAAGGGAATTGGTATTAAATAAAGCACAAAATACACTTTTATATTAATTCTGCTGTTAAATTTCATTTCTTTCATTTTTTCTTTCCAAAAATCTTCATCTTCCATTGTGAATATTGGGGGGCCAAAGTATACTCTGGCCCCCCCAGTCTGGATATTGGGGGGCCGGGCCCCCCTGGCCCCCCCCGGCTCCTACGCCTATGTTGAAAGAGCACAATAATATTAGAGGGTTCAATGCAAGACTATAGTAAGTGCTTCATGTTTATGAAGCACTTACTTTAGTCATGCATTGAACCCTCAACATGTAAAAGAGGCTTTAATTCACTTGCTTATCTGTATCTCTGTGAAAGTGTAATGGCCATTAGTACCCACTTAACTAGGCAAAAGGGATTTAAAGGAAAGAAGCAATATCACCTGCTACCTTTATCTCAACATTTTCAAAGATTGCCGACTGCTGAGAAGATAAGTTTCTACAGCCCCAGGAAGCTGTTTACTTTGAGTATGTGATCCCAAACAGTACACACAATCTATTTATCTATTTTGTCTTCATATCAGATCAACACTATTTTACCTATATTGCTATGCCTGGGTCACAAATGATCAAGAAAGACCTGTATGTGATGGCTATGTCAGCCATTTGAACACACATGCCGAGCCACAATGGCTCAGTTAACAGTAGCATGTCCAGCTTGGACTACAGGGGCCCTGAGTTCGAGACCCAGCACAGCCCAATATTCTATCATATGTTTGTTGAAGCCAATATGGAGGGTTCAATGCAAGACTATAGTAAGTGCTTCATGTTTGTGAAGCACTTACTATAGTCTTGCATTGAAGCCTCGATATGTGACATGATTTTCTTGTATTTTGAGGCAGATCACTTATATCCTAATGTGAAAGCAGTTAACCGCTTTGGAAATATTGGATAGGCAATACCAAGAGCATGGATAGGTGCACTGTCACCACCACAACATGACTGAAACTTTGTTGAAAACGGGATAAGACCCATTCCAATGCATCAGTGTGCTGGGAGGTTACCGGTACATCTCCCTAAATTACAATTTATCAGCGCAGGTGAGACAGATTTTATTAAAGCCATTCAAAAATGTCGAATTAAAAATGCACTACGAAATGCTGGGAGTTAATGGTATGTTTGCACTTGGTAAAAAATTAATCCACCTTTCCCAAAGTTGAGGATAAAAAACTGATTCTTACACCTGACTTGAGTATATGGACAAGGTGTTAACAGAAAAAATTGTGACAAGCAATTTATCAATTTGCCACAATGTTTTTCATTATGTCAGATAAGACAATAGTTAAAATGAAAAAGCCTCCTCTTTAGAGCCATTCCTTAAAGTACCTACTGCAAAAATTAACTTAATGTTAAATATAAAGGGAAAAAAGTCAAGGAACACTTCATTGCCACGTATGGCACATTAATATCAATCAACATGTGTTCAAAAAAAGATAAGCTGTATTAGAATTTATTAAAGTTCTGCAAGTTTTTATGACAGCAAAAGGTTGTAAATGAGAGAGGTTGAATGCATTATCTTTATGAGAAACCTGACATACAAGACAAATGGGCTTCTCACATTGTTAAGATGTTTGGAAAATAAAATGTATTGTTCAAGTTCTAAAGCTTCTTTATTCTTCCGGAACTGACATCATGCTTATGCAAAAAGGTTAAATCCAGGTTAGCCGACAAATAAGTTGGCGGCTGGCCTGTGATCTAACCTGTTTGCTACTCTAGGTATCTTTCCTCAACAAAATTGATCAGATATTTAAGGTTTTGGAAAGCAGACGACACAGAAGTTTCTTTTTAGAAAATTAACCAGCATTCTAAGGGTAAAGAGTGTTTTGTTTTCTACATTTTAAATGCTTTTTCACAAGCTATTTCAAAAAATATTTTTTGGTATTCATTCAATTTTTTTCCTTACACTCACTATCACATTTATTTAATAAAAATATATTATAGTTTTCATACTGTGAAATTGACGTCTGCTGCAGCTTTCAATTTAGACCAGTCACTAAATTACATTTGAGAGAATATACTCAATGGCAGTAAATAAAACCTTCTTAAAACTTAGAACTTATTTGTAAACTTTATGAACTGTTTTGAACATTAAATTGCCATTCATGAACACAAATCTGTCTTAACTTTAACATGAAACTAAACAACATGTTTATGAATATCAAGAATAGGTTCATGAATATATTCATGAACCTGTACTTGATGTTCATGAACATGTTCTTGAATTTAATGAAGAGACACTTCACCTATCTATTTATCCAATCACTAATCCCATGAGGTGCACACGTATCTCAATACACCAAATTCCTAATTAAAACTAAACCTGACAGGGGTGGGGAACTCCTCCAATTCAATGCACTGTAAATCAGTCCTCAGATGTCTAAACTTTGGAATACCTTGGACAATTAATTGGCTACAGAATCATCCATTTCCCTCATAAATATATCGACTAACAGACTGTAGATGAAAGAAATAGACGATTTATGGGAAATGGAAATGAGATAAAAATGGATAATTCCCCAAGATAGTCGTGAAATAACTCTTTGTTTGTTGTTAACAACTAGACTGCACTAACTTCTCGGCTGTTGTGAAGGCCTTGCTTTATTTTTGCACTGAATTCTTGTTAAGAAATATCGCATTCACCTTGGAATCTTCTTGAAGCAGACAAATATCTTTAAACATGACAATCAAGAAGCTATGTAGCTATATTAAGCAAACTGTCCAGTTTTGCAATTATTCCAAAAACTTTAAGGAAGCATAAAAAGCAGTCCCCAAGGTTACTTCTTCATTACTTATCTAAACCCTTTATTGTGGATACTCATCAGAATCGTCTCGATGAGACAATGACTGCCCACAAAATTTGATTTGGCAAATATTTCATAAAGTTTCATACTGTGTGTAAAAGACCCTCACATGCCCTTTTATCTAGACCACTTCTCAAGCACAGAGACTTTTTGAGCCTTCAGCAACAGATGAAGCTAAGTGAGATATTACAGAATAAAGAAATCAAGTAAGCTTCTAAGCAAGAGACCCAAATAAGACAAGAGTCAGATCTTATCTCAATGGGATGAAATAAGACAAAGCAAAACAGAAATCAAACCAGAGGCTGATTTTAAACATGCCAGAAAAAAATCCATGTGCTTTGTACAAATGTATTGAACAGACCATCTGTTTAACACTTTTCGGCATTTTAAGAGAAAAAAAAACCTGCAGATGTCTTATGCCCATTTCAACATAATTATGAGAGTGTGTGAGTGGTCCAAATTGAAAGCAGCAACAAAATGATGACAAAAAGAGAGTGAAAAAAAATGATTTTCTTAATGCATGTATTGGGGGAAAGAAACCATAGTGAGAAAAGATTTAAATTGAAAGCAGCAGCATACAACACAAAGAGTATAAAAATATTATACTTCCTTTTTGATATTGGGGAAAGAAACCATTTCAAGAAACAGATCAAAAGCTTGATTCTGATTATTTATCATTTTGTCACAGTGGTCTCTAAAGACTCTTGCAGCAGATGTGTTCAAGACCTCTTTGATATTGAGCAATGGTGAAAATGTGGTAAATCGGTGATATAGGTGGTAAATCATCAGCTCCCTCAAAACTTATGAAAAAGAAATTCAACTATCTACCCCTGATGGTCAGTGTGATAGCAGTATGTATTACATCAGAATCATATCCATGCATTATAAGCCTTTAACCCTTTACGGTATATAGCGCCGTTCGCCGCCTTATCGATTACCGCATAGAACGCTTTTCGCCGTTATACCTATTACTGTATAAAACCCATTTTGACGTTCTATCGATGACCGCATAGAACGCTTTTTGACAGCTGAAAAAATGATTCAACTTTCACCCTTAATTACACACATAAACAAACGTGTCACTTTCTCCAAATTTCATTTTCCTCTTAAATAAATATGTTTTCTTTCATTTCCGATGATAAAATCATAGGGTCAAAGTTAAAACTTTTTCTCTAGAGAGAATCTTTTGATAATGGTCCCACGACACCCTTCTGAAGAAGACGCTATCAAATTGAGATGAAGGGAATTCAAATTACCAACCCAATTAATATGAGAGGCCTTCAATATCCGGTCATAAAAGATCAAAACAATGCCGATTTGTAAAGACTCGATAATGATTTCATGCAATTCTTGAGATAATTAACACATTTCTAAAAAATACTATCCAATTAAAATGAGAGCGAGCATACGACACGCGACCCGTAAAGGATGTTTATGACACGGAGCTGTTGTTTAAAGTTGAAAGGCGAATGAAAATAAAGCTGTCGAAAAACGGACGTTATAAAGACGGCTACTTAAAGTATTATGTCAATTTTGGTGCTTTCAATCGCAGGTCAGACATCAATGTAGATTCAGAGCAGTCATTTGATCGGTCTTTTGAGCATGAAGATGATGAAATGCTGATAAATCTTACCAATTCGCGGACAAGAAAATTAGATTATTCCACGGACTTTGACTACAACAACGAGCTTTTGGTAGATTCATCACTCATGGTCACATATTTTACGGAAATATAAGCATGTTTCGTTGCCATAATGAATCAATTTTTACAGTTTTACATGTATTAGAGGACCAGGTTTGACTACTTTATGAAGCAATATTGCGTTAAAAAACATTATTTTAATTTGGAAACGGTTTTAATTGAAAGAGAACGATTCACTTTTGTTGAGAAATATACAAAGACAAAGCATGAATCTCCGTCACGAATGGCATTTTTCGTCAACAAAATTCCCTGCAATTGATGACAAAATAGAAAAACAAATAAGGGATCTCTCAGGGGGAACACATACCTCATTTCATTCGTTTTGAGTGTGTATAATTCACACCGAAATTAATAGTTTCATTGTTTGTCTAATTTTCTACACCTTAATCTGAATATGTATGTATCACTAAAAAAAGAAAAAAACATCAACTTATAGGAAATTTTGTTCTCATCGTCCTTTATTCTCTGTGAAAATCTATTGGATTAACGAAAATTGCATTAATTTTGGTTTGATTATCAGTACCCCAATTAGTGACTATTATCGGAGATACTCCTGTGCAAATAGGTACCTAGGGTGACGGATTATGTATGCGTTAATGGTCTCCGATAGTCGGATAGTTTATACCTATGGTGTCACTGATTAGCCTTATCTCTATACCTTAAAGGGTTAAGCCTTAGAATACTGGGCAATTTTCTAAAAATAGATTTTTGTGTCATCTGCTTTCATAAACCTTAAATTCCTGCTTAATTTTGATGAGGAAAGATACTCTGAGTAGCAAACAGGTTAGATCACAGGCCAGCCGCCAATCTACTTGGCGGCTGGCCTGTGATCTCACCAGATTGCATTTAAGCATAAAGTCGGTTCCAGCACTATAAAATTAAAAGTAACTTTCTTGATGACTTGTCTCTTTTATAAAAATAGAATTAATTGCAGAACATCTGAATTACATTATGGTTTATGATACAAATCTCTGTATACACTGACTCATTTAATCAAGATGAAAAGATATGACAATAATAGGACTAATGGACCAACCACATTTATTCATAATTCAAAATATATGCTTTCTTAAATTTTCTTCAACACTTAAAATGTCGTCTGCTAGAATGGTGTTTAATCTGGTCTGCATCAGAGAAAGGATTAACCCTTATAGTGCTGGAACAGAATTCATGCTCATTGCAAACAGGTTAGATCCAGGCCAGCTGCCAAGTAAATTGGCCGCTGGCCTCTGATCTAACCTGTTTGCAGCTCTGAGTATCTTTCCTCATCAAATATTAGGCAGATAGTTGAGGTTTTGGAAAGCAGATGACACTAAAATCTATTTTCAGACAACTACCCAGCATTCTAGTGTTAACACTTTCCCAAACAACAAATTTTCGACTGTCCCAAATTGAAAGAGTTTGCAGCCGAAATTCCAAAATGTGATGAAATTGAAAAACATTCTTCAGATAGAGCAAACAACCTTGTGGGAAAAATGAAAAATTGCTCGTTACAAGCAATTTTTCATTTTCCCACAATGTTTCTAATGTCGTCTGTAACAAAGTAGTCAAATGTCGTTATTGTTTGGGAAAGGTTAAGAACCTGTATTACTGTTTCGATGCTTAGATGCAAGATGCTTCTGTGTTTATATTGAGCTTGATGAGAGCTGACACTTTAATTGTGCAAATTGCATGGAAGGAATGAGCAGTTCATGACACAAGGAATTCCATCCCACATCTCACATCTCTATTGAGCCTTTCCCTCCTTGTGGAATTGTGGGACGGGTCCAAATTCAAAGCAAAAGCAGATGACACTAGAAGAGTGCTATAAACACCACTGTAACCAAAGGTAAGATTGCTCTTTTCAAGTAATTTTGTTAGAATAGTTTCTTGGTCCTTGCCTTCATATATTTGTTTTAGAAATCCTTGAGCAAGAATTAACCCTTTACCAAACAACAAATTGAAATAGTTTGCAGACGACATTTCAAAATGTTATGAAGTTGTGAGATAATCTTCTGATAGTGCAGAAAACATTCATTACGAGCAATTTCTCCTTTTCCCACAATGTTTTCCTGAGTCGTCTGCACCAAACTGGTTAAATGTCATTATTGTTTGGTAATGGGTTAATAAAATAAAAGTGACAAATAGCAAAATAAGTCAAAATGAGCAAGATCTTTGTCCTCTGTTACAGACAGATTACAGGGTGCTGTATATACATTTTTGATATCCGTCACTGCGCACATCTTTCAGTTTTGAATTTCTTTTGTGTTTCACTTTTTTCTTGTTAAATTTTCATTTTTCGTACGTTTATTTGAATCCATATAGGTATCAGGCTAAATAGAATAGATGTTTGATGTCTTTGATCAGGATAGGTTATCGGGCCAGGCATAGGATTTTTATATAATTCACCTTCCGCTCATGGGATAGTATTCCTACCCCTTGCCTGATAACATTTCTGATTCACGACACCAACATTCTCTATATGTCAAATATGTTTTCTCCCCATAATTATAGGACAGACCAAATATCACATATAAGGAAATCATATAGAATCACACACAAACTTTTTTTCACAAAATGAAAATCCTACTTTTAGGGTACTCATAAAAGTTGTCGTCCAAGAGATTCTAATGAGTACCAAAAATAAAGGTTTTAGAGATGCATTAAAAACGTTAGCATATGTCGGAAACATTGATTCAAATGAACAAATAAGTAGCTTATCATGAGTAATTTTGACATTCTATTGAATAGTGAGTTAAGACTGTTCACATTTGTACTGGAATTTGTGATTGGTCCAATTTAAGGTAGAAAACACTTAATTCACCATTTTGAAACTCATTCTTTTGCCGAATGACTTCGGTCGTTATCGGTATACATTGGTTATGAAGCGAATAGTTCCGGCAGACACGGATGTATACCAAGAATGACCGAAGGAAGCCTTAACAAAGTAAAGAAATTCATAATGGCCATAATGGGTATTCTTCCTCAAATGCAGCGAATTTCAGACAACAAAGGAAAAGGTCTTTATAATATTGGTAAGAAACAACTGTGACAAAATATTGATTCGCCCATTATGAGAAATCAATCCTTTTGTCACAGTATTTTTTAGATACTTATGCAGCAGATGCAATAAATTGAGGTATTATGGAGTGATAAGTTTTTTACAGACGACTCTGGAAAACGTCGTGGGAAAAGGAGGAATTGCTCCTTAAGAGCAATTTTTCCCACATTTTTTTCTGCCCTATCAGAAGATTGTCTATCAGTTTCATCACATTTTGAAATGTCGTCTGCAAACTCTTTCAATTTGGAACAGTCGAGAATTTAGCATTTGGTAAAGGGTTGAAGCATTGTGTTTGAGACGTTTTCCCTTTGCTGAATCCCCTGGATAGACAATAAACTTGGGTGTGTTTGGAAACGAGACTGCATAATATGCTCATTGTTGGCAAGCGCTAGGAAACTACCTCTGTATCAGTTGGAATTTTATGAGAGGATTTCCCAACAGAAACAGCTGTCGGCAATAGCATCCAATTGTACGATTTCATCAATGAAACACCATTTATCTATATCTACTCAAGACTGTTGGTGTCTTTGCAGGGATTATTAGATGAAAAGTTTTTTTTGTATTTATAGGCTTGAACAAAGGATAATCTCTATTCCCCTTCCTTCATATATAGATACACCGACTCATCTAAATTAACCCATTACCAAACAATAACATTTGACCACTTTGTTGCAGGCAACTCTTGAAAAAATTGTTGGAAAAGGAGAAATTGCTCTTAACCCTTTACGGTATATAGCGCCGTTCGCCGCCTTATCGATTACCGTATAAAACCCTTTTCGCCCTTATACCTATTACCGTATAAAACCTATTTTGACGTTCTATCGATTACCGCATAGAACGCTTTTTGACAGCTGAAAAATTGATTCAACTTTAGCTCTTAATAACACATCTTTGCACACACGTCATTTTCTCCAAAATTTATTTTCCTCTTAAATAAATATGTCTTCTTTCATTTCCGATGATAAAATTATAGGGTCAAAGTTTAAACTTTTGCTCTAGAGAGAATCTTTTGATAATGGTCTCACGACACGCTTATGGAAATAACGCTATCAAATTGAGATGAAGGGAATCCAAATTACCAATCCAATTAATGAGAAGTCTTCCGGTCATAAAAGATCAAAACACTGCCGATTTGTAAAGACTCGATAAGGATTTCATGCAATTCTTTAGTAACTTAACACATTTCTAAAAATACTATCCAATTAAAACGAGAGCATACGGCACGCGACCTGTAAAGGATGTTTATGACACAGAGCTATTGTTCAAAGTTTAAAGGCGATTGAAAATCGAGCCGTCAAATAATTGACGTTATAAAGACGGCCTTTTTAAAATATTTAGCCAATTTGGTGTTTCCGATCGCAAGTCAGACATCAATGTAGATTCAGAGCAGTAATTTGATCGGTTTTTTTAAGCCTGAAGATGATGAAATGTTGATAAATATTACCAATTCACGGACAAGCAAATTAGATCATTCCTCCGACTTTGACTACAACTACGAGCTTTTGGTAAATTCATCACCCATGGACACGTATTTTACGGAAATATTAGCATGTTTCGTTGCCAAAATGAGTTGATTTTTACTGTTTTACATTTATTAGAAGGACCAGGTTTAACTTCTTTACAAAGCAATATTGCGTTGAAAAACATTCTTTTCTTCATTTTGGAAACGGTTTGAATGGGATTTGAAGTAAAACGATTCAGCTTTGTTGAGAAATATGCAAAGGCAAAGTATGTATCTCGAGTCATGAATGGTATTTTTCGGCAACAAAATTCCCTGCAATTGATGACAAAACAGAAAAACAAATTAGGGATCTCTCAGGGAGAACACATAAGTCATATTATTACTTTTGATTTTGTATAATTCACGCCGTAATATACATTTTCATTGTTTGTTTAATTTTCTACAACTTAATCCTGATATGAATGTATCACTAAATAAAGAAAAAAAACATCAACTTAAAGGAAATTTTGTTCTCGTCGTCTTTTATTCTTTGAGAAAATCTATTAGATGAATGTAAAATGCATTAATTTGGGTTTGATTAACAGTACCCCAATCAATAACAATTATCGGAGATAATCCTGTGCAAATAGGTACCCAGGGTGACTAATTATGTATGCGTTAATGGTCTTCGATAATCGGATGGTTTATACCTATAGTGTCACTGATAAGCCTTATCTCTATACCTTAAAGGGTTAACGAGCAATTTCTCCATTTCCCACAATGTTTTCTGCCCTATCAGAAGATTAATTTTCAATTTCATCACATCTTTAATGTCATCTGCAAACTCTTTCAATTTTGGACAGTCGAAAATGTGTCGTTTGGGAAAGGGTTAAAGATCCACTCATCTTAACTAAACTTCAGCAGAAGACTTTAAAAACATTTTGTGAAATGCAAATATTAATCTTTATGAGCAATTTATCTTAGGTCATAATTGTTTCTTGTGCCATTGGCTACAATAGATTTAAGATGCGTAATCATGTACATGAAGGTAAGGATTTTACTCATCTGACCCTAAACAAAGAAAATATTACGATATTTTTCAAGGACAGAATTACACAAGGAACAAAGTACATATTATTATGGACAAAACTCAAAAGGAACAAAATGAAGGTCAGTGCAATACTATTGTAAGTACTTCACATATGTGTGCAGAAGGACTTACTTTCATTTTCCAATCAATCTCCTAAAATATGTTTTCAAGTTGTTTTCTCTTTAGTAACAGTCAAATGTATTCCATTCAAATAAAGACTCAGTCTTTTATCAGAATCATTTCTTGCCATTTTTCAAGAATTTGGTTTTTGACAAGAAAGACATCTTTCGAAAGAGAAAATGTGGGAATGAGATTGGATATATATATATATGGGTTTTACATCACATCAACATTATTTCAGTTATGTAGCGATGCCCGACTATAAATGATGAAGGAAGACCCCATACTCAACTGCCCATAAGGGCCTGTCAAGGCGGGTAGAACCATCGGCGTTCCGTAAGTCAGTCTGGAGACTGCCTCTCATGAAAGTCCATATGCCTCTCAGGATTTGAACCTACGCGGAGAGGGGCCATGTGATTTCAAGTTCTGTACTCTAACCACTAGGCCACGGAGGCCCCTGGGAATGGGATTGGAAAAAGATCTTTCAAAATCATGTGGTAATAAGTGTTTGGAAATGGATCTATTCTCCTTTCACCATCTTGAAATCTCATTTCCTTAATATTGTAGTTCACATCAATGGACCTTTTTTAATGTGGCAAATTGCACATGAAATAAGGTGTGAATTTAACTGTGTCTAAGATACAGATAACTCTTAACCAAACTGTCATTGTTCCTTTCTTGCTTTTCTTATCTTTTCTGCTGCAAATACTTAAAATCTGGAAACTGGTCAGTAACAAGTTCAACCAAGACTATCATATGTGAATTTAGGCTGGTCAAAATTCAAGGCACAGCAGACAGCATTTTATCAACACTTCTTTTGGATCATAAAGTTGAAACCACTGCATCAGGTGATGAAGAAAACGCTCATTTCAAGCAATTTCTTCTTTTGTCACAATGGGCTCTACACTTAGAGAAAATCCTTTTATCCCATTTTATAATAGTAGTCTGCTGTTGTTTGGGTTTAGGTCAGTCGGGAAATCCCATGTGAGGTATTTGGTATGTCCATCATTCCATTAATTGGTTTTACATGTAACAATTTACTGTATATTAAGGTTAAACATATTCATTTCTTCTTTGGTATACTTAACCCTAAAAATGCTGGGTAATTTTCTGAAAATACATTTTTGTGTTGTCTGCTTTCCGAAACCTTAAATATCTGCTTGATTTTGGTGAGGAAAGATACTCAGAGTAGCAAACAGTTAAGATCACAGGCCATTCGCCAATTTACTTGGCAGCTGGCCTGGATCCAACCCTTTTGCATTAGCATGAAGTCAGCTCCAACACTATAAAGGTTAAAATTTGGCAATCTACTAACAACAACAACAACAGGCCTACCTCTTTGAATCTAGTTTTCTTCCAGGATTTGGCTGATGAGCCTTTCTTAAGGATGAAACTCTGTTCCATCTCTGAGAGGAGCTGACGGTTTGTCTTGACACACGTTGCTTCATGTATGTCCACTTTCGTTGTCGTGGTGACCGCATGATGACTCTCATGCTGCCCCATGGTTGTTTCCTCCTTTCACTTACAGTTAGTTACAGGTCTATTGTCAAGGTCAATTAAACTCTTTGATTAAGTTATGATCTGGATTTAATGATTATATGTGTGTTGAAATATGTAAAACAGGGTTGAAACCATCATCTTCATCCTTTGCATGACATAGGTGGCCACTTTAAACAAAGAATTAATTGGGTTAGGGAAGCAATTTTTCAATATTATCATACTTTTCATATCAAATCTCTTCGATGTCCGTAATCTAACACGTATTTTAACACATCGGACTGAATGTGCTTAACATAATCGTTTTTCTCGGAACAGGCATGACGTGTGTACTTTTCAATGAAGCATGCCCGTTTATTTACAATTAAATCCCCCAATTTATACATCCCTCGGGCATTGGTTGACATGGGGACAACAATTAACGGATTAATTTTGTGATTCCAGAGGTATTGTTAGGTGTGTAGAATGTCATATCCATCTATTATCCGGACTGATTTTTAAATTAAATCTCAACTTGCACTCAGTCCTTAACAACAGAAAGCATTAAAAAACCGATAGAACCAGCATTTTCCTGATCCCTGCCGGCACTTGTTTCTAACAAGGAGCCTTCACCGCATGGTGAGACAGATTGCAACATTGCCACTGTTGCTTTCAAGTGAACGACAGAAGTAAAGAGTACAGAAAACCTGATCAAGATTGAAGCAAGGCTATTAATACTTTTATATGATGCAGTAAAATGCTTTTTTATGGAACCAAAATCTCTTAAATCATCTGCAGCTTATTTATGAGGATAAATACTCTTGTACTCTTAGTTGTGTAAGAAGCAGGGCAGATCCAATATTGAGAACTTCTTGATAGTGTTGAGAGTGCACAGTTGTTCATTACTTTATCCCTTTACCAAACGCCAAACTCTCGACTGTCCCAAATTCAAAGAATTTGCAGACGTCATTTCAAAAAGCATTGAAATTGAAATAAAGTCTTCTGATAGGGCAGAGAACATTGTGGGAAATGGAAAAATTGCTCGTTAAGAGCAATGTTTCCTTTTCCCACGATGTTTTCCAGAGTTGTCTGCAACAAACTGGTCAAATTTCGTTATTGTTTGGTAATGAGACAATATTTATACAGCATGTTTTTACCTGTTTCTTTCTGTAAAATATTTGCAGATGAGTATTGAAAAAACTGTAACAAGATTGACATCTGGTCTGATATTTTTAACATATGCTTAATTATAAAACAAGCTTTTGTTAAGGTGCATAGCAGTTGGTTTTACTATATATCTAAGTACATGACTGTAATCTTTTCTTTAATTCAGGTACAAAAATACATTCCCTTGTTTTTTTTTGTTTTTATTTTGGTAAGTACAAAGTTGACAGCCATGGTATTATTTGTGTAAGTTCTAAATGTAATTTCCAAAACTTAAGAAAGTTCAAGCAATTGTTTGTAAGATCATTTTCCACTTCTATCACAATTTGAAATACTGTCCGCAAACCCTTGTGATGAAGAAAGTAAGAAGTCATTTGGTAAAGAGTTAATTGATTTTATCTTTAACTATCCCCTCATATCTTATAAGAGATGATATAATCATACTTCAAACATAATGAAAAAAGATTAGTTATGGCAAATTGCAGGTGATTCACATCTTAATTAATTGACTGTAATTTCCCGAGTTAGTGATTATTCTGTTCATATTGTGACCTAATGCAACATTACTTTTCATGATATTAGAGCACATCAGAACACACTAGAAAGATTAGTGCCACAAGTTCTCAATTTTTATACAATGCTTTTGAAATGATAGATATTACAATTAAACACATATATTTTGTTACTGTATAAGTACTTTATAGCGAGGGTTTAATTTTCGCGCGATTCGGGGTCGGTCCGACAACGCAAATTCTAAACACCGCTATTCAAAGCCTCTTAAACGTAATTCTGTGTGCCATGGCAGTCGCCATTTTACCTGAAAGTCTATCTGTCATCACTTCCAGCATGTTTTGTTACATTATGCACAGTTATTGTAATTGATTTTGAAGACAAATTGTCTTCAATATTGTTGCTTTTGTTTACTTCGAAATTCATCTGACCGATTGCAAGTTTAGATTTGATGAAAATATGGATCCCAATATAAGACAGCTATAATATTTTATTCACCTAACAATCTCTTCAAAATCACAAAATTAATACTTTAATTGCAATACAAAACACTGTCAAACAATGCCCGAGTTGTGTATCATTAGGGGTTTAATTGCAAGCAAATCGGCACGCTTGGTTGAGAAGTACATATGACACGCTTATCTATTTTGAGTCGATTGTGACAAAAGCTTGAAGCTTCCTAAATTAACTCTTATTGACTGCTTCCTTGATACTTAACCAGTACTCACACAGATGTTTGGGTAGTCCAAGCAATTTTAACTTCGCTGCTAACAGGGATCGAACCCAGCCCTCGATACAATAGACCAATGCTCTACCACTTTCACTCACAATGTGTTTTATTGAAACAGTATTCAAATTAAAAAAGCAGCTGCTTTAACCCTTTCCCAAACAATAACGACATTTGACTACTTTTGCAGACGACTCTGGAAAACATTGTGGGAAAAGTAAAAATTGCTCGTCATGAGCAATTTTTCTTTTTCCCACAATGTTTTCTGCTCTATCTGAAGAACATTTTTCAATTTCATCACATTATGAAATGTGGTCTGCAAACTCTTTGAATTTGGGACAGTCCAAAATTTGTTGTTTGGGAAAGGGTTAACCACTTACTCTATGATACCACACTTTAACACATCTGCAGAAATCTATAGAAACTAATGTGAAGAAAGAAAAGGAAAAACTTCTCTAAATGAGCAATTCATGCTTTGGTCATATATATATATATATATATTGGTATTCCAACTTAAGTTATTGTTTGAGAAATAATAAATTGATAACCCTATCTAAATGTTGTAAATGAATTTAGAAGACATTGCGAGAAAAAAGGCATGAAAAAGGCTACTCAAAAGTGCAACCAAATGTTATAGAACGAAATTCAATTTATTGCGGCTGGTGAACACTCTGCCGCACTACCCCGGTGCTGACGACGAAATCAGGTGCGCAACTTCAGGTTTGGCGATTTTAGGTAGTTTTTTGCTATTGTTATGCAATTCAAGACGAGTAATCAAAATTCCAAAAAACATGATTCAACCCTTATTGAAACCAAACGCCTAAAGGTAAAGTCTCGGTTTTGAACTTGTGGAATTGGCTGAGATTTCGTAATTTTTCCTCGTCGATGCAATTCAAAATTGCAATTTATGTTTTGTTTTAAGAATGCAGTGACTAGTCAAAGCTTGAAGCATATGCAGACGACAGCTATGAGATATGGATAAAACCTTATCATATGACTTATATGGGATAAAATCCAATGCAACAAAACAAGAGAATGCTTGTCATAAGCAATACCGTGTTTTGTCACAAATGTTTCTACAACCATTTTTCAACTGGGAATTTGAAACAGGTAAAAAAAACATGGTAGCAAGTAAAGAAAAATCTTTTTGATATTTTTGTAGAAACCGTTTTTACAAAAGGACAAAAATATCATAAGGAGCACTTTATCTTTTTGTGTAAGTGGTTTACTTGTATGGTGTTTAACACTGTGTCAACAATTTTTCAGTTATGTTACTGGTTTCTTTGATCCACCAGTACTAGGCTAGGGCTCTAAAGTGACTTGAAAAAGGCCACTCACACAAAACCAGAGGTGTCAGTGGGGCTCATACCCGAGATCCCTGAGTTCTAAGTTCACCACATTAACCAGTGGGCCATGCAGGACCCCCAGTGGTTTACCTTCAGTTGTATACAGTAGGTGCATCAAAGGAAGGTAATATGGTGTAAGGTGTAAAGATGTCTAACCAAGTGCATAAAAGATTACACATGAGGGAAAGGAGCTGATAACTGGGTGATTTAGTCCTAGAAAACGAAAAAAACATTAATCAATTAACTCCTCTTGATTTAGGATAAAAAGGAGATAAAACTCATCATTTTAATTCATGTACTCAATTGCATGTTTGCTGAAATTAGCTGAAATTCCTTTTATATTGAAACTGAGGGCTAAAAGTACTCAAAATTAATTGATCAAATAGAAAACCTTTTTCTAAGGACTGCAAATCATTTCAGCTTACATGTTTATCGAAGAATTCCAAGTACATAATTAGAAGTTAGAACTGCTTGATCAATTATTATTCCAAATACATTGCGCATGAATCTAGAAATATTTGCAAAGTGAATAGTTCATTGTATTTTACACCTTACAGCTAGGAGAGGGTTTTACAAATATTTTGAAATATTCATGAAAAATGAAAAAAGAAAACTTGAAAGGTTTTGTTCCTACATTGCTTATTATTAGATATCAAAACCGACATTCTAACAAATTGAAATAGCGCAATTGACACATACAGCCAAGTTCACACATCTTTAGTCCACAGAGTTAAAGTCTAATATATCACAAGGATAGTTCACCTTCCACTTCCTCACCATCACAATACAAATTTGTATTCAATTAACTCTGTTTTCAACAATAATTCAGTTACATTGTGGTGATCCTGGGATTCAAACCACTGAATCCTCCCAAACGATCATAGTTGTTTCTTAAATATTTTCCAGCAGATGTGTCACATTAAGGTATTAAGTAGTAAGATGTTAATCGGTCAAAAGCAAACTTAAGAAACGGCATTGAATATAGACAAGTTAACCCATTACCAAACAATAACGACATTAAACCAGTATGTTGCAGACAACTCTAGAAAACATGGTTGGAAAACAAAAAATTGCTCTGACAAGCAATTTCTCCTTTTTCCCACAATGTTTTCTGCTCTATCAGAAGATTTTTTTTTAATTTCATCACATTGTGAAATGTTGTCTGCAAACTCTTTCAATTTTGGACAGTTGAAAATTTGGCATTTGGTAAAGGATTAACCCATTGGCATTGAAGAAAGATATGTTAACCTAACAGCATTGAATATAGACAGGTCATCCTGACAATACAAAAGTAAGACAAAAACATTGACAATGGACAGGTTTCATCTGTCAAAAGAAAAATTAAGAAAATGGCATTTGGTATATAGACACATAATCACAGTGTGCAGTGATTTAATGTTGTAAACGCTACATAATTCAGTCTCAAGGGCTCAGAAAACATCCTGTTTTATCACATAGTAGGATTAGATTCATTCCTATTTTTGCAACCAGCTTAAAATTGAATAAAAGAAGAAAAAATAATTCAGGATTGGGTATGCAGTTTTATGACAAAATGTTATCAAATTTGGAAGAACATTTCAGACTTAGAAATTCCAGAATTAATCAATTTACTTCATCAGATTTGTCTAGATTCAAGTGATAATAACTTTTTAAGACTTTCATATCATAACTTCCTCAAAATTTAACATTCTATCAAAGAAATAAGACTTGAAATACAGGTGAATAAATGGTTTGTCTGTCAGCCATTTCATTCAGAAAACTTGTTAAAACACTTCTTATCATAACTAGGCCCACTTACACCTGGGAAGCATTTTACAAACTTGTTAGGTTAAGAACTTTTGTAAATTCTAAGTGAGATTCCTTTATATTTCAATATTGAGGAAAGCAAAATTGCAAAGTAAATATTTTCCTTCAATCGTATCTACTCGGCAATCCCCGTAACAAGTAGATATACCTCGTAGGCAGTACATGAATACACCAGAAATCCTGGGGTAATTCGCCTTATTTCTGGTGGATAACGCAAAATGCACACAAGCACTAAATATGTATTTTAATACACACAAATTGGTTATATATCACAATTGAATGGTTTTTTTACCCTTTTCATTAAAGATGATCATATCAACACATCTTTGTTTCATATTTTGTCAATCGGCTCTTTTCGGCAATCCCCGGCTTGTGCCGAGGATTTCCGAGTAAATACGATTGCAAATGGACATGCCCTTCGTTGCTGACCTACTTAAAAATGGCTCCCCATTACCTCCGAGGTTATTTTAAGAAATGGCCGAGGTGTTTCGAATGATTTTCCTTAAGCAGTGTCATAATACACTATCCCGTAGCAGTCAACTGAAGAAACAACAGACCAAAGAGCCATTCGCATCTTTTCAAAAAGGTATGAACTAAAAAAAAATAAAATAGAGTAATTTTTCATGGTCTTCTTTTTCAAATATTGTTGCATTCAGTATTTAATTCTAAGGTAGTTGGCAGACAGTATATTTGATGTACATGTTAGAAACAGACAACTTTTGAAAAAACACAAGAAGAGGTTTATACTTTGTGTATATATCGAGGGTTCAATGCAAGACTATAATAACTGCTTCATTCTTGTATTGATGACATGAAAAAAAAAATAAAAGATACCAGTTCAACCAAACACCTTTATACAGAATATTGCTTCTGGTAAAAATGATCACTATTTGCCGTTCATACCTATTATATGCTAAATGCCATGGTTATCCTTCTGAGGTTAAATTTTCATCACTGTTTTTCTAAAGCTTTACTGTCCCAATGGATTTAATGTAGATGATGACAAAATGGCTCAAAAATGAAACTTTACAGATCATTACTTTACCAAAGTACCACTATCATGGCATCAAAACATTTTCACAGAAATGTGTTGCACAAAGATTTGAGGAAATGTAAGAACCTTTAACATCTCAAAGGCATATTTAATCCTAAAAATGCTGGGTTATTTTCTTAAAATAGATTTTTGTTGTCTGCTTTCCAAAACCTTGAATATCTGCTTAATTTTGATTAGGAACGATACCAAGAGTAGCAAGCATGTTATATAACAGGTCAGTCGCCAATTTACTTGGCGGCTGGCCTGGATCTAACCTGCTTTTCATAAGCATGAGGTCCGTTCAAGCACTTTGAGGGTTACTTAAAAAATCATGAATTATGATGTAACCTCATAGATCATTTCTCCCATATCCAAGACATCAAAACATCTCCAAAGATATTTACTTTGTCCCACAAAGTAGATTTACAGATAATGATAAAAAAGTCTCAAATTGCATAAAAACTTAGAAATCTAATACATTCATTCTACCAGATCTTCACGTAATCAAAGACAGCAAAGAGTCCTATAATTCCCACCTAAACAAGTTCACAATTCCAAAACTATCATCCACACTGATAGCTGTTTACAACGATGCGGGACCAGAGAGTAACTACCAAGTTGGCCATTACCCTATAAGGCAAGCATGTTTTTGGCAGTGAAACATAAATATTGGAGATCGTTGGCCAGGAACGAGGAAACTATGGTAATCATATCCAGACCCCACCAACCAAAGGCAGGACAATTCCAGATACGGAACAACTATTTCCATGCTTACTTACTATGGTTACTCCCTGATAATCCTTTAACCCTTAGAATGCTGGGTAATTT
Source organism: Cerastoderma edule (assembly GCA_947846245.1). Lineage (NCBI taxonomy): Eukaryota > Metazoa > Mollusca > Bivalvia > Cardiida > Cardiidae > Cerastoderma > Cerastoderma edule. Next base: position 34,084,316 of record OX401407.1, on the reverse strand, counting down.
TCTTAAAATAGATTTTTGTGTCATCTGCTTTCCAGACCTTAGATATCTGCTTAATTTTGATGAGGAAAGATACTCAGAGGAAAAACAGGATAGATCACAGACCAGCCGCCAACTTACTCAGCGGGTGGCCTGTGATCTATCCTGTTTGCATAAGCATGTAGTCTGTTACAGCACTAAAAGGGTTAATCCATGAAACCTCAAAACCTGCTTAAGGAGACTTTAATAACTCAATGTGACTAAAGGAGAAATTACATGTGACAAATAATTTATTCTTTCTTCACAATGATTTCTACCAAATGATCTAAGTTTATGAACAGACAAATATGAACAATGCCTGTTCATGAACAAAACATTGCTCTTGAAAAAGTTCATTAATTTCAAAAATAGGTTCATGGATGTATTAATGAACATAAAAATGTTCATGGGTGTGTTTGAGACGTTCATGGACATGTTCTTGAAATTCATGAAATATGTTCCAGAACAATTATGTGTTCATGAACAAAACACTGTTCTTGAAAATGTTCATAAATTTCAAGACCATGTTCACAAAGGTTTTCATGGACATGAAAATGTCTATGGATATGTTCATTAACATGTTTTAGATATTCATTGATATGTGCTTTGAATTAATGAACACGTTCAAGAACAACTTTTTGTTCATGAACGGTCTTTCTTTATTCATGTATGTTCATGAACACAATTATTTCATCATCCCAGTGGGATGGTCTCAAATGAAAAAAAACACCTGAATTCTGATATATTGACTGTAGATATAGCAGGCTATGTTACATATAAATATATACTTGTATATTGGGATTTGAGTTTTGGGATCATTTCTATGTAAATCATATGTGCATATAACTTCGTTGATCATTTTAGCCCACAAAAAAGCCTGCACATATACCCATACACACTGGCACTCTGTGCTACCATCAGGGAGCAACTAAAGTACAGTATAAAAGCATAAGACAAATGTGAAATTCCAGATGGCCCTTAACTGTACAGCTGGACAATAAACAATCAGTGTCGGCTGACAGACTAATGAAAAACCTTCCCAACCCATGGTCAAACAATCAGTCCACACCAAAATTACCCAATCTTGATTCCGTCACATTGTCAATTGTGTCCGATAACAAGCCTGTCTGCAACGTCTCAAGCCCACTTAGCAGCTTTCCTTGATATGTGATTTGCCGTCTCATTGTCACGATGACAATTCTGGATGCAGTAGGCGTTATCACAGCTAAGACTTGTGATTGTCTGCTATTCTTCTTATGAAATGTACTTTAATGTTTAATTGTTTGCTACGGATTAACAATGCTTCAACAATATTTCAGTTATATTGCAATGCCCAGCTCAATATAGATGCAGGAAGAACCCAAGTGCAACTGCCTAAGAGGCTTTTCATTTGCATGTGATTTTAAGCCTTATAGCGCTTAAACCTACTTCATGCTTATGCAAACAGCTAACATAAAGGCCAGCCGCAAAGTAAATTGGTGGGTAGCCTGTGATCTAATCTGTTTGCTACTCAAAATATCCTTTCTGTACAAAATTAAGCAAATATTTAAGATTTCGGAAAGCAGTTTACACAAAAATCTATTTTTAGAAAATTATCCATCATTCTAAGAGTGAAGCTCTGAAGCCTAATCAATAGGTGAGAAGGGCCGCCCCGTCAAATGAACTGAAGTGTTGATAATATAATACAACATAAAAACAGAAACAATTGATTAAATTCCTCTTCACAGGCTACTTCAACTACATGTATAATCTTATGTTTAAGAATAAATGCAACATCAGCCTCATCAAGAAACACACATTCTTATCAACAAGTTTTTCATTATCTTATTTGAAAGAAATTCAATTCAAGTTTTATACCGTTTTTAACAGTATTTTAGCAGTCAGTGACGTTTTTACACTCCTTGAATTCCACAGCAAGCAAAGCATGCTTTTTCTGCTTTGATAGACTGCTTTTCCACACAAGACTTATTCTATTTGTCCAGCATTGGAGTAAAAGTAAATAATGTCACAATTGACTTTATAAAACAACAGAAAGAACTAAGAGGTTTTATGCTAAGGGGCTCTCACTAGAAAGAATCAAAGATTGGATCATATGAGCATTTCTAACAAAAATATTTACATTTAAAAAAATTAAGTCCATGAATATTTTGGTAAATGTTTACAATATACTCAACATTTTGATATAGCGACAAGGCAGCAAATGTGTCTTTACTTCATGTTTCAGAATCTGAGTAAATTGTACAGGTGAACAAGTTAACCCCGCAAATGATTTAAGAACTTGTTCATACACTTCGTGAACATTCATGGACAAGTAATGACCATTCATGAACATTAAACTTGTTCATTAAATTCATGAACATGCCCTTAAAAATTCATGAACGAGTTAATAAAAACAGCTTTGTGTTAATCAGCGACCATTTGTAATTCTTGAATGTTCATGAAGTCCATGAATAAGTTCTTGAATCCTTTGCAAGGGTTTCATTTTTATAAAAAAATAAATTAATCTGGACTTGGGTACAACAGTTCTCGTTTTTTAGATTCCATCCTTTCCCCTTTACCGGTAAATTCTATCTAACACCAGTGAGATCGTTCAAATTCTTGTGACTACATGAACATTTGTTTGTCAATTTCAAGTTGTCATGATCAAAGTACCCCTTTATCATCATGACATTATATCTCAATATGTCAGGAACATAAATATTGATTAACAGACATTACAATATGTAAAGGGTATATGATGTATCACAAAAGCCATGTTTAATAATCAAATTTTTGGGTTTTCATGAACAGATTTTGTTTTTCTGATATTCAATTTAATTCTATCTTCTTAGTGCAACAAGGAAGGGTATAACTACAAAGATTTGATAGATTTAATGAAAACATATTCTATCATTATCATTAAATAATTCTTATTTCAATAACAATTAACATTTTATGTTAACTTCTTTTGGAAACAAATAACTTTGAAGAGATACTTGTTTCAAAGAATTAGGATTATATTCCAATTGAAACAAAAATCGCCTACATTAAATCACTCAAGGGAAATAACCATAGTTTGTCATAGCATATTATATATTCAGAGTTATCTTTAATAGATTAATAGGAGTGTTTTAGCACCACAAAAGGGTGAATTATAGCTGTTTAACAGTCACAAACTATACATTGCTTTTAACCTCTAACAACATTTCTACAACATATTACCCTTAAAAATAATGTTTTTAAATCTTTAAAAATGTCCTTTGCTCTGGTTTTCAATTTGGGTAACTCTCAAAACTGGAATTATAGACTACCCCATTCCATAATATGAAGCTGAACAGCAGACGACAACAATCATAAAGTATCAAATATATAATTTGAGGAAGAATCCATCAATTTCTTCTTTTGTCACAGAGGTTCCTGAAAAATTAAACTGCAACTTAGTGTGTTAAAAACCTGTATTTACAAAAAGGTTAACAAATTATCGAAGGTTCAATGCAATACTATAGTAATTACTTCACAAATGTAAAGTACTTACTTTAGTCTTGCATTTAACCAACAATATATAGATATACGTTCATGTATAAGAAAGTGCCTGCATTATGATATAAATATATGTATTTAACCCATTCCCAAACAATAACAACATTTTACCACTTTGTTGCAGACAAATCCAGAAAACGTTGTGGGAAAAGGAGAAATTGGTCGTAACCAGCAATTTCTCCTTTTCCCACAAAGTTTTCTGTCTCATCAGAAGATCATTTTCCGATTTCATCCCATTTTGAAATGTCATCTGCAAACTCTTTCAATTTGGGACAGTCAAAAAATTGGTGTTTGGTAAAGGGTTAAGAAAGTGCTAGCCTGCATTATGACAGGTGTGTGATTTCATATTTCCTCCCATTAACATCACAAATGCTGACTGCCCCCATTAACCCACCTTCCTGCTCTAGATATATAGGTAATGGAAAATGGCAAGGAATCTTAATGTCATTCATTTTGCCTCAACCTAAGATATTTCAATATTATTTTTGTATGAATAAATGAATGGAGTGTTATGATGCATCAACATTTAGCACATATTTTTGTATGGAATTCAAGGGCAGATGACTTCTGGAAACACTGTGAGAAAACAAGAATATGCTTAGATCTACATGAGCAATTACTAGTTTTGGT